>CM060926.1:556580220-559080220 GCA_030737875.1 Allium sativum
GTTTTGGATTATTATTATTTTGGGGAGTGTCAAAAGAACTCCACATTTGGTTAAGAGACAAATAAGGACAAGGACAAAAACCCATTAAAATTTATCCATAAGGAGAACCGTTTAATATTTTTTCCAAAAGAGCAATACACTACAGTACTCCCGTTCAATTTTTACTCTCGTTCGGTTTCTACCACATCGCGCTTCAATTTTTCTCGTTAAATTTTCTCCACCGCCGCGATTTTTTTCTCCATGATTTGTTCTTCAAACATCTCCCTCGTTCGATCATCTTCAGAATTTCTCGAACTCCTCAATTTTTTAGATTTGCCCTAATTTTATCGTCTCAAAAGCTTCATCGATTCATGAAGATGTCGCGGATTTAGATTCGTTTGGCAGTAAATATGATGTCTTCATTTTTTGATTTCGTGAATTCGTCGTAGAAAATCGAACGAGAGAGATGAAGGAGAAAAAATTTGTCGCTATATACTTTTTTTTTTTATGGTAAAGTTGGCAGCAGTTTTTAGTTATCATTTTTCTATTTTTTTAGGTATCATTTTTCGTGTTTTAACAGTGTTATGCTTTTGTGTTTATAATTTTGGTGTTATATCAGTTTTGTACATGTACTTTTGTATTAGCTTTGTAACTCAATCGAAATTATGTCATTTTAATCAATCAAAGTGGGATGTAAACATTTTTTGTATTAGTTTTCCTTTAAAATATCAAAGCAGTTTTTAGGTATCATTTTTATATTTTTTTAGGTATCATTTTTGTATTTTCTAGTTGAATTTACATCATAGCAGTTTTTAGGTATCATTTTTATATTTTTTTAGGTATCACTTTTATATTTTCTAGTTGAATTTACATCATAGCAGTTTTTAGGTATCTTTTTTATATATTTTTTAGGTATCACTTTTATATTTTCTAGTTGAATTTACATCATAGCAGTTTTTAGGTATCATTTTTATATGTAAATATTTTTTTTATTTAACACTATTTTATATTAGTTTGTTGTGTTTTAATGTTGTATTTATTTTATAGTTGTATTGTTGCATTATCTATGTATTATAGTCGAACTTATTTCGTTATAATCAACCAAACTGTGATGCAAGTAATTTTTGTGTTACTTTTTATTTAAAACATTACAGCAGTTTTTAGGTATCATTTTTATATTTTTTAGGTATCATTTTTACTGTATTCACTGTGCTATGTTTTTTTAGTTACTTTTTGTTGCTGTATTAATTTTGTTGCTGTATTGTTGCACTAGCTTTGTAATTCAATTGAATTTATTTTATTTTAATCAATCAAATTGTGATTCAAACATTTTCTGTATTGCTTTTGTCGTTAAAATATTAAAGCAATTTTTAGGTATCATTTTTATATTTTTAGGTAGATTTGTATTGTTTGCTTTGGTAATTGACTTTTTTTGATACACAACATTAATTCTAACTGATACCCACTGATAAAAAAATAACACCCATCTAGTCAACTCAAATCTCACAAAAATAATATTTATTCTCAATAATACCTACTGATTTAAAAAATAATAGTAATCGATTCAATTCAATTATCACAAAAATGAGATTATTCTCAATAAAACACAATAATACCCATTTGTGTCATATGATACCTACAACTATACATAACTGATATACTATGATACATTGTTTTCCTATACAATATAAGTACATACAACACTGCTCCTCATTCCAAGAATGCATTAATGCGTTTACTTTTACTTGTACTCAATCCAGTCTTAAATTCAAGTAAATTCTAACAGCATGCAGTATCTGTAAGAGTTTCATACATAATCAAAACGTATACTAACATAATAATGTAAATTCAACTAGAAAATATAAAAATGATACCTAAAAATATATAAAATGATACCTAAAAACTGCTATGATGTAAATTCAACTAGAAAATATAAAAATGATACCCAAAAAAAAAAATGATACCTAAAAATTGCTATGATGTAAATTCAACTATAAAATATAAAAATGATACCTAAAAAAATATAAAAATGATACCTAAAAACTGCTTTGATATTTTAAAGGAAAACTAATACAAAAAATATTTACATCCCACTTTGATTGATTAAAATGACATAATTTCGATTGAGTTGCAAAGCTAATGCAACAGTACATGTACAAAACTGATATAGCACCAAAATTATAAACACAAAAGCATAACACTGTTAAAACACGAAAAATGATACCTAAAAAAATAGAAAAATGATACCTAAAAACTGCTGCTAACTTCACCATAAAAAAAAAGTATTTTCCAGCGATTTTTTTCTCGTTTATCTCTCTCGTTCGATTTTCTACGACGAGTTCGCAAAATCAAAAATAACGAAATCATCTCTATTGCCTATCGAATCAAAATCCGCAGCACCTTCAATAATCGACGAAGTTTTCGAGACAAAATTAGGGCAAATCGAATAAATTGAGGAGATTCTTATTACCCTAATCTCTTGAATGAATTCCCAAATCAGTATGCGCATGATCGATTTTGGTATGGATGTTTGAAGATGATTGCTAGAGATCGAAACAAAACAAGGAAAAAAAATTGTGTCCATAATCAATGACGAGATCGACGACGATAACAGATTGATGAAGAAAAGAAAACAGGGGCCGAATAAATTATTGTAGTGTATTGTCCTTTTGGTTAAATTTTTAGTGGGTTGTCCTTATGAATAAAAAAACCCTTTGTTTTGTCCTTGTAAATATTTTCCTGTTTGGTTAATGGGGATAATTTTAAGAGGACTTCAGCTTAAAAAAAAATTGTTAAGGGGGGTCTGCTTAATTTAAAAAAGAAAAGAAAAAGAGACATAACTACCCATAGCTTGTCACTTATGTTAAACTCTAACTTACTAAATTCAACGCAAATTACAAACTTGGGAATTACTAAATATATCAATTATGCAAATTAGATACAACATATTAGATTAAAAAATTTGTTTGTGCGTTCATTCTAAATTAACTATACCAATTCTAATATGAAATTACAATTAATTACCTAATCCGATGCCTTTTGATCACCCATAAAACTTTCTTGTGTCTCCATCACATTAAATATATCCATTTTTTGTTTTTATGTTCATAATTAAATTGTTAACATTAATTAAGGTTTAAGTTTCATGGTTTATTTTATTGAGGATTATAGGGGGTTAATATCGGAATTCTAATTTATATGTTTAAGGGGAGGTTGATTTATTTTGTCCTCCCCGTAACAATTGTACAATAAATAAAAATTGGTTCTCCCCTTAACCAAATGTGGAGTCCCTTTAACAATCCCCATTATTTTTAACCAAAAAAGAGATAACAAAACACAACTTTTTTTTTACGCTTAATGGCAACGGAGCATTTACATAGAATACTTTTTGGGTGCTACGATTCATACCCCGGTTTACACTTCCGGCCACCTTTGTAAATTTAATGTAAATGATTATTTTTTATATTCTCTTGGCCACCATATCTTATTCCTTCACTCAATCAATCACCACTACATTTCTCCTAAAAAACGCGTATTTCTCTACAATTTCAAACCCTAACAAAAGTAGATATTCTTCTGTATCTATTAGAGATGGAAGATAAAGATAAAAAAAGGTTTAGAATTGCTTGATTTTTATTGCTTTCTATTATGATATTGAACATGTTGTTAGGTTTTTTTTAATAGTTAGCGTTTTCCATTATGTTTTAAGATATTTTTTCTGCTACGTTGGAATATTAAGCTTGGAGGACACTAAATTTGACAATGGTGTAATACTGAATGACAATGTAAGTTTTGATTTGTAGGATTTTTATCTGTATAACTTACGTATCTTCTTTTACAAATTGATATTTTTTTTTTTTGTCGTTTGGTAGATGTAGTATTTGAACGATGATAAATTGGACGAAAAACATGATGGTTATGATAATATGATGCAAGATGTTCAATCAAATGACTCAAAAGACATAAATGTTGATTTGACGAATCATTTCACAACCTAGAAGTAAGTACTCATTTATAAAAATAAAATTGCTAATGTGGTTATGAAAATAGATTATGTTAATTTTTTCTTGAACTATTTGGCTGTAGGTATTTGATTCGCAGTGGAAGGGCTCTAAGTGAGGAAGGAAGCGTTCGTGTAGAGGTAGGTGCTGGTGGCCTCTCCATTTTTAGGTTATTAATTTACATGGTGGCCAGGAGAGGATATTTGAAATATTTGGGGTGTTTTTAGTTTTGGTAGCCGGAAGTGTAAACCGGGGTGTGAATAGTAGCACCCCACTTTTTAACCGGGTATTTAAAAGGAGCTCGAAGTTAAATGAGAAGTTCATGTGATACCCCAAGATTTTAATAACAAAATTAATTAAGAAGTTAACTAGATAAGAAAATGAACTTATATAGATGTTCGAATTTGACTACGAAAATTTCACTATTGAGTCTATGACGATTTTATGGACAATTTTCATATATAGCTTGTGTTAATCTGAACTAAGACCAAAGATTATGAGAGAGGCAAAAAATGAGAACTTATAAGTTAAGTTTAATTATAAGTTATATAAAAAAAATACCCTCATGGGTCGATCGCCACTGGGACGATAGACAAGGTCGACCCATGAGGGTCGTACATGGCCCTTAGAACGACCATATACATAAAGTACGATAGATTTGGGAAAAATGATAAAACTAAATGTACAAATTTCACTTTCATTTTAGGTGTATGGCCAGTTTTTAAACTATAACATGAGAGCCCCAGATTAGACCTGATTGATCCAATGGCCAAGGTCCTCTGGTAAACCAATAAATATAGCCTAACTTAACCATTTCATTTCACGCATTCTTCTTAGCTTTATGCATAGGTTTCCCTTTGAATTTTTAGAGGTTGAGACCAAAAATTAAATATTTTTTGGTAAGGCCACCCGATTTTTATAGTGATCTGTAACACTCTTTCATTATAACAAATAATGAGTACAGTAATATACAGAGACAAACAGTTTGCCTACATGCTATAGGTATTTTACAAAGCTAAGTCACAACAGAAATAACCTAGATTTAACTAGTATTTCACAATGCAGGGTGCGACTTAGGAAATAGAAAATGCAGTTAAAAAGTTATACAACACTTACAACAAACCTGGCAAAACCTAAAGCCTAATAACCATAACTCGCTGTCGAGGCAGTCTCGCTTCCCAATAACCAAGTGTAATCAAACACAATACCACGAGGAGTATTTCCAATTGGCAAAATCAACAAACAGACTTGCATATAGCTTCTAGTCAAAACAAGCGACTGTATCTGCTTCCCAGAGAAGACAAAACACAAAAACTAGCATTTATCACGCATAGCTGTAAAGAAGTCTACCTTATTGCTCGCAAGCTCAAACAAGTAGGCCATGGGATATCATCTTAGAACCTAAGGTGAGTGGAGTTATTATATTTTAAAATTAGGAAAATTAAAGACATAGCTTAAAAGAAGTTATAGTTTTACAATTTTATAGTTATGTACAATTAATTTACAGTCTTATAATTAAGTATGGTAAAATTTTCAGTTTTATAGTTAATTTACAGTTTCATAGTTAGGTAATTTTCTAGTTTTATAATTAGTACAGTTAATTTATAGTTTTACAGTTAAGTATAAGTAATTTACAGGTTTATTTACAGTAAAATTACATTTCTTTTATATGTATTAAATAGTTTATAATTCTATAATTTTTAGATTTAAAAGCAATTTAAATCCATTTAATTTATGTAAAAATAGTATTAAAAGTGAGAGATTTCACGTAATACAAATTTAAATAGAAAATGCAGAAATTAATGTGAAAGACTGAATATACATGTAATTTATGTAAATTTAGCAGCAAAGTGTTAACTATTATAAAATGTTAAAATAGAAGTAAAGAAACAAGTTTTTATACCTGTAGTGAATTATAATGTTTTTTATAGTCAGAGAAAAAGTGAGAACGATATTATTATGATAAATACTTCATGATAGATAGATACAGACACGTATTTTACATAAAGGGACTATCATGAAAAAGCAAAGAGTCTAAAATGATTAAAAACATCATAATAATAAAATAGTTGGGGCCCGTCCTAACGATGAATCTGTAACAACTCATCTGGAATGGGCCTAAATACCGATCTAGAAAAGACCTATCGGGACTTGGAGTCATTGCAAGCAAGTCGTTAGTTTTTATAAGAAATAAAATAACAGAGCCAGACTAAAAAAAATTAGATCTCACAACGGAATTTTTAAGGATAAAATATAATAATCAAAATAGATGTACCATCTTATAAAAACCTTATAAATGTCAAATACGTCAAAACAAACACCAAATGTCATAATAAATGAATCACGATACATCATAACTATTTCAGTGATACTAGATATAATAATAATAATAATAAACTATATAAAGATCTCCATAGCCTAGCTCTTTCTTCTATGTCATCGTCAAGCAAGCACTACCATCCTACCTTACTTGTCTTATCAAGAGGAGGGGTCAGAACAATAGTTCTAGTGAATAAAAATTCTTTAAGTTTATAAGAAATCTATTTCTTATACTTGGCAGTATAAACCTATCAAGTTTATGTCTAGGCGAACTGGCGAATATAAACACACATGTATGACATACAAACGAATTTCTACGTTTAATGGAAAGAGGTGATCCATTCTGATCATTTAAGGCCATTATAAATATAGGTGGATTCTTACGATCACTTAATACCCTTTGGATGATCTCTCGTTTCCTAGTAGATTATGTTATATAAATATTCCTCAATGTAATGCGAGAGATTGTAATTACACATTTAATACCAGGTTCAGATAAACACTAATGTCATTTAAGGCCTTTTTGGCGGATCCTACATTACTATCTAGCTATCATTGCGGGTGAACTCCTAGTCACTTAATACTTCCTTTAGATGGGTCCATAGAGCATCCCTTGGTATGCCCTCACATATCACCTAGATAAGAAGCGGATAACTTCCGGAAATTACCTCACTCATTCGTACACCGTTTAATATCTTATTTAAAACCATTTAATACCTCATAATAATTAGAGAAAGGCAGACCCATAAACCACTTAATACTTAAAAAAGGCGGGTCTCCTAACTTTAGCCCGAACCCAAGGGATGAACCCGGAAGAACGGACCAAGTCCTAATCACTTAATGCCGACTTACTGCACACAAATGGCCTATGGCACTAGATGTCTCACATTAACCCTACTTCTTGTAGTTGCTAGATTTGCAAAGCAGTTCCGGTGGTTCGGCCAGACTTCTATTACAAATATGAGTTAACCTCGCGCCCATGTGACATTTAATATTTAATAAAGGCCATTAATACACACACAACATAATTTTTTCCCAACAAGGACATTTAATATGAATTTCCAAGTTTAGCGCAATTAATACGCTTTGATCATACATGAATTACGTTATTTAATATATATATATATATATATATATATATATATATATATATATAGACGTAATTAGTGGCACACCTAAAGAAAGCACACCAAGGGTTGAAATGTCAATCCTATCTCATAATTAAGGTATACAAGGTATATTTCCCAAATTCCAGAACATAGCACATAAATCTTTGTTACAATATTTGAATCAATAATATGGAAATAAACATGACACAATAAAAGATAACTTGTAACCTAGGCTTTTAGGATAAACTCAATAAATAAAAAGAAACAAGACGAATTAACAATATTACATATATATATATATATATATATTCCTTCTAGTACTGTTTTACTTCCACTTGTGAGATTTGTACAAAAGCAAAGTGTCAACCTGCCTTTTTGACAAGGCGGTCACACAACGGAATTGCATTTTTCTAAGTACTCGAATCTCGAGTACTAACTCATGGAAATTTACAAGCGATTTGGTCGAAATCGTGAAGCATTCAAATTCTAGGAAATATGGTTTATATTCTGGATTGATGAGTCTTGGTTCGACATTGTTCGGGTCGATGAGGTCGGGTCGTCATGTTGTCATTGGCTTAACCACTTTGGTTCGATAATCTTCAGATTGGTAGATTGGGACTGACATTCACACTTCAATTTTTTGGATCCACATTTCTAGTCGAGGGATATTTTGTACCTACATATCTGTGGGATTTCGTATCACATACTTTGGTTTCAGGATGGTGCACAAAGGCAAGGGATACGAGTTATTATTTCGTATCCCCCTTCTACATGTAATTTGGATTCCACTAGAGGATACAGAAGGATGGCAAGGCACATGATATGAAAGCACATTTTGTATCACATGGTACGGATACAAATTCGTATCTCGCCCTCCTTATTGTTTTTTCGTACCCCGCACAAGGATGCGAAACTTGGGTACTTCGGCATTCATTCAAAGCGAAGACAAAATGGATGGTGGTATGGATTTTTCGTATCCGACCTCGATACGGAATGATCGAGCTCTGGCTTGGTTTTTCTCTATCACCCAAGATACAAAATGACTATTTCGTATCCTGCACTTGGCTTGGCATTCTAGAGCATGAAATTCTATTTCGTACTTGACAACTCAGTGATTCTAGCTTGGACTTTTTCCTTACTTTGGGAATACAAAAAATACTATTTCGTACCTGGCTTTTGGATTGGATGGAAGTTGCTTTTAAGCACAGAATCACTTAAATTGGTTAACTCTAGGGATACATGTCGATCCCCGGATCGGTACCAATCACAGGAGATGAAATTGTGGGGATATGAAATCTCGTATTCCCTCACCTATAAATACCCCTGGCCTTGGCTATTTTCAGGATCTTTGTACTGTTTCATTCCTGCACGAGAGAAGTTTCTTCTAAGAGCATTTTAATTGCTTCCTACTTGATTTCTATAGCTTCGGAAGGTATCTTGGACTTATAAACTTCACTTACCTAACAACATCTTGCCATCTGGATTGGATCTTGGCTTGCTTTTTAGACATTGGAGCATACTTTGAGCTTGATGGATACAAAAGGATTCTAATGGCTACTTGTTCCTTGTAGGGAATTGGCTAGTAATTGGTCATTCTCCATTCATAACTTTGTAAACTCAAAGTGTTGAAACTTGGATTAATCTTGTAATTGTAATAATGTTGATGAATAAATATTATGAAATGGATGTAGGCATTAGTACTGAACCACTATAAATTTGGTGTTGTTTACTTTTCTACATTTCTGTGTATGGATTGTGATTGTGATTGGATTTGCTGCATAACCCATCCCATCGGGTATTGGCATGTTTCGACCAATTCCTCACATCAACATTTTGGCATGCTAGGAAGAGGCGTTGGATTTCCTTTGGATTTTGGACTGCTTAAGGAAATAGATTTTCTCGATTTCTCTTGGATTTCGCTATGGTTAAGGGGAAACAAATTAGTTTATCTCGCTCGAAAGGAGCGGGAATAGAGGAAAGTCATGAAGTATCCTCTACTGGACATCCGTCAAACTACGTCACTCATGAAGATATCGATGGAGTGGTCAAGGATTTGACTTCGCAGTTAGAACAACAAGAAGAGCATTTTTGAAGATAGGAAGCTACTATGAATACTCTTCTCGCTCGTATTGAAGGTTTCAGAAGGTCGTCGGGCCTAGGTAATATTGCGTGAACAAGTGCTAGTGTTCCTCAAGGATTAGCACGAGACTTGGGGACAATTCCCGAAGGATAACCCAGTGTCGGTGCCAATCCACAGACACATATTAGATCAACTAGACTCGGGGGCACTACCCCCAATACTGTGGAAGGTTCAACTAAGGTTTTGGTTGGTTGGGTTTCAATTTTTGGAGTTGGTAATGTTGAGCAGACGCCGATGCACGCAGTTTTGGATGTAGGGACTCCCGTAGTTCTAGAGGTTGGATTTGTGCCAATGGCGGCATCTCAAGTTAGGTATGAGCCAAATGCATTTGTTGGGGCTCAATAGTACGCTAATGTTGGACTTGACACCGAGGGCACCAGTGTTGGATTGAACGATTGGAATCGTTTTCTTGGTAGTGGCCAGAACGCGGATACTGTTTGATGATACACTTGAGGCGGGGCCTTTCTCTCGGACATGGATTGCTTTACTTATAATCCATTCACTCGTGATATTCAGAATTCCTGGAACCCATCAGATTTCAAATTGTTGGTGTTGAAAGTTTTGATGGTAGGAAGAATTCTACGGTTCAATTGATACACTATGTGCGCCACATGGAAGTGGTTTCGGCTTCGGAAAATGTTATGGAAAAGTTCCTCCCTCTTTATCTTACGGATATTGCAGTCATCTGGTTTTGGTAGTTATAAAACAAACTAGTGAATAGTTGGAATGCCTTCGTTGGTAAATTCATCGAACAATTCAGGGTTCACATTGCTTGATCCAAGAACATGATCACTCTTACGGCGATTAATCAAAGGACCGATGAGACTTTGCGCAAAATCTTGAACAGTTTTAATGCAGCAATGGCTTCAGTCGATCGATCAGACCCATTTATGTTTGTAATGGCTGGTGTTTCTGGTGTTCTGGACAAGATTGATTTTAAGATCTTTCTTCAATGGGATCTATCGAAGGACCTTGATGAATTATATTTTAAGAAAGATCAGTTTTTAAGGGAAGATGATGCGAGAACCAACAAAAATGATCTCGAGGCTAATTCAGTTTAGAGCAAAGGATCATCCAACTTTGGTAAAGGCAAAGGAAAGGTTGCTCCCCGAAATGATCGGAATTCATATCAATGGAATCAACCCAAATTCCCTTTATACATGGAGCTTACTCATCCTATGGAGGAGATTTATTTGGAAGTTCGTCTGGTTTCTCTCTTTAGGAAGCCTCCCACGAGGGAGTCGACCCTAAGGGAGAATAATTCTGATAGTCGTTGCTTATTTCACGACCTGGATGGTCATGAATATGATACCAATAATTGCAAGCATCTTCATGATATGATTCAAGAGTGCATCAAGTGTGGTGAGCCAGCGGTGTATGTTCAGAATTAAGCTGTAGTACCAGGATAGGCATAGCTTCCTGCTCTAACTCGGAATAGAAATAGACCAGGACCTGCCCCCGGTGGTTTGGTCAACGATTGATCAGGTTCTCTGGATTCTTCAGTTTGGCAGCTCCTGGATTTTATTCATTTTGGTTTTTGATTTTCTTGGTTTATCAGCTTTTCATCTATCCACACTCCAAATCTTGGATTTACATATTCCAATTTTTTGGCATTTATACTTTCGATTTTTGGTATTCTAGTTCTTGGATTATGGATATGGTTGTTTGGTCATCCGACTTGTGGATATGACCTTGTGTTTGTCGGGTCTTCCGACTCTTGTACTTTGACAATTTGGTGACTAAAACTTTGGCCTCTCGTCTCAGGATTCCAGTTATATTGGCTTTGGACTCCTTGATATATTATGCTTCTAGATATTATATCTCTGTTTTTTCGATTATGGATGATTCTAAGTCTAATCACACATGTACTGATTAGGCCTTAATCCATAGGTGTGCTTCGTACCCGACTATCAACCATCCGCCTCTTAATGAACTAATCACTTAAGTTTATATGATTATAGGAGGGCGGAGGGCCTACATTCGCCTACCCATGTACGAGATTAGGCCTCAATCCCTAGACATGCTCTTTGTGGACGATAAACCATCCAGTCTCCTATGCTCATCTCTAGTTACCTGGTTCGAGAGTTCGGAGCACCAAAGTTTGCCCAGCCATGTACGGGATTTGGTCTTAATCCCTAGGCATGCTCTTTGTGGATGATAAAATCGTCTGATCTCCCACTTTCATCTTCATTTCTTTGTCTTGGGATGTTGGAGGGAGAAGTATGCCTACCCATGTACGGGATTAGGTCTTAATCCCTAGATATTCTCTTTACAAATGATAAACCCTCTGACTTTCTTTACTCATTTCTGGTTACCTGGCTCGAGAGTTTGGAGGGCTAAGCCTGCCCACCTATGTACGGGATTAGGTCTTAATCTCTAGGCATTCTCTTTGCACATGATAAACCATCCACTCCCCTTCGTTTATTTTTTACTTTCTAGCTTAAGGATGACTATGTCGGCCTACTCATATACGGGGACCAGTGCGACCCCTAGGCGTGCTCTGTACCCAATGCTAGTCCATCCCCTTCAAACTTAACAGGAAACAATAAACTTGAAATCTAAAGCGATTAAGTCAACTTACCCACGTACAAGATTAGGCCTTAACCCCTAGGCTTGCTCTCTGCTTGACAATAAATCATTAGGTTTTCCTTTGCCTTTATTAAAAACTCCAACCCTTGAAAACTTTAATAAAATTACTTTGCTCGTTGGGACGCTGCTTACAAAGTATGAAAATCTGAAATCAGAATTTCAAACTTTAAGGACTTGACGCAATAAGGACTTTTCTCGCTAAGTATAAAAATTTGATCCTTAAGCAAGGTCTTTGCTTGGGAAGGGGTGGGTCGTCTTATCAGGTCTTAGCTAGATCGCCTTGCCTAGTGACGGGTAGGGCCCTCTCCATTTGGCTTTTCCTTGGTCCAATTATCAGGTTTTGGCAAGGGCGTATTGGACTCTTTTAGCTTATCCTTAGTCCTCTTGTCAGGTTTTGGCAATGACATCTTGGACTTTTCTGGCTTATCTTTTTTCCTCTTGTTAGGTTTTAGCGAGGGCACCTTGGACTCTTCTGGCTTACCCTTGGTCCTCTTGTTAGGTTTTGGCAAGGGCATCTTAGACTCATTTGGTTATTTGGCTATTGGTTATTATGGCACTCGAATTCGTCCGATCATATGCTATCTGGTTATTGGCTATTATGGTTTTCTGGATTTTGGGTCACCTCGGTTTCCTAATTCATAGTTATTCTGATTATCTTAGTTATCTCTCGTAATGAGACCCGGAGCGATCACCGAGTCTGTTTGGTTTTGGTTTCCTTGTTATCTAATGCAATCCGGCGCGATCACGACTCTTTGTATTTCTTGTTTTATATTATGATCCGACACGATCGAAGTTTTTTGGTTCTCGGCTATTGAATTTATACGAGGACCACTTTTGGTTGGTGACTTCTGGATTCTCAGGTTTGTGGATTCTTCAAAACACGTCTTCGTTTTATAAGAAATACATGTTTTGGGGAGAAAGTGTTGACCCGCCTTTTTGACAAGGCAGTCACATGACGAAATTGTGGTTTTCTAAGTACTCGAATCTAGAGTATGAACTCATGAAAATTCACTAGCAATTTGGTCGAAGTCGCGAAGAGTTCGAATTCATAGAAATATGTTTTACATTCCAGATCAGTGAGTCTCGGTTTGATATTGTTCATGTCGATGAGGTCGGCTCGACAAGCTGTCATTGTCTTAAGCACTTTGGTTCGATAATCTTCAGATTGATATATTGGGACCGACATTCATACTTCGGTTTCTCGAATCAACATTTCTGGTAGAGGGATATTTCATATCCCACATATTTTATGAGTTTCTGTATCACGTACTTCAGTTTCTGGACGGTGGAAGGCACTAACGCAAGGGATACAAGTCATTATTTTGTATCCCCTTCTATAAGAAATTTCATATCCCACTCGGGGATACGAAAGGATGGCAAAGCGCATGATACGAAAGGAACATTTTGTATCATATGGTGGGGATACGAATTCGTATCCCACCCATCTAATGAATTTTTGTATCCTGCACAGGGATACGAAACTGTGGTACTTGAGCATTCGTTCAACGTGAAGATGATCCGACCTAGATATGGAATGATGAAGCTCTGGCTTAGTTTTTCTCTAACTTCTAGGATACGAAATGACTATTTTGTATCCTGATCTTGGCTTGGCATTTTCGAATATGAAATTTATATTTCATACTTGGAAACTCGGTGATTCTGGCCTGGACTTCTTCCTTACTTTGGGGATACAAAAGTATTATTTTGTACCTAGCTTTCGGATTGGATCGAAGTTGCTTTGAAGCAGAGAAGCATTTAAATTGGTTAACCCCCGGGATACACGCTGATCCCCATATCGGTACCGATCCCTGGAGAAGAAATTGTGGGGATATGAAATCTAGTATCCCCTTACCTATAAATACCCCTAGCCTTGGCTATTTTTAGGATCTTTGGACTATTTCATTCCTGCACGTGAGAAGCTTTTTCTAAGAACTTTTTATGGCTTCTACTTGATTCTTATGGCTTAAGAAGGTCTCTTGGACTTATAAACTTCATTTAGAATTTCCTAAAAACATTTTGGCATTTGAATTGTATTTTGGCTTGCTTTTGGAGATTGAAGCATACTTGGAGCTTTGTGGACATGGAGGATTCTAATGGTTACTTGGGCCTTGTAGGGAATTGGCTAGGACTTTCCCATTCTACATTCATAAATTTGTAAACTCAAAGTGTAGAAACTTGGATTAATCTTGTAATTATAACAATGCTGATGAATAGTTGTTGTGAAGTGGATGTAGGCGTTAGTGTCGAACCACTATAGATTTGGTGTTGTTTACTGTTCTATATATCAATACCTGGATTGTGATTAGATTTGTTGCATAACCCATCCAACAATGCTAGTTCTATGCATTTAAATGTATGAAAAATCCTAATGATAACGGATAATTCTGTATGCATGCATCAAACACCATCCATATGCAACAACCATATGCGAGTGTCCCAATCAGCCGATCATAGTGCCTAGTGTGTGTATATGCATCCACCGCGTCCACTTGCAAACACTTGCAATCATTAAACATAACATGTTTCAACCATATCCTGCCATCCATGGCTTGAATCCTAAGATCTACCCTTCCCAAGAATATTTAGAAGAAAGGCCCTAATCAAAGGAAGAAGCTAATGATAGAATATAAAAAAAAAACATATGTCAAAAGAACACGAGTAAGAAACTTGAATTCTCCTTATAAGGTAAAATATTTTATTATTTAATCCATCAGAGTCTCATTACCATTAGCTTAAACTTTTTCCAAACTTCCAGTCTAAATGGTTTCCCTTGTAACTTCCTAATTATTCTAACTAAATTCGCTTGAGAACTTCCTTGCCTTACCTATCCTAAATACTTTAGGAATAAATATTCCAAGTGCGGTAATATATTATTTTCCAAGTTTTCTGCCTTCTTCCTTTTTAAACTATTTAAACGTAGCAAGTCATTTGGTTTTAAAATCATATCCATAGTTCAATTTCTAGCCTTTACCTTTAATGTATTGTGTACCTTTATTTATTCCGCTTATATTGTCCAACCCCGTAAGGACTTACATCTTATATATAAATATATTCAAACCTTATTTTATTACTACTATTTTTTTCAAAATCTCATTTTAAAAATCTTAGTGAGATAACATGTTGTTCACAAAATAATCAAAATCTCATTTGAAGTATATACATACATATATGTACATATATATATATATACACTTTTATGAAATTTCCAAAAATACGGATTTCACATCAAAATATTTAAAATTTCTATCTCTACAACCATGCATGTGGGGTTTAGACTCAAAGTGGTCCTACAAATTTCCTTTCCTCTGAACAAATTATATTTCTTCAAATTTCCTTTTCTTGGAAGAGAACTTTTTTTTTGTACTACCGAAGTCCAATGGCTTCTTCATAACGCAAGTTGAAAGTTCCTATCATAGGTACCCACTCAATCTACCAAAATATTGGTCTAGGAATTAAATATTTCATTTCAACCGATTCTTCATAGGTCAACACAGAGGTGCGTCTACTATGTGCAACTTAAAATAACTATCCTCCTCTCAACATTCGAGATGGTTCATCTTACAACTAACATGTCTGAACTACAAATCAATCTAGTAATGTTATAAGCCTCCATCCATATCTAGAAAATATTCTAGTTATAAGTATGAAACCCAATTCTCTCTTTTTCCCATAAAACTATGTGCTTTACCGATAATGCAAGTTTAGCATTGTCATAAACATAAATCCAAAAATCATTTTCTCTTCTAGGAGATAACCTTTTAACCTCTTCTAATATTCAAAAAATAAAGCATAACAAGAACTGAATCGATATCACCTAGAGATGCATTAAGGAAAACTAGGAAAATCAACATGGTTGACCCCTCTGTCGCAAGAAATTTCTAGAGTTAGTCCACTAAATATCCTAGCCCGATAATCCACTTCTTGCAGTTAAGAAAGCCATGTACTTTGCTAACTAATCCATCCTTGAAATTTTCCTATCTCGAAAACCTTAGAATATAAGCACCTCAATCAAACTCTACTACCGTTGTCAAAATATGAGATAATCAATTATATGGTTAAACTAACTAGACTTAGAATCAACGCATACCTAAAAATTCCCCAACCATCTCCTAAATCAAGATTTCTAGTTTCAACCCTGACTCACCATATATAATCATGTCGATCTCCCTATGGGGTCAAGAAACTACTACTGGGTCTAGAAAAGTACTTAAGTGTAAACAGTAATCTATTGTTATCACTACATACTCGGGTATTTACCCTAATTGTAAAGGACGACTTCGTTAGGCCTGCAATGCAGATTCCCTACATGGATTCTCTTGTATCAATGTGGCTATGGCCCCACGCAACCATCCTACTAGTATATCAATGGTAAAAGGGACATAATACTCCTAAATCGGATAAAATAGGAGAACTAGAAAGAACTAAAGATAGTTAACACCAACCTTTACCTACTTTCATTTCTCGATCTTTTTGATCAACACCTTCCCTATAACCTTTTTGACATCAACATATTTATGTTACTCTTTCACTTTACCTTTTATGAAGTTTTCCTCATTCCTAATTGATTGGTTACCGAAAATGTACAAAAAATTATTTCCATAGTATAAGATAATCTAATTAATAGAAATCCGTAATTACAAGAAATTCATTTTGATTATTTCTAGGTTGTTGAATAATGCGCAATACGGCTAAATCTCTATTTTTCACTAGTCCATATCCTTCTTTTATTCTTACGACTACGTTTTCTATATTAATTAAAAACTAAACTATGGAAATATAGTCGTTTTTCTTAACCATCCAATCTAGGTTATTCCTAACTCCCTAACTTTCTGTTAACCCCTACATTAATATTGTCTTTATAAAACTCCATAGTGATCTTTTTACGGCGCCTCGCCATCTTTGTCCTTTAAGGTTGTCTTATCGATAGATAACATTACTTAATACTTGTCAAGTAGCAAGTTTATCTCTAACTTTGATTTTTCCCAAATATTGAGTTAAACGGGTTTATCCATAAGTCAAAACTTTAATCTATAAAGATTTGAGATTTCTATATTTAAAAAGCTTAGATAGGTCACCTTTTAGATAACTCAAACGAAGAAAGGATAGAGATTCAGAATTCGAAAGAGTCAAAAAAGGTTGTAACCGACTAGAGGGTTTATATTTTTTTTTCAAAAATAACTTTTTGGCTTTTGAAAAATAGTTTTTCTTTCAAAAAGTTTTGTTTTAAAATAAATTTTTAGCGATCTTGTAACCATAGGCTCTAATACAAATTTGACACCCCACACCCCTTAATATCATCCTAGTATAAAATTCCGATAAGGAATATGGAGCGTTGTAGGTATAAAGACATAAACATCACAGAGACTAAGATTCCACAAGACATAAGCAAATAAAATTTACAGTGGAAGAAGAAGACAATTTACATTAAAATAATAAAACCATTTATTTCAACATAACCAAATTAATTGTCTCAAAATACCGTCTCAAATCTTAGCCTGAAAAGGAATATCATCAGAGTACATATTTATTAAAAATTCCCCCACATAGCCAAAGTAACGACAAAACCATGGAAATGGAAAAGAAGAAAAATAATACATCTTCATAAGAATCTCCAAAAAAGAACCAACTAAGAAATCCAACTATGTGCTTCCTCCCTAAGGGACTAGGGGAAGAAAGAAGGGAAGGAGAAAATATGTCGGACAAAAAATCTGGTGAGCTGTTGTGATTACTAACACGATTGATAAACAAAGAAAAATAGGTAAAATAGTGGTTCTATTGTCATAAGAGGGTAAGTGTCTATGTACACCTAAAAGTGAACAAATAGAATAAAGAATGACACAAAAGATCGATTGTTCTCGTCGCAAGATATGATAATGATGATTTTTTGCACTTCTACAAATTTGGAACAATAAATATAATTAGGAAGAAATATCTTAATACAACCCAATTGATCGACTACAACAAATTATGAATAATATATGCCTACTAGGGGTTTAGGTTTATCAGGCCCTAACATACCAGCAAAAGACACAACTTTATCCATAGGTGAATAGTGGCTTATGTTCCTAAATCGGACCAATGCACGCAAAATTACCCGCTAGAGCTCACTCGAACCACCCTCTGCTTGGACCAATTTACATCCACAACATAACATGGTGCGTGCCTTTGCCTCTTAATTGAGACCAAAAGTGATAAAAGGCTATGCTATATGGAATGAATCTCAAACAAACAAATAATTTGGCTCAAGTCCCCCAACCCTTGATTTGGCCCCCATACAAATTTTATTAGTTTATTAAGCCCGTAATTTACCTAACCATCATAAATCAATATATACATGTTAAAGCCTAACATTATAATTTTTACGCTCGTAATTTACCCAACCACCGTAAATCAATATATACGTATTAAAGCCTAATGCTATAATTTTTAGGCTCGTAATTTACCCAACCATCGTAAATTAATATGTGCATATTAAGCCTAACTGTCTTTTTTACAACCAATTATAGTCATATCAAAATTGCAAATAAACCATACGTGTTTATTATGATTTCAAATTATCACGTTTACACAATTTACTGATTACAGTCCAATTTCTATCATAATCTATTCAATAAGCATTTATACAGTCCAAAACAGATTTAATCCAATTATTCCCTTTTAAAATGTAGTTTTCAACATATCCACTTTAGCCTCTTTTTGATTATTTCAATTCAATTTTGTTTTACCACGAATCCAAGCATAGAATAAAAAAAGAATAATAATCCGTCGCAAGTTATTTGGCATACAGGTTCTTGCCAAATTTAATCGTATTCATATGCCCTTTAGGCATGTTTTGGCATAACCCAAACAAACTGCAAAAACTAGAAATAGAAAAAGGGAAAAGAGATCGAACATAACAGTTACAAAAAATCTGGATAGAAATTGTGGAAATAGACAAAAGGGATTCAAACAGAAAATAGAGACAAACTAAATTTGAAAACAAACTGTGAATAATCTGTAAATAGACTTCGAACCATCCAAATCTGAGAATATCTAACTGTACATATTTTTCTTTAACTTGTCAAAATTCTAGATAATTACGAAAATCTCACCAAAATTTATCTTTTCTAATGGCCTAGGTAGAAATATCTAGAATATAAATAATCCTCTCCCCAAAATATGCACACAACTAATGTTATTCAATAACACTATATTTATTTGAAGGAGAAATGGTGCAGTGAAGGCATTGAAATGAAGAAAGCAATTGCATGGAATGGGGGAGGGCTAGAGGCTTATTTATTGTTTGAGCAGAATAACCTTGGCCACTGGATATTAGGTTTTTAATTTAAACCAATCAAGCCACGTCATATCCTAGGTTTGAAAATAGGTCAACGGGGATGTGCCAAGGCAGCAAAAGCTTTTAAAATTAGTGTCACTAATTATTCTAGGGAAAAAGTCTCTATTAAACCTATTGATTGACCTATGCGTCAATCAATGCCTAATTAATTCCTAATGTGCGTAATTAGTTTTCCATGGTATATGTACTTAAAGACTTATATATATATATATACACATAAACACACACACACATATTTAGAGCAATTCAAATTCATATAGTTAACTATAAGAATGTGCCTTACAATACATGCATATATATTAAAATATAAATCTTCCGTAAATGTTTAATAAGTAGAAACATTATATACAACATTTGAACATTTATATATATATATATATATATATATATATATATATATATATATATATATATATATATATGAGGCGGGTTCAATGACACCCCTATTTTCTAGCACCTCATTTCTAGCCACTCGTTTATATTAGAATAATGTAGTGGAAGGAGAGAGAGTAAGTGGAAGGAGAGAGATGGAGAAACTTGTGGTGGAAATTAGGGGGCTTTTGAAGTGTTGCACTATTTGGGGTGCCATTAAATGTTCATGTATGTATGTATGTATGTATGTATGTATAGGGAGCAACTATTGGAAGACAAAATTAAACACAGAATTAGAGATACAAATTCTAGACCGTAGGATTTGTTTGTCTTTAAGGTGGAATTCAGGGGAGATCTGGTGGTTGAGATTGCTTGTGTCAAAATTTATGTCACCATTTTGTGTCTAAGTAGACTTCCCCATATATATGTACATGCATATGTATATCTAGGATTCGAAAAACATGTTAATCAGTGTGCAATTAATCCATAATTTATGCAATCAACGTGCAATTAATTCAAACACGTAACTAATATGCGCGTATGTTTTGAAATTTATTTATATATTTACATAAGATTTCAAACGTTATATTTATTTTCTGTTTTATTCCATGTGCATTAATTTTTTTCCATTTTCAATATGCGTTAAATTTTAATATCAAACGCATACCATTTCTAGAATTAATACGTGCATACTCATTTTAAATTAGAATGTTACTTATCGTCATTAAATATAGACACACAGTCACACACACATATGTATATAAATATGCATACACACACACACACACACACATATATATATATATATATATATATATATATATACACACATATACATATATATACGCATATACATACACGTATATATATACATACACACACAAACAAATATATATATACATATACATATATGTTTACACACATATATATACACATATACACACATATGTAACCTTTTATTTATGAGTATGTAGGCACGTCCAGGTGGACTTGCATTAGGTGGGATTGCATCTTATAACCAGTATGGAGGCATGTCCATTGGACGTATGCATAGAAAATATTGATTCTGATTTATGAGAACACCTTAATGACAGATGCATGAAGTAATGTTGGAAAACAACATTATTAAGTAGTGTACCTTAGAAAAATAAAAATAATAGTGTCAAGAGAAGTTGCATGAAACGCATACAACATGGTGCAATGTTTTTTTTTTTTTTGAAAACATTCAATGCAAAATACAATGGTTTTGTCTTCAGAATGCAGTAAAGTTGACTATGATATGGAATATGGCTATATTATTGGAAAAGCAGTATACAGACTGAACAATACATATTTGAACAAAGGAACATTTTTTTGTACTACTGGCCAGTGACAAATTGTACTTCATAGTTGCAGTACGAAAGAAAGAAAAGAATGATTCCCAGCGAAGCGACTTAGTGGTATAGCAGTATTGCCGATGCACATGTCCGTTTAGTCATCATTGGTTGTACTTTTACTAATATGAGATTTCAGTGTGCCTGCTCATTTACACTATCATTGCATGTTCTTTTTTTGATGTGAGCTATCTGTTTATTTGGTTTGTATCCAAATCAAGCACAACTAATGTTCAGTAGTACGAAAAATACTGCACAAACAATATAAATTTGAATAAGCTAAGTTTGAATTTGTCTATAGTGTTGATGTTAATATGCAGTGGTGTTAGTTGAACTCACCAATGTTGTTGCCACATGCAGAACAATTTATTTAATGGTTTTTGATGGATGATGAATCTCATGAACCTATAGTCGCAATGACCAAAGTATCAGCAGTAAGGTATATAGCGTATATTTGTCGTAGGTAAAAAGTATAAGGGAACATGAATGGATATGCAAGCGAAGGGCGGTATTGTGTGTAAAGAGAAAGTATGATATTGTGTGAAATGAAAGAAAAAGTAATGTAAAAATGAATGTAGAAAAGTATTGTGCAGTTAACTTGTTCAACATTGTAGAAAAGTATAAGATAACTATCATTTAACAGTTTCAGATACCAAAACAGTGCAGGTAATTTTTGAAATATATGTTAGCATAATATTAAAGGACTGAAAAGAAAGCAGAATTTCCGATCTGTTTGCTGATGTAGTCATGTTGATAATTGACATAGCCATATATGGCCGATTTTTTCATTTTACATGTGTGCTCTGTTTCAAATAAATTTTGCAAGTTGTTCGATAAATAGTTCGATAATGGTAAGAGTTTAAATATTTGGTAAGTAAAAAGCAGCATGAAGTAGAAATTTGATGTAGTAGAATATGTCAAAAAGGAAGAAAAATAAGGAAACATATGATAGTAAAAGTAGGCACATTAAACATAGTGTGATGCTAAGGGCACACCATTTTCCTCTTCCTAATACCACAAATAAAAATAATACACACAATAAATTTTATGTACTTCCTAATACCACACGCAATTCACACGGCAATCAACTACCGTGTAAAATCATTTTGCACAGCAAATAACCGCCTACCAACACAGTTCTACATGGTCATCAATCGCCGAACTACTGCTGATCAGTGATTGATCACCGCAGAAAACAGTGTTGGTCGGCGGTTGTTCGCCATACAAACATTAATAAAAGTAATGCATTTGGTAGCCCTTTACAAAGTTTGGATTAGGAAGAGTGTAGTATAAAATCTTATGGTATTTTTTAGTAATGGTATTTGGAAGAAGAAAATGGGGTGCCCTTAGCAGCACAAGACTATGCTTTTCAACAAAAGCCTTGATCAATTGCATCTTAGCATGCCACATTTTCAGTATACACCATACCATTGATTTCCATCAATATATAACCTCTAAGCTCGTATGTCTCACAGAAAGGTGTTAAGCAAGAGAATAAATTCTCCGCCACCAAATAGATATATATTTAACAGAGATCAACGAATACAGAACGAAATACAATGTCAGACATACCATCCATTTACAAGTCCGTTCTAGGTATGAACGAAATCGAAGGCACCTTATTCCTCATTCTATATGTCCAATACAAGCAAGAGGTCCTCGCATATCAGGTCGATCTCTAAGTACGTCTGAATGACCACCACTTATTACCTTGTCTGGGGGGGTTAGCCCAATCAAGACATCAGTAATCACCCATTCGATGTAAAGATCTCCGGTCTTCAGCCACCGTCTTCATCATTGAATTTTAATCGTTGTATCAGTTTTTCAAATGGGTTAAACCCGGTCTTTCCGAATAACTCGCGTATCTTATAATCAACTACTACAAAAACACATCATATGCCTCATTCCAATCCAGAATATTCTTTTATTCAAATATTCTTATTACCGGGAATTATCCCCATCAATCTTTTTCAAAGATTTAATTCATTCAACCCTCTTGTTTAAATATTTCTTTGAAAACCATTGCAAAAGATTTTGTATTATCTTTTAACGATCTTAAACCAAATTAAGGTTTATCAGTTAGTCTAGATTAATAAGCCTTACCGAAGTAATCATTTATTTTATTATTCCCAATTCCAACTTATTCATCCTATGGAGCAAAACTGGTAGTACTCCATATTTAACACCCATGGTGTTATCGATAATTTTAATTACCATTTATCACTTCAAATCTAATTGAAGATTTTACTATCGCATGGAGTAAAACTGGTGGTACTCCATCTCGATCGTTTCTCTTGTTTGATAAATTTAATTATCACTTTTTATGTTTCAATCTAATTAAAGATTCATTAAAACTCTAGTTTAGTTTTAACCCCAAAAATCATTATTTAACGATTATTCAACTTCTGGAAATTTGTCACGTCTTTACTTGGGTTTAAGAACAAATGTCATTTAAGACACTACTTGCAATAAACCCAAAATCATCTTCCAATTATATGGAATCTTCAAGGAAACCTGAACAATTTATAATCGATATAAATTTCCATATCTGACCAATACTATAAGTGGAATAACGACAAGGCCTTTTAAATTCCATAAATAGTAAACGCCTTCCTTCACAGAAACTCATCTCGATTATTATTAATCGAATTCCATTCAACCCCAATTTTATTAAATAAGTTGGATAACTGGGTTTAATAACGGTATCATAAAGATACCATTCACAACAAACCCAAATCCAATTTATCATTTCTAAAGATCACTGGATTATTATTCTAGTTATTAACTAGTTCATTCGGATAAAAATATCTTTTATCTTTTCAAATATGGAATTTTTCATCCAACATCTTTCCAAATAATTTATTCTGAATTTACATAATTTATTCGTATTATTTATTATTTTAATAAGGTACATACATTTGGTTTCCAATATTGGCCACCAAACCGCATCCCTAGCGACCTTTTCCAAAATTGATTTGGACATATTTTAAAATCTAACTGTTCAAATTTAAATCTCATATATTTGTTGGAAATTTCTTTCCGATGCGTACCTAACACTTCCAGAAATAGGAGGATCCGACGGTCAGATCTTCTGTTACGTCCATTTCAAGTCTGTAACGATTCGGATTTTGCCCGAACCTAATCGATCGTAAAATCGACTAAGACCGTTCAAAACCCGAATACGCTAACTCTGGGTATACAACACATCAGAACAAATAACAGAAGACTTTTATTACATCATAATAATGTAACATCAGAGTACAAAACATCAGAGTACATCGATATAATAAAAAACGGAAGATTAATTTACAATAAACTTAACATAATGAAGTGGAAGACTATCAATGCTCTGGACACAGCTTTAAGCTTCGATCCAGAATCCTGCTAATAAATAGATATCTGCAAAACTAACCACTCGACTGCCCATGTGGAAAAGAGGGCACCCGAGTTTGCCAAGTGAAACGAACTACGAGTTAGTCATAGGACTGGTATGAGAAATCTTACTTAACCTATTTAATAATAAGGTCAATCATAGGACCACGCCGCTAACGCGGAACGGGTTTACTCCATTGGATTGTCAGTGCATAAACACAACCATAAATGAACATAAGGATCTACAATGCATCAATCAACATGCAATTCCTTAATCTACCCATTTAGGCTTAATCCCTAAACTTAGATTTCAAAATCCAATTTACTTTACAGAAATTATTTCTTTGGACTTTATTTCCCGATTTATTTTATTTCAAATCATTTGAAATACATATCTAGCTTTTATAATAAAGTAGATTTCACTTTGGGATTTCAAAACAAAACATTTGGAAATATGAATTCCAAAACGTAATAATGTATACAACAACTATGAAACTCGGTCATGTTCCCTCAGGACCGGGCAGTACGCACCCTAATCGAACCAACACACACACACACACACACACACACACACACACACACACACACACACATATATATATATATATGTGTGTGTGTGTGTGTGCACCTAACGGCTACACTGACAATGCACCATCCCACCAATTGGGGAAGACATGCACGCCCTTGCACTGTTAGTCAATTTCGGGTCACCCGCATCTTCAGCCACATACTTGCTAAATCATTTTATATCCCGAAGTAGGGAAAATCATTTCACAACATAATCACAAGTATAATCAAATCTATATAGATTTCTACTTTCAAATCATTTCGAAATCATTGGGTATAGTCCTCGAAATCCTTTCTGTTTTATAAGACATTTTTATAAAACATTCTCTGTCCAAAATCAGGAATACTATTCTTTTTACTTAAGAAATCACTTTTCAAATCATTCATTAATTCTGAAATAAACAACATCGCTAACCACCTTATAGTCAAATCGTGAAGTGTTTCACAAGGTGTTAGCATACATATATTTCTCCAAAGCCAATGCTAAAGGTAAAAACATATTTTGCTCATAAACCGGTCGAGCATAATCCAAACAATCAATCAATCACAATCCATATCAATAACCAAATATATTTAGTTCAATCACATTTCATGTTACAATAAAAGAGTATTTTATTGTCTACACATTTTCTACATTTCCTATGTATATAATAAAAAGATATCTTATTTTCTATCTAATTTCTACATTTCATACGCATACAATAAAAGAATATTTTATTGTTCACAAATTTTACATTAACAAATGTAATTTCTTATGTTAACATATTTTATCAAATGATACATATTTTTAATGATCCATTTTACATTCAATAAAAATGTAAATTTTCAATGTTGAACTTTTCTATTTCAAATAATGATCATTTATCATTACTTCTTACATACAATAAAAATGTAAATTTTTATTGTTAATTTTTCTATGTATTCTAATGACAAACAAAAGAATAATTTATTTGTACACAATTTTCTATGTATTCTAATGACAAATAAAAGAATAATTTATTTGCATACAAATTCCTATCTTTAACATAACAAATAAAAGTGAATATTTATCTGTACACATATTTCAATCTTTAATATGACAAATAAATGTGAATATTCATTTGTTAACATATCTCTATTTCAAAACAATGATCATTTTGACTTCTTCAATTTATACAATAAAAATGTGGTTTTTATTCTTAACATATTTTTATTTTCTATAATGATCATTTTTACTCTTTTCTTATATATAATAAAAATGTGAATATTTACTGTTAACATATCTTCATTTCAAACAAATGGACATTTTTAATCCTTTCTACATATACGATAGAAATGTAAATTTTATCGTTAACATATTTTCATTTCAAATAGATGAACATTTTGTATTCTTTTTTACATATACGATAAAATGTAAATTTTATCGTAAACATAATTTAACAATTCTAATTTGTTAAACATGACAATTATAATTTAACGATTCTAATTTGACAAAAATGTATATTTTTGTTCAACAATTCTAATTTGACAAAAATGAATGTTTTTTGTTTCAAATAAAATATTTGACAAAAATGAACGTTTTTGTTTCAACTAAACTATTTGACAAAAATGAATATTTTTCTATTTTCTTACATTACATTAAAATGTGAAATTTTAATGTAAACATGTTTTTATTTTAAAACATGAACATTTATCTATTTTCTAACATTACATTAAAAATGTGAAATTTTAATGTATACATGTTTTTATTTAAAACATGAACATTTATCTATTTTCTTTCTAATTCAACAAAATGATAGAAATGGATATTTCATTTTTTTATTGAAAACTCTAGTTCAACAAAATGATAAAAATTGATATTTCATTTTTGTCGAAAACTCTAGTTCAACAAAATGATAAAAATTGATATTTCATTTTTGTTGAGAACTCTAGTTCAACAAAATGATAAAAATGGATATTTCATTTTTTTGTTGAAAATCCTAATTCAACAAAATGAAAAAATTTGATATTTTATTTTTAAACAAAATTTATATATCTCATTTTAAACAAATATTATATATCTTTTTGTTTCTCTCATTTTATCACAATAAAAATGATCTATATGTTTTAACCATTTTATCACAACAAGAACGATCTATATGTTTTAACCATTTTATCACAACAAGAATGATCTATATGTTTTAACCATTTTATCACAACAAGAATATCTATATGTTTTAACCATTTTATTATAACACAATATCACCAAATTAACAGATCTACATAACACATCAATCACAGATCAGATCACGTAGTATAACAAAGAGAAATTTACAGCGGATTGGTGATAATACAATCATAATTAATTTTAATTAACTAAGAAGAAGAAATCAAATAGAATTCTCACCCTGGTCGGTTTCAGAAATCGTTTGCGTTTATTTTCTGAATTTCTGTTCGCTTTAAAATTTATCTGAAATCCCGATTTGCTCTATTTTGGTTCTGGTTGGTTCCATGTGGTAGTGCTCGACTAGAGGGATCTAACACATTTTATTTCGTCGAATTCTGATAATCTACGAGTAAGTTATTGAATTTATAAGCTTACACCAATTAATTAAACAATTATTTGTAAATTAAAAATTAATTAATTACTTTGGTCAAGAAAGAAAACGGGTCCTCCATCTTTATCTTCTTCTTCGTCGCTTCCCTGTAGCCGTGAAACACAAAACCGCTCCTCCTCTTTGAAAAACGCAGCACACATGACACCTCCTGGAGACGATCAAACACCACCACATCGAATACCCTTGAACCTCTTTCCCACGCCTGGAGTATGGCCTAGCTCGCACCTTCCTATGCTCCAAAATCCGTCAGTAATTGCGCCGGCTTTGAGTAGAAAAATCGAGCGAATTATCATACGAATTTTAATCATCACTATATGGATAGAAAGATGATGAAATTCTCTACAATATTTGCTTAATATGTATTGAATATTTATGCTTGGATTTTGAGAGATTAAGAAGAGAATTTGGGATAAATTCGGCCATAGTTTTAAAGCATGGTGGCGGCTCTGTAATATTAGAATTAGGGTTTTCTAAATCTTAGGGTATATATACGTTAATACTATTTAATTCCTTTATTTCAAAAAGGCCCATTTATCCACATTTTATACGTTATACGTTTACCAAGAAAATGAATTGCTGATTAAGGCTAAGGTGGCATATTTACTCCTCATTTATGTTTCCTTAAATCCCCTTTGATTACATGCTATAATGACACATCTATCTTTTTATTTATTTATTCAAATTTCAAAAGTAGATAACAATGAAAGAGAGAGAGAGATAATGAAATGGAAAGAATGAATGCTAAATTAATGCTATTTGTTAGAAATTAGAACTAACACTACAGTATTAAATATTATTGTTTGAAATGAATGTTTACAACTTTTCACATTTCAAAATTAACTAATTAATGAAGGGTTTAAACATGTAATCTACGTTTTAAATTCCTAAAAGTTACATTTTGAATTGACGGGGAAATATTTAAGAGGACAGCCTAAGATATATATATATATATATATATATATACACACACACACGTATATATATATACATATATATATATATATTGTTAGAATTTATTTCATTTATAACCTACGCATTATTTTCAACCAATATTTCAATATAAATTAATAAATATTATTAAAGTTCCTAAGGCATTTTTAATGTTAACATGTTTCAAGCTAGAATCTTTTTAAATGCATCATTCTACATTAAAAATGTAATTTTAAATGTAACAACATATTTCAACTAGAATCTTTTTAAATGATTCATTCTTCATTAAAAATTTAATTTTAAATGTAAAAACACTTTCATCAAAAATGAATTTTTTTACTTTATTGAACCATTCTTATATTAAAAATGTAAATTTTTAATGTGACATTTTTTTAATCATCATTGCTCACATGCAATAAAAATGTAAATTTTTATTGTTAAACTTTTTTATTCAAACCATGGTCATTTTACATCATTTCTTATAAATAATAAAAATGTAAATTTTTATTGTTAACTTTTTTTTAATAATGAAAATTTTAAATTCTGACGCATTTTCTAACAAAATTTCCTTAAAATAAAATTTTAAATTGGTTCTGATTTTTCGGGTTGTTATAATCTCCCCCACTTAAAAACTTTTCGTCCCCGAAAAGGAACGAAGCTAAAAGTTGTTTAACTAACCGACTCAATTTTCATTTATATATATGTATATATTTTTTTAGTTTCAATAATTTTACTAGTTGAGCTAATAATCACACAACACAATCATCAATCAATTAGTCGATTAGCTTTTCAAGTATATATAACTTTTATGTATATTCAAAAATCATGTTTTCTAAGATCTGATTATATATATATATATATGTTAATTATGAACTTGTCACTCTCAACTCATTCTAGGGCATTCCTAACCCCATCTCTAATGAGTTTTCTCATTCTAGGATGTTACTGATCCTATCTCTAATGAGTATTCTTCTATAGGATATTACTAATCCTACCTCTGATGAGTCTTTTGTTCAGTCCTAACGAGTTGTACCCCAAAGATTTGAATTAACAAAAGCTCTGATATCAAATGTGACACCAACGTGTATCGAACCCCCGACCTCCCGTAAAGCAACACCATGCACTAACACTACAACAAAAAACACTTTTCGCAATAGGCAATATCTGTTGTAGTAGGGCTATTGCAACAGGCACGCGCCCGTCTCTATAGCCGATGTTGCAATAGGTCCGCAACAGATTTTGCCCGTTGCAACAAGAAGTTGCGGTTTGCTTTTTTGCAACAGACTTTTACTGTTGCAACTGATCCTTTTGCAACAACAAACGACTGTTGCAAAATAGTCTTATACAATTTTATGCTTGTTACAAAAGAATTTTTCACAAATGTTTTTGTCTGTTGCTATTGAATCTTTTACAAAATATTTTACTATTTCAACTATCATAAAATCATGATTTCATGATTTAAAATACATACACTTTAAATATTAACTCAAAGATAATACTACTCTAAAATATTTCATTAAATATTCACAAAAGTTCAAATTTTATTACAATATCTGTAAATACAAGCAAAAACAATACACTGACAAGGATGGTTACAGACAGATATATCAACATTTCTTGTCACGATTACAATTATTTTCAATAGAAATTGATCAAAAACTTAACAACACAAGCATTAACTATTACTCTTTTTCGCTGGCAAATTATCAGACGGACTAAAACCTTCATATGTCCTGCACTGTATATATATAAACACACACACATATATATATAAATACCAAGTTAAAAAAATAGTTAAATTTAAAATAAATGCATCAAAATAAAAATAATACCTCATTGCATTCTGTATTGGACTTTGATTGGTCAAGAAGTTTTATCTTCATAAATAAACTAAAAAGAAAATACACTATCAAATTTTTTGATATATGAGAAACATAAAAAGGGCAGAAAACACAAGTAATTATACACAGATAACTTACTTTTTCTTGAAGATTTTCTTCCTCTCAAATTCAAATTGTGTTTCACAAGCTGGCGTCCCATAACTGTCAATATCATTGTGGTTTAGGACAAACGTAGAAACTGTTTTTAATTTAGTTACATAATACATTATAACCTGGGGAATGTTTAGATAAAGAAGAAGACAATTAGAAACCTGGAATATAGGTGTTTTTGGATGATCTTGAGCAAGCATGTTATGAAAAACTACACATTTCTTGCGAAACTGCGTTAGTGATGTCGGGTCTGCTGCTAATAGTAAACTGTAGCTTATTCCAATGTTGTATCCGTCAGCTTCGATTTCTGTAACCTGGTACAAAGTAACACCTTCTTGTGAATTCTGTGTGGAACTTATTAGTGTGCTTTTAAGAAAAAACTAGCCATTTTGATCATAGGCGAGTAATGTTTGGTTGGAAAACGTATTACACGTTTTACTTTTCCATTCTATATGTCAAAATAATGAGGATTGAGGAAGATCAGTAGAAAAATATATATAAAAAATTCAAATCCAACTTACTCTCACAAATTAAGAAAGGAAAGAGAGAACATACAACATTTCAATATTATATATGTTATAATCATTTCCCAACAATATTTAGAATTTTGTCATATATTATATGTATACATGTAATTGTATCTCTGTAGTTTCAATATGACGGTTTATACCATATTCAAGATACTTGAATAAAAAATACAAAGCCAAAACATAACAAATTTTGATTCACTACATGATTCTTTTGAACATCCAAATGAATCGAACTCTTTTCGAAAGTCTAATAAAAAAGAACATAGTTATCATTCAGATATGATCTTGTTGACTTTTCAATCAAATGAGTGTTCTTTAAAGTTTTATCTTTTAGAATAACAACAGTCATTATTCAACTTCCGGCAATAGATTTTGTATGAAAGACCGTATACCATCTATAAACATATTTCTAAATCATGCTTGTCGAACACATAAACTGGCATGAGTTTGAAAAACAATTGTTGAAATATGAGAGACAATAGATGTGAGTCTATTGTAAGCCATCACTTTCAATTACTCTGTTGATCATCAGCTTATGTGCATACATCGAACCATAATATCAGAAACAAGAACAGTTTATAACTCATCAATTAATCACAAATAGCATCTTTGATGACAGGATCCAAATTAAAATTCAGTGATAGGAATCTTTAAAATAAATCTTTAAATGTAATAGAAGATCCCATAAATCAGTTTATACATTTCATTTTCCATTAGTCGGCAAGAATTCGACATGAAAACCACTTTCGCCAGTAGATTGTATAAGACCCAAAATATCATTAATACATTTCATTTTCCATTAGTCAGCAGGAATTCGACATGAAAACTACTTTCACCAGTAGATTGTATAAGACCCAAAATATCATTAATTAAAACCTGTGGCCCAAAACCAACTGAAAATTGCGGTAACTCAGCAAAGAAATCATCTGAATGTTGTAATTTAAAACCCGTAGAAATCTTACCCTTCACTTAAACCAACAGAGTAGTGACAGTTACAGACTGATCGGTCTGGATAGGTTACGAGGAAACAGTTATTCGGCATTAGATAGCTAAAATGAAACCTTGTTATGCGTGAACAGTGGCGTCCGCAGACAATTGACTCAATGGCGCGCAACTTAAAAAAAACAATATTTTTACAGTCATCACTGAAATCGGTTTCTCCATCGAAAACAGAGTGGACCAAAAATTGTGTCTATAAAACTACATAGAGTAACAAAGAGAAAAATCTCCCAAATCTAATAATTAAAACTGGTTAGTGGATTCTTACCCTTTCTAATTCGAACAAAAATGGTTACACAGATATGAGCATCCATTGGATCGGTTTCTTGATCCGTTGTAGAGAGAGCAGATCCAACGTTTTTGCAGTTTGCGTCTTTTGAAGGGGATGATGGAAAATCATTGGAAAACCAAAATCGCTTCCTAAATCCGTTTGTAAATAAATTGTCGGTTCCAGATCCGATCAGCAAGAGGATTTCCACTACCATTCATACGTAAATCGAAACCCTATTCACAATACGTTTCTTTCTGAGAATCGGTTTGTGGAATCGAGATATAAGAGGAATAGGTTTCGATTTTAAGATTGGAGGAAACGTTGGACTACTGCGAGAAATAGGTTTCGATTTTAAGAAGAAGAAGAAGAGTCACACAATTTTGAATTTAACACCTGTGAAGTAGAAAATTTTAGCGAAAATTTTGGTTATGGAGCCAAAATTTCAGATGTGCGAGCCAAAAAATTAACGTTGGAAGCCAAATGAACGTTACAGGTGTTTGTCATTTAAGTAAAGTACCTAAACAAATATTAAACTTTTGTTATTAAACGTTAGCCTTAATAGTAATTAGTTATTTAATATTAATTGTTAGCTATTAGTCTTGATTACTAATTATGAATTATTTAATAATAGTATTGATTATTATTTCTTTTTCGTCAACTATTAATTATTAGTTATTATTTCTTAGTTATTAATTATTACTTGTGCAAATGGTGAAAACCATTACAAAGGATATTTTTTGCAACAAGTTTATTGATTACTAATTATTTAATATTAACTATTTATTTATTAATTATTAAATGTAATTAATGATTATTAACTACAATTTATTGATCACTATTAATTAAACATAATATTAGAAATATAAAAATAATTATTAATAATAACTAGAAACTGTTAATTATTCATAAAAATATCTCTATCAAACACAAATTATAAATTAATTCACATAAGAAATTATTATTAATTAATAATTACTCCTTAATAATAATATTAATCAAATATCATTTATATATTTATTATGAACTTATTAATTATTTAATATATATACATATTCATATTTCAAATTAATTGTTAATTACTATCCATTAGTATTTTATTATTAATATATTATTATTTAATATTTATTTTTTTATTTTATTAACTTTTAAATGTTAATTAGTATTATTTGTTAATTGTTAATTATTATTGTTTAATTATCAGTTATAAATATCACTTAATAATACTTAAATTTTATTTTTTATATTTTTTTTGGCAAGGTAACTTACTGGTAGTTAATCATTTAATAGAAATTTTTTAGAACTAATTATTAAAACTTTATTATTAAAAGCTGATACTTATTTTTAATAGTATGTTTTTCGCAACTGGCTTTACCATTTGTAAAAATAAAGTTATTGCAAGTGGCGAAAACTGTTGCTAAAGATATTTATTCACAACTGACCTGGAAGCGCAGTTGCAAATAATATGTTTGTTGCAACTGTCATGGAAGCACAGTTGCTAAAAGTATGTTTTTGCAACAGGAAGGGAAGCGCAGTTGCTAAAAATATGCTTTTCGCAATAGTAAGAAAAGGCCCGTTGCTAAATCTCATTTATTGCAACTACTCCAATAGGCCTGTTGCTAAAAATCATTTACTGCAACTGTCATGTGTCGCCTGTTGCAAATAGCTAGTTGCAATAGGGTATTTTTCTTGTAGTGTAACCACTGTGCTAAAAGATCTTCGTATTAGCTTTCCAAGAGGGATGTTACAGACTAACCCCCTTAAAGAGTCCAACGTCCTCGTTGGCTCATATCACTCACTACCCAGGCATTATGCATGCAACCCGCATCAGTATTACATCGACTGACATCCATAGCATTACACACACAATTCCGGCTGGGTGTTGGCTCTGATACCAAATGTATCGATTTGGATTTTGCCCGGACCTAATCGATCGCAAAATCGACTAAGACCGTTCAAAACCCGAATACACTAACTCTGGGTATACAACACATCAGAAAAAATAACAGAAAACTTTTATTACATCATAATAATGCAACATCAGAGTACAGAATATCAGAGTATATCAATATAAAATACAATGGAAGATTAATTTACAATAAACTTAACACAATGCAGCGGAAGACTATCAATGCTCTGGACATAACTTTAAGCTTCGATCCAGAATCATGCCTAATAAATAGATCTCTGCAAAACAAACCACTCGACTGCCCGTGTGGAAAAGAGGATACCCGAGTTTGCTAAGTGAAACAAACTACGAGTTAGTCATAGGAGTGGTATGAGAAATCTTACTTAACCTATTTAATAATAAGGTCAATCATAGGACCACACCGCGAACGCGGAACGGGTTTACTCCATCGGATTGTCAGTGCATAAACACAACCATAAATGAACATATGGATCTACAATGCATCAATCAACATGCAATTCCTTAATCTACCCATTTAGGCTTAATCCCTAAACTTAGATTTCAAAATCTAATATACTTTACAGAAATTATTTCTTTGGACTATATTTCCCGATTTCTTTTATTTAAAATCATTTGAAATACATATCTAGCTTTTATTATAAAGTAGATTTCACTTCGGGATTTCAAAACAAAACATTTGGAAATATGAATTCCAAAACGTAACAATGTATACAAACAAGTATGAAACCAAATATCGGCCATGTTCCCTCAGGACCGGGCAGTACGCACCCTAATCGAATGTATATATATATATATATATCTGTGTGTGTGTGTATGTGTGTGTGTGTGTGTGCACCTAACGGCTACACTGACAATGCACCATCCCACCAATTGGGGAAGACATGCACGCCCTTGCACTGTTAGTCAATTTTGGGTCACCCGCATCTTCAGCCACAATGCACCATCCCACCAATTAGGGAAGACATGCACGCCCTTGCACTGTTAGTCAATTTTGGGTCACCCGCATCTTCAGCCACAATGCACCATCCCACCAATTAGGGAAGACATGCACGCCCTTGCACTGTTAGTCAATTTCGGGTCACCCGCATCTTCAGCCACATACTTGCTAAATCATTTTATATCCCGAAGTAGGGAAAATCATTTCACAACATAATCACAAGTATAATCAAATCAATATGGATTTCTACTTTCAAATCATTTCGAAATCATCGTATATAGTCCTTGAAATCCTTTCTGTTTTATAAGAAATTTTTATAAAACATTCCCTGTCCAAAATTGGGAATAATATTCTTTTCACTTAAGAATTCACTTTTCAAAATCATTCATTAATTTTGAAATAAACAACATCGCTAACCACCTTATAGTCAAATCGTGAAGTGTTTCACAAGGTGTTAGCATACATATATTTTTCCCAACCCAATGCTAAATGTAAAAACATATTTTGCTCATAAACTGGTCGACCATAATCCAAACAATCAATCAATCACGATCCATATCAATAACCAAGTATATTTAGTTCAATCACATTTCATGTTACATTAAAAGAGTATTTTATTGTCTATACATTTTCTATATTTCCTACGTATACAATAAAAAGATATCTTATTTTCTATACAATTTCTACATTTCATACGCATACAATAAAAGAACATTTTATTGTTCACACATTTTTACATTAACAAATGTAATTTCTTATGTTAACATATTTTATCAAACGATACATCTTTTTAATGATCCATTTTACATTCAATAAAAATGTAAATTTTCAATGTTGAACTTTTCTATTTCAAATAATGATCATTTCTCATTACTTCTTACATACAATAAAAATGTAAATTTTTATTGTTAATCTTTTCTATGTATTCTAATGACAAATAAAAGAATAATTTATTTGTACACATTTTTCTATGTTTTCTAATGACAAATAAAAGAATAATTTATTTGCATACAAATTCCTATCTTTAACATAACAAATAAAAGTGAATATTTATCTGTACATAAATTTCAATCTTTAATATGACAAATAAATGTGAATATTCATTTGTTAACATATCTCTATTTCAAAACAATGATCATTTTTACATATTCAATTTATACAATAAAAATGTGGTTTTTATTCTTAACATATTTTAATTTTCTATAATGATCATTTTTACTCTTTTCTTATATATAATAAATGTGTGAATATTTACTGTTAACATATCTTCATTTCAAACAAATGGACATTTTTAATCCTTTATACATATACAATAGAAATGTAAATTTAATCATTAAAATATTTTCATTTCAAACAGATGAACATTTATAATCTTTTCTAAATATACTACAAAATGTAAATTTTATCGTTAACATAATTTAACAATTCTAATTTGTTAAACATGACAATTATAATTTAACGATTCTAATTTGACAAAAATGTATATTTTTGTTCAACAATTCTAATTTGACAAAAATGAATGTTTTTTGTTTCAACTAAACTATTTGACAAAAATGAACGTTTTTGTTTCAACTAAACTGTTTGACAAAAATGAACATTTTTCTATTTTCTTATATTACATTAAAATATGAAATTTTAATGTAAACATGTTTTTATTTCAAAACATGAACATTTATCAATTTTCTAACATTACATTAAAAATGTGAAATTTTAATGTATACATGTTTTTATTTAAAACATAAACATTTATCTATTTTCTTTCTAATTCAAAAAAATGATAGAAATTGATTTTTTTTTTTTTTGAAATCTCTAGTTCAACTAAATGATAAAAATTGATATTTCATTTTTGTTGAAAACTCTAGTTCAACAAAATGATAAAAATTGATATTTCATTTTTGTTGAAAACTCTAGTTCAACAAAATGAAAAAAATGGAGATTTCATTTTTTTGTTGAAAATCCTAATTAACAAAATGATAAAATTTGATATTTTATTTTTAAACAAAATTTATATGTCTAATTTTAAACAAAAATTATACATTTTTTGTTTCACTCATTTTATCACAACAAAAATGATCTATATGTTTTAACCATTTTATCACAGCAAGAATGATCTATATGTTTTAACCATTTTATCACATCAAGAATGATCTATATGTTTTAACCATTTTATTATAACACAATATCACCAAATTAACAGATCTACATAACACATCAATCACATATCAAATCACGTAGTATAACAAATAGAAATTTACAGCGGATTGGTGGTAATACAATCATAATTAATTTTAATTAATTAAGAAGAAGAAATAAAATAGAATTCTCACCTTGGTCGGTTTCAGAAATCGTTTGCGTTTATTTTCTGAATTTATGTTCGCATTCATATTTATCTAGAAATCCTAATTTGCCCTATTTTGGTTCTGGTTGGTTCCATGTGGTAGTGCTCGATAAGAGGGATCCAATGCATTTTATTTCATCGAATTTTGATAATCTACGAGTAAGTTATTGAATTTATAAGCTTACGCCAATTAATTAAACAATTATTTATAAATTATAAATTAATTAATTACTTTGGTCAAGAAAGATAACGGGTCCTCCATCTTTATCTTCTTCTTCGCCGCTTCCCTGTAGCCATGAAACCCAAAACCGCTCCTCCTCTTTGAAAAACGCAGCACACATGACACCTCCTGGTGACGATCAAACACCAACACATCGAAGACCCTTGAACCCCCTTCCCACGCCTGGAGTATGGCCCAGCTCGCAACCTCCTATGCTCTGAAATCCGCTAGTAATTGCGCCGGCTTTGAGTAGAAAAATCGAGCGAATTATCATACGAATTTTAATCATCACCGTATGGATAGAAAGATGATAAAATTCTCTACAATATTCGCTTAATATGTATTGAATATTTATGCTTGGATTTTGAGAGATTGAGGAGAGAATTTGAGATAAATTCGGCCATAGGTTTAAAGCATGGCAACGGCTCTGTAATATTAGAATTACGGTTTTCTAAATCTTAGGGCATATATATGTTAATACTATTTAATTCCTTTATTCCAAAAAGGCCCATTTATCCACATTTTGTATGTTATACATTTACCAAGAAAATGAATTGCTGACTAAGGCTAATATGGCATATTTACTCCTCATTTATGTTTCCTTAAATCCCCTTTGATTACGTGCTATAATGACACATCTGTCTTTTTTTTAATTCAAATTTCAAAAGTAGATAACAATGAAAGAGAGAGAGAGAATTAAATGGAAAGAATGAATGCTAAATTAATGTTGTTTGTTAGAAATTAGAACTAACACTACAGTATTAAATATTATTGTTTGAAATGAATGTTTGCAACTTTTCACATTTCAAAATTAACTAATTAATGAAGGGTTTGAACATGTAGTCTACGTTTTGAACTCCTAAAAGTTACATTTTGAATTGACCGGGGAAATATTTAAGAGGACAGCCAAAGATATATATATATATATATATATATATATATATACATATATATATATTGTTAGAATTTATTTCATTTATAACCTACACGTTATTCTCAATCAATATCTCAGTATAAATTAATAAATGTTATTAAAGTTCCTAAGGCATTTTAAATGTTAACATGTTTCAAGCTAGAATCTTTTTAAATGCATCATTCTACATTAAAATTGTAATTTTAAATGTAACAACATATTTCAACTATAATCTTTTTAAATGATTCATTCTATATTAAAAATGCAATTTTAAACGTAAAAACATTTTCATCAAAAATGATTATTTTTTTAAATTTATTGAACCATTCTTATATTAAAAATGTAAATTTTTAATTTGATAATTTTTTAATCATCATTGCTCACATGCAATAAAAATATAAATTTTTATTGTTAAACTTTTCTATTCAAACCATGGTCATTTTACATCATTTCTTATAAACAATAAAAATGTAAATTTTTATTGTTTATTTTTTTTAATAATGAAAATTTTAAATTCTGATGCATTTTCTAACAAAATTTCCTTAAATTAAAATTTTAAATTGGTTCTGATTTTCTGGGTTGTAACAAAGTCAATGGTCGAAATTCGCGAACGGTCGCTGTGCGATACGTTCTATTCAAACCAATTTAATATATATATATATAATATATATGTAATATATATCATCGATTTTTATTTAAAAACGTATTTTATAAAACGTTTATACATTCCTTTTTAAAACGATTTCACTTCCATTACCAATTTAAATTGAACTTGAACATTGCATTATTACAATCTCAAAACGATAATATTTTCAAAATGTAATATTTTGAAATTCAATCTTCTCGATATTCATTTTAAAAAATGAATAAAATCAATGTAGAAATCCGTTCGAGTTAAAATAGCGTTTTCTACTTAGCTCGGCTGCACAATTTTTTTTATATTTTCATGTCCATCCAAAATCGGACATCAAAATCAACTTCCAAATTTTCACTGAATATTTCATTGTAAAAATATTCATGTTTATTCCGAATTTGTAGTAACCCGTAACTTCCCCGGTAAGAAAAGAGCGGATACTTTGAGAACAACACACAAAAGAACGCAAACAGAAGAACATTTCATTGTTAATTACAACAATTCCATCAGAATATAAGAATATACAGAGTATGAATAAATATTATACATCATAAATATCAGAGATTACAATACATTACATAGCAGCGGAAAAATAATACAATACACAACTGAAAGAGATATACGGATACAGAGCTTTCCGGATATCATTCCAGCTGTAAATCAGGATCATGTGAATATAAATCTACAAAATCAAAACTACTAGCTGCCCGTGTCAAAATAAGGGCACCCAGAGTTTAGGTTAAAACAATAAACTCTAGGTCAGTCATGTGACTGGTGTGAGAACTAAAACAGTTATTTAAAGCTTTACTTTAAATCAGATATATCAAGGGACCACGCCGTATAACACGGAACGGGTTTTCTCCCAAGAATACCAGTGCATATAACAAAACAGCGCAATGCTTTTTGGAAAAATGAAGCTATTATAAGACCCAGGTCCCATCACACATTGCAACACAAGCCGAAGGATAGGGTTTTCCCTTATAATAGCCAAACATGCTTGGTACGTTAAAAACAAATCACTTGATACTATTATAAGTGCATAGTGTATAAAACAACTTCAAATATAAATGTATCAATCCTAGACGGCATGGGTACCATATATCATGTCGCCATACTAGGCTCTACAATCAAAACCGCAAAGTCACGTATTTGGAAATTGGATTTCCATCTATGAACCGAGGCCAGGTGTAACAACCCGGAAAATCCGAGCCAATTTAAATTTTTTATTTTAAATGATTTAGCTGAAAAATGTGGCAGAATTTAAAATTTTCATTTTAAATAATATTTAAAGCCAGTGAAAATAGTCATTTTTCAAACGACCTCGGTTTTTGACGAAACCACTTTTGTTGGAACCGGAATGTCGAATTATTGCTAGGTGTCAATTTTTAGAATTTTCCGAGTTAGTATGTGAGCGTGGCAAAAGAAACTGCGTTTTGTTCAGTTCGGTCAAATTTAAATGACTGAAAAATAGCCATTTTTCAAACGGTCTCAGAATTCAATGAAATTAATTTTGTTAGGACCGTAACATCATCACGAGGCCAAATATTTTTTTTTTTTGGATTTTTCTGAGTCCGTATGTGGCCTAGGTGAATTTATTTGTACGACAGAATTAATTTAATAAAAGAATTAAATATTAAATTAATTAAACCAGGCCACAGACAGCCGTTTGGGCTGACGGGACATGGTCCATTGGATCCGGAATATGGGTTATTGGCTAGGGGCACCTTCTTTTGGGTTAAAATCGAAATATTTTAGAAATTATGGATTTAATTATAAAATTACACTAAAATAGTATAAATAATAGGGAAAAAAAACCCTAATCCATTTCTAATACAGTAGCGGCCGCCATCCCCTTCGTTCAATGGCCGATACAGCTCGAAGCTTCCCCCTCTAAAAACACGCTCATCTTCCCGAATTAAAACCCAATATCTACACCACTTCAGAGCTCTTCTTCTCCTCTGCAATTCCATACCATTGGATCGTCTCCTAGTGCCGCCATCGCTGAGCTCCACCGACCCAAACCCGTCGATGTTGGGCCGCCGCCACCCACACCTCACGCCACCGAGCTGCACCATAGCGGGGTCCCCCTGTGCGCCGCGTGTCCCTCCACATCGTGGTGGTGTCCGATTGGCTCGAAGTCAGGTGTACGGATTGAAATCGTTAACCCTAGAACTGAACAAAAGGTAAAGGTCGCGGCCGAACATCTGTAGTGGAAGAAAGGCCTAATTTCCCATTTATTATTTAATTAATTAAAATAAAATTTGTTTTGAATCTTTAAATGACCATATCTAATTCATTTCAAATCGGAATTCGATGATTTCAGCGGCGTTTTGATCGTAAAGACCGGATCTACATTGCTGGACTAAAAAGAGACCATTTTGAACTATTTGAAATTTGGACCAATTCGCAAACGAAGGTGAGATCTCTGATTTATTAGAATTAAATAATTTAATTATAATGGTGAAATCATGGTATGAATATTATTGTTCCTGATCTGCGATGTGATGATTATTGTATGTGATTATTGTATGGTTATTGAAATATGTTGTGATGCCATGAGATAGCTATGTTATTTAGATCTGTAATTTTTGATGTAATCATAATAAAGCTCTCATCTTTATTTTTAATTTTTTCTTCTTTATTCAGTTCTATTGAAGAGGAATTTTATTTTGATTGTCATAATAAAAAAAAACAAAGTTAGAATTTAAATTTGATTAATAAAACATAAAAAAGGTTTTGATCTTTTGTTTTTGAAAAAAAAAGGTTGAATCTTTTATTGTTGATTTACAATATAAAACAAAGGTTTGAGTTTCTATTTTGTTTCAAAGAAAAAAGGGAAGTTAGAACATTTTGGCACAAAAGAAATAAAGTTTGAATCTTTATTTTGTTATACAAAATAAAAGGAAGTTAGAGTATTTTGACAATAAATGAAAATTTTGAATTCTTGTTTTGATTTACAAAATAAAAAGAAAAGTGCATCTTTATTTTTGATAAACAAAATGAAAGTTGAATTTTCATTTTGTTTTATGATTTATAAAATAAAGATTAGATATTTTATTTGTTTTACAAATAAAATAAAGACGAGACCCTTTATTGTGATTCATCAAAAGTACACCAAATCATATATTGTATTGTTTGTGTTAATATCGAAATCGTGACGTTGGGTAAATGATTGAAATGGTTAGACAAAAACCATATTATCGTGGGTTGACATGAAATTTGACAACTGAATTATAGGTTACCATCGTTGTGTTGACATGAAATAGATTGTTAATATAGTTGAAATGACACAAAACTACATCGTTATGTTAATATAGTTGTGATGACACAAAACTATACAAAATTACATTGTTATGTTAGTATAGTTGAAATGACACAAAACTATATCGTTATGTTAATATAGTTGAAATGACATAAAATTTCATCGTTATGTTATTATAGTGGAAATGAATCAAAGATTGACATTAGAAAAAAATATTTATATTAGAAATGTTGACACTAGGAGATGTTTACATTAGAAATAAAGTTCACCTTTTTATCTGCATTTTACAATGCAAATATTACATAGAAAATAAATTAACTTTTTAGTTGAATTCTCTAGTATGAATAAAACTTAGAAATAAAGGTTCCCCTTTTCTTTGCATTTTACAATGTAAGTATTACTTAGTAAGAGAAAAGATTTACGTTTTTCTATGTAAAGGAAAATAAGAGAAAACATTTAAATATCAATGTAAAGAAATAAAAAGAAAGGATTTACATCTCAATGTAAAGAAATAAAAAGAGAGGATTTACATTTCAATATAAAGATTAGAAAGAAAAGAGATAAAATATTTGCACTTTCTAATGTAAATAAAAGAAAACAAAGATTTACATTTTTTTCTAATGTAAATAAAAGAAATAGAGAATTTACATTTTCCTAATGTAAATAAAAGTAGTAGAAAACTTGCATTTTCCAACGCAAAGAAAAAGTTCATTTTTATGTTTTATAAAAATGAATAAAAGAAAAAGCACATTTTTATGTTATAAAGTAAATCAAGGGAAGATGTATTTTTATGTAGTAAAATTGAATTAGAGCAATGTTTATTTTTATTGAATATAAAAATATACATCATTAAAATCAATATTTTTGTCGCATTAGAATTGGCGGACAAAAATATCGTTTTATTAAAATATACATTGTTGAAATCAATATTTTTGTCGCATTAGAATTGGCGGACAAAAATATCGTTTTATTAAAATATACACTGTTGAAATCAATATTTTTGTCGCATTAGAATTGGCGGACAAAAATATCGTTTTATTAAAATATACATTGTTGAAACTATTATTTTTGTCGCACTAGAATTGGCGGACAAAAGTGATATTGTTATTGAGTATAGAAATATACGTTGTGAAATCAACATTTTTGTCGCATTAGAGTTGGCGAACAAAACATAAATTTAAAGGTATATCTTTATTTGTAATTTAATTACAAATAAAAAAACAAGATTAATAAAAGTACATTTTTGCGTCGTAGTCTTTCTAAAATAAAGAGAATGAACTTTTATAGTTGAAATCGCCAAACGATTTATATTTATATATTTTATATATAAATATAAAATTAAACGAAACACGCGCTGCAGTTCGCGTTACGACAAGCGTATCTTTAAACGATTATACCGAAAGATCCGACCATCGGATTTTCCCAAAACTGGAACCGTTAGGACTGCTTTGGGAAAAAACTTTCCAACGATATGAAATTCGCCAAAATCCAACGGTTAGATTGTAAGATATGAGTAAATCAAATTTGGGTAAAAACAGCGCCAGGGCCGCCCACGGACCCGAAGCGTCGTTTATTTATTTTGAGCTATTTTTAAATATATAAAAATAGCGATAAATCGTCATAAATAGATATTAACAATATAGAATGATTTAAAAGATAATTTTGTGAATAGTTAGTTGAAAAGACCGAGTTTTACTCATTTCAAATAATTACACGACGTTTAAATCAAAGATATAGAAGACGGCGGTTGAAGACCGGCGGTCTTCATGGCGAACGGATGGCAACTGATGCCCTCGACTTACTTGCTCCCAGGAAAGGGTTAAACCATGGTAATCGTCCGGACGTACGTGTTGATTGACCGGATAAGCGAGAACCTCTCGGGTGTCTCCGGTTCCGTTCAGACCCAGAACGGACTTGTAAATGGATGCGTGTCTGACGTTGAAATTCGTTTCATATAATAAAAATCGATTTCTATTAATGTATATCAAATTGGTGGTGGAGAATTTATTCTCCGCTTAATACCTTGGTATATATTAATAGTTATTGATAGTATGATGTGAATTGTCAATGTGGCGCGCCAAGATTCAGATGATCAAGGCTTTGTTGAAAAGCAGGCCTTGTGGTTATAACGTTACTTCGCGAGCCTCACACCCCAGTATGAGTCAAAAAGGGGATATGGACCGTAGGGAGTGCACACGTTTCTTTCTAGCTAGAAGTGGTGTCAGTGCTTAAACTGGCTGACATTTTACTCATGTGGATGTTGGATTTTGAGGTACCTCGGATTTTTATAGGCCGTTAGTGGTCATATTATAGGTTCAAAGGAACCGGGAAACGTGTGTTCAGGAATTGCCAATCCACTTTCGACAGGTGTGGACCGGCCCTACCGCTCCAAGGGTTCACTGCGGGGGACCCTGAAGCATTTGCTAGAGTGTCTCGAATCGGAGAGGAGCTTGCCCCCAGCCTCGACTCATGATGGAAACCAAATCTCCAATACGACATTGCGATTTTGATTATACACTTATTTATGGCGACACAGTAGGATGGGGTACTATGCCATCTAGGATTGATACATTTATTTTGAAACATTTTAAATGGAACACACACACTACTAATAATAATATCGTTTATTTCGTATTTATCATCATTTGATCACTATAAGGTAAAACCCTATCCTCTGGTTTGCGTTGCATTGTGTGATGAAACTTGGGTCTTATAGTGATTTCATTTTTTCTAAAAAAAAAAGCATAGCGTTATTCCACGATTTACTTATTTATGCACTAGGGGTCAATTGGAGTAAGCCCGTTCCGCTTTCGCGGCCTGGTCCTGTGATTTGCCATATTATTATTTAGTATTGAAAGATTTCTCATACCAGTCCCATGACTGACTCGAAGTTTGTTTCACTTTGCAAACTCGGGTGCCCTCTTTCCACACGGGCAGCCCAGTGACAGGTTTTCAAGTGATACTATCTGATTGGAGTTTGCTTGCGAGAGAAGGAGCTGAAGACCTATCTTTATCTTTGCTTTTGCTTTAGAGATTTTATTCTATCTTGTATTTGATGTACGTTTGGGCTTGAGACTTATTTCCTTTTTGTTCAGACTATCTATTTATGCTGAGTTGATCCTGTAAACTGCATACTCTGATGTTCTGTTGTGATGCTGATGACATTTTATTTTCCGCTGAAATGTTTTATGTGCTATGAAATTATTCTGAGATATGTTATTGTTGTAATTATGTTGTATTCCAAATGATTATCCTTGCTTTCGGTCAACGGAAGTTTGGGGTCGTCACACCAGGGATCGTCCTCTACCGATTCGAGACTGTCTAGCCCGAGCCTCAGGAACAGCCGCAACTGCACCTTGGATCGTCAGGGCCGGTCCACCGATGTGGATTAAAATGCCTGAACACTGCGTTTCCCCGCCCTTTGGGGCGTAAATGAGTTCTAGGACTCCATCAGCTCCACATAGTCACCGATATTTCTGAGGCGCCTCGCAACAACAACAACCACACAGGTGAAAATAATACAAATGTCAGGGCTGGTAGGTCACTGACACCACCCTAGCTAGAAGGAAACGCATGCCCTCCCTGAGGTCCTCTCCCGTTTCTGGTTCACAACCGGGGTGTGAGGCTCGCGAATCAACGCTACACAAAGCTATGCCACACAGGCCGTGCTTTGATCATCAACCATAAGACTTTGCTTTTCAACAGAAGCCTTGATCAATTTGCCACTTAGGCATGCCACACAGGCAATTCACTCCATGCGATTGATATCCATCAATATATAACCCCTGAACTCGTACGTCTCAGAGAAGAGCGTTAAGCAAGAGAATTTCCGCTGCCAAATAGATATATATTTGATAGAAATCAATCACACAGAATAAAATCCAATGTCAGACATACAGTCCATTTACAAGTTCGTTCTAGGTCTGAATGAAACCGAAGGCACCTTGTACCTCGCATATCCATCGATCTACAAGTACGACTGGACGATCACCAACTGATTCCCTCCTCTTGGGTATACAGTCCAATCAAGATCATCAGTAATCAACCGAACGATGTGAAGACCTCCGGTCTTCTTCCACCGTCTTCATCCTCGACACCACATCGAATCAGTTATTCAGAATGGGATAAACCCAGTCTTTCTGAATAACTCACGTATATAATAAACAAGTGTTACACAAACACAACATACGCCTCATTCCAATTCAGAATATTCTTTTATTCAAATATTCTTATACTTTGGGAAAGGTTCCCATTAATTTTATCAAAGATAAATTCTTTAAATATATTCTTTAATCTTCTTTTGAATATCAATTCAAACTAGTCGGGATTAGCGAACCACACCGAAGTAATCATTTATTTTATTTCCCAATTCCAACCTATTCATCCCATGAAGTAAAACTGTTCATACTTCATATCTAACACCATGGTGTTATTGGTAAATTCAATCACCATTTCACGTTCAAATCTAATTATAAATTTAACTATCGCCTGGAGCAAAACTGGTGATACTCCGTTCTCGATCATTTCAATCTAATTAAAGATTCATTAAAACTCCACTTGGTTTTAATCTTCCCAAAAATAAATATTAATGATTGTTTAACTTGGGAAATCATATGCTGTCTTTAACTGGGTTAAAGAACCAATGTCACTTAAAACACGGTTCACTATAAACTCAAAATCATATTCTATTTCAATTCCAATTAAATATCATTTAATTGGTATACTTCATTAAATCTAAATAAAAAGATTTAATCTTTTTCTCAACTGGGTTAAAGAACAGTGTTAATGAAGACACCATTCACAACAAACCCAAATCCCATTTGATATCAAATACAGGGCTCTGGATAGAAAATATATTGGCTTATATTCAATATCAAATACTACAACCAACAAATATCGTATTGGAAATAACGATATAAATATATCTTTCAAATTTCCATAACAATATCTGTATAATCACGAAATTCAGTATCGAAATATTCCAAAGAAAATTTCGATTCAAATCCATTTCCACTTTATATATTGGAAATTCTGGTTATTTTCAAAACCATTTCAAATCCACTTTATTTATTTTAAAAATAAATGGGATTATAATTCTAGTTCAAAACTAGTTCATTTCGATAAAAATCTATTTTTATCTTTTCAAATTTGGAATTTTTCGTCTCAATTCTTCACAAATCATTTCTTATGATTTTACACAAATTATTACTATTTTTAATATTTTATCAAGGCCCGTACAGTCGAATTCCGTCAACGGCCATCGAACTGCAGTTACAGCGACCTTTTTCAATTTTGATTTGGACATAATTCCAAATACAACCGTTAGATTTCAAATATCTAATATTCAATAGAAAGCTCATTTCGATACGAACCCAACGGTTCCGGTTTTAGGAGAATCTGACGGTCGGATCTCCCGCAACGTCAATTCGAAGTCAATGTTCGAAATTCGCGAACTGCCGCAGCGCAGCGCGTTTTATTCAGGCCATTATATATATTATATATATTTCGTCGATTTTCTTTTAAAACCTATTCTACAAATCATTTCAAATTCGTTTTCAAAACGATTTCAAATTCCTATTCAATTTCTATTCAAAATTGAATATTCCATATCATCGATATATATAAATGATAATATTTTCAAAACGTCATATTTTGAAATCACTTTCTTTTCTATATTCATTTTAAAAACGAATATAATCGAAATATCGTTCATGTAAAAATGGCGCAAATCTAACCAACACGACTTTATATATTTCAATAACTTCGTTATTCTATTCAACAAATGAATATTTTCTTCAATACATGAATATATATTTTATTCAATCCATCAATATTTATTTTATTCAACACATGAATTTTTTTTCTATTCAACACGTGAATTTTCTTTCTATTCAACACATGAATATATATTTTATTTCAACACCCGAATATATATTTTACTCAACACATGAATTTTCTTTCTATTCAACACATGAATTTTCTTTCCATTCAACACATGAATTTTCTTTCTATTCAATACATGAATATATATTTTATTTCAACACATGAATATATATTTTATTTCAACACATGAATTTTCTTTCTATTCAACACATGAATTTTTACTCTATTCAACACATGAATTTATATTTTTATTCAACACATGAATTTTCTTTTATAATATTCCTTATTTTCCCAATTGGAATGAGGTCCAATCAATTACCATATAATGTTAATTATATGTATTCCCTACAACACATGTATATAATAGCAACAACAAATCATCTACCATCATCCAAAGTGCACCACACAACTGCATAAGCATTAAATATAAATATTTAACGCTTATAACAGCCTGTCAATCAATCGATCGACATACAGCTAATTATTGGGACTAGTGTATGGACAATTTCATCCCAACACCCGTGTGGGGTTTTCAAACAATCAAACACAGATTTTTATTTGTGCAGTTGGGCGATGTGTAAAATTTATCGTCCCAATCAATATCAGTCAAATCAGTGTATATAAACAAATCGTCAAATCTGTTTATTACTATTTATTTTATATACACGTTAAAAAAAATATTTTTAACTATAAAATATTTTATTCCATTCCACATCACACAATAAAATTTCACAACATAGCAATCATACAAACAAGTCATCCATGCTTGTGGACGACAGGTGTCGGGTGCTGCTAAGCACCGTCTGCGTCCTAGTATATATTTCAACTAGAAAATAAAATAAAAGTGCGGAGTTCTCACCGTGGTTTCCACTCCGCCGGTTTTACTTTGAATTTCTGATCGATTGGATTTGGCAAAATTCCTACGCCATCCTTTTCACGCTGCTCATATTAAAAATCACATTTTTAATATGATGTTTATATGTTTCTAAAAATCTCGTCTTTCCATTTTTTTTTATAAAAAAAATCAAATCTTTCTATTTTCAAAAATCATACCTATTCGCTTCGCTAATGTATATATAAAAATCTTATTTTTACATAACTAAAAATTATATTCTTATTTCGCTTTCATGATAATAAAAATCATATTTTTTATGCGCCACTAATACAAAAATAATATTTTTATATTCTCTATGATATAAAAATCATATTTTTAATACTATACATGAACAGAAATCGTATTTTTACTTTGCTACCTTCATAATAAAAATCGAATTTTTTTATCGCTACTTTCAAAATGAAAATCTATTTTTTCTGCAGTGAAAAATTTAATCTTTTCAAATATAAAAATCATAACTTTGCTAAATAAAAATCATGTTTTTACACCACTAAAAATTATATTTTACTTCGCTAAAATTATATTTTAACTCGAATAAAAACCGCAATTTTATTTTCCTCTTCAAAAATCTAATCTTTGTTTAAACAAAAACCACTACTTTATAATTTTTTTTATTTATAATATTTTTAGATTGCTAAAATATATATAGAAATTATATTTTTGTATTTCAAATCCGTATACATGTAAATCGTATTTTTAGCTCTACTATAAACATGTAAAAATTGAATTTTTATAAGCGTAAATAAATAAAAATAGATAAATAAACTTACAAGCGATTGTTGGTGGTGGAGGAGGCTCGGGGGAGGTGCTCGGGTCAGAACTGCAGGTGGTGGTGGTGACTATGGGTGGCGGCGGCTGTTTCAGTGGGGCTTGGAGCGTCGAATGGAGGAAGGAGGAGCAAGGGGGAGGTGCGGTAAGGTGCTGGAGGGTCGGAGGGAGGGTCTGATGGTCGGAGCGTAGAGCCAGAGGCTTGGGCGGCACGAGTTTGGTCAATTTAGGGCGTTGGGGTTTGGTTTGGGTATTCACGAGATGGAGAGAGGAGGGAGGGAGTAGCCGCCATCGCGAGGAAGGGGGGGTCCAACGAGCTGCGCCGCCGCCTGGGGAGGCCGGCGGTGGGTCAACATCGAGGAATAGGTGGGGCGACGGATTTAGGAGCGGTCTTCTTTTTGTTTTTATTATTTTCGATTTTGAACTGATGGAGGAAAACGGGTCAGGGTTGACTTTTATATAATAATTTATATTTTATTCTATTTAATTCTAAAAAGCAACCTTTTCTTTCGAACTCTAAATCGAACCCGACGACTGTCGCTCCTAGCTAATTACCCCCATTATGAACACAATGGGATATGTCCTGCACGCTGATTCGATCGTTTCGATCAGTTTTGGTAAAAATCAAAATGTAAATCTATATATTGAATTTGAATGCGCATTTCAATTTACCGAGGCCACATACGGACTCTTAAAATTCCCGACAAAAATATTTTCTAGCTTCGTATTGACGATACGGTCCTAACAAAACTGATTTCGTCAAATTCTGAGATCATTTGAAAAATGGCCATTTTCCAGTCGATCGAAATTGACTGAAACTGTTAGAACACGTTTTACTTCGCCACGCTCACATATTGATTCAGAAAATTACGAATTTTGGAATCTAGCAATAACTTGACATCGAGGATCCAATAAAAGTGGTTTCGTCGAAAACAGAGGTCGTTTGCAAAATGACTATTTTTAAGGGCCAAAATTCCATAGCGACTATTTTGAAATTTCAACTGGGCATAACTTTTTATCCCCGCAGTGAAATTTCAATTTTTCGGATTCGTTGGAAAGATATTTTCAAATAGATTCTAATATTTTTGGATTCACTAAAATACGGTTTATTTTGAATCCTGTACATTCATTTGAAATTTGAAATCGAATTTTCAAACTACTGCGCCACTTTCAATTCCTTTTATATTTAAAATAAAATATTTATATTCTAACGACGATTCAAATAAATATATACGTTCTAATTCTATTCAAAATAAATTTCTCGTCGTTATTATTTAAAATAATTCATTTTAAATATTCAAAATTCATTAAAATTGCCAAAATAAAAATTTTAAATTGGCTCAGATTTCCGGGTTATTACAATCTCCCCTACTTAAAACTTTTCGTCCCCGAAAAGGAACGAAGTTGAAAGTTGTTTTACAAACCAACTCAATTTTCATTATTTTCGTTACGGCTTAAGTCCTTCAACTTTTCAGTTTCTAAGAACTTTTCAAATTTTTCCAAAAATTTGGCTAACACCCTAAATTTTCGAAAAATTTCGCCATAACCTCCCCTGCACCGGGAGCTTCGGGATATTTCAAATAGCCTCCCATGGCCCTCACCAATCCAAAAAGAAAAAGAAATAGCCAAGCGGCTAGCCAATCGGCTCATAAAATCATCAAAATTCAAAAAATACAATAAACATGTACCTATTTGTTGGGCAAACAATTTTATTCCTCTTCTCTAGCCTCCTTGCTATGACCTGTTCAATGTAAGTACATGTATATGTATACAAATGTGACAAATTTTCAATACAATTCAATATTTGGTTCAATTTGGCTAAAGGTTCAACATTCAATTAATCAAAACAGTAATCAAACAACACAACCAACAATCAATTAGTTGATTAGCTTTTCACATTCATAATATTAATACATAGTCCAAAAATCAGTTTTTTGATGCCAAATCACAACAATAGGCCCTATCTAATTTTGGTTCTCACACTAGTCAATAGGAAATATATAAATATCACACCTTCGAAACTTGAAAACAGACTACTGATGCCGTACGTCATCAGTAGAATCATGCCCAGGCGACTAGGGTGTGATTCTATATCTATCCAGTATATTAAAACTTCGAATACACATGGATCAGATGTATACACAAAATCTTTATATACTGGATTGTCCAAATCAATACAAATAAGTATTTAAATATGACTAATTGAATTAAATTTTCAAAACAAAATTCATTTTCATTTTTATTTTAAAAATATCACTCTTCACACTCGTTCTAGGATACTACTGATCCCATCTCTAACGAGTCATTTTTATTGGATATTACTAATCCAATATCTGATGAATTCTTTCGTATGGTTCTAATGTGTCTTGTTCTTGAGCTTTGTAAACCAAGGCTCTGATACCAACTGTAGTAACTCGTAACTTCCTCGGTAAGGAAAGAGCGGATACTTTGAGAACAACACACAAAAGAACGCAAACAGAAGAACATTTCATTGTTAATTACAGCAATTCCATTAGAATACAAGAATATACAGAGTATGAATAAATATTATACATAATAAATATCAGAGATTACAATACATTACATAGCAGCGGAAAAATAATACAATACACAACTAAAAGAGATATACGGATACAGAGCTTTCCGGATATCATTCCAGCTGTAAATCAGGATCCTGTGAATATAAATCTGCAAAACCAAAACTACTAGCTGCCCGTGTCAAAATAAGGGCACCCAGAGTTTAGGTTAAAACAATAAACTCCAGGTCAGTCATGTGACTGGTGTGAGAACTAAAACAGTTATTTAAAGCTTTACTTTAAATCAGATATATCAGGGGACTACGCCGTATAACACGGAACGAGTTTCCTCCCAAGAATACCAATGCATATAACAAAACAACGCAATGCTTTTTGGAAAAATGAAGCTATTATAAGACCCATGTCCCATCACACAATGCAACACAAACCGAAGGATAGGGTTTTCCCTTATAATAGCCAAACATGCTTGGTACGTTAAAAACAAATCACTTGATACTATTATAAGTGCATAGTGTATATTGTATAAAACAACTTCAAATATAAATGTATCAATCCTAGACGGCATGGGTACCATATATCATGTCGCCATACTAGACTTTACAATCAAAACCGCAAAGTCGCGTATTTGGAAATTGGATTTCCATCTATGAACCGAGGCCAGGGATCGTCCTCTACCGATTCGAGACTGTCTAGCCCGAGCCTAAGGAACAGCCGCAACTGCACCTTGGATCGTCAGGGTCGGTCCACCGATGTGGATTAAAAATCCTGAATACTGCGTTTCCCCGCCCTTTGGAGCGTAAATGAGTCTTATGACTCCATCGGCTCCACATAGTCACCGATATATCTGAGGTGCCTCGCAACAGCAACAACCACACAGGTGAAAATAATATAAATGTCTGGGCCGGTAGATCACTGACACCACCCTAGCTAAAAGTAAACGCATGCCCTCCCTGAGTTCCTCTCCCGTTTCTGGTTCACAACCGCGGTGTGAGGCTCGCGAATCAACGCCACACAAAGCTATGCCATACAGGTCATGCTTTGATCATCAACCACAAGACTTTGCTTTTCAACAGAAGCCTTGATCAATTTGCCACTTAGGCATGCCACACAGGCAATTCACTCCATGCGATTGATATCCATCAATATATAACCCCTGAGCTCGTACGTCTCAGAGCAGGGCGTTAAGCAAGAGAATTTCCGCTGCCAAACAGATATATATTTAATAGAAATCAATCACACAGAATAAAATCCAATGTCAGATACACAGTCCATTTACAAGTTCGTTATGGGTCTGAATGAAACCGGAGGCACCTTGTACCTCGCATATCCATCGATCTCCAAGTACGTCTGGACGATCACCAACTGATTCCCTCCTCTTGGGTGTACAGTCCAATCAAGATCATCAGTAATCACCCAAACGATGTGAAGACCTCTGATCTTCGACCACCGTCTTCATCCTCGACACCACGTCGAATCAGTTATTCAGAATGGGATAAACCCGGTCTTTCTGAATAACTTGCGTATATAATAAACAAGTGTTACACAAACACAACATACACCTCATTCCAATTCAGAATATTCTTTTATTCAAATATTCTTATACTTTGGGAAAGGTTCCCATTAATTTTATCAAAGATAAATTCTTTAAATTTATTCTTTAATCTTCTTTTGAATATCAATTCAAACTAGTCGGGATTAGCGAACCACACCGAAGTAATCATTTATTTTATTTCCCAATCCCAACCTATTCATCCCATGAAGTAAAACTGGTCATACTTCATATCTAACACCACGGTGTTATCAGTAAATTCAATTACCATTTCACATTCAAATCTAATTAAAGATTTAACTATCGCCTGGAGCAAAACTGGTGATACTCCGTTCTCGATCATTTCAATCTAATTAAAGATTCATTAAAACTCCACTTGGTTTTAATCTTCCCAAAAATCAATATTAATGATTGTTTAACTTGGGAAATCATATCCTGTCTTTAACTAGGTTAAAGAACCAATGTCACTTAAAACACGGTTCATTATAAACTCAAAATCACATTCTATTTCAATTCCAATTAAATATCATTTAATTGGTATACTTCATTAAATCTAAATAAAAAATTTAATCTTTTTCTCAACTGGGTTAAAGAACAGTGTTAATGAAGACAACATTCACAACAAACCCAAATCCCATTTGATATCAAATACAAGGCTCTGGATAGAAAATATATCGGCTTATATTCAATATCAAATACTACAACCAACAAATATCGTATTGGAAATAACGATATAAATATATCTTTCAAATTTCCATAACAATATCTTTATAATCACGAAATTCAATATCGAAATATTCCGAAGATAATTTCGATTCAAATCCATTTCCACTTTATATATTAAAATTTTTGGTTATTTTCAAAACCATTTCAAATCCACTTTATTTATTTTAAAAATAAATGGGATTATAATTCTAGTTCAAAACTAGTTCATTTCGATAAAAATCTATTTTTATCTTTTCAAATTTAGAATTTTTCATCTCAATTCTTCACAAATCATTTCTTATGATTTTACACAAATTATTAATATTTTTAATAATTTTATCAAGGCCCGTACAGTCGAATTCCATCAACGGCCATCGAACTGCACTTACAACGACCTTTTTCAAATTTGATTTGGACATAAATCCAAATCCAACCGTTAGATTTCAAATCTCTAATATTCGTTAGAAAGATATTTTCGATACGAACCCAACGGTTCCGGTTTTAGAAGAATCCGACGGTCAGATCTCCCGCAACGTCAATTCGAAGTCAATGGTCGAAACTCGCAAACTGCCGCAGCGCGGCGCGTTCTATTCAGGCCATTATATATATTATATATATTTCATCGATTTTCTTTTAAAACCTATTCTACAAATCATTTCAAATTCGTTTTCAAAACGATTTCAACTTGCTATTCAATTTCTAATCAAAATTGAATATTCCATATCATCGATATATATATAAATGATAATATTTTCAAAACGTTATATTTTGAAATCACTTTCTTTTCTATATTCATTTTAAAAACGAATATAATCGATATAAATATTGTTCGCGTCAAAATGGCACAAATCTAACCAACATGGCTTTATATATTTCAATAACTTCGTTATTCTATTCAACAAATGAATATTTTCTTCAACACATGAATATATATTTTATTCAACACATGAATATTTATTTTATTCAACACATGAATTTTCTTTCTATTCAACACATGATTTTTCTTTCAATTCAACACATGAATATATATTTTATTTCAACACCTGAATATATATTTTATTCAACACATGAATTTTCTTTCTATTCAACACATGAATTTTCTTTCTATTCAACACATGAATATATATTTTATTTCAACACATGAATATATATTTTATTTCAACACATGAATTTTCTTTCTATTCAACACATGAATTTTTATTCTATTCAACACATGAATTTATATTTTTATTCAACACATGAATTTTCTTTTATAATATTCCTTATTTTCCCAATTGGAATGAGGCCCAATCAATTACCATATAATGTTAATTATATGGATTCCCTACAACACATGTATATAATAGCAACGATAAGTCATCTACAATCATCCAAAGTGCACCACACAACTGCATAAGCATTAAATATAAATATTTAATGTTTATAACAGCCTGTCAATCAATCGATCGACATACAACTAATTATTGGGACTAGTGTATGACCAATTTCATCCCAACACCCGTGTGGGGTTTTCAAACAATCAAACACAGATTTTTATTTGTGCAGTTGGGCGATGTGCAAAATTTATTGTCCCAATCAATATCAGTCAAATCAGTGTATATAAACAAATCGTACGATCTGTTTATTACTATTTATTTCATATACACGTTAAAAAATATATTTTTAACTATAAAATATTTTATTCCATTCCACATCACACAATAAAATTTCACAACATAGCAATCAAACAAACAAGTCATCCATGCCTGTGGACGACGGGTGTTGGGTGCTGCTAAGCACCGTCTGCATCATAGTATATATTTCAACTAGAAAATAAAATAAAAGTGAGGAGTTCTCACCGTGGTTTCCACTCCGCCGGTTTTACTCTGAATTTCTGATCGATTGGATTTGGAAGAAATTCCTACGCCATCCTTTTCATGCTGTTCATATTAAATATCACATTTTTAATATGATGTTTATATGTTTCTAAAAATCTCGTCTTTCCATTTTTTTTTAAAAAAAATCAAATCTTTCTATTTTCAAAAATCATACCTATTCGCTTCGCTAATGTATATATAAAAATCTAATTTTTACATAGCTAAAGATTATAGTCTTATTTCGCTTTCATGATAATAAAAATCATATTTTTTATGCGCCACTTATACAAAAATAATATTTTTATATTCTCTATGATATAAAAATCATATTTTTAATACTATACATGAACAGAAATCGTATTTTTACTTTGCTACCTTCATAATAAAAATCGAATTTTTTTATCGCTACTTTCAAAATGAAAATCTATTTTTTCTGCAGTGAAAAATTTAATCTTTTCAAATATAAAAATCATAACTTTGCTAAATAAAAATCATGTTTTTACACCACTAAAAATTATATTTTACTTCGCTAAAATTATATTTTAACTCGAATAAAAACCGCAATTTTATTTTCCTCTTCAAAAATCTAATCTTTGTTTAAACAAAAACCACTACTTTATAATTTTTTTTATTTATAATATTTTTAGATTGCTAAAATATATATAGAAATTATATTTTTGTATTTCAAATCCGTATACATGTAAATCGTATTTTTAGCTCTACTATAAACATGTAAAAATTGAATTTTTATAAGCGTAAATAAATAAAAATAGATAAATAAACTTACAAGCGATTGTTGGTGGTGGAGGAGGCTCGGAGGAGGCTCGGGGGAGGTGCTCGGGTCAGAGTTGCAGACGGTGGTGGCGACTATGGGTGGCGGCGGCTGTTTCAGTGGGGCTTGGGGGCTTGGAGCATCGAATGGAGGAAGGAGGAGCAAGGGGGAGGTGCAGTCGAGGTGCTGGAGGTCGGAGGGAGGGTCTGATGGTCGGAGCGTGGAGCCAAAGGCTTGGGCGGTGCGGGTTTGGTCAATTTAGGGCGTTGGGGTTTGGTTTGGGGATTCACGAGATGGAGAGAGGAGGGAGGGAGTGGCCGCCATCGCGAGGAAGGGGGGTCCAGCGAGCTGCGCCGCCGCTTGGAGAGGCCGGCGGTGCGTCAACATCGAGGAACAGGGGGGCGACGGATTTAGGAGTGGTCTTTTTTTTTATTATTTTTGATTTTGAACTGATGGAGGAAAGAGGGGCCAGGGTTGACTTTTATATAATAATTTGTATTTTATTCTATTTAATTCTAAAAAGCAACTTTTTCTTTCGAACTCTAAATCGAACCCGATGACTGTTTCCCCTAGCTAATTACCCCCATTCCGAACACAATGGGATATGTTCTGCATGCTGATTCGATCGTTTCGATCAGTTTTTGTAAAAATCAAAATGTAAATCTATATATTGAATTTGAATGCATATTTCAATTTACCGAGGCCACATACAGACTCTAAAAATTCTCGAAAAATATTTTCTAGCTTCGTATTGACGATACAGTCCTAACAGAACTGATTTCGTCAAATTCTGAGATTATTTGAAAAATGGCCATTTTCCAGTCGATCGAAATTGACTGAAAATGTTAGAACACGTTTTACTTCACCACGCTCACATACTGATTCAGAAAATAACAAATTTTGGAACTAGAAATAACTTGACATCGCGGATCCAACAAAAGTGGTTTCGTCGAAAATAGAGGTCGTTTGCAAAATGGCTATTTTTAAGGGCCAAAATTCCATAGCGACTATTCTAAAATTTCAACTGGGCATAACTTTTTATCCCCGTAATGAAATTTCAATTTTTCGGATTCGTTGGAATGATATTTTCAAATAGATTCTAATATTTTTCGTTTCACTAAAATCCGGTTCATTTTGAATCCTGTACATTCATTTGAAATTTGAAATTTGAAATCGAATTTTCAAACTACCGCGCCATTTTCAATTCCTTTTATATTTAACATAAAATATTTGTATTCTAACGACGATTCAAATAAATATATACATTCTAATTCTATTCAAAATAAATTTCTCGTCGTTATTATTTAAAATAATTCATTTTAAATATTCAAAATTCATTAAAATTGCCAAAATAAAAATTTTAAATTGGCTCAGATTTCCGGGTTATTACAGAATTGGAATAAAATCTCAACCAATATCCTTATAAATAAATTTATATGGATTACATTCATTATTTACATCCAACGATAGTTGCAAACAACTATCAACGTCTAAAATGACATCCAATGTGCATTTTTTTTTCGTGTGAGTTTCAATCAAATAATTGATGCTTACATGAATCCATCAATCAATCGATTAATCGTTAATTCACACAAGGGAGATGTGTGAGTCAAATATCATCCCAAGACCCATGTGAGGTTTTCAACCAACAACAATAAATTAATAAATCATCACTCACATGTAATGCACACACCAAAGTCATAAATAAATAAATATTCAACTGCCAAATGCCATTTAAGTCGCCACAAGTGTCCATCCAAGGAATATGAATTGCGAGTGTCGCATATTCATACAACGCTTCTAATGCAAATGGTTTGTGAAGAGTTCATGTGTTGAACTCCAAAAAGGGTTATATAACTACATGATGCAATTTCTAACTTGCAACTTAAAATGCCTAACTAATTAATTTTGGACATAACAACCTAATAATAATATTTTAGTGATTGAGTTCTCACGCATAAGCTAAACCAATTCGTCGCGACTCTTCTAATATAGAAAATTCTTCGTCGTGCTTTCACCATTTGTTGCTTTTCCCACTTGAATTCACTTCTCTTACTTTAGAATTTGCATACGACTTCCAATATTCACTAAACTTTTCCACTAGCACAAACGCGTCATTCCGGACAACTTTTGCCTAGTGAACTTTCTTCCCAAAACGCTCCAATTCGCCGGAAATCGCAAATCCTCACTCTAAAACTGTAAACTTCAAACGCGTTTTCCGAGCAGCTCCAAACTCCAAAATTCGATTGTGATATGTCAAATTCATAGAGAAAAACGAGACCTATGACTTTCATTTATGGGGCCTTGCCACAGAAATGCACGGATTGGAAGTTATTCAACAAAGAAGGAAGACGACTATTTTTTTGCAAAATACGTTGTTGCAAAAAAATGTTATTTTTCTGGATTTGCGGGCATGTGGGCCCACGAGCTCACTGTCCGATGCAAGTCAGGGAGAGTGGAGGGTTGTGGGTGGTCAGGAGGTGGTTCCATGGCCATATGGGGGTGCTAGGTGGTGGTAGAAGTGGTGTAGGATCCTAAAGGAGGCATCTTTGCTTACTAAAGAGGAAATCTAAAGGGTTTTCAAGGTGGAGGAGGGCTGTGGCCCCGCGGCCATGCTGGCGGGGCATCTGGTGACATGGCACAGCAGTAGAGGGAGGCGGCGGCGTCCTAAGGAGGCGGCGGGTGGTGGAAGGAGGAGGGATGGAGAGGGAAGTCACCATTAATTAGTTTTTATGCTTTGAAATTGTGATTTGCAAAATGGAATAAAACCATTTAGCTAATTTAAATTAATTTGCTCTCATCTTGTCATGGAAGCACAAATTAAGGGGAGGGTTCCAAGTGGAGATGAGAGGGAATGATTTGTCTAATTTTAATTAGGTAGTAACTATTCATGATTTGATGGTTTATGACAAGGGTGCATTTTCTACAGGTCCCTTATAATTTCAAAATTAGGCTCACATCCGGTCATAAACTTATTATAAATTTAGTCCCTATTTTTCAAAAATACATTAAAAAATAAAAATAAAATATAAAAAATCACGTAAATTCGTAATCAATTAAAACAATTAATCGTGAAAAAAATAAGGTGAAAAAACATCAAAAACAATGAAATACAGTAAAATGCATCAAAAGATGCATATAATTCAATCAGTTGCATATATATGTATGCATATATTTCAATTATGCGTCGAACAGCAACAAAGTTGCATACATGTATGCAGATTTGTGAAATAAATGCATCTTTTGATGCAACTATTCAAATTTGCATAGAAAACATGCATACTTGTATATGTGCATACAAGTATGCAGTTATGTAGAAAAAATACATACAAGTATGCACATATTGCGTTGCCTACGGCCTTCAACATATTCTGGCATACAAGTATGCAGTTATTCTGAATAACTGCATACTTGTATGCAATTATTCAGTATGCATGCACATATTTTTTTCATGTGTATGCAGATAGTTGCATACATGTATGAAACTATTGGCAAAAGTTGCATACATGTATGCAACTTTTTTTTTTTTGAGAAGTTTCCAGAATTTAGAATTATTTTTTTTACTAACCAGCGCATTTTTTTTGAAGAAAACACGTAGCTTTCAAATGAAGATGGCGGAAGTATGGTGGAAGGAAAAAGCGGAAGGCGGCAGCTGAAAACAGGGGGCGGAAACTTATAAAAAAAAGGGAGGGACGTGGGCTACATTAAGTTTGAAAATAGGGATGTGTCCCTAAGTTTTACTTATGACAATGTATTAATTCCAACGTGCAAACTACGTTCCAGTCTCACAGCTACACGTTAACTCCAGAAATTACGAACTTTGGAATCTCGCTACATTATGGAATTAAGGATCCAACGAACCTAGCCACGTCAAATTTGGAGACCGTTCGTAAAATGGCCTTATTTTCAGTTTAAACTGAAATCTGACTGAATTTTCAGCTTACGTCTATATACCGTTCTCTCACCTATGAACCCGTTGGACTTGAAAATTTGAATTCTAACATATTTCGACATTCCGAATCTAACAAAAGTAGTTTCGTCTAATTCCGAGTCTGTAAGAAAAAATGGTCCTTTTTCACTTGATCGATGCAGCTTTTAAAATATCGATTTTTAAATTCGTACCTAGAAATCAAATTAATAATTTTACAAAGCTTGTTTTAAGTCAAATAAAATATAAAAACAAATTCTAAAATTATTCTTAAATTTTATCGAGCAAAAAATTAGCAATTTATATTCAAAATTCAATAAAATAGCTTAAATTAAAATTTTAAATTGGCTTTGAAAATACGGGTTATTACACCAAAAGGTGCTTGGATACCTGTGTTAGGATCTTCAAGGACTTAGGCATTGATGATGCAACAAAAAGGAAGTTTGCATCCCGGCAGTTAGAGGGCAGAGCAATGGACTGGTGGAACTTTGACACACTCGAGACTCCAGAGGAAGAGATCTCATGGAACAGTTCCAAGCCAAGTTTGAAGCAAAGTTTATCTCCACTGTGCAAAGATCTATTCTGTTCAAGAGGTTCGTGGAGCTTAAACAGAATGGTCGACCAGTTCTTGACTATATTTCTGACTTCAAGGCCTTGTCAAAGTATGTTTGTTCATATGTGGATAATCCTTATCAAAAGAACGATAAGTTTGTCATGGGATTGGATGATTATCTTGGGAATCAACTTGTGGATCACCTCGATGATAGTTTTGAGAAGATCGTTGTCCTAGCCTTAGGATTCAGCCGCAACTGCACTTGGATCTTCAGGGCCGATCCACACTTACTTTAGTGGATTGGTAATTCCTGAGGTTCGACGATTTCAAATTATTAATGAACACTATACATTTTAACATATGACTCTTTTTAACTTCAATAATATGTTAATGACGATATTTTTATCTAAAAATGTAAGTTAACACATGATTCTTTTATTGGTTTATACATACAATATAAATGTACCTTTTCAATTATTAAAACATTTTTATTATGTTAAAACAGTTTATCAAACTTGAATCTTTTTAATGATTCATTCATACACTAAAAATGTAATTTTTAATGTTAAAATATTTTTAACAAACTTGAATCTTTTTAATGATTCCTTCATACATTAAAAATGGAATTTTTAATGTGACAACATTTTTATTAAACTTAAATCTTTTTAATGACTCTTTCATACATTAAAAAAGAAATTTTTAATGTTAAAATATATTTATCAAACTTGAATCTTTTTAATGATTCATTCATACATTAAAAAAGTAATTTTTAATGTTAAAATATTTTTATCAAACTTGAATCTTTTTAATGATTCCTTCATACATTAAAAATGAAATTATTAATGTGACAACATTTTTATCAAACTTAAATCTTTTAATGATCCCTTCATACATTAAAAATGGAATTTTTAATGTTACAACATTTTTATTCAAATAATGAATATTTTAATGAATCATTCTTACATTCAATAAAAACGTAAATTTTTATTGTTGAACTTTTCTACTTCAAACAATGCATATTTTTCATCATTTCTTATATACAATAAAAATGTAAATTTTTTTTATTGCTAAACTTTTCTATTTCAAATAATGATCGTTTTTACATATTTTATTCACACAATAAAATGTGATTTTTATTGTTGACATATTTTTATTTCCAATAATGATCATTTTAACAAATTCTATTCATACAATAAAAATGTGATGTTTATTGTTAACATATTTTTATTTCCAATAATGATCATTTTAACAAATTCTATTTATACAATAAAAATGTGATTTTTATTGTTCAAATAATTTTATTTTATAACATGAATATTTTACAACACATGAATATTTCAGAACATTTCGGCATTATAACGACATGGTAATTAAAACCGGCACCGTTCTTAGCAAGGCTCCTCTGCTATCCTAGGCCTTGCGGCGATATAAGGGTTCCATTTTTTTTAGTAATTTTCACAATACAATTCATTTCACAACACTGTGAATTTACCACAATCACAACCACTTTCGTTTCAACCACAATCAATCATCCACAATCACAATCAATTTCACACCACAATACAATCAAGTCGTCCATGTTCTGTGGACGACGGTGTCCGGAGCTACTAAACTCCGTCTGCAACTTAATATTATTTTATTCGTTTATTTTTGAATTCAGAAATCTCACATTGGTTTTATCGTCGCCTAAATTCATAGATGGCTCTAAAATTCTCCAGCCTCTTCTAGAATGTAGAAGACGTCGCCACGAGTCCAATGGTTCATGTTTCATCGAGTTTTGTTATCGTATGATAAAGATACGACTTTTATAAATAAACATGAATTCACAACGCTTAAAAGTGTTATAAACCATTAAAATAATCATAGCCGATACCTTTCATCTTGGGTTCAAAACTAGGTTACGATTTTGCGATCAAACCGTGAAGTATGAAGCCGATCAGGTTATGCCACGTTGAAGAGGGCCGAGACGCACGCCGGACGGTGGTTGTAACAACCCGCAAATTCTGAACCAATTAAATTTTTTTATTTTAATAGTTAAAATAATTTATTTTAAATAATAACGACGAAAAATTTATTTTAAATCAAAGTTAAAACGAATATATTTATTTTAATTATAAAAGGAGTTAGAAATAGGGCGGTTGTTTGAAATTTTGAATTTGAACTTTGACTGACCGTACAGGATGCAAAATTTAACGGATTTTAGTGAAACCAAAAATATTTAAATCTATTTAAAAATATCTTTCCAACGAATCTGAAAAATTGAAATTTCATAGTGGGAATCATAAGTTATGCCCAGTTTAAAATTTAAAATAGTCGCTGTAGAATTTATATATATTTTTTAATATTAAAAATAGTCATTTTTCAAACGACCTCCGTTTTCAATGAAACCACTTTTGTTGGAACCGGAATGTCAATTTATTGCTAGGTTTCAATTTTTATAATTTTTCGAATTAATATATGAGCGTGGCAAAAGAAAATGTGTTTTGTCAATTTTAGTCAATTTAATCGACTTGAAAACGGCCATTTTTCAAATAGTCTCTGAATTCAACGAAATTAGTTTTGATAGGACTGTATCGTCAAAACATAGCTAGAAATATATTTTTTGGAATTTTCTGAGTTTGTATGTGGCCCTGGTGAATTTAAATATACGATCGAATTAATTTATTAAAGTATTTAAATATTAATTTAAAGAATTTAGGCCACAAACAGTCGTTTGGGTAGACGAGACCTAGCCCATTGGATCCGGAAAGGGGGCTATTGGGTAGGGTAAACCCCTGTTGGACTGAAATTGGATTTGTTTAGGACTTAGGGATTTATTTGTAAAATTAACAATTAAAACATTATAAATATTCATAAAGAATCATTTCCAAACCCTAATCCTAAGCTGCAGTCGCCGTCCAACTATGCATCGATGTCTATTTCTTTCCGAAATTCAGTCCTTAATTAATTTCAATCCGTCACAAATTAAAACCTACTTCCAAAGCACAAATCAAAGGGGCTTCTAGGATCTACAAATCTGTACGGTCGAGATCGAAAACAAGGGATCGGTTTGGTCGGATTTGGCCTTGAAAGGTGGCGGGTTTGGGCTCCTTTTTCGAGGCCAAGAGGCTTTCGAGTTCACCCTGGCGGCTGACGTGGGATGGCGGCTCTAGGGGCTTCAGGGTGGCGCAGGTGGATCGAACTTCGGTGGGATGTGGTATCGCCGACGGTGGTGCAAAGCTTTGAAGGGATAGGTTCGGTTTCAATATTGAACGTGGAAGATGAAGTCAGGGTTAATTTTCCCCTAATGTGTAATTAAATTGATTTCTATTAATATATATCTGTGGTGGCGGAGGATTTATTCTCTTGCTTAGCACCCTTCTTTGAGACGCACGAGCTCGAAGGTTATATATTGGTAGTTATCAATCGCATGGTGTGAACTGTCAATGTGACATGCCAAGATGCAATTGATCGAGGCTTTTGTTGAAAAGCAGAGCCTTGTGGATGATGATCAAAGCATAGCCTATTTAGACATAGCTTTGTGTATTACGTTACCTCGCGAGCCTCACACCCCAGTAGAGTCAAAAACGGGACAAGGGAACGCAGGGAGTGCACACTTTTCTTTCTAGCTAGAAGTGATGTTTGGGTTTTTACAAGGCTCGACATTTTTACTTATGTGGCTGATGGAATGAGGCACCTCGGATTTTTATTGGTCGCCAATGGCCAATTTATAGGTCTAATAGGATCGGGGAGCATGTGTTCAGGCATAACTAATCCACTAAAGTATTTACGGACCGGCCCTGCTGTATCCAAGGGTTCGCCAACGTCCGAATCCTGAGACATTGCTAGAGTGTCTCGAGTCGGTTAGGAGATCGTCCCTAGCCTTGACTCATGATGGAAACCAACCTCCAATACGGCATCATGCGGTTTTGATTGTAGAACTAGTATGGCGACATAGTATATGGTAGTTATGCCGTCTATGATTAATACATTATGATTGAAATGTTTTTAAAACATAAATACACTAATAATAATATCAAATCCGTTTTATCGTATCAAGCATTTTTTACCATTATAAGGTAAAACTCTATCCTTCGGCTTGCGTTGCATTGTGTGATGGGACCTGAGTCTTATAATGGTTTCATTTTTCTAAAAAGCATTGCGTTGTTTAATGATTTACTTTATTTCATGCACTGGCAATCCAACGGAATAAACCCGTTCCGCGTTAGCAGCGTGGTCCTGTGATTAGCCTTACTACTAGTTAAGTTAAGCAAAGATTTGTCACAAAATTATCAATTTAATTACATAGCATGAAATTCAATGTCGGACACACATCCATTTACAAGTCTGTTCTGGGTCTGAACGAATCCGGAGTCACCTAGGTGCTCACGTATCCGGACGATCAACAAGTACGTCCGGAGAAACTACCACTATTAACCCTTTACTGGGAGCAACCCAATGCCAGACATCAGTACTCGTCCATTCAGTATGAAGATCGCCGGTCTTCAGTCACCGTCTTTAATATCTTCGACTTTTAATCGTCGTAGTGATTATTCAGAATGGGTTAAACCCGGTCTTTCCGAATAACTCGCGTATTTTTATAATTGAAAATCAAGTGCTATAAAGACACATCCAATGCCTCCTTCCAATTCAGAATATTCTTTAAATAAAATATTCATATTATAAGGGAAAGGTTCCCATTAATTTTATGAAAGAAAAATTCTTTTAAATTTATTCTTAAATCTTATTTTCAAAGTTTTATTAAAATTCCAATTCAGTTTTAATATCAAAAATCATTACTTTACGATTATTCCAATTTAAGACATAAATATTATCTTGAACTAGGTTAAAGAATCAGTGTCATTTAAAAACATTGTTCACGATAAACCCAGAATCATGTTAATTGGGTTAAAGAACAAAAGTCTTATAAAAACACAGTTCACGGTAAACCCAATTCACATATCAATTTATTTCAAAACTAAATATAATTTGAAACTCTAATAATCTTAGTTAAAAGATTTATTCTTTCATACGGGGTTTAAGAACAGTGTTATTTAAGACACCATCCACGACAACCCAAAATCCAATTCTTTTATTTCAATATCATTTAAAAATATTCCTTATTTAAAAGAAATTCTTTGTTTAAAATATTCTTTATATAAAAGATATTCTGAATCAGAAAGCGACTCAATCATTTACCATATAACTTCGGTTATATGGATTTCATACATCGTATGTAAATGACAACAATTGATAAATAGTCATCAAACCATTCATTCAACATCCAGAGTAAAGTTCACAACTGTGTGAGCGTTAAATTGAAATAATAACGCTCATCGCAGCCTGTCAATCTATCGATTGACATACAAATAAATATTGGGACTAGTGCATATCAATTATCATTCCAATACCCGTGTGGGGTTTTTAGCCAACAACAGTACATATAAATAAATAGTTGGTTAATAAATTTAACCAATTTTAATACTACCGACATGTTGATGATGATGAACCAAACATGATATTTTATTCCTAATGTCGAAACAAAATATATTTGACTCGCACACTTTCTTTATATATTTCTAATATCTAATAGAATGTAATTTACTTATATGACATTATTACGGATGACAAATAAAAGATAATTTTTATTATACTTTATTTGTATGTAATTATTCTCAATTTTACCACATAAAAGAAATAATGCCAATTGTACATGTTTTCCATGTATAACCCAACACATAAAAAATGTTTATTTCAACGTGCAAACAAATTCTAATGTATGCATTAACATATAGAAATGTCACTTTAACTCACTTATACATTCTAATGTATGGTTTGTCCAAGAATATAATTCTTATATTTGAATATGAACTCCAATGTAAGTTTGCACATAAAAATGATTTTTACATTTACATATAAATTCTATTGTATGTTATGCAAATAAAAATGATTATTTTATTTACATATAAATTCTATCTCAACAAAATGTATAAGAAGTTTCATTTTGCTGACAATTCTATTTTATCAAAATGGATATTTCTATGATAACACAAACCTATTACACAAAAATACTATTTGTGTTTAACTTTTTCATTTAACAAAAATGTAATTTTTGTCTTAATTCAAATCTAATTAACAAAAGGTCAATTTTGTTCTCAACAAAAATGTGTATTTTGATTCAACTAGTCTTATCTTGACAAAAATATATAATCTGACCAAAAATATATGGTTTGCTTTAACTAATCTATTTTGACAAACTGAATATTTTGACAAAATATATATTTTGATTTAACTATTCTATTTCAACAAAACAACAAAGATAATGACTTTGTTTTGTTGACAAATCTAATTCAATAAAACAATTATAAGTGATGTGTTTTGTTTTGTTGACGATTCTAATTCAATAAAACAAATGAAAGTGGCATATTTGTTTCGTTGACAATTCTAATTCAACAAAACAAATGAAAGTAGCATATTTGTTTTGTCGACAATTCTAATTCAATAAAACAAATGAAAGTGGCATATTTGTTTGTCGAAAATTCTAATTCATCAAAACAAATTAAAGTGATAAACTTGTTTTGGTCAAATCTAATGCGACAAAATGATAATGTTTTGTCTAAACCATTATAGTTTGACAAAAGTGACCAATTTGTTTAGGTACGATAATTTTGACAAAAACGACAAAATGGATTTAACTTTAGTAATTTGACAAAAGCGACAAAATGGATTTCAACTATTGTAAATTGATAATGGTGACAAATTGGGTTTAACTATTTTGATTTGATAAAAGTGAATGTTTTTGCTTCATTCTTTTTAAGTGACGCAAAAATGAATATTTTGTCTCATTCCTTTAAAATGATAAAATTGAATAAATTTGTCTTAAACTTTAAAATGACAAAATTGAATAATTTTGTCTCATTCTATTTAAATGATAAAAATGTATCTTTTTGTATTGCAACAAAAGGACAAATAAAACTTATCTTCCTATCACTCTTTTTATTGAAACTAAGGTGACACTAAAAATATATCTTTTTAACTCTAATCTATTTTATTTATAATCTATAACGACAATAAAAACATTTTATTTAATTTAACAAAATTACAACAAAGATGAATTCATTTTATCATAATCTTTTCATTTTCTCTAATTTAAATGTAAAATGGTACCTTTATTCCTATACTTTTATTTACATCTAAAATGTAATGAAAGTGTAACTTCTTAAGCTATGCTTTTATTTGCATCTAAAATGCAAATAAAAATGTAACTTTTAATTCATGTTTTATTTGCATCAAAGAATCAAATAAAAATGCAAATTTTAATTCAAGTTTTAATTGCAACTAAATTTGCAAATAAAAATACAACCTATAATTTCATGTTGTATTTGCATCAAAGAATGCAAATAAAATTCAATTTTTAATTCATGTTTTATTTGCATCAAAGAATGCAAATAAAATTACAACTTTTAATTCAAGGTTTTATTTGCATCAAAGAAGGTAAATAAAAAAAAAATCAACTTTTAATACGACGGTTTATTTGCATCTAAATTTGCAAATAACGATGTAATTTTTTTCCTACGATGTTTACTATCAATCAACACACAAAATAATATATTTTACACTGAATTGGAAGTTCTAACTCAATTCAATAACATAAACAAAGTGATGTTTTTATTGAATCGACAATTCTAATTTCATTCAATAATATAAACAAAATGATATTTTTATTGAATAGACAATTCTATTTCATTCAATAATATAAAAAAAATGATATTTTTATTGAATTGACAATTCTATTTCAATTCAATGATATAAACAAAAATGATATTATTCATTGAATTGACAAACAAATTCAATTCAATAAATATGACCCAAACGATATTTTTGATTGAAGTGACAAATTAATTCAATTCTATAAATAAGCAACAAGATATTTCATTTTGTTTAATATACATGATTCACAAAATATTGGCAAAGAAAAATGATTTATTTTAATTTATCCGACGTATACAAATCTATAATTTAACCAACCAGTCTAGCATACATACAAACAAAATACACAGATCAATCATCCAAAATTTCATCACATCACATAACAAATTCATTAACATACATACAATTATTTAACGACGAGAAAAAATAATTAAATTGATTAATTAATTAAAATTAGAAATCTCACAGTGGATTTTGTCTGAATTTTCAAAGTCCTCCGTTTTGGTTCTAGTCAATTCCATCGTGTAGATCTCGTTCGTCTGATTCCAATGGTTCTAAAATCATCAAATTCTGTTTTGTTTGCATAAGATATGAACATTTAAATCTTTGATTACATTAATTAATAAAAATATAATTGGGTTTTTAATTACATCATTAGGGGAAAATTAACCCCAACTTCATCTTCCACGTTCAGTATTGAAACCAAACCCATCCCTTCAAAGCTTTGCACCACTGTCGGCGACACCACATCCCACCGGAGTTCGATCCAGCTGCGCCACCCTGAAGCCCAGAGAGCCGCCATCCCACGTCAGCCGCCAGGGTGAACTCGAGTGCCTTCTGGCCTCAAACCCGCCGCCTTTCAAGGCCAAATCAGACCAAACCGATCCCTTGTTTCCGATCTCGACCATATAGATATGTAGATCCTAGAAGCCCCTCTGATTTGTGCTTTGGAAGTAGGTTTTAATTTGTGACAGATTGAAATTAATTGAGGACTAAATTCCGGAAAGAAATGGCCATCGATGCATAGTTGGGCGACGGCTGTAGCTTAGGATTAGGGTTTGGAAATGATTTTTTTTATGAATATTTATAATGTTTTAATTGTTAATTTTACAAATAAATCCCTAAGTCCTAAACAAATCCATTTTCAGTCCAACAGGAGTTTACCGTACCCAATAGCCCCCGTTCCGGATCCAATGGGCTAGGTCTCGTCAGCCCAAACGACTGTCAGTGGCTAGAATTCTTTAAATTAATATTTAAATCCTTTAATAAATTAATTTGATCGTATATTTAAATTCACCGGGGCCACATATGAACTCAGAAAATTCCAGAAAAAACATTTCTAGCTATGTTTTGACGATGCGGTCCTAATAAAACTAATTTCGTTGAATTCAGAGACTGTTTGAAAAATGGTCATTTTCAAGTCGATTAAATTGACTAAAATTGACAAAACACATTTTCTTTTGCCACGCTCACATATTAATTCGAAAAATTATGAAAATTGAAACCTAGTAATAAATTGACATTGGTTCCAGCAAAAGTGGTTTCATCGAAAATGGAGGTCGTTTGAAAAATGGTTATTTTTAATATTAATATATATATATATATATATATATATTCTACAACGACTATTTTAAATTTTAAACTGGGCATAACTTATGATTCCCGCTATGAAATTTCGATTTTTCGGATTTGTTGGAAAGATATTTTTAAATAGATTTAAATATTTTTGGTTTCACTAAAATCCATTAAATTTTGCATCCTGTATGGTCGGTCAAAGTTCAAATTCAAACTACCGCGCTATTTCTAACTCCTTTTATAATTAAAATAAATATATTCGTTTTAACTTCGATTTAAAATAAATTTTTCTTCGTTATTATTTAAAATAAATTATTTTAACTATTAAAAAAAAAATAAGTTGGTTCAGAATTTGCAGGTTGTTACAATCTCCCCCACTTAAAATCTTCTCGTCCTCGAAAAGGAACGAAGCTAAATGTTATTTAATTCAACCTATTTGATTTTTTTTTTGGTTTTAATAATTTTATTATTTGATTAACTTTTCAAATATATATGACTTTTATATATCCAAAAATTATATTTTCTAAGATCGGATTATATATATATAATCACAAATACGTTAATAATAAACTTATCACTCTGAACTCATTCTAGGGCATTTCTAACCCCATCTCTAATGAGTTTCTCATTCTTGGATGCTACTGATCCTATCTGTGATGAGTATTCTTATTGGATATTACTAATCCAATCTCTGATGAGTCTTTAGTTCAGTTCTAATGAGTTGTACCCCAAAGATTTGAGCTAACCAGAGCTCTGGTACCAAATGTAAACAACCCGCACCTCCGTTCACGCAAGATATTGTCCCCAACTTAGCCACCATATAGGTGTGGGGTTTTGTTCCACAAAAGGCCTCGACGTTAGTAAGAGATGGGCTATACTATATAAGTACCCACTGCACATAGGCTTCCACGATGTGGGACTTAAGGGTGTTACATTCTCCCCTCCTACAGAGCCCAACGTCCCGGTTGGCTCACAAATACCTCACCCAAGCACTGTGGTCCACATAGGAGCCACAATTCCCGCTGGGTATTGGCTCTGATACCACTGTAATGACTCACAGGCAGTGGGTTAACCTCCCACCGTGACATACAGATGATCCCCCAGACACATTGTTTTACGGCTAGCCTCTCGATTGCAATAACCAACCCTAATAAATAAGGGACATGTAGGGGTAAGAGCCCACTGTTCTCCACCAAACAACATGGCAAGAACCCCCTATCATACATAACCAGCTCCATACCAGTCCTTGTTGCTGGCTATGGAGCTAGTTACGCATGATAGGGGGTTCTCGCCATGTTGTTTGGTGGCGAACAGTGGGCTCTTACCCCTACATGTCCCTTACTTATTAGGGTTAGTTATTGCAGTCGAGAGGCTGGTCGTAAAACGAGGTGTTTGGGGGATCATCTGTATGTCACGGTGGGATGTTAACCCACTACCTGCGAGTCGTTACAGTGGTATCAGAGCCAATACCCAGCCGGAATTGTGGCTCCTGTGTGGACCACAGTGCCTGGGTGAGGTGTTTGTGAGCCATCCGGGACGTTGGGCTCTGTAGGAGGGGAGAATGTAACACCCCTAAGCTCCACATCGTGGAAGCCTGTGTTCAGTGTGTACTTATATAGTAGAGCCCATATCTTACTAACGCCGAGGCCTTTTGAGGAACAAAACCCCACACCTATACGGTGGCTAAGTTGGAGAAAATATCTTGCATGAACGGAGGTGCGGGCTGTTACAGTGGTAACCGCGACCAACTCGAGTTAGGTATAGAGGCGGGGAGGCGCTTCGAATGCCCGGACTTTGGAGCGATGGATCTCGATGATTACTGAACGATGAGGGTGTGGATGGTATGGATTTGAAGAGGAGGAGAACTACAAAATCCTCAATTGGAGCAAGTGATTTCATTGAGCAGATTAGGAGTTATTTGAGAAGGAAGGTTGGAATGGGTAGCCGTCGTCGATTTGAAGGGTTACAGGTTTTCTTATCAAACGAGAAATGGGAAGATGAATTCCGACCGACCCATGATTTTAATATTTAATCATTTATTTCTTTAATTTCAAAAAGCCCGTTAACCCATATGAACTCCAAATCCAACCCAACGACTATCGCCCTTGGATAAATACCCCCATTTCAAACACAATGGAATATGTTTCGTAAGCCCATTCGACTGCTTCAGTCAGTTATTCTTCAAATTAAAATATAAAACATTCAATATTAGATTTGAACGTACATTTTAATTTGCCAGGGCCACATATTGATTCCAAAAATTCCCGAAAAATAAATCTAGCTATGTTTTGATGATATGATCCTAACAAAACTAATTTCATCGAATTTGGAGATAGTTTGAAAAATGACCATTTTCTGGTCGATCCAATTCAAACTGAAATTACCAAACGCGTTTTAATTTACCATGCTCACATATTAATTCCAAAAAATATGGAAATTTAAACCTAGCCATAAATTGATATTCCGGATCCAACCAAAGTGGTTTCATCGATAACGGAGGTCGTTTGCACAATGGCTATTTATAAGGGCTATATATTATATTAAATTCCATAGTGGCTATTTCAAATTTTAAAATGGACATAAATTTTTATTCCCGTTATGAAATCTGGATTTTTCACATTCGTTAGAAATATATTGTTAAATAGATTCTTATATTTCTGGTTTTACTGAAATCCGATTTATTTTGAATTCTGTACATTCATTTGAAATTTGACATCGAATTTTCAAACTACCGCGCCATTTCAGGCTTGTTATATAATTAAAATAAATATATACGTTCTAACTTCAATTTAAATAAATTTTAAATTGTTATTATTTAAAATAAATCATTTTAAATATTCAAAATTCATTAAAATAGCTACAATAAATTTTTTAAATTGGTTCTGATTTTCTGGGTTGTTACAATCTCCCCCACTGAAAACTTTTCGTCCTCGAAAACGAAACAATAGCAAAGTAGGAAACAAAATGGAAATTGAATATATTGTAAATGTACCTTGCACCAGAGCTAATCAGAGATATCCATTCTATACTTGGGATAAGCCTGCTTAATGCTATCTTCGGTCCCCCGTGCATAGTCCCTAGGATCTCCGCTCCACTGCACTTTGACTAAATGTATCTTCTTGTTTCTTAGAACCCTTGTTTCTTTGCCAATAATCTTTACTGGCTCTCTTCTCACATCTAAATTTGGAGTAATTTCCACATCTTGTTGCGCTGCTTCTTCCACAACCAAGTCTGGATCATGCACATGCTTCCGAAGTTGAGACACGTGAAATACATCATGTACTCCTGGCAACCAGTCAGGTAACTGAACCCTGTAAGCAAGAGTTCCAATCCTCTTAAGTATAGGAAATGTACAAATAAATCTAGGTGCCAACTTCCCTATTTTCCTGAATCGGACAACTCCTCTCATCGGAGAAAGTCTAAAGTATACATAATCACCAACAACAAATGCTAAATCTCTTCTTCTCGAATCTGCATAACTCTTCTATTGGCTCTGAGCTGTTTGCTGTCGTTTCTTAATGAAATCAACTTTATCCGAAGCTTCTCGAATCATGTCGGGACCCAGTACTAGTCGATTTCCTGATTCCACCCAACATGCGAGAGATCTACATGGTCTACCATACAATCTTCGAATGGCGACATTTTTAAGCTTGCTTGATAACTGTTATTATATGAGAACTCAACCAAATGCAAGTGATCTTCCCAAAATCCGCCAAAATCAAGAATACATGCCCGCAACAAGTCTTTTAGCATATGATTCACCCTCTCAGTCTGGCCATCTGTTTGAGGATGATATGCGGTGCTCAGATTTAACTTTGTACCCAGCTCTACCTAGAATGCTTCCCAGAATTTACTAGCGAATATTGGATCAGGATCACTAACAATACTACTGAGAACTCCATGTAATATAACGATTTCTTTGAAATAATTCTGCGCTAGACTTTGAGCTATTCTTGTAGACTTCACAGGAATAAAATGGGTGGTCTTTGTAAAACTACGATCACCCAAATACTGTCATTGCCTTTCTTGGTCCAGGGAAAACCGTCAATGAAATCCATAGAGATTTGATCCCACTTCCAATCTGGAACCTCTAGTGGTTGTAACAATCCGGTAAGTTTTTGTTGATCACTCTTGACTTGCTGGCAAGTAGAACACCTGCTAACATATATGGAAATGTCACTTTTCATAGATTTCCACCAGAACGTACGCTTGAGATCATGATACATCTTACTCACCCCTGGATGAATACTAGACTTGGATTTGTGACATTCATCCATTACTTCTCTTCTGAGCTTAAGAATATTCAAAACACAAATTTGGCCTAATAACGTCAGAACTCCTTTGTTATCAACCTGGAAACTCGAGGGTTTGCCTTCCCGAACTCTTTTACTAATTCTCTGAATAATTTCATCATCCTTTTGAAGAACAGAGATTTTGTCAATCAATGAAGGCGTAATAATGAGATTAGCGATAATGGCATTCTTCTTGCTAAGTGCATCTGCTACAACATTGGTTTCCCTGGAGTATACAAAATGTCTAGATTGTATGCTGCAAGAAATTCTAACCAACGCTGCTGCCTCAAATTTAAGTCCTTTTGGGTGAACAGATACTTCAATGACTTATGATCTACATATAATTAGAACTTCTTACCCAAAAGATGGTGTCTCCATATTTTCAAAGCAAACACGACGGCTAATAGCTCAAGATCATGAGTAGGATATCTCTTCTCATGCGGCTTCAACTGACGGCTAGCATAAGCAACTACTTTGCCTCTTTGCATTAGTACCGCACCAACACCTTCAAGAGAAGCATCTGTATAGACTCTCAAATCTTGATTGCCATCAATAATAGTCAACAATGGAGCAGTAGTCAATCTTAATTTCAGCTCTTGGAAAGCTGCTTCACATTCAGACGTCCAATTAAACCTTGTATGCTTCTTGGTAAGCTTCATTAATGGACAAGTTAGCTTCGAAAAATCCTTAATGAATTTCCGATAATAGCCAGCCAATCCTAAAAAACGCCTGACTTCAGTAGGTGTGCTAGGGTGCTTCCAATCTCGAATGGCTGTGATTTTTCCTGGATCCATTGAAATTCCTTTCTTTGACACTACATGACCAAGGAACTTCACTTCCTCTTGCCAGAATATGCATTTAGAAAATTTGGCCTTTAATACGTTCTTTCTCAGAATTTCCAAAACTTCTTCCAAATGCTTTGCATGCTCATAAGTTGACTTAGAGAAGATTAAAATGTCGTCAATGAAAACCAACACAAATTTATTCAAGACATCGCAGAATACTCTATTCATTAAATCGACAAAATAAGTAGGAGCATTACATAAGCCGAATGACATTACTAACCACTCGTAAAATATGTATGAACCTCTGAAAGCTGTCAAAGGAATACACTTTTCAGCAATACGCAGTTGATGGAAACCTGTAGCTAAGTCCATTCTAGAAAATACTTGCGCTCCATTCAAGTGGTCTAATAAATCATCAATACGCGGTAATGGATATTTATTCTTTAGTGTCTGCTTATTTAAATATCGGTAATCCACACACAATCTGAGAGTACCATCTGACTTTGGAACAAACACTACTGTTGCACCCCAATTCGAAAAGCTAGGCCTGATCAGACCTTTCCATAAAAGTTGTCGAGTTTGATTACTTAATTCTTATTTCTCTTTCAATATCATTCCTCGAATATCATGCACGACTGGCCTTGCAGTCGGAACTAAATCAATCCTGAAGTCAATTTCTCTTCGTGGAGGTAAGCTATCAACTTCTTCAAACACATTTGCATAATTATTAACGACAGGAATATCTTCAATAGCAGTGGGGGAGACCTCAAGAGCTGCCCAAAATTCTTTTCTATCTGAATCTGAGCCTACGCATGGTATAAAAATATTTCCAAGCTTCATTTTAACCTTGACAATTCTTTCGGCACATTTAACTTCAGCCTCAAATTTGGTTAACCAATCCAACCCAAGAATGATATCAAATTCAGAAAGATCCATAACAACTAAATCAAAGGAAAACCGGTAACAAGAATAAGAAACGGGAACTCTACAATACAAACTGAGAACAAGAGAACCTCTAACCAGATTATGAACTCTAATCGATTCTTTAAGATTCCTTAGTTTTAACTTCAACTTCTTAACCGTATTGCTTGAGATAAAGCATTGTGACGCGCCCGTATCAAACAACACTGTAGCAGGAATATTGTTGACAGTGAGCATGCCTTCCAAACATCTGGCCTTTGCTGACTAGCTGAGGGCATTGCAGCATCTGTCGTGTTATTGACTTGAGCTACCTTGGTTGCTTTTAAAAGCCGGCAATCTTGCTTTACATGACCAGTCTGATGGCAAAAATTGCATTCTCTATTCTCTTGAAACTTTGTATTGGATTTAGATCCATCCTTTCTTTGTTTCTTTAGAGATACACATTTTATCGACAAATGTCCTTTCTTGTTGTAGTTAGAGCATGTTGCCGTCGTTAATGGTTCTTTCTTAGATTTGACCCCTGTCTTATTAGCTTTAGGCTTCTTACTGAACTCAGGCTGCGTATTTGCCTTAGGACTATTAGTTTCGAACTTCCTTTTCTTCTAGAACTGCCTTCCTCTTCATCTTCCAAAGCACCTTGCTTATCAAGACTCTCATAGCGACAAGCCATTTGTATCATCTTAGAAAAAGGAAGATTCACATGAACAATCACTCTACCTTCGTATTTCTTTTGAAGTCCGTTAATAAATCTCAGATTCTTCCTTATAGGATCTCGAATTAGTTCTGGGCCAATGCGGGAAAAGTTCATTGAATTTATTCTGATACTCCAGAATGGTCATATCTCCTTGTTTCAGATGGTAGAACTCATCATATAGCTGCTTAGGTGCTTTTGGAGGAATAAATTTTTCTTTGAAAATTTCTTTAAATCTATCCCAGGTAATATTACCTTCTGGATTATCCTTAGTAACAGTTTCCCACCAGATTAAAGCTTCGTCTTTAAGTGCCCAAGATGTCAGTAGTCTTTTCTGATCATCCCTTAGCTTTAAACCTTCAAAAATTCTCTCAAAAGAATGCATCTATGCTTGTGTTTCAATAATAGACTCTTTGCCCAAGAATGATACTCTACCCAGATTTCGATACTTCTTTACCAGAACATCTAACTCTTATTCTAGTTGTGGGAGCACAATTGGCTCATTAGATTGTTGAACCGTAGAATTACTTCTTCTGTTTCTGCCACTCATTTTCTACAATGACCGCGAATAGCAGACAAAGAGTCAGGCCAACAGAAAAGATATTGTAAATTATAGAGACTTATATTTAAATGTAAATGCATCTATTGGGGTGTATTTTATTCTGCTATACTCATTCTAGGACATTAGTGATCCTATCTATAATGAGTTATTTGTCTTAGAATACTGATGATTCTATTTCTGACGAGTTCGTTAATATGTTATATTTCGGAGCTAAGGTTAACCAAATCTCTGATACCAACTATGATGACCCCAAACCCCCATGCCATGGAAGCAAGGATAAACATTGGAATATAACGCATAAACAATAACAGTAGAACAAAATCATAGAATTACACCAGATAAAGTACATCAAAGTTACACTGGAAATAATATATCATCATCAGAGTTACACAACATAACAGGATCATACTTAGTACAAAATACAGTTTCAGCTTAATATAAAATGCCTGCAGCGGAATCAAACATAATATACTAAATGAAGTATGAACAACATAATAGAAATGATAGAATCCATCTTCAGCTCCATAGCTATCCAGAATGAGTCTGCTAAAATCTGAATACAAGGTTGCCCATGTGGAAAAGAAGGGCACCGAGTTTGCAAAGTGAAACAAACTACGAGTCAGTCATGGGTCAGGTACGAGAAATCTACTTAACTTATTTAATAATAAGGTCAATCACAGGACCACGCCGCTGACGTGGAACGGGTTTATTCCATTGGATTGCCAATGCATAAATAAAGTAAATCATTTAAACAAGCAATGCTTTTTAGAAAAACGAAACCATTGTAAAGATTCAAGTCCCATCACACAATGCAACGCAAACTGGAGGATAGAGTTCTACCTTATAATGGACAAATATGCTTGATACATATAAATCAAAATCATTTGATATTATTATTAGTGCATATATGTTTTCAAAAACATTTTCAATCATAATGTATCAATCATAGACGACATGGGTACCATATATCATGTCGCTATATATAGGCTTATAATCAAAACCGCACATGTCGTATTGGAAGTTGGATTTCCAGCACGAACTAAGGCAAGGGATCGTCCTTACCGAATTCAAGACTCTCTAGCCCGAGCCTCAAGATTTATCCACAACTGCTCCTGGATCTTCAGTGTCGGCTACACTTACTTTAGTGGATTGGTAATTCCTGAACAATACGTTTCTCCGCCCTATGGGGCGTAAATTTAGAGCCACTAGGGACTCAAATCCGAGGCGTCTCATTCCATCATCCACATAAGTAAAAATGTCTAGGCTCCATACCATGACACCGCTCCTAGCTAGAAAGAAACGCATGTCCTCCCTGCAGTCCTCTCCCGTTACTGGTTCATACCGTGGTGTGAGGCTCACGAATCAACGCTATACACAAAGCTATGCTAATAAAAGATGTGCTTTGATCATCAACCACAAGGCCCTGCTCTTCAACAAAAGTCTTGATCATTTGCATCTTGGCATGCCACATAGACAATTCACGCCTTGCGACTGATGTCTATCGATGTATAACCTCTGAGCTTGTATGTCTTAGAGAAGGGTGTTAAGCAAGAGAATAATTTCTCCACCACTAAACAGATATATATTTAATAGAAATCAACCAACACAGAATAAAATCCAATGTCAGACATACATCCATTTACAAGTCCGTTCTTGGTCTGAACGAAACCGGAGACACCTTATTCCTCGTTTCATATGTCCAAATACGGAAGAGAGGCTCTCGCATATCCGGACAATCAATAAGTACGCCCAGACAACTACCACTGTAACCCTTTCAAGGCAGTAGCTCCAATCAAAGGCATCAGTAGTCATCCATTTGATGTGAAATTCGCCGCCTTCAACACTATCTTCAATATCTTCGACTTCTAGTCGTTGTATAATTATTTGAAATGAGAATTAACTCGGCCTTTTCAAATAATTCATGAATATATATAATTCAAATCAAATTCTTTTCATTCCATATCATTTATATTATTTTATAACAATTTTTCGCTATTTTTATTTATATAAAAATAGACCCTTTTAATTAAACGACGATTCAGGTCATTACGCGGCCCTGGCGCTGTTTTTATCAAAATTTGAATTACACATTTCTCAAAATCTAACCATTGGATCTTAGCAAATTTTATATCGTTGGAAAGATCTTTCCAAAGCGAACCCAATTGTTCCAGTTTCGGGAAAATCCGACGGTTGGATCTTTCGGTATAATAGTTTAAAGTTACGATTTCAAATCGCGAACTGGCGCGTGCGATTCATTTTATTTTGAATATATATATATATATATATAATTCGTTTGACGATTTCAAATTATTTATTCCTTAAATAATTTTGTACACTACATTTTTCATGTTAAAAATTATATTTTTAATGAACAAAAAATATTTTTTAATGCATGGAAATTTTATACTCTTCCTACACATGTTAAAGATGATATTTTCGTGATTCTACATACAATAAAAATGTAGTTTATATTGTTAAATCATTTTTCTATCAAACATGAGCATTTTGGTCTACGCTTACATGTTAAAGGTTACATTTTTAATGAACACTATACATTTTAACATATGACTTTTTTTAACTTCACTAACATGTTAATGACGATAGTTTTATCTAAAAATGTAAATTAGCGCATGATTCTTTTATTGGTTTATACATACAATATAAATGTACCTTTTTTATTGTTAAAACATTTTTATTATGTTAAAACATTTTATCAAACTTGAATCCTTTTAATGATTCATTCATACACTAAAAATGTAATTTTTAATGTTAAAATATTTTTATCAAACTTGAATCTTTTTAATGATTCCTTCATACATTAAAAATGGAACTTTTAATGTGACAACGTTTTTATCAAACTTGAATATTTTTAATGATTCATTCATACATTAAAATGTAATTTTTAATGTTAAAATATTTTTATCAAACTTGAATCTTTTTCATGATTCATTCATACATTAAAAATGTAATTTTTAATATGAAAATATTTTTATCAAACTTGAATCTTTTTAATGATTCCTTCATACATTATAAATGGAATTTTTAATGTGACAACATTTTATCAAACTTGAATCTTTATAATGATTCCTTCATACATTAAAAATGGAATTTTTAATGTTACAACATTTTTATTCAAACAATGAATATTTTAATGAATCGTTCTTACATTCAATAAAAATGTAAATTTTTATTGTTAAACTTTTCCTTTTCAAACAATGCATATTTTTCATCATTTCTTATATACAATAAAAATGTAAAAAAATTTATTGTTAAACTTTTCTATTTCAAATAATGATAATTTTTACATATTCTACTCATACAATAAAAATGTGATTTTTATTGTTAACATATTTTTGTTCCAATAATGATCATTTTAACAAATTCTATTCATATTATAAAAATGTGATTTTTATTGTTAACATATTTTTATTTCCAATAATGATCATTTTAACAAATTCTATTTATACAATAAAAATGTGATTTTTATTGTTCAAATAATTTTATTTTATCACATGAATATTTTAGAAAATTTCGGCATTATAACGGCAGGGTAATTAAAACCGGCACCATTCCTAGCACGACTCCTCTGCTATCCTAGACCTCGCAGCAATACAAGGGTTTCATTTTTTTTTATAATTTCCACAATACAATTCATTTTCACAACGCTATGAATTTACCCCAATCACAACCAATTTCGTTTCAACCACAATCAATCATCCACAATCACAATCAATTTCACACCACAATACAATCAAGTCGTCCATGTATTGTGGATGATGGTGTCGGGAGCTACTAAACTCCGTCTGTAACCTAATATAATTTTATTTGTTTATTTTTAAATTCAGAAATCTCATATTGGTTTTGTCATCACCTAAATTCGTAGATGGCTCTAAAATTCTCTCCGCCTCTTCTAGAATGTAGAAGACGTCGCCACAAGTCCAATGGTTCATGTTTCATCGAATTTCATTATCGTATGATAAAGATATGATTTTTATAAATAAACATGAATTCACAATGCTTAAAAGTGTTATAAATCATTTAAATTATCACAGCCGATACCTTTCAGCTTGGGTTCAAAACTAGGTTACGATTTTGCAATCAAACCATGAAGTATAAAGCCGATCAGGTTGTGCCACGTTGAAGAGGGCCGAGACAAGCGCCGGACGGTGGTAACCGCAACCAACTCGAGCTGGGCACGGAGGCGGGGCGGCGCTTCGATCTCCTGGGCTTTGGAGTGATAGATCTCGATGAATACTGAACGATGGGGGGGGGGGGGGCGTAGTTGGTTTGGATTTGAAGAGAAGGAGGAGATCTACAAAATCCTCAACTGGAGCAAGTGATTTCGTAAGGAAGGTTGGAATGGGTAGCCGCCATCGATTTGAAGGGTTATGGGTTTTCTTATCAAACGAGAAATGGGAAGATGAAATCCTATTGGCCCATGATTTTTATATTAACTATTTAATTCTTTAATTTCAAAAGGCCCGCTAACCCATAGAACTCCAAATCCAACCCAACGGCTGTCATCCCTAGCTAAATACCCCCATTCGAGCACAATGGAATATGTTTCGTAAGCCCATTCGACTGCTTCATCCAATTATTCTTCAAATTAAAATATAAAACATTCAATATTAGATTTGAACGTACATTTTAATTTGCCAGGGCCACATACTGATTCCAAAAATCCCGAAAAATAAATCTAGCTATGTTTTGATGATACGATCCTAACAAAATTAATTTCATCGAATTTGGAGACTGTTTGAAAAATAGTCATTTTCTGGTTGATCCAATTCAAACTGAAATTACCAAACACATTTTAATTTACCACACGCACATATTAATTCCAAAAAATATGGAAATTTAGACCTAGCCATAATTTGATATTCCGGATCCAACCATAGTGGTTTCATCGAAAACGTAGGTCGTTTACACAATGACTATTTATAAGGGCTATATATTATATTAAATTCCATGACGACTATTTCAAATTTTGAACTGGACATAACTTTTTATTCCCATTATGAAATCTGGATTTTTCACATTCGTTAGAAAGATATTGTTAAACAGATTCTAATATTTCAGGTTTTATTGAAATCCGATTTATTTTGAATTCTGTACATTCATTTGAAATTTGAAATCGAATTTTCAAACTACCACGCCATTTCCGGCTCGTTATGTAATATATATATATATATATATATATATATATATATATATATATATATATATATTCGTTCTAACTTCGGTTTAAATAAATTTTAAATCATAATTATTTAAAATCAATCATTTTAAATATTCCAAATTCATTAAAATAGCTACAATAAATTTTTAAATTGGTTCTGATTTTTCGGGTTGTTACATAAAGTTATGTAATATTTCGACTTCCCTAATCATTGCTCGATTATTGATAGACGTCTTGGTATTTCGATTACTATTCATATATCATCACTAGAAATAACAATAAGATTATATATATATATATATATATATATATATATATATATATGTATATAATACACATAAAAAGAATCACTGTTGAATTTTTTTGAGTATATTTCGATATGCCATGTAATGTAACCTGGTATATAATGGCTAATGTTAAAAAAATGAAAGTTGAATAGCTGTCTTGTGTTTATTCATTTCAAATGACTTTCTGTCCCTATATATATCCTTTCAGATAAGAAAAACTAGATTAACCATCATTTACCTTCTTCATTTGCATCCTTAAACTCTAATTCATAACAGTGGCCACCCATATCCTTAAATTAACAGAAAATCCTGAGCAAACAATTAAAACCTTCAAAAATGTTTTTTCTTTCATTCTCCAAAATTAGAGGCGCTTAAAAATGAGTTAAATTCCATAACCGAGGAACAATAGAGGCATTGTGATATAATTTGATGGATGACCTCTTCCCTAATAAAAAATGAACCACTAAACAGTCATGGTTGCACCATAATCAAAGATGATGAAAACTAAAAAGCAATAAAGGTAGACCCATTTTGTAGAATATAGTTAGGTTGAAGTGTCAAGAAATATTTAGTTAATAGGTTTGAATAAATGCATAATTTGATATGAATATAGCTTGATCGGACTTGATTTGACTTTAATTAGTTTGATTTGATTTGTAATGATTAGAGTTGTTTGTTCCTTTATCATATTTGAATTTTGTGTGCATAACTTTCTCTCTTATTATTACTACAGTATGCTATTCAGGGTAAGGAAATATTTGAATCAGCCTTGATAATACCTTAATACTTTAATAATAGGGTTAATAAAGAAAAATGAATTAAATAAGAAGGAATTAACTATAAATGAAGAAATCAGTTAAAACATATGTTTACATATGTCCAAATTAGGCCAATTTTTTTATTACCGTGTTCATTCGATTTTCTTGATAATTTTCATATATAACTTGTCAAAATACGCATTAAAATGAGAAGATTCAAAATCATTAACTAGGCTCAGATCATAATGAATATATGTATGTATGTATGTATGTATGTATGTATGCCCATATCAGGTTGAACCCATCGGTCGGTCACCTATGGTTGTAGGTCGACCTGACCCACACAACCTGGCTAAGTGCGAGACAAATCATTTACATCTAAAATCTTTAAGCTGAAACATTGATTTTTTGGATTAAAGGGTTAGATAAGGGTTTATGACGTGGCCAGCCCAAGTCTAATCAAGCTAATCCTATAGTCTAAGATCCTTTAACACACCTATAAATAGTACCCTTGTCTAACGATTTCATCTCTCTCATTTCCTCTTCCACTAGTTTCCATCTGAATTGAGTCGGAACCTAAAACAAAACATTTTCTAGGAGAAGAATATAAATTAAGAACTTAAAAAGCCTAAAAATGGGATCAGGGAGGAATATTCGCATCCTCTAGGATGATAGGTGAGTGAAAGTTATTATTTTTGGAATTTGAATAGTTAAAGTAGTAGGGTTGAAAATAGTAGCAGTCTACAGTTTTATAATCAATTTTCTATACGAGTATATTTTCACCCTATTTCTGTATAACTGTTCTTAATCCTCTAGTTTACTTACGGTTATCTACATTTGTTTTGTACATGTTAATGTTGTTAATAATTCTGTAAATGGTAGATTTGAAAAGTAGAATTAATCCTTATATTCACAAGAAAAATAATTGAAAGAGAGTGGTTTTCATGAGGTACATATCAAATAAAATGATACAAAATTTATAAAAAAAGGTCTTTAAAACATATAATATATGTAGATATATAAAAATAAGAAGATAATTCAAAAAGAGCAAGCCTTTGAAACTAACAGATAACTTAATTTACAGTTAAAAATAAGTAATGGACAAGTTTTGCAATTAAACAAAGTAAGGCCTGTAGGATCGATAATAACCCTAGAGGGGGGGTGAATAGGGTTTTTAACACTAAATTTAAACTAAACACGGTAATAAAGAAATGCAGTAAAAATAAAATCACACGCAGATATACCCAGCTTCGGCAAACTGTGCCTACTGCTGCCTTTCTAAGATTTTTACTAGGAGATACAAACAGATCCCGCTTACAATCCTATGTAAACTCGCAACTCCTGCTCCTGTTTATCCCTAAGCTCAAAATCCTAGACTAGTCTGTATACCCTAGACTAGATTTTCTCAGATTACACTTCAATATTCTGTGCTCCCTAGTTTTACAATAAAACTAGAAAAGAAGTTTCAAAAAAATTCAATAAAAAAAAACAACAAAGCTTAAAGGAAATAAGGGGAGGAGTTAAAAGTGGGGGGTCATCCCCTTTTCTTTGCACTAGCCCAAAGTGGTCGGGCCACTTTTATTTTGCGGTGCTCCCTTGTATTATCTTTAGCCCGATCCTCCCTTTTTCTCTGAAACAAAAGAATGGCGGCTGCGATTAGGGTTTCAGTGATTTTTCCCTAAATCAATCTCATGAAGTGTGTAATGGATTTCTGGAAGCTTGTTTTGCTTCTCCAGTGTATCTCCTTCGTCCTTGCGATCAATCTGAGTGAGTTTTATCAACTCTTGCAATTTAGGGTTTCAGATTTCTTTTGTGTGAATTGATGATAAAGTCGATGATGAATTGTGTGCTTTTATAAGGGTTTCTACACCCTGGTGCTCTGATTTCGTTGATGACTTGCTCGATTTGGCTGATTATTGGTGGTTTCCCCTTTTGGAATTCTCGAATGAAATTGAAATTTGTTGCCTTTAATACTTCGATGAATTTTGATGAAATACTGGACTTGATTGTGTGATTTCCCTCGGCTTTGAAGAATTTGTGGCCCCTTTGATTAAAAAAAATGCCGTGAATTCCTGAAATAAATTGTTGCCTCTTTTGAATTTCCTTTGCGTGATTTGTGGCTATGAATTTCGACATGATTTTGAACTGCTTGATTGTTTGCGTGAATTCCTGTAATTCTGGAAACAAAAATGAAAACAGATAATTGTTTTCCATATGTGATTGAAGATTTAAAAAGAAATATTCTTGCCAAAACAATCGTTGATTACATCCTTTCTGTTTTTGAGAAATCGATTTGCTAAGAATTAATTTGCCAGGTCATTAACCAAAAAAGATTTTCCATTTTTGCTTTGACAAAGAATTTTAAAACAGGAATATTATTGAGAGCAATTTACACAGAATTCCCTGATTTGTTCCATTTAACACTGGTTAAAAAAAAGACTTCCCTGATTGTCTTGAGTCATGGGTATTCATACCTTGTTTGCGTGTTGGTGGTTTTACATAACCTTGAACATGCTCCATGAATTCACCATTTGCTGTTTTGAGCCAAGTTATTGCTTACTGGTCGTTTTTTTTTTGTTACCTGCCATCACTTGCTTTGTTTGAATCTGGCTCGACCATGTATTTTGTACCTGTGCCTTTGTTCCATGAAAACTTGAACTGTATTTGCCATTTGAGTTGTTCCATGTTGCATGTGCACACTTTTGTTTTGCTGACTTGTTATGTTTGCAACCATGCTGAAATCACACTGCACCATGTATTGTTGAAAGTTTGGCTTTACCTGCTTAATTGCTAAAATTCCCTGTTTGCCAAAATAAATAGAAAAAACTGATTTGAACTTGGCACTTGGGATTTTCCATTTCATCGCTGATTTGATTATTTGCTGAAACATGAACTTGAGCTTTGCTTTTGTGTTGGCTACTTTGGCTTGCATTTGTATTACTCTCGACCATGTTAATGCTGACATGTAAAAGCTCGACCATTTTGACTTTGGTGATTTTTGACTCCATGTTGACTTTGAAAGTTATTTGCTGGTTGACCTCTTTTGAACCTGTCTTGATTTTGTCAATTCACCTTGTTTTGCTTAATACTTTGCTCATCACTTGTTTGATTCTGAAATAAAAAAAATAGCAGTCAAACTGTACTGAGTTGAGGCTGGTCAGAATCAGTTGGTTCTGATCAGCAAACCAATATGGTTTTGATGTGGCTGTTCAAGTCTGAAATATGATGAGAAAAACACACAGAAAGCTGAGACAAAAAAAAAAATTAATCAATCACACAGAGAATCATTTTTGTCTAAAGTATTTGTTTTAGTTCCAGTGTACTGTGTATTTTTCTTTCTTTTGTGACAGGTTACAGGATGATGCTTTGGACAGCTAAGGTGTGCTTAACAAGAATAATCCAGCAAGAAATGAGAAGAGAAAAAAAATGAAGTGCTTGAAAAAAAATGTATGTACTGAAATTATTTGTAAAGTGATTTGTAAAGTCTTGTGTGTAAATGAATTGTAAAATAAATAATATTATTGGAAATAAAATTTATTTGATTTTTCTATATTCTGTGTAAATTCTGTGTTATTTTATTTTCCAATAATACTAGATATTCCACAATCAAACACTCCAGTAACAAAAATCTATTTGTTATTATCAAACAAAAATATTAGTATCAACAAACTCCCCCTTTTGATGATGACAAACAGACTTAAGATTTTTTTGAATAACGAGATGTGTTTGAACAAGGGCTCCCCCTACATTTGAGCTCCCCCTATCAGTTGTAAACAGACATGAGTAAAGAATTTGAAAATAACAAAAAAAAATTAAACACTTAGCATTAATGGCAAAATAAAATCTATAGACGTCCGTAAACAACACAAAATCTTAACTTCTTCTCCCCCTTTGTAATCATCAAAAGAATAACAATTCTGGACATTTGTAAAGAGTATGGACTGTAATTAGTAATCAAGTCATTTGACAGTATCAGATTCAAACACTCCGAATAATCAAACAAAAAGATTAGAATAATCTGTAAAAGAAGAACGAATTTCACAAGACAGAAAGTGGAACGATGGAATATTTAATATATATCAGGGATTTTTTTTAAATATATTTCAATAGCAAACTAACCATGCATGACCAGAGCTTGGATTTTTAAATGGAATTAGCTGCAACATGAAAAAAAAATTTCAATACTATACTGACCACGCATAACCAGATCTTGGATTTTTAAATGGAATCAGTGATAGCATGAAAAATAAGTATTCTCATAACCATGCATGACCAGAGCTTGGATTTTTAAATGAGATTAGAGAAATACTTATTATTATTATTATTATTATTATTTATTTGTGTATACTTAAATCCCCTTGATATATATAAAATAATAATGATTGATAGAAGGGTGATAGAGACAGAAGATGAAAGTGAACAAAAGTTCCTCAATTACTCATATTATAAAGCATATTTGATCGTATCAGAGCTACAAATTTTCAAACATCTCATATTCTGAAAACTTACACAGTCACAAATTTATCATAAATGTCCAAAAACTGGTCTTTTCTTGATGATTTGAAGCATGGATTATTTGTCAGAAAGATAATTGCCAATAGAACGTCTTAAGAGAAAATTTATCCAAAAATGCTAAAAGATTAATTTATTTCTATAATTCCCAATTCCAAACGTAATCTGCAAAATCTGTCTTCAGGAAGGGGTTTTGTAAAAATATCAGCAAGTTGAGATTCGGTTGGAATAAATTCTATACAAATATCTTCACAAGCAATATGATCTCTAAGAAAGTGGTGTCTTACATCAATGTGTTTCGTGCGTGAGTGATGTACTGGATTATTTGATAAGTCAATTGCACTCTTACTGTCACATTTTAAAGGAACTCGTTTATAATAAAGTCCAAAATCAGATAAAGTCTGCATCATCCATAAAATCTGTGCACAACAACTTCCTAAAGCAATATATTCAGCCTCAGTGGTGGATAAAGCAACACAGTTTTATTTTCTACTTGACCACGACACAAGTGAATGACCTAGCATGAAGCACGTTCCACTAGTACTTTTTCTATCTGTGAGTGAACCAGCATAATCAGCATCAGTATACCCAACTAAATTAAAGTTATCACAAGAAGGATACCATAAGCCCAAATTTGGTGTGTGTAACAAATATCTTAGAATCCGTTTTGTGGCTTTTAGATGAGATTCTTTAGGATTTGATTGAAAACGAGGACACAAACAAACAGAAAACATAATATCGGGTCTAGAAGCAGAAAGATAAAGAAGTGAACCGATAATACCGCGATATTTCTTTTGATCCACAGCAACACCTTTTTCATCTTTGTCAAGTTTGGTTGTTGGACTCATCGGTGTTTTCATTGGCTTTGCATCTTGAACTCCAAATCTCTTTAACAACTCCATCACGTACTTCGTTTGGGAGATAAAGATCCCTTTGCTACTTTGTTTGATTTGGAAACCAAGGAAGAATTTCAGCTCTCCAACCAAACTCATCTCAAATTTGCCCTGCATAACTTTTTCAAATTTTTCACACAAGACATTATTAGTAGCACCGTATATGATATCATCAACATAAATTTGGACAATTAAAAAATCATCACCATCATGAGATAAAAACAAGGTTGTGTCAGCACTTCCCTTTTTAAAACCGTTTTCCAAGAGATATGTACACAGACAGTCATACCAAGCTCGAGGAGCTTGCTTAAGGCCATACAATGCCTTTTCCAGTTTGTATACATGATTTGGATAATCGTGACTCTCAAAACCAGGGGGTTGTTCAACATACACTTCTTCTTTTAGTTCTCCATTCAGAAAAGCACTCTTCACATCCATTTGCTTTAATTTGAACCCCTTAAAGCACGCAAAACTTAACAAAATTCTGATTGCTTCAAGCCTAGCAACTGGGGCAAAAGTTTCATCAAAGTCAACACCTTCGATTTGATTGTATCCCTTAGCGACCAACCTAGCTTTGTTTCTTGTTACGTTTCCAGATTCGTCAAGCTTATTTTTGAGTACCCATTTTGTTCCAACAACTGGGTAGTCTTTTGGTCTGGGTACCAAGTTCCAGACTCTGTTTCTCTCAAACTGGTTAAGTTCCTCCTGCATAGCTAACAACCAAAATTCATCATTAAGAGCAACATCATAAGAACTTGGTTCTATTTCAGATACAAAGGCATTATGAATACAAAGAGTACAAACTTCCCTATTGAGAGAGGATCGTGTACGAACACCAGCAGTTGGACTTCCAATTACCAAATCTGGAGGATGACTTGGCTTGAATTTTAGTCTTTCGATATCTGTTGCTGCTTCAGTGGCTTTTTCATTGTTTGTCTCAACATCATTGTTTTCTTGTTCAATTTCTTGTGCACCAGCATCATCTTTATCATCTTCAGGTATCGTATCCATATCTGATTCATTGAACTTGACGTTGACGGTTTCCACGATTGTTCTTGACTGTTTATTGAAGATTCTGTAAGCCTTACTTCTTGAGGAATAACCCATGAAGATTCCATCAACCGTTTTTGACTCAAATTTCCCAAGCTGTTCACCTGTGTTCAAAATGTAAAAAGGACATCCAAACACTCTAAAATATGAGATGTTAGGCTTTTTGTTAGACCACAGTTCATATGACGTTTTATTAAGTATTGGTCTAATCATAACTCTGTTCATTACATAGCATGAAGTATTGACTGCCTCAGCCCAGAAAGTTTGAGGCAATTGATATTCACATAACATAGATCTAGCCATTTCTTGTAATGTACGATTTTTCCTTTCAACCACCCCATTCTGTTGAGGTGTTCGAGGAGCGGAAAATTCATGTTTGAAACCATTTTCTTCACAAAGATTTTCAAAGTCTAAGTTTTCAAATTCACCTCCATGATCACTTCTTAAAGTTTTAATTGAAACCCCTTTTTCATTTTGGACAAGTTTTGAAAACTTTAAAAAATAATCAAAAGCTTCAGACTTTTTGGCTAGAAAGTAAACCCATGTAAACCTAGAGTAATCATCAACCAATACATAACAATAACGTTTACCATTTAAACTAGCAGTATCAGTAGGTCCAAACAAGTCCATATGAATCAATTCAAGCACTCGTGAAGTGCTAACAACATTTTTTGGACGGAAAGATGAACGACTAAGTTTTCCCATGGTACAAGCTTTACATACTTTGTTATTTTTGTAATTCTGATGTGGTAAACCCCTGACAAGTTCATTTGCTTTCAGTCTTTCAAGAAGACCCATACTTGCATGTGCCAACCTTCTGTGCCATAAGATTGCCTCCTCTTCTGTTGCTACCAAGCACCTAGATACTGTTACATCATCGAAAGAGAGAGTATAGACATTTCCTTTTCTTTTCCCTGTAAACACAACTTTTCCAGAGGAGATCTCAATGATTTTGCAACTATTACTATCAAACACAACATTCATTCGTTTATCACAAAGCTGACTGATAGAGATAAGATTGTGAAAAAGAATATCAACATATAAAACATCAGTTAAGGCAAAGATACTGTTACCTACTTTTCCTTTACCAATAATTTTACATTTGCTGTTGTCACCTAACGTCACATTCCCACCTTTATGTTTTTCCAGGCTAAGGAACAGTCTTTTATCACCTGTCATATGTCTGGAGCAACCTGAATCCAAGTACCATTTTTGTTGCTCCTTAGCCCGCCAACATACCTACACAAACAGAGAAGGAGATGACCTAGAGAAACTTCTAGGTCTAATCATATCAGTAGTAGAAGAATGATAGTCATAAGATTCTTTTGGAATCCAAATTTGTTTTTTCTTCTTATTTGTGTTCCAATCTTTGTGATAATTGTGTGCCAAGTGTTTAGGGACCCATACCTTTTTGAACTTCTGAATTTTACTGCTAAACTTGCAATTTTCATGACTGTGACCAATCACCCCACATTTTACACATTTGGGAAAAATACTTTTACCTTTATCATTGTCACTTCCAGTTATTTCTTGTATCTTCCCAAAACCCAGTCCTTTTCTATTATTCCCAACCAATTGGTTTCCAAGTAACATTTTAAAAGATGTTTGACCGATTGAGAATTTGTTCAATGTGACTTCTAGATCTTGGACTCTTGTTTTTAAGATTGTGTTCTCATTCACAAGTGAAGTGCATCGTTTAATGTAGTTCTTTCTTTTAGTGTCATCTTCAACTTTTAGAGTCAAGTTTTCTTTTTCAAGATTCTCAATGGTGCTCTTGAGTGTTAAAATTTCTAGATTCACATCTTTACACATTTCACAATCTAGATTATTGGTTTTTGAAGCATTTTTAATCTCAGATTCCAACTTCTTATTATTGTGAACAAGGTTGAAGTTTTCCGCTTTCAGTTTCTCTGCGTCTGATTCTAACGTGTCAATAATTTCAGAAAGATGTTTACACATTAAAACTAGATCGTCATAACCGTATACCTCAGTGGTTTCCTCGTCAGTATCTTCTAGGTCTGATTTTGCCATGAAGCACAAATTGCTTTCCTCCTCACTGCTGTCTGAATCTTCTTCTCCTTCCTCGTCATCCCAAGTTACGGCAAAAGCTTTCTTTTTCTTCTTGTTTCTTTGGAGAAGTGGACAATTTGGTTTTATGTGTCCAGGCTTTTGACAGTTGTAGCAGAGTGGTTCGTCTTCTGAATTGTTGGTCTTTGGTTTATTTCTTCGAGGTTTGAATTTTCTCCACTTCGTGAGTTGTCTGACTGCCATGGCAAGCTGTTCAATAGGATCTTCACTATCACTAGTGACAGTGTTGGACAAAGCTATTGACTTCTTTTTCAGATCTGAGTTGTTGCGATCTTCTCTTGCTTTCAGCTCCATTTCATATGTCATCAGATTCCCGATAAGCTCTTCCATGCTCAGCTTGCTCAGATCTTTGGATTCTTGAATGGCTGTGACTTTTGCTTCAAAGTTCATGGGCAGAACACGCAGAATCTTCCTCACAAGCTCCACTTCTGTATAGACCTTTCCAAGGGCTCTGGCATTGTAAACTAGTACGGAGAAGCGACCATACATGTCCTTGATGCTCTCGTCCTTCTGCATGTTGAAGTTTTCATATTCATTACTGAACATGGCAAGACGGGATTCTTTAACCTGAGAAGTTCCTTCGTGTGTGACTTCCAGAGTATGCCAAATTTCCTGGGCTGTATTACAATGAGAAATTCTGTTATATTCTGTTTTATCAAGAGCACAAATCAGAGCATTCATAGCTTTAGAATCTATAGAGTATAATTTCTTATCATTTGCATCCCACCTACTTTTTGGTTTAGGTGTTACAATACCATTAACAGTTTCAGTCGGAGGTGTATATCCAGTTTCAATGATATCCCAGACATCATAATCAATAGACACTAGATAAATTTTCATCCTAGCTTTCCAATACGCGTAATCACTACCATTGAACATGGGTGGTCTAGCAATAGATTGACCTTCAGAAAAAGCATTGTTCATTGAAGTCATGATTCTAGGGTTCAAACACCGGCTCTGATACCAATTGTAGGATCGATAATAACCCTAGAGGGGGGGGGGGTGAATAGGATTTTTAACACTAAATTTAAACTAAACACGGTAATAAAGAAATGCAGTAAAAATAAAATCACACGCAGATATACCCAGCTTCGGCAAACTGTGCCTACTGCTGCCTTTCTAAGATTTTTACTAGGAGATACAAACAGATCCCGCTTACAATCCTATGTAAACTCGCAACTCCTGCTCCTGTTTATCCCTAAGCTCAAAATCCTAGACTAGTCTGTATACCCTAGACTAGATTTTCTCAGATTACACTTCAATATTCTGTGCTCCCTAGTTTTACAATAAAACTAGAAAAGAAGTTTCAAAAAAATTCAATAAAAAAAAAACAACAAAGCTTAAAGGAAATAAGGGGAGGAGTTAAAAGTGAGGGGTCATCCCCTTTTCTTTGCACTAGCCCAAAGTGGTCGGGCCACTTTTATTTTGCGGTGCTCCCTTGTATTTTCTTTAGCCCGATCCTCCCTTTTTCTCTGAAACAAAAGAATGGCGGCTGCGATTAGGGTTTCAGTGATTTTTCCCTAAATCAATCTCGGTGAAGTGTGTAATGGATTTCTGGAAGCTTGTTTTGCTTCTCCAGTGTATCTCCTTCGTCCTTGCGATCAATCTGAGTGAGTTTTATCAACTCTTGCAATTTAGGGTTTCGGATTTCTTTTGTGTGAATTGATGATAAAGTCAATGATGAATTGTGTGCTTTTATAAGGGTTTCTACACCCTGGTGCTCTGATTTTGTTGATGACTTGCTCGATTTGGCTGATTATTGGTGGTTTCCCCTTTTGGAATTCTCGAATGAAATTGAAATTTGTTGCCTTTAATACTTCGATGAATTTTGATGAAATACTGGACTTGATTGTGTGATTTCCCTCGGCTTTGAAGAATTTGTGGCCCCTTTGATTAAAAAAAATGCCGTGAATTCCTGAAATAAATTGTTGCCTCTTTTGAATTTCCTTTGCGTGATTTGTGGCTATGAATTTCGACATGATTTTGAACTGCTTGATTGTTTGCGTGAATTCCTGTAATTCTGGAAACAAAAATGAAAACAGATAATTGTTTTCCATATGTGATTGAAGATTTAAAAAGAAATATTCTTGCCAAAACAATCGTTGATTACATCCTTTCTGTTTTTGAGAAATCGATTTGCTGAGAATTAATTTGCCAGGTCATTAACCAAAAAAGATTTTCCATTTTTGCTTTGACAAAGAATTTTAAAACAGGAATATTATTGAGAGCAATTTACACAGAATTCCCTGATTTGTTCCATTTAACACTGGTTAAAAAAAAGACTTCCCTGATTGTCTTGAGTCATGGGTATTCATACCTTGTTTGCGTGTTGGTGGTTTTACATAACCTTGAACATGCTCCATGAATTCACCATTTGCTGTTTTGAGCCAAGTTATTGCTTACTGGTCGTTTTTTTTTTGTTACCTGCCATCACTTGCTTTGTTTGAATCTGGCTCGACCATGTATTTTGTACCTGTGCCTTTATTCCATGAAAACTTGAACTGTATTTGCCATTTGAGTTGTTCCATGTTGCATGTGCACACTTTTGTTTTGCTGACTTGTTATGTTTGCAACCATGCTGAAATCACACTGCACCATGTATTGTTGAAAGTTTGGCTTTACCTGCTTAATTGCTGAAATTCCCTGTTTGCCAAAATAAATAGAAAAAACTGATTTGAACTTGGCACTTGGGATTTTCCATTTCATCACTGATTTGATTATTTGCTGAAACATGAACTTGAGCTTTGCTTTTGTGTTGGCTACTTTGGCTTGCATTTGTATTACTCTCGACCATGTTAATGCTGACATGTAAAAGCTCGACCATTTTGACTTTGGTGATTTTTGACTCCATGTTGACTTTGAAAGTTATTTGCTGGTTGACCTCTTTTGAACCTGTCTTGATTTTGTCAATTCACCTTGTTTTGCTTAATACTTTGCTCATCACTTGTTTGATTCTGAAATAAAAAAAATAGCAGTCAAACTGTACTGAGTTGAGGCTGGTCAGAATCAGTTGGTTCTGATCAGCAAACCAGTATGGTTTTGATGTGGCTGTTCAAGTCTGAAATATGATGAGAAAAACACACAGAAAGCTGAGACAAAAAAAAAAAAAAAATTAATCAATCACACAGAGAATCATTTTTGTCTAAAGTATTTGTTTTAGTTCCAGTGTACTGTGTATTTTTCTTTCTTTTGTGACAGGTTACAGGATGATGCTTTGGACAGCTAAGGTGTGCTTAACAAGAATAATCCAGCAAGAAATGAGAAGAGAAAAAAAATGAAGTGCTTGAAAAAAAATGTATGTACTGAAATTATTTGTAAAGTGATTTGTAAAGTCTTGTGTGTAAATGAATTGTAAAATAAATAATATTATTGGAAATAAAATTTATTTGATTTTTCTATATTCTGTGTAAATTCTGTGTTATTTTATTTTCCAATAATACTAGATATTCCACAATCAAACACTCCAGTAACAAAAATCTATTTGTTATTATCAAACAAAAATATTAGTATCAACAAGGCCACGGTTTTGCAATTAAGTACAGTTAATTTACAGAAAATTACAATTCCTTTTATGTGTAATAAGAATCCATAATTCATGTAAGTTTAGATTTAGAAGTAGATTTAAATCCATTCAGAATACATTAGAATAATAAGAAAAAGAGAAAGATTTCAAGTAAAGTGAATAATACATAACTATTAGAAAAGATGGAAAAAACATGTAATGCAAATTGAAAGCTGGATATTATCTATTATAAAAAGAAGGAAAAAGCACAATACCTATTATGATATTGGAAATTGTCTTGGGAAGCTACAATACCATAATAATATGAATAAGAAGAAAGATAATAAGACTTATGATGATACTGGAAACTGTCTTGGGAAGTTAGAATATCATAATAGTATGCTTAGAAGAAAATGAATTAAGACTTATTATGATATTTGAAGCTTGTCATAGAAAACAAAATATCATGATAATATGCATATTAGCCAATAGATAGGACTCGGTTATAACGAACCAAAAATCCCCATCTTTGGAATCGACCATAAGTCACACGGGTCCGATCCAAAATGGCAGAAATCCTCTAACCGTTATGGGATACAACAAATCAGAAAAAAGCATGAGAGTACATTTCATTTTCATTGCAACAATATTACATTAGAGTACAAGAATATCAGAGTACATAAATTAAAACAATACACAACGGAAATATAATTACATTCAGCAGAAGGATTTAAAGTGCTTTGGACATAGCTTTAGCTTCAATCAGAATCCTGCTCCATGGAATATCTGCAAAACCAAAACTACTAGCACCCCTTGTGGAAAATATAGGCACCCAGAGTTTGGGGGGGAAACAATTAAATCTTGGTCAGTCATGGGACTGGTGTGAGAACCAAAACAATTATTAAACTTTATTTTAAAGTCGGATAAATCACGGGACCACGTCAATAACACGGAACGAGTTTTCTCCACATCATAAACCAATCGCAATGCCTTTAGAAAAATGAAGCTATTATAAGACTTAAATCCCATCACATAATGCAATGCAAACAGGAGGATAGAGTTTTACCTGATAATAGCAAAAAATGCTTGATACGCAAAATTCTTTTTTATTATCACTAGTGCATGGTGTAGAAATCATTTTCACAAATAAATAATCCTAGCAAACGTAGGTACTATGTCTACATACATAGTTTACAATTAAAACCACGAAGGTTTGTATTGGAAGTTGGTTCCAGCAATGACCAAAGCCAGGATTTTTCTTTCTAGACACTACTGATAGGGTGTCCCTGGACTCAAGCGCTCATGAGCCATAAAACTTCGGATCACCTTTATCGAGGTGTCCAGGATCAAGAACATATGACCCTTAATCATCACCTTTATCGAGGTGATCTAGGAATTGCCCGTAGATTATCCTTTTAAGTATGGATTGCAGATATACAATGGTTACATATGGTTCACCTAGAAAACATCTATACCTTTAACCCTCCTCGGTTTGTGGATTTCTCCCTCGACTTAGATCGCAGTAACACCACGGTTACGCCTAGTTCTCCTAGGTAACATTCGTCATCTAGGCTTTCACAACCCTGCGAATTACGCCAGCAGTCAAACTCAACTGATTCTAACATGTTGTTTATTATCCAGCTTCATCCATTCATGGGTTGTGAGGCTTGTTGAAGTCACATATCGACACAAATCCGTGGTATGTGAGCCATGCTTTGATCATCATCCACAAAGCTCTTCTTTTCAACAAGAAGCTTTGATTTATCTGCCAGCAGCACTCATGATGCCACATTGTCAATTCACATATATGATCAGTTTCTATTAATAATATAACCTTTGAGCTCATACGTTTCAAAGAAGGGTGTTAAGCTAAGAGAATAAATTTTCTACCACCATAGATATATCATCAATAGCAGCTAATTGGTTATGTTATGAAATACAATGTCAGACGCACATCGATTTACAAGTCCGTTTTAGGTCTGAACGAAACCGAAAGCACCATATTCCTCGTCCAATAAAGGATAGAGGCCATTGCATATCCGGTCGATCTCTAAGTATGTCTGGATGACCACCACTTATAACCTCATCTTAGGTTGTATACCCCAATCGAGGCATCGACAATGATCCAAATGATGTGAAGATCTCTGGTCTTCAATGGCTATCTACAAGTATCTTCAATACTCGTCGTATAAGTTATTCAGAATGGGTTGGAACCCGGTCTTTCCAAAATAATTATCTCATCTTTAAATAAAGTGATATATAAACATATCATAAGTCTAATTCCAATTTTAGAATATTCATTTCACCCAAATCATCTTTTACATTGGGAATTACTCCCATAAATCTTACCGAATATTTACTTCATTTAAACTTCTTGTTTAAATCTTTCCTTGGAAATCATTTCAGAAGGTTATATAATATCTTTTCACAAACTTAACTTGAACCAAGGTTTATAAACCTTATCGGAATTATCAAGCCTTACAAAAAGGCAATCTCTCATATCGTTATCCCATTCCCATCCCATGAAGCAAAACTGGTGGTACTCTATATCTAATTACTCCCCTCGTGTTTTTGGTAAATTTAATTACCTGCAATCATTTTAAATATAATTAAAGATTCATTAAAACTTTAACATGGTTTTAATCTCCACTCATTCGTTCAAATCTATGTTGAAAGATTTATTAAAACTCTAAAATAGTTTTATTCTTCATTTTATCTAATTAAATCTTTATAGAAAGATTTACTAACACACAAACTTGAGAAATCATCTTCCCTTTAATTCGGTTAAAGAACAAATGTTATTTAAAACATCGTTCACGATAAACCCAAAATCAAATTTCCATTAAATTCCAATTAAATTTATTAATTGGAAAACTTCACTTTGAAAAGTTCATCAAATCTTAATTAAAAGATTTAGTACATAAACTTCATTTTCAATTGGGTTTAAGAACAGCGTTATTGAAGACACCATTCACGAAAAACTCCAAACCCATTTGATATCAAATATAAGGCTCTTAATATAAATCATATAGACTTATATTCAACATTAAATTCTGAAACCAACACATATCGTATAGGGAATAACGATATATGTATCTTCCAAATTCCTCGAACAATATTCGTATAATTATGGAATTTAATGTCGAAATATCCTTAGATTATTTCTATTCAAATCCAGTATTCATACATTGGAATCTTAACTTGGTTTAGTAATTATTAACTTCAAACCATTGCAATCGCTTTTGTCAAAATAGCTAATTTTCAAAAAATAGCATTACTTTATCCAAAACTGAATATATTCAGTCCAATCACTTTTAAATCATTTATTAAGATTTACCAAAAAAACCTATTTTTAATAATTTAAAAATATCATATTTCTTTAAAATCCATTTTCTGGTCATTTACAGCACTAGCACTGTTTTTATTCAAATTCGATTTGAATTTATCTCAGAATCTAACCGTTGGATTTTAAAGCTACACATATCATTGGAAAGCTCTTTTCATTCCGAACCAAACTTTTTCATTTTTGGAAAATCCAATGATCGGATCTTCCGGTACATTAATTTGAATTTAATGGTCGAAATTCGCAAACGGTCATTGCGCGACATGTCCTACTCAAACCATTTTATTATTTTAAATAAACTTCGGCGATTCAATTCAAACATATTTTATAAAACGTTTATAAACTCGTTTTAAAATCGATTCAAGCTCCATTTCAATTTCAAATTAAAATTGAATGTTCCATATTATTTTATTAAAACATTAATATTTTTCAAAATATCATATTTCAAAATCCAAATTTTCCTAACAACTGTTATAAAAATAAATAAGACTAATGGAAGAATCCGTTCATGTTAAAAATGTCGTTTATATACCTAACTCGAATTCACATTTGAATTTACTACTCGAAATCTAATTTGAATTTAAACAAGTTATTTTTAATCCAAATTTCCTTTAAATCCGATTCAATCATTTCAAAAGTTGTTTGGAATTATATCAATTTCATTTTCAAATAAGTTTGGATTTAAAAATCCAATTTCTATACTTCTTGTCAAATTTTACTTAAATGAATATAAAATTCATTTAAAATTTCAATAAAATGAACAACAAAATAGTGTGAAGGACAAAATTAGAGAAAAAATTAGGCATAAGGACAAGAGGCCAAAAATTCAGACAAAAGGACACTTTTTAGTGTAAAATGGGAAATGATGGTGGACCACCAATTTCTTGATTTAAAATAAATGTGTTCTTATGGCTAAATTTTTTGCCTCTTGTTCTTGGGACTGATTTTTTCTAAATTTTTTGTCCTTATGCCTAAAAGCCCATAAAACGAAATTCAATCAATTTCCAATTTCATATTCGTGGTATAAATGTTTGTGTCAACAATGTAAACACATCCATATCAACTTCCATTCATCAACCAATAATTGTAATATATGTATTTCTATCAACAATGCTTATATTCATAGTTTAGTAATAATAAAAATAATGGTAACAACTGTAAATATCATCCATCAACTAAAGAAGAAAACATTACAATCACAGGCAATCAATATATATAATTAAACAAGATTATAATAACTTAAAAAAACAGGTAAGTTAGTTCTCATATTGCTCAGTTTGAAATCGTTACGAAACGATCATTTTAATTAAATCGAACAAGACGCTTAATTTAATATAAAAATTGCAGCTAGCTCCAAATTCCTTCAAATTAGCTTCACTACGAAGTTCTCGTCTCCGTGATTCCAACATTTCCAATTTTGTCGAATTCAGTTTTCGTTTGAAAAAATAATGGGGTTTTAAACTCAGAATAATTAAATAACATCATTAGTTTAATAATTAATTATGATTAAACCTTAATCAAATTTTAACCTTCCCCTACTTCGTTCTATCCTTCCAGGTTTCACGAAACCCACACTTTGCAACTTACTACTTCCACGTGTGCCCCCCACACGCCGCCGAAGCACGATCAGAATACACCACCGCTGGACCCCAAGCTTCCTCTCCATCCCCCGTGAACCATGGCAGATTCAAACTCCCTTCCTCCATAGTAACGCGTGCGGCGGTCATGAATTCGAGCATCAATTTCTTCTAACTTACAACACGAAATCCCATAATCTCCGTATGGAATCGTAGCTCTTGAAGAGCTCTTTGATTTACTAGTTAGAAGTTTCGAACGATAATGTAAGGATTGGGAGAGATTAAGAAATTAAAATTTGAAATTTCTAGCCCTCGATTCGTGGGTAGCGGCGCTGTGTAAAAGAGGGCTATGGTTTAGCAAAATGAAGGGGTATTTATATAATATATATTATTATTTTATTCTCTAATTAGATTAGCTTTGAGGTTTCATCCTCGAATTCCAAACGAACCCCAACGACTGACATCCCTAACCAAATATCCCTATTCCAAACTCAATGTAATAGGTTTGAGAAGCTAATTTGATCATTTTAATCAATTTTTATCAAAATTATAATATAAGTCAATATAAGGTTCAATATTGATTTTCAATGTGCATTTTAATTTGCTACGAGCACATACTAAGTCCTAACATTACGAAATTTGAAATCCTGCTAAGTTTCACAAATACGGTTCAAACAAGCATAGTCTTGTTAAATTCGGAGATGGTTTGAAAAATGGCCTTATTTCTAGCCTTATTGAATTCTAACTGAATTTTCAACATACGTTTATATCATGTATGTTTACTTATGAACTCCAGTTGATATGAAATTTGAAACCTAACAATAATTTAAAGTTTCAGATCTGATAAAATTGGTTTCGTCGAAAACGGAGATCGTTTTGAAAAAAGACTATTTTATTTAAGGCTAAAAAAACCAATAGATTACCAATAAATTCGAAAACAACTAAATTTAATAATAATAAATTAATATTATCGTATATGTCCAAATAAAATATCATATAGCATCAAAATAAACATACTCATGTTTATAATTCAATATTTTCAAAATCCAAGTTGAATCGATATTCAATCTTATGATAAAATCCTTTTATTTTATTTAATAAATCATTACAATTGAATAATGAATTCCATAACAACTTTTTAAAATTTTGATTTGTACATAACTTACAATTTATACGATGAAATCTCAAATTTTCACTTCCGTTAGAAAACTAAAATTCAATAGATCCTAACGTTTCTTGTTTCAGCAAATTATGATTTATATTGAATTATGTACATTCAATTACAATTCAAAAATAAATATTTTGAACTACCATGACGTTATGAGTCCGTTTTATAATTAATATAAACTTATATGTTCAAACTTTTTTTAAATAAATTCTAAGTCTTTAATTGTTAAAATAAATCATTAAATATTTAAAATGCATTAAATATTTCTTAATAAATTTCGAGTCGTCACATCAGTCATGGGGACAGAAGCAACAAATAAGGCTTAGTTCATGAACTTAGATTGGAGCGTAATTAGATAATTTTTTAGAGGAGTCTGTATCGATGACATACCAGACACATGCCAATTTGGGTAAATAAGTGGATTGATACCCATACCAGCGGGAGAAGAGAGGCACATGTTAACTGTGGTAAATAAGTGGTCAACGAAGATATGACCCTAAGTATGTGATGGCAACGTCCAAGCATGCAACATCAATTGAGGGAAATAATTCGCTACTACAGTAGAAACCCTAGTTTTGCGATTACCTATAATAATAAATTATAATGATGATTATAATCTACTAATTATGAAATTAAATATTAATTGGAGAGGATAATCTACATGATTATCTAAGTTAATCAAATAATGAGTTTTGTGTTAACTTGTTGTAATTTGAGGAATTATGTTGAATTGTGGATTTGTTGGAATTAAATTAGTATTAAAAAATAAGTAAGTCAAACAATTATTGTTAAATAAATTAAAATGTTGAAAATAAATTCTGATAGCTTTATAAATGTGATTTTTGGTAAAAATATGGATTTAGTGATTTAAATTGACCAATAGCAAAGACTTTGCAAATATTGGATAAATGACGATTTTGTTGTAAATAAGAAGTTTCCAAATCTGGGTTGGCTAGTAATTGAAAAATAAAATGTGGAAACTTGGTATCTAAACATTTAAATAATTTTAATATGGTTTGTTGAAAAAAATTGAACAAGAAAGAGATATTCTTGTAATTTCTGATAACAAAAATATAAGTTTTAAATAAAAAAAAGGTAAAAATACACATTTAATTGAATATGTAAAGTTTTACTTTGTTATTATCAGTAGCAATGTTTAAATGGTTTGGAAAGGCTTTGTACATGGTTTTTACAAATTTTGTAAAGCATAAACAATGTTAAATGAAAACGTTTGGTGTTACATGGTTTAAAATAGTTAAAAATGCTAACTGGTGTTAAATATGTGTAATTGTTATAACATTTCTTAACATGGTCAACTTAAGTTCACTTAAATCAAGGCTAATTAGGATCTAAGCAATCCCAATACCCACGTAATTAGCAAAGATAAAGTTCTGGAAAGGAAAAATATATGCACCTTATTCTTCTTCATCGGCTTTACTTCCTCCTTCCAAGTATAATCACATAAAGGGAAATCAACATTTTCTCTTCAGAAATTATCAATTCCAAGCTAGAAACTTAAATAAAATTAAGGAATGTCTTTGTATATTCTTTGTATATATTTTTTGTCTTGTATATATCTCTCTAAATTCCTGTTGTAATTGATTTTCAATTTTAAAATTATTTATTTTTTATTCATTCAGAAATTGAAATCAATATCCAAATTGGGCTGTACTTATAATTCATCAAAATTATTATCAAATTTTGAAATTGTGATGAATTGTGACTGCAGTATATTTCACAACAAGAGGAGATTTTATCTAGATTTTCATGGTGGTTGAATATTTATTATAATATCTTTGAACTGGCAATTATTTCATGACCATCTTCATTATCTATTGAGTGCTGCTTTTCTATGAATCAGAAAAGCGCGACATTTAAATTAAATTCTGCAAGCATACAGGTGTGTAGTATACAGGTCGAACACAGGGAGGTGAATTAAATCAAATTATTTCTCTAATCTCTTGGGCGAGTTAGACAAAACTTTGGAGGTTGATTTTGGAAACAAAACAAAATTAAAACTGTAATTTGATTCAGAACAGATCTAACTGAATCGACGATCAATTCACAATTTCAATGGAAAAGCAATGAAACTATGAATCAGATTCAAATCTAATCAAATCCAATTTAACCTATGAACGCGATTAAAATACAGAAAATAAAAGTGCAGAATATAAATAACAACAGGAAATAAAATTAGGATTACCACTGAATCTAATCAGACGGTCAATCACTAATGAAAAGAAATGCAAAATACAAATAGTGTTCTACCGAGTCTAATCGTGTAGACAACACTAATTGCTAAGAAATAGAAAATTGCATAAAATAAAAAGAAAAATGAGTTTTATTAATGAAGAAGAGAATAGAATGAGATATAGGATGGTGGCTACAATGACATTGCAAGGGTATTTATAGGATAGAAAGCCAAACCCTAACCCTAACCCTAATATAATGATAAATGGGCCTTAGGGAAATCACAAGAGAGTTTACAATAAGAAACATAAATGGGCCTTAGATAAATAAAGCAAATTTGGGCCTTTTCTCTTTTCCTTTTGCTTCCTTGACACTTCTTCATTGATTTGTGATGTGCAAAGCCTTTTTATCAATCCTTTTCTTATCCAACAGCAACTAGATGTGAGATCTTCATCTACAATTCTTCAAAATGTATATATATATATATATCAATTTCATCTCTATTTCTCTACTTTTCTGTTTGCATGCGGGCTGGGTTGGAATATCTATAAAAGTAACAAAACAATACCCAAGTAATATTTATTTATATACAAAAGATAAGATATAAGAGCATAAAATAAACACATTTCTATGTCAATCAAATACCCCCACACTTATCTTTTACTCGTCCTCAAGTAAAAAGAAAATGAAAAACTAACTAGATAGGTCGCACTTTCGTAGGAAACATGATTGCATTGAGCGCATGCAACAAGCCGTTAAACCTCTAGGTGTCCCTAGTAGGACGAGTGGTGTCTCGTGAGGGTTTTCAGCGGATACTACCCACAAAATCTAAATGCAGTATGCTATGATTCTAATGAAACTACATGAATGCAATGGACATATGCAAATAAAAACGAAAAATGAAAACACGACTTATTTCAGGAAAGTGGTACAACAAATTAAGTTAATAATTTCTAATCAGTTGATTTTATTTTAGATACCTCGACTTGTCACAAATTTTCAATATAAATCAAGTTTTCAAATGTTAAATTCCAGTTTGGCCAGTTAGTTCGGTCGATAACATAGTGCAGCCATGAAATAGATTCTTAGTTTGCTTGGCACAGTTTGTAAAGTGGTATTCTAATTTTCTCATGTATGGCTAGTCAAATCAATAAGGTCAAGAAGTGTTTGGGCATCATCGCTTATTATTTATTCTATAAAATTTTAAGATTTATGATTAAGTACATACACCTAACTTAGAAGAACAAGGTTTACCACCCATGCACTGCCTCGCGGACTAACGAAGAGTGGGTAAAGAGCTTGGCGGATTGTGCAGGCCGACTTTGACTTTGTCAACAACGTGTCGGTAATCCTTAGGTGTCCAATCTCATAAAATGAGACCAAGATATTCCAACGCTGACTTTGTCAACAACATGTCGGATAGAGCTTGGCGGGTTTGCACACCAACGATTGATATACAAGCAATGTTGGATACCCTTGGATTACTGTTATTATTATTGAAAATATAAGCTTAAAAGAGAGTTACGCGAATTCAACTTAACACAACTTAGTTTTAAAGGTTTGACAAGACATTATAAGTATTTTAAGTCCTCCACTTATTTAAACAAAGTCTACAATATAGAATAGATTTCATGGCCATCACCTAAGAATCTCCCTATGTACCGGTTACACTATTATCCCTCAAAATTAAACTTTTCATTATATTTCTTATTTGATCTAAGTTGAGAGAAAAAAATACTATCAACTGGCTAAAAATTGTAAACTTATTTTGTTGTATCAATTTAAAATGAGTCGTATTTTCCAAAATAAAATAAAATGGCATGTTACTACAGTCTAAAATGCATGATGGTCCTATTTAAATGATGAAAATGAAAAGAAAGAAAAAAAAAGAAAAAAAAACGAAAATGAGTGAAATGCAGACTCCACCAAAAACTTGATCGCTGCTTTTCTATGAATCAGAAAAGCGCGACATTTAAATTAAATTCTGCAAGCATACAGGTGTGTAGCATACAGGTCGAACACAGGGAGGTGAATTAAATCAAATTATTTCTCTAATCTCTTGGGCGAGTTAGACAAAACTTTGGAGGTTGATTTTGGAAACAAAAAAAATTAAAACTGTAATTTGATTCAGAACAGATCTAACTGAACCGACGATCAATTCACAATTTCAATGGAAAAGCAATGAAACTATGAATCAGATTCAAATCTAATCAAATCCAATTTAACCTATGAACGCGATTAAAATACAGAAAATAAAAGTGCAGAATATAAATAACAACAGGAAATAAAATTAGGATTACCGCTGAATCTAATCAGACGGTCAATCACTAATGAAAAGAAATGCAAAATACAAATAGTGTTCTACCGAGTCTAATCGTGTAGACAACACTAATTGCTAAGAAATAGAAAATTGCATAAAATAAAAAGAAAAATGAATTTTATTAATTAAGAAGAGAATAGAATGAGATATAGGATGGTGGCTACAATGACATTACAAGGGTATTTATAGGATAGAAAGCCAAACCCTAACCCTAACCCTAATATAATGATAAATGGGCCTTAGGGAAATCACAAGAGAGTTTACAATAAGAAACATAAATGGGCCTTAGATAAATAAAGCAAATTTGGGCCTTTTCTCTTTTCCTTTTGCTTCCTTGACACTTCTTCATTGATTTGTGATGTGCAAAGCCTTTTTATCAATCCTTTTCTTGTCCAACAGCAACTAGATGTGAGATCTTCATCTACAATTCTTCAAAATGTAAATATATATCAATTTCATCTCTATTTCTCTACTTTTCTGGTTGCATGCGGGCTGGGTTGGAATATCTGTAAAAGTAACAAAACAATACCCAAGTAATATTTATTTATATACAAAAGATAAGATATAAGAGCATAAAATAAACACATTTCTATGTCAATCATCTATCAATCTTCTACCATCTTTTTGTTTTTATATAAATATGGAGAGTTAATATTTTTTTTAGAAAATCTTTTTTTAAACAGTGGAAATATTTGTGATAGGAATGAGACTATGTTAATTTTTTTTAGAATTATTGACAATTGAAAATTTTCAATGATCCCGGTACCGTCGAGCATATTTCATAATATAATTAATTTAGAAATTTGTTTCACAGTCCATTTCTGTACCTACCCAATTTTATATCATTCATATATTGGTTTTATATACGCGGAGTTTTTTCCTTTAAATGCTGAAAATAATAAATATAAGTGTGTCTCTAACCTCATTTAAAAATCCATGCTCTGGTCATGCATGGTTATGAGACAACTTATAATTTAAGCTGCGACTGACCTCATTTAAAAATCCAAGATCTGGTTATGCGTGGTCAGTGTGCTCTTAAATAAATAAATAAAATGGTATAAATAGAAATTAATTTGGAATTCTCCTTGGTGTTTATAAAAACCAGCCTATCAATCCATATTCTAATCTGCGAAATGTGTTGAAATCTTATGAAATATTATGATTTGTTGATTGATAGCTATTGGAATTTGAGATTATACGATTTTGTCACTTAAATTGAATTATTAACTATGGTCCAAATCCATCACTGTTTTTGTGCTAAATTTTACAAAATTCTTTTGAAAATAATTTGAAATCATATTTTTGAAACTCTCTCCATTTTATATAAAATTCAGCGTAAATATGTCATTCTCTACAATGTGAAATATGCCACCTGTTCTCAGAATATTATGATTTTTGTTTGACTAATTAAGATTTATGATGACTGTTCTTCCTCTTAAGCTAAAATTATATTTTTTTAGTCATTTTTCATCTGTATTTTAAATTCTGTATCCTTTTGATGATAACAAAAGGGAGAGAATGGATTGAGATTTTGATTTATGAGTGACTATTTTATAAATATTTTTAATTTTGAAAATTCATTCACTCATGCACAGTTATAGGGGGAGTTTTCTATTGTATGGGGAGCTAATAAATAGGGGAAGTCCAAAATCCACTGTCAAACACATTTATTGTGCTCAAAATCTTTTATTTGTTTGTCATCATCAAAAGGGGAGATTGTTATATATAACGTAGTTGTATACACAATTATATGATTTTTGTTTGATGATGACAAACTAATAAATATTATTAATGTGTTTGTTACTGTAATGTTCTATATATACATCACAGACGGGAATATAATATTTATGTTTAAATGGAATACTACTGCACTAGAATTGAACATTCAAACTGTATTCTATTTGAATATAATATTCTATTTCCGTCTGTGATGTATATATAGAACAGTACAGTAACAAACACATTTAAAATAAGATTTATTTGTTTGTCATCATCAAACAAAAATCATATAATTGTGTATACAACTACGTTATATACAACAATCTCCCCCTTTTGATGATGACAAATAAATAAAAGATTTTGTGCATAATAAATGTGTTTGACAGTGGATTTTGAACTCCCCCTATTTATTATCTCCCCCTACAACAGAAAACCCCCCCTATAACTGTGCATGAGTGAATGAATTTTCAAAATTAAAAATATTTATAAAATAGTCACTCATAAATCAAATTCTCAATCCATTTGGTATCTGGAAAGACCCGTAAATTCCCACCTTATGAATCGACCATAAACCAAACAAGTCTGACCCAAAAGTTGGAAATCCACGAATACTTTAACTTTGGGGAATACATCACATTAGAACAATAACAGCAGACTTTTATTACATCATGATAATATAACATCAGAGTACATAATATCAGAGTACAGCAAAAAAAAAAAAAAAAAATAGCGGAAGATAGATTTTACATTAAATAATACATTGCAGCGGAAGATTATCAAAAGCTCTGGACAGAGCTTTAAGCTTCGATCCAGGATCCTGCTAAAGAGATAAATATCTGCAAAAAGCTACTCGACTTCCCGTGTGAAAAATATGGGCACCCGAGTTTGCTAGTGATACAAACTACAGGTCAGTCATGGAACTGATATGAGAAATCTTAACTTAACTTATCTAATAAGAAGGCTAATCACAGGACCACGCCGCTAACGCGGAGCGGGTTTGCTCCATTGGATTGCCAGTGCATAAAATAAAGTAAATCGTTAAACAATGCAATGCTTTTTAGAAAAATGAGACCATTATATGACTCAAGTCCCATCACACAATGCAACGCAAACCGGAGGATAGATTTTTACCTTATAATGGTCAAAAGATGCTTGATACGATAAAAACGGATTTGATATCATTACTAGTGTATATATATGTTTCAAAAACAATTTCAATCATAATATATCAATCATAGACGGCATAGTGCCCCATCCTACTATGTCGCCATACTAGTTCTACAATCAAAACCGCATGGTGTCGTATTGGAAATTTGGTTTCCATCAAGAGTCAAGGCTAGGGAGGAGCTCCTTACCGATTCGAGGACGCTCTAGCAAATGCCTCAGGATCACACCTATGGGCAACCCTTGGATATCTGCAGGGTCGGTCCCTACCTAACGGTAGTGGATTAGTTATGCCTGAACACACGTTTCCCGGTCCCTTTGGACCTCCATATGGCCACTAAAAACCTATAAAACCCGAGGTACCTCATAATCCATCATCCACATAAGTAAAATGCCAGCTAGTTAAAGCACTGACATCACTCTAGCTAGAAAGAAACGTGTGTACTCCCTACGTTCCCTTCTTCCGTTTTTGACTCATACTGGGGTGTGAGGCTCGTGAAGTAACGCTATACACAAAGCTATGCCTAATCAGGCTATGCTTTGATCATCCCACAAGGCCTTGCTTTTCAACAAAAGCCTTGATCCATGCATCTTGGCATGCCACATTGTCAATCCATACCATACCATTGATTTCTGCCAATATATAACCTCCAAGCTCGTACGTCTCAGAGAAGGGTGTTAAACACCAAATAGATATATATAGCAGAGATCAACGAATAGCGTATAAAGGAATACAACGTCAGACATACGATCCATTTACAAGTCCGTTTTGGGTCAGAACGAAACCGGAGGAACCTCATTCCTCGCATATCCGAACAATCAACAAATACGTCCGGACGACTACCCCTGACTCCCCTTCAAGCTAGCTACTCCAATCATGGGCCTCAGTAGCAAAACATCCATTCGATGTGAAGATCGTCGGTCTTCAATCGCCGTCTTCAACTCTTCGACTTAAATCATCGTATAATTATTTGAAATGAGTTAAACTCGGTCTTTTCAAATAATTCTCGAATAATTATCATTTAAATCATTTCATGTCGTTCATATTTATTTGTAACGGTTTATCGCTATTTTATATACATATATACATACATACATACATACATACATACATACATATATATATATATATATATATATAAATAGCTCATTTAATTTAACGACGCTTCGGGTCGATGGCGGCCCTGGCTCTGTTTTTATCGAAATTTGATTTACACTTATCTCGACATCTAACCATTGGATTTTAAAAAAAATTATATCGTTGGAAAGATCTTCCCAAAGCGGTCCTAACGGTTCCAATTTTGGGAAAATCCGACGGTCAGATCTTTCGGTATAATCGTTTGAAGTTATGATTTCAAATCGCGAACTGCAGCAACGTGATTCGTTTTATTTTAATTTATATATATATATATATATATATATATATATATATATATATATATATATATATAAATCGTTTGGCTATTTCAACTATTAAGATCTATTCTTTTATCGCATCTAAAATGACAATAAATATGCTTCTTTTAATTCTAATCTTTTTATTGAATAAAATATCAATAAAAATGTCGCTTTACATTCATTCTTTTTGTTTACACTTAAAATGTAATTAAAGATATCGCTTTACATTCATTCTTTTCATTTGTATCAAAAGGTAAATAAAAATATAACCTTTTAATTCTAATCTTTTTATTGTCTCTATTCTGACAATAAAAATATTACATTAAATCCTATCTTTGTGATTACATCTAAAATGTAAATCTACAATGTCACTTTTATTTCTATGTTTTTATTTACACCTAAAATGTAAATAAAAATGCACTTTTTCATATTTTTATTTACATCCACAATGTAAATAAAAATGTACTTTTCATATTCATGTTTTTATCCGCATCTAGAAATGCAAATAAAAGTATAATTCTTCTTCTATGTCCTATTTTCATTTACACTAAATAGTAAATAAAAATGTCTCTTTTCTTATATCATGTTTTATTTACCTATATGTAAATAAAATATTCTTTTCTTTATCTCATGCTTTATTTACACTAAATGTGGATAAAGTATTCTTTGCTTTTACATAGCCTATTCACATAATAAATGTATTCTCTTATCCTCTTATTTTACATATCCTATTTACATAGAAAATGTATCATTTTGGTTTCAACAATTCTAATCTGACAAAATTGTTTTTAATTCATTTATCTAACAAAAATGTAGTTTTTGTTTTAATCTCTTTTTAACTAACAAAAATGTTTATTTTGTCTTATTCTAATTAAATAATAAAAATAAATGTTTTTATCATTCTTTCACATTTAGTTTTCAACTAACATAACACCTTTATTCCTCTACCTTTTCTTATGTACTTTAGTGACAAATAAAAGTATATTTTATTTGTTTACTCTTTTTATGTGTTCTAATATCATATAAAAGGATATTTTATATGTTCACAAATTTATATGCATTCTAATATCATATAAAAGAATATTTTTCTATGTTAACATTTTCTAACCTTTCATATTAACATAAAAGGATTTTTTTATGTTAAATCAATTCTAACATCTCAACAAAAACAAATAAAAGGGTATCTTTGTTCTTATTGACAATTCTATTTCAACACAAACATATAACACTGATATATTTGTTTTGTCGACAACTCTAATTCAACAAAACACATACAAAAGTGATATATTTGTTTAGTCGACAACTCTAATTCAACAAAACACATATAAAAGTGATATACTTGTCAACTCAACATTTTATAATTAAAATGTTATTTTTATTCAATCTTAACATTTTATAACTAAAATGTTATTTTTCTTATCCTTTCTAATGTTTCATGTCACAAATAAAAATGTGATTTTTATTTTCTATTCTTTTTATTCTAATTTACATTTTCTAACAAAAATGTCCTTTTTATTATAAAAAATATACGATACTTAAAATGTTCTTTATATCCTCAAAAGAGAATAATGCTAAAATAGTTCTTTTTATTCTCAATAGAGAATAACGCTAAAAGTGTTCATTTTATTCTCAAAAGAGAATAACGCTAAAAGTGTTCATTTTATCCTCAAAAGAGAATAACGCTAAAAGTGTTCATTTTATTCTCAAAAGAGAATAACGCTAAAAGTGTTCATTTTATTCTAAAAAGAGAATAACGCTAAAAGTGTTCATTTTATTTACCTAAAATGTAAATAAAGATGTCACTGTAAATTTGTTCTTTTCATACTAACTTAACTTTCTAACGAATGTGATATTTCTAACAAACATGACTTTTCTAACAAATGAGATATTTCTAACAAACATGACTTTTCTAACAAATGTGATATTTTTAACAAACATGACTTTTCTAACAAATGTTATATTTTATTCTAAAATGGCAATTCCTAATCAAAGTGATATTTTAACATGACATGTCATTATTTAATTTAAATGATACTTTAACATAACATTATTCTAACTAAAAATGTTATTTTCATAAATCTTAACATTTATAACTAAAATGTTATTTTCATAAATCTTAAAATTTTATAACGAAAATGTTACTTTCATAAATCTTAACATTTTATAACTAAAATGTTACTTTAATTCTCATACTACATTTTATAATAAAAATGTTTATTTTTCTCTAATGCAACATTTTTAAAATAAAAATGTCGTTTCTTTTGCTAATGCAAAATTTATATAAAAATGTTTTCCTTTTAGTGTACATTTTCTAATGTAAATATATTTCTAAAGTGATCGTTTTTCTAATGAAATCATTTTTCTAATGTAAACATTTTGCTAATGTGAACATTTTGCTAATGTAAACCTTTTTCTAATTTAATCATTTTTCAAATGAAATCATTTTTATGTGACAAATATAAATCAACATAAAAGTGATATGTTTTATGTGACAAATTCATTTCAACTCAAATGTTCATTTTGTTTCAACTATCCTATTTTGACAAAATTGTAAAATTTGTCTTCAACTATTCTATTTTTGACAAAATTGTAAATTTTATCTCAACTATTTTATTCAACAAAAATTGATAATTTTGTTTTCAATAATTTGCTTTCAACAAAAATGATATATTTTTGTTTCACCATTTTCTTACAACGAAATGTCCTTTTTATTTAAGGACATGTTTTCTACTTTTCTAATGACAAAATAAAAATTATATTTTGTCTACATAACATGTTCTCTGTACTCTAATATCAAAATAAAAAGAGAATTTTATGTGTATACAGATTCTACATTAACATGACAAATAAAAGTGTAAATTTTATTTGTAACTAACTTCTATCTTGAACATGACACAATCCCAACAAATATTATGAATCTCAATAAGAGGAGATTTTGATCGTATGAACAAAATGAATATATAAATCTCAATAAAGATGAGATTTTTAACGCATGAACAGACAAATATTCACAGCAATAAATAAATAAATAAATCCTAATTTACCACATCGCAAATCAGATAACATCGAAATACATACAGTGATTAAAAGTGAGATAATATAAGTAAGATTAAATTATTTATAAAATTAGGATTTCTCACCTAATAATTCAGATCTGAAATTCGTCTAAAATCTGATCAGCTCCATTTCAGATCTAGTCTATTCTGTTGTGTAGATCTTGTCAGTACGGTTCTAACGCATTTTGTTTTGCAAATTTCTAATTAGAAATGAGAAAGTTATAAGAGTTTGAATATTTAATTACATTAATAAATCACTAATAATAATTAACCTTTTAACTAATTCAATAATTCTTTCTTCCATCTTCGTTCAATTTACAAAACCTATCATCGATCGTCTCTCTCCCTACGCCTCGCCTCTAGAGTCACCGTCCTTTGGAATCGAAGAACTCACATCACTTAACAATTTGGCTATTATAAATTTGTGAAGATACTGCGCGGATTTGAGGATTAATTGGAGATAAAAATCGAAGAATGCTGGACATTCTTTTCGTTGGTGGCGGCTGTGTATGTTTTGTCCTGGGGTTCTGATAATTGGAGTATATATGATATTATAATGACTTAATTCTTTAAATTTCAGAAAAGCCCGCTACTTCCATTTATATTCCTTTTCATTAAAGTTGAAAACAATTATTATGTTCAAATTGACGGTAACCTTTTGAATTTCATATAACGTTCACATTTGCTATAGTTATAATCACATATTACAATTTATTATATTAAATTTAATTGCAATATTTTTTTTATAAAACGACACTAAATATATAGCATGGATGCATGCGCTTGAAATAAGGAAGGGAAAACGCATTGAAAACTACTGCAACTTTCCACATTTCCAAATTAATGAACGTTATAGTTTGAATAGATAGGGAAAGTATTATATTTAAGAAATATTCTTACCATTATAGAATTTTGTAAAGAAAACGATATGTTAGTATCCAGCATGGACATCCAAGTAATAAAAGGTATATAAATCTGTTATATCTTATATTTAAAATAAAATATTTTTAATTTCACTAATTTACAGAAAAGCCCCTAATTTGCTAATTAATAATTACTAGATTTCCTCTTTTTATGTTACAAAGAAAATGAATTGATGACTAAGGATGAGGTGTCATATCTGTTCCTCATGTATGTTTCAAAACAAAATTTATGAAGAAAAGAGAAGAAACGGAAAGAAATGAATGCATATCTTATTGTTTAATGATGACTATAAGAAAGTTATGTGATTTTTTTTTTAAATTTCAAAACACATAACATTAAATAACATAATGACACTACATATTTATCCAATATAATGACATGTTGTCATAATTTATTTAGAATCTAACTATTATTTTAAATCAACATATTCAATGCTTATGCAAGAATAAATAAAATATATAAATATACATACATGGAGTTGATTTGTTTTTTAGGAGAGATAATTAAAGGACAAAAACAAGGAAAAATAAAAAGATGTAAGTTTAAGAAATAAGAGTACACGTGTGAATTTATAGAATGAAGAGTAATAATTTACTAGACAAAGAAAAGATATGAATGCGTAATTAATGGAGAGTGGTGAGAAAAGAGGTAGTGAATTTGATAAAATTGGAAAAAGAAAAGAAAGCTAAATAAACTTGCATGAAATGTGAATAAGCAAAGAAATTAAATGTTGATTTATTATTAGTTATCATAAAACTCCTATATTAAAGTTTTTAACAAATCAATGACTCAACCACTGTTTACTTTTATTTTCAATTTTTCGAAGTCAAATATTACAAATATACGTACAATTTGATACTAATTTCAATAGTAATAAATCACTATTTACGAATAAATAAATTTGAAATCATACACAGATAAAATCATAATTCTATTTATTTATTTTTCTTTATTCTTTATTAAATTCAATAATTTAATTTAATAGTGGAATTTTAAATTCTGACGCATTTTCTAACAAATTTCCTTAAAATAAAATTTTAAATTGGTTCCAAATTTCTGGGTTGTTACAGTATCAGAGCTAATAAATAGGGGGAGTTCAAAATCCACTGTCAAACACATTTATTGTGCTCAAAATCTTTTATTTGTTTGTCATCATCAAAAGGGGGAGATTGTTGTATATAACGTAGTTGTATACACCATTATATGAGTTTTGTTTGATGATGACAAACAAATAAATATTATTTTAAATGTGTTTGTTACTGTACTGTTCTATATATACATCACAGATGGGAATATAATATTTATGTTTATATGGAATACTACTGCACTAGAATTGAACATTCAAACTGTATTCTATTTGAATATAATATTCTATTTCAACATTCAAACAGTACAGATTTATAACTCCACTATTTATATATTCTTCTATTCTTCACATGACATTGTACTAGTATATAAACTGAATATGATAAACAAATTTGCTTGAACACAAATTTGCGCACAATAAAATAATATTTTTTTCCAACAAATTTGTTTAATATAAACATCAGTACAATTCTGTTATTACACAACTCCTCACTATAACACTCTGTCTATACATCTCATATATATATGCATTCATTGACACTGCTGCTTTATCTTCAGTCTTCTGCCTTCACTGTTGTCCGTCAGTCCAGTCATCCTCACCTGTCACATGTAACAGAAACACACAGTACACTGCAACAGGAATAAAAACTGAATACATGTAGATTTGAGTTTTATTTGTAAAATTTTAGTTGCCTCAATTTTCTGGTGTGTTTTCTCATCATCTTTCTGATTCGATCTGATTTATATAACCATCAATCTCTGTCTAGACAAAAAAATTCAGTGCAGGGACAAGAAAATCATTCAGAATGACTACAAGTACACACGTGCATGATATACACGTGTGCACTGCCTCGCCATTCAGGATGCAGTGTCGCAACAGAGGAGTAGCCACGTAGACCAACTCGACTCAGTGCGTATATGAACGAGCAAAATAAAACATGAATGGTCAAGTGCAATAAAACAAGGAAAAATGTATGGCCGACGCAACACAAAATCAGGCAAGCTAAATGGTCAGCATAGTCAACACAAGCAAGACAATTTCAGCACATCTCACAATGGTTCAGCGCATATACATGGATCAGTTCAGAAGTGTGCATAGTACCAGCAATTCAAAACAAACAAGTATAATGTTCAAGTATACAGCATGTTCATGGCACAACATGTCAAGCACAACAAGTGGCATAGCAAACCAGCATGAACATATGCAATATGTTCAAGAATGGTTCATCATGGCAGCATATAAATGGTCAGTGCAAAGTGATACAACTCAACAACATTGTTTGCACATATACATAGCATAGTTCAAAACTGGTCGGGCCGAGCAAAAACAAGCAAGAGCATGGATAGGTCATGCAGCATAATCATGGTCGAGCATACAACAAAGCAAAATTCAGGTTTCAAGTGTGGTGCAGCGACAAGGTTCAGCAAAGTAAGTATATGGAGAATACAAATGCAGGTGTAACAATGGCAACAGCAATAACATGTGTAGCATAATTGATTCAAATCAGTTCGTACATGGTGGAGCAATTGCAAGTGTACAAGTATAGGGCATGCAACATATATATGAAAGTGTAGCAATATTACATGGATGTGCACAAGGCTGGGGCACATATTTGTGTGCACAGTTTCTGTTGTGAAGCTAGTTTAAGGCTCAGGCAAGGTTCAATGTTAGCAAGATATTCAACTACATGTATACAAACTTATATGAACAACTCACAAGCAACCAAAGCAGAATTCAAATAACAAAACTAGATACACAAGTTCATATGGAAGTGGAGTTGTATATGGCAATTGCATGTGCTTATATATGCAAGTAGCAAGGCAGAATTCACAACTGACATAAGCTGGGTGTACATAGCAACAACAAGAGGACAGGGGACGTATGCACAGGCACATTATAGTGTTCATGTTTGCAAACAGGTGCCAAATTAAACAATGAAGCTCAACATCAATACTTGTAAATAGGAGATGATTACATAGCAGTAAATACATGGCATGCTTAGAATGTTTCCAGAAGATTATTGTCCAGAAACTCAAGTTTGGCAAGCAGCTTTTTAAGGATTCCAAAAAACTAACCAGAGTTAAATCTTTTTTTTTTTTTTGAAATCAAAGTTTTATCTTGGGCAAGAAATCAATTTTTGAATGAATCAATTATTACCAGAAAATCAGTAAACTTTTTTTGGAAAGATTTTTTTTCCAAATCTCCTCAAGTACTCATGGCAAGAAAATCGAAATTCACGCAACAGTTTTTGGCAAGGTTCTTTTCCAAATTCACGGCAATTTTTATTGGGATAGAAAATCAATTTTCAAGAGGCCATAAGCAATTCATTAATCACGCAGGGACTCATTCATGGCAGCAATAATACAACAATTCAAAAAGGGCAAATTAGTTTTCCGTCCAGATTCATAAATTAAAGCCGAGAATTCAAAAGGGAAATACACGAAAAATCAACGTAAAATTAGTCGAGCCATATATGAAATCATAGGCTAGGGTTTTCTATAAACCCTATATAACATCACTATTTCATCACTGGCGTTGGAGCATCGAAACAATACAACAAAATCAATTCAAGCAACCAAAGATTAAAGTTTCAGAGAGCTTACAATTTCTAGGGTTTCGATCGCGACCCATCAGAGTTACAAATCAATGACAAGGGGCATTTGAATGCCGCAAGAATTCAGAGACAAGGAGGGTTGATCTTACAGCAATCACGATTTGAAGATTGAAGAAACCCTAGTTTCTTTTTTTTCAAGCCGCCATTTTAGATTTCCAGAGAGAGAATTCGGGACAAAGCCAATTGAAAGTGGGCTGGCCAAGATAACAATGGGCTTAAGAGTTTAATTTTAAAAAGGGGTTAACCCTTATGTTTAAGTCCTAGGGTTTCTTTGTTTTTACTTTTATTTTGTACTGTTTTTATTTTTTGTTGTGAACCATCTGATCAGTTTCTAGTGTCTGTAAAATACTAGGAGATTTTGTCAGGGTGTTGACTGACAGTTGCTAGAGTCTATAAAATCTAGGTTATTGGTTACGGGGTCGTAATCAGGGGAAATCTGATCGAGGGGATATTGGTTAGTCTAGAGTTTTGAGCGTAGGGTTAGGACAGGAGCAGGCGCTGCGAGTGTACATGGTCTTGTATGTGGGATCTGTTTATAACACCTAGTAGAAACCTTAGAAATGCAGCAGTAAGCAGGATTTTGCCGAAGCTGGGTATCTCTGTGTGTTATTTCTTTTCTGCCTTTTATTTCTACTACAGTCTGTGATCTGTTTATTATTATATATCCCATTAGATTAATAATTCAGCTAAAAACTGTGATAAACCCTATTCACCCCCTCTAGGGTTAATCTAGATCCAACAAGCAGTATCAGAGTTAGTTTAAGGTAACAGCATGATAGGGGGTTCTCGCTGTATGATCATGTGGCAAAGTATTGATTCTTGCCCCTATATGCCCGCGAGTGGTTGTCCGTGTCGAGAGGTTGGACGTGAAACCAGTGCCTAAGGTATCTTTGGTGGCCACCGGGGAGCTTAAAATTCCTCTTAAATAGAGACACCATTTGGTATCAGAGAAGGTATTCTCATTTAACCCTAGAATCATGGATCCTAGTTGTTAGCCGATAGAGAGTCAGTCCTGTTCATCTCCAACTGTTTTCGACGGAACAGATTTTTTAAACTGGAAATCCATAATGGAATTTTATTTAAAATATGTTAATATTAAATGTTGGGATGTTGTTATCAATGGTTTGATAGTGTAGATATTACTTTCAATGCTTGTGCTATGAAAATTATATTTGATTATCTTAGTACTGAACAGTTTAATCTTATTTATCATTGTTTATATGCACAGGAAATCTGGGATACTCTCAATACGAAGTATGGAAGATCTGACAACTGCAGCTCAAAACCCTAAAATGTCAACTCAAATTCAGTTCTATGCTTAACAGGTCATGCAGGTGAAACTTCAGATGGATCAGATGATGGAGAATCAACAGATGCCGAAACGGAGAATTTCACACATGAAGATTTAGTCTATATGTGTGCTGATTTAACAAAATATGTTGATAAACTCCAACTGAAAAATAAATCTATGAAATCTAAGAATTCTAAGTTGACCAGCAAAATTGATAATTTGGAATTACAACTTGAATATTTCAAAAACTCTTCAAATTCTTATTGCAAAAATTGTTTGAAATTGGAAACCAATCTTGTTCATCTCAATAAAAATATTCAAAAGCTTGAAAAGGAAATTCTGATCTTAAAAGAAAACAAGATTGAGTTCTCAAGTTCGAATAATTTTCTGCAAAAGGAATTTGAAATTTCTAAGACTGCTATAAATTCCAAACTTGAAATTGCTGAAAATGAAAATTTGGTGAAAAGTGATTTGATTTTGAAAGAACTTGAAAATGAGATTGTAAAATCCAAGAATTTTCAGTCTGAAAAATAAAAATTATTTGAATTTGAAATCTAGGAGTCCCAAGCCAAAATTAAATTTCTTAAAGATGAAAATTTGGCTTTGAAATCTGATTTTGAAAGATGTAAGATCCCTAAAAATTGTTGTTCAGATTTAATGAAAGAAAACGGTGATCTTAGAAATGAAATTCAACGACTTGAAACAACATTGATTAAATTTTCTAATGGTGAAAAATAATTAAATATGTTGTTGAAAAATCAGTTTTCATCTAGAAATAAAAGTGGACTCGGCTTTAGAAAAATTGATGGGTTTGAAAAGAGAAGAACAAATAATTTCAAAATTCCCTCAAATCACTATGGAAATGTTTGCTTTGAAAATTGAAACGTTGAAAATTTCAAAGGATTTTTAAATCGTAATCGAGATGAGAATTTGTTTTGTATCAATCCATTTAAACATTCTTGGATCCCAAAAAGAAATAAAACAACTTGGACTAAATTTAAATAGATTTGGGTTCCTAAGGGCACAAAGGTAGATTCAAATGGATTGTTGTATAAACAGGTTTGGGTACTAAAGGTTCGACATACAACTGTGAGTGGTTTTACAAATTTTGTTAGACCACTCGATCCCCTAAGCTGTTAGGTACCCGAGGTGGCTGAGGAGCTGCTGTGCAGAAAGAGAAACTGAATTCAATCTTGGAATCATTCACAGTTCCTTAGCCAAGTCTAATGAATTAGAGATTCTGGTTTAAATTGCTTTCAGGTATGATCTCTGAACTCATCTTTGTAAATATTCTTTGTTTTATTTTTATTCCTCTGTCTACCCTCTTATGTTTATTTTCTTCTGTTTGTTTTGTTTTGATTTGTCACTATTATATCTTTATTGTTTATGCTTCTTAAACTTCCAGTTGCAGTATTCTTGATTTTTTGGAAATTTGCTTTATGTGAATAAAACTCTCTTGTTTTAATTATTTCCGGATCTTAAATTTAAATCTGTAATTATCTACAATTGTTTTGAAGTTTTTTTTTTTGAATTACTATCAGTGCTAAAGCATTAATATTATATCTTGAACACTGTTATTTTGAATTCTAAATTTTTGAAGATTTGAATAATTATTGAAATATTCACACACTTATGCTGTTTTGAGTTTCTTCCAATTCATTTTGGAAATGCTTAAAATATTATACTCATTATAGTACACTGCTTCTTATCATTCATGATAATTTCATTTATTTTCGGATTGGCTTGAATCACAGTGATACATCTTGAATTTCATCTTGATTCATAATCATTATGGGTGAGGTTTGTTTGTTTGAAATCATTTGAAACTCTTGATATTATGAATCTCACACACCCCTTAATTCTAAAATTATCAATCTTGTGTGACTGATTCATTATATCTCAAAACTTGACATTGACTCAAGTGATTTCAAATAAACTGTTTTAAATTGTTTGGATCATGAATATCTCTTAAGCCTGATGTAAATGATCTAAAATCTCTTGTATACTTGTCAGAAAATTGCTTGTGAAAATTCCTTTAAAAACTCACTGTTATTTCATGACTAATTGATTTGAATATCTGTTTGTTTAAAATCATTTGAAATTCTTGTTTTATTGAATCACACACACATCTTAAATCTGAAATTAATAATCTGGTGTGATTGATTCATTAAATTCTGATATTTTCATATTCCATCAAATGATTTAAAATAAACAATATTTTTTAAAATCTGGGATCATGAATCATTTTTTTGTGACCAACAAAAATATATTTGAAACATCTTCTTGACAAGTCTACATTGAAACTGATATTTGTGCTGCTCTGATATTGTTTTGAAAATATTTTGGAAATTCTTGTTTATGATCTGTTTGCTGCTCTGATACTATTTTTCAAATATCTGCTTGTTCTTGCCAGCTGCTTTGATAAATGTGCCAAATGTGAAATCTTGTCTCTTTGGGCTTTGTGTTTTAATATTCTGTTGTTTGAGATATCTTTGTTCGTCTCCAGTATCATTTTTAAAATCCTCATGTATAGAGACATCAAGTGGTATCAGTTTAGAAGTGCTGAATATTCTTTGTATATATTTTTGTCTTGTATATATCTCTCTAAATTTCTCTTGTATTTGATTTTCAATTTTAAAATTATTTATTTTTTATTCATTCAGAAATTGAAATCAATAACCAAATTGGGCTGTATTTATAATTCATCAAAATTATTATCAGATTTTGAAATTGTGATGAATTGTGACTGCAGTATATTTCACAACAAGAGGAGATTTTATCTGGATTTTCATGATGGTTGAATATTTATTAAAATATCTTTGAGCTGGCAATTATTTCACGACCATCTTCATTATCTATCATCCTTCTACCATCCTTTTTGTTTTTACATAAATATGGAGAGTAAATATTTTTTTAGAAAATGTTTTTTCAAACAATGGAAATATTTGTGATAGGAATGGGACTATTTTAGAATTATTGACAATTGAAAATTTTCAATGATCCCGGTACAGTCGAGCATATTTCATAATATAATTAATTTAGAAATTTATTTCATAGTCCATTTCTGTACCTACCCTATTTTCTATCATTCATATATTGGTTTTATATACCAAGGAGTTTTTTCCTTTAAATGCTAAAAATAATAAATATAAGTGTGTCTCTAACCTCATTTAAAAATCCAAGCTCTGGTCATTCATGGTTATGAGACAACTTATAATTTAAGCTGCGACAGACCTCATTTAAAAATCCAAGATCTAGTTATGCGTGGTCAGTGTGCTCTTAAATAAATAAATAAAATGCTATAAATAGAAATTAATTTGGAATTCGCCTTGGTGTTTATAAAAACCAGCCTATCAATCCATATTCTAATTTATGAAATGTGTTGAAATCTTAAGAAATATTATGATTTGTTGATTGATAGCTATTGGGATTTGAGATTATACAATTTTGTCACTTAAATTGAATTATTAACTATGGTCCAAATCCATCACTGTTTTTGTGCTAAATTTTACAAAATTCTTTTGAAAATAATTGGAAATCATATTTTTGAAACTCTCTCCATTTTATATAAAATTCATCGTAAATCTATCATTCTCTACAATGTGAAATATGCCACCTGTTCTCAGAATATTATGATTTTTATTTGGCTGATTAAGATTTACGATGACCGTTCTTCCTCTTAAGCTAAAATTATATTTTTAGTCATTTTTCATCTGTATTTTAAATTTTGTATCCTTTTGATGATAACAAAAGGGGGAGAATGGATTTTGATTTTGATTTATGAGTGACTATTTTATAAATATTTTTAATTTTGAAAATTCTTTCACTCATGCACAGTTATAGGGGAAGTTTTCTGTTGTAGGGGGAGCTAATAAATGGGGGGAGTTCAAAATCCACTGTCAAACACATTTATTGTGCTCAAAATCTTTTATTTGTTTATCATCATCAAAAGGGGGAGATTGTTGTATATAACGTAGTTGTATACACAATTATATGATTTTTGTTTGATGATGACAAACAAATAAATATTATTTTAAATGTGTTTGTTACTGTACTGTTCTATATATACATCAGAGACGGGAATATAATGTTTATGTTTAAATGAAATACTGCTGCACTAGAATTGAACATTCAAACTGTATTCTATTTGAATATAATATTCTATTTCCGTCTGTGATGTATATATAGAACAATACGGTAACAAACACATTTAAAATAATATTTATATGTTTGTCATCATCAAACAAAAATCATATAATTGTGTATATAACTACGTTATATACAACAATCTTCCCCTTTGGATGATGACAAACAAATAAAAGATTTTGAGCACAATAAATGTGTTTGACAGTGGATTTTGAACTCCCCCTATTTATTAGCTCCCCCTACAACAGAAAACCCCCCTATAATTGTGTATGAGTGAATGATTTTTCAAAATGAAAAATATTTATAAAATAGTCACTCGTAAATCAAAATCTCACTCCATTTGGTATCAGAGCTAATAAATAGGGGGAGTTCAAAATCCACTGTCAAACACATTTATTGTGCTCAAAAACTTTTATTTGTTTGTCATCATCAAAAGGGGGAGATTGTTGTATATAACATAGTTGTATACACAATTATATAATTTTTGTTTGATGATGACAAATAAATATTATTTCAATTGTGTTTGTTACTATACTGTTCTATATATACATCACAGACGGAAATAGAACATATATTCAAATAGAATACAGTTTGAATGTTCAATTCTAGTGCAGTAGTATTCCATTTAAACATAAATATTATATTCCCGTCTCTGATGTATACATAGAACAGTACAGTAACAAACACATTTAAAATAATATTTATTTGTTTGTCATCATCAAACAAAAATCATATAATTGTGTATATAACTAAGTTAAATACAACAATATCCCCCTTTTGATGATGACAAACAAATAAAAGATTTTGAGCACAATAAATGTGTTTGATAGTGGATTTTGAACTCCCCCTGTTTATTAGCTCTGATACCAAATGGATTGAGATTTTGATTTATGAGTGAATATTTTATAAATATTTTTAATTTTGAAAATTCATTCACTCATGCACAGTTATTGGGGAGTTTTCTGTTGTAGGGGGAGCTTATAAATATGGGGAGTTCAAAATCCACTGTCAAACACATTTATTGTGCTCAAAATCTTTTATTTATTTGTTATCATCAAAAGGGCGAGATTGTTGTATATAACGTAGTTGTATACACAATTATATGATTTTTGTTTGATGATGACAAACAAATAAATATTATTTTAAATGTGTTTGTTACTGTACTGTTCTATATATACATCACAGACGGAAATAAAATATTATATTCAAATAGAATACAGTTTGAATGTTCAATTCTGGTGCAGTAGTATTCCATTTAAACATAAATATTATATTCCCGTCTGTGATGTATATATAGAACAGTACAGTAATAAACACAATTAAAATAAAATTTATTTGTTTGTCATCATCGAACAAAAATCATATAATTGTGTATACAACTACGTTATATACAACAATCTCCCCCTTTTGATGATGACAAACAAATAAAAGATTTTGAGCATAATAAATGTGTTTGACAGTGGATTTTGAACTCCCCCTATTTATTAGCTCTGATACCAAATGGATTAAGATTTTGACTTATGAGTGACTATTTTATAAATATTTTTAATTTTGAAAATTCATTCACTCATGCACAGTTATAGGGGGAGTTTTCTGTTGTGGGGGGGCTAATAAATAGGGAGAGTTCAAAATCCACTGTCAAACACATTTATTGTGCTCAAAATCTTTTATTTGTTTGTCATCATCAAATGGGGGAGATTGTTGTATATAACATAGTTGTATACACAATTATATGATTTTTGTTTGATGATGACATACAAATAAATATTATTTTAAATGTGTTTGTTACTGTACTGTTCTATATATACATCACTGACGGAAATAGAATATTATATTCCAATAGAATACAGTTTGAATGTTCAATTCTAGTGCAGTAGTATTCCATTTAAACATAAACATTATATTCCTGTCTGTGATGTATATATAGAACAGTACAGTAACAAACACATTTAAAATAATATTTATTTGTTTGTCATCATCAAACAAAAATCATATAATTGTGTATACAACTACGTTATATACAACAATCTCCCTCTTTTGATGATAACAAACAAATAAAAGATTTTGAGCACAATAAATGTGTTTGACAGTGGATTTTGAACTCCCCCTATTTATTAGCTCCCACTACAACAGAAAACTCCCCCTATAACTGTGCATGAGTGAATGAATTTTCAAAATTAAAAATGTTTATAAAATAGTCACTCATAAATCAAAGTCTCAATCCATTTGGTATCAGAGCTAATAAATAGGGGGAGTTCAAAATCCACTGTCAAACACATTTATTGCACTCAAAATCTTTTATTTGTTTGTCATCATCAAAAGGGGGAGATTGTTGTATATAACGTAGTTGTATACACAATTATATGATTTTTAATTGATGATGACAAACAAATAAATATTATTTTAAATGTGTTTGTTACTGTACTGTTCTATATATACATCACAGACGGGAATATAATATTTATGTTTAAATGGAATGCTACTGCACTAGAATTAAACATTCAAACTGTATTCTATTTGAGTATAATATTATATTTCAACATTCAAACAGTACAGATTTATCACTCCACTATTTATATATTTTTCTATTCTTCACATGACATTGTTGTTAGCCTACTTTGTGAACTAGGCTACACAAAGAGCAGACAGTTAGAAAGCCACCAACCGGTTCGGATCAAAGGAAGATAACGCAGGAAGTAAGTAGAGATCGAGGACGCAGATAACGTACCGGTTCGGATCGGAGAAGTACGTCAGCAACATCATAAAGCAAGTGACCTCATTGGATCGGATCGGAGGCAGCCGATCCGAACCCCTTTCTCTGAGCCTGTGACCGTTGCTACACACGTTTCCTGAAGACTCGAACCAAGCATGACCATTTCTCCCACGATCTCCCACTAAATCGATGCGTTGTCACCATCTTGAAGCCTCCGAACCCGACTCTTATAGGATGGGTGCCACGCAATTCCGAACTGGAGCCACTTCGAAGAGATTTTTCACCTATAAATACACCATCTAGAGGCATTTGAAAGGATCTTTTGGCAAATTCTTAGTTCTAACTTCCTTCATAGCCGAATTCTACAATCATATTCAGATCAAAATCATCTCTTAAAGTATATCTTTGAGAGATTTGAGTGAGTTTTTGCATTGTAATTGTGAAGTTGAGAGAGAATCATTGCTGTATTTGCATTCGAATCATCAATTAAAAGAATAGAAAGTGGATGTAGGCTCTTTAACGCCGAACCACTATAAATCGTGTGTTCTTTGTTGCTTTTTAGTTCTATTTCATTAAATTCAGAGCTCATTTGGGTGTTAGAACCAATTTTTGGTCTAACATTTTAGTGCTTTCACTGAGAACCTTTCGAATTCTCAGCCTTTTCGGGATTATCATTCTACTATTTGGACTTTCAAGTTCAAAGAAGTTAATCCCTTCTCTCTGACATCTTTCAGTGCTTGTTGACTAACCATTGAAGAATCAAGTATTATGGCTATGACCAAAGGAAAAGAAGTGCAAGGCGATAGGGGAAATGATGCTAGAGAAGATCAGCAAGCCATCGTGATAACAAGGTTACGCGCTCAAAGCTCTGGAGCAGACCGCTCCGATCAGGAGGATCCGAACCGGATGGGAGGCGCCGATCCAAACCGGGTGGAAGGCTCCGATCCGTTCTAGTGAAGTCGAGGGCACTCACTCTCTCCATCCGATCCGCCCCGACCAGACTGCTGTGAACCGATCCGAACCGAACCAGAGTGAAGCTGGAACTTCTACTCGAGTTTCCCCCAACGCTCTAATTCCAGCCACGATGACTAATGTTCAGCCTGATCCATCTGCACCCATTACCCAGGGAGACTTTTCACGTTTTCTTGACATGCTACAGAGCACTAAAGAAGCATTGGAAGCCCAAAGACATGACAACCTTTGCATGTAGGAAAACATGATCACTATGGGTAGAGAACTGCAGGAGCTCCGGAGGCAAAGGACTCCTTCCCCAGCACGCCGCCTTGCTATAGATGATTCGTCTTCTTCGGATGAAGAACGCCCCCGCGAGAGAAGACCGCTTGAACGACCTCAGAACCTCGATCAATTGACTTTTGGATCTTTAGGATCCCGAGAAGACACTGCTCGTGTATTGGGTCCTGACGACCTGAGCCTGCAACAGCCTATGTTGGTACCCATGCGCGGATCCCACGTCTTACCCAGGGATCCTAATATTACCAACCCCACACAGCAACAGCTTCTCCAACCTCTACCTCCTGAGATCGACCGGGAGCACAGAGAGCAACGTAGAGCAGCTGTCGCCAAAAACAGGAGGTATCCCCTGATCAGGAACCCAGGGGTAATCCGAACATCAGATCTAGAGAGCCTGTGCAGACATTAACAAACGCCGATGTATGGGCAATAGTGCGCCAGATTATGTCCGAAAGTCGGCAGTATACTAATGAAGATTGGGGCATTGAACGAAGTCATACTCCCTTCACATATGACATACTGAATTTCCAGTTTCCCCGACGATTTAACTTGCCGCAGATGGATCGATATTCAGGAAGAACAGACCCAGGGCAACATCTGATGAGATATGCATGGTTCATGAATGAGGCAGTAGCTCCAGATGCCGTAAAATGCAAAGCTTTTCCAATCTATCTCGAAGATGTAGCGCTAATGTGGTGTACCCGACTCCCTCCTCGGTCGGTATCAAATTTCACAGAATTGAGTGAGCGCTTCATGAATCAGTTTCGACTCCATGCCCAATAGTCCAAGACCATCATAGAATTGTCACAGATTAAACAGGGACCAGGAGAATCTTTGAAGTCATATTTGGATCGCTTCAACCTGGCCGTCACTGAAGTTAGTGATCCCCATGAGCCCACTATCCTGATGGCCTTGATAGAAGGGGTAGATCCTGACACAGAGTTTGGGGATTACTTAGCTGGAAAACCACCTCCTACTAGAGAATTGTTCTATGAAAAGGGTAATATCTGCTTAAGGCGAGAAGAAGCTAAGGCAAATCGAAAGAGAAAGTCCGAAGGGGCTTCGAAGGAAGGTGTCAAGAGTAACGTTGCTGTGAAGCAATCTGGTGACAGTTCAGGGAAGGTGGAAGTGAATTTTGGCAACCAAAGTGGTGGTAATAGCAACAGAAATGGGAATGGCAATAGAAGGAACAGAAATCGAGGGAATAGCTCTAATAAAAGACCCAGATTCCAGATTTTTGAAAATTATATGTCGTTAAATGATACGTTGGAGAATATTTATTTGGACACATATAGCACATTGCAGTACAAAAAACCACCACCTATAGACTCCACTGAGAAAGAAATTGCAACAGGAAAGTTTTGCTTGTTTCATGGAACACACGGTCATTCCACCAATGAATGCCGTCATTTGAGAGATATTGTTGAAAAATTGCTGCAAGAAGGAAAGTTAGACGAGTACAAAGTTGCCCCAAGGGACAGGGGGACAAGCCCCGGACTCAAACCCGTCTACCTCGAAACCCACAGCCTAGCAAAAAGGCAAGAGGATTGTCATTAATACTATTATAGGTGGACCTCACCTAGTTGGTCGTAGTTTTAAAGCGATGGACCAGTACGTCAATGCCACCAAGCATTTTGAGGTTGGAGAGTGCAGTAGCCTCGATGATATCACCCCAGCAAAACAACAAAAGACGATGTCAGATGACGTCGTATTCTGCAATAGAGATGATTCCGAAATTCAATCTCCAAACGATGATCCATTAGTAATCACCACAACAATTGGCTCTGCTTTAGTCCATAAAGTGTTAGTGGACAATGGAAGCTCGGTCAATATCCTTTTCAAGAGAGCTTTCGAACAGATGAAACTTGAGGCAAAAGATTTAAAGCCATGTGAAGGATGGATACGTGGCTTTAACGGAGCACCTACAGCTCCGATGGGTTTCGTGGAACTACCAGTCACACTAGGGCAGGGAGATCGCCAGAGAGTAAGGATCCTGTCATTTGTAGTTTTGGATGTGGTGTCGCCTTACAATGCCTTCCTAGGTCGACCAGCCCTTGCCAAATTTAGGGCATGTATTGCACCTTGGTGCTTGCTGCTTAAATTACCGACTGACTCAGGAGTTAGGGTGATGAGGGGCGACCAAGCAACGGGACGAGCTTGTTACGTGATAGAGTTAAAGATGTTAATGAAGGGGTTGAATATAGATGCTAAGGATGATTCCACCCCTCCAAAGGAGGCCTCAGCATAACAATTAAGGGGTCCTGCCCCAAGAGAGTCGCCCTCAGATGTACTCGAGGATATAGATCCCAGAGAGGATAGTGAACCCGGGGACAGGAAGGCAACTCCCAACGAAATAACAATCGATATACCTATTGATGAAACAGATCCGACAAAAGTACTAAAGATCAGCTCGCAACTGGATCCAGTTAGAGCGAGGGAATTGGATGATTTCTTAAAGGAAAATCTGGACATGTTTGCCTGGACTCACGCTGACATGTGTGGGATTTCACCTACCATCATGAGCCACTCTTTGTGTATTAATCCAAAGCACCCACCGGTCAAGCAGAAAAGACGGATGTTGGGCCCAGAGCGGTCAGCAGCTTTGAAAGAAGAAGTAGAGAAATTAAAAGGTAATGGATTCATTAAGGATTCAAAATATCCCGACTGGATATCGAATCCTGTCCTAGTCAAAAAGTCAAACGGGAATTGGAGAACGTGCATTGACTTTTCTGATTTGAACAAGGCTTGCCCGAAGGATAGCTTTCCTCTCCCCAGAATTGATCAAATAGTAGATTCAACTGCCAGGCATGAACTTTTATCCTTTATGGACGCCTATTCCGGGTACAATCAAATTCCCATGCACATACCAAATCAAGAGCATACAAGCTTTATCATAGACTTGGGATTATATTGTTACGTAGTAATGCCATTTGGGTTAAAAAATGCGGGAGCCACGTATCAGCGCCTAGTCAACCGCATGTTTTACAATCAAATCGGGAAAATCATGGAAGTTTACGTAGATGATATGCTAGTGAAATCCAAGCAATCTCCCGATCATACGAAGGACTTAGCAGAAATGTTCGGCATACTACGAAGGTATGGGATGAAGTTGAATCCCTTGAAGTGTTCTTTTGGAGTGGCATCAGGTAAGTTCCTTGGCTTTATCATGAGTTCCAGAGGAATTTAAATCAATCCGGACCAAATATCAGCAATCCGGAATATAGAGGAGCCGCGAAAGATCAGGTATGTTCAAAGCTTAGCTGGGAAGGTTGCAGCACTGGGCAGGTTCATCTCCAAAGCAACGGACATGTGTGTACCTTTCTTCGATCTCATAAAGCGGGGAAAGCGAAGTTTTGAGTGGACTCCCGACTATGTGGAGGCGTTCCAGAATCTATTAGATTTCCTTGAAAAGACTCTAATATTATCAAAGCCCATGGAACATGAGGATTTTTTCGTCTACTTGGCGGTATCATCTCACGCCGTCATCGCAACACTAGTACGTGAAGAGGATAAAGTCTAGAAACCTGTGTATTACGTAAGCAAAAAGCTAGCTGCCACAGAACGTAACTATCCAAAGATAGAGAAGCTTGCTTATAGCCTCCTGATTACTTCCCGCAAGCTTCGCCATTATTTCCAGGCACACACGATAGTCGTATATACCGATCAACCTTTGAGACAAGTGCTACAGAAACCCGAAGCATCGGGGCGGTTACTCAAATGGAATATCGAGCTGAGTCAGTTTGATTTGAACTTTCAGCCACGAAGAACAATAAAGGGGCAGGCCTTGGCTGACTTCATAGCTGAATTTACAATTCCTGAAGAAGAAACGGTGGATGACAAGGTAGTTGTTTTGGATCGAGAGTTAGAGCTAAGTCCGTGGAAATTATATACGGACAGGGTCAAGAATGATAGAAAGTCCGGCGCTAGAGTTGTTTTTATAACTCCTAAACGACGATCTATCTACTATGCATTACGGTTAGAGTTCGCTGCTACCAACAACGATTCCGAGTATGAAGCCCTGATTGCCGGGCTGAAACTCATCAAAGATTTGGGAGTGAAGACACTAGATATATATTGCGATTCCAAGATAGTTGTATGTCAAGTTTGGGAAGAATTTGTTGCTAAAGGACCTCGACTCATCACCTATCTCAAAAAGGTAAAGGAGTTATTGGAAGGTTTGGAGCATTATAGCATAACACACATCCCAAGAGCAGAAAATCAGAAAGAAGATCGACTGGCGAAGCTAGCAAGTTCTGATAATCCTAAAGAAACCGAAATGGTTCCGATAGAGGTGTTGGATTCACCGAGTTTCGACCTAATGGAAGCAGAGCTAGCCTTGGAAGTTGAACCAGAAAGAGAATACTGGATGACATCAATTAAGAATTTTCTCAAGAATGGAACCCTCCCATTGAAAAAGAGCGAAAGACGAGCTGTAAGACGCAAGGCTGCAAGATATGTTTTGCAGGACGACGTCCTTTATCGTCAAGGGTTTTCAATGCCCCTATTACGGTGTATCGCATATGACAAAATTAAACGTGTACTGCAAGAAGTGCATGAAGGTAAGTGTGGAGATCACACTGGGGGTCAGACCCTAGCAAAGAAAGTATTGCGGTACGGATATTTCTGGCCTACCGTGAATAAAGACGCGGCTGAATATTCACGACGCTGCGATAGATGTCAAAGATATGCCAAAGTTCCCGGAGCGCCTCCGGCTCAGCTCAAGTCGATGGTAAGTCCGTGGTCGTTTACCATGTGGGGAATCGACATTATCGGAGTGCTACCTATTGCCAGAGGAGGAGCTAAGTATGCGATCATTGCCGTGGACTACTTCACAAAATGGGTGGAAGTTGAATCTCTAACGACCATCACGGTGAGGAAAGTGATCAGTTTTGTGGTGAGAAACATTATTTGTCGATTTGGGATACCGAAGACCATCACAACTGATAATGGGACGCAGTTTGACAACATCGAGTTCAGAAACGTTTGCCAGAAATACAAGATTGATAAACGATACACTGCAGTAGCTCACCCGCAGTCAAATGGCCAGGTCGAAGCCATAAACAAAGTCATTAAATCAATTCTAAAGAAGCGGTTGGAGCGGGCCAAAGCTAGATGGGTAGACGAGTTGCCATTAGCTTTATGGGCCTACATGACAACCTTTAAGACAGCTACCGGCCATACTCCCTATTCACTTTCCTCTGGGTCAGAAGCAGTGATCCCGGTAGAATTAGAAGTTCCTTCTCATCGAGTTGCGTATTATGATCCGATGACAAATAAAGAACTCCTCCTAGAATCTCTTGATATGATTGAAGAAAAAATAGATGAAGCCAACTTGCGTGCCTCGAGACATCGACATCAAGTAGCACGTTGTTATGACCGGAAAGTTCGCTTCAAAACCTTTGAACCAGGAGACCTAGTAATGAAACGAGTCTTCCCGCCTTTAACCCAATTGGGTCTAAAATGGGAAGGGCCATACACCATCCAATGGAAGCTTGATACAGGAGCATTCAAGCTAATGACCGTGGACGGTGAGGAGATTCCTAGAGCCTGGAACGCTCAGCACTTACGACGATATCTGAGCTAAATATGAAACGTCATCTCTTTTCTTTTCATAAGCTATGTAAAAAGGAACGACTTGCCTTAAAAAGTCTGTTTATGTGAACGAAGGATTATAAAGTGGATGTAGGCTACAACTTAGCTGAACCGCTATAAAAATATCGTGTGTCATTTACTTTCCTGCATTATTTATATCTTCAACAATTATTCTATCATGACTATGAAACACGAAATGTTAAATTAAATTTGGAAAGTTTGAGATGACCTATGTGCAGGAGCAAATAAAATGACTGTTTGTACGATAAAACACAGAAGAATGGGAAGACGACATTCTTAACTCTAACTCTCAAGAATCGAGAGAGAGTATAAAGGACGGGAAGACGACGTCCTCTGAGGCGTGAAGGTGCATCCAGATGAGAGACCGCCTCAATGAAACTCAAACCTGGTTATGAGACAGGAGAGTATAAAGATGCTAGAAAGAATAGGCATCAACGACAAAAGGAATATGGCCCCGTCAGAGAATCGGGGCAGTTGGATTTTTTAATTCAATCAATCTTGAATAATTCTTGCTCGGTTATCCAAGGTTAACTGGGGGCATACATGTGCATACATATTCCCCCTCAACAATGACTTCAATATATAACTTTAATATGACATACTTTTGTATTTTCACTTAAGTGTTGGACTAACGACTATCAGACATTGCAGGAAATAAACTATTTTTATTTACAAACGTATGAGTTTGTACAAGGAAAACAAGCAAAAAAGAAGATGTGAGGGCCGCAATCGCTGCAACAATTGCGAACCAATTAAATGCCAAAATAAAACAGAGCACTTCATCACTTGAGCTTTGGAGCGGACTTGGATTTTTTGGCAGCCTTCTGAGCATCCTTAGCCTCTTTTTCAGCATCAGTCAAAATGCGCTTTGGCCTTTTCTTCCCTGCTACCGAAGTGCTAGAATCAGTTGATTTTTTCCCAGGAGTCGGAACACTGGAATCAAGAGAAGACTTTTTAGCAAGCTCTTCTGTAATAGACCTAGTTGAAAGCTTAACAACTAACCTTGATCCAGGATCCACCACTGTAAGAGGCTTAAGGCTTTCAGGGTTCAGGTCTTCAACTTTTAGCTGCATACGTTTGTCTTGTTCGGCTTTCATTTCAGCTAAAGTGATGTCATTGGCGCTTTTTGAATCCCCAATTATAGCCACATCAGGGTCTTCCTCATGCCCCTCGCTACTGCCATCGTCTTTCAAGGCATCTATCATCTCGTCATCATGAGAAGCATTGGCCTTAGACAGTCCAGCTCCCCTTCCTGACTCTACAGTGGCAGCTATATCCTTTTCTCCTTGAGCCTTTTCCACGGATTTTGCTCCGGTGGTGGTTCCCTGAGGCCCGCCAGTCTTCTCGGTCGGTTCAACACCTACAGAATGAGAAGCAACAGTTATCAACTCATGAGAAAATAAAGGATCCCCCGTCGGTTGCCCAATTATGTGGTGAAAAGTGGAGACGGTCTTGACGAATTGAGGTGAAAAGGTAGAAATACCTTCCGATGATTTCTCAGTTGGAGTGACTGCCGTCTCTGACGCTGACTCGGGTATGGGAGATAAAAGAGATGCCTGATGGATCCCTGGGTTCTCGGGATCATATCCCTCAACCTCAGAAGTTTCAGCGGTAGTAGAAGAAGAACCAACCTCAGGGATATTCTTTTGTTTGGCCATCCTCTTCTCCTCCTCCATATCAGCGGCGATGAGGCGACGCCCCTCGGCCAGACGTGCCGGCTCATCATCTCTTAGATATTTTTCCATAAGCTTATCTTGGTCGATGGAGTCTACCTTAAGCTCCTCTTTCTCCCATTCAACAATTTGACTCCATACGTGAACCAAGGTAGTCGGATAATCTTCAATCCAAGAGATGTTTCGGCGACGAATTATATGCGCGAAGAATTCAATTAGTAGTTCGCCAAAACCGTGCACTTCTCCCTGAGCCTCTGACAACTGTTTACGGGTCTCTTCTGCGGACTTAATAACATTTTCCACATTCCCCTCCACTAGGGTAGCCCTATTCTCGGCCTCCATCAACTTGGATTCCAAGTCAGCGTTTCGCTTCTCCAATTCAGCATTCTTTCTCGCTAACTCGGCTTTTTCTCGCTCAAGAGTATTGTAAGCTAGTTGCATTTTGGCGTTATCCGACTTAGCATCTTCTGCTTGTTTTTTCAACTCCAAGCGCTCTTGACTATGAGATTCTAGCAAGTCATGATAACGCTTCTGTAGCTCTTCAAATTGCTGTTTAAAGTTGGTAGCATCTTGTTGAGCGATGACAAGTTGGGCCTATGTGTCCTCAAGGTCCTTCTCCAAATTTTTCAGGGCTTTTGCGTCGGCGTCTGCAGTCTTTTTCATCGAATTAACATCTGTAATTAAAGTTCAAATGATTCTGGAGAGGTTACGTGAATACTTGAACATCTCTGAATATTGCTTCTCGACCGCGTCAATCTTCGCTTTGGCCTCATCCACCCACTTTGAGGAAATAGGCTCGAGAGCAGGTAAGAAAGTCAGATTTTCAAAATATTGGTCGGGGAACTGCTTCTCCAGATATGCCCGCTTAACTTTAGATTCAGCATCCAGTGGTGGAGGTTCGCAGTATGTTAGCTCAGTATCCTTATGTTTAGTGGGCACGATGGCTGCATCACCCTTCCTAGGTTGCTTATCAGAAACCTTATGTTTGCCTCATGAGTCGGTATCTTTCGGCAGGCTCCTTTCCTGACTGTGTTTGTCTTGAGGAGAAGTTCGGTCTTTGGGCTGCGATGTGTCTTCTCCTCGACGACTCTGGTAGCTTTTATATCGGTCTGGATACGACCGGACGGGGGAGCGAGAGCGCGAGGTGTGCGACTGATAAGAATCATGAGGCCTTCTGTCCTCTCTACCCCAGCTTTCACGGCGATCGTGCTCGACCTCGGAAGGGGGTCTAGTCATGCTGCGACGTATTTTCCTGATGTCATAGTAAGGGCGAGACATTGTATCTGCGCAACTATGTAAGTGGAATTCAGAATCAGTATTCTCATGGGAAGTAAGTGCTGTGAAGCGTGGTGCTGTTGTGTTAAGTGCATCCTAAGTGGTGTTCCCCCCGACAAACCCGAGTCCGAAGCTAGACCAGCGCGAGTGGGCTCTTTGAACTTAACGGGAGTAGTCTCCTCTAAAGAAGTGAAAACTAAAGGATTTGTGGCAAAATCCTCTGATGTGTAGATGGTTTCAGGTAGGGGGAGATCTCCTAAACCTTGAAATGTGGAATCATCGGTAGTGAGGACATCTTCTTGAGAAGCGTCTATTGGCAGTTCTTTTGGAGACGTTGACTTCTCAGGAGAGATAGCATCATCAGGCACGACGTACCCTACTCTGTGCTTTTCGGCTATGTTGGCCAATTCATCGTCCTGAGTTGAAGATGGAGAAGGTGAAGTCCAAAGAGGCATTGTTGGACTTTTCGAGCCCTCGCCCGTTCCAGAAATTATGTCCACTAGGGGGATGTATACATATGGACCCGACCCATGACCTATGTTACGGGTAATGGATAATAACCCGTGATGATGGAGGAACTCATCCTTAAGAACTTCATCGATGGTTAGAAATTTTTGATCGCCAGATGCATCCGATCAAAGTACACTTGACCGGATATTTGTTTTGGGTTATCAACTGCAAACAAAAGAGAAAGCGGGTTAATGTGTTGACATGAACATTCAAAATTGAGATCTAGAAAATCGATGCCATACTTGATTTTGTCCATCTCCTGGCGCACCCCGGCTACTGCCTGATATAAAACCATTCTAGTTTAGAATCGCCGACCTTGCTGCTAAATGGAGCTGAAATAATTTTCCTTTTTGGGACTGATTCGAAATAAGAGAAGGAAGGAGTTTCCCGAGTTCGATGCTTGAAATTATAAAAAAAGTGGACGTCGTCGAAAGTGAGCTCTATACCTAAAATCTCTCTGTATGTTATATATAAGGTATATAAGTAAGCATAGGAGTTGGGATGTAACTGCATGGGGGCAATCCATATCTGTCTCAGAAAGTCGACAACAAAAGGCAGAAATGGTGGAATAGCCCCAACCATACACATCAATCGGGTAATTGCCATAAATCCTTCTGGGGGATTGTGAGGACGCTCAGTTTTCGATGGCACCAGGGTATCCCTTTTCAGTATCCCGTGCTTTAAACATATTCGAACAAGTCTGTCGTTATCAATCGTCGATTCAACAGAATCTTTAGGTAATTCCAATATGATGGTGGACTCAAATTCATCAGGAGCTCGATTATCTCGAATCCCTCCTTCCTCTTCAGTGCCCAGAGAAACTTCACTATCAGAAGGCGTTTCGTTGTTATGCACTCCTACTTCATAATCTGGACCCTCATCATCCCATTTAGGGTCTGAAGAAGAAGATATGTCATCAATGGTAAATTTCTCAGAAGTTTCTGCAACTTCCATCTTCTTTGCTAACCTAGATGAACGTCTCTCGGCCATGATCACTAGACTATTGAAGAAACAATAGAAAGGATTATAGTAAAGTTACCCATGTCCCCCGTGTGTGTATGTGAACTAAAGTGTGTGCTACGTGTAACAAAGATGCAAAGTAAACACATGGGAGCGTGATATGAAGATTCAAAGAAATAATGATGTTTCAGAATAGTTCTTGATGTTTGTTATATTCGTAAGGCACTATCCTAACTGTTCATCAAGTTGAAGGTTATGCCAAGCATTAACTAAGATAGTTGGATAATTTCTCGTGCATTGAGTTGGACTGTTTCGGTTCGGTTCGGGCATGTGCATTGGGATCGGATCGGAGGGCAAAGTGAAGTTTCGATCTGAAGCAGAAATTCACCCCCAGTAATTAAAACTGGATCGATTCAGATGTAGGCCACCGGATCGGTTCGGATTGATTTGAATAATAATGCCTCTTTTCCTCCTTGTCTTTTACTCCGATCCGACCCGATCAAGAAGGCTTTGTTTCCCTTTTTTGTTCTTTCTTTTGCTCCGACCCGATCCGACTTTGTAAAAATCTTTCTTGTTCTTTCTTTTGCTCCGACCCGATCTTGTAAACATCTCTCCCTTTCCTTCATCCCAACGTTTCTTCACCCGAACCGATCCCAGTTCCTCTCCTCTTCTTCATCTCCTTCATTTTTTACCTCGCTAAATCATTACCGAACCCAACTCTATCTCACAAACCCCAATTAAAACCAAGCACTTACGTGCTCAACTATCCATTGAATTCCTAATCCCCTCTCCCAGCGCCTCAAGGTGATGACAGAACCACCAACGACGAAGGTAAGGAGAGAGAAGGCGGCGGCGTCGGGATTAGGCAAACACCACGTTCGAATCACCCAATTTTGCCACAAATCTAAACTGAAATCGATTACAGCAAAGTAATTCGAGATTTTAAACCTACCTAGTTGTTTAATTTAAGGAAGATTGAGAGAGTTTCGAAGCTTTTGAAATTTTAGGGTTTTGATGCAAAATCTGTTGAACGAGAATAATAAAAGAAGAAGAGGAAGAAGAAGACGGGAGAGAGACTTATATAAAGTTGTGGTGACTAATCGTATTCCCAGATTTCTCTGACCCATTCGGACCGGGGGTCAGGCCCACAAAGGCACTCTGGCCTGTTAGTCCATGGCGAAGCAATACTGGAAGGCCCATCCGGGTGTGCCACTGGAGGAAATCCATTCGGATCGGAATCCGAACCGAAAGGGACCATATACACTGGTTTGACACGCAGGGTGAATTTGAGGAAAAATAAAGAAAAAGCTCACCTGGAAGAATCACTGGACATTAAAAGGAGCTCTCAGAGTTGTTTGAAAATGAAGAAAGTAATTCATATGGATTGTGGACATATATAAGCAGCAAAAGCCTCGACTTTATGAAGTGACACGACACTACAAGTAAATGGAAGCGATCATTCAATGATTCTAATTCAAAGGTTGTTTCGTAAACTACTTCGAAGCACACTTTATCTTAAATAAGAGTGTACTTCGAGAGGGAAAAATGTTAGCCTACTTTGTGAACTAGGCTACACAAAGAGCAGACAATTAGAAAGCCACCAACCGGTTCGGATCGGAGGAAGATAGCGCAGGAAGTAAGTAGAGATCGAGGACGCAGATAACGTACCGGTTCGGATCGGAGGAGTATGTCAGCAACATCATAAAGCAAGTGACCTCATCGGATCGGATCGGAGGCCGCCGATCCGAACCCCTTTCTCTGAGCCTGTGACCGTTGCTACACACGTTTCCTGAAGACTCGGACCAAGAATGACCATTTCTCCCATGATGTCCCACTAAATCGATGCGATGTCACCATCTTGAAGCCTCCGAACCCGACTCTTGTGGGATGGGTGCCACGCAATTCCGAACCGGAGCCACTTCGAAGAGATTTTTCACCTATAAAAACACCATCTAGAGGCATTTGAAAGGATCTTTTGGCAAATTCTCAGTTCTAACTTCCTTCATAGCCGAATTCTACAATCATATTAACAACAAAATCATCTCTTAAAGTCTATCTTTGAGAGATTTGAGTGAGTTTTTGCATTGTAATTGTGAAGTTGAGTGAGAATCATTACTGTATTTGCATTCGAATCATCAATTAAAAGAATAGAAAGTGGACGTAGGCTCTTTAACGTCGAACCAGTATAAATTGTGTGTTCTTTGTTGCTTTTTAGTTCTATTTCATTAAATTCATAGCTCATTTGGGTGTTAGAACCAATTTTTGGTCTAACAATTGTGCTTGTATATAAACTGAATACGATAAACAAATTGGCTTGAACACAAATTTGAGCATAATAAAATAATATTTTTTTTTCAAACAAATTTGTTTAATACAAACATCAGTACAATTCTGTTGTTACACAACTCCTCACTATAACACTCTGTCTATACATCTCATATATATATATATATACATTCATTGACACTGATGCTTTATCTTCAGTGTTCTGTCTTCACTGTTGTCCGTTAGTCCAGTCATCCTCGCCTGTCACATGAAACAGAAACACACAGTACACTACAACAGGAATAAAAACTGAATACATGCAGATTTGAATTTTATTTGTAAAATTTTAGTTGCCTCAGTTTTCTGGTGTGTTTTCTCATCATCTTTCTGACTCGATCTGATTTATATAACCATCAATCTGTGTCTAGACAAAATATTTCAGTGCAGGGAGAAGAAAATCATTCAGAATGACTACAAGTACACACGTGCATGATATACACATGTGCACTACCTCGCCATTTAGAATGCAGTGTCGCAACTGAGGAGCAGTCACGTAGACCAACTCGACTCATTGCGTATATGAACGAGCAAAATAAAACATGAATGGTCGAGTGCAATAAAACAAGGAAAAATGTATGGCCGACGCAACACAAAATCATGAAAGCTAAATGGTCAGCATAGTCAACACAAGCAAGGCAATTTTAGCACGTCTCACAATGGTTCAACGCATATACATGGATCAGTTCAGAATGGTGCATAGTACCAGAAATTCAAAACAAACAAGTATAATGTTCAAGTATACAACATGTTCATGGCACAACATGTCAAGCACAACAAGTGGCATAGCAAACCAGCATGAACATATGCAACATGTTCAAGAATGGTTCATCATGGCAGCATATAAATGGTTAGTGCAAAGTGATACAACTCAACAGCATTTTTCGCACATATACATAGCATAGTTCAAAACTGGTCGGGCCAAGCAAAAACAAGCAAGAGCATGGATGGGTCATGCAGCATAATCATGGTCGAGCATACAACAAAGAAAAATTCAGGTTTCAAGTGTGGTGTAGCGACAAGGTTCAGCAAAGCAAGTATATGGAGAATACAAATGCATGTGTAACAATGGCAACAGCAATAACATGTGTAGCATAATTGATTCAAATCAGTTTGTACATGGTGGAGCAATTTCAAGTGTACAAGTATAGGGCATGCAACATGTATATGAAAGTGTAGCAATATTACATGGATGTTCACAAGGCTGGGGCACATATTTGTGTGCACAGTTTCTGTTGTGAAGCTAGTTTAAGGCTCAGGCAAGGTTCATTGTTAGCAAGATATTCAACTACATGTATACAAACTTATATGCACAACTCACAAGCAACCAAAGCAGAATTCAAATAACAAAACTGGAAACACAAGTTCATATGGAAGTGGAGTTGTATATGGAAATTGCTTGTGCTTATATATGCAAGTAGCAAGGCAGAATTCACAACTGAAATAAGCTGGGTGTACATAGCAACAACAAGAGGACAGTGGACGTATGCACAGGCACATTATAGTGTTCATGTTTGCAAACAGGTGCCAAATTAAACAACGAAGCTCAACATCAATACTTGTAAACAGGAGATGTTTACATAGCAGTAAATACATGGCATGTTTAGAATGTTTCCAGAAGATTATTGTCCAGAAACTCAAGTTTGGCAAGCAGTTTTTTAAGGATTCCAAAACTGACCAGAGTTAATCTTTTTTTTTACGAAATCAAAGTTTTATCTTGGGCAAGAAATCAATTTTCGAATGAATCAATTATTACCAGAAAATAAGTAAACATTTTTTGGTAAGATTTTTTTTCCAAATTTCCTCAAGTACACATGGAAAGAAAATCGAAATTCATGCAACAGTTTTTGGCAAGGTTCTTTTCCAAATTCACGGCAATTTTTATTGGGACAGAAAATCAATTTTCAAGAGGCCACAAGCAATTCATTAATCGCGCAAGGACTCATTCATGGCAACAATAATACAACAATTCAAAAGGGGAAAATTAGTTTTCCATCCAGATTCATAAATTAAAGACGAGAATTCAATAGGGAAATACACAAAAAATCAACGTAAAATCAGTCGAGCCATATATGAAATCAAAGGTTAGGGTTTTTTATAAACCCTATATAACATCACCATTTCATCACTGGCGTTGGGGCATCGAAACAATACAACAAAATCAATTCAAGCAACCAAAGATTAAAGTTTCAGAGAGCTTACAATTTCTAGGGTTTCGATCGCGACCCATCAGAGTTACAAATCAATGACAAGGGGTATTTGAATGCCGCAAGAATTCAGAGACAAGGAGGGTTGATCATACAACAATCACGATTTGAAGATTTAAGAAACCCTAGTTTCTTTTTTTTTCAAGCCGCCATTTTAGATTTCCAGAGAGAGAATTCGGGACAAAGCCAATTGAAAGTGTGCCGGCCAAGATAACAATGGGCTTAAGAGTTTAATTTTAAAAAGGGGATAACCCTTATGTTTAAGTCCTAGGGTTTCTTTGTTTTTACTTTTATTTTGTACTGTTTTTATTTTCTGTTGTAAACCATCTGATCAGTTTCTTGTGTCTGTAAAATACTAGGAGATTCAATCAGGGTGTTAACTGACAGTTGCTAGAGTCTGTAAAATCTAGGTTACTGGTTACGGGATCGTAATCAGGGAAAATCTGATTGAGGGGATATTGGTCAGTCTAGGGTTTTGAGCGTAGGGTTAGGATAGGAGCTGGCGCTACGAGTGTACATGGTCTTGTATGCGGGATCTGTTTATAATACCTAGTAGAAACCTTAGGAATGCAGCAGTAGGAAGGATTTTGCCGAAGCTGGGTATCTCTGTGTGTTATTTCTTTTCTGCCTTTTATTTTTACTGCAGTCTGTGATTTGTTTATTATTATATATCACGTTAGATTAATAATTCAGCTAAAAACTTTTATAAACCCTATTCACCCCCCCTCTAGGGTTAATCTAGATCCAACAGTTTGGAGCGGTGTTAACCTTGTAGCCGTGAAATCAAGGGGTTGTACTTGGATATTGATAATTATAAAACTATGCACAATCCAGCATTGCGTGGGACTAGATGTAGGAGTAATCCGAACTAGTATAAAATTCGGTGTTTTCTTTCCTTTTTTGCATTTTATATTTGTTTATTTCTATGTTTGTGTTTGGTTCTGTGTTTCTGATCATCTCTGATATGTCTGATTCATATAGTAGATCATTTAAGTTTAATATTTTCATAAATTCCTCATAAACAATATTCACCCCCCTCTAGTGTTTGTTTTGCCTTAAGATCCTCATTCCGCAATCTCTAACAATTGGTGTCAGAGCATAGGTTTTAAAAAAAATTCATAATCTGATTTTTGAAAATATTAAATGGCAAATTTTGTAATGATTTATAACACTAGTCTCAATTCATGCATTGCATCATTGTTAAAAGAATCTGCATTCAATTATGTTGAAAATTCAAGTAATCTACTGAATTATTGTCCAATACAGCAAAAGATGTGCTACATGGCTATCTGAGATTCAACTCGTACAAGATGGGTAATATGGCGGCTGAAAATCCAAATTCTGAAATGGTATGTTACATGGCTATTGAGAATTCAATTTCTGGTGGATAAATGATGGAAATCAAAAAAGACAAATGGATATTTGATAGTGGCTGTTCAAGGCATATGACAGAAAATCTGGAATTTCTGAATAATCTAGTATATGAAGATGGAGGAATGGTTAATTTTGGAGATAACTCTAAAGGATATATAGTTGGCATCGGCAATGTCATAAGTTCAGAAACTCCTATTTTTGATGTTTTATTAGTTAGGAATCCTAAATAAAACCTACTAAGTATAAGTCAACTTTGCGATAAAGGCTATAAAATAAACTTTGAATAAGATAAATGTGACGCCCCACGTCCGTTAATGTCACTCACTAAAGGAATGCATTAAGTTTCGTGAAGCATTATAGGTAAATAGAATAGAAACATTACAAGACAGATATAAAATAGCAGCGGAATTAAAACTTTTATTAATCATAAAGCATGGTAACACCATATGACTGAAAATACATGACCTCAGTACATCATTAAAACTTCTATCTTGTACATTAAATATCACAGTACAATAACAAAGAAAGCATAATCCCCAAATCATAAGCCATAGTAGCAAAGATAGAAGCTTGAGCAATACATCTAGAAGCTCCAAGCAAGAGGATAGCAGAATCCTGACGAAGCCTGAGAATTCCCTCCCTTGAGAACCTGGGGGGAATGGAAGAAAGAAGGAGAAACAAAAAGAGTCAGACATAAAGTCTGGCGAGTCCAGTTACTTCTAAACAGTAAATAAATAAAAGTAACATGATAGGCATATAAAGTGGATAAAAAAGATCACTACATAAATGGCAGGTGTGACAAGGTAGGAAGGATTAGGTGTATGTGCCTCACTAATGATTACTCTACATTATTACTATTATAACTAAAATAAGATGATCCCTTCCACTGTAAGTTGGTAGACCTAGGGCATACGTCCGAGTGTACCCTAACTACTACCCTAATCGATTGGTTCCCTACCCCGTAGATATCCTGTGCTGGCCCCACGGTAGGAGGTATCGCTTCCTAAAGTGGCAACCATTAAGGTGTGCACAACCATACCTACTGGTGTCAAGGTCGTGTTATCCCCTTCTGCCCGGCTCATGCACGCACAATGCCCAGTAAGTTTGCGCTGCCCACACCATCCATCTCATTTGGATCTCTTATAATCAATCAGTAAGCGTGCCACTTCTCCGCCTAGTATGGAGGTTCTTTATTTGATACCAACTCCAGGTTACTGACTGAAATGGGTCCCACACAATATGATACAAGCTCTCCCCTTTGTCTTGTATCCCTACTAGGTTTTTCACTGACTATGTACACCCTTAGGTGTCTTTAATTACATAGCCCTATGTCAGTTATGCTTACACTAAAAGGGTGTCTTTAATTACATAACTCCAATTATGCTTACCTATAGGTGTCTTTAATACATAACCCCCAATCTTCCAACCGGTCATGCTTACCTGTAGGTGTCTTTAGTACATAACCCTATCATTTCTACAAGTTATGTTAACCCTAAAAGGTGTCTTTAATTACATAACTTTATTATTTCCACCGATTATGTATATTACTAGGTGTCTTTAATTACATAACCTTATCAGGTTAAGCTTGTAGGCCTATATATACTAATATTACCCACCTATCCAAGATTTACTTAACCATCCCATTGATCCCCCAAGCATGTTTGTTTAATGGTTAAGTTTGTGGGCCTATATATACTAATATTACCCACCTACCCAAGATTTACTTAACCCTCCCATTGATCCAAGCATGTTTATTTAACAATTAAGTTTGTGGGCCTATATATACTAATATTAACCACCTACCCAAGATTTACTTAACCCTCCCACTGATCCAATCAATTTTACTTAACCCTAACTTATGTTCTTATTCATACAATCCCTTATGGGTTAGTTTAGGTTAAGTAGTCCAATTTATTACCATGTCCATTTATGGTTTATAATGGGCTAGACCTCCCACATTAGGCCTACAACGTGTGGATGCTGGATATGACGGTCGGGTCTGGGCAGTCTTATTCCACAGTTAGGCCTAACCTCATGTCACAGCCTGATTTGTATTTACGTACTTAGACCTCCCACATTAGGTTCAACATTATTGGCTGCTGGATATTCCGGTCGGTTTCGGGTAGACTTCAACCACAAATGCAACATAACCTCGTTCATAAGTACAATTACAATTCCTAATTGTAATTACTAGACATTCCATTTTTAATTAATTTACCAATTAATTAATCCTTACCTTTTATAGGTGTCAATACCTATTTTACCCAATAATTTGAATTACATGTCCAAAAATGTTCATATTCAAATTATGCCATTTTTAACCCTTTTTCCCCCGTTCCTTAACTAGCACCCTCACAAAATTAGCAACTTGCCTAGGCTAGACAATAGCCTAGTCATAAACAATAATAGGGAAAATAATGGGAACATAACTAAAATGATCATCTTGTCATAAACATAAACTAGTATGATAATGAGGTGAACATACACACTGGCATGGACATGAAATTGTTGTCATAACAAGGTGGACATAAAACTGATGAACTGTTGATAGTCAATACCTATGTTGTCACAATAAGCATGGTAAGATCTAAATTAACAATTTAGATGTCCAATCGGTTTAGATCTAACATGATAGCATAAGGTGATAAATTAGATCACATAAATCTAACATGATAACATAAGGTGATAATTTAGATCATATAAAATAGATCTAACTTGATAACATAAGATGATAATTTAGATCACATAAATAGATCTAACTTGATAACATAAGGTGATACTCTAGATCTGTCTAACCGTTTCAATGTCCACAAAAATTAGATCTACTAGTTTAGAAATAGATCTACACACATCCACATCATAGCATGTCATAAAAGTTACAATTAAGATAAAGGTTTAGATCCAATCCTAACCAATTTAAGGTGACATATGTTCAAGATTTACATAAATGATTAGATCTATCCAATGATATAACTGTCCAAATTAACAGATCTATATTAACCACAATGTAGTTATAAACCAAGATCCACAATAATAACATAGTAGAACAACCACAAATGAATTGGATCTAGAGAAATAGATCTATCACGACATAGCATAAGATCTAACAATAACATAGATTAAAGGTTTACAACGTATCCAAATCACAGTCTTTCATAATTCACTTTTATTTATCTAAACCTAAAAGCAACTAGAAACTCACAGCTTTAGGTTTAGAGAATTGAGAAAGAACGTATCTAGAATTTCTAATTTGATTTGCAAAGTATGTTATTGTAGAAAACGGTTCAGTTCGCACTCCAGCAGCATATGGCCTCCATGATTTCCAATAAAGAAAATAGGAGAATAGAACACATATATTTAGCTGCCAGACCCCCTGATACTGAGTGCCATGTCTGCCCTAGGGGTGTCGACACAACTGTGGGTGGGTCGACCCATAGGTCGACACCCTTTAAGGGGGGTCGACACCCCTCTAGGGGGTTGACCCCCTAGAGCGAGAATTTTGCCGCACTGACGAATTTTTCAAATTTGAATATTTCTGGATAAAATTCTGACTCATCTCTGACTCATGCGTATATATATAATCTTTCTGCGCGTATACAAACTTAAAACCCTCATAACTTCCTCATACAATGTTTGTTTTACGCAAACCAAATGTCTACCTTGACCAAAATTTTGAGACGGACGCAATGGTGTGGTCCGTTTCTTCTAGTGCCAAATATTAAATTAATTATTATTTAAATTATCCTCTTTTAGTGTTGGTACGAATTCGGAGTGTTACAGTAAATGCTTTATAGAAGATAGGAATTCAAAAATAATATTCAAAGGAGATAGAAATAAAAATATCTATATATTAAGTATGAATATCTCCAACGACAGTCTATGTCTTATGGCCAATACAAGTGACCCTTGGATCTGGTATAAGAGATTCAGTCATATAAATTTAAACACATCTCTAAGATTTCAAAATTAGATTCAATTAGGGGATTACCCAAAATGAAATTTAAAGTAAATAATTTAGGCGACGCTTGTCATTTTGGAAAATTAAAAAGAAGTTTGTTTAAATCTAAAGAGGAAATTACAACCTCGAAACCATTAGAGTTAATTCACATGGATTTATTCGGCCCATCCCAAACTCAACCAAAAAATCACAATAGATATGTTTACATTATAATCGACGATTTTTCCAGATTTACCTGGACTTTGTTTCTTAAAAATAAAAGTAATGCTTTTGATCAATTTAAAACCTTTTCCAAAAGAATTCAAAATTTATGATTTTTAAAAATCAAAACAATACGTGGTGACCATGGTGGAGAATTAGAAAATAATTTTTTTGAAAAGTTTTGTAATAAAAAGGGGATAACCTATAATTTTTCTTGCCTAAGAACCCCTCAACAAAACAGTGTAGTTGAACGTAAAAATTAGTCAATTCAAGAGTGTGCGAGAACTATGTTTTCTGATAGTAGCTTACTAAGAAATTTAGGGCTGAGGCAGTTGCAATAGCTTGTTATATAATAAATAGAATATTAATAAGACCGTTAACTCAGAAAACACCATATTAACTTTTGTATATTAAGACACCAAAAGTATCATATTTTAAAATATTTAGAAGTAAATGTTCTAATACTAAGGTAAATTTAGTCAAATTTGACTCTAAATCAGATAAAGGAATGTTTATTGGATATTCAGAGAGAAGTAAAGCTTATAGAGTTTTTAATTTAAGAACCAATACTATGGAAGAAACCTTAAATGTATCTTTTGATGAAAATTATAAAAATACAACACAAAATAATGAAGACGAATGCGAAAATGAGATTGATGAAGTAAATAATGATATTCATCAACCAAATAAATGAATTAGGTTATTAAGAGACCACCCTATTGAAACTATCTTAGGAGATATTGAATTTGTAGTCAGTACTTGAAAACAATTAAATAATATGAGTAATTCAGCGTTTATTTCAACTATTGAACCTAAGAATCCAAAGAAAACATCATCTAGTGATTCATAGATCCTTGCTATGCAAGAAGAATTGAATCAATTTACAAGGAATGATGTATGGGAACTTGTTCCTAGACCAGAGGATAAAACTATAACTGGAAATAAATGGGTTTATAAAAATAAAATGAATGAACACGGTGAGGTCGTAAGAAATAATGCACGATTAGTAGCACACTATTATACTCAAGAAGAAGGAATAGATTACAATGAAACATTTGCTTTCGTAGCAATATTAGAAGCTATTAGGATATTATTAGCCTTTGCTAATCATAATAATGTCAAATTATATCAAATGGATGTTAAAAGAGCTTTTCTAAATGGATACGTTAAAGAAGACATATATGTAGAACAACCACCTCTTTTTGAAGATGAAAATTTTCCAGAACTTGTATATTAATTAAAGAAAGCGTTACATGGATTAAAACAAGATCCTAGAGCTTGGCATGATAGATTAAAAAATTATCAATTACAATCTAACTTCGAAATTAGTAAAATAGATAATACACTTTTTATTAAAAGAAATAATAACGTTATACAATTAGTCGAAATATATGTTGACAATATAATCTTCGGATAAACAAATAATAAAACGAATAAAGAATTTTCAGATATTATGACCCAGGAATTTGAGATGAGCCATATGGGAGAACTAACATTCTTCTTAGGCTTACAAATTCATCAATTAAAGAATGGAATATTTATTAATCAAAAAAAATACGCAAGAGATTTAATTAATAAACATAATTTAACGACAACTAATTAGGGACCAACTCCTATGGCAACTAATATAGCCTTATGTAAAGATGATACATCAAATGACGTTGATCAAAAACTGTATAGAGGTATAATAGGATCATTATTATATATAACCACTGGTAGACCGGATATAATGCATAGTGTATGTCTTTATGCAAGATATCAATCACAACCTAAGGAAACTCATCTAAAATCCATAAAACATATTCTAAGATATGTAAAACATACATTAGATTTCAGATTATTTTATCCTAAGGATGATTCATTTGATTTAATCTCCTATTGTGACGCTGATTATGAGGGATGTAAATCCGATCGTAAAAGCACTGATGGAACATGTCATGTCTTAGGACATTCACTAGTTGCATGGTTTAGGAAAAAGTAAAATACAGTATCTTTGTCAACAACGGAAGCAGAATATATGTCTGCTACTTTGGTTTGTTTACAAGTAATATATATATGCAACAAACTTTAAAAGATTTTGGATTTGATGTAAATAAATCACTAATATACTACGATAATACAAGTGCTATAAATATATCTAAAAATCCAACTCATCATTCAAGAACTAACATATAGATATACGACATCATTTTCTAAGAGATAACATAAGTAAAGAGAAAATTTCACTCGAATTTATAGAAACAGAAAAACAAATAGCAGATACATTAACAAAACCATTAAACGAAGCATTATTTAATAAATTTAGAAGAGAATTAGGTATTTGTTCATTAAGTGGATTAGAGTAATTAAAATATTTATATATAACAAAGTATAACAAAAATCACAAAAATAAAAATTTTAATACACATATGTCGACATACAGTTTTTGACATGTCGATATATAACTGCCAGATTTCAAAATTAATTCCTAACAAAAGTTAGTTACAATAACTATTTAAACCTTCTATTTCTAATTTTCTTCTTCATTCTCTCATTTTATTTCTGAAAAAACTCAAAACTAAATTAAACAATGGCGTCCACTAGTTATAATAATCAAATTAATCCCGAATCGTCTGCCGGACCATCCGAAGGTTCGTTTCAATGCTCTGCTCTCGCTCGTGTGATCAAGTTGGAAGAAAAAAATGGAGAATGTACTTCAAATACTCGCTGAAATCCAAGTGTTACAAATATGGATGAATCAAGAGCATGTAAATCAAGGAAAAATCATGAGAAATCTACAAAAGATTGTTATGGATAATCACACACATCCGATTATCAATGAAGATGATAATCAAATAGTGGCAGAGGAAGAAGAAGAAATGGTTGAAGAGAAGGAAGAAGTGGCATAAACAAAAGGTTTGGAGGAAGATGATCAAGTCATTTGCGTTGGCGAAGTATGCTTCGATGGAGAAGGGGATATAGTTGAGAAAAATGGGGAATTTTGTCTCCATTATCCAAATTTCCCAATTCATAAGTTCCCAATCGTCAAGAAGCATTAGATGTTTAATTTCTCGTTTATTCGTACATACGATGTAATATGTAGTATATTCATGTTCTCATAAAATGTTTTAATTTGTATGGCTTGTATCGTTTGTATTTTATAACAATGTCTATTATATTTAATAATTGTTTTCTATCTTTTATAAGTATTAGAATAGTAATGAGTATAAGGATATTATATATTCATGAATTTAGTGGGAGTCATGTATATTGGTATAAAATCAAGTATTATAATCTTAGAATATATAGATAGATATAGGTTATAGATTTAGGGGGAGTACATTTAGAATTTCCTTTTGTTGATGACAAATTAGGGGAGAAATTATAAAATAAGAATTATTTAGGCTTAGTTTAAGGGGAGTATGTAGAATTCATGATGACCGGTGGAGTATTAGAAGGACCATATCAAAAAGTATCAATAGGTAATGAACATATATGAATGTTTAATAAATCAAGGTTGTAATCATCAAAAAGGGGGAGATTGTTGGAGAATGGAGTTTTGATGACAATAACCTTATTTCAATTATCATTATTAATTGATAAAATATATATTAACATCTCTATTTGGAATATATATATATATATATATATATATGTAGGTTTCGTATACATGACTTAAATACCAAAGACTGTATAGTTTTAGAGTTCCAAGAGATTCAGGATTCAGAAGAGTTCAAGACTCGTGAGTTATCAAGTTATCAAGATATCAAGATTTCAAGAATTCAAAAAAATATAGTAATAAAGTCTAGTTTATATGTAAGACTTTGAATAGCACTCCAAGTTCAAATTCTGTTTTTTAAATTCTAATTTTAAAATTTCAAATTTTGATTTTCAAATTTCAAATCCTGTATTCAAAATTCAAATTCTGATTTCAAACTATTTTATCTTGCTTACGATTTCAAAACATATAAGTTTAAAGTTTTAATAAATATAAGTTTATATATATATATATATATAGTTATATAGTTTTAAACCTTATAACTTTATAAATATGTTTATATATTATATTATTATGATTTCAAATGATTTTGCACTTTAGAATGTTTATTTATATCATTAAGTTTTGACTCAAGAATTTCCAGCATAACATATATGTTTAAACACTTGAAAAATAGTTTTTTTTTTTTTAAAAAAAATAGGACATAATGTCAACATACATAGATGGTTATGTCGATATACAACCGTCATTTTTTCAATTTTCAAAGGAAGCGTCTTTTCACTATTTGTAATGTTTCGGAAATGTTGCAACCATTGAAATGCTATAAATATGGTCTGATTTCGAAATTTTTTTTATAATTCTTCTTCTCCATCTTCACCCCTTTTCATACCACCATTAAAATACATCTTTTTCTTGATTTCTATACTTATACTTTGCTGATTTCCATCTTAATTATATAAAACTTCATCTCTTCTCAATCTCTATCTACAACTATCAACTTGGAAGTACTATTGAAGAGTTATAAGGATGTTGTAATCATTTGGGAATTGTTTGGGAAATGGTGTGTTCCTTGTAGACTTGAAATCAAGGAAAGGTAGCGATGTTAACCTTGTAGCCATGAAATCAAGGGTGTTTAGAGCGGTGTTAACCTTGTAGCTGTGAAATCAAGGGGTTGTACTTGGATATTGATAATAATAAAACTCTGCACAATCCAACATTGTGTGGGGCTGGACGTAGGAGTAATCTGAACCATTATAAATTCAGGTGTGTTATTTCCTTTTCTGCATTTTATAATTGTTTATTTCTATGTCTGTGTTTGATTATGTGTTTGTGATCATCTCTGGTGTGTGTGATTCATATAGTAGATCAATTAAGTTTAATATTTTCATAAATTCCTCATAAACACAATTCACCCCTCTAGTATTTGTTTTGCCTTAATATTCGCATTCCGCAATCCCTAACATATAATAGATAATCTATATTAAAACCAAAGATTATTTCACAAATTTAAAAAGACTGGTTATTGTATGTTTCATTCCTATTTTCATGTTTTTTTTTGAAATCCTACAAGAATCTGAAGGCTTTCAAGGGTCAAAAGATTTAATCTTTCTTGCTAAAACACTACTAAATTTAACTCTGATAACCAAAAAGTAAGTTTAGCTCATTATTTGTAGTTTTAAAAACTTGCATGTTGGATCGCTACAAGTTTCTGATGTAAATTCTGTTTACTGTAAACATAAATTGAATTTTATTTTTACAGTAACTTAGTCATTTTAGGTCTATTTTTGTAAGCGTATTACTCCTTAATTGTTTGTTGAATCCATGTCAAAATTATCTCAGACTGTTTTCCATTTTTTGCTCTTTGGTTATTCATAAAATCAAGCCTGAATATCATTTGAAACTATCTTTACTTTGCGCCTAAACTTGAAATAGACATAGGAAAGATTACCTGTAATTTTCCTGACCAAAAGGTCGACCTGGAATTCAAAGGGTCGACCCTAAGGTTGTCCTTAAACATGCATAGGTTGATCCTTAGGTTGACCTATTTGTTTATTTGGGTCAACCTAGCTAAGTGTACTTATGTTAGGTCGAATTCTCTTCTTCAAAATGTTTTGCCTGTTTATTATTCTGATTTCCAGTGATTCCTATGGCTTTACTACATTGTTTTGAGTTATTTTAAGAGGCTTAATTCTGTAAAAGGAAATCCAACATTATAGTTGATCCATATTTCAGATTGATGAGATTTCATGTGAATTTTTGTGTGTTAACTTAACATTTAATGATTTTGCTTACAAAATACACTTGTTTATAAAAATTTTTGAGAGGAGTTTTTATATATAAAATTATCGTTCTAATATAAATATTATGCAAAACCAATTTATAAGACTATCATTATTTCAAATCTGTTTATATGTATATTTTCTATACAACAACGAAAAAGAAATACTTTTTCGAGTAGTTTTTGAAATTGTTTTAAAAACTTGTTTTTTCTCGAAATACATTTTATAGGTAAAATTACACCTTCTTGCACTCTTCAAGAGAGTGAAAACGCAATTTAAATGATATAGTAAATCATGTGGCATGGGACACATAGGTTTATCATATCAATTAATTTTAAATTTGTTTGATTGAAGATACTTTTCATGTGGAATTAACTGACTTATAGTAAACCGATACGTGAAAACATGCGGTATGAGATGCACTATTACCACTGTTCAGGTTATTATTTGAGAGTTTGTGACACATCTTGTGGTTTTTTCCAGTATTAGGAGTTGAGACAATTATTTAGCTATTAGGTCCTATATTAATTTGTTGGTCTGTTCAATGGGTTTTTGGGGGTCCTATTTGAGGCTTTAAAATCTTATCTTCATTAGTATTTGGCATATTGATGGGCCAATTATTAGGCTATTAGATCCTATACCAAACTATTAGACTATTCTTAGGCTGTTGGGTCCTATCTTAGACTTTTTTTATAGATTCATTACTCTTATTTCTAGAATTTTAATGATTTCTAAATGGTTTCGCCATTTGTTGATGTTGAATATATTTATAAAAATAGCTTTATAGCTATTCGTTGATTTAGATATGGTGATTACATTTGAGTTGCTTTAGACTCTTAAACAAGTCATATATGTTGATTTACATCTTGATGATTTTATGTTTTTGAGATTTCCTAAAGCCTATCCTTAAGGCTTATCCAATTTGTGTTGGTGGAAAACTCTGTGTAGTTATTACCTAATACTTGAGATGTTGACATGTTGAATTAGTTGAACCTTACACATGTATACTATGACATTGGAAACTTACGTTGTTACTTTGAGATATTTTCCTTCACCTATTATATCCTAACCATCTTGTTCAAGCTAGAAAGAACCATGTATTTTTTAAACTTAGGTCAGACCGAGTTGTTTTAGGTTTAGTTGTTGTTGACATCTTCTTAGCCTGCTTTAGCTTTGGTCTACCTTATAATCTCTTAGTGCATGGGCATGTTTTGTGTAGACATCTAGTTGTATACTTGTGTCATTCTGATATGTAGATATTCTTCTGGACTTATTCTATATACATGTGGTTTTTATAACCACTTACTTATGTATCATAATGTATTACACTTGATGTATATGTATATAGCTGTGTTTTTCATTCAACGATCAGTGTTATTTGTTTCTGAATATATCCATTAGCCATCATATTATTGTATTAATCTTGAATCGTGTGTGTCAGTCCATTTAGGTAAGAAAAAATAGAGCGTCAAATCAACTTACTCGATAAATGTATAATACAAGACTCACGGATGGTCATTCCTAGCAAGCCTTATTATTTGCACTAGCAAATAGTATTACCTAGTAATTCTCTTTGTTAGTGTGGGTCTCAAAGTGGGGCATCACAGCTTGGTATCAGAGATGAATTTAGAACAAAGAATGATAAACACGGAACATAGCACGTAATATAGTGTATCGAAGTATAATATACATATTATAGTGCATCGAAATATAATATAAGTCTTAAAATAGCCCCAATCGTTATTATTCTAAATCGTTTCCTTAACCTTTTTTGTCCTTGGTGGCAGATACAAGTTGAGAATACATTGAGGAATGCATGTTTAATTACATATTGTTCCATATTGAATTCAATTAATGATACCTTGCCATTGTGAATAACCCATAACTTCTCTTTTCCTTTCAGCTTATGGCTAAAAAAAATAGTGGCGATGTCTTTGGTGCTTGACTGTCTAGCGGCCCATGCCTAAAGGGAATCTTCATATACATCGAGCGGTTTATAGAGCTATTCTGCAATAACTAGCCTCTAGATCCTACTTGATCTTCTACTCCAAACAAGTCTATCTTTGCTCGTATTTGTAGTGATTTCATCCACTTAGGAGGGAATCCTTTCAAAGGCTCTGAGGTCGTTCTTGATGTTCAAGCATTATTGCGCACATGCGAGCGCATCTTTTCTTGCATGGATTTATCCGATTACCATCACTTCTTGTAGTATCGAGCATGATGAAAGAACATGCTCTGGATTGGTATAAGACCCTTATAACTAAGATTAATGAGTCCACTCTTCAGTGATAACAGTTTAAGGAGCATTTTGAGCTTAAGTTTCTTCCAAAGTGATAGAAAGCCATTCTACCTCATCGTTTCCTTGAGTTGAAGCAATGAAAGACATCTATTTTCGAGTATGTAACTTCCTTCATGGCCTTATCCAAATATGGTCTTGACCATATCAGTATATCTTATATGCAGAATCTCATGTTTGTTTCTGGTTTGAAGAAATATATAAAGAAATCTTCAATGCTTCAGCATAAGTTATTTTTTGAGAAGCTATTTGACTCAATGCTTCACCTTGAAGCGGTCGTGATCAAGAAGGATAGTAGTGACAAGATTAAGATTTGTACGAATCTGAACAAGAAGAAGTTTCCTTTTCATAAGTTTAAGTCCTTCCCGCATAAGAAGATGACATATGTTGGCTCTAGTTCCGATTTTAGTGCAACTCCTCCTAATCATTAGTCATGATTTAATTATGGTTCTCATGATCGCTTTGTTTAGGAATGTCCCAAGTCTATCGTTTGTTGCAGTTTCAAGAAAGTGCGACATTGGTCTTCTAAGTTCCCCAAATCTCCCAAGCTTGCTAGATCAAGATAGCGTAATGTAGCGGATGCTTCTCATAGACATGCTCAGCCCCGAGGTACTTTCCCTTGTATCTTTGAAGGTTCTATCTTGTTTCATGATCGTTTCATTCGGGTTCTCTTTGATATAGGTGTGTCGCATTCATTCATATTAAAGGAACTTGTAGATGATATTTCTTTGGATGTACTTGCTTTATAACTTCGTTGAGGATTGTGAATCCTCTTAGGGGATCCCCGACACATAATATATTACGCAAAAACATTGAGATTTTTCTATACAGGTTTTCTTTTCATGCAAATCTGCATTTTATACATTATCTTGGATTTGATATGATTTTGGATATGGATTGGCTCATTCCATACGAAGCCCGAATCCTATTTGCTGAAAAATTTATATATTTTAGGCATCGTGATTTTCCTAGTCAGTTATCTCATATTCTTCGAGATGTTCATTATGATTCTGAAGCATCTATATTTTCTCTAAAGTCTTGAGAATACAATAACCTATGTTATATTCCTGTCAAGTGTGATTTTTCTAACGTGTTTGAGCCTGTCTCGGTTTTTTCACCCAAGTAGGTAATTGAGTTCCACATCTATCTCATTCCAAGTGCACAATCAGTTAGTCTTCCTCCCACGAGGATGTATACTAAAAAAATAGGAACTCAAGAAGCAATTAATAGAGCTTGAACCTAAGCATTTATTTAGTCTAGTTCTTCACTATAGGGCGCTACAGTCATTTTATTGAAAAAGTCTGACGGAACTCTTGGGCTGCAAGCTTAATGAGTTAACCATGATGAACATATATCTGTTGCCAAGGATTGATGACATGTTCGATCAATTAAGTGGAGCTAAGGATTTCTTGTAGCTCGATTCTGCTACTCTCTTTCATCAATTACGAATTGCGGAGAATATCACTCCTCTTATTTCATTCCACACTCATTATAGTACTTATGAGTGGCTCGTTATTCCACCCGGCTTGACGAATGCTCCAACTTATTTTGTCCATCTCATAAACTGAGTATTCTGGAAATCCTCGGTATGTTCGTCTTAGTTTTCATCGATGATATTCTAATATATTTTAAGTCTAAAGATGCTCACATTCAAAACTTCAGAATTTTTTTAAGCACTCTTCGACAACATTAGCTGAAGGGAAAATTCTCCAAGTGCCATTTCTTGGAGAACAATATGAAGTTTCTAGTCCATGTTATATCTTCCAATGGCATTTTGTTCCGTGCATCAAAGATTGAAGCCGTTTAGAATTGGAAAAGGCCAGAAAACATTTATTAGATCTATAGCTTCCTTGGATTAGCGGGTTACTAACTTCGATTCATTAAGGTCTTATTTCGCATGTTTCTTCCTTTTACGAGCCTTACGAGGAAGGTTGTTTGATTTATCTAGCCCGATAAGCGACTTCTTTCCAAAAATTTAAGATATCCTCATGCATGCTCCTATTATAGTGGTTCTTAAGACCTTTTTGTTTACACCGATGCTAGTAAATGTGGCCTCGGTGTCGTGCTAATGCAGCGAAATTGATTAATCTTCTACACTTCTAGTTAATTGCATCCAGATGAAATTCCGTATGTTATTCATGATTTAGAGTTGGTCGTCATTGTCCTTGCTTTAAAGATATGGCATAATTATTTTTTTGGGGCAAGCGCTTTGTCCTCAACAAAGATATTAAGTATCCCAAGTATCCATTTACTCATAAGGAGCTTAACATGCGACAACATGGTTGGCTCAAATTCCTTATTTCTTATGACTTCGATATCATGTTGTTGACCCGCCTTTTGGCAAGGCGGTCAAATCATGAATTTTTGGCTATTGGAATGATCAGGATTTGGACATAGGCTCACGAGATCCCAGACGTAATTGGTTTAAGTATGTAAACTCTTGAAAGATTAGATGTGTAACACCCCACATCCGTTAAGGTCACTCACAAAGGGAATGCCTTAACTTCAATGGAGCATTATGGGTACTGGAACAGAAATATTACAAGACAGACATATATAAAAACAACGAAAAGAAAAATAGAAGTACATCAAATCTTATTAAATATAATTGTCTACAATAAAAACCCATCAACTTCCAATACCAAATTACATAGCTAAAATATCTGTCTTGCTCAAAAACAAAGAAGCATAAAAATAAACTGTAGTATTCCCCAATAAAGCAAAGCAAGCCATAGCCAAGAGAAATCCAAGCCGTACATGAAAGAGCCTTAGAGCTTGGTAAGATCCGAACTAAGCTGTATTTCCACCCTGCGAACCTGGGGGGGAGAAACGGAAGAAAAAGAGGCGAAACAAACCGGGTCAGTCATAAAGACTGAGTAAGTCCTAGTGACTTTCAGCATAAAAATAGGTAAAGATAACATGGCATGAATAAACAGAAAATAAACATAAGCATGATGACAAGATAAGCTACAGGCACGATAACTAAGAATAACATCATATGACTTTTGTCATGCATAACATTGCGAGGTTCCCATTCAAGATGAACTAAGTATAGTTTCGCAAGATTTCTATCAAGCATCGCAAGATTTCTCTGCTTCACCATTAAAATGATATCTATTTGCTCTGCACCACCTAACTAGTGTCCCAACTAGTAATCTATATAAAATGATAAAATCATAACGTGATCCCGATCCCCGAAATTAAGGTTGCTTTCACGTGTACATATACTATTTGTTACCTAGATCTAATCTAGGGTTTTCTATCGAGCGCTTCCTAGATTCAACCAGGATTTATGCCACCTAGGTCCAACCCAGGGATTATGCTACCTATTGAACGCTTCTCGGATTTAGGGTTTATACCACCAAGGTCCAACCTAGGGATTATGCTACCTACGTGTATCATACGGCCCCCAATGATTGTAGATACCTATGCTGGTCCCACCATGGGGTGTATCCAGTCCCATGGTGGCGGCCCGACACAATTCTAGAATGCATAGGGTATACTACTGGTGCCCTCTAATGCCCTGTTTTTCTGCTCTGGAGTTGCGTGCACGCCCGCACTCCGTTAGAACCACACTGTGCACCACCTGTCGTCGCTTTGACTGCTTACAATCAACCCAGCAATCATGCCCCACCCTGCCTAGTTTCAGGGTACCATGATACCTGATTTGGGTTACTGCTGAAATGGGTCCCCGTTACTAGGGTTTCCTACTGGTTAAGTTTACGGGCCTATATTTACTAATATTACCCACCAACCCGATATGTACTTAACCTTCTCCGTCCATCACGTTAAGTTGGTTAAGTGTTTTCGGTTAATTTACTTAACCCCACCACACCTCATGTTATATCGATTAAGTGTTGCTCCTTGTGTTACTTAACCCTACCGCAAGTCTTGTTATACTGGCTAAGCGTTCTCCCTTGTGTTAACTTAACCCCACCGCATGTCATGTCATATTGGTTAAGTGTACGTTGACTTAGCCCACCTACTTATCATGTTGTGACGGTTAAGTATTACCCTCTGTTGTTACTTAACCTTACCACGCATCACGTTATATTGGTTAAGTGCATGTTAACTTAACCCCATCCACCAGTCGTATTATAATGGTTAAGTGTTACCCTCGTGTGTTCACTTAACCCTACCACGCATCAGGTTATATCGATTGGGTGTTATCAACCTATTCAAGTTAGCCCAACCCATCCGCTAGTCAGGTTATAATGGTTAAGTGTCATTAGCCTAGCCACATTACTTAACCCACCCATTCATATCATATTGGTTGAGCCTACATTTATAAGTTTTACATGTTCTTAACTTATACCGGTTAGGTCCACATTTATAGGTCAAATTTCCATATCATCCCACCTAACCCTCTAACCATACCCACGTCTTATTATGGTTAGTATTCCTTAATTCATTCATTATGACTAACGAATCATGACCTCTCACATTAGACCGTGCATTTTGTGGCCACTGGATTTGCCGGGCGGTTCCGGGCAGATTTACACCACAAACTGGGTCTAACCTCGTGTCATAAACCGTTACGCCTACAATTTGGCCTTCGACCTCTCACATTAGACTGACACTTTGTGGCTACTGGATTTTCCGGGCGGTTCCGGGCAGATTTACACCACAAACTGAGTCTAACCTCGTGTCAAAGGTTCATTAATGGTCGTATTCCACCCAAAACCCGAATATCAGTTCATGTGTCTAACATATAGAAATGTTCATGGTTCACATTTTTGCCCCTAAAACGTATTCCCAAATTATTACCATAATTCACTATAAGGTTATGCCAAGTTATAGCCTTTTATTTACAATACATGCCAATTACCCAAAACCCAACTTAGGTGCGTTCATATTAAACCTCTACTAAGTCATAAATTATCATATATGTTTTAACTCCAAATTTTACATAATTAACATATGCCCAAGTTCTAGATTACATGTAAATTTTACATATGCCCAATTCGTACCAAATTTACATATGTTCAATTTATGCCGTTTTACATGTATGCCAATTTTTATGCCATTTTACCGTATCAAGTTCTAGCCAAAATTACATGTATCAAGTTTCATACCCAATAAACCCAAATCATGATTCATGATGTAGTCATCCCAAATTATAATCTTTTTATTACAGTACATGTCAGTTGCCCAAGTTCATAATACTTGTTTATGCCAACTATCAAGTTTACGATTGCTTTCATGTTCAAATTCCCAATTCTACATATGCCTAATTAACATAAGCCCAATCTTTTGATTTAATTTACATAGTCCCAAACTCGTGATTTAATTTACATGCCAATTCATGTATGCCCAAACTTGCAATTTCAATTATATCGACAATACCCAAATATCCAATTTCATGTTAATGGTAGTAATACCCAAATATCCAATTTTTATGTTATGCCATCAATTCCACCAAACACATATATTCCACTAGGCAATATTCCAATATTTCCCCCCGTATACCATCGCATGTATATCGTAGTTTAGGCCTAGGTCCGAAATTGACCTAGGTTCATCAAAATAAAATAAATAGGGGAATGTAGAATTTTGCATAAAAATAAGATCAGAGAGAAAAACATCATCACAGGCATGAAGATTACAACTTGGTAATAATATCAATATAAATCAAGAAAACTGATTTACAATAGGCTGAATAGATCATAAACTAGACATGGGAATAAAGATAGACAAGTCTCAAAACTCAAGATCCAAGAAGCAACAGAAATAGATCGATAAACATACTTAAATCCAATTTCACTTCATCACATGCCCATATTATATTTAAATATTTTAATCGGAAAATAACTAAAACTTACAGAGCATGGCTAATGAATTAAGAAATGGATTTGTTGTAAAAATGTCGCGGCGTTGTTAATTTATTGTCTTGAATCATTGTAGAAGCCTTGTTCTTTGAATTGATTTGAGTTTGAATGTTTGTACTTTGATTTGGAGACGGCGGCCACGGTTCAAGAGGTATTTTAGCAGCATAATGGTGTAAGAATGATTTGATATGAATTAGGTTAGGTCTAAGGGTGTTTTTATATGTGTAGCAACTAGTTTAGGCCCTTAGATTAACCTTAGAATCAATCCGGACCATCAAAACACGTCTCAGGCTTCAAAAATGAGTTCTGGGTCAAACCAGGCCGACCAGGTCGACCTGTAGGGGGGAGGTCGACACTATAGTCGACCTGGAGGGTAGGTCGACCCTATGGTCGACCTGGGGGGAAGGGGGTAGGTCGACCCTATGGTCGACCCCCTAGTCCAGTGCTGCCAGAAATCTGCTGAATCTTCTGAAGGCCATAACTTCTTCACCCAGACTCCGATTTTCGAAAACTCGGACTCTATTTCATGTAGAATTCCGAGACGAACGCAATGGCGCAACCTGTTTTCCCTAATTCTTATTTTAAAATTTAATTCTGCCTTGATTTCTTGTTTTAACATGTTATCAAAATTCGGGTTGTTACATTCTCCCCTCCTTAAAGGATTTCGTCCCCGAAATCTTCAAGTTAAGAAGAATGTGTCCTACCATCCAATCATCCATCTACTCAATTATCAATCAAAGGCATCCATTGTCCTTAAGAGATTTCTAATGCTGTATGAACATATGCAGAAAGTGTGTGTATATGTTCCTTATCTAATGCAAATGATCAGGCCTGATTGATCTTTTTAATGCAAAATATGTTTTAGTGCCATGAGTCCAACATGTATGCGAATAGTCCTAGCCACATAAACACTATATGTGTGCACAAACATCCATCCATATGCAACATCTACATGATAACACATTTAATTTCATCCATAAACAAGTATAAACACTCATGCATATGCAATATGAAAGGTGACGTAGCCGATCTAGTGTCTAAGGTGTGTGTATATGCAACCACTAGCAACCGCTTGCAACCACTTGCAACCATCAATCATAACATGTCTCAAACACATGTTTACACCCAATTGTTCCTACCTAAAGATATAGTCGAATTATAGAAGCAAGTAAAACCTTTGTTCCCATTAGGCAATGTCAAAACTGGAAATCTATGTCACATATATACTGGTTAGGAGAAGAACTCCCTAAGCACCATCCCCGAAGACCGAAATCAATATCAGACTGATACCCAAAGAATTGACCAACCAATATATATGTTTCTAGGAAACTAAGCATGATGGACTCCTTTTTGGTCACAAGAAATCCCTTCCTAAGACCAACTCATATCCTATAAAACCCAAAAAGTTTAGTCAACCCAACGGACACCCTCAAGCCCCAACATGTATTACTAACAGATGAGTCATACTCCCTAACAGAAATAGGATGGAGAATAGGGCCGAGAGGATATGCTTAAAAGATAGCATGCAAATAAGCTCTACAGGAAAAGAGGGATCAAGGATATACTCTTAAAAAGAGATATGATGCGCGCATCTAGTCTTCAATCTTCTGAGTTGCATTTCCTTGAGCTTAACTCCATTGTGCTTTCATCGTCTTTAACTTCACAATTTCGTAGCTTCTTAATTCTTGTTTCCAAAATATGAGTTGGAACTCATTCCACTGTCGCTTCTCGTTCCACTTTCACTTATTCTTTTTCTAGTATACTCGACTTAAACAAAACTGCGTAATCATGGTTTCATGCAAGCTCCCCAAAATTCATTAGTGAATCCTGGATCTCGTTTATAGGGTATTCCACGCAGAAGAATTATCTCTTGCAAATAAACAGATGTCAACCATGTTGCCAAGTGTACTTACTAAGGTGATTTTCTATAATTCATGCATAAATGAGATGAACCATCCGCCTTAGTGGCGAACACTACTCGAGCAGATCAATAAATATATTAAGAGATTCTAGGTAACTAAGCATGGCAGAACCCTAAGGGTTACACTAGACTTCGAGGGCATTACCGGGGCAAGTCAAGAGTCTAACTACCCTCTTTTCATACTCGAGAATGGTATCATTTCTGGACAACCACTCCATCCCTAGAATCAACCCATTGCCCAAAAACATAAGCTTTACTTCTAAACTCAACACTTAGCATAAACTTTCTCAAATCCAAACAAGTCATGAATAAATGAGCCGATTCCCCAACAGAATTGGAGACAAAAAAAGGAATCCTCTACTACGCTAGTACTAAGGTGCAGAGACTTCAACTATCGAAGAAGAATTAAAAGGATGTGATGTACAAAAACAAAGTTCTAATGGGATGACAGAAAAAAAAGCTAAACCTTTAACAGAAACGTTACCACCTCTCTTAGGTATGCTAGTAGTGAGAGCATACAATTGCCCTCTCGACGATCTTGTTCTTTGCCCTTGTCCTTGTCCTATAATACGTAACTACATGTCCCTTTTTACCATACCAAAGATACTCTCTCTTGTCATGGGTTTTATTATTCTCTCACTTTGGCCTCTTTCCTTTCACCTTTTCCTCCTTCGTGGATTAAGCCATATCAACAAGTTTTTCATCCTTAGGATTGTGTTATTTATCCCTGTTCTTACTATCCTTGTATAGTTTGTTGACAAGCTTCTCGAAAGCTACCTCCCTCGCACGGCAACCCTACAAAGCTTGAAATAAGATTAGTCGCAGATGAAACTACTGCGGCTACTGATGGAGGTTGGGCACTCCATTGTCCTCCTACATGTGTCGTACACCTACAAAACTATGGTGAAAAAGAAAGAGAGAAGAGACCTAAGGAGAGAATCAAAAGATAGTGCATATGGCTTTGGGGAATATGTCTTTCGTAAAACAAAACTTTTCTTAGAAAAATGCTTCTTTGTAAACGTTTTGAAAATAGTTTCAGAAGGTTTTTATAAGCTTTTGCCCAGTCTGTTAACCTTCTGCTCTGATACCAAATGTAACACCCCACATCCGTTAAGGTCACTCACAAAGGGAATGCCTTAACTTCAATGGAGCATTATGGATACTGGAACAGAAATATTACAAGACAGACATATATAAAAACAACGGAAAGCAAAGTAGAAGTACTTCAAATCTTATTAAATATAATTGTTTACAATAAAAGCCCATCAACTTCCAATACCCAATTACATAGCTAAAATATCTGTCTTGCTCAAAAACAAAGAAGCATAAAAATAAACTGTAGTATTCCCCAATAAAGAAAAGCAAGCCACAGCCCAGAGAAATCCAAGCCGTACATGAAAGAGCCTTGGAGCTTGGTAAGATCCGAACTAAGCTGTATTTCTACCCTGCGAACCTGGGGGGGAGAAACGGAAGAAAAAGAGGCGAAACAAACCGGGTCAGTCATAAAGACTGAGTAAGTCCTAGTGACTTTCAGCATAAAAATAGGTAAAGATAACATGGCATGAATAAACAGAAAATAAACATAAGCATGATGACAAGATAAGCTACAGGCACGATAACTAAGAATAACATCATATGACTATTGTCATGCATAACATTGCGAGGTTCCCATTCAAGATGAAATAAGTATAGTTTCGCAAGATTTCTATCAAGCATCGCAAGATTTCTCTGCTTCACCATTAAAATGATATCTATTTGCTCTGCACCACCTAACTAGTGTCCCAACTAGTAATCTATATAAAATGATAAAATCATAACGTGATCCCGATCCCCGAAATTAAGGTTGCTTTCACGTGTACATAAACTATTTATTACCTAGATCTAATCTAGGGTTTTCTATCGAGCGCTTCCTAGATTCAACCAGGATTTATGCCACCAAGGTCCAACCCAGGGATTATGCTACCTATTGAACGCTTCTCGGATTTAGGGTTTATACCACCTAGGTCCAACCTAGGGATTATGCTACCTACGTGTATCATACGGCCCCCAATGATTGTAGATACCTATGCTGGTCCCACCATGGGGTGTATCCAGTCCCATGGTGGCGGCCCGACACAATTCTAGAATGCATAGGGTATACTACTGGTGCCCTCCAATGCCTTGTTTTTCTGCTCTGGAGTTGCGTGCACGCCCGCACTCCGTTAGAACCACACTGTGCACCACCTGTCGTCGCTTTGACTGCTTACAATCAACCCAGCAATCGTGCCCCACCCTGCCTAGTTTCAGGGTACTATGATACCTGATTTGGGTTACTGCTGAAATGGGTCCCCGTTACTAGGGTTTCCTACTGGTTAAGTTTACGGGCCTATATTTACTAATATTACCCACCAACCCGATATGTACTTAACCTTCTCCGTCCATCACGTTAAGTTGGTTAAGTGTTTTCTGTTAATTTACTTAACCCCACCACACCTCATGTTATATCGATTAAATGTTGCTCCTTGTGTTACTTAACCCTACCGCAAGTCTTGTTATACCGGCTAAGCGTTCTCCCTTGTGTTAACTTAACCCCACCGCATGTCATGTCACATTGGTTAAGTGTACGTTGACTTAGCCCACCTACTTATCATGTTGTGACGGTTAAGTGTTACCCTCTGTTGTTACTTAACCTTACCACGCATCACGTTATATTGGTTAAGTGCATGTTAACTTAACCCCATCTACCAGTCATATTATAATGGTTAAGTGTTACCCTCGTGTGTTCACTTAACCCTACCACGCATCAGGTTATATCGATTGGGTGTTATCAACCTATTCAAGTTAGCCCAACCCATCCGCTAGTCAGGTTATAACGGTTAAGTGTCATTAGCCTAGCCACATTACTTAACCCACCCATTCATATCATATTGGTTGAGCCTACATTTATAAGTTTTACATGTTCTTAACTTATACCGGTTAGGTCCACATTTACAGGTCAAGTTTCCATATCATCCCACCTAACCCTCTAACCATACCCACGTCTTATTATGGTTAGTATTCCTTAATTCATTCATTATGACGAACGAATCATGACCTTTCACATTAGACCGTGCATTCTGTGGCCACTGGATTTGCCGGGCGGTTCCGGGCAGATTTACACCACAAACTGGGTCTAACCTCGTGTCATAAACCGTTACACCTACAATTTGGCCTTCGACCTCTCACATTAGACTGACACTTTGTGGCTACTGGATTTGCCGGGCGGTTCCGTGCAGATTTACACCACAAACTGAGTCTAACCTCGTGTCAAAGGTTCACTAATGGTCCTATTCCACCCAAAACTCCAATATCAGTTCATGTGTCTAACATATAGAAATGTTCATGGTTTACGTTTTTGCCCCCAAAACGTATTCCCAATTTATTACCATAATTCACTATAAGGTTATGCCAAGTTATAGCCTTTTATTTACAATACATGCCAATTACCCAAAACCCAACTTAGGCGCGTTCATATTAAACCTCTACTAAGTCATAAATTATCATATATGTTTCAACTCCAAATTTTACATAATTAACATATGCCCAAGTTCTAGATTACATGTAAATTTTACATATGCCCAATTCGTACCAAATTTACATTTGTTCAATTTATGCCGTTTTACATGTATGCCAATTTTTATGCCATTTTACCGTATCAAGTTCTAGCCAAAATTACATGTATCAAGTTTCATACCCAATAAACCCAAATCATGATTCATGATGTAGTCATCCCAAATTATAATCTTTTTATTACAGTACATGTCAGTTGCCCAAGTTCATAATACATGTTTATGCCAACTATCAAGTTTACGATTGATTTCATGTTCAAATTCCCAATTCTACATATGCCTAATTAACATAAGCCCAATCTTTTGATTTAATTTACATAGTCCCAAACTCGTGATTTAATTTACATGCTAATTCATGTATGCCCAAACTTGCAATTTCAATTATATCGACAATACCCAAATATCCAATTTCATGTTAATGGTAGTAATACCCAAATATCCAATTTTTATGTTATGCCATCAATTCCACCAAACACATATATTCCACTAGGCAATATTCCAATATTTCCCCCCGTATACCATCGCACGTATATCGTAGTTTAGGCCTAGGTCCGAAATTGACCTAGGTTCATCAAAATAAAATAAATAGGGGAAGGTAGAATTTTGCATTAAAATAAGATCAGAGAGAAAAACATCATCACAGGCCTGAAGATTACAACTTGGTAATAATATCAATATTAATCAAGAAAACTGATTTACAATAGGTTGAATAGATCATAAACTAGACATGGGAATAAAGATAGACAAGTCTCAAAACTCAAGATCCAAGAAGCAACAGAAATAGATCGATAAACATACTTAAATCCAATTTCACTTCATCACATGCCCATATTATATTTAAATATTTTAATCGGAAAATAACTAAAACTTACAGAGCATGGCTAATGAATTAAGAAATGGATTTGTTGTAAAAATGTCGCGGCGTTTTTAATTTATTGTCTTGAATCATTGTAGAAGCCTTGTTCTTTGAATTGATTTGAGTTTGAATGTTTGTACTTTGATTTGGAGACGACGACCACGGTTCAAGAGGTATTTTAGCAACATAATGGTGTAAGAATGATTTGATATGAATTAGGTTAGGTCTAAGGGTGTTTTTATATGTGTAGTAACTAGTTTAGTCCCTTAGATTAACCCTAGAATCAATCCGGACCATCAAAACACATCTCAGGCTTCAAAAATGAGTTCTGGGTCAAACCAGGCCGACCAGGTCGACCTGTAGGGGGGAGGTCGACACTATGGTCGACCTGGGGGGTAGGTCGACCCTATGGTCAATCTGGGGTGGGGGGGGGGGGGGGGGTAGGTCGACTCTATGGTCGACCCCCTAGTCCAGTGCTGCCTGAAATCTGCTGAATCTTCTGAAGGCCATAACTTCTTCATCCAGACTCCGATTTTCGAAAACTCGGACTCTATTTCATGTAGAATTCCGAGACGAACGCAATGGCGCTACCCGTTTTCCCTGATTCTTATTTTAAAATTTAATTCTGCCTTGATTTCTTGTTTTAACATGTTATCAAAATTCGGGTTGTATGTGCAACTTGGATTTTGAATTGGTAATGTTCGATTCGACCTACATCAACATCACTTCATCCCAACATTGTATCACTTCGGTTCATTAGTATTCAGATCATATTAGCTGCATCAATGTGGGTACTTCGGCTCAAGATTTGGACTTGAAGAATACCACAAAGAAGAGAAACATCATCAGGTCGGTTTGACGTATGTCAAATTAAGGTCGGTTCAACTATGTCGAACCAAGCACCAGGCATAGGGGGATGATCTATTCTTTCGGTTTGAGGGGTGGTCAACTACTCCTATAAGCTTGGATCGAGCAAAACTATGGTTGTCAATTTCATACCCGAACCGAATTCCGCATGGAAATTAGCAGGTTAACCCGAACTGTTTAGTTGGCAGGTCATTTTCAGGTCAACCCCAATTTGACCCGTTTATAAACGGGTGCGTTTAGGGTTGACCCGCTAAACCGATTTTGACCCACCAAACCCGATTATATGTTGTGTCTCTTCCATACTATTAGTCATTTATGTATGTTATTAGTGTTAGTCTTTTATGTAAGCAGTAATCAGTATGCTCATGTATTCTTGTGTAAGCTATTGTATCTTACTAATTTATTCTTGTGTGCTATCGGTTGTATTTTATTTATAACAATTGTATCTTTTCCATACTGTTAGTCTTTTATGTATGCAGTATGCTCATATATTCTTAGTATGGGGAATGATTCTAGAATATGGTGATTTCATGATTATATATGTGCTGCATGTTAGTGATTTTTTAACTTCTTGCATATTGGTGATTTTGTAACTTGCTTCATGTGGGTTATTACATAATAGTGCTTCCTATTGGCGATTTGGTTTTTTTGCTATTTATATTAGTAGGCGATATTTGTCAATGGGTCAAACAGGCAAACCCAACCCGACCCGACCCAACACAAACCAACACTGCCCGTTTAGTTAAACGGATTACATGGATCTGGTCGAGTCAACCTGTTTATAAACAGGTCGGGTTAGAGTTGGGAAAGAATGACCCTAATAAACGGTTTGACCCGACCCGTTTATAAATCAACCCGAACTCGACTTGACCTGACCTATTTATAAATCAACCCGAACCCGACTTGACCCGACCAACCCGACCCAACATGACCCATTGACAGCCCTAAGCAACACATGTCCACGCTTTGCCTGAAATAGGTATTTTAGAAGTATAAAGACTTGTTCCACTCACTCTTGGATTCCCGGATCGAAGGACTCATGGCTATGTCTACCTGGGGTCATCCCCTCATATAAATACATGATTTTTGGACATTTTAATGGTCTTTCTGGGCGAGTTGAATATCTCTTGGATGGCCAAGCTCATCAAGGACTATGCTTAGTCTGAAAATCATATTGTGACGACTACCCACAGCCCCCGCAATAAACAAGAGGAATAATGCGCTGAAAGGTTTGTTAGTAAGCTATGAACGATCATCAAGGTAGGTAACATAAGTGAAACCCATCGTAAAACTCACAATGCAAGGATAAAATATAATGGAACATATACAACAGGTAGAAATAATGGAGTATCATATAACAAACTTCTAAAAACTTTCACAACATCCTGAAAGAATATCCACACATCATAGGAATATCAAATTTTGTAAATGAAGTTTCACGACAACACTCAAAGAGAAACTCAAACAACGAAAATAGAAATAGTAGATAGTAGCAAAGATAATACACCAGCCTCTTGCTCGTCCTCGCACAACGGCATCGTCCTCACTAATCACCTGCTACCTAGTCTGCCCATCCTAAACCGGACGAACAACCCAAGGTAATGAGAGGAAACATAAAACCTTGAGTCAAACAATAGTCTTAATGAGCGACAAAACAACTAACAAACTTCAACAATAAAGTATATGAGAATGTATAGATAAACATACTAACCTACCCACTACATCAGAGAAGAACTCAACCCTATCTTCCCCACATCGGACAGTGATAGCCTTTACGATAACATTTCAACCATACACCTATGGAAACCATAACACTCATTCAATCATGGAAAAACACTTATGACATCCAATTTATATATCTCATGTAAACCATCCGAATCAATCTCAACATCCCTCAAGCGCAAGTCCCAAAGGCCTAAACCAATATCAGAAAAGCACCCAAGGAACATCTCCTTCGACGTTGGATAATCTAAATGAGACGGTATGTAACAACCCGTATTTTGAATAACATGTTATAAAGAAAATCAAGGCAGAATTAAATGATAAAATATGAATTAAGGGAAATCGGAGTCCGTATGACCTAGTTATGGCCCGTTGAAGTTTTCAGAAAATTCCAAGTTCAAAAACAGTTCAAATTTGAATTCAGAATTCAAATTCAGCCCAAGCAGGACAGGCGGGAAAATTCCCGCCAAAGCCTAGGTCGACTGGGGAGTCGACTGGGCAGTCGAGACCCCAGGACCCAAGTCAACTGGGCAGTCGACTTGGGTGTCGACTTGGCCCAAAAACCCATTTTGGGTCAGGTCGGCCTGGTGCACCTGGTTGCTCGTTTTGGTCTGGTCTGTTGGCCTGTGATGTGATTTGATGGCTCAGATCTAAACTAGGGTTAATCCTATGGCCTAAACTACCCTAAACTTCTATATAAACACCCCTAAACCTACCCTAAATCACCACAAATCAATCCTACAACTAAGTGATGCCAAAATGCTCCTCGATCATGGCCTCCATCTTCATATCATAGCCTCCATCTTCATTCCTATGAGCTTGAGCATTCAAAGCTAGATCCAAGGCAAAAGTGCATCTTTCTTCATACAAATCAAAGGAGCTTCTTATTTCTCAAGACAACTTGGAGCTTATATTCATTTGGGGATTTCTAGTGTGGCTTCATCTCAATCTTGTTTTATTTTGTTCTAGTCTTCTTAGCCAAGCTTTGTAAGCCCTCCTCTACTCTTAGATCTAAACTATGAACTTGATATGACATGTAGCAAGTTGAAATGAGACTTTTGTGTTATGCTTGCCTTGGATTTCATGCATAGATTCATTCATGACCCTTTTTATCTATGTTTGTGGACCTAATGTTTACCTATCATGAATCTAGTACCATTTATGTTGACTTTTGGGTGGAAAGCTATGAGCTTTATGTGGTGATTGTGCATAAATGCAACATAGAACCCCTCATGACCTTGATATTAACTTGCCATGATGGACCTATATGCTAATCATAAGTTTATCACCCTAATTGCTAAGTTTAATGTCACACATGTGTAGATTGGGATTGGACCTAAGTGCAATATTTGCCTTGAACCTATCATTGTATGCATAGATCTATTCGTGTCTCTCTTGATCTATGATTGTGGATCTATCATGAACCTAGTACCGTTCATGTTGACCTTTGGGAAAAATGCTATGAAATGGATTATGGCTTATGCATGATAACAAACCTTAACCCCTCATGTTCCTTAACATGCATATGATGATATTGAACCTATTTGCTATGCACAAGTTAGGATTGTCACCCTATGTCAACTATTACCATGTTACCACCCTATTTGATAATTATGCTATCATACATGCTTGTGTCCAAATCACCCTTATGCTATTATGCATGCTTGAGGCCAAAGCACCCTTACGCTATTTGATATGTTTGGGGCCAAGTCACCTTTTATGCTATCATACATGTTGAGGCCATATGCTAGTATGTTGAACACCTTTGCCTCAAATATCACCATGTTTAACTTGTGATAGACTTTGCCACCTTATGCCCACCTTGTCATATTGTTATGTTCCCTCTTTGATCTATTTGTGCTGATGCGAATTTACGTGCGATGGGAATACGTTATGGGTAGTTAGGAAATCTTAAATAACATGAAACATGACTTGAAAATATGACATGAAAAGTTGACATGTGATTATGTTTGAAAACATGTATATGGACATGACACTTAGAAAACATGAAAGTGACCAACTCGAGGCTGGGTTGAGTTTGTAGCATAAATCTACCCGGAATCGCCCGGCTTAACTAGTGGCTACAAACAATAGGACCCAATGTGAGTAGTTGGTCATGTCGCGCTTAAAACCCGAGGTTAGACTAGGTTGTGGTGTAAAGCTACCCGGACCCACTCGGCTTAACTAGTAACCACAACAAGGTCTAATGTGAGAGGTTGGGGTGCATTAAGTTAATTAATGCCACATGATAGGGTTAAGTCATGGACTACTTGAATACTTAACCAATTAAACACGATGGATTGGTAGGGTTAAGTCATGGACTACTTGAATACACTTAACTAGTTGAACACGATGTATTGATAGGGTTAAGTCATGAGCTTCTTGGACACACTTAACCAACTCGATACATGGTTAGGATAGGGTTAACCACACTTAACTCGTTTGAAATCCTAGTTACGTGGTCCTTTTCAGCAGTAACCTATAGTATCAGGATACCCTGGGACTAGGCTAGGGTGGGGCACGATTACTGGGCTGATTGTAAGAGACCAAAAGAGACGGCTGAATGTGTGCACCAGTTAAGTTCAGGCGGACCATGATCGTGCACATGAGTCCGGGGTTGAACATGGGCACCAGTAGGTTTAGACTGTGCGTGCTTGTTTTGTGTCTGTGGTTAACACCTTAGGGCTGGATACACCCTGGGGTGGACCTTTCACAGTTAACTACATTTCATGATTAAGCCATATGACACCGATACACGACGAGTTAGGCTTATAAGGAGCCAATCGACTAGATCGTATAGTTGGACCTTGACTGGGGTCATCTCATGATATTGCGCCTATTGGGCCAAGGGATCACTTCTTGTTTATACTTGACATAGGTTAGAATACTAGTACAGTCTTGGTGCAACTTAACCTTGTATATGTGATGCCACACTTGATCTATCTTGTTAACTATTCACCATGCCAGTTTAGTTACCATCCTTATGTTTCGTCTCAGTTTCTCATGTCCAGTTAACTTTATTAGTTTTTATACTAATAGTAGGTAGGACTTACCAGTCTTTATGACTGACCTGTTTTCCTTTCGCTTCTTTTCTTCCGTTCCCCCCCTCAGGTTCTCAGGGTGGGAACATTAGCACCTAGCTTGGATCTTTGGCTTGCTTCTCTGATAGCTCATGTACGGTTTAGACTTGAGCTTTGCTATGGCGACACTACTGTTATCTTTGGGGAATACTTTACTTATGTTAATTTTCAGTTTATGTTTTCTAGACTTTGTTTTGTTGGAAAATGATGACTAAGTACTTTGATGTAACTTGACTATGGTTTTGAAATAGTAATTTTATCCGCTGCTTTATCTACTTTGTTTATCTGTTTTGTCTTGTGATATCTTCATGCATGTTTACCTTGTACAACACCCCTCCAAAGCCAGTGTACTTGCAAGAGTGACCCTGGCGGAAGTGGGGTGTTACATTTGGTATCAGAGCATAAGGTTTACAAGATTTGAGCAAAAGGTTTTTAAAACTTACCTTTTGAAAAACTATTTTCAAAACCGATTATAAAGAAGTATTTTCCAAGAAAAGTCTAGTTTATTTTAAAAGTCTATTCCCCAAAAGCCATTAGCACTTTCCTTTGTTTCCTCGTTCTAAATCTATCTTTTCCTTTTTCAGCATGGTCGATCTTAACCTTCCCGAGGGAGTACCCATACCCGGATGGTTCCGAAGGTACTTGGAAGCTAGGGCCAACGATGCGGACCCAGCAAACACTCCCACTCCCCCTCCCGTACCTAAGGTTCCTCCTCCTCCTCCTCAGCGTCCACAAGCGGATTTCGCAAAGATTTGCAAAGACTTTAAGGCGATGCGTGGCAAGAATTTTGTTGGGACAGAGACTTATGTGGAGGCAAGAAACTGGTTGAAGGAAACTGAAGACCTCTTTGTTGTCTTTGATATAGAAGACCGTAGGAAAGTTCTGTTAGCGGTATGGCTGTTGAAAGGGGAAGCTGCATATTGGTGGGTAGTCACCACCACTACTAGGCCAATTCAGACTTGGGATGACTTTAGGAGAAGGTTTGGACTGAGGTTTCTATCATCGACAGAATAGAAACTTCAGATGGAGAGGTTCCTATAACTAAAGCAAGGGGACATGACCGTTAGGGAATACGTGGATAAGTTTAATCAGCTTGCTCGGTTCGGTTCAGACTTGGTTAACACAGCTCAGAAGAAGGCCCTACACTTTGCTCTAGGATTGAACGAGCCATTGCACGGTTTGGCCATGTCTCACATACCCATGGGGGCGACCTTCGAGAGTTTGGTAAATATGGCCCTGCTTCAAGAGGAAGATAAGAGTGGTAAGAAGGAAGTCAAGTTGAATGAGTCTCAAGGAAAGAAGATAGATTCCGAGAAAGGAGGCAAGGACAACAACAACCGCAATGACAACAAGACCAGGGAGACAAGGAAGTGCAACTTCTGTGGGATCACTGGGCACACAGCCAAAGACTGTAGGAAGAAGAAAAGGAAGTTGGACGAATGCTTTCATTGTGGAAAGTCCGGACACTATAGCAAGGATTTCCCGAAAAAGCAAGGTCAAGGGCAAACTCAGCGAGCAGTACCCTCTGGAGGGCAGTTGCAGGCACTCCTCGCTCTTCCAGCTTTTGATCGAGGTAGTGTTTCTATAGAAAGTCATGTTTACATTTCTGATTTCCCTGTTCGTACCTTATTTGATTCTGGTGCATCGCATAGTTTTATTTCTGATCTTGTTGAAAGTTTGCACCTAAGTACTAGTCTAGTTGAAAATCCCGTTAGTGTTTCAAATCCAATTGGGGGTTCCGCCCATTTATCTATGATTTGTATGGATTTGAGGATTTCTATCTTAAGCGTAGAATTCATGTGTAATGCTTGTGTTCTCGGGTTTATGGGATACAGGTTGATTTTGGGCATGGATTGGTTGTCCAGTTATGGAGCCATTCTTGATTTTGAACATAGGGTTGCGAGACTCATGACTCGCCTCGGTAATACCCACGAAATCTCGTGTGACCTTTAGGGTTCCGTCATGATTAGTTACCTAGAATCCCTTGGAACCTTTATTGGAAATTTGTAATCCAATCGAGTAGTGTTCGCCACTAAGGCGGATAGTCCATTTCGCTTAAGCATGGGTTATAGAAATCACCCTAGTAAGTACATTTGGCAACGTGGACTGGCATTTGTTTTCAAGAGATAGTCGAGATCATGGACAAGTTGATTCGTGGTGAGACGTCTAGTCACCTCGCTAGATATGCTATTGATGACAAGGGGTGGCTAAGGCGTGATAGAAGACTATGTGTCCCACAAGTGGGAGACTTAGTGAATAAAGTTCTTGAGGAGGCGCATCACTCGAGGATGACCATACATCCCGGAGGGGATAAGATGTACCGGGATATGAAGCGCATTTTCTTTTGGGATGGGATGAAAAAGGATGTGGCAGAGTTTGTTTCTAGATGCATTGTTTGACAACAAGTAAAGGCCGAGTCGAAGAAGCCCGGTGGGCTACTGCATCCATTGGAGGTCCCGCTACGGAAGTGGGAAAGTATCTCTATGGATTTTGTGGATGGATTGCCGAGATCTAGGAAGGGGAATACTATCATATGGGTCATAGTGGATAGACTCACGAAGAGTGCCCATTTTATTCCGGTGAAGAGCAAGAGGACCACATCATGGCTAGCATATGTTTATCTTCGAGAGATAGTGTGATTGCATGGAGTTCCTTCTAGCATAGTTAGCGATCGTGACCCAATCTTCACTAGCCAGTTCTGGAATAGTTTGCAAGAAGCGATGGGTACGCGATTGAATCTACGTACGGCCTAGACGGATGGCCAGACCGAAAGCGTGAATAGGGTACTAGAAGATCTGTTGGGGCTATGCATTCTTGACTTTGGTGGCACTTGGGAAGACCACCTTCCTCTCGTAGAGTTTGCTTACAATAACAGCTACCAAGCAAGCATAGGGATGGCACCATTCGAAGCTTTATATGGGAGGCCGTGCAAGTCACCGACACGTTGGTGGGAGACGATGGATAAGCTTATACTTGGGCCCGACATGATAAGGGACACATCCGAGAAGGTTGAGTTGATTCGAAGGCGGATGAAAACAGCCCAAGATAGACAGAAATCCTATGCTGACAAGCGAAGGACAGATTTGGAATTCGAAGTTGGAGATAAGGTTTTCGTGAAGGTTTCTCCTTTGCGAAACGTGATTCGTTTTGGAGCAGTTGGGAAGCTAGCACCAAGGTTCGTAGGACCCTTCCCTATCATAGAGTGAATTGGGAAGATGGCTTATAAGGTGGAATTGCCCGAGAAGCTAGCCGGAGTGCACAATGTCTTTCATGTCTCGCATCTCCGAAAGTGCCTACATGAGTCAGCCGAGGTGGTTGAGCCTAGCATTCTTGAAGATGTGGAGGTAGAGAAAGGGGCAACCCTAAGGCGAGCTCCGATCTGTGTCTTGGGAATGGAGATCAAGAAGCTTATGAATCGAGAAGTCAAGTTAGTCAAGGTTCAGTGGAGTGAAGCCGAAGAGGACGCAACTTGGGAAACCGAGGAGAAGATGCGCGCGCTTCACCCATTTCTTTTTTAGGGTACATTCTCAATCTCTTTTCCTGTAAGTCAGCATATCTTTCTTTTGCTATCCATGTTTATCTTGTTATTTCGATAATCTTGTCATGAGAACCTTAGGTAGAAGCCCTTTGGATGAAACATGTATTTGAAAAGTATTATGCTTGATGGCTGCAAGTGGTTGCAAGTGTTTGCAAGTGGATACTCGTGGATGCATGATACACATTAGGCACTAAGATCGGCTCACACACTTTCATATTGCATATGCATGAGTGTTCATACTTATTCATGGATGAAATTTGTTATGCTATCACATGGATGTTGCATATGGATGAACGTTATGTGCACTCATGTAGAGATTATAAATTATGTTAGGAATTTGCATACATATGGACTCATTTCACTAACATACTTTGCATTAAGGAGGTTTACTGAATTAGTAACCGCCTGATTTTTCGCATTAGATAAGTACATATACACACACCTTTTGCATATGTTCATACAACATTTAGAATCTTTTAAGGACAATGATTGCTTGTGGATGATGTTTTGAGTAGATGGATGATGGATGGTAGGATACGTTCTTCCTAACTTAGAGATTTCGGGGACGAAATCCTTTAAGGAGGGGAGAATGTAACAACCCGTATTTTGAATAACATGTTATAACGGAAATCAAGGCAGAATTAAATGATAAAATATGAATCAAGGGAAAGGGGCTGTGCCATTACGTTCGTCTCGGAAAAATACGCAAAATAGAGTCCGAGTTTTCGAAAATCGGAGTCCGTATGACCCAGTTATAGCCCGTTGAAGTTTTCAGAAAATTCCAAGTTCAAAAATAGTTCAAATTTGAATTCAGAATTCAAATTTAGCCCAAGCAGGACAGGCGGGAAAATTCCCGCCAAAGCCCAGGTCGACTGGGGAGTCTACTGGGCAGTCGACACCCCAGGACCCAAGTCGACTGGGCAGTCGACTTGGGTGTCGACTTGGCCCAAAAACCCATTTTGGGTCAGGTCGGCCTGGTGCACCTGATTGCTCGTTTTGGTCTGGTCTGTTGGCCTGTGACGTGATTTGATGGCTCAGATCTAAACTAGGGTTAATCCTATGGCCTAAACTACCCTAAACTTCTATATAAACACCCCTAAGCCTACCCTAAATCACCACAAATCAATCCTACAACTAAGTGCTGCCAAAATGCTCCTCGATCGTGGCCTCCATATTCATATCATAGCCTCCATCTTCATTCCTATGAGCTTGAGCATTCAAAGCTAGATCCAAGGACAAAGTGCATCTTTCTTCATACAAATCAAAGGAGCTTCTTATTTCTCAAGACAACTTGGAGCTTATATTCATTTGGGGATTTCTAGTGTGGCTTCGTCTCAATCTTGTTTTATTTGTTCTAGTCTTCTTAGCCAAGCTTTGTAAGCCCTCCTCTACTCTTAGATCTAAACTATGAACTTAATATGACATGTAGCAAGTTGAAATGAGACTTTTGTGTTATGCTTGCCTTGGATTTCATGCATAGATTCATTCATGACCCTTTTGATCTATGTTTGTGGACCTAATGTTTACCTATCATGAATCTAGTACCATTTATGTTGAATTTTGGGTGGAAAGCTATGAGCTTTATGTGGTGATTGTGCATAAATGCAACGTAGAACCCCTCATTACCTTGATATTAACTTGCCATGATGGACCTATATGCTAATCACAAGTTTATCACCCTATTTGCTAAGTTTAATGTCACGCATGTGTAGATTGGGATTGGACCTAAGTGCAATATTTGCCTTGAACCTATCATTGTATGCATAGATCTATTCATGTCTCTCTTGATCTATGATTGTAGATCTATCATGAACCTAGTACCGTTCATGTTGACCTTTGGGAAAAATGCTATGAAATGGATTATGGCTTATGCATGTTAACAAACCTTAACCCCTCATGTTCCTTAACACGCATATGATGATATTGAACCTATTTGCTATGCACAAGTTAGGATTGTCACCCTATGTCAACTATTACCATGTTACCACCCTATTTGATAATTATGCTATCATACATGTTTATGGCCAAATCACCCTTATGCTATTATGCATGCTTGAGGCCAAAGCACCCTTATGCTATTTGATATGTTTGGGGCCAAGTCACCTTTTATGCTATCATACATGTTGAGGCCATATGCTAGTATGTTGAACACCTTTGCCTCAAATATCACCATGTTTAACTTGTGATAGACTTTGCCACCTTATGCCCACCATGTCATATTGTTATGTTCCCTCTTTGATCTATTTGCGTTGATGCGAATTTACGTGAGATGGGAATACGTTATGGGTAGTTAGGCAATCTTAAATAACATGAAACATGACTTGAAAATATGACATGAAAAGTTGACATGTGATTATGTTTGAAAACATGTATATGGACATGACACTTAGAAAACATGAAAGTGACCAACTCGAGGTTGGGTTGAGTTTGTAGCATAAATCTACCCGGAACCGCCCGGCTTAACTAGTGGCTACAAACAATAGGACCCAATGTGAGTAGTTGGTCATGTCGCGCTTAAAACCCGAGGTTAGACTAGGTTGTGGTGTAAAGCTACCCGGACCCACCCAGCTTAAGTAGTAACCACAACAAGGTCTTATGTGAGAGGTTGGGGTGCATTAAGTTAATTAATGCCACATGATAGGGTTAAGTCATGGACTACTTGAATACTTAACCAATTAAACACGATGGATTGGTAGGGTTAAGTCATGGACTACTTGAATACACTTAACCAGTTAAACACGATGTATCGATAGGGTTAAGTCATGAGCTTCTTGGACACACTTAACCAACTCGATACATGGTTAGGATAGGGTTAACCACACTTAACCCGTTTGAAATCCTAGTTACGTGGTCCTTTTCAGCAGTAACCTATAGTATCAGGATACCCTGGGACTAGGCTAGGGTGGGGCACGATTACTGGGCTGATTGTAAGAGACCAAAAGAGACGGCTGAATGTGTGCACCAGTTAAGTTCAGGCAGACCATGATCGTGCACATGAGTCCGGGGTTGAACATGGGCACCAGTAGGATTAGACTGTGAGTGCTTGTTTTGTGTCTGTGGTTAACACCTTAGGGCTGGATACACCCTGGGGTGGACCTTGCACAGTTAACTACATTTTATGATTAAGCCGTATGACACCGATACATGATGAGTTAGGCTTATAGGGAGCCGATCGACTAGATTGTATAGTTGGACCTTGACTGGGGTCATCTCATGATATTGGGCCTATAGGGCCAAGGGATCACTTCTTGTTTATACTTGACATAGGTTAGAATACTAGTACACTCTTGGTGCAACTTAACCTTGTATATGTGATGCCACACTTGATCTATCTTGTTAACTATTCACCATGCCAGTTTAGTTACCATCCTTATGTTTCATCTCAGTTTCTCATGTCCAGTTAACTTTATTAGTTTTTATACTAATAGTAGGTAGGACTTACCAGTCTTTATGACTGACCTGTTTTCCTTTCGCTTCTTTTCTTCCGCCCCCCCCCCCCCCCCCCCCAGATTCTCAGGGTGGGAACATTAGCACCTAACTTGGATCTTTGGCTTGCTTCTCTGATAGCTCATGTACGGTTTGGACTTGAGCTTTACTATAGCGACACTATTGTTATCTTTGGGGAATACTTTACTTATGTTATTTTTCAGTCAATGTTTTCTAGACTTTGTTTTGTTGGAAAATGATGACTAAGTACTTTGATGTAACTTGACTATGGTTTTGAAATAGTAATTTTATCCGCTGCTTTATCTACTCTGTTTACTTATATGTTCTGTCTTGTGATATCTTCATGCATGTTTACCTTGTCCAACACCCCTCCAAAGCCAGTGTACTTGCAAGAGTGACCCTGGCGGAAGTGGGGTGTTACACGGTACAAACAAAACAACAAACCGTTTATGACTAACTCAGGCTATCACCGCCAATCCTACTATGAAACCATCATTAATCGTATGACGGCCAACCTTGCAATATGTCAAGGGATAATGGTAACCCCAGTTCTAGCACAAACTCCATACTCCTTTCAACGATATGTATGTATGTCCAACCTTGACAACTAGGCCTTTCAACGATACCCAGGGGAACTCGACCTATAACCTGTCTTTTAGACGTCTCTAGTGTACCCCTGCTTCGAGCCTGCTAGAACTTACGACAACAATAATCTCTCAGCCTTCGCATCTCTAGTCATCTAACCCGATGACTATTTATAGCTCAAGAAACCTTCTCGAGCAATCCATTATCCACCAACTCACAACCTTTGAATTATCACCTCACTCGTTGTTCAACACCGTTCAATGAACACTTTTCAACACTTCGAACCTTCAAAATTGAATTCATTTCAAAGTCACATCATCATTAGAAATGTTCGACCAGGAATGTCACACCAGAAATATCCGATCAAACCCACTTTGGTGTTGACCCACTTTAGTACCGACCCACTTAGTGCCGACCCACTTTAGTGCCGACCCAACTTAGTGCCGATCCAATTAGTGCCGACCCAACTTAGTGCCGACCCAACTTAGTGCTGACCGAACTTAGTGCCGACCTAACTTAGTGCCGACCTAACTTAGTTTCTTGCTCCCTAAGCCACACTTCTAACCGACCCACTTCCGACCGACCGACCCAAACCTTTATGGTTGGCCCAACACCTGGACAAATCCAATTCCCCTCCGAATCCGACCAAAACTTCGCCAAACAACAAATTCGTCGAAACCAACCAATCCAATTCATCAAATATGACCACAAACATGATACGAAATCACTAATAAACATGAAAACAATAATTTTCATCAAAAATTATGTAAACTTCACCAAAATCATGATAAATGAACATATGATTAATGTTGCAGATCTAACTTGCACAAACACATGAAATAGCATAGGAATGACCGGTGTAACATGCTAAATCAGATCCTATAGTGAATCATATGAAAATGGACTTACCAAGGTGTAGATATATGGAAAACGACTTGAATTTGATGAAAAACACGATCAAACACTCATACACTTCATTGAATCCATGTGAGAGATCTATACCACTCACTTATTCTCCAAAGCAAGCTAAAATCAATTTATTAAGATTCTAAACAGCAAGCAACTCGAACCAAACCCCTTGATATGATGAATTCTCACTTTAAATGATGTAGATCTAGCCTCCAATGGTGTAGATCTTCAATTTCCTTCCTTAGATTTTGGCTTTTAATGATGGAAAGGTGTTAGAGGAAGGAGGAACATAGGCCACCAAATGAGAGAATGGAGAAACTAAAACCCTTTCCCATATCTCTCACCCCCTATTTATAGCTTCCACCAGCCCACTAATGGGCCTCTCCAATTCAGCCCGTTGTGGCTTACCAAACCTGGACAACCAACTGTTAAACTTTAAAACAACGATTCCTCCCAAACAACTAAACTAAACTTTAATGTAACCAGTACGCGGAAAGGCAATCATCATTTCCTTTCCAATGACACAGGTCTCACCCTCTTATTCAACCTAAGTCAAAAGTTATGCCCTGTATAAGACTAATAGGTGCAAAATGGTCACAAACAAAATTGGTAACAATTATGGACATGTCTCACATCTCCATAAGCAACATATTAAAATACGAGAATGATCCGACCCTCAGGAAATAAAATAAAAATATTTTATGATACTTCGATACTTAAAATGCGGGTTGTTACACATTTCTTATTTCTACTTTCATTCATGTAAAATCAACTGTAATTTGTAATAATACAATATAATAACAGATTACTGGGAGTGGAGTTAGACCCATTAATGCCGAACCACTATAAAAACCTTGTGTGTTTCCTTTATTTTACTGTTCTTTGTGGTTGGAATTATTGTGATTGTGTATAATTTGGTTATTTTGTGGGTTGATATATTGTCAAAGAACCACTTTTGATGTCAACACTTTGGCACGCCAGGAAAGGGGTATGAAACTTTTGAATTGATAAAGAATTTGGATCGCTTTGGTATGGAAAATGGTGAAGAGGAAGATGGATGGAACGTTTTCCCCAATTGGAGACGTTGGTAATATGTGCATAGGAAAGAGCAAAGTTGGGATGCTTTCTTTCACGGTGATCCTTCCATCTATTTGGCTAGAGAGGAGATAGATGGAGTCTTGGCTGAATTGATGTCACAGATGGAGTGACAACATGAACTCCTTCAGAAGCTGGAGGAGATGAAGAATTCTTTCTTTGCAAGGTTTGATGGATTTAAAGGGCCCGGAGGCCAAATTTTAGCTGGGATCAGCGGTGTGGCTAGGATGGAAGAGGCAATGTTGGGCGACCAGTGAGCTTGCCACAAACTGCACAACAAGACGCTCTAGTTCGGCATGCTGGCAATATCGAACCAGGTATGGCTGGCGCAAGGAGAAACCTCCCTGAAGACACTAATTTACATCGTGACACTTCAACTTGCGATGTTATCAATGGGAATGTTGGAAACACTGTCCAAGCTCGGCCTAGTGTTGCTTTCGATAGGATGGGTGTGCAAACACGAGGAATTGATACAACTCGGTTCAACTATGTCAAACCAAGGATGGGGGCATGGTCGAAACGTCTCTAGAAGCTATGGATCAGCACCAAACGGTTACAGGATTGCACGTTAGGGGCACCCGCGTTGGTTTGTACAATTGACAGCAATTACTCGAAGATAGATATTGAATTGCAAACGTGATTTAGAATTCCTGTAATCCACTAGACCTCAACATATCATTTTTGGAGGCTTATGATGGTAGGAAGGATCCTATTGTGCCCTCATGTGCTATATGCGCTATATGTAAGTACTATTAGCATCGGAAAATGTCATGGCTAACTATTTCCCGTTATACCTGACGGATAATGTTGTTACGGCAGCTAGAATTTGAATCGATCAACAGTTGGAACGTGGAGGCCTCCCGATTTATTTAACATTTTAGGGTCCACATCGCAATTCCAAAAAATGTAATGACTTTGACGATGATCAAGAAGAGGTCCAGAGAGATTCTGCGTTTTTTCTTCGAGAGGTTCAATGTGGCGTCGATGGATCGACCGGAACCGTCTATGGTATTGATGGCTGCTATATCTGGCATCTTAGATAAGTTGAATTTCAAAATTTCATAACAAAGGGATCCACCAAGGGACCTTGGTTAATTCTATTTTGAAGTAAATAAATTTCTACATTAGGAAGATGCTCATGTCGAGAAGGAAATTCTCGAAGTTAATATGACTAAGGGTAGAGGACCGCCCACTTTTGTAAAGGATAAGGGCAAAGGAAAAGCCCCGGCTAAGAACGATCAAAATTTCTGGTTTTAGAGAGATCCTAAGTTCTATAAGTACATTAAGATAACCCATGGATTAATATACATCTACTTGGATACACAGGGAGCTATTTCCTATCCGAAGGCTCCCCGAGCCAACTTAGAGGGAATGAGAGTTTGGAAAGTACTGTATTTTCCATGATTTGGACGGTCACAATACAAATGACTATAGGCATTTGCACGACATAAACGAAGAACATGTCATATAGGGAGAGCTATCGGAGTATGTCAAGCAACCAATGGTTCCAGGAAGTGCACCTCCACCTATTGCTCCCCGAAGAGGGAATGACCCAGGACCAAGCACACGTGGGATTGTCATCAGCTGATCTGGATTGGATAACACTAGAATTTGGGATTATTTAGGATATGTGTTTCTATTTCTATTTGTTTAGGTTTTTCTGGATGGCTACGTGGACTCACTCATGCGCAGGGATTAGGATTAATCCTTAGGCATGTTCTATGCACAACAATGAAACTATCCGATGAGGAATGGCTAAGTTGGTGTACTCACGTGTGGGATTAGGATTTAGTCACTAGGCATGCTCTGCATCCGACAATAAAACCATTTTGTTTTTCGTTTGTTATGTAATAAATTTGGAATTTAATAAAATGGATTTCCAAGCATGGATTATGCTTGAAGGACCTAGTTATCTTATCAGGTTTTGGCAGGATTGCTTAATCAATATTGAGTATGGATTATACTCGATTTGGATTTCCAAGTATGGATTATACCTGTAAGATTGGATCTTCTTGTCAGGTATTGGGTAAGAAAACTCAATCAGAACAGAGTATGGCTTACACTTAGTTTGGATTTTGGGTATGGATTATACCAGAAGGGTTGAGCTATCTTGTTAGGTCTTGGCAAAGTGATTCACTCATGGATCGAGTACGGACTATACTCAGTCTGAGTTTCCAAGCACGGTTTACGTTTGAAAAGGATCAACGTTGTTGTTAGGATATGGAAAAACTATTCACTTGGTTTATTTGCAAGTATTGGTTATACTCGCATTGGATAGGCCCAGCGAGACCATAGATTTTTGGATTTTCTGGATTTGGTTTTCACTTTAATACAATCTAGAATAGTCGTCGAAATTCTAATAATTCTGGTTCTCTGGTTTTCTTATAATACAGACCGGTGGTTTTCTGTTAACATGACACGAAGTGATCATGGTTTTCTAGTCTATCTAATATGATCTGGTGCGATCGTGGATTTCTAGGTTTCAGATATTGAACTTTCTATGGATTTCTTTGGACTATTCAAAACACATCTTCCACAAAAAGATATTTTTTTGGGGGAAAAGTGTTGTCTTGCATTTTGAAAAGGTAGTCACATCATGGATTTTCGACTATCGAAATGTTCAAGATTTGGACATAGGCTAAGGAAAGCCCAGGCGTACTTGGTTTAAGTATGTAAACTCCTAAATGATTGAATGTGCGCAACTCGGATTTCGGATCGGTAAAGGTCGGTTCGACCTACCTCAATATCACTTCATCCCAACATTGTATAACATTGGTTCGGTGGTATTCAAATTGGAGTAGCTGTATTAGCTGGGTACTTCGGCTTGAGACTTGAACTCGAGGAATACAACAAGGAAGAGAAACATCATTAGGTCAATTTGACTATGTCGAACCGAGAGCCAGGCTAGGGGTACAACCTATTCTTTCGGCTAGAAAGGTGGTCTACTACTCCTATAATATTGGATTGAGCAATACGTGTCAACGTTTGGCCCAAAGTATATATTTTTTGAAGTATGAAGTACTGTTCCACTCACTCCTTGATGCTCAGATCGAAGGACACGTGGCTATGTCGATCCGGGGACATCCCCTCCTATAAATACGTGCTTCTTGGACATTTTGAAGGACTTTTTGGGCGAGTTGAATATCTCTTAGCTGGTCGAACTTGGAAAGGACTTTACTTAGAACGAAAATCACTTCTTATCTCTATATTCATTCATACAAAATCAACTGTAATTTGTAATCATACAGTATAATAATAGATTACTAGGAGTGGACGTAGACTTGTAAACGCTGAACCATGATAAAAATCTTGTGTGTTCCCTTTATTTTACTGTTCTCTGTGATTGGTTTTGTTGTGATTGTCTGTGATTTGGTATTTTAAGGGTAGATATTTAAAGAACCGCTTTTTGACGTTAACACCAGTATACACCAGGAAAGAGGAATGAAGTTTGCAGACACCTTAAGTCACAAGCAGCCATCCATAGTTTCCATGATGCTAGAAGAATGCAACATAACAGAGACTCTATCTTATTATGATATTCAGGATTGTGCCCTTTTGTTGTATTCTCATGTCTTATTAATAAATATGTAAACTGGCTAGCTTAATGTATCGTAATGCCGAAGCACAACAGCAAGATCGAGATCTTGCGCATCTCGTTCAGCTTTGTAAGTCTAAATCCCTTGATGATGAGTTGAGGGATTTTAGCATAGATACCCATGGTTGGATTCGCAAGAAGAACCGTATGACCATGAATAGTGTTTCTGATCTTACATGGGACATTCTCAATGAGTGTCACCATTCTACGTACATTATTGATCTCGGTAGTAGAAAGATGTATGTCGATATGCGATGCCGGTATTATTGGGAAGGCATGAAGCGTGATGTGGTAAGTTATGTGGGCAATTACATGACTTGTCAACTCATTAAAGTTGAACAAAAATGTCCTAGTGGTCTTCTTCTACCTCTAGAGGTCCAATTTTAGAAATGGGATCAGATTTCTATGGACTTCATCGTTGGTTTACCTAGATCGAGATTGGGGCGTAACAATATTTGGGTGATAATGGACTTTTGATTAAATCCGCTCATTTCAATCCTACTAAGTCTAATATGATGTCATCTCTTTTATCTAAGTTTTATATTAAGGAGATCATGAGGCTTTTTCGGTGCTCCTAGTTTGATTGTATGTGATAGAGATCTGCTTTTCATGAGTAATTTCTGGTACAGTCTTCAGAAACCTTTGGGTATAAAGCTTAATTTTAGCACCGCTTATCACTGACAATCTAACGGACATATTAAGGGAGTGAACCACGTCCTCGAGGTTCTTCTTCGTACATGCATTCTTGATTATTTTTTTGGTACTTAGGAAAACCACCTACCTCTTGTTGAGTTCATATATAATAATAGCTTTTAGTACAGTATTAGTATGGTTCCCGTCAAAGCCTTATGTAAAAGGTGATATTGATCACCTTCTTGTTGGTTGGAGTCTGGTAAGAAGCTGATATTAGACCCCAACTCTATTCATGAAGCTTTAGAGAAAATTGATCTTACTTATGATAGAATGAAAGAGGCATAGAATAGACAGAATCATATGCGGACAACTGCATGAAGGCTCTAGAATTTCCGTTGGCGATTTTGTTTATATATATATATATATATATATGCTACCCCTTTGAAGGGGATGATATGTTTCAGGTAGACTAGGAAGTTAGCTCCTAGATACATAGGACCGTTTCCTATCACTACACGTATCGACCTATTCTATATCGAATTTCATTTACAAATCTAATTATGGTATCCACAACGTGTTTCACGTATCTTAGCTTCGGAAGTGTCTTCGTGATTCAGATTCTATTATTTATTCTCATATCTTAGAGGATCTTGATATCTCACCAAAACTTTCAATTATGCAACACCCTTTACACGTACTTGCTTCGAAGGGTAAACTCCTTCGGAATAAGTATATATCTCTTATGAAGGTTTAATTTCCAATTATTGCGCATTTGCACTTGGGAAACTAGAGAATTCATCAAGCGATCTTATCCTAGTTTGTTTATCCTCAATCGTCGAGGGTAATAAATTATATTCAATCTTATCTATTTCCTTTTGCAGATGAAATAATTCGAGCTGAATATTACTCTTCTCAAGGAAATTGCTGGAACACAATTTTTATAAGAGGGGTCTGTAACAACCCTGGTTTTACGATTTCCTGTAATAACGAATTATAATGATGATTATAATTTATTAATTAAAAAAGTAAATATCACCTAGGGAGGAAAATTTAAATGATTATCTAAATTGATCAAATAATGAATTTTGTGGTAACTTGCGGTGATTTGAGGAATTATGTTGAATTGGTATTTGCTAGGTTAAATAAGTGTCAAAAAGTAAATAAGGTCAACAATTGTTGTTAAATAAATTAAAATATGGATAATAAAGTTAGATAACTTTGTAATAGTAATTTCTGGTAAAAATATGGATTTAGTGATTTAATTGACTAATTGCAAAGACTTTGTAAATATTGGATAGATGGCAATTTTCATTGTAAAATAAATGTTTATAGATTTGTGTTATTTAGTAATTGAAAGATAAAATATGGAGAACGGCTTAAAATTGGTATTTAAACATGTAAATAATTTTAATATGGCTTGATGAATCAAATTAAATAAGAAAGAGATGTTCTTGTAACTTTTGGTAACAAAAATATAAGTTTTAAGTAAAAGAATGGTATATATAAACATTTATTTAAAATGTAAAATTTTAATTTTTGATTATCAAAAGTAATGTTTAAATGGTTACGAAAGACCTTGTGTTAAATGGTTTAAAATTGTTAAAACATGTTTTAATATGTGTAAGTGTCGTAACATCTCCTAACATAGTCAAATTAAGTTAACTTAAAACATATTTAAGCTAATTGGGTCCTAATCAATCCCATCACCAAAGTAATTAGCAAAGATAAAGATATGGAAAAGTAATATATATATATATATATATCTGATTCTTCTCCTCTTCTTCCTTCCATAATTTAATCAAAGAAAATGAGATCAACACTTCCTCTTAAAAAATTATCAAACCAAAGCTACAAAACTTGAATAAAATTTAGCAATAGCTTACTGTTAATCTATGTAAAAACTAAGATTACTTCTCAAACTTAAAAAAGACTGCTTGCTGTATGTTTAATTTTTATTTGCATGTTTCTATTTTGAAATCCTATAGGTGTCTAAAGCTTATCAAGGGCCAAAAGCTTCAATCTTTCTTGTTAAATCACTGCTAAGTTCGCTACATATAATCAAAGTTGAGTTCATCTCACAACTTCTAGTTTAAACAAGATGCATGTTGGATTGTCGTAAGTTTATGATGTAAATTCCGTTTACTGTAAACATAAAATTGATTTTTTATGTTTAAAGTAATTAAGTTGTTCTGAGTTCATTTATGTGAGCCTATTACTCCTTGATTTGTGATGAATCCATGTCAGCATTGGTTCGAATTATTTTCTGTTTGTTCCTCTTTTATATGCTTGAAAATAAGCCTAAATATTATCTAAAATTATCTCTATTTTGTGCCTAAACTCGGAATCGACAAAAGAAAAACTGCCTGCAATTTTAGCAATGATCCAGAATTTTTAAACAATTTAAAATCGGAATTTTTATTATTTGAATTTAAATTTGAATTTTACATAAATATACACGGTTAAGAATTTTGATAAGTTAGATGATAGATTTTATTTGAATTATAAACGAGAATGATTATTAATGAGTTTGGATTTATTGATACTATTTGTCGTTCGATCGAATTTGTCAAACCATAACATGAATTAGTAGCATTAGAATTAAGTGTTGCCCTTAGTTTTCATAGCATTTAAGGGAAAATGCTACCAAAAGTTCACTTCTCTTCTTAATACAAGTGTATGAACACTTGTAATTTTGCATGTAAACTTTCATGCATGGTTTCCACTTGTCCCCTTATGTGTCTTTACCTCCTTACTCCTCCTTTCCTATATAAGGAGCTCTTTACTTCATTTTTTTATCATCCATTTTCATTTTTCCTACCTTCCTTCTTCTTCTTAAGCTTATAGCCATGGTTTCCATGGCATAAGTCTTCCACTTTTCCACCACCACCTAGCCAAAGTTCGTCGTCATCCTCCTCCTATAATATAAAAAGAGAGAGGTTAGTGTATATTATATTATATATATTGGTGAAGAAGACGTTGCGTCGAAATACTGTTTGACGGTTCGCTCAGCTAGGCTCACCTACCATGAAGATCTAGAAAGTTGTTAGGTGAGAACTCTTTAACCATGCTTTATATATTTAATTAATAGTTAGACTAATTTAAATATAGTGATGAATTATTAGTGGTTAATGATGAACGATGTTTGTTGTAATGGATGATGGATGCGTAGTTTAGAACACACACACTGTTAAGCGTTAGTTTTATAACGCTTGTACATAGTTATGATTTATTTAATTATGTTGATAATGGTTGCTATAGATGTCTATAATGGTTTTTGATGCTGTTTTGCACACACTATGACACAACAAGTATGGTATCACATTGGTTATCGATAAATCTCCTTCGTAATTAGAAGCAATATCATTATTGAAATTGAAGGTTAATAATTGGGAAAGACCATATGTATGAATTTGTATGTATTGATAAAGTTCTTTAAATGAATAAATAATTACCGGAATGTTCTAGTATGACAGAGAGGATAATGTCTAGGCTTGGATTTGAAAAATATAGTATACTGCTCTCCCTGGCTATTCCAAACTGATCCGACGAATGTGATGGTTAATTTGAAATTATTTGAATTTAGAAACGAATTGGAATTTGATTTATTAAGTAGAAAATAAAAGTTGAATTTTGAACCTAAAATAAATTTGGAAAGTCAATGTAAATTACTTTAAATGGTTTTAAATGATTTACATGAGTATATAATGGTTTTCTAAAGTAATTTGAAGTACTGAAGAATAATTTTTATTTCAGTCAAAATAGAGCTTGTCACACAATGGTAATTTGCGTATTTTAGTTACAAACTTTAAACGCTTATAACTTTTGCAATCTAAATCGGATTTCCAAGAAATGAAAAATAATTGATTTATATTAATAATTGCTTTTAGATGAGTGAAAGTGGGTTTTCACTTTGGGTTCTAATTTTCAGGTTATGTTTAAAACCGTTTTGGAAAAGGTCGATGTAAGAGCAGTTGTCGACCATAACTATAAACAACTATTTTAAGTGTTTAAAAATATGGAAAAAATGGTAAAATCATTATAACTTATGTAAAAGTTTTTTGAATCATAAAGTTTAAGTTTTGGCTAAGATAAACGATATTCTGATCAAAGTAGTTAAGATAGCTTTTTGCAAAGCTTTTGTAAGGCTTTTGAAACACTATGGTAACACTTTCTTTGAAAATAATCTGTTTTGAAGTGGTAAACCGCGAGCTGTTTCCCGAACTATAAGTAATCATTTGTAAATGCTTTGTGGAATGTTTTCAAAGATTTAAAAGTATTGAAATTGTTTTATATGGAAATTAAATTGATTTACTTGATAATAAAACGGGGTTTTCAATTTTAAATAATCGGATATGGTTGGAGGTAAATCTTCGGATGTTTGATATTAATCCGGTAGATGATGACAGTTACTATTTGAGGAATTTAAAAGGTAGTTCACTGGTCTTCCATTTATAGTATGAGTTGGATATGGAGATTAATATTAAGTATAAGTGGATGATATTTCTATCCAGATCTAATGTCAAAGAGTTGGATAAATCTTTAATTAAGATATGGGTTTCCCAATTCGATTGGGATAAGTTGGGTAGAAATAACCTTTGGATATTTGATATGAAATTCTTTGGTGTAAGCATATACTATTTGAGGAATTTGGAAGATATTATTATTATATCGTTATTCCACTGACAGTATTCGTTGATTATGAGGATTGATATCGAATATAAGTAGATACAATTTCTGAGCAACTTATGTTTAATATCGATTGATTTGGGTTTTGTCGTGAATCATATCTTCAAAAATATCATTCTTGAAATCCAATGAGATTGAGTTATGGAAATTCATATCGTAATTTGGGGATTCAACCAAATCTTTGATTTAAGGAAATTAAAAATAAGGAATTGGGAAGGAAGAATAATCTTTTAGTTAAGATTACAGAATTGAATGTTCGGAAACCAATTTAATTGGAAACTAGGGTTGACATGTAGGGTAAGGGTTTTCAAAGGAAACTTGGTTTTTGATAACGAATTATCAAATGGAAAATTAATTAAGGCTAAATTATCTTTGATTTAAGGGATGTGTTTTAAAAGAAAAAGGTTGAGTATGGATTTTGTTATAATTTGAGAATGGTTTTAAAGAAGTTTAATTTAAAAAAATCCAAGACAGAAGGAGATTTGGTTGAAAGCCTGTATGTTCCGTAATTGTATTTTTTTAATTGCGCTTATTATTTGGAAAGACCGGGATCGAATATATGTTCTAAAACCATTCCAAGTAATAATATGACGTTATGGAGACATTCAAGACTTGGAAAGCAACGAATGAAGACAGGGATTCTTTGAATTGTTTGGATTGATTGTTGATGTCTCGGTTGGGCTGATTCCCCGATACGAGGTTATAAGTGGCATAAGGTTTGAATATATTTGGATATTTTCGGATTGGTGTTTCGTTTAGACCCAAAATAGACATATATGGATTGTGTGTCTGACATTGTAATTGACTACGTAGCACTGATCTCTGTTAAATATATATCTGCTTGGTGGCGGAGAATTTATTCTCTTACTTAATACCCTTCTCTAAGACGTATGAGCTTAGAGGTTATATATCGATAGAAATCAGTGATGCGTAGTGAATGGATAATGTGACATACTTAGGTTATATAATGGGCTATGAATGATCAAAGCATGGCTTATTGAAGTGTAGCTTTCTGTATATCGTAACCTCGGCATACCTCACAACCCGGTAAATAGCTAAAACAGGAAAGATGCAGTGAGGTTAAGAGTAGTCATTTCCTTCTAGATAAAAGGTGTACTATGGTATGGAGCCCAGGTATTAACCTATGTGGATAACTTCTATTTATATGGATGTTGATGTTGCAAGCGCTCGGTTTAAAGGTTGGTAACGACCGGGAAGTGATATACTCAGGCGTGCTCTAAGTTACCTAGTTAAGGAGTAACCCAGCCTCGTGTTGGCAGAGAGCCCGATTTGGTTTTCGGGATGTCCCTCTAGAGGCGTACCCATCAGTTTGGTAAGGAAGTTCCTTTGCCTGGTCATTTGTTGGAAATCCAATTTTTCCACTAGGAGCCTGTACGATTTTAGTTGTATAGCCAGCTACCAGTAAGATTACGTCAGTATAATGGGATATGGCATTATGTTGGCTATGATTAATACGTTTATTTACGAAATGATTTTCACACTATGCACTAATAATAATAACAGAAGATTTTAACGTATTAAGCATTTTTGACTATCATAAGGAGAAACCTCGCCCATGTGTGCGCTTGCATTGTGTGTTTGCCGCGAGACCTTATGGTAGTTTCATTTTTTCAAAAGTCATAGCGAATTTCTTTGCACGGGAATTCATATGGAGTAATCCTGTTCCGCGTTAGCGGTGTGGTTCGTTGAATTACCTAACTTAAAATTAATCCTAAATAACAACTGTGTTTTTAGTTCTCACACCATTCCCACGACTGACCTGGAGTTTATTGTTCCAACACCTAAACTCTAGGTGCCCATTATTTTGCACGGGAAGCCTAGTAGTTTAGTTTGCAGGTTTATCTTTTAAGAGTTGGATTCAGGTTTGTAGCTAGAATTATATTTTGGATTTTCTTAGTCCGCTGAAGGGTTTATATCCGCTGAGCTTATGTTGTACTCTGATGTTCCTTGTAACTTTGATGTTATATTATGGTAATAAAATGAAAATTTATGTTATTTTTGTGCAAATTTGTAAGTATCCATAACTATCCGTCTTTATGAATGGTTTAAGTTGGTTTAATTACCGGTGAAAACCAGTCAAAAAGCCGGGTCGTTACAGATTGGTATCAGAGCTTTGGTTTATACAGAGCAATGGGTATGACATATTTGAAGAAAAAATAAGGACTCATCAGAGTTATGATATCTCATTAAAGATAGGGTTAAGAATACCCTAGAATGAGATTTGAGAATATTATGCTTGAGAGAGCGTCTTTCACCATAAAGTCAATATGTTTTGAATTAGAGTAAAATTTATGAGTCGAAATTAACTTATGGAAATATAAGAAAATTTCCTTATCTCATAAATTATTAGGCATTTATAATTTTATATGAGAATAAATAACTTAAGTGAGTAAAACCGTTAAAAAGAAAATTAAGGGAATGTTAGGTTGCGCTGGAACTTAAATAAAAATTCATTTGCCTATTAATAATTTCTGAGTTGGTAGTAAGAATAAGAATGACCCAAGTTAGGTAAATTTAAGTCCCTTGATTATTTGAATAGATGATTAGAGTACTTTGAATAAGGAATTCAAAGTATGAATGCTAAATGAGTATAAATTTAACTTGTAAATGGATTAACATGAGATTGGGAACAATTTGAATAAAAATTGAAATAGAATGAGTGTTCCCGAAATATAATTCTTCACTTGTCGCTGGGTTTAGATTGACTCGTTGTCATCTTTTGACGACCACTGTCTGCCTGATTGTCATGCTTGGATTGTTGTTCAATTTCATTCTTGAATCCTTCTTTTTGCCCTGTTTTGACCAAACCATGGACAGGTTGATTAGTGAATGGTTTTAAATTTGAAACGAGTATATTACTTTATCTCTTAATTTGAACCTGAATTAGTGTTAAGTGCAAAAAATTTGTTAAATAATCCAAGATGTTATTTTTAGGGAATAACTGGATGATTTGAGAAACGGAATATTTATTTGAGAATTTGGATTCAAAATAATTTTGATAAATTTGAGGTATGAACACTTAGTCTTATGATTTGAGTTAATTTGTTAAGTAAACCCTGAGTTCCATAATTTGGGTAGTAAGTTAGAAAGTTAATTTCTAAATTTTAATTTTTCTTAGGGTCGTAAATATCTAGGTACTAGACAATATCTATCCCAGTTGCTCCTTAGTGGTAGTGGTAGTAGCTCTGAGTCTAGCTCAGAAAATATTCGATTATAAACATGACCGGTGACGACCCTAGTAATTACGAGATTATGTAAACCTCTATTTTAACGAGAATCAGATAGAGTATCTTGAGAATGATATGGGCCTTGGTTTCGACCATTACATTTCCGATATGTTAAGAGAGAAATGGGAATTTAAACTGGTAAAGGAGTTTAAATTTACTCGTCTTCCTTTTTTAGGACGAAAGGTTTTAAGGTGTGGGGGGGGGGGGGGGAGGGGTGAATGTAATGATCCAGAATTTTTAACCAAATTAAAAGTGGAATTTTTATTACTTAATTTGAATTTTACATAAATATATATGGTTAAGAATTTTGATAAGTTAGATGATAGAATTTATTTGAATTACAAATGAGAATGATTATTAATGAGTTTGGATTTATTGATACTATTTTTTGTTCGATCGGATTTGTCAAACCATAACATGAATTAGTAGCATTAGAATTAAGTGTTGCCCTTAGTTTATTAGCATTTAAGGAAAACTCTACCAAAAGTTCACCTTCTCTTCTTAAGACAAGTGTATGGACACTTGTAATTTTGCATGTAAACTTTCATGCATGGTTTCCACTTGTCCACTTATGTGTCTTTACCTCCTTACTTCTCCTTTCCTATATAAGGAGCTCTTTACTTCATTTTTTATCATCCATTTTTATTTATCATACCTTCTTCTTCTTAAGCTTATAGCCATGGTTTGCATGGCATAAGTCTTCCTCTTTTCCACTACCACCTTGCCAAAGTTTGTCGCCATCCTCCTCCTCCTCCTCTTATAATATAAAGAGAGAGAGGTTAATGTATATTATATTATACATATTGGTGAAGAAGACGTTGCGCCGAAATACCGTCCAATGGTTCGCTCAGCTAGGCTCGCCTACCGTGAAGATTTGGAAAGCTGTTAGGTGAGAACTCTTGAACCATGGTTTATATATTTAATTAATAGTTAGAATGATTTAAATATAGTGATGAATTATTAGTGGTTAAAGATGATCGATGTTTGTTGTGATGGATGATGGATGCGTAGTTTAGAACACACACACTATTAAGCGTTAGTTTTATAACGCTTGTTCACAGTTATGATTTATTTAATTATGATGATGATGGTTGCTATAGATGTTTATAATGGTTGTTGACGCTGTTTTGCACACATTACGACACAACAAGTATGGTATCACATTAGTGATCGACAAATCTCCTTCGTAATTAGAAGTAATATCATTATTGAAATTGAAGGTTAATAATTGGGAAAGACCATATGTATGAATTCATATGTATTGATAAAGTTCTTTAAATGAATAAATAAATACCGGAACATTCTCGGATGACAGAGAGGATAGTGTCTAGGCTTGGGTTAAAAAAATATAGTTTCCTGCTCTCCCTGGCTATCCCTAACTGATCTGACAAATGGGATGGTTAATTTGAAATTATTTGAATTTAGAAATGAACTGGAATTTGATTTATTAAGTAAAAAATAAAAGTTGAATTTTGAACCCAAAATAAATTTGGAAATTCAATGTAAATTACTTTAAATGGTTTTAAATGATTTAAATGAGTATATAATGGTTTTCTAAAGTATTTTGAAGTACTGAAGAATAATTTTTATTTCGGTCAAAATAGAGTTTGTCGCACAATGGTAATTTGCGTATTTTAGTTACAAACTTTAAACGCTTATAACTTTTGCAATCTAAATCGGATTTCCAAGAAATGAAAAACAATTGATTTATATTAACAAGAGCTTTTAAATGAGTGAAAGCGGATTTTAATTTTGGGTTCTAATTTTCAAGTTATGTTTAAAACCGTTTTGGAAAAGGTCGTTGTAAGAGCAGTTGTCGACCATAACTATAAACAGCTATTTTAAATGTTTTTAAAATATGGAAAAAATGGTAAAATCATTATAAATTATGTAAAAGTTTTTTGAATCATAAAGTTTAAGTTTTGACTAAGATAAACGATATTTTGATCAAAGTAGTTAAGATAGCTTTTTGCAACGCTTTGTAACGCTTTTGAAACGCTATGGTAACTCTTTCTTTGAAAATAATCTATTTTGAAGTGGTAAACCGTGAGTTGTTTCCCAAACTATAAGTAATCATTTGTAAAAGATTGGTGGAATGTTTTCAAACATTTAAAAGTACTGAAAATGTTTCATATGGAAATTAAATTGATTTACTTGATACTAAAACGGGGTTTTCAATTTTAAATAATCGAATATGGTTGGAGGTAAATCTTCGGATGTTTGATATTAATCCGGTAGATGATGACTGTTACTATTTGAGGAATTTAAAAGGTTGTTCACTATTATTCTGTTTATAGTATGAGTTGGATACGGAGATTAATATTAAGTATAAGTGGATGATATTTCTATCCAGATCTAATGTCAAAGAGTTGGATAAATCTTTAAATTAAGATATGGGTTTCCCAATTCGATTGGGATAAGTTAAATAGAAATAACCTTTGGATATTTGATATGAAATTCTTTGCTGTAAGCATATATTATTTGAGGAATTTGGAAGATATTATTATTATATCGTTATTCCACTGATAGTATTCGTTGATTATGAGAATTGATATCAAATATAAGTAGATACAATTTCTGTGCAACTTATGTTTAATATCGAATGATTTGGGTTTTGTCGTGAATCATATCTTCAAAAATATCATTCTTGAAACCCAATGAGATTGAGTTATGGAAATTCATATCGTAATTTGGGGATCTAACCAAATCTTTGATTTGAGGAAATTTAAAATAAGGGATGTGTTATAAAAGAGAAAGGTTGAATATGGATTTTGTTATAATTTGAGAATGGTTTTAAAGAAGTTTAATTTAACAAAATCCAAGATAGAAGGAGATTTGGTTGAAAGCCTTTGTATTCTGTAATTGTATTTTTTTAATTACGCTTATTATTGGGAAAGACCGGGATCGAATATATGTTAGTAAACCATTTCAAGTTATAAGACGACGTTATGGAGCAATTCAAGACTTGGAAAGCGACGAATTAAGACCAGATTTCTTTGAATTGTTTGGATTGATTGCTAATGTCTCGGTTGGGTTGATCCCCCAATACGAGGTTATAAGTGGCATGAGGTTTGAATATATTTCGAGATTTTCGGATTGGTGTTTCGTTCAAACCTAGAACGGACGTATATGGATTGTGTGTCTGACATTGTAATTGACTGCGTAGCATTGATCTCTACTAAATATATATCTGCTTGGTGGCGGAGAATTTATTCTCTTGCTTAACACCCTTCTCTAAGACGTATGAGCTTAGAGGTTATATATCGATAGAAATCAGTGATGCATAGTGAATGGATAATGTGGCATATTTAAGTTATATAATGGGCTATGGATGATCAAAGCTGGCTTATTGAAGCGTAGCTTTGTGTATATCGTGACCTCTGCAAGCCTCATAACCCGGTAAATGGCTAAAATGGGAAAGATGCAGCGAGGTTAAGGGTAGTCATTTCCTTCTAGATAAAAGGTGTACTATGGTATGGAGCCCAGGTATTATCCTATATGTATAACTTCTATTTATATGGATGTTGATGTTGCGAGCACTCGGTTTAAAGGTTGGTAACGACCGGGAAGTGATATACTCTGGCATGCTCTAAGTTACCCAGTTAAGGGGTAACCTGGCCTCGTGTTGGCAGAGAGGCTGATTTGGTTCTCGGGGCGTCCCTCTAGAGGCGTACCCATCGGTTTGGTAAGGTAGTTCCTTTACCTGGTCATTTGTTGGAAGTCCAAATTTTCCACTATGAGCCCATACGATTGTAGTTGTATAGCCTGCTACCAGTAGGATTATGTCCTTATAACGGGATGGGGCATTATGCTGGCTATGATTAGTACATTTATTTGCGAAATGGTTTTCACATTATGCACTAATAATAATAACAGAGGATTTTAATGTATCAAGCTTTTTTGACTATCATAAGGAGAAACCTCGCCCATATATGCGTTTGCATTATGTGTGTGTCGCGAGACCTTCTGGTAGTTTCATTTTTCAAAAGTCATAGCGAATTTCTATGCACGGGAATTCATATTGAGTAAACCCGTTCCGCGTTAGCGACGTGGTCCATTGAATTACCCAACTTTAAAATGAATCCATAGCAACTGTTTTTGAGTTCTCACACCAGTCCCACGACTGACCTGGAGTTTATTGTTCCCACATCTAAACTCTTGGTGCCCGTAATTTTGCACGGGCAACCTAGTAGTTTAGTTTGCAGGTTTAGCTTTCAAGAGTTGGATTCAGGTTTGGAGCTAGAGTTATACTTTGGATTTTCTTAGTCCGTTGAAGAGTTTATTTCCGCTGAGCTTATGTTGTACTCTGATGTTCCTTGTAACTCTGATGTTATATTATGGTAATCAAATGAGAAGTTCTGTTATTTTTGTGCAAATATGTAAGTACCCATAACTATCCATCTTTATGAACGGTTTAAGTTGGTTCAATTACCGGCGAAAACCGGTCAAAAAGCTGGGTCGTTACAATTTTCTCGACCAAAAAGTCACTTGGTGTTTCATATGGTCGACCCTAAGGTTGACCTTAAACATAAATTGTTCGACCTATGCATTTCTTTGGGTCACCCTAGCCTTGTGTATTTGTGTCAAGCCGAATTCTTTTCTTCTGGTTGTTTTAATTGTTGATTATTCTGATTTCTGGTGATTCCAAATGGCTTCGCTGCATTGCTTTGAGCTATGTTAAGAGGTTAATCCTAAAAAGGAAAGCCAGCATTATAATTAACTGTATTTCAGATTAATGAGTTTTTATGTGAATTTTTGTGTACTAATTTCATGAACATATCATGATTTTTCTTACATAGTGCATGTGTTTATAAATCATTTTTAAAAGGATTTTTAATATATAAAACTATCGCTTTAAGATAAATATTTTGTAAAATCAATTTATAAAACTATCATTATTTTTTTCCTATTTACATGTATATATTTATATAACAATAGATTTTAAAGATATACTTTTCGAATAATTTTCTGAAATCATTTTAAAATGTCATTTTCCTGAAAATAATTTTCTATATAAAACATCATTTTTTTCACTCTTCGATAGAACTAAGAATGCTATTTAAATGTAGTAAACCATCGGGTATGGGTTACATAGGTTTATTATATCTTTTACTTCCATACTTATTCCATTGAAGCTATTTTTCATATGGAACTGACTAGCTTATAGTCAACCGATCAGTAAGAACATGCGATATGGGATGCACTATTGTCACTGTTTTGGTTATTATTTGAGAGTTTATGACATTTCTTGTTACTGTTGCTAGTACTAGGCTGTTGGGCCATTTTATTGGGCTATTGGGTCCTATATTAAGTTGTTGGGCAATTCATTGGGATATGGGTCTTATTTTAGGCTGTTGGGTTTTATATAAAATAGTACTTGGCAGGCTATTATGCTAATTATTAAGCTGATGGGTCTTATATCAAGCTGTTTGGCTAATCGTTAGGTTGTTGGGTCCTATCTTAGATTTTTTTTTCTAAATTTCATTACTTTGACTTCTAGAATTTTGATGATTTCTAAATGTTTTCACCGTTTGTTGATGTCTAATATATTTATAAAAATAGCACTATAACTATCCGCTGATTTAGATATGGTGATTACATTTGAATTGATTTGGAATTTTAACAAGTTTCATATGTTGATATCATATTTATTTCCATCTTGATGATTTTATGTGTTTGAAATTTTATAAATCCTAGCCTTAAGGCTTAGGCAATTTTTGTTCATGGAAATCTTTGTGTAGTTGTTGCCTAATACATGAGACCTTAACATGTTGATTTAGTCGAACCTTATCATGCATATTATGACATTAGAAACTTATGATATTGCTTCTCTATTGAGAAGTTTTACCTTACTGAAATATTGTTCTTCACCTATCATATCCTAATATTCCTTTTTAATTTAGATCCACCTATATATTTTGTATACTCAGGTCAGACCGAGCTTTTTTATTTTAGTACCAGTTGTTGATACCTACTTAGCCTGCTTCCGCTTTGGTCTACCTTGTCGTTCTTTGGTATATGGGCATGTTTTGTGTAGCCGTCTAGTAGTATATTTGTGTCACTCTAATATGTACATTTCTTTTGGACTTGTCGTATATATACATGGTTTATATAACCACTCACACTATTTATTAGACTCGATGTATTTGTATACAGATGTGCCTACTGTTCTTTTAGGCTCCGTAGTATTGAATTAATCTTGAATCTTTTATGTTGATTCACTTAAGGTAAGAGAATAATAGAGCATCAAACAACGTACTGGATATTTTTTTAAGACATGAATCACGGATGGTCACTTATAACCATCCTTATTCTCCGCAATTGCAGATAGTATTACCTAATAGTACTCTTTTTTGGTGTGGGTCTTGAGTTGGAGCGTCACGGTTGCATCCATCGGTAGATAGATTTCATCTGGTAGACCCATGGATGGTGATTCGTATGGTGCAGTTTTACATCCCAATAGGTTTTCAATCTGTTTTAGTGGAAACTACCATGCTAGGTTGATGGCAGACACTAAAGGCCTATCATATGGGTAGAATCTAGGATTGGTCCTAATAACACGACTGTTGTAGTAATTATAGTGCAAACAATCAGCTTGAACAATCAACTGGACAAACTATTTGAGTAATCACCCTCAGTAATGCATAGACACTTTACCCTTGTAACACTAAAACTTTCTTATGTCTGTTATCTCTTATTTCAATTTCTAGTAGTCACTTCTATTTACCAGACTTTATGTATGATCTATTCTCTTCTTCCCTCATAGGCATATAAGAAAGTAACATATTTCCTGATGGGCTATGAGCATGGCTTGGATGTTTCATTCTTATGTATTTTTAGTTTCAATTTTTATTCACTTTTTTTATATAATGCAATTGAATTTGTGAGATAGATGTTTGATGTAAAGATTATACACTATAATATTATAAGTGATTTCAATACTTATGAATGACATGATTTATGAAATGATACTTTTCAGAAAGTACTACCTATTTTTAGCTTTAAAAATGTTTTATGTCATGTCTTATTAATCTTTGTCTCTACAAAAATTTTTGTTATACTTAAATGCTTAATATTCCTTATTATGACTAGTTTGGGGTATGCTAAGGGGTGCAGGGTGTTACATTTAGTATCAGAGTCTATGGTTATATATTCTCAAAAAATATTTTAAAAAGTAAATATTTTCAGAGAGGTCTTTGAAATGAAAAATGTTCTAAAAAATATAAAAGTTTTTGCACCAAAAGTCCGTTATATCCACCTTGTTTCCTTGTCCAAATTCTCTCCTTCCTTCCTTAAACTATCTTTCAGATAACCTACCTAGGCTTACCCACAAATAGAAATTCTAGATCCATATAGGTTAAACCCTAGATTTCAGATGTTAATGTAATTGTTTTGTTCATTATTTACAAGTCCATTATTGGTATAGAGTTAGGAGATAACTTGCAATCTGAAAACTATTAGGTAAAAACCTATTTAGAGAAGAAGACAAAGGATGGAAAGATGACCTAAATATATTTCCATAGAGATTCAAGAAGAAAGAGAAAGGAACATGGAGGGATAAGAGAAAGGCATAAATAAGATCACTAGCATTTCAAAAAGCAAAGAGTTGGAGTATCAAAAGTAAATCAAAGAGGTGGAACTATGCTAAGAGTTGTAAGGATGACTAGTTAGAGGAAAATTGTTGATCAAAAGTATTCAGCAATAAAAAGGGAAAGGACAAGGAAAAAAGGCAACAAAAGAAGTGTCATCTCTCTCTAATTCTTTCTAGTTTTCATATTCATGCTGTAACAACCCGGATTTTTACATGCTAAGATGAGAATCAAGGCAGAATTTAATTATAAAATCTGAATCAAGGTAAACGGGCTATGCCATTGCGTTCGTCTCGGAAAAATACGCGAAATAGAGTCCGAGTTTTCGAAAATCGGAGTCCGTATGACCAAGTTATGGCCCGTCAAAGTTTCAGAAAATTTCAAGTTCAAAAACAAGTTCAAATTTGAATTCAGGTTTCAAATTCAGCCAAACAGAAGAGGCGGGAAAAATTCCCGCCACCCCCAAGTCGACTGGGGAGTCGACACTCCCCAGGTGGTGTCGACTGCCCAGTCGACACCCCTGTCGACTTGGGTGGTCGGCCAGTTTGGCCTGGGTGCACCTGACTTGTTCCTCAAGACATGTTTGGAGGTTTGTGACGGATTTTGAGGGCTCAGATCTATCCTAGGGTTTATCCTATGGCCTAAACTACTCCTAATCTCTATAAAAAGACCCCTAAGCCTACCCTAAACCCTCACAAATCACTCATGCCACGAAGTGCCGCCCAAATGCCAAGTGATCATGGCCTCCATCTCCAACTCCAAGGGCTTATGCATCCAAATCGGATCCGAATCAAAGGTGCTAGCTTGCTACACCAAATCAAGGGAGTAGATCAACGTTGCTATGCAAACTTCATGACGATTCTTCCACAAAGGAGCCACCTTTCTTCATCAAGACGATTCATGCTCCTAGCCCTCTTACCACGCTATGTAAGTTCTAGCTACTTGTAGATTCTAACGGTGGTTCTAATGTGACATGGGATAAAATGCGATGAAACATAAGTATGCTAGCCTATATGAACCTTGTCATGCCTCTTTTGCTTGAACCTATGACTTTGGGCTATGCTTAGTGACTAAATCATGCCACTCATGTTATGTTTAACCTAGTTTATCTTGCAAGTTTGAATCTTTATCTATGGAATGTTAGCATGAACCTTTGGGAACCATTTGACTTGTGAAACATTGGCAAAGACTTGACTTTGGGGCTTATGCATGTAAATGAACCCAAACCCCTTATGTTATCATGCATGCTTGTGGCCAAATTCCCTTATGATACTATGCATGTTTGTGGCCAAATTCCCTTATGATACTATGCATGCTTGTGGCCAAATTCCCTTATGATACTATGCATGTTTGTGGCCAAATTCCCTTATGATACTATGCATGTTTGTGGCCAATATGTTGGCATAATACCCTACTATGTGACTCACTTCCACTTGGGTTGGAAATACGTTTGGGTAGCTTAGGAAAAACGTGAGTATGACATGAAAAACTTGACATGGGGTTTACATGAGAACATGACATTCATGATACATTTAAATATGGTTATGACACGTGGGAAAACATGGAACTTGAACTAGACATGGGTGGGTTGTAAGTGTAATAAGACACTAGACCAAACATGAAAGTGGCCAACTCGAGGTTGGGTTGAGTTTGTAGCATAAATCTACCCGGACCCGCCCGGCTTAACTAGAGGCTACAAACAATAGGACCCAATGTGAGTAGTTGGTCACATAGCACTTAAAACCCGAGGTTAGACTATGTTGTGGTGTAAATCTACCCGGACCCGCCCGGCGTAACTAGTAACCACAACAAAGTCTAATGTGAGAGGTTGGGGGTGCATTAATCTAATTAATGCCACATGAAAAGGTTAAGTAATTTTGGCTAATGACACTTAACCGATATGACACGAATGGGTAGGTTAAGTGAAACCGGACTTGGTTTCTTAATGACACTTAACCATATAAGACAATTAGGGGATGAGGTTAAGTAATTTACACTTAACTAATCCGACTTGGTAATTAGATGGTGTTAAGTAACCTACACTTAACTAATCTAAACACGGTACTTAGATGGGGTTAAGTAATCCATACTTAACTAATCTAACATGGTAAATTCGATGGGGTTAAGTAATTTACACTTAACTAATCCGACTTGGTAATTAGATGGGGTTAAGTAACTTAGACTTAACTAATCTAAACACGGTAATTAGATGGGGTTAAGTAACTTAGACTTAACTAATCTAATCACGGTAATTAGATGGGGTTAAGTAACCTTCACTTAACTAATCTAGGCACGGTAATTCGATGGGGTTAAGTTGAGCACTTAACCAATCTAAACTTGGTAATTCAATGAGGTTAAGTAACCAATACTTAACCAACTTAACATGATAATTTAATGGGGTTAAGTAACTTATACTTAACCAATTATATATGATGATTTGATGAGGTTAAGTAACCTATACTTAACCAATCTAATATGCGGACCTGATAGGGTTAAGTCACCAGACCTTTTAAATATACTTAACCAATCTGACTCGATAATCTGATGGGATTAAGATAATCTATGCTTAATCAATCTAACACGATAATCTGACAGGGTTAAGACAAATAAATACTTAACCAATTTGACTTGATAGGGTTAAGTCATGAGCTCCTTGGTGTACTTAACTCGTAGGGCTAAGCCTTGAACTTGAGTACTTAGCCAACCTCGACATGATTCGTGGGCGGGTTAAGTTATGAACTTGAATGACAACACTTAACCAATTAGACAAAACCCTAGCTCAGGGGACTAGGTTGAAAATCGTAGTTAACAAGGATAGCGAGAAGAGAAGCTAAGTGGTAAACCTTAGTTAAGGATAACTAAGTAATAATTCTTAGCCAAGGACATGGGGCTAGTTCATAAATAGATGAGTAACCTGAAACGGTAAGTCATCGCTTAGTATACGAGGAGGAGCAACTTATCTGACTTGGATAAAAAGCTCCAGCGAACTGGGTGACGAAGCGGTAGCTTAGGGGGGACGTGAGGGTACTCTTGGTATCCCTCTATGAGGTGGCAGGTGGTTCATGAAACCCGGCCTCACAGAGGTTAAGGTCTGCGGTATAAGTGCCAAGAGTATGCCTTGGTTGCTATGCGAGCGACCTAAAGACTGGGATGGATTAGCGTGGAGTCGACGATACTTGTTTTTGCCTTGGATAGCACGTCGCCGACTACTTACCATCTTTAGTCAATCGTGTACGAACGGAAAGGCAGAGAGCTCCCAACAGACCATGTTCTTGCTATTGAGTCATGAGTGAGGTTGGCCAATAGGGAAGTGGGGCATAGTGGGGCCGGGATGTAGTTCTCATACATGATTTTTCTTGGATTGCCTTTGAGTAGTTGAGGGAGGCGTCACGTCGGACCATAGCCACGGATACAAAAACAGACCTTGATATCTGCATCAGCAGACGACTTAAAGCTCCCGACCGAGTTCCGTATTTCTCGATTTGCCCGGGCACGGAACTCGGATGGCACATTGAGATACATGTGTGTCTAGACATGGAAAACGATTCACGATACGTACGTGGGATAAAGGGCGCGGTTGACGGGTGGCATAATCCCTAGTGGCCCTAGGTGGCTTGAACCCAAACCGAGACACGGAAACGTTCATTAGGTAGCATAATCCCTAGTGGTCCTAGGTGGCATAAATCCTAAGTGAACACGCGATAGTTCATGGTAAGAAAACATAACCAGATCAAGGGTAGTAGTCCAAAACAACTTCAAGGATAAAATGGTACTACGTCGAGGTAGTATAGATTTACATGGGAAAGCCCGTACGACCTATGGCAAAGGACTGAACTTATACATGGAAAGAAATATACGAGTGGGAAAAATCTACATATGCTATATATTAGGTTGACATGGACCATTACATGACATTGGGCAAGGGACATTCATAGTTAACACATGACGCGGGTTGGGATACTAGTACGAGAGGTGCAGAGCAAATATACATGATAAATACCTTGGGATGGTATACATGATAGATACCATGGGATGGTATACATGATAGATACCATGGGATGGTATACATGATAGATACCTTGGGATAGTATACTTGATAGAAACCTGACGATGTGATACCTTGATTTATCATGACACCGTAGTTTATCATGATATCTTAGTTTATCTTGCTACAGTAGTTCAGCTGTTATCCTGGTTTAGTTTATCTATCTTGTAGTCATCCTTATGTTTACTTTCAGTTTAAGCATGTCATGTTACCTTTACCTGTTTTTATACTGGAAGTAGATAGGACTTACCAGTCTTTGTGACTGACCCCGTTTTGTTTCGCCTCTTTGTCTTCCGTTCCCCCCCCCCCCCCCACCCCAGGTTTTCAGGGAGGAAACACTGTTATTTAGTTCAGACTTCTTCTGCTTGAAGGTCGTCACACATGGCTTGTGGACTTTTCTTGGCTATGGCTAATTTACTGTTTTACTTGGGGAATAATTTATGAAATGGTTTATGCTTCTTTACTATTGCAAGACAGGTTTGATGTACTCTGATGTAAAAGGCTTTAAACCTTGATATTTTATAAAGTAATGAAATTTGTTTTACTTCCGCTGTTTTATATGTTCTGTCTTGTAATATTTCTGTGCATGTTTACCAACAATGCCTCTCCAAACCCAGTGCATTCCTTTGTGAGTGACCCTGGCGGAGGTGGGGTGTTACATTTGGTATCAGAGCAGAAGGTTACCAGAATGGGCAAAAGTTTTTAAAAAACCTTCTGAAAACTATTTGAGAAACTGTTTACAAAGAAGCATTTTTCAAGAAAAGTTTTTTTTAAAGGCTATACCCCAAAAGCCATTAGCACTATCTTTTGTTTCCATGATCAAATCTCTTTTCCTTTCTTTCCTCCATCTGTGGTCACAGTAGTTTTAACTGTGACTAATCCTTGCCTAGCTACGTAAGTGTTTTCCCGTGCGATGGAGGAAGTTCTCGAGAGACCTGTTACCGAAGTTATAAGAAGGGATAATAAGAGCAAGGATAAAGGACACGAGCTTAAGAATAAGCAACTTGTTGGTATGGCTCGATCCACGAAGGAAGACAAGGACAAGATCAGCGAGAGGGCAATTGTATGCTCTCACTCCTAGAGTACCCAAGGGGGATGGTACCGTTTCTGTTAAAGGCTTAGCCTTTCTTTTCTATCATCCCGTCCAGACTTTGTATTGATCATCGCATCATGTAAGTCTGCTTCGATAGTTAAGTCTCTGCACCTTAGTACTAGCATAGTAGAAGATCCCACTTTAGTCCCAAAATGTGGATGGAGAGTCGGTCCATTTATTCATGACTTGTTTGGAATTGAGATTGTAAATGCCAAGTGTTGAGATTAGAAGCAATGCTTCTATTGTTGAGCTATGGATGGATTCTAGGGATGAAGTGGTTATCCAGTAAGGGATGCCATTCTCGGTTTTGAAAGGAGGGTAGTTAAACTCTTAACTTGCCTTGGTAATACCCTCGAAGTCTCGTGTAACCTTTTGGGTTCTGTCATGGTTAGTTACCTAGAATTCTCTTGATGCATTAATCGGAAATCCCTGATCCGATCGAGTAACGTTCGCCACTAAGGTGAATGGTTCATTCCGCTTAAGCATGAGTTATAGGAATCACCCTAGTAAGTGCACGTGGTAACATGGATTGGCATCGGTAAACGAGATCCAGAATTCACTAGTGAATTTTGGAGAGCTTGCATGAGTACGCATGTATGGTTGAGCCAAGTATACTAGGGAAAGAATAAGTGAAAAAGGAACGAGAGGCAACAGTGAAATGAGTTCTGACTCATACCTTGGAAATAGGAATCAAGGAGCTACGAAAATCATGATGTCAAAGGTGGTCAAGGCACACTAGAATTAAGCTCAAGGAAATGCGGCTTAAACGCGCACATCATATCTCTTTTTAAGAGTATATTGTTGATCCCTGGTTCTCCTGTAGAGCTTGCTTGCATGCTATCGCTTGGTGGATATCCTCTCGGTCATGTTTCTGTTGCAAACCCCGTAAGGAGTTTGTCTTGTTTATCTCCTCGATTTTATCTTGGGAACCTTAGGTAGAACTCTATGGATGTAAACATGTATTTGAAGCATGTTATGATTGATATGGTTGCAAATGGTTGCAAGTGGTTGCTCGTGGATGCGCGAATACACGTTAGATACTAGATCGACGCACTCACATTTTGCATTGCATATGCACGAGTATTTATACTTGTTTGAAAGTTAATGTGTTGTCATGCGGATGTTGCATATGAATGAATGTTTGTGCACACATGTAGTGTTTATATGACTAGGACTATTTGCATACATGTTGGACTCATGGCACTAAACATATCTTGCATTAGAAAGATCATTCAGGCCTGATCATTAGCATTAGCTAGGGAACATGTACACACACTTTCTGCATGTGTTCATAAAGCATTAGGAGTCTTTTAAGAACCATGGTTGCTTGTGGATGATGTTTTGAGTAGATGGATGATGGATGGTAGGATACGTTCTTCCTAACTTGGAGATTTCGGGGACAAAATCCTTTAAGTTGGGGAGGATGTAACAACCCGGATTTTTACAACATGCTAAGACGAGAATCAAGGCAGAATTTAATTATAAAATCTGAATCAAGGGAAATGGGCTATGCCATTGCGTTCGTCTCGGAAAAATACGCGAAATAGAGTCCGAGTTTTCGAAAATCGGAGTCCGTATGACCAAGTTATGGCCCGTCAAAGTTTCAGAAAATTTCAAGTTCAAAAACAAGTTCAAATTTGAATTCAGGTTTCAAATTCAGCTAAACAGAAGAGGCGGGAAAAATTCCCGCCACCCCCAAGTCGACTGGGGAGTCGACTTGGGAGTCGACACACCCTAGGTGGTGTCGACTGCCCAGTCGACACCCCTGTCGACTTGGGTGGTCGGCCAGTTTGGCCTGGGTGCACCTGACTTGTTCCTCAAGACATGTTTGGAGGTTTATGACGGATTTTGAGGGCTCAGATCTATCCTAGGGTTTATCCTATGGCCTAAACTACTCCTAATCTCTATAAAAAGACCCCTAAGCCTACCCTAAACCCTCACAAATCACTCATGCCACGAAGTGCCGCCCAAATGCCAAGTGATCATGGCCTCCATCTCCAACTCCAAGGGCTTATGCATCCAAATCGGATCCGAATCAAAGGTGCTAGCTTGCTACACCAAATCAAGGGAGTAGATCAACGTTGCTATGCAAACTTCATGACGATTCTTCCACAAAGGAGCCACCTTTCTTCATCAAGACGATTCATGCTCCTAGCCCTCTTGCCACGCTATGTAAGTTCTAGCTACTTGTAGATTCTAACGGTGGTTCTAATGTGACATGGGATAAAATGCGATGAAACATAAGTATGCTAGCCTATATGAACATTGTCATGCCTCTTTTGCTTGAACCTATGACTTTGGGCTATGCTTAGTGACTAAATCATGCCACTCATGTTATGTTTAACCTAGTTTATCTTGCAAGTTTGAATCTTTATCTATGGAATGTTAGCATGAACCTTTGGGAACCATTTGACTTGTGAAACATTGGCAAAGACTTGACTTTGGGGCTTATGCATGTAAATGAACCCAAACCCCTTATGTTATCATGCATGCTTGTGGCCAAATTCCCTTATGATACGATGCATGTTTGTGGCCAAATTCCCTTTTGATACTATGCATGCTTGTGGCCAAATTCCCTTATGATACTATGCATGTTTGTGGCCAAATTCCCTTATGATACTATGCATGTTTGTGGCCAATATGTTGGCATAATACCCTACTATGTGACTCGCTTCCACTTGGGTTGGAAATACGTTTGGGTAGCTTAGGAAAAACGTGAGTATGACATGAAAAACTTGACATGGGGTTTACATGAGAACATGACATTCATGATACATTTAAATATGGTCATGACACGTGGGAAAACATGGAACTTGAACTAGACATGGGTGGGTTGTAAGTGTAATAAGACACTAGACCAAACATGAAAGTGGCCAACTCGAGGTTGGGTTGAGTTTGTAGCATAAATCTACCCGGACCCGCCCGGCTTAACTAGTGGCTACAAACAATAGGTACCAATGTGAGTAGTTGGTCACATAGCACTTAAAACCCGAGGTTAGACTAGGTTGTGGTGTAAATCTACCCGGACCCGCCCGGCGTAACTAGTAACCACAACAAAGTCTAATGTGAGAGGTTGGGATGCATTAATCTAATTAATGCCACATGAAAAGGTTAAGTAATTTTGACTAATGACACTTAACCGATATGACATGAATGGGTAGGTTAAGTGAAACCGGACTTGGTTTCTTAATGACACTTAACCATATAAGACAATTAAGGGATGAGGTTAAGTAATTTACACTTAACTAATCCGACTTGGTAATTAGATGGGGTTAAGTAACCTACACTTAACTAATCTAAACACGGTACTTAGATGGGATTAAGTAATCCATACTTAACTAATCTAACAGGGTAAATTCGATGGGGTTAAGTAATTTACACTTAACTAATCCGACTTGGTAATTAGATGGGGTTAAGTAACTTAGACTTAACTAATCTAAACACGGTAATTAGATGGGGTTAAGTAACTTAGACTTAACTAATCTAAACACGGTAATTAGATGGGGTTAAGTAACCTTCACTTAACTAATCTAGGCACGGTAAATCGATGGGGTTAAGTTGAGCACTTAACCAATCTAAACTTGGTAATTCAATGAGGTTAAGTAACCAATACTTAACCAACTTAACATGATAATTTAATGGGGTTAAGTAACTTATACTTAACCAATAATACATGATGATTTGATGAGGTTAAGTAACCTATACTTAACCAATCTAATATGCGGACCTGATAGGGTTAAGTCACCAGACCTTTTAAATATACCTAACCAATCCGACTCGATAATCTGATGGGATTAAGATAATATATGCTTAATCAATCTAACACGATAATCTGATAGGGTTAAGACAAATAAATACTTAACCAATTTGACTTGATAGGGTTAAGTCATGAGCTCCTTGGTGTACTTAACCAACTCGTAGGGCTAAGCCTTGAACTTGAGTACTTAGCCAACCTCGACATGATTCGTGGGCGGGTTAAGTTATGAACTTGAATGACAACACTTAACCCATTATACAAAACCCTAGCTCAGGGGACTAGGTTGAAAATCGTAGTTAACAAGGATAGTGGGAAGAGAAGCTAAGTGGTAAACCTTAGCTAAGGATAACTAAGTAATAATTCTTAGCCAAGGACATGGGGCTAGTTCATAAATAGATGAGTAACCTGAAACGGTAAGTCATCGCTTAGTATACGAGGAGGAGCAACTTATCTGACTTGGATAAAAAGCTCCAGCGAACTGGGTGACGAAACGGTAGCTTCGGGGGGACGTAAGGGTACTCTTGGTATCCCTCTGAGAAGTGGCAGGTGGTCCATGAAACCCGGCCTCACAAAGGTTAAGGTCTGCGGTAGAAGAGCCAAGAGTATGCCTTGGTTGCTATGTGAGCGACCTAAAGACTAGGATAGATTAGCGTGGAGTCGACGATACTTGTTTTTGCCCTGGATAGCACGTCGCCGACTACCTACCATCTTTAGTCAATCGTGTACGAACGGAAAGGCAGAGAACTCCCAACAGACCATGTTCTTGCTATCGAGTCATGGGTGAGGTTGGCCAATAGGAAAGTGGGCATAGTGGGGCCGGGATGTAGTTCTCATACATGATTTTTCTTGGATTGCCTTTCAGTAGTTGAGGGAGGGGTCACGTCGGACCATAGCCATGGATACAAAAACAGACCTTGATATCTACATCAGCAGACGACTTAAAGCTCCCGACCAAGTTCCGTATTTCTCGATTTGCCCTGGCACGGAACTCGGATGGCACATTGAGATACATGTGCGTCTAGACATGGAAAACGATTCATGATACGTACGTGGGATAAAGGGCGCGGTTGACGGGTGGCATAATCCCTAGTGGCCCTAGGTGTCTTGAACCCAAACCGAGACACGGAAACGTTCATTAGGTAGCATAATCCCTAGTGGTCCTAGGTGGCATAAATCCTAAGTGAACACGCGATAGTTCATGGTAAGAAAACATAACCAGATCAAGGGTAGTAGTCCAAAACAACTTCAAGGATAAAATGGTACTACGTCGAGGTAGTATAGATTTACATGGGAAAGCCCGTACGGCCTACGGCAAAGGACTGAACTTATACATGGAAAAAAACACACGAGTGGGAAAAACCTACATATGCTATATATTAGGTTGACATGGACCATTACATGACATTGGGCAAGGGACATTCATAGTTAACACATGACGCGGGTTGGGATATTAGTACGAGAGGTGCAGAGCAAATATGCATGATAAATACCTTGGGATGGTATACATGATAGATACCATGGGATGGTATACATGATAGATACCATGGGATGGTATACATGATAGATACCTTGGGATAGTATACTTGATAGAAACCTGACGATGTGATACCTTGATTTATCATGACACCGTAGTTTATCCTGATATCTTAGTTTATCTTGCTACAGTAGTTCAGCCTGTTATCCTGGTTTAGTTTATCTATCTTGTAGTCATCCTTATGTTTACTTTCAGTTTATGCATGTCATGTTACCTTTACCTGTTTTTATACTGGAAGTAGATAGGACTTACCAGTCTTTATGACTGACCCCGTTTTGTTTCGCCTCTTTGTCTTTCGTTCCCCCCCCCCCCCCCCAGGTTTTCAGGGAGGAAACACTGTTATTTAGTTCGGACTTCTTCTGCTTGAAGGTCGTCATGCATGGCTTGGACTTTTCTTGGCTATGGCTACTTTACTGTTTTACTTGGGGAATAATTTATGAAATGGTTTATGCTTCTTTACTATTGCAAGACATGTTTGATGTACTCTGATGTAAAAGGCTTTAGACCTTGATGTTTTATAAAGTAATGAAATTTGTTTTACTTCCGCTGTTTTATATGTTCTGTCTTGTAATATTTCTGTGCATGTTTACCAAGAATGCCTCTCCAAACCCAGTGCATTCCTTTGTGAGTGACCCTGGCGGAGGTGGGGTGTTACACATGCTTTATTCGAATTTGCAACATTTTTCTCCTTTATCTTTGGTAGTTTAGTTGATTGTTTGCACTTAGACATATCTCTAGTTATAGACTCGGTATCAGTTTCTAACCTTGTGGGAGGATCGATCCAGTTATTCATGTTTACTTGGGGTTTGAAACTTGAGATTCTAGACATAGAGTAGTGTTGTAACAATCGAAGTTTTAAGTCAAATTAACTAATTAATTAAGTACAATTATTAGAATTTAGCTATTTGTGTTGCACCATCATGTCCATTGTGATTTTCTGATCAATTTGCATATATAGTTTGTAGGAATCAGAGTTAAAATGAAAAAGGTTTCAAATAAACAAGATATATATATACACACACACATAAATATGGCATGGCTTGAATCGTGAAAGTGCCAAGGCGAAAAATTACCGCGGTACATAGCGAACTCGAGGTTTTTTTGGCCGATCTGTCCTATTCCAATGCATTAGATTTAGGATCCAATGGTCCTAATCCTATCAGTGACATGACTAACTTGGATTGAATCTAGAAATCCAACGATCCAATATCCTAGGGCTACACCAACAATATACCCTTAGACCTAGCTATTTACTCATAACACAACTTTTCCCTCTCTATGTTCTTTTTCCTATGACAGACAAAAACTTAAATTACTTTAGGGAAAAGGTTTATAAAATAAAATATTTATAATCCACTTAAAGGATGGATCTGCAACAACGATGAAGAAAGAGCTAAGGACCACATGTGAGTACAGTAATTATTTAGATAGTATGTAGTTTAAAAGTTTAGGATTTTTAATAGTTTTATTTATAGTTTTACTTACAGTTTTTCTAGCTGTTCTTTTTTGTAAGTAGTTTAATATTTTTATCATAATTTCTTTTATTTAAGTTCTCTAAGAAGTTTACTATTTTCCTTATAGTTCCTTCCATTTATTTAAAAGTTCTATAAGTTTATTTTTATAGTCTTTTTCTGTGACGGCCCGCCCCGCACCAGCCGACATTTCCAATGAAAGTGCGTTGTGCCGATGTCCAACCAGCACAGGACGGTCGCCAAAGAAAGGAAAGGTAAGGAATTTGAACTAACAAGGAACCTGTAGAATGTCTCACAGCGCAAGGAATAAAATATAATAATAACATACTTGACATAAAATAGGTAAGACAGTGCATAAGCTGAAAACTAAACATCATAGCAGTGGAAAATCCAAATACAGCTTATGTTCCACATCATTATCATTACAACTTTTGAAAACTGTCTCTAAAGCAAATAAGGAAGGTACACTACTAACGCCCAAAGTAGTGACCAGCAGCGACACAGGGAGAATATATAGCAAATAGTACGTGTAAGCCTCCTGCTCGTCTCCGGACAGCTACTCGTGCACAACCAGCTAACCTGTCTCTAGTCTGCCCGTTTAAGAGCACCCAGAGTAATAAGAAGAGACATAAAACTATGGGTCAGACAAAAGTCTGGTATGAGCGATAAGCAGCAAAACAGAACAATAATAGGTATATTAAACCATACCTGAATCTGGACCTGCAACCAAAGAGTTGTATAATACTCTAAGGTGTCACTAACATATGGTGTAAAGGATACGGGGGTGGGGTGTGCATGTCATAATGATGTCAACAATCAAGCATAGCAACCATCCTCACATCTCTCACTCAGTGCGTAAAGCATACGATATCCACCACTTTGATTAATAGACCCATCGAGGTAGTGACAGAGTTCGACTTGTATAACTATTGCTACCACCAAGCTTGCCCCCATGGAGTTATGACTCAATCCTTACAAATGACCATACCTCATTGGTCCATAGCCAATAGTCCTACCTAGGCCACTGTGGCCCTGAATCCGTCCATATACCCCATAGTGATCCAAAGTTATAGACATCGATAACCCCTTAGCACACGTCCCACAGCAAAGCCCAACTCTTGAAGTTAACTCATTGGTTCCCATTTGGATCCTGAGTAATAACCTTCCATCTGGACTTCCTTTGCATCTTGGGTTTTGGTCGAATTGGAGTTGGTCTTCAGAAAATTCGTCGCGTAGTAGTTCCAAATTCGGTTCGGTCTCTATGCCCCATTCGGTTCGGTGCCCATAGCCCATGCCTCGGTTCGGTTTGGATACGTATATTGCTCCAGTCGTCATCAGTTCGGTTCGGGTCTCTCATCCAGTTCGGGTCTCCCCATCCGGTTCGGTTCGGATTCTCCGTCGTGGTTTGTCTCAGCTCCTTCATTTCCAGCTCCACTTACGTTGATCTGATCCCACTCCATAGCTTCAGTCTGATCCGATCTCCATGCCCTTGTTTCTGATCCGATCTCCACGCCCTTACTTCCGATCCGAACCTAACTCCAACTCTTATGAGAATGGCCTTCCTTCTTGCCAAGCCTCTTGTGCCAAGTTCCGATCCAAATCGAATCCCCTTGCTCAGTTCCCTTATCCGATCTGAGCCCCATACCCGATCCGATCCGGTCCGAAACTCTGCACATTTCCTACAACTTTTCCTGCGACTGTTTTACGCCATTCGACAACATTTTCGACCAATCTAACTTTTTTAATCAATCACAAAACATACCATACAATCATAGCAACATATAGAATTGACCACTAACAACAAAACGATAATTTGATAGGTTAAAACGAATCAAACATAGTCAAAATCCCATATTTTCCCTTGAGCATGTTTAAGCAAAACTAATGATAGGATTAGTAAAACTTAACCAAATTATCCAAATTTTCTAACAGAGGCCTAAAACAATATTTCGAAATTTATAAATATTTTTCCATAATTTAATCATGTTTAAATTCGCTAATTAACACTAATTACCCTTAACTAACCATAATTAGTGAGGAACTATGCAAATCACTCACCTTGGCCATAAATTAACTTTAGATCTGAAATAATCTCTGTTATGGCACTATTTCCAAAGCAATACAACAGCTCCAACCTTGCTTTGGTGCTATTTCTCCTTAATTTGGTGTTGCTAAGCTTAATCCTTGATTAAACGGTGATTAAAGGTGATTCTAGATGTTGGAGGCCATTGCTAAGTTGAGAGGTATGATAAGTGGCGGCTGAAAAATGAGAAAAGGGTGTTCTCTAAATCCTAGCAGCCCTTAAATACTCCAAATCCCGAAATCCCCCTCTGGGCCTAGCTGTTAATTACCCAATTTAGCCTGGTTAAGCTATTTTTCACCTTCTAAACCTTAATTCAGCCATATCTTCCAAACGGTAAGTCCGTTTTTCACATATGATCACTCTACAGAAGGGTAAACCACTATCCGGACCTAATGGAAGTGGTTTTAGGTCAAAACTCCTTTCCAATCAAAAGTTATGGCCAAAACAAGAGCGGCTAGGGGCAAAACGATCATTTAAAAATCGGAAAAAATCATGATCATGGGAAATTACCCCAATAGTCGTCTCCCAAAGTTACATGACCATACGACATCGTATGTGAGATAAATAAATATTCTACGATCCTTCGATGCGTAGAATGCGGGTCGTTACATTCTCCCACCCCCTCTTTAAGAAATTTCGCCCCCGAAATTCCTTAACTAAGAAACAAGAAAAGGATCCCGCATGCCTACCGACTATTCACAACAATCAAACATACAAAAACAAACAAGTCTATCCTAGCATGCGGAAAACTAAGTCACAATTAAAACCTTACCAGGCAAAGAGTTCTGGATACGTCTTCCTAATGCTCTCCTTTGTCTCCCAAGTACAGTCATTCACATCCTCGCCCCACTGAACCTTGACTAGATTCACCGCTTTCCTTCGAAGTTTCTTCGTATCGTGCTCGATAATACGAATCGACTTGAGGTTCCCAAACGCCTCGGGTTATACTTCGATATCATCCAACTGATCAGGTGAAATAGTTATATCGGGGTCGTGCACGAATTTCCTTAAATGGGAAACATGAAATACGTCATGAACTCCCGCCATCTTCTCTGGTAATTGAACTTTATATGCTAAATTCCCCACTTGCTCGAGGATTGGTGATGGACCAACAAATCTTTGTGCCAGCTTTCCTCTCCTTCCAAATCGAATAACATTCTTTAATGGAGAGATCTTGACAAATACTAGGTCGCCAACGGAGAATTTCAAATCCTTTCGCCTCTTACCAGCATAACTCTTCTTCCTATCTTGGCCAGCCTTCATTCGTTGTTGAATGATCTTAATCATGTCTGAAGTTTCTCTTATCACATCTGGTCCAAGCACAAATTTCTCACCGGTTTCTAACAAACATGACGGTGAGTTGCACGGTCTTCCGTACAAAGCTTCATATGGAGCCACACCAATACTGGACTGATAACTATTATTATATGAAAACTCTACTAGATGCAAATGGTCATCCCATGATCCACCAAAATCCAATATGCAAGCTCTCAAGAGATCTTCTAATACTCGATTCATCCTCTCTATCTGACCGTCGATTTGAGGATGATACACGGTACTGAGATGTAATTCTGATCCTAACGTCTCTTGTAAGCTCTTCCAAAATCCACTAGTGAACAACGGATCTCGGTCACTCACAATGCCTTTGGGTATTCCATGAAATCTCACTACCCACTTTATATATAGTTCTGCTAACTTAGCTGTTGTTCTATTCGACTTGACGGGTATAAATCTTGCACTCTTGGTCAATCGGTCCACAATCACCCAAATGCTATCATGGCCCGATCTAGTCTTTGGTAACCCATCAATGAAATCCATTGAGACTTATTCCCATTTAAATTCTGGAACTTCTAACGGTTGTAACAAACCACTAGGCTTCTTTTGCTCATCTTTAACTAGATGGCAATTCATGCATTTGGATATAAACTTCCCAACGTCTCCTTTCATCCCTTCCCAGTAGTAAGTCTGCTTCATGTCTCGATACATTTTGTTACCACCGGGGTGTATAGTCAGTTTTGAGTGATGCCATTCTCTAAGCACTTCATCTCTCAATCCATTGACATTGGGTACAACCAGTCTTCCATTCTTTCTAAGCCGTTTATCTCGATCAAGCCCATACTTGTTCATCTCCTTGTCGATACCCATCTCTAACTTGGAGATGATTTCCATTAGGTTAGGATTGCCTCTCTGACTGGAACCATTCCGCTCAATCAAAGTGGGTCTGATCGTCAAACTTGCTAATACTTCTGGATCCAATTCGCACTTTGGTCTGAAATCATACCCAGAGATGTACTCCAGTTGCTTCCACTCTAGAAACATAGCCCCTAAACTGGCATGTCTTCTACTCAATGCATCAGCTACCGCATTGCCCTTTCCTGGTGTGTATGCGATATCGAAATTGTAGGAAGCCAAGAATTTCAACCATCTTTGTTGTCGGAGATTTAGATCCTTCTGAGAGAAAAGATACTTTAACGATTTATGATCGGTAAACAACTCGAATCTTCCTCCCAAAAGATAATGCCTCCACGTCTTCAATGCGAACACAATCGCTGCCAATTCGAAATCATAAGTAGGATTCCTTTTCTCATGCGGTTTCAGTTGCCGACTAGCATAAGCTACAACCCTACCTCCTTGCATCAATACAACACCTAGTCTAGTACCATAGGCATCTGTGTATACCGTCATCTCTTCATTCCCTTTAGGAATGACTAACACGGGTGCACATGTCAACTTTTCCTTTAGACTCTTAAATGCATTCTCGCGCTTTTCGTCCCAGACGAAAGCTTGATTTTTCTTGGTCAACTGAGTCAACGGTGCCGCTGTCTTGGAGAAGTCTTGGATAAAATTATGATAATATCCAGCCAACCCCAAGAAACTTCTTACGTATGTTACATTCTTGCGCGTAGACCAATCTTGTACCGTAGCCACCTTCGCAGGGTCCACGGCAATACCATTCTCTGAAACAACATGGCCCAAGAATCTCAGTTCGAAGTTATTACCATTTTTGAACCAAAGTGAACATCAACGTAAGGTCCTAAACAATCCATAGCATTCATCGAACAAGTCCTGTCTATCATACGCTAAAACCATGAATATGTCGATACCCGAATCACTGGTCCAACCGGTATCAAGGGCTAATGGAAGCCCCAGCTCCAAACGGACTTCCGCATGCCCAACGCACGTTTATCCTCCAAGGATAACTAGATCACGTCCAACGGATCCAACGTAAGTGGGCGTGCCCAGATACCCCTACTTTGAGTCTGCCTAGAAAACTCCAAACTATCGACGACTCCTTGGCACTCCATCAGAAGAGCTACCCTTAAATCCATCTTTAACTCGAGTCCACACATAAGTGAAGGGACCCATCGACCTTAATGGAAAATATAACTGGTGCTCCCCCACTCAGAGACGCTTCTCCGGATAAATCCCTTCTTTAAAAGATCGCTTACTTGCACCCCGAGCTTTCGCTGCTCCCTTGGCACCATACGACAAAGTGGCATCATTATAGGTCTGGCATCTTTCATTAAACCAATACGAAACTCAATCTCTCGGTGTGGTGGAAGTCCGGTCACTTCCTCGAAGACGTCCGGATACTGGCCAGCCACGGGCACATCTGACAACTCATCATGTGGGATGTCAAGGGAATTTAGAAAACTAGCCATTACCCCATCACTAGGTAGACCACCAAACACTACCCTCCGCCCATCATCCGCTCTAACTGTCACCAAAAAGCCCTCACAGTCTACCACCACCCCATACCTTTGGAGTCAATCGACTCCCAAAATAATGCCAAACCCAGTAAAGCCCAAAACAAAGCAATCACAAGCAAACATACATCCATGACTCGATAGGACTGCATTATGATAAGTCATACTAAGGCTAATCGAACCACCGATCAGGTTCGTCACAACTAAAGGTCTATCGACAATCTCAGGTTCCAATCCCAACCTATCTACCAGGTCACTAGATACGAAGGAATGGGAAACCCCGATATCAAACAAACTAGAACTGGAACCTCATAAATGGAAAGCATACCTTGAATAACAACACCCTTTCCCTTCTCCGACGCAGTTGGGGAATTCGACGAAGAAGGAACAACGTTGATAGCATACACTTCCACACTCTGCTTCTTCTTAGGGGGTTGCGGACATTCTTTCTTGAGATGTCCCACTTGGCCGCAATTGAAGCACTTCCTTTCCCTTGGCTTCGCTCGACATTCTTTGGCATAGTGGCCCTTCTTGTCACAGCTAAAGCACTCTACATCTTTCTTGTTCTTCTTTTTCTAGCCATCCTTAGCTTGGTTCTGTTTTCTCTTTTTCAGGGACTCCTCATTAATCTTGGCGAGACCGACTCTAGGCGCCTGCACTACTACACCGCCACCATTAGTAGCATTAGGAACTGCTCCCAGAGCATCCCTAACCATCTCTCGTATGAAGGCAGTAAACATCTCCCTTATGTTAGGGACATTCCCATTGTTGGCCCCTGAACCTGCTTCTTCTTCAACTCCTGATGCGGAGTTCCTCACTGCCTTTCCCATATTTCGATTAATCGTTCAATATGTAAAGAGAAAACGATTTACCATCTTCTTAGTGGTGCCAATGCAGTGCGACTTCATCCTTAGCTATACTAATAGTATATATATATAGCTTTTGAAAACCAAAATATCACAAATACGCGCTCTCATATACGTACACTATCTCTCACTGGTGTCTTCCCTAGGTTAACTACGCAACCTAGAGCTCTGATACCAAATGTGACGGCCCGCCCCGCACCAGCCGACATTTCCAATGAAAGTGCGCAGTGCCGATGTCCAACCAGCACGGGACGGTTGCCAAAGAAAGGAAAGGTAAGGAATTTGAACTAACAAGGAACCTGTAGAATGTCTCACAGCGCAAGGAATAAAATATAATAATAACATACTTGACATAAAATAGGTGAGACAGTGCATAAGCTGAAAACTAAACATCATAGCAGCGGAAAATCCAAATACAGCTTATGTTGCACATCATTATTATTACAACTTTTGAAAACTGTCTCTAAAGCAAATAAGGAAGGTACACTACTAACGCCCAAAGTAGTGACCAACAGCGACACAGGGAGAATATATAGCAAATAGTACGTGTAAGCCTCCTGCTCGTCTCCGGACAGCTACTCGTGCACAACCAGCTAACCTGTCTCTAGTCTGCCCGTTTAAGAGCACCCAAAGTAATAAGAAGAGACATAAAACTCTGGTTCAGACAAAAGTCTGGTATGAGCGATAAGCAGCAAAACAGAACAATAACAGGTATACTAAACCATACCTGAATCTGGACCTGCAACCAAAGGGTTAGTACTACATACTGTACAATACTCTAAGGTGTCACTAACATATGGTGTAAAGGATATGGGGGTGGGGTGTGCATGTCATAATGATGTCAACAATCAAGCATAGCAACCATCCTCACATCTCTCACTCAGTGCGTAAAGCATACGATATCCACCACTTTGATCACTAGACCCATCGAGGTAGTGACGGAGTTCGACTTGTATAACTATTGCTACCACTCATCGAGGTAGTGACGGAGTTCAACTTGTATAACTATTGCCTCATGGAGTCACGACTCAATCCTTACAAATGACCCTACCTCATTGGTCCATAGCCAATAGTCCTACCTAGGCCACTGTGGCCCTGAATCCGTCCACATACCCCATAGTGATCCAAAGTTATAGACATCGATAACCCCTTAGCACACGTCCCACAGCAAAGCCCAACTCATGAAGTTAACTCATTGGTTCCCATTTGGATCCTGAGTAATAACCTTCCATCTGGACTTCCTTTGCATCTTGGGTTTTGGTCGAATTGGAGTTGGTCTTCAGAAAATTCGTCGCGTAGAAGTAGTTCCAAATTCGGTTCGGTCTCTATGCCCCGTTCGGTTCGGTGCCCATAGCCCATGCCTCGGTTCGGTTTGGATACGTACATTGCTCCAGTCGTCATTGGTTCAGTTTGGGTCTCTCATCCATTTCGGGTCTCCCATTCGGTTTGGTTCGGATTCTCCATCATGGTTTGGCTCAGCTCCATCATTTCCAACTCCACTTACGTTGATCCGATCCCACTCCCTAGCTTCAGTCCGATCCGATCTCTATGCCCTTATTTCCAATCCGATCTCCACGCCCTTACTTCCGATCCGAACCCAACTCCAACTCTGATGAGAATGGCCTTCCTTCTTGCCAAGCCTCTTTTGCCAAGTTCCAATCCAAATCGAATCCCCTTGCTCAGTTCCCTTATCCGATCCGAGCCCCATACCCGATCCGATCCGGTCCGAAACTCTGCACATTTCCTGCAACTTTTCCAGCGACTGTTTTACGCCATTCGACGTCGTTTTCAACCAATCTAACTTTTCTAATCAATCACAAAACATACCATACAGTCATGGCAACATATAGAATTGACCACTAACACCAAAACGACAATTTGATATGTTAAAACGGATCAAACATAGTCAAAATCCCATATTTTCCCTTGAGCATGTTTAAGCGAAACTAATGATAGGATTAGTAAAAATTAACCAAAATAACCAAATTTTCTAACAGAGGCCTTAAACAATATTTCAAAATTTATAAATATTTTTTTAGAATTTAATCATGTTTAATTTCGCTAATTAACACTAATTACCCTTAATTAACCATAATTAGTGAGGAACTATGCAAATCACTCACCTTGGCCATAAATTAACTTTAGATCTGAAATAATCTCTGTTATAGCACTGTTTCCAAAGCAATACAACAGCTCCAACCTTGCTTTGGTGCTATTTCTCCTTTATTTGATGTTGCTAAGCTTAATTCTTGATTAAACGGTGATTAGAGGTGATTCTAGATATTGGAGGCCATTGCTAAGTTGAGAGGGATGATAAGTGGTGGCTGAAAAATGAGAAAAGGGTGTTCTCTAAACGCTAACAGCCCTTAAATACTCCAAATCCCGAAATCCCCCTCTGGGCCTAGCTGTTAATTACCCAATTAAGTCCGGTGAAGGTGTTTTTCACCTTCTAAACCTTAATTCAGCCATATCTCCCAAATGGTAAGTCCGTTTTTCACGTATGATCACTCTACGAAAAGATAAACCACCATCCGGACCTAATGGATGTGGTTTCAGGTCAAAACTCCTTTCCAGTCAAAAGTTATGGCCAAAAAAAGATCGGTTAGGGGCAAAACGGTCATTTAAAAATCGACAAAAATCATGAACATGGGAAATTACCCCAATAGTCGTCTCCCAAAGTTACATGACCATATGACTTCGTATGTGAGAGAAATAAATATTCTACGATCTTTTGATGCGTAGAATGCGGGTCGTTACATTTTCCTTAGTATTTATCAGTTATTTCAGTTCTTCTACAATTATTTACATTTTCTTATAACTGTAAATGTTGGTTTACAAACACAACTTTTAATCCTCTTTTTGCACATAAAATTGAATATTAACGTAAAACTTTAGAAATATGGGTTAAATAAGAAGTAAATAAATTTATAATAAATATATGTAGAAATTGCATATTTACAATAAAAAGGAACTAGACTAAATTAAGTAGATTAACGGAGATTTGCAGTGAATAATGACTAGTATTATAATTCATAACAAACAGAAAGATAAGCAGATTATTATGATAATAAATAACATAAAAATCATAGTAAAAAGTATATAAGAAAACTATTACGATACTAGTACTATCATTACTCATTTAGGAACTAGGTCAATAGGTTGGCCTCAAATTTAGGATTGATCTAGAAATAAAAGAAAACAGAGATTTTCGGTTAGGACCCGTACCAACCGCATCCCCTTTAAAACAAGATTTAATGTTTGTAGGAAGGCCGAGCACGCTCATGATGAAGTTGGCGAAAAAGTCAAAAGAATAAGATTAGGTTAGCGCGTAAAACCATTGTTTGTTTGTTAGGACTCATCTGACCACCTCTTCTTTGAAAACATGATCTAATGGTCTCCGAAAGAACGGGCATTCTTAGGTGGCATAGCGGTACAAGAGTTTAATAGAGTTTGATTAGCAAATCAACTAGTATTATTTGAGCATGCAGACTTAGATTTAGGACTACTATGACATGCACTAGTTTATGTGTCTTTTTGCTAGTAGGCATGATCTACTAGTTGCACGTTACCATAGGATGGCAACATAAGAGGGTAAGAGCCGATCAAAGGGTAGAATTTGGAAAACTAATTCAGGCCAATAGAATTTATAATAGCCAAGCGCAAGCAGTCAAAGTAGAAACTCACTTATAATACTTATCATTAGAAATCATCTTATTTGTATATGTACACAGAACTATTATCAAGTCTATCCTTTCACCTTGCTTATGATGCTAGCAATTACTTTATTTGCTAGGCTTTATATCTAGTATGCTCCTCTTTTTTCCTTTTTCCCCTCTAGGCTCACAGTGTTGATATTGATTATTTTTTATTTCTTGGGGTAGCGTGTTTGTTGGGGTTCATTTTTGATTTCAATGCATTTCATTTGCTACTTTTCATTATTTTCAATTGGTTGGTTTGTTATATTACTTGAGATGGGATTTTATGCTATGTACCCTGATTTTCTAGCGAGGTTGAGTGAGACTTGTGGTTTATTTCATGACATAGTACTATTATTATGACTTGATTTTAGTTTTTGAAATAAAGGAAATTTTCAAAAATAAATAATAGGCTATGTTTTCTTTATTTTTCCACTATATCTATTTTACGTGTCTTGTATACTATAGTCTCTGTGATGTTATAGTTATACCTACAATTGTTACACATTCTTTTCTGGGTATACTAAAGGGTGTAGGGTGTTTCATTTGGTATCAGAGCCTGTGGTTGCAGGATTCCTAAAAACATGTTTTTAAATATAAATGATTTTCTAAATAAAATATTTTTTCAGATTTTTTTTTAAATTATAAAGAGTGTTGTCCCCTCAAGTCAGTAAAACATTCATTTGAATCTTTCGTACCTTAATTATTATCTTTTTTCTCTTGCATAGTATGACAAACTCCCCTAATCTTTCATAGGGCACAATGATTCCTACCCGGTTTCATACGTACCTTCTAGCTACGACACTAACAGATCAGCAACGAGAACAAGTGTAAGATCCAACATTGGACGGTGGATCCTTGAACCAACCACCAACAATAGCTGATTTCCCTTAAGTTTGAAAGGATTTTTCTAGCCTTGGTAACAAGACATTTTTAGGGACTTAGATGTTTGTTGAGGCTCAGACATGGCTATGAGGTACCAAGAGGATTTTCAACCTCATTAGACTCTCAGATCGATATAGAGTCCAGCTTGCCTCATGGCCAGCTGACGGAGGATGCTTCCTAATGATGGAAAATAGTAGAGGCTAAGACTGTAGAAATGGATTGGGATCGATTCAAGGAAAGGTTCGAGAGAAGCTCTTATCTCAAGCAGAGGAAGGGCTGCAATCAGAAAGGTTCATTCAGTTGAGATAGGGATACTTATCCATTAAAGAATACATCAACCAATTCAATGAGATGACACAATTTGGGTTAGATCTGATTAATATGCCACCTAAGAAGGAAACTAATTTTGCGAAGGACTTGAACTAACCCATCCAAGGACTGGCATTGACTCATGTGCCCAAGGGGTCCACATTTGAGTCCTTGGTAGAGATGGAGTTGATGTCGGATGGCAGTAGTGAGGAAGTAAAAGGGGTTCCATATCTAGCTAAGACCAAGAAGAAATGATTGAAGGATAAAAAGAATGAGAAGAAAGGTAATAGTCCACAGAAGGGGAAGATTCAAAAAGACAATAAGTTCCATAATTATGGTTTGGTGGGTCGCTATGCTAAGGATTGTAAGAGGGATATAATGAGAAGTAATTGTTGTAATTGTGGTCAGGTTGGACATTTTAATAGAGCATGCCCTCAGAAAGTCACTGGAGCACATAGGGTTAGTGCACATATTACGTAGATCCAGATGGCAGACTAACACCATCGAGTAGTAGGCAAGACAGAGATAAAAATATCCTAGTTGAAGGTTTGATTACTTTTTCTAATTTTCCCATTCGAGCACTTTTGTGATTTGGGAACATCGCACTCCTTTATTTCTAGCCCTTTAGTTGATTATTTTGCACTTGAGTATATCATTGGTTTCATACATGATAGTAGTCTCAAACCTCATAGGAGGATCGACACACTCGTTTATGATTTGTAGTGGTTGAGAATTTTGCTGCTGTGCTTAGATTTTGAGTGTAACACCTATATTATGGGATTTTCTGGGTATAGGATGATACTTGGGAGGGATTGGCTAGCATCGTATGGAGCTATACTAGACTTCAAGAGGAGAGTCTTAATATTATAGACTTGTTATAAGAGGACTCTCGAGATATCTTGTGACCCACATGGGTCAGTTATGCTTAGCTTTCTTTATTCTCTTGATTCATCTTTAGCCGATATAGATTTTGTTCCTATAGTGAGAGAGTTCCTAGACATCTTTAGGGAGGTTAGGGGTTTACACCTTAAGCAAGAGATCGACTTCAAGATCTATTTGAGTGATAATGCTAAGCCTGTAGCATTATCAATTCGTCATGTGGCCCATAGGGAGAGGAAGAAGCGGAGTAAGCATATAAGTGAGCTTCTAGAGAAGGGCTTTATTTGATATAGAATTTCAGAGTGGGGAGCACCATTCATCATTGCTATAGAGGCGATGGTTCCCTTAGGCTTTGCACTAATTACAAAGCGTTTAATAAGCCAACGAAGAATAATCACTATCCAATCCTTAGGATTGATGATATTATCGACCAGTTAGTTGGTGCCTTCATGTTTCCTCAACTAAACCTAGCTACTAGTTTCCATAAGCTCCGAGTTGCAGATTATAGTATCGATTAAACGATGTTTAGGACACCATATGAGTTTTTCGAATGGTTGATCATGCCGTTTGGACTGACCAGTACCCCAACGTACTTCGTTGATTTGATGATTTGAGTCTTCTAGGAACTGAATAAGTTTTTTGTGGTGTTCGTAGATGACATTCTTGTTGTTCTCCAAGAGTAAAAACGAGCACGCGGTTCATTTTGAAGAGGTGCTAGCTACCCCTAGAAAGCATAAGTTAAAAGATTAATTTTGGAAGTGCCACTTTCAGCGAGATAAAATGTGATTCTTGGGTTACATGGTCCCAAGTGAAGGGCTAGCGGTGGATCCTACTAAAGTAGTAGCGGTCCAGGATTGGAAGGCTCCTAAGAATGCCACCAAAATAAGAAGCTTTTTAAGGTTGGCAAGATATTATAAAAAGTTCATTATATATTTTTCCAAGATTTCTGCACTGTTTACTCCTTTGACTAAGAAGAACTTATCATTCGTGTGGGACGTAGCTTGTGAGGATTCCTTCATGATGCTAAAGTGGAACCTTACTAGTGCCCAAATATTGGTATTACTTGATGGAGCTAAGCCTTTTACTGTATACGTTGATGCTTCTGGTACCGATCTTGAGGCGTTGTTGATGTAGGAGGGATGCAATGGAGGTAGGAAATTGAAGACAAATGAGAAGAACTGCCCAAGCCATGATCTGGAGTAGGCAGCCATAGTTTTTTCTCTCAAGCAATGAGGCATTAGTTATTAGGAGATAGGTTCAAGCTCTACACAGACCATAAATCACTAAAGTACCTATTCTCTTAGAAAGGTGTAAACCTAAGACAACAACATTAGATGTAGTTCCTTGCATCATATGATTCCGAGATTGCTTCTACCCTTGGAAAAGGTAATGTAGTTTCTGACGCACTTAGTAGGAAGAGGGTAGACCCAAGCCTGATGTTTGTGGAATGGATTATCCTATATTTTATTTCTACTTTTGATTTCAAGCCTTCTATGGCTTTACCCCTGGATTGTTAGCATCACTTGAGGTTCAACATACCTTTATAAATCATATTAGCTAAATGCAGAGAGTGGATCTAGAGCTTGCAGATATTTTTGAGAGGATTGGTCGAGGAGAAGCCTTTGGGCATCTCAATGTTACCTTGTAGATGATAAAGGGTGTCCTTGAAGAGATGTGAGACTTTGTGTCTCCTGCACTAGTGAGTTGGTAAGTGTGGTAATAGTAGATGCACATCACTCTCAGATGATTATTCATCTGGGCAGTGAGAAAATGCATAGGAACATTAAAAGAGTGATTTATTGCTGAATATTTGGCCTAGTGTCTAATTTGTCTAAGAGTAAAGGTAGAGCAATGGAAACCGGGTTGACTGCTCCAGCCATTAGATGTGCCATAGTGGAAACCGAGAGCGTGTCTATGGACTTCATAGATGGAATTCCGTATCTTAGAGCAGCAGTACTAGTATTTAAGTTGTCATGGATAGATTAAAAAAGTTCCCACTTCATTCCATTTAAGAGTAAGAGCACGACATCTTGGTTAGCAATATTGTACATCAAAGAAACTATTCAACTCAACGATATACCTACTAGCATTGTAAGCGATAGAGATCCTATTTTCACCAGCAAGTCCTAAAGGAGCTTGGAAGAGGCACTAGGAACTCAACTCAGGTTTAGTACGGCCTATCACCCTCAGATGCTTGGACAGACCGAGAGGGCGAATAGGATCCTCAAGGATTTATTGAGGATGTTTATCCTTTACATTGGAGGGACTAGAGAGGATCATCTACCCTCGATAGAATATGCATACAATAATAGCTTCTAGATGAGTACATGGATGGCTCCTTTCGAGGGAACTTTATAAACGACCATGCAGATCACCTTTATGTTGGGGGGAGATGATTGAAAGATTACTATTGGGACCTGGTATGGTAAGAGAGACTAAAGACAAGATTGATTTGATAAGAAAAAGAATGAAGATGGCCCAAAACTGGTAAAAATATTATGTCAATGGGAGAAGGTCAGACTTGAAATTCGAAGTTAGAGATTTCGTTTTCTTGAAAGTATTACCACTTAGTAATCTGGTGAGATTTGGTTTAGTAGTGAAGCTTTCCCGTAGATTAATTGGACCATTCCCGATTGTAACCAGAGTTAGAAAGTTAGCGTACAGGGTTAGACTACCTCAAAGACTTTCGGTAGTTCATAGCGTATTTCATGTCTCACACTTATGAAAGTTCTTGCATAATTCGGCTGAGGTGGTCGAGCATAGTCTAGTTGAGGGGGTTGAGGTTGAGTGAGAGGCGTCTGTTCGTCACATGTCTACATGAATTTTGGGTCATAGGGTATAAAAGCTTAGGAACAGAGAGGTGAATCTTGTTAAGGTTCACTGGGGAGACAGTAGGGATGAAGCTACAGGGGAGGCGGAGGAGAAAATTCAAATTTCATATCCTTTTCTTTTGGATGGTAAGCTTTGAATCATTCTATATTTGTCATTTCCTTTGAATAAGTTTTATCGTATCCTTAGAGAGACTTCGGATGAAACCAATTGGTGATAGAAGTGATTGCAGACATGTTAATAAGCATGTTATGTATGATGTATGCAAGTGGTTGTGAGTGTTTTCCAGTGGATGTAATGGACGCATAACACACACCAAGCACTATTAGATATCGGCTAACTAGGACACAAACATATAGCATATGGATGTGTGTGCATTTTTATTTGAATTCCATAGTTGTAAAATTGGATGACTAGCATAAGATTATTTCATGTGGATGAGGATTGCAACCCGCATGTGGAACTATCAGTTATCATTAGGAAACTTGCATTCATCTAGGTACATGACACAATTATATTTATAGAAAAAAAAGGTCAAATGAATCAGTAGACCACCTAACCTTTTGCATTAGTTAGGGACATACACACTACACTATTGCATAATTACATGAATTGCATTAGAAAACTTAAGGAAAATGTATGCTTATAGATGATCTACGAGTAGATGATTGTAGGTATTTAGATGAAAGTACTTATCTCATTCTTCTATCCTTTGAGATTTCAAGATGAAATCCTTTAAACAAGGGGTAATAATACAAATTTTAAGTCATAGTAATTAAATAAATAAATAATTGATTACCTAATTAAGTTTATGAAATTTTCAAAATTTAGCTAAGGGAGTTCCACCATCGCATCCTTAGCGATTTTCTGATCAATTTACATATATAGTTTGTAAGAATAAGAGTTAGAACGAAAACGATATCAAATAAACAAGAAAAAAAATCTATATGTACATGGAACGGGTTGATCCCTAGTTCGGCCCATAAGTCAAACCGCAAAAGTGCATAGGCAAAAAATCAACTAGTACATAGTGAACTGGAGGATTTTTATTTTTAGTCAATGTGGCATAGTTTAGTGTGTTAGTTTTGAGATTCCACGGTCCTAATCCTATCTGTAACGTGGTTAGTTTCACTACAACAAAATGACCCTATTACAACGGTGGAACACCGTTGTAATAGGGTTTTTACAACGGTGGGCAAACCGTCGTGTCTTAAGAAGTTGTAATAGCCTAATATCTTTTACAACTTTTCTGCACTGTTGCAAGACCGTTGTAATATGTATATTTTACAACTTTTTTCCACCGTTGTAATAAGTTTATTACAACAGTTATGCACCGTTGTAATAATATCTACTACAACTGTTATGCACCGTTGTGATTGACAATTGAGTTTAAAAAAAAATAAACATCATTTGCAGCTGAAATGAACAATACACTAAATATAGCGATACTCCACAAGCAAAACAAATATTACAGTTATTTGCAAAATAATTTATTTAAATACTCAAATACAAAGTTAGAAACACTAATAGCCGACACACCAAGCATATGAGAATACTCGAATTCAAGCAACCGTCACAGTTGACAGACAAATCCTAAGAATATTTCATTGCTTGACTTCCCAATATGCAGTTGCTTTCCGCATTTGATCTTAAAAGACATACACCATTCCGTGCTTTTCCTTCGCACCCTCTTCAAAGTTCAAACATACATAACTACCATCTATCACCACTGTCACTAACATCTATCACCACTGTCTCTTTCCGAACTGCATCTGTACTTGGAATATGCTGAATTACTGTATCTTTGATTTGCTCTCAAATGACCACCTTGCCCTCCTCTGCTGACAGAATTTAAGCTCCAAATATCCCTGCAACTATTTTGATCTTCCAAATTTACTGCAAATACATCAGAGCCAAGCTAGGATACTTCTCCTGCCCTATTGCATCCCATATCTTGAACTTTGCAATTTCATCATTTACTGCAAGTGTTTATGGGAAAGAAATGCAGATTCAGTACTCAATTCATATAGTATTTCATATACGGTAACTGACAACAGAAACCCAAGTAATTGAATAAATAAATAAATACGAACCAACTATCATTTCCACAAAGACCAAACCTGAGATTCAACAAGCTGGCATTTTACAAACCGCAAATACAATGCTTGATTTCCTTGTCCTAACATCTCCCAATCGATCCTGCTAATCAAATTATTATTCAAGGGTATATGTGCATACATGTATGCATGCTAAAAAAAATGATCAAAATAGCAAAAAATGTGCGCTTTTGGTATGGACATACAAAAGAACGCATAATTTAGTATCTATATGCAGTGAACCCTTCATAAAAAAAGATACAGTAGGGCCTACATCATATACCCCGTGCATATGGCGCATTGTCACTTCGGAAGTTTCAATATATGACCAAGCTTGAAAATTGTTTGCAGTTTAATGTACTGGAGATAGTTTGATACAATCTATAAATTGCATAAAGCTTTGACAGCTATACCAACTAGAACAAACAAACAGCAACATGTGAAATACTTAATTATTTTTGGAACAAGAAGACCCAAGCAAATGTAAACACACAAAATTGGGTTATAATGAATAAGTGGGTGTGACGTATAATTTACTTAAAATATGCATAAGCAGGTTAATCAAATAGTGAAATGTAAAGCACTTCATTAACAGGTCTGTTAATCATTCATATCAACTATATATGTAGGAAACCAAATATAATAAGACATGTAAGCCCCTTAATGCACACAAATTTCAAAAAGAAGAAGAAGATAGTGGTGTTTTCTTACTGATTATATTTTCAAGTACTGACAACAAATATATTATACGAGCACCATTCTTTCATTTGCAAGAAAGAACGAAATTTACAATGGTAATGGAAACTGTATTAACTGAATTTCACCATTTCCTTTATACATACTAAATGTAGACAGAATAATGTTGCTTCAAAGTCACCTAATATAGATAAATTCAATAACTGTGATACCCACATCATCATGTAATACTACTGAACTATTAACAGTATTAGCATCTCCCTAAATTCAATAACCAATTCCACAGTTTCTAAACCTACTTCCAAGCCCTCATTGCCAAAAAAATCAAGGCTTTTACCTGTTTCTTTTGTTGAGATGTTTGTCGCAAAGTCATGGTCAGCAACAGGATCAGACTCGCGTTCGTTAGCTCCAGTAAGTAGTGGTGACCTAGTTGCGGCAACTGTCCAGCTTCGAGATATACAAACGCTAGTTGATGAAGTAGCGACACTGCCTCCCATGCCATTTATCAAAAACACAGTAGCACAGTTTGCCGAGTAATCAAAAATTAGGGTTACCTTTCTTCCCAATCCCTAGATTAGCGTCTGTTCCTTCTTTTCACAAGTTTGTTTTGCGTGATTTTGTTCGACCTCCGTCCTTTGTCACAGCTCGCCTCCGTCTTCTTTTCCCTGTATCACAGTTCGCGAGATCAATTTCCGCCTCCGTTCTTCGTCAGTTCGTCGTTTTGGATAATTTTATCGGGTCTAGGGTTTGAATGATTCTAGCAGTTCTCGAATTTGGGAAAGGGTTTGGAAGAAAACGTTTGGCGGCTGGAGATTATATTATACGGCAAATGAATTTGGGTAAGGGTTTGGAAGCGGTGCTAGACCCGAAATGTTTGGTTTGGAGCCCAGAAAACTTGTGTTGGAGCCAAACGAAAAATTTTGTTATAGCCAAACGAAATTTTCGTTGGAGCCAAGAATTCCTTCCGCATGTTACGCCTCAGATCAAAACCTGGCATACAAATTGTCAACTTTTTTGTTCAGATTTAAGACTATAATAACCGGTAAATACTGAATTTTAACTTGTAACTATTTTCACATAATATAATATTATTATATATTAATCACTTGTATTTAATAGTGAATTATGTTTGTTAATTATTAATTAAATTGTATATTCAATATTTGTTTATCAATTATTGATTATTAGTCAAATAATTACTTATTTAATATTTCAAATTAATTATTATTATTTAGTAGCCAAAATTGTTATTAGTTGCCAAAATTATATTTATTAAAACTGTTGAAACAGTTACTACCAAATCAAATATTACTTATTAATAATAGTTATTATTTATTAAAACTGTTGAAACAGTTACTACCAAATCAAATATTACTTATTAATAATAGTTACTTAATTAACGATTGTTGTTAAATTTTGAGTAAGATTCAAATTCAACAGTACACAAAAAGTACCGTTTCGGACGGGGCGCTGCCCCGCACCCCGCCGGGGGCGCTGCCCCCTGGACCCCCGCGACCTGACCGGGCAGGTCGAACCCCGTTAGCGGGGGCGTTGCCCCCGCACCCCCACCTTGGGGGGTTGCCACCCCCCCTGGACCCCCCCTCCGTAGGGATCATATTTGACAAAAGATTTTGGAAAAACTTTCAACAACGATTACTTATTAAAAAATATTATATACTAAATATTAATTACTACTAATAATCATGATTAATTATAAATTAAATATTTATTAATTGTTATTTACTTATTGATTATTAATTAATTGATTATTAACCGCTCATTAGTTATTACTTACTAATTAATTACTAGTACTTAATAATGAAGTAGTTATAAATAATTATTTTTAATTAAATATTTAATATTTATACATTGATTATTATTAAATAATTACTAATTGGTTGTTAATTAGTAATTATTAGTAGGAATTATTTATTTATTGATGTATTTTTAATTAAATATTTAATATGTATTTATTGATTATTAATTAATAATTACTAATTGGTTGTCAATTACTAATTATTAGCATGAATTATTTATTTATTGAAGTATTTTTAATTAAATATTTAATATTAATATATAGGTTATTAATTAATGATTACTAATTAGTTGTTAATATTAATTATTAAAAATTATTTAATGAAAATAGTTAATATTAAAATATAGTCATATATTACAACAGTCAAAAAATAAAAGTTGTGATAGGCTTTTATTACAACTGTCAAAATAACACAGTTGTTAAAAATAAATTTATTACAACTTTTCTGGAAAAAAGTTGTAAAAAACATTTATTACAACGGTGCTTTAACCACCGTTGTAAAATTGAAGTTGTAATATGGTATTTTTGTTGTAGTTACAACGGTGTTTATACCACCGTTGTAAAAAACCATTTATTACAACGGTGCTTTTACCACCGTTGTAAAAACCCATTTATTACAACGGTGCGTTTACCACCGTTGTAAAATTAAAGTTGTAATATGGTGTTTTTGTTGTAGTGTTTGGATTGAATCAAGAAATTCAACGGTCTGAGTTCCCTAGGCTACACAAAAAATAGACCCCTAGACCTAGCTATTCACTCGTAACAGAATCTTATCCACTCTCTGGGATCATTCTTTTGAGATGAACCTAAACTTAAATTTTTCTAGGTAAAAGGTTTATAAAATAAAATATTTATAATCCACTCAGAGGTGGGATTTGCAGCAACCATAGAGAAAGAGCTTATGATTATGGGTGAATATAGTAATTATTTAGATTATAAGTTAAGGGTTTTTCCATCCAGTAAAACTTAAACAAGGACTCTCCAATCTGGAAAAAGTCATTATTGAAGAGGGCAGTGGTAGTTCTAATTTCGATGAATTATCAAATACAGTGAAATATTTTTGAGATAGTTCCCAACGGTTTATAGAAAATGTAGCTTTATGTATACATGAAGTTTTGAATCCATCACCTAGCATAGATTTTTCATCTATGGTTGCTTAAAACCACGCATATATTTGAAAACATTCAACAATGACATCAGTATCTCCGCCTATAAGAGTAACATGGAAAAATGCATCTGTTACTTGAGATGAATGATATGTAGGGAGTATGTATGTATTATTGCGTTCATACTCTTACTCCCTTTCAGGTTGTTTGAAGTCTGAAGTTTAGAAGGGAGATGCTCGAGAGTTTATATAGGTAAGGGTAAGGATTGTATGACCTCTAGGACCTAAAAGTGATTTAATCCACTTAAGGTACATGGCTGTTTGGATTGGTGATTGGCACGATGAGTAAACTGCTTTGATATATTAGTATCCGTCGTCTACTAAAAATGCCTTAAGGAGGCATAGTACTGGAAAAATATTAGCCAGCATGGCCTGTTTCAGTTGTTCATAGAACTAATATATGATATGGAGTTTAACATCAACTTGGTTTGTAGTATTTCAAAAGCTTGATAACGAAGATGTTTGGTTATGTAGAATTTGTCAATACTAAAGAATGCAATATGCCTCAGTTAATTTGGAAATGGGAGAAGTAAATTGTGTTTGGGTATACACTGCGTGCATATTATGATTATTACGTATGTTTTGCTTTGGTGAATTGTTTCACGGCATTGACTTTAAATTTTCTAGATATGGCATGTTAGCATAGTGCATTTTCAAGTGGAGTGAGATAAAATTAGAACATGAGGACAACAACTGGCTTAATCCTATGTAAATGGTCGCCATATTGATTTAGTGAAAACATGATTTTCATTGGGTATATGTGGGATAGTGGTCCAATTGTTTAAGCTTAGGTTTGTTTTGTTTTTTTGTATTATGGACTTGAAATGGCAGTTTTAGATAGGTACAAGGGATGTGTCTGCTAGATGTGGTGTATATTTGTATATGCGTTGAAAATATGTATGTACTTTTTTATAATTTGTGCGAAATAAAAGAACCCATTTTCAAAAAAAAAAGGGTCTTTGATAGTTTTATTTATAGTTTTTCTTGTAGTTCTTTTCTATAAGTAGTTTACTATTTTTCTTACAGTTTCTTTTATATAGTTAAGTTAGTTTATAGTTTTTCTTATAGTTACATTTATTTATTTAAAAGTTCCATAAGTTTATTTTTCTAGTGTTTTCCTTAGTATTTATTAGTTATTTCAATTCTTTTACAATTATTTACATTTTCATGGAACTGTAAATTTAGTTTATAAATAGTTTTTAATCCTTTTTTATGCATAAAATAAAATATCGACATAAAAGTTCGCAAATATGATCAAATAAGAAGGAACTAAATTTATAGTAAATACATATAGAATTTGCAGATTTACAATAAAAATGAAATAGACTAAATTAAGTTGTAACATCCTAGAATTTCAGTCATTTAAGTTGGAATGTTTAAATCCGTTTTATATATTATATTAGAGATATATTAGCTTTTATATCAAATTTATTTTATAAAACGAACTTGAAACGCCGCGGTAGTTCGCAATTTTCGATTTGAACTTTAATTTAATATACGGGATCCGATATAAATCGGATTTCAGTGAAACAAGAAACGTTTGAATCTGTTTGATTATTTTTTTCTAACGGAAGAGAAAAATGGAAATTTCATATTATAGATTGCAAGTTATGTCCAATTTAAAATTTCAAATAGTCGCTATGGAATCGTTTATAAACCATAATGATAATTTAATATAATTAAATATTAGTTTCGATTTGTATAAGATCTTTGAGACGTAGTTATAATTAAATTTTTAGAATTTTACTGTAATTTTTAATTTGGAAAATACGCAAATTTTTATTTGGAGTACTTTCCACCCTATATCAGCATTTTGGGATTTCAAAAAATAAGCTAATTTGTTTATATTATTATATTTTTGGTATCGTGACACATTGCTCATCTCAACGGTATTTTTATTTGTGTCGATAGCAGTTCATAAGTAAAACGGTACTCTACGTATCTATAACCATTAGGAACAAATATACCCTCTACACCTTTTCAAATGACCACATCTGCACCCATATATATATATATATATATATATATATATATATATATATATATATTCCAATTTAATACATGCTATGCTGAAGTCCTATTTGTGGTTATATTATACTTATTTTCTTTTCACTTTCTGTAGCTGGGAAGGATCAAAGTTTGGTGCTCACGTCCCTTAACATCCAACTATCACTCCCCTTACATTCGTTTTATCTCTCTTTTCCTTTTCTTGGCTATATATATATATATATATATATATATATATATATATATATATATGATTCTTTACCCGCACAAATTTTCCACAACACATGCGCCAGGTTCTTGTACACATAATGGTTTATGCAACTATAACACTAGAAAACACACCAATGCCATGACTGAACATTCACGTAGAAGGAGGGCCAATGTATAAATTGTTAGGCACATTAGAGTAATATATGGAGAGATAGATAAAAGATTGAATTTGATTTAATGTTTTATTTCATTCCATCAGTAAAAGAGATATAATTGTCTTATATAATGAAATACATTCTCTAGAGTATTCCTTACAATACCTTATCTGGAATACTCTAATATGTCATATATATGATTTATTTATTCTTAAATTATTCCTTACATTAATAGAAAGGCAAATTTGTAAATGCAACTAATTGTTGCCTAATAACAAAATTAAAAATTAACTTTTAACACTCCTCCTTAATTTGTAATTTTTAATTGCTTCTTGAACTTTTCAAACTTCTCCAATGTGACTGCTTTAGTAAGGAAATCCGTTGGCTGCTCTTTTGTGCTGATGAAGTCCATGACAATCTCCTACTTGCTAATTAATTCTCGGATAAAATGATAACGTACCTCAATATGCTTTGTGCGAGCATGAAACACTGGATTTTTTGTCATTGCCACAGCCGACATATTGTCACAGTAGATTTTTGTTGGCTTGTCTTGAGTTTGCTTCATATCATTTAGAATTCTCCGCAGCCACACCGCTTCACAGGCTGCCTCTGTAGCTTCCATGTATTCAGCTTCAGTTGAAGATAAAGCTACGGTCTTTTGCTTCCTTGAACTCCATGAGATTACGTTGGAACCGAGACAAAATACATAACCTGATGTGCTCTTCCGATCATCCAATGCTCCTGCCTAGTCACCATCAGTGAAACCGACTAACTTGCATTCGTCCTCTTTGACATATTGAAGCCCACATTCTTTTGTTCCTTTCAGATATCGTAAAATTCTTTTTGCTGCAATCAAGTGATTGTTACTTGGATTTTGCATGAATCTTGAAAGTATACTTACTGCATGACAAATATCAAGCCTTGTATGAGTGAGAAAAATTAGCAAACCAACCAAGCTTCTAAATATCTTTCCATCCGCCTTCTTTGCACCATCTTCTTGCTTTAATTTTTCATTTAGCATCATTGGTGTGTTAACTGGTTTGCAATCTGCCATGTGAATTTTTTTGAGAATGTCTTCAATGTATTTTTCTTGTGAAATGAAGATTCTGCCCCTTGCTTGTTTGACTTGCATGCCTAGAAAATACTTCATCAAACCGAGGTCTGTCATCTCAAAGTCCGTCATCATTCTTTCCTTAAACTCCTTAACAAGATTGTTGCTGGTACCGAAATAGATTAGATCGTCAACATATAGACATACAACTAGAAATTCTTCTCCTTGATTTTTCACATAAAGGGCAGGTTCGTTCTTGCTTCTTTGGAAACCATTTTGAATGAAGTAGTTATCAATCTTGCAATTCCATGCTCGGGGTGCCTGCTTCAATGAATTTGCTGATGTTCTATTAATTCTTTGTTCATGAGCTTGAAGTGAACTCATTAGCTCATGTGTTGATTGAAGTGAACTCATTAGCTCATGTGTTGATTGAAGTGAACTCATTAGCTCATGTGTTGACATCTTGCCAAGGTCCTTTGATTCCTCTATTGCAGCGACGCAATGATCGAACTTTGGAGGAAGGCATCTCAATATCTTCTCTACCACCTTCTTTTCTTGAATGCTATCTCTAAGGCATTGAATTTGATTTACAATTTCAGAGACTCTGGAGAAGAAATCTCTGATATTTTCAGATTCCTTCATTTGCAGGTTGTCAAAATCTCTCCATAAAGATTGAAGTTTAATGGAGATAAATTTGTCATTGCCTCGAAATTCTTTTTGCAAAACTTCCCATGCATCCTTTGCTTTTCTTTTATTGAAAATTCTTGGATAGATAGATTTACTCACTCCTTGTTTGATATACCGAAGTGCAGTGGCATCTTTCTTTTGATTTTCTTTGTACAACTTCTCTTGTGCAGCCGTCCATCTTGTAGAATCTCCATCTTCAGGTGGCTCCGGATAATCTTTTTTGATGACGTCCCATAAATCATGAGAGATGAAGAAGTCCATCATCTCACTGCTCCAATAGTCATAATGCTCGCCTTCGAATATTGGCACTTCACTTGGAGAGTACTTGAACATTGTAGGGACTGCTGCCATTGTTTTTGAGTGACTAACTAATGAAGTTGACAAGGCTCTGATATCAAATTTGTTAGGCACAGCAGAGTAATATATGGAGAGATAGATAAAAGATTGAATTTGATTTAATGTTTTATTTTATTCCATCAGTAAAAGAGATACGATTGTCTTATATAATGAAATACATTCGCTAGAGTATTCCTGACAATACCTTATCTAAAATACTCTAATATGTCATATATAGGATTTATTTATTCTTAAATTATTCCTTACATTAATAGAAAGGCAAATTTGTAAATGCAATTAATTGTTGCCTAATAACAAAATTACAAATTAACTTTTAACATAAATACTATTCTACCATTATGTACATTCTAGCATCAACGTTTGCCTCCAGTCACCCGCGTGAGGCCGTACATTTTAGAATAGAAGGCATGAAGACCTTTGCACGTCCAAATGTCTTTTCCTAACAACCTAGCCAATTAAATACAATGTCGTGACTGTCAAGCCTTGTACAGGCACCTATACATCACGCACTGCTAAAGTATAGATATGCAGGCCTCTTCCCGATGACTGCTTCATGTCCAAGGAAGAAAATAGAACCGCGAAGAACAAGAAATGTTATAGTGGCCTATCCTATTGTCCTATGCTTCCTGCTCCTTAGGGTGCCAAGTAGAAGCACATTATAAATACGCCGCTCCCATCGTTCTGTTTGTAGACAGAAAACGAAAGCTCTTTTTTAGATCTTCTTTCTCTGTTCTCTTCTTAAAATCACGCTCAGCTAATAAGATTTAAAAAATAAAATAAAAATAAAAGACATGTCGCAGTTTTGAACCTTTACTGCACGTGATGCCTCGAAGTCGGAATGCCGGGGAAACGGGGAAGTGAAGAAACATGGAACCACGGATGGTGGGTGGGGACTGCTATGTCAGGGGATACTCTGGCAAACAGTGCAGATGACTATGGTGTTTGATAGGGGAGTGAGGGGAATCTGAACATTCTCCTGCTGCCGGCTTCACTGTTGCGATGTGATCGACGGAACCGGCAAGATGTGTGCGAGTGGCGAGCAGGTACAGTGGGCTCGAGTTAAATGTTTGGTGCAGGGAATGGAAGAGATTCGTATGTGGAGTGCATTGGTTAATTTTGTTCAGTATAAAAGAAAGAGGAGGAGGAGAGGCTGAGCATGTAAGGGGTTTGGTCACTTTCTGTACATGTGAAGGGTATAAGAAAGGGAAGAAGTGGAGATGGAAGCAGTACGGTCGGTGTGAATTTATGAAGAGAACGTACTGAATTGAAAAATACGAAGGGGTCATCAAAATGAGTTAGATGGTGGCAGATGAATAAAGGAGAGGCAGAGTCTGGGAAGTTTTCCAGTCAGCTGTGCGATGGCGCTGACATAAGGGTGGAGGAGGAAGTCGACTTAACAGTCGGTTGGGTGAAAAGATTGGTTCGGCTATGGGTTGATGGCAAAGGTGACATACAGTCACTCTATAATTCGCTATAGGATATGGAGTTGGGTTCAGAAGTGGAAGAATGCGGTTTGCCTGTAGGTGCTAATCTGTTAAATAACATTAAAACAAAAGAATTTCTAGCTTCTTTCTTAATTCTCTCAATTCTCCCTTAATAGTCTCAATTTTTTAAGGGCATTGTTATTGACACTCCATTTTCTGTTAAGGGGAGGCCAAACTTTAAGAACACTCCACTTTTTTTAAATTGTTAAGGGAGGGATCAATGTAGGCGACTATTTTTTTTTATTTTTTACGTTTGTACCCTTACTTCTAAAAATTACTCACCATAAAGGAAAATTCTATTTATACACCGAAAATTTATTAACATACCATTATTTTTTCCATAAAATTTTATTACTAAATTACCCTTTTTCATAATTGTTTTTGTAATACTTCTGCATATAAAAAGTCAAATTATTCTTAAAAGTATTGAAATTTGATACAAATTAGATATGTTAATGAATTATTTAATCATGAAATCTAAAATTTCAATTAAGAAAACATTCATAAATAATGGTCTAATTTAGAAGTGTTGATTTATTTTGTAAAATTACAGTAATTTTGTTGAAATTGAATTTTTTTCATAAAGTTAATAAAAGTTACAATACTAGTACAAGAAATATATTTCATTTTGTAAACTTTTACTCAATTTGATGCAAAGAGTTTCTAATTTTTGATAATTGTGTTTTAAATATTAAAAAGGAAAGAAAAAGAAGATGAGAACATGGATATTTTAGTAAAAGAAACGGTGTATGTAAAGTAATATACGGTGTATATTAGTTTATTATAATTTTTGGTATATGTTTAGCAATTTTTGGTATATAAATAGAATTAGCCAACTGTAAAATCATAGGTCTCCTAAATCACAGAAACCTAAATTAAGCTTAAATGGATAATAATGTAAAAGTACATTTATTTGTTAAGGGGCTACTTTCCTCCTTGGTACTCCACTTAACAATTTTTTAGGAAGTAAAAAATTGGTCTCCTCCTAACAATATTTGGAGTGTCAATAACAATGCCCTTTCTTAAAACTACAAAGATACTTTTATTAAATCAAAATAATAACAAATATAAATCTATCTATATTAAATAATAGTAAAGAATCCAACGGCTTTTCCATCGATTTTTCCTACCTGCGTTCTTTGATTTCCTTTTCCTATTTCTGCTCACGCCTTTCACGTTCTTCCTTTTCCCGGTTAAACTGATATAAAATCCCTGTTCTCTCCTGCTATCGCGCATCGTTTCCTCTCCTCAGTTCAATTTACTTCTTTACGTGGACAAACTGTGCGTACCCGGCTTCAAAATCACGGTTAGCTATCTAAATTTTGACATTCCAAGGGATTATATGATTATAAATCGCTTTATCAGTTAAGCCAAAATAAATCCTTTTTCCGTTGTTCTCCTTTTTAATGCTGGAAATCGAAAACGCCAATTCCATGGCTGCTCTGTCCTTGATTAATTCGGAAAATTTTCGAAACCCATACGAATCTGCAATGCTTGCCTCCAAATCAACCAGTATTCACGGAGCAATCCTTGATTTTTAGGTATTTTTTGAATCCTTGATTTTCATCCATTTTTCCTGATTCTTAAACTTTATTTAATTTTTGGTGTGAAACTTCGTTCCTTTGATTAAATTGAATTTATAATTTTTCACCATTTATAACAATTACTTGCACTTTACCTACTATACGTACACTTTACCCGTTGTCAATGAATTTTTTCCTTAGCGCGGCATCCATAATGAAATGTCGAAAGTTTTTCTTCAAGGTTACCAGTTCTTCTCACACCATAAACAATTCTTCTTCCTACAACTACGATTTTCTTTTCGAATATTTAACTTTCTGTGCACAAATTCATGTATAATTGATTCCTGATGTTAGACGTTGGTTTGACTACAATTGTATTAGATTTGGTGACTGAGGTTTGTCTTGAAAACCAATTTTGTATTGGTAGCAGTGAGATTTGTTTCTCCATATAATAAATTTTAACGGATATTAAAATTACGACATAAACTCCTAACCTGTGAACAAAAAACAATTAGAAGAAAGTGCTTTTTTTAATTACAGTATTTAACAGTAATAGTTGTTTTTTATGTGCTCAAATGTACAATATAATTAATTTTACAATAAGAAAGTGATTCAAACTTAGATCTGAAAAAATAGCAATTAAAAGGCAAATTAACATTTCAGAAAAAATGTTTGAAACATAGAAATAACTTCAGACTACATGCATATGGTTCTAGATGCCTCCTTAACAAGGATATAAGAGGCTAAACCTCCCAAGAAGAAAGATTCCACTGTCAAAAATTGAGGGGGTGTGTGATTTTTTATAATAGATGATGTATAGTATATACATTTGACGTAAGCTCCCTTTTGTCACATGTAAGACACCTGAATGCTTAGACAATTTCTTTCATTTCTTAATCTGTACAAGCCATGCATTTTCTAAGACACTCAGGGTGTGTTCTTTGCCAGCGGAAGCTGAGTGTTTCAGCGGAGTATTATAGCGGAGAATTGGAGTTAGCGGAGAATGCATTTGGCGCGTTGAGCGGACCATTTGAGCGGAGAATGTCAACGGGGTGTTTAATAGAATAGAAAAAATATAAATTACTCAAATTCAGTTCAAACCAACTCCATTACGTAGAGCACTTCGATACGATCGCAACGCAAAAAACCGCGTCTCAATCGGATCTCATTTGCTCAAGTTATTAATATTTAAAATCTATAAAACACTAAATTTAACACTCAAAACTTGATTAATATCCTAATTAATCTAAACGGATGTGCGTTGGAGGGTAACGGCTTCTTTTTGATGCAGTGAGCAAACGAGTATTTCTGTTCTGTTTGCTAACTGACGCGTCTTACGCGTTGGACGCGTCAGTTAGCAAACGGAGAGAGAAAGGAGCAAAGAACAGGCCCTCAAGCTTCTAACATTTCATTAGTTAAATTGATATGATAATTGTTAAAAGAGTTTTAATGTTTTTTGCCCCTACATAATTATTTATTTGTTTACTGCGTACGAATCCACTATGTTGCAAACAAGCGAGAATCTTGCTTTTAGGTCTGTTCAAAATTCAAACCTGATTGATAGAGTTGGTACGATTTCATTCATTTCTTCATCTATATATGCTTGCATTTTCCAAGACCCTCCAAGTTTTACTTTTAGCACACCTTAAGTTTTCCAAAGCGTTCTAGGTTTTAGTTTTAGAATTTGATGGCTTTTGAGTGATTCTTTGCAGCATATTTTAGTTTAGCTAATATGGTCATCAAAAGGGGTTTAAATATGTAAATGTTTGGTTTGGGTCATGCCATACTACGGTATCTATTACTTTAAAAAGAAAATAGGAACTTGAATATGAAATTTGTATACACTGCCTTTCCTCGTTTTAGAACGATTTTTGCTATGTGATTTCCTTTTTTCCCACTATTACCAATCGTCGTGCACAACATTTTCCATAGGAACAAACAGCTTCCCTCTTCATCTCCAAAATGTAGCAATTAATTATGCTTAACCTACCTAATACTTTTTTGTCTATGTACAATTAACTGGAATACTATGCATCACCCTTAAATTCATCGCTTATTTGTTGAGTAATTTATTGTTTGCTCTTTATTTGGATATTCTATTTCCTGAATAATGCACTAATTTTGAAGAAGCTTTCGTGCATTTTCATAAAGTTGAATTATGATATAAAACCACGATGATTTGAATGTTAGGTAAATCTTTTATGTTTCATTTTTGAATTTTATCATCACGTCATTATTACACGTCACCTTCTAAAAAAATACGGATTTTAATTCAGAAAAATTGAAAATAAATTCCACCTTTTTCAAGTTTTAGCTATTAAATGTGTATTTTTATATTTGAATACTATTACAAAATTACATGCTTCTGACTTCTGAGTTATGTGAAAAAATCAAGTTGTGCATATGTTGCATTGTTTTGATTTTAATAGTTATCATTTTCTTTCACGTTGCTCCAATTTAACACAACACCATGGGAATTGACCCCCTCCATTTGTTGGAAACCTTTTCCGCATGGAAGAATGTATACAATCTTACTATGATAAACTGATTCAAAGTTTACCTCTCTAACTGAAATCAAAAGTCACTTTCCATCTATGTAGTGCAGTGGTTTCCACTTATTAAGGTAACTGGATTATTTTTGTTGTTTTATTCTTTATGTTATCTTACATGACACCTACCTGCATAGACATATGAAAATGAACAACGATCTGGAAGTCAGTTGCATGAACTGATAGGGACTTAAATTAATCTTATTTAGGGATAAATATGTCCATTATGTGTTTCATTCGCACAAATTTAATATCACTACTATTCTGACTAAGCGCATGAATTAATACAGCATAAAACTATGGCTAAATGGCAATATTGTGAATTTAATAAGCCGCCTTGAAGCATTAGACCTATTCTATATTTCACCCTTTTTAAGATTTTTTTTTTTCTAAGCACACGATTTAATTTTGTGTAATGTTATCCTCTAATCTATCTACATTATTCGAATAATGCAATTTAAAGTTTTTGAACAACTCAAAATACAACCCAGTTATGAATATTTATTAATTTTAAGGTTACTGATTGTTATGTCCTATTTAAGTTAGACTAATCTGCATAATTTACTCAGTGCTCATGTAGGTTGAGTTTGTAACTAAAGGGGAAAATAATTTAGGATTTAAGTAAGAAAAATTCAGAATTTTAATGATCTTTTATTGACACCTCCTGACTTTGTGGCTTCAATTAATCCATATTTTGAAGTGATTTATATACTGATATTAATTTGACGGTCTCGGTGATTTATTCACTTCCTGGTATATGCATTATAGCAATCTCATTGTAATCTAATAGGGGTTGAAATGGGTTAGTTTCATTGTTATGATATGTATGTTTACTAATATATTTATTTAACTACAGATATGAATTTTTGTACATATATTTATTATCAGAAACAAGAGGTTATTTTCATTTCCTTTTATAATTATTTTGCTGTTATCTCTATGCCATACAATCCTTCTACATGTTTATATGCATAGTCCCACAATGCACATTTTGGCAATTAATATATAATGCTTTCCTTTTAATTAAAAGCTTTAATGCATGCTTTATTAGCATTTCTTCTTATGTTTTTTCTCTATGTTCAACCAAATTAAGAATTAGGAAACGAATAACCGATAATATTGCTATTTGAAATACTAAGTGCTATTTCAAAGCCTAACGGTAAGCTATTTAAATTCTTATAAGAATGTTTGGTTATCAATTCTTGCTTCTTGGAGATGTAATTTCTTAAGCCAATTCGACAAAACAATTGCAAGTATCAAACGTATCCATTTTATTAGTGTAGTATGCATTATTATGTTACATTTTTTAAAACTACTGATATACTTTTGGGATCATTATATGTACATAATTATGTTTCTTCATGTGATGGTATTTTTATGTTATTTTTTGTCCACTCTCCGCTATTATGAGGAAACTTTAAGGGTCTACCTTGCATTCTCAAATAAATATTCATGACCTTAACATATTATGAAAATAAAACTATAATTAAGGTCATTTCTTAGAATTTTTACCTTTGAATAGGAAATAAGCATTTTACAACATGACTCTTCCTATGACAATGTTGTGATTTATATTAAAATATGTGATTGTTTCTAATGGATATTATTATAGGATTTACTTGTTTTCTGTCTTCCTAACTATTCTCCATATAAATTAGATTTCCTTCTATTTTATTTTTTTACCGCTTTGTATTATACTTTCTAATCTATTTATAGGATATCACAATTGATCATTTATATTAGATTTGTTAACTTTCTTTGATCCACTGTTTCATCTTTGTTTGTTTAAGCTTAAAAAAATAAATGAATATTGGAAATATTTTACTGAGTGCTATCATTATTAAGGTTGAAAATCTAAGCATTTTTACCGTACAAACCAACATAATATATATATATATATATATATATATATATATATATATATATATGTGTGTGTGTGTGTGTGTGTGTGTGTGTGTGTGTGAGTTCCTTTTTTTTCAATATTAGTGAGTTTTTTTTCCACTACCTTAATACGTTTTTTCCCTGTCGAATTGACATGTGCTTACATGTTCAACGCATACTGAAATACTTATTTAAAATTGTGTCATTTGCTCAAACACATCAAAAAGTTAAAAAATTAAAATAAACCAAAAAATAAATGAAAATTTTAATTTAGGTCATATCTGTTGATCTTTGGATTACTTATATCTTCTTAAATCATTAATATAAAAGCAACTTGACCTTTGTAGTTATGTTTGAACGTAAGGTAAATTTACTTCTAGCTAATTATAATCTTAGAAAAAAATTTACATAAACGTAGGCTATAAACAAGATATGTTATTAAATGGCAATTTTCTATTCGCATGTTATGTTTTTCTAACTACTTTTAGTACTCGATATAAATTAGTCCACCACTGAATTTACATCAGTAGAATATGAAAATGATCTGTTTACAATTAGTTGAAACTGCAATTCATTTACTTCATAGGCTTGTTATAATTTTAGAAAAGAATTTACATAAACAAAGGCTATAAACAAGATATGTTATTAAATGGCAATTTTCTATCCACATGTTATGTCTTTCTAACTATTTTTAGTCCTCGATGTTAATTAGTCCACCACTGAATTTACATCAGTAGAATATGAAAACGATTTGTTTACAATTAGTTGAAACTACAATTCATTTACTTCATAGGCTTGCCAAAGGTCATCGGTTATTACTTAACCAGTTAGCCTTTCTTGTATAGTCTGTCTGTCATATATTACTTGATCATCTCCTCTTGCTAATGTTTTTTTCTCCTCATCTATTCCCATTAATTGATATTTTTGTTCATTGGTTTTTTTTTCTTTTTTGTGCCTTTTTAGCCCACACATTTTCTTGCCTAAACAAAAATCCACCCTTCATGTATGAGTATATGAACTTATGTAAGATGAACTAGATGAACTCACGTTGAATATTTAAATTTTGTTTTTCATTTTTCCCCTCGAGTGGTTTAATTTACATGAATTTCAACGTGAATCTATTTTTTCTTTCAAATAATTTTTTAGGTATGAAATTATACTAACGTTTTTTCTTCATCATTTCCACTATTTAATTATTAGCTTTCTAAATATTTTAAGACAGTTTCACCCCCAAAGTAAACAGTTTATGTTTACTATTACGAAATAATCATTTAATTTATATCAGTTTTGTTATTCTAAGCAACATGTAAAATAACAAAAAAGGGATGGATTTCTAGATGTAGGAGCAAATTGGTCCATCTAGAACCAGTTGGAAACAACAAAAAATGTACTTTGTTAACTCTTCAAGAATTCAATCTGTACATTGTTGGTTCGATGATACACCTATAAGCATGATAATAAAATTTGCATGTATATTTTTTTGATTTTTCCAGGTAGCTCTTGATGCTTTGGGGAAAAATATTATGTAGATGGATGGAATAAGGCTAACTTCTAAGAATCAAGTGCATTTGACAAAGCTACCTTGCAATAATGACATCATATGAAGTTTTCATACTTCATCAATCAATATAAGTCCATGTAAGAACATTTTCTTGATAGGCAATATTACTATTACTTCAGTTTTTTCTTTCCTGCGCTACTAATTGGATACCTTAAAAAGACTATAATTTTTGATAATTAAATTTTAATAGTTATCTCTACCGCCTTTCGCTCTGAAAGTCCATCTTTTTTATTTAAATGATTGAAGTATGTTTACAGTTTATGGTTTATGATACTTATCTACTAAACTCTTAAATGTGACGGTTTCAATATGTATATCATATTCATATTAAAAAAAAAGTAGTTAAATAAATTATTCACTTAAGATATAAAATTCTGATGTTATAGATAATATACGTGAATAACATTAACAAAGCTAATTTGTTATTTATTTATCTCAATAAATATATCTGCATTGTCGAGTTTTATTTTTGATTTCAAATATTTGTATTCTGACATTTCTGTAGCTATGTATAACTTCATCGACTGTTTCCTAACATTTCATGTTTAGATCCATGTATTTACATTGCTTAAAACATCTCAAATTTAAAGTAGTTTAATAATCTATATATCGGTCGTATATGTATTCACACATATTAATAAAAACTGTAACAATTTTTTTTTGTGTGTTTAACCATATAGGTATACATATCATACTACTTATGTACACAAATAATAACAAAAAAGTTAATTTGTAAATTAACCGTAATCATTTATATACATAAACAATAAATTTATCATACATTACATTAAAAAAACCTATTTTTAATTTCATATTAAGATCGCTATAATTTTTTTACGAAGTACTTCTTAAATTATTCATATTATTTACTCTTAAATCAATATATTTTAACTGAATACATAATTTCAAATTGAACATGTTTAAAAGGAATAAGTTAAATATAATTCGTTCATTTATATAAAATAATTAAAATGTATCAGTTTAACATGAATATTTTCTCATAGTAATAAGATCAATAAAATTTTGTTTAAGTTCAAAGAAAGATTAAGCACATAACACATACCATATATAAAAAAAACGATAATTTATAATATATTTATTTTGTCGGATTTAGGTATTTTAGGTTATAAAATTCCAATTTTAACATTAAAATTTTAAATAATATATTTTATAATGTTATCGTGTGCAATGCACGGGTTATACACTAGTACAAACGTGTAGAAGAAATAGGGATAACGGGCTACGATGGATCTTGTGGGCTTAGGCCTGCATTGTGTCAAGAAAAAAAAAAGAAAAAAAATAAGTTGTAGCCTGGAAAGAATCAATGTATTGGAGAAAGAACGGTGCGTGACAAAGGGGATCCGGGTGTTTTTCTTGTTGGTGAGTTGAAAGCAAAGGGGAAAACATGTGAGGTTGAGCTGACGTGGATTTAAGGATATAAGGTAACGGTAATTGTTTCTAATTAGTAATTTAGCTTTGTTTAAACAACCGTGTACTATATATAATCTTATATATATATATATACACATATATATACATATATATATATATATATATTTGAATTGGAAGGCATAAGGAAAATGGCGTACAACCTACAAGAGCAGTTCAATGTTGAGAAAGGGAGAGGAAAGGATTTGCAGCATGCCTAGTTGTAATTGTATAAGGTAATTAACTAGTTTAATTAATTAATAAAAAGTTTAGTATTAATACTAGTTTAATTTATTAACTTGTAATTGCCGTAATTTATACATTTGATAATAGAATTGCATGAAATTGAATTCTCTGGAATCGTAATAAAGAATACGACGGTGTCAAACTGGAATGGTTGGATTCAGAAATGAATGGACTTTTATATATTTTCAGACGCCTGTTTGAAACTATATAAAATAGCGCAACACCGTCAAATCGAAACAAAGGTGAGTTAATTCTCACGATTTCTGGAATTCTATGATGTGTTGAATTCATATAAAAATATAATCCATCATTAATCATAGAAGTTAGATGATTGAATGCCTTGGTTGCTTATGGTGTGTTAAATAGTTGCCGACATCAATTATTTGTCGTATTGTATGATTTATTTAAATAATTGTCAAATATTAATATGATCTGTGATGCAGGGAAGAACAAGTTGGAGGGATCCGACCGGATTCCTCAAATATTTCGTATGTTGTTTATTATTTCCATATTATTCAAATATGAACTGTTTACCCCCGAACATATTATTTTTTTGAGTGAATATTGGTGGTTAATTATATATTGAACGTTGAATTGAAATTCAACGTTGATGTGAAATCAATAGATGGTATTGATTAGGTTATTAGCAGTAAATGATCTGAAACACTGTTTTAAGATGTTAATTCACCGTTAAGCGAATTGATGTAATTGAAGTTATAAAATTTATTTTATAACTGAAGTGAAGTTTTAAAATTGATTTTTTAAAATAAAAGTTTAAAAATAAGACAATATTTATAAATGGTTTTATAAAAATAGTTATGTAATATTTTGCAACAATTTTAATAAGTATAGAAGCCAGAATTTAACCTACAGGTTATTGTTTCGAAAATAATTGTTTAAGTAAAATAGTTAAGCAGTATTACTAGATTAATAATATTAATCGAATGAGAAAAGTAATCATAATCAGTTAATACATAACTGATATTTAAGTTGACGAAGTCAACTGTTTAATTAGAATCGATAATTTCATTAATCATTTTTTGATTAATGTAATGTAATGAAATTGGTTAACGAATAATTATTCTTATTAATTATCTTTTTATTTAATAATATTTGAAGTTGCTTATTTATTTATAATTCATTAATGAAGTATTTATCGATTAATAATATCAGTAAGTGGTTAGCTGATCTATTTTAATGAAGTAGATTATTCCACTTCAGTTAATAATGGAATTAATTAATTATTGTGGTTAGTAATAATTAAAGTGATTTACTTCTTATATAGAAGTAAATTAAGTAGTGATCGAGTTTAAAAAGGAATTGCGTTAAAAGCGATTCATACCAAACTTACAAAATAATTTGTTAAGCAAATGTGTAGTTTAAGTAAATGTACGTAATAACTAAATTAAGTACAAGCGAAGAGGTTGGAAAAAGTTTCAAATTTTACAGGAAATGTCGTATAAGATATAAATAAGGTTTTTGTTTATTAAATTACTAAAATGATAAAACAAATATTAATTGGAAGTGATTTACAAAGAAAGAAGATTGATGGATTTATATAAGAAAAGTATATAAGTAGATGCTAGGAAGAAATCCGAATTTTGAAACAAAGTTTATAAATAATTTAAACTCGGGAAATGATTTTTGAATAATCCTTTATGCAAGGGATTAGGTTAAGTAAAATCATTTTAAATTTGAGAGAATAAGAGGCTTAGAAGAAGGAATTAGTAAATAGATTTTGGACAAACCTTAAGCGTTTATGAGTTATGTTAAAAGAGAATAAGAGCAAAGGAATTTCCACTTAGTAGTTTTGCTAATATAGAAAGTAAAAGAGATTTATTTTGAAAATAAATATTCTAATTGGAAAAATGGTTATGAAAAAACATATTTGTAAGAAGATAGAAAATGGAAATGATAGGTTGGATGTTTCAAACTTTTATCTATTCTGAGATAAGAACGTTGTCAGTCAAGATCTAAGAGGTAATTAAAATACCCCAACTTGAACGACTTCACAGGATGATATTAGCTTGTAACGGTAAGGGTGTTGAAATTTGGTTTATTACAAGATAATATTACAACGTTCTATGCAAAATTGGGAATGTAATTGAAACAGTTAGTTTCGAAGTAAACAATGAATAATTTAACCGGGTTTAATTCAAGTTTTAAATCATGAATTTGTTATTATCTTGAATTAAGAATATATGGCGATCTTCGCAAGATAAAGGTAATGTATGAGATTTGGTGAATATATAAGGATGTTTTGAAATAAAGGAATGAAAGAGAGGTTGGTAAATAAAGATATATTATCGTTTTCAATGTAACAAATAAATGAGATGTTAGTAATATAGAATATGAAATTGAAATGGAAATAGAAACCAAAGTAGATTAAAATTGGTTGGGTGGATTAAATTTTGGATCCGATCTTAAATCGCGTGTTTTAAAACAAGAAGTGGAGTTGGATTAAGTTATAATCGAAAAAGGTTTAAAATAGGTTTTTAATTAAGTTTTTATATAACCCTTGATTTATATTTGAATCAATGACTTATTTAAAATGTTAAAAAGATATATTGAATATGATATCATAAGGGATATAATGTAGCTTTTAAAGAGATTAGAACCCGTTTTACGTTGATTGAGTGAGTAACTTTCGAGGTGTCAATCTGATGTTGATTTCGGCCTTCGGGGTTGATATTTAGAGATTTATTCACTTACTAATTTACAATAGGAGCTAATGGAGTAGAAGTGAGATGATAATTGAATATTCTTATATTAAATAAGAAAAGGGAAACGTTTTCCAAGTATTAAAGATACTGAAGTTCAAATTAACCATTCCTTAATTATCAAAGAAGGCAAGTACATATATTTTATTTTTTATGGATGAATGTTTGTTTATTTGATAGTTAAATAACCGACTATCAAATCTAGCCAATTATCGATTGTTGGTACGGAAAGACCGGGACCGAATTTATATTTGAAAACCATTCCGACTAGCAAATACGTAATCGTGGAAGAAATCAGACGATGATCGAGATGGAGCATTTGAAGACCATAGATCTTCATAAAGCGGAAGAAATACTTATAATCTCTGGTTGGCCCCTTGAGATACATTGTGATTCTGTCATGGTTGAAGTCTATGGATTGCAAGGACTACTCGCTACTGATCCTTGGGTGATTCCTATAAGGATGCGGTAGGAGGGTACCTTCGATTCATCATGTTCGTGGATGACATGTATGGAAGATGTGGGATTCAAAAGTAAATAGCGGCCAGATGTTCAAAAGATTATAACCTCAAGCTTTACAATTGGGAAATGACAAAAATCGGCCAGGCAACATGGCTATGTGGATCATTCCCATTAGGGTGTAATGTCACCATCTAGAGAATATTCATATTTGTTACTTCTTTCATATTCTGTATCTCCCGGGGACGGTTATGTTGCTAGCAACCGAAGGTGACAATATTGTAACATCCTATTCAGGATATTTAAATTTCGATTTAAATAAATAAAATGGAATAAAATTTGATAAAAATAAAATTTTGTTGATTATAATGATAATGATTGTTGAATTGTGTATAAATAAATTTTCAAATTTAGCTTTATTAGAAAATGTTGTAATTTTTGGGATTTAATATCTAAATAGTTTAAAACTTTAAATAAAATTTAGGTTGTCAAGTTAAATTTGAAATTCAAATTTTAATCCAAATAATTGAAATTCGGAAACTTAGAATATGTGAAATCGATGTATAAGATTTATTTAAGTTATAATTTGATTTAAAATGGAATTTTATTTATATTTAAAATGAATTAAAGCAGTTAAATGAATAATTGAATATTTTATTAATTATTTAACTGTAAATTTAACGGTTTTGACAACTGTCTCGGAATCCGATGAAACTAGTCTCATCGGATCCGGAATGTCGAATTATGATAGAGTTTCAGTTTCTGTTAGAATCGGACTTGTCATTTGATCGTACGGGAGAAAGTGTGAAAGGAAACATTGTAACATGATAATTATTGTTTCTTATGTTGGGCCTCTATAATTACATAACTAAAACCCAATTATCACTACATCAGCCATTTTCAACATCACGTTTACTTTTCTCCATCCAAACCTTATTTCCAATGGTTGAAGATTATTTTTAAACCCTACCTCAAAATAAAAATCACAACTTGAAAATGAAATTCTTCAAACCCTAGAGTATTATATATCAAATTGAAGCTCTTGACGTATCAAGGCTACGGGTATCATCTGTTTTGGCATGCAGTGACTGGAGTGACCCGAAATCGACGATCAAACTTCCGGAATTCGAAACCTGGGTCTAATTTTGTGGCTTTTCGATTTATGAGCAAATCGGAGAATCTAAAATATGGGTTTTGTAGAGATTTATCATTGGAGTCGAACCATGGCAATTGGGCGAGTTAGTGGACTTTGAGGAGGACGGAATTTGTGTTCTAGAGTTTCAAAATGGGTTCGTTTAAGCTGACGGTGAATGGAGCTCCGGCCATCGGAGGTGATGGCTTCGGTCTAGGGTGGTGCGACTTCGAGCAGGCTTTCGTTTGTGTATGTGTGTGTGTGTGGGGGGGGGGGGGGGGGGTGGCATCGATTCCGGCGATCGGAATCGAGCGAGATGAGCGATCAAAGAAGACTGACGATGGGTCACAACGTCCTGTAGCCGAGCAATTTGGAGCGGGAAGAAGGTTTGAGCCCGCTGACGTGGCCAAACGTGAATGGTGAGAGTTTTATTTATTTATTTTATAAATTCAAATTTTCAAACAATAAAATGCTAATAACTTTATCGTTTTTAACTCGTTTTTGGATGCGGTTGGGTGCGTCAGGATCACGGTGGAATTGCGGACGTTTTGACGCTGGTTTGGCTGCATTTGAAGACTGTGAAATTTTGGGCTTGGGTTGGACGTCCGATCCACTAAGGACCCAAAGGTGAGTGGTTTTCTCACTCACACATAACTGAATTGTCCCCATATTTATTAAATTAAATTATGAAATAGGTTTGGTTGCATGGTTGTGTTTGATTGTTGATGTGTTGTTTAAAATTTGACATGCAAGTGTGTTAACATGCAAATTTAGGTCAATGATTAGTTATTTAATTTAAATTTCTAATTGGAAATTCGAACCCTTGCTAAATCCTGAAACAGTTAAGGCTGATCAGTTGAATGGAATGGTTGTGATGGATGCGGTTGAAATTTTATTACTGAATTTATATTGACAATGCTAATGCTCCATATTTCAGTATATTGTATTGCATATTGATTTTGACGATAAATCCCATTTACCCTTGATGTTACGTGCATCTAATAAACTCGGGATTTAACGATAAAATAAATTAAGAACACAGAGTGAAATGATAAATCTCTATGACCCCTGATTTGGATTGAAATGATAAGATCCATCCCTGAAATATCGAGAAATTAAATTTAATATCCCTTGGCCATAGGATAGAAAATTTTATACAGGCATCGGTTGGTTAAAATTTTCAAATATTTGGAGATTTTATTTAACCGAAATTCCATTTAAAGGAATGAGCTGACACTCGATAAACTTGTTTTCTGTAAAAGATCTGGATCGCGAATGTTATTTGTAGTGGTTAAGGAATTTTCCCAAACGAAGTGGAAATTTTTAAATTGGGATTTGAATAAAATTTTGAGATTTTCAAACTAAGGGTGTGAGTTGAATGTAACAAAATTTTTTTTGAATTTTTTTTTTTTGAATAATGGAAATCGAGGGTATTCTGAGTTGTTCTAACTCAGTTTTTGAATATAGATTTGAATTGTTGAAATCGAACGGTTGTTTGAACAATGTTTGGAAATGAGATTTGGAAACTAAATAGACTCCATTGAGACTGGAGTTAGATTCAAGTATTGAAGTTCGGAAGAAAGGAACGGTCTTTAGATAAGAAGCTATTATATAAATATATATATATATATATACACATATGTACACAGCTGATTTCAAATAACTATTTCTTTCCTTAAAAATCTATTTATTAAAACTTTTTTCCCTATAACAATTTTGTTATAACTAGTTTTTCTTATATTTTATTATTCAAACTATATAGTAAACTTTTAATTTATGTATATATATGTAGAGTTTTAAAATTTTATCTTATCCTATTCTAATTATTATATTCTATATATATATATTATTTTATATAAAGATTTCTTTAGAAACATCTATTTTCGCAGTTACATTTCTATAAAGTGTAAATTTCTTCTGAATGGAAAGTGTTTAAATCTAAAACTATTGTTCAAATGGAGTTGAGATAGACTTTATTCTATTTGAATATGAACTGATTTCTAAATCGATTTTTATATGGAAGTGTGAATTATATGCTACTCGAATATGAGTTTATCTCCTAAGGGGTTGAAATAAGTTCTAAAAGTATATATTCTATTTGAATATGAATGGATTTCGAACATAAATCGATTTGGAATAATTTGAAATCTTTGAGATAGAAATATATTCTATTTGAATATAAGTAGATTTTTAAATATTATATGATTATAATATAAGGATATGGAAATATATTCTGATTTAGAATATAATCGGTTTGGTATGATTTATGATATTTTTTATATGAATTTATATTCTATTTGAATATAAATTTGGTTCGAAAACAGAATATGATATTTTGATATGAAAGCGAACCTTTATGAAATATAAAAGAACCAAACGATGTGAAAGATGTAAGCGTCGGTTGTTGAAGAGGTCGGAGTCGACAAATGGCATACTCTCTGTCAGTGTCGATACCACTTTAACAATTGTGAACGTTATGACGTATTCAGAATGATATGTGATGACTTGGAGGCAATTGTTAGATTGAAGAAGATGAACGATGACGAAATAGCCCTGACCTTCGGGACAGAATTGAAATGACTGAAACAGGAGCTATACCGTGACTAATTGAGGTAGCACCTTTGTTCGGACACACTTCTTCGATACTATTTCTATGACTATGATGATGATGATTTGGGCCCTTGATGATTTTTGGGAGTGTGTTCCGAGGTGGGCGGTAGTGGCTGCTATGCGTTACCACCTATCCGGGAGTGCAATTAGTAGAATTCTACCCTGGGCTTTGCCTCGAGTGCTTTGTCATATTTATCCATATCGAGGCCATACGATTTTGATTTACAATTGCCTTCTATGGAGTGCCATCTGATAACACCAGTACGGTGAATTTACGGTACTGTATAGACTGTTGATGCCTGTAAACGGCGTAAGGGTAATATGGTAATCCCGCTTACGCTATTTTTATGATATTTACTTTACTGGATAGACACTATCATAATAGCGTATTATACTATGTATGTATTAGTTTAACGGATCCTCGAGAGATGGAAAAACCCCGTAACCTCTCTTGAGTTACTGTACCCATGACACTCAGGTTATTTCGTATTTTGATTTGACTAATATGAGAATGATTTAGTGCTGATACGAGTATTCGTTGTGTTTCTTTTGTGCAATACACTCGGGTCAGCAGATGTTGCAGCTAGCGAAGATTTCAACAGCTTGGAGGATGAAGACGAGTATTTTGTATTTATACATCTATTGCATGTATGTTCCGCTGCACTTTATTTCCGCTGCATTACTGTATGTATTGGTACAAGTGAAACTCTGATGACTGAGAAAGTATAACTCGAATGTATATGTTTTTTTAGTGCTTTTGAACCATTAAAGTATAACTCGAATGTATATGTTTTTTTAGTGCTTTTGAACCATTATTTGTTTATTATATGTTGTCCTTCCGCTGTAAGGTTCTGCGATTGCTTTTCTCTTCTTTATCTTTTTCTGCTTTTCCCAATAACTATCTGGGTTGGCAATTTGTTTGGGTCGACATGTGTGGTTTATTGTCGATTTAATTGGTCAAAAATCCAGGTCGTTACATTTGGTATCAGAGCGATGGTTAGCAATAACCTAGGATCTGTTTGGGAATTAACTCATTAGAGATGGGGTTAGAAACGCCCTAGAATGGGTTTGAGTGATATGAGAGAGCGTACTTGTATTTTTGATATAAATTGGTTTTATGTTGTGTTGACTTGTTCTTTTGAATATTTATGGATTCTGGTCGATATATGGGACGCCATAGAATCGCTAGGAATTTCTAAATAATCAACATAATATGGTTTTCGATTATATTTTAAAATATATCAAATATATTATTGGTTCAAGTATATATGTATTCATTTATTAGGTGGTAATATTAAGTTATTACCTATTATGGTTGATTAGATGGTAAATCTAATAAGGAAAATTTAATGAATTTAGAATATATTTGAAATGAAATGATATTTTTAGGTATAATTAGGTGCAAACGGTTTGCAATTGAGATGGAAATGAACTTGAGGACTAAATTCTGGGGTTTTTGAAATAGTATTGCCAAACTTTGAAATAATATCATATCATAAGTGTTTTCGTAAGGAAATGATCTGAAGGATTTCTAAACAAGATAAGTGTAATCCCTTCTTGGACCTTAGAAAACGACTTCGGTAATGAGTGCACACATTATCGATGTTTATTCTGAAGAGTCTGAGTGGGGGAGAGACCACTCAATGATTATTATAGTTGGTTTTGACAAAGGATTTTGGATTAAATTCCATTGGTATAAATTTTTGTATAAAAAGTATTGATATATGTTATTTAAAGATGAATTTAAAAACTAAACCATAATTGAAAATTCTATGTTCTTTGTTAATTAAAGATTTGGATTTAAAATTTTGTATGGTATGGTTTTCTATGAAGTTTTATAAACATGTATGTTACTTTTAAACTTAGTTTAAACCCGGAATTAAAGTACTTAAGTTTGTCTTAACTAATAATATTGGTTTATTCGCTAAAGTAACTCGATTCGTTAGAATTTAGATTTTGAAACGAGGAAATGGACCTGAGTATTAAGAGAAAATAAATGGTCGTTGAACATGCTTAGGCCGGTGAGATAATAAAGTTTAAAACCAATTCAAATTTTGGTCGATAAGGGTGTTGGATAAAAGTCGAAATTAACCGCGGAATATAATTCAACTAAGTCGACTAAAATGAATTTGGGAAAAAAAATTGGTTGCGTAAATAAAGGTGGCAATAACTTATGACTTGGGAAATAAGTAAGTATATAAAGTTAGTTCGAGAAGGAGTTAAAAGAAATTTGTGTTTGGCAGTAAAATCTGAATTGTTGATAAATAAAAATGAAGGAATTAAATGATGAATTAGTACATATGTGAAATGAATACATTATGTCAAATGTAAATCTGGATTTGAATAATGAAATGAATGGAACATAAACATTGCGCCGAATGAAATATAACTCAACTTGAGTAAAGGAATAGAGTTAAATAAAATTTAACTTAGGAAATCGAATAAAAGAAAAAAAAATGGTTTGAAAACCAAGTATGAATTCGAGTTATGAACTGTCATTAATTCAATTTATGATTTGTGTGTCGAATAAATAAATTGGGTTAGTGGAATAAGAATTAAATTTAAAATGAAAATTTGAATCAGTGAATAAGGAAATGAGATAAAATGGAAATTGGAAATATGAAATAGAGTACATGAAATATTAAACCGAAGACTAAAATATTAAATTAGGATATCGAAAGAATTTGAAACTAAGTGGATTCGATTAAGTCTAATGAATTATAATAATTGGAAGTAAACTAGATAAATTTGAATTGGTCGATTTAGAACTAAACATAGATGGATGGAAACGAAGTATGGATAAACTTAGATATTTAGAATAAATAAAATTGGAATTAATTCAAATGAAGAACTAATCGAATATGGAATGAAGCAAAATTTTGAATGAATCCAAGTTTTATTCAAAATTTAATACTTGAAATGAAGTGTGAACGAATAGAAAATATTCTGGAATAAAGTAAGCAATTCAATATGAACCCATTGCTCGCATAATGAAATAAATGCAAAGGATATAATGGACTTAAATTAAATGAATGATAATGAAATGTGAATAAATGGTATGGAACTTATTTAATGAACGAATAAGAACAACTGTAATGAATCAGTTGGAATTGAACATGGGTATATTTAAGTGATAAGGGGTAAACTATATTTTGAACATAATGGATCGATAACCATTTTAGATGGCTAAACCTGGCTTAAATTTTGGAATCAAAAGATTTAAACTTCAAGTAAAATAAATCGGTGCTATGCAAAAATCCAAAATAATCGATAAGCTGAAACTAAAATGACCATAACTTTTGATGGGATAATCGGAATTCGATGATTCTGGACTTTTCGGAAACCTTAGAAATTGAACTAAAATTTATGTTAATAGTGCCTTGACTAATTTTCAAGTTTGTTAGGTTGAAATACAAGCGTTAGTTGTAGTTCAACGCGCAGAAAATAAAAATCTGAAGCGTATACCTATATTGGTTTGACCATAAATTCCTAACGAAGCATCGGATTTCGATGTGCGAGTACAATTCGAAAAGCCCGGGATCTGAACTAAAACTTTTCGTTTATATGCTGGGTAAAATTTCAATGTTTAAAGGGTTAAAAACTGGGTTCAACAACTCAGACCTGCATTCTTCATTGTGTGGGCTGAAGCGTTCGCCTTCACCAAAATGGTCATGACTTTTGAACGAATTATCCGAATTCGACGAATCCGGACAATTCGGAAAGCTTGGAACTAATTCTACAACTTTTGTATGTGTCTATTGGTCAAATTCCATCATTTGAAGGGTGATAAACCTCATTTTGTTCGCTGGTGAGTCGTTAACACTTTGGTTATATGGTTGAAATGATTGGTATATGTTGTGTAAGCTATATATATATTTGCTATTTACCATATGTATGTTTAATTCTTATGCATATGTGAGTATGTAACAAGTGTAGGGAAGTCACGCTATGCTTCGAAGCTCGCTTGCGCTAAATGCTACGATAAATAGAATTGCTAATAACACTAAAGAAGGTATGTATTTGCGTTATATATATATATATATATATATATATATATATATATATATATATATATATATATTGTTTTCCCATTATTTGGGATGCCTCATCGTGTGATGAGGTGAGTATTTGAATTTATATATATTGTGATTTTCCCGGGCCTCTCCGTACAAAGGAGATGCTGCCTAAATTTTCCGTGATTTCGGGAGTTAGAAAAATTTATGAGATTTTACAACTATATAACTTATTTTATAAATACTATTTTATAAGTAGAGATTTGAAAGTATGATTTGTTTAATACCTTATTTTGTTCTCTTTTCGAGGACGAAAAGATTTTTAAGTGGGGGAGAATGTAACATCCTATATTTTCAATATATTTAAATTTCGATTTAAATAAATAAAATGGAATAAAATTTGATTAAAATCAAATTTTGTTGATTATAATGATAATGATTGTTGAATTGTGTATAAATAAATTTTCAAATTTAGCGTTATTTGAAAATGTTGTAATTTTTGGGATTTAATATCTAAATAGTTTAAATAAAATTTAGGTTGTCAAGTTAAATTTGAAATTCAATCCAAATAATTGAAATTCAGAAACTTAGAATATGTGAAATCGATGTATAAGATTTATTTAAGTTATAATTTGATTAAAATGGAATTTTATTTATATTTAAAATGAATTAAAGCAGTAAAATGAATAATTGAATATTTTATTAATTATTTAACTGTAAATTTAATGGTTTTGACAACTGTCTCGGAATCCGACGAAACTAGTCTCATCGGATCCGGAATGTCGAATTATGGTAGAGTTTCAGTTTGCGTTAGAATCATACTTGTCATTTGATCGTACGGGAGAAAGTATGAAAGGAAACATTGTAACATGATAATTGTTGTTTCTTATGTTGGGCCTCTATAATTACATAACTAAAACCCAATTATCACTACATCAGCCATTTTCAACGTCATGTTTACTTTTCTCCATCCAAACCTTATTTCCAATGACTGAAGATTATTTCTAAAACCTACCTTAAAATAAAAATCACAACATGAAAATGAAATCTCTTCAAACCCTAGAGTATTATATATCAAATTGAAGCTCTTGACGTATCAAGGCTATGAGTATCATCTGTTTTGGCATGCAGTGACTGGAGTGACCCGAAATCGACGGTCAAACTACCGGAATTCGAAACCTGAGTCTAATTTTGGGGTTTTTCGATTTATGAGCAAATCGGAGAATCTAAAATATGGGTTTTGTAGAGATTTATCGTTGGAGTCGAACCATGGCAATTGGGCGAGTTATTGGACTTTGAGGAGGACATAATTTGTGTTATAGGGTTTCAAAACGGGTTCGTTTAGGCTGACGGTGGGTGGAGCTTCGGCCATCAGAGGTGATGGCTTCGGTCCAGGGTGGTGCGACTTCGAGCAGGCTTTCGTTTGGGGGAAGGGGGTGGCATCGATTCTGGTGATCGGAATCGAGCGAGATGAGCGGTCAAAGAAGACCGACGATGGGTACGATGTCCTGTAGCCGATCAATTTGGAGCGGGATGAAGGTTTGAGCCCGCTGACGTGGCCAAACTTGATTGGTGAGAGTTTTATTTATTTATTTTGTAAATTCAAATTTTCAAACAAAAAAAATGCTAATAACTTTCTCGTTTTAACTCGTTTTTGGACGCGGTTGTGTGCGTCGGGATCGTGGCATAATTGCGGACGTTTTGACGCTGATTTGGCTGCATTTGAAGACTGTGAAATTTTGGGTTTGGGTTCGATATCCGATCCACTAAGGATCCAAAGGTGAGTGATTTTCTCACTCACACATAACTGAATTGTCCCCATATTTATTAAATTAAATTATGAAATAGGTTTGGTTGCATGGTTGTGTTTGATTGTTGATGTATTGTTTAAAATTTGACATGCAAGTGTGTTAACATGCAAATTTAGGTCAATGGTTAGTTGTTTAATTTAATTTAAATTTCTAGTTGGAAATTCGAACCCTTGCTAAATCCTGAAAAAGTTTAAGGCTGATCAGTTGAATGGAATGGTTGTAATGGATGTGGTTGAAATTTATTACTGAATTTATATTGACAATGCTAATGCTCCATATTTCAGTACATTGTATTGCTTGTTGATTTTTAAGATAAATCCCATTTACCCTTGATGTTACGGGCATCTAATAAACCCGGGATTAAAAGATAAAATAAACTAAGAACACAGAGTGAAATGATAAATCTTTGTGACCCCTGATTTGGATTAAAATGATAGATCCATCCCTAAAATATCAAGAAATTAAATTTAATATGCCTTGGCCATAGGATAGAAAATTTTATACAGACATCGGTTGGTTAAATGAATTTCAAATATTTGGAGATTTTATTTGACCGAAATTTCATTTAAAGGAATGAGCCGACACTCGATAAACTTGTTTTCTGTAAAAGCTCTGGATCACGAATGTTATTTGAAGTGGTTAAGCAATTTTCCCAAACGAAGTGGAAATTTTTAAATTGGGATTTGAATAAAATTTTGAGATATTCAAATTAAGGGTGTGGAGTTGAATGTAACAAAATTCTTATTGAATTTTTTTTTGAATAATGGAAATCGAGGGTATTCTGAGTTGTTTTAACTCAGTTTTTTAAAATAGATTTGAATTCTTGAAATCGAACGGTTGTTTAAACAATGTTTGGAAATGAGATTTGGAAACTAAATAAACTCTATTGAGACTGGAGTTAGATTCAAGTATTGAAGTTCGGAAGAAAGGAACGGTCTTTTGATAAGAAGCTATTATATATATATATATATATATATGTATGTATGTACACTACTGATTTCAAATAACTATTCCTTTCCTTAAAAATCTATTTATTAAAACTTTTTTCCCTATAACTAATTTTTCTTATATTTTATTATTCAAACTATATAGTAAACTTTTAATTTATGTATATATATGTAGAGTTTTAAAATTTTATCTTATCCTATTCTAACTGTTATATTATATATATATATTATTTTATATAAAGATTTCTTTATAAACATATATTTTCACAGTTATATTTCTATAAAGTGTAAATTTATTCTAAATGGAAAGTGTTTGGATCTAAAACTGTTGTTCAAATGGAGTTGAGATAAATTTTATTCTATTTGAATATGAATCGATTTCTAAACTGATTTTTATATGGAAGTGTGAATTATCTGCTACTCGAAAATGAGTTTATCTCCTAAGGGATTGAAATAAGTTCTGAAAGTATATATTGTATTTGGATATGAATGGATTTCGAACATAAATCGATTTGGAATAAATTGAAATCTTTGAGATAGAAATATATATTCTATTTGAATATAAGTCGATTTTTAAATATTATATGATTATAATATAAGGATATGGAAATATATTCTAATTCAAAATATAATCGGTTTGGTACAATTTATGATATTTTTGATATAAATTTATATTCTATTTGAATAAAAATTTGGCTCGAAAACAGAATATGATATTTTGATATGAAAGCGAACCTTTATGAAATATAAAAGAACCAACCGATGTGAAAGATGTAAGCGTTGGCTGTTGAAGAGGCCGGAGTTGACAAATGGCATACTCTGTCAGTGTCGATACCACTTTAACAACTGTGAATGTTATGACGTATTCAGAATGAAATGTGATGACTTGGAAGCAATTGTTAGATTGAAGAAGATGAACGATGACGAAATAGCCCTGACCTTCGGGTCAGAATTGAAATGACTAATACAGGAGCTATACCGTGACTAATTGAGGTGGCACCTTTGATCTGACATACTTCTTCTATACTATTTCTACAGCTATGATGATGATGATTTGGGCCCTTAATGATTTTTGGGAGTGTGTTCCGAGGTGGGCGGTAGTGGCTGCTATGCGCTACCATCGATCCGGGAGTGCAATTGGTAAAATCCTACTCTGGGCGTTGCCTCGAGTGCCTTGTCATATTTATTCATATCGAGGCCCATACGATTTTGATTTAGCATTGCCTTCTATGGAGTGTCCTCTGATAACACCAGCACGGTGAATTTACGGTACTGTATAGACTGTTGATGCCTGTAAACGGTGTAAGGGTAATATGGTAATCCCTCTTACGCTATTCTTATGATATTTACTTTACTGGATAGACACTATCATAATAGCGTATTATACTATGTATGTATTATTTTAACGGATCCTCGAGAGATGGAAAAATCCCGTAACATCTCTTGAGTTACTGTACCCATGACACTCAGGTTATTTCGTATTTTGATTTGACTAACATGAGAATGATTTAGTATTAATCAGAGTGTTTGTTGTGTTTCTTTTATACAATACGCTCGGGTCAGCAGATGTTAAAGCTAGCGAAGATTTCAACAGCTTGGAGGATGAAGACGAGAATTTGGTATTTATATATCTATTACATGTATGTTCCGTTGCACCTTATTTCCGCTGCATTACTGTATGTATTGGTACAAGTGTAACTCTGATGACTGAGAAAGTATAACTCGAATATATATGTTTTTTTAATGCTTTTGAGCCATTATTTGTTTATTATATGTTGTCCTTCCGCTATAAGGTTCTGCGATTGCTTTTCTCTTCTTTATCTTGTTCTTCTTTTCCTAATAACTATCTGGGTTGGCGATTTGTTTGGGTCGACATGTGTGGTTTATTGTTGATTAAAACGGTCAAAAATCCAGGTCATTACAAATATATTCGATACACTCAAGAGAAATAAGTGGTCGGTCATGTGTGGCCGGGTTGCAAGACGTTCTTGTTGAACCTAGTGTATTCCTCTCTAGAGATACACTATCGGCAGGTGGATCCATACCTTGTCATAGTCGGAATCCAATCTCCAATAAGCGCCTGCGGTTCTGATTGTATACTATATATGTGGAGCGTGAGATGCATGCGTTCTGCTAGATTGATATTTATTTGTATTTAGACACTATTATAATATCAAAAGATATATATATGATATCAAAATGTTTTGGATTATAGTAAAATAAAAACCGTCCGTGTTTATATGTGGGTTGGTCTTACTATTATCTTTTCTTTCAAAAAGGATTTCTAAAGTTAAGCAAGTTGTTTGGTGTGAATTTACCACTGAAATATTCCAGATTAATCCGGGTGAATTTTTCTTTGTTTCAAATGTGCTTGGGTCAAACCGAGTATATTTACAGGTTAGGCTCCGCTTGGAGTTCAAGAGCTGAAAGCAGGAGGCTTCACCTTTAGTTATTTAGAGTTTATTTCCACTGTGTCTGATTTATGATGTACTCTGATGATTGGTATGTATATACAGTTCTTTTTGGTATAAAGAGATTTGATATATTTTATTTGTTACGCTGTGAGATTCTGATGTGTTCTTCTTCTTATTCTCCTATTCTAATATTTCTTTCTTTTCTTATCTCACCCTCTAATTTCTTTCTCATAACATTCCGGTGTTTTCGATGCTTGAATGTTCGACATCGTGTTTTTGTGTCAATTTTCGGGGTTGAAAATCTCTGGTCGTTACATAAGTAGATCTACAAATATTTGCAGTGAATTATGACCAGTATTGTAATTCATAAGAAATAGAAAGATAAGCAAATTATTGTGATAACAAAGAATGGAAAGATCATAATAAAAAGAAGAATAACAAAACCTATTATAATACTTAAAATATCATTACTCAGTCAGGAACTAGGTCAACAGGTTGGGCTCAGATCTATGATTGAGCTAAGAATAAAAGAAAATACATATTATCGGTTAGAACTCATACCGGTTGCATCCCTTTTCAAGCAGGGTCTGATGGTCTCAGGAAGATCGAAAATGCTTATGCAGGATTTGATAAATAAGAGGTCAAAAGAATAAGAATGGGTTAGGATGCAAAACCATTATTTGTTTGTTATGACTCATCCAACCACCTCCTCTTTCAGAAAAGATCCGATGGTCTTAGAAAGATCGGACACGCTTAGGTAGCATAGAAGTATAAGGGGTCAATAAAGTTTGATTAGTAAAGAATATGGTTCGTTTAAGCATGCAAACTTCAAATAGGGACTACTATGACATGCGTTAGTTTAGGAGTCTTTCTGCTAGTAGGAATGACCTACTTGTGGCAAGTTAACACAGGATGACAGGCTATAGGATAACAACAGAAGAGGGTAAGATCCAATCAAAGGGTAGAATTATGAAAACTAATTCAAACCAATAGAATTCAAAATAGTAAAGTGAAAACAATCAAAGAAGAATCATTCATAAGACTTATTATTAGAAATCATCTTATTTGTACACGTACACATAACTATTATCAGTTCTATCCTTCTACCTGGCTTATCATGATAGTAGTTACTTTATTCATTAGGCTTTATGTCTAATTTACTCCTCTTTCTTCCTTTTCCCTTTTAGGCTCGTAGGTCGATATTGATTATTCTGGATTTCTAGGAGGAACGTGCTTGTTGGAGTTCATTTCTGATTTCTGATGTATTTCTTTTTCTACTTTTCATCATTTTTAGTTATTTGGTTTGTACAGTTACTTGAGAGAGGATTTTATGTTATGTACTTTGATTTTCTAGTGAGGCCAAGTGAGACATGTAATTTATTTCATGACATAGTACTAATATTATGACTTGATGTTGGTTTCTAAAATTAAGGATATTTTCTGAAATATATAATTAGGTATGTTTTCTTTAGGTTTCTAATATATATATTTTACTTATTTTGTATACTATTGCCTCTATGATGTTTCAGTTATACCTACAAACGTATGGAATTCTTTAGTGTTCCTTTTTAGGTAGACTAAAGGGTGCTGGATGTCTCAATTGCTTATGGAATTATGGATTTATTTTTTATTTTAGACAAGTTAGCCACATGATAGACTATCTCAGGTTTTGATAGTAGGGTAGCTGTTCAGGCACGTTTAGTGGACCTGCCTTAGAGTTTTCATGTGATCTAAGAACAATTAGTTAAGTTGAGCTATTTTTACTCCCTTGATCTATCTTTTGACAAGTAGATTCCCTTACCAATTGTCAGAAACTTTATAGATTTGTTTGAGGAAGTCATTTGACTTCAATTGCATAAAGAGATTTTTTGGAATGTAGATTGAGGAACTTAAATAAACGATTTTAAAAAAGAAGTATTTGGGGATGAGAGGCACCACATGTCTTCGCTACAAAGATGGATAGTTCCTTAGTCTCTACATTAACCATAGAGGGTGAAGTAAAAGGGAACCATTATCCTTTACCTCGTATAGATGGTCTCTTTGATTAATTAGCAAGTGCTAATAATTTTTCTTCTATGGCTGGATTTTTATCAGTGGTTTCCGAAAGTCATTGGTAGTGGAAGGTAATATAGAAAAAACTGCTATTAGAACACCCAATGGATTCTACGAATAGTTAATCATACCTTGGACTAATTAATACTTCATCCTCATTTTTTGACTTGATGAGTATGGCATTTTAGGAAGACTTTAAATAAGTTGATATGAGTCTATGCGCATGATGTTTTGGTCTAATCAAAAGATAACTAGGAATCCGTTTGGTATTTAGTAAAGGGATTCAGTATCCTCTAGGTGCATAGACCCTAGACCAAATATGTCCCGACCAGGGGATTTTCGACCCAGAAAATCGACATTTAAACCAATGTCGACTATCCAAGCATCGAAAATACCGGATGGTTAATAGAAATAAGTTAGAGGGTGAGAATAGATAAGATAGAAAATTAGAATAGAAGAAGAAGAACACAACAACATCAGAGTAACAAGAATCTCACAGCGAAACGAAAAAAATATAGTATCTAAAATAACTTTGAAACACAAATCTATATTTGTATCTTAGAGTACAACACTTACATCACAGCGGAAATAAACAATAGCTATAAAATGGTGCTGAAGCCTCCTGCTCCGAGCTCCATCTAGTGTATCTGTAAATCCCGACTACTTGACTGCCCGTACAAATTTTGGACACCCAAGAGTTTAGGGAAAACAAAACAAAATAAACTCTGGGTCAGTTATGGGACTGGTGTGAGTAAACTTCAACCATTTGGTTTAACTTTTCAAAGTCCCTTTCAAAAGAAATGATAATCATAAGAACAATCCACACATAAAAACGAATGGCTTTTACCTTACGATAACTCAAAACATTTTCAAAATCAATACTTTTTTGATATTATAGTAATGTCTAATCACAAATAATTAACAATCAAGCAGAACGCTTGCATCTCACGCTCCACATATATATAGTATACAATCAAAACCGCAGGCGCTTATTGGAGATTGGATTCCGACTATGACAATGTATGGAACCACCTGCCGATAGTGTATCTCTAGAGAGGAATACACTGGGTTCAACAAGAACGTCTTGCAACCCGGCCACACATGACCGACCACTCATTTCTCTTGAGTGTATCGAATATATTGTCACCTACGGTTGCTAGCAACATAACCGTTCCCGGGAGATACAGAAGCGAAAAGAAGTAACAAATATGAATATTCTCTAGATGGTGACAATACACCCTAATGGGGGCGACCCACATAGCCATGCTGCCTGCCCGATTTTTGTCATTTCCCGGTTGATGAGGCTTGAGGTCATAACGTATCTTTTGACAGATCACACCTCCATTTACTTTGAATGCTACATCGTCATACCCGCCAAATCACAAATTGATTTCCACAAATATACCACAGGTATAAAGCTAAGGAAACGAATTCCTCCACCACCAAACGTGGATACGTTTGAAGCGATCAACTTATGTGATCCATTAGATATACTCTGTCAGACATTCGTCCATACACGTTGTCCTGGGTCTGGACAAACCGAAGGCACTATTATGTAAATCCATCTTGGGCAATTTCTACCTAGGATCGCCAGAACAGCCCTTGCACAACTCCGTCTTCAATTATCTTCATCGTATTTGATTCGCAACACTAATGCCCATACGGAGTGGTTTTCAGATAATAAATCTGATCCCGGTCTCTCCGTATTGACAACGGAAATGGTCAAAAACTTTGATAGTCAGTGATTTAACTATCAAAGGAAAACATGTGTGCAAACAACGGTTGTATTTCCAAATGGAAATCTTACCGAGCAAATCATTAATCAACACTGATCCCCTTTAATTTAGTTTATCATTAATTTATTCATTTTCTAATTTCCCATTTCCATATATTCGTAAATCATTATTTTATAAATTTAGAAAAATATACGTTATAAATCATTGGCAAACATTTCCATAATTACTCCCATTTCTTATTTTCTGTGTTAGAAATCATTTCTGATTCTCATTTGGAAAACATTTCCAAAACTCCTTCATTTGATTTAAACAGATGTTTAAATAAAAACATCACTATGCCGACTCGAACCATTAACACTTATTAACTAACCTTCACCATCGAAACTTAATTATTCCTTAGTTAAAAATGAAGTCAATCAAGTTGGGGTATAACTACCTCTCAGACCTTAACTGAACAACATTTCTAACTTCGAAATAGACAAAGTTCAACTTTTAAATCTTCAACAAACTTCCTTACGTAACTCTCAGATCCTATTTACGAATCCACTTCCTTTATAGAGTTCATTTGATTATAATAATAGTGTTATAATTCCATACTTCCGAAATATAATAACTTTAATATAACTTTTATTTCTTAATTTAAATAAATAAATAAAGGGTTTATTAAATAAATAATTCTTGATTTAAAAACCAGAAAGTAAATAATACTTTCCTACATTCGATATAGTCGAATCCCAATGTATAATTCTCCCTCGAATAATCTCTATTCGATGACTCTTTTTCGAATAAACTAGATTCGATTATTTCTCTTTCCAATAAACTACATTCGATAATGTCTCTATCGAATAAACCATAATCGACAATCTCTCTTCGAATAACTTATATTCGATAATCTCTCTTCGAATAACTTATATTCGATAACCTCTCTTCGAATAAACTATATTCTATAACTCCCTTTTTGAATAAACTATATTCGATAATCTCTCTTCTTCGAATAAACTATATTCGATTATCTCTTTTTCGAGTAAACTACAATTGATTATCTCTCTTCCAATAATTCTAATTCGAATAACTAATATTCAACTAACTCTATTCGATTAACTAATATTCGATTAACTCTATTTCGAGTAACTAATATTCGATTAACTCTAATTTGATTAACTCTAGTCGATTGACTCTTCTTCCTATCTCATTCAAATTCCCATTTGAATTCCTGTTTCAAAACCCAATTTTCCTTATAAATGTTATAATTTATAAAATATCTATTTTAATCCATTATTCACATCGAATGTGAATAATATTTCTTTTATATATCAATTCAGTTTGATTTCGTATTTTAAAATAATATCCCATTTCCAAATTCTATTTATACTTCCATTTATAGAATTATTCATACGAAATTTCCTTTTTATTCTAACACTTAAATCTTATTTATAATTCCCTTTATAAATGTTGAGTTCACATTCTATTTAAAATCTCGGTGTCAAAACTGATTTCTACTTCTATAATAAGTTCAGACTTATATATTCCATTTATCAAATGATAAGTAATTTACTTAATTTATAAAACATTATTAATCTTCTGTAATTTATCTATTAAAACAGATTTCTATTTATTTCTACTTTAAATTAATCTTTTCCATTTATCTGTTAAAAACAAGTTTCCATTTAATATTTATTTTCCACTTATTTCCTCTTATAAAATTTTATTCATTTTACATATACTTCCTTTTATAATTCCTATTTATTTCATATAAATATTTCCTTTTATAATTATCCTATTCATTTCATATAAATATTCCCTTTTCCAATACTATTTGTTTCCAAATATTTCTATTTCACTTCCATTTGTTTTCCAATTAATTCATTTTATAAAATCCATTGATTTTATAAAATCCTTAAATTCCATATCTACTTTGAAATTCCTTTGTATAATTCTACTTATTCTTCAAATAAATATTCCTTCTTATAATTCTATTTATTTTCTAAATAAATATTCCTTTTATAAAATCCTTTGATTTTATAAATATTTTATTTTCAATATACACTTTGAAAATTCCGTTTTTACATTCCAGTATCACTTATGGTATTAAAATACCAAATCAAAAGGATCAATCATCATCCAAACACACATAATCAATAACAGATTATATACCACACCATATATCATAATATATGAAAAACAGTATTATAAATATTGAGGGATCCAGTTGGATTCCTCCAACCTATTTCCCTACATCCACAGATATTAAACAATATAATTAACATCAATTTCATTTGCATATGAAATAGTCTGATCAACAGAATCAATATTTAATTAACGATATATATATATATATATATGTATATATATATAACGATATCGGTATTTTTAACTAATTAGTTAGCAGTTCAACCAACCAATCAACACACTGCAATTAAACAATATTTATAATTTTAAAAATACGTTATGAAATATGAACTGAGCAGAGTTAGTGAGATTTACTCACATTGGACGAACATCGTTAAATAACGATAATTGTCGGTTGATTCAAACAAACAATTTATTTCTCTATAAATTGTAACGAGCTCTAATTCACTCCCAGTCAGTTCCATTGCGTAGCCCTCGCCCATACGATCCCAATGGATCTGACCATTCAAAATTCTGATAATGTATGATAAAGTTATGATATTTAGAAGTTAATATACATTATATATATACAATTTATATTTATTGAAAATATTATCGGGCCTCACCCTTTTCCCTTGGCCCAAATCCGCACACGTTAAAAGCCCGTAGCCCTTTTCTTCTCCAAAACAAAATACAACTGCTCTGGAAAATCTCTCAAATACATCTCCACCATTATTGCCGGTTATAAATGTCGCCCCCTCTTCCCTTCCTTCATGGAAAATCGAACTAAAAACACCAACATACTCCTCTATTATAAATTCAAACAGAAATACCAAACTTCATCTCTTCCTCTACCTATCAACCTCACACCCAAAGAATAAAACTGGAACACTCCATTTAAAATCCGTTCCAGGTTTGTTTCACTTCCAAAAAAAAAGTTGCATTACGTTTTCCCTTTTGAATAATATGCACAGTCTTTACATTAATCAATAATTAACTAATATATATATATATATAACCTTACCTAAATTCTCTTAATCCATCCTCTTCTTCCACAATCACAGAGGACACGCTCCAGCTTTCAACCCAAATCCAATGTCCTTTTCATGCCTTCGATTCTCAGTGAAACTCACAACCAACATCACCGATGAGCTTCTCCTTTCCCTACCCTCACGTTTATCATCACGACGTGAAAGCCTATCGCCAACAATAAATCACTACATCCTTCTCTAAACCTACTGTCGTAGTGCCATATCGACAGTTATCATCACGGAAATCCACAAAATAATGCACGCAAGTGCAATTTTCAACCACGAGTTCAAAAATGACAATAAAAACATGAAACATTGCTTCGAAAATCTGCAAAAGCTCAACCCTAGCTCGCGTTGGTGACAAGAGACAGCAACTGAATGGTCGTCGAATGCTTTACAATTCATATGGGTTAAAGATCAAAGCTTGAGGATTACAACCATATAAGTCTTGGAATTTATAGATTTATATTTGATTTTCCAAAATCATGATTTGGGTTTGGAGGATGAAACACCGGCGGCTACTACGGTTTGACCCAGGAGAAATGGAAATAAGGGTTTGGAAAGTTAGTGGGTATTTATAGAATAAGTTTTGGCTTGTGTGAGAAGCTTCACTCAATTTTTATATTAATTTATATTTGATAATTAACTTAATTTACCACTTTAAAAATTCCTATTATCACATACAATATCCAAAAATCATGAAAATGGGCATGCAGTTGCAGTTCGACATTATGGACCCAATGAAACTTGTTTCGTCGAATTCGGACTTCGTTTTCTCACACAACGTATTTTTAAAGTCAAATTATAGGCTGTGTTTCACATTAAAATCCCGTACGACCACATACTGACTGCAAAAATGACGAAAATTGAAATTTAGCAATAATTTAATACTGCAGATCGAACAAAATTAGTTTCATCGAAAATGGAGGTCATTTGCAAAACTGGCTAATTTTAATGCTCTAAATAAATCCATTTAAATATAAATATATTTAATAACAATTAAATTAAATATTTATAAATAAATATTATCGTATATATTCACATAGAATGTTATCCAGCTCCAAAATATACCCGTCTGGGTTTACAACTCAATATTTCAAATCCGGGTTAAATCTATATTCAATTTAAATTGAAAAATCCATTTATAATTTAAATAAATCATTATAAATTATAATGGAATTCCATAGCGACAATTTCAAAATTTGATTTGGGCATAACTCCCAATCTGTATGACGAAATCCTGATTTTTCTCTTCCATTAGAAAAATATACTTCACCTGCTCCGAATGTTTCTTGTTTCACATAAATCCGACTTAAAATGGATTCTGTATATTCGTTTAAAGTTTGAATCGCCAAATCACGAACTGCCACGCCATTTCGAGCTCGATTACAATTATAATATAATATATACTTTCAAACTGTCGTTATTTAAATATATTTGTTATTATAATTCAATTATAAACTGAATTAAATCTCTAATACTATCCAATTCACACAATATTGTGAATTCCACTAATTCCGACTACTTCGGAATTAAATATATTATTCTATTATTTGTATTAATTAAATATTCAGTATTATTTAATTAAACGGCCATTTAAATCTCTAAAAACTACTTAAATAATTAAATTAATTAATTATCACACCGTAAAAATATGGATCGTTACATTCTTCCTCCTTAAAATTATTTCGTCCTCGAAATTGCTAACGTAGAAAATAAACTCTATTGACTGGGTTAAAATTTATTTGTTTACTTCTTTACTCGGGTTTCACTGAACCAATTAATTTCAAATAAATATTAATTCATTCCGACTTATGAAAATTTTCAAAAAATTTAAAAAATTTCTAACACCTTAAGTTTCTGAAAAATTTCGCCAGCACTTCCTTTGTACGGCTCAATCGGTACAACTATAACTCGCCTCTCTTTGCCTTCTCTAACCAAAAAGAAAACAAAACAGCCAAGCGGCTTGCCAAACAGGCTCATAAATCACCAAACTCATATAAAAGTAAACATGTACCTTTTTGTCGGGCATATCATTATATAGTTTCAATCGGTCATTAATTTTGCATATATCAATATCTTCCCAATCAAATTCCAATCAATTTTTATCCTAAAACCCAAATCATTCACGTATCCAAGCCAAATTCCTTTTCAAGCCAAAGTTCCATTCTTGATTCCAAACTCCTAACTCATCAATTAAACTTACTTAACCTCGTTAAGTTCTATCCACATATTTCATTAACTAATTAATGCTTCTAATCAGTTATCTTCATCCCAAAATCACAATTCTGATTTTTATTTCAAAAATCAGTCCATTTACTCAATCGAGTCCAATTATATACAAAATTCCAATTCAACTTGACATTACTCCATTTCAATACAGCTTCCACTTAACTGGCTTTAACCCAATTTCAATTTGTTTTCACAAATTTCAATGTAATTTGTTTTTATTTCAAACAGTCTATTTCTGGGATTTTTAAACAGCTTTGCTTTTCTAAAACGAAATATTCCTTTTCGGATTTCAAACAATCGTTTTTCTTCAAAACAATTCAAAAACAAAATCTTTGATAGTAATTCGTCACTTACAACCTCGAAAATGAACACTGACGATGTGGCCAGCATCATCAGAGTTATTTCCCAGCGATCGAAGCGAGTTCAATAGTATATCACTTTTCAAAACTCATATTTAAATATTTCCATTTTTAAATTATTTCAAAATATCATTCACTATGCCTATAAAACAAATTTAAAATCTCCCAGGATTTTAAATTTTCCATATATTTAATCCAAATTCATTTCCAAACACTTATTCTAATTTTAGGAATTTTAATTCCGAATTCTGGTTTTAAATTCAGGTTTAATTCATCTGATTTCATATATTATATTTATACGAATTCAGATTGGTTATTTATAATCATTCCACTATTTTATAACCTCATTTGATTATAATAACAACCAATATATCCAATATACTATAATAATTCGAATATTTATCATTCGTTTATATCAAAGTATAATTTGGGTAAAATTATTTCATTTACCCTCTTTTAAAAAAATACTATGTCAGTTCATCGTATTCGAGTGTTTAGAAACTCCTACCAATACAGTGAATCAAACTGATCGACCGGAATCCATAAACAACTCAACCAATAAATCTCCACAATATAAACCATTTTTATATCAAATAACAAATACGTTCACTCGTATATATACACTCAACTGAATCTAGGGTATTACTAACCCCATCTCTACTGAGTCACGCTACAAAGCCTAGGTAATTACTTAACCTTCAACTCTGATACCACTTTCACGACCCGGGGATTTTCGACCCTGGAAAACGACATTTAAAACCAGTGTCGACTATCCAAGAATCGGAAATACTGGATAGTTAATAGAAAGAAGTTAGAGGGTGAGAGTAGATAAGATAGAAAATTAGAATAGAAGAAGAAGAACACAACAACATCAGAGTAACACAAATTTCACAGCAGAACGAAAAAAATATAGTATCTAAAATAACTATGAAACACAAATCTATATTTGTATAATAGAGTACAACACTTACATCACAGCGGAAATAAACAATAGCTATAAAATGCTGCTGAAGCCTCCTGCTCCAAGCTCCATCTAGTGTATCTGTAAATCCCGACTACTTGACTGCCCATACAAATTTTGGGCACCCAAGAGTTTAGGGAAAATAAAACAAAATAAACTTTGGGTTAGTCATGGGATTGGTGTGAGTAAACTTCAACCATTTGGTTTAACTTTTCAAAGTCCCTTTCAAAAGAAATGATAATTGTAAGACCGATCCACACATAATCACGGATGGTTTTTACCTTATGATAACCCAAAACATTTTCAAAATCAATACCTTTCTGATATTATAATATTGTCTAATCACAAATAATTAACAATCTAGCAGAACGCTTGCATCTCACGCTCCACATATATATAGTATACAATCAAAACCACAGGCGCTTATTGGAGATTGGATTCCGACTATGACAAGGTATGGAACCACCTACCGATAGTGTATCTCTAGAGAGGAATACACTGGGTTCAACAAGAATGTCTTGCAACCCGGCCACACATGACCGACCACTCATTTCTCTTGAGTGTATCAAATATATTGTCACTTACGGTTGCTAGCAACATAACCGTTCCCGGGAGATACAGAAGCGAAAAGAAGTAACAAATATGAATATTCTCTATATGGTGACAATACACCCTAATGGGGACGGCCCATATAGCCATGCTGTCTGCCCGATTTTTGTCATTTCCCGGTTGATGAGGTTTGAGGTCATAACGTACCTTTTGACAGATCGCACCTCCATTTACTTTGAATGCCACATCGTCATACCCGCCAAATCACAAATTGATTTCCACAAATATACCACGGGTATAAAGCTAAGAGAAACGAATTCTTCCGCCACCAAACGTGGATACGTTTGAAGCAATCAACTTATGTGATCCATTAGATATACTCTGTCAGACATTCGTCCATACACGTTGTCCTGGGTCTGGACAAACCGAAGGCACTATTATGTAAATCCATCTTGGGCAATTTCTACCTAGGATCGCCAGAACAACCATTGCACAATTCCGTCTTCAATTATCTTCGACATATTTGATTCGCAATGTTAATTCCCATACGGAGTGGTTTTCAGATAATGAATTTGATCCCGGTCTCTCCGTATTGACAACGGAAATGGTCAAAAACTTTGATAGTCGGTGATTTAACTATCAAAGGAAAACATGTGTGCAAACAACGGTCATATTTCCAAATGGAAATCTTACCGAGCAAATCATCAATCAACACTGATCCCCTTTAATTTAATTTATCATTAATTTATTCATTTGCCGATTTCCCATTTCCATATATTCGTAAATCATTATTTTCTAAATTTAGAAAAATATACGTTATAAATCATTGGCAAACATTTCCATAATTACTCCCAGTTCTTATTTTCTATATTAGAAAACATTTTTGATTCTTATTTGGAAAACATTTCCAAAACTCCTTTATTTGATTGAAACAAATGTTTAAATAAAAATGTCGCTATGCCGACTCGAACCATTTACACTTATTAACTAAATTCAATTAACTAACCTTCACCATCGAACCTTAATCATTCCTTAGTTAAAAATGAAGTCAATTAAGTTGGGGTACAACTACCTCTCAGATCTTAACTGAACAACATTTCTAACTTCGAAATAGACAACGTTCAACTTTTAAATCTTCAACAAACTTCCTTACGTAACTCCCGGATTCTATTTACGAATCCACTTCCTTTATAGAATTCATTTGATTATAATAATAGTGTTATAATTCCATACTTCCGAAATATAATAACTTTAATATAACTTTTATTTCTTAATTTAAATAAATAAACAAAGGGTTTATTAAATAAATAAATCTTGATTTAAGAACCAGAAAGTAAATAATACTTTCCTACATTCGATATAGAATCCCAATGTATAATTCTCCCTTGAATAACCTCTATTCGATAACTCTTTTTCGAATAAACTAGATTCGATTCTTTCTCTTTCGAATAAACTACATTCGATAATCTCTCTTTCGAATAAACCACATTCGACAATCTCTCTTCGAATAACTTATATTCGATAATCTCTCTTCGAATAACTTATATTCGATAATCTCTCTTCGAATAACTTATATTCGATAATCTCTCTTCGAATAAACTATATTCTATAACTCCCTTTTTGAATAAACTATATTCGATAATCTCTCTTCTTCGAATAAACTATATTCGATTATCTCTTTTTCGAATAAACTACATTTGATTATCTCTCTTCCAATAATTCTAATTCGAATAACTAATATCCAACTAACTCTATTCGGTTAACTAATATTCGATCAACTTTATTTCGAATAACTAATATTCGATTAACTCTAATTCGATTAACTCTAATCGATTAACTCTAGTCGATTGACTTTACTTCCTATCTCATTCAAATTCCCATTTGAATTCCTGTTTCAAAACACAATTTTCCTTATAAATGTTATAATTTATAAAATATCTATTTTAATCCATTATTCACATCGAATGTGAATAATATTTCTTTTATATATCAATTCAGTTTGATTATCTATTTTAAAATAATATCCCATTTCCAAATTATATTTATACTTCCATTTACAGAATTATTCATACGAAATCTCCTTTTTATTCTAACACTTAAATCTTATTTATAATTCCCTTATAAATGCTGAGTTCACATTCTATTTATAATATCGGTGTCAAAACCGATTTCTACTTCTATATATAAGTTCAGACTTATATATTCCATTCATCAAATGATAAATAATTTACTTAATTTATAAAACTTTATTTATAAATTAATCTACTCTAATTTACCTGTTAAAACAGATTTCTATTTATTTCTACTTTAAATTAATCTTTTCCATTTATCTGTTAAAAATAGATTTCCATTTAATATTTATTTTCCACTTATTTTTTTTATAAAATTATATTCATTTTACAAATACTTGCTTTTATAATTCCTATTTATTTCATATAAATATTTCCTTTTATAATTATCCTATTCATTTCATATAAATATTCCCTTTTCCAATACTATTTGTTTCCAAATATTTCTATTTCACTTCCATTTGTTTTCCAATTAATTCTTTTTATAAAATCCATTGATTTTATAAAATCCTTTAATTCCATATCCACTTTGAAATTCCTTTGTATAATTCTATTTATTCTTCAAATAAATATTCCTTCTTATAATTCTATTTACTTTCTAAATAAATATCCCTTTTATAAAATCCTTTGATTTTATAAATATTTTATTTTCAATATACACTTTGAAAATTCCGTTTTTACATTCCAATATCACTTATGGTATTAAAATATCAAATCAAAAGGATCAATCATCATCCAAACACACATAATCAATAACAGATTATATACCACACCATATATCATAATATATGAAAAACAATATTTTAAATATTGAGGGATCCAGTTGGATTCCTCCAATCTGTTTTCCTGCATCCAAAGATGTTAAACAATATAATTAACATTAATTTCATTTCAATATGAAATAGTCTGATCAACAGAATCAATATTTGATTAATGATATGTATATATATATAACTATATCAGTATTTTTAACTAATCAATTGGCAGTTCAACTAATCAATCAACACACAACAATCAACCAATATTTATCAGTTCTAAAAATACGTTATAAAATATAAACTGTGTAGAGTTAGTGATATTTACTCACATTGGACGATCATCGTTAAATAACGATAAATGTCGATTGATATTGACAGACAATTTATTTTGCTATAAATTGTAACAAGCTCCAATTCACTCCCAGTCAGTTCCATTGCGTAGCCCTAGCCCATACGATACCAACGGATTTGACCGTTCAAAATTCTGATAATGTACAATAAAGTATTGATATTTAAAAGTTAATATACATTATATATATATACAATTTATATTTATTGAAAATATTATCGGGTCTCACCCTTTTCCCTTGGCCCAAACCCGCACACGTTAAAAGCCCGTAGCCCCTTTCTTCTCCAAAACGAAATACAACCACTCTGGCAAATCTCTCAAATACATCTCCACCATTGCCGCCAGTAATAAATGCTACCCTCTCCTCCCTTCCTTCACGGAAAATCAAACTAAAAATACTAACATACTCCTCTATTATAAATTCAAACAGAAATACCAAACTTCATCTCTTCCTCTACTCATCAACCTCACACCTAAAGAATAAAACTGGAACACTCCATTTTAAATCCGTTCCAGGTTTGTTTCACTACCAAAAAAAAGTTGCGTTACTTTTTCCTTTTTGAATAATATGTACAGTCTTTACATTAATCAATAATTAACTAATTTATATATATAACCTTACTTAAATTCTCTTAATCCATCCTCTTCTTCTACAATCACAGAGGACACGCTCCAGCTTTCAACCCAAATCCAATGTCCTTTTCACACCTTCGATTCTCAGTGATACTCACAACCAACATCACCGATGAGCTTCTCCTTTCCCTACCCTCACGTTTATCATCATGACGTGAAACCCTATCGCCAACAATAAATCGCGACATCCTTCCCTAAACCTACTGTCGTAGTGCCATATCGACAGTTATCATCACGGAAATCCACAAAATAATGTATGCAAGTGCTATTTCCAACCATGAGTTCAAAAATGATAATAAAAACATGAAAAATTGCTTTGAAAATCTGCAAAAGCTCAACCTTAGCTCGCGTTGGTGATAAGAGACAGCAACTGAATGGTCGTCGAATGATTTACAATTCATATGGGTTGAAGATCAAAGCTTGAGGATCACAACCATATAAATCTTGAAATTTATAGATTTATATTTGATTTTACTTTGATTTTCAAAAATCATGATTTGGGTTTGGAGGATGAAACACCGACGGCTACTACGGTTTGACCCAGGAGAAATGGAAATAAGGGTTTGGAAAGTTAGTGGGTATTTATAGAATAAGTTTTGGCTTGTGTGAGAAGCTTCACTCAATTTTTATATTAATTTATATTTGATAATTAACTTAATTTATCACTTTAAAAATTCCTACGATCACATACAATATCCACAAATCATGAAAATGGGCATGTAGTTGCAGTTCGACATTACGGACCCAACGAAACTTGTTTCATCGAATTCCGACTTCGTTTACTCACACAACGTATTTTTAAAGTCAAATTATCGGCTCTATTTCACATTAAAATCCCATACGACCACATACTGACAGCAAAAATGACGAAAATTTAAATCTAGCAATAATTTAATACTGCGGATCCAACAAAATTAGTTTCGTCGAAAACGGAGGTCATTTGCAAAACTGGCTAATTTTAACGCTCTAAATAAATCCATTTAAATATAAATATATTTAAAAACAATTAAATTAAATATTTATAAACAAATATTATCGTATATATTCACACAGAATGTTATCCAGCTCCAAAATATACCCGTTTGGGTTTACAACTCAATATTTCAAATCCGGGTTAAATCTATATTCAATTTATATTGGAAAAATCTATTTATAATTTAAATATATCGTTATAAATTATAAAGGAATTCCATAGAGACTATTTTAAAATTTGATTTGGACATAACTCCCATTCTATATGACGAAATCCTGATTTTTCTCTTCTATTAGAAAAATATACTTTACCTGCTCTGAACGTTTCTTGTTTCATAGAAATCCGACTTAAAATGGATTCTGTATATTCGTTTAAAGTTTGAATCGCCAAATTACGAACTGCCACACCATTTCGAGCTTGGTTATAATTATAATATAATCTATACATTCAAACTGTCGTTATTTAAATATATTTTTTATTATAATTCAATTATAAACTGAATTAAATCTCTAATACTTTCCAATTCACGCAATATTTTGAATTCTACTAATTCCGACTACTTCGGAATTAAATATATTATTCTATTGTTTATATTAATTAAATATTCAATATTATTTAATTAAACGACCATTTAAATCTCTAAACACTATTTAAATAATTAAATTAATTAATTATCACACCATAAAAATATGGGTTGTTACAAAATCTCTAAGAATCACTTCACTTCTGAAAAGTAATGAACTTTCTTGGATTAGTGGATTACTATGGAATAGATACTAGAATTTTTTCTAATATATGTGTTCCCTCAACCTCACCAAAAAGGCTTTAGCATTATTTGAAGATAAAAAGCATGAAGATATTTTTAGAGAATCAAAAAGAGTTTTGGCTAATACATTAGCGTCAGTCCTACCTAGTGACAAAAGGTACTAGAGACCCCATGGAAGGAACTACCTTGAGATAACTACCACTAGTTTTCCCATTAGGTCATGAAAGGGATTCCCTATTGGGAGAAAGGCTTACCTTGTTAGTTGACTATAAGTCATTGGTTTATTTGTCCTCTCAAAGAGATTGGAACCTAAACAGTAAAGATAGATAGAGTTTCAAGCATCTGATGATTTTAGGGGTTGATATACTCTTGGTAAGAGTAAGGATGTAGTTGATGCTAAATTCTTTATTTTGGATATGAGTTCTTGACATGGAAGCACTAAAATATACATAGGTTCTTTTGGAATACACCCTGAGTAGAAGAAAGGAAGTATTTGTATGGATCATTAGCATACCATGATTAAGAAAAACAAGATAAGAGTAATGGATTTTAAAGCTAATTGATGCACCCATCAGTGTTAGTAGCAACCCGATATGTGAAGAAGAACATTTGATTATGTAAGGTTCCCAATAGCATAAATAGAGATTGAGACTCATTTTGCCTTAGTATGTTTTGGGAAAATCTCCAAGAACTTACGAAAACCAAGACTAAATCAATATATAGTTTATTGAGCGAGCGTTAAAGTAGCTTGATTCCTGGGTATTAGATCAACTTGAGGTATCACTCGATCTTTCATATGGGAAACACTCCATGTATATTCTTGCTTCAGAGGATAAATGCATCCGAAACAAGAATGTGCCGCTCATGATGATTCAATGGTCTGATAATCCCAACGACTGCACTTGGGAAACCAGAAAGTTTATTGAGCAAGCGTATCCCGATTTTCTGCCTTCCAATCATATGATTGAGGAAATTTTAAACTCAGGTTTATCTCTTTCATTGTTATTCTCTTGTGTTAATGAAATTAATTAAGTTGATATGACTTTTCTCTTAGCAAATTGCGGGGTGCAATTTTTATAAAGGAGAGAGTCTGTAACAACCCTAATTTTTGTGTGATTACCTATGGGATCAATAAATTATTGTTAATCGAATTTAATCTTGATTTAGGAAGGTTAACTCGTAGAAATCCATAAATTATGTAACTTAAGGGTCTGAGAGTTATTAAATATTAAATTGTTTAGGTTGCGACTTAATTGGGTTAAAATACAATGTAACCCAATATTACTTGGATAAAAAAAGGAAATAATATCAAACTTGAGTAATAAATATTTAAATTCATTGTTTTAATGATATAATAAGTTAGAAATTATTGTGTTGAAAACTTGATAATTGAATAAGATTAGGATGGATTAAATTATATAAATCAATAAAAAAATAATTTCAATATTTGACTGTGAAATAAGATTTAGTAATCACAAAATAATATTCGATAAGCCATCTAATTAAATTATAAGTGTTTAGGAGATTTATATGTACTTATTGCATTGAAATCTCAAGACTGAGTAAAACAATGAATTTTTGGTATAAATTGACATTTCTAGCTCATTTGAGTCCTAGATAAATAGTAAAAGGTAAATATTGATTAGAAGTCAATATTTAGATGTGTTATAATATTTTAAAGGAAATTTAACGTTTATTTAACAAAGAATTGTAACTTGTATAAATTTTGAACTAAAAAATGTAAGTTGTAAGTAAAAGTTGAAATATATACAATTTGTTTGGAAAATATAAATTTTTGTTTGTAAGATAAAAAATTTAATGTTGAAAAGAACTAGAAATATTTTAGATATGTTGTATAAAATTTTGTAAAATTACAAAAATGTAAAATTGCAAGTTTTGAATAAATATAGTGAAAAATGTTGCTTTTGTAACATATGAGATTTTTTTTTGAAAATGGGTAAACCGCCACGTTAAAAACCTGTACTAGTACTCAGTGTAAGTACTAGACAGGGAAAAAGAGTGCGGTGCTTTATTGATAATGCATCAAAAAAATGTACAAGGAGTACAAAGGGCAATACATCAAACAAGCTAAACTACTTCCCAACCCGAAAACAATCACATTCCCCTACAAACATAGGCCATGAACTACACTTGCGCAAAAACAAAACATATATATAAAGCCCTTGGGTGGTCCAAATCCCAAGCAGCTAGGTTTTGACGACCCGAACTTCCCGTGAAGGAAAGCACGGATTGAATTGAGAACAAGCCACATCGGGACACGAACAGAAGAACATTTCATTGCTTATTACAACAATTTCGTCAGAATACAAGTATATACAGAGTATGAATAAATATTATACATTCGACAAATATCAGAGATTACAATACATTATATAGCAGCGGAAAAATTATACAAAACACAACTGAAAGTGATACACAGATACAGAGCTTTCCGAGTATCGTTCCAGCTATAACTCAGGATCCTGTGAATATAAATCTGCAAAACCAAAACTACTAGCTGCCCGTGTGGAAAATAGGGGCACCCAGAGTTTAGGTTAAAACAATAAACTCCAGGTCAGTCATGTGACTGGTATGAGAACTAAAATGGTTATTTAAAACTTTACTTTAAATCAGATATATCAAGGGACCACGTAGTATAACACAGAACGGGTTTCCTCCCAAGAATACCAGTGCATATAACAAAATAGCGCAATGTTTTTTGGAAAAATGAAGCTATTATAAGACCTAGGTCCCATCATACAATGCAACGCAAGCCGAAGGATAGGGTTTTCCCTTATAGTAGCCAAACATGCTTGGTATGTTTAAAAAAAATCATTCGATACTATTATAAGTACATAGTGTATAAAACAACTTCAAATATAAATGTATTAATCCTAGACGGCATGGGTACCATATATCATGTCGCCAATACTAGGCTCTACAATCAAAACCGCAAATGTCACGTATTGGAAGTTGAATTTCCATCTATGAACCAAGGCAAGGAATCGTCCTTACGGCTTCGAGACTGTCTAGCCCGAGCCTCAGGAGCAGCCGCAACTGCCCCTTGGATCATCAGAACCGGTCAACTCGATGTGGATTATAATGCCTGAACACTGCGTTTCCCCGCCCTATGGGGCGTAAATGAGCCAAATGACTCCATCAGCCCCGAATCGACCGATATAACGGAGGCGCCTCCTATCCATCATCCACATAAGTAAAATGCCAAGGCATGCAAAACGCTGACACCACTCCTAGCTAGAAAGAAACGCGTGTCCTCCCTGAAGCCCTCTCCAGTTTCTGGTCCACACCGGGGTGTGAGGCTCGTGAATTAACGCTACATAAAGCTACGCCACAAAGGACGTGCTTTGATCATCAACCATAAGACTCTGCTTTTCAACTAAAGCCTTGATCATTTGCATCTCAGCATGCCACATAGGCAATTCACGCTATGCAACCGATGTCTATCAATCACACAGAATGAAATCCGATGTCAGACATACAACTATTTACAAGTCCGTTCTGGGTCTGAACGAAACCGGAGGAACCTTATTCCTCGCACATCCATCGATCTCCAAGTACGTCTAGACAATCACCAACTGATTCCCTCCTCTTGGGTGTACAGCCCAATCAAGATCATCAGTAATTATCCAAACGATGTGAAGACCTTCGGTCTTCAACCATCGTCTTCATCCTCGATACGTCGTCGAATCAGTTATTCAGAATGGGATAAGCCCGGTCTTTCTGAATAACTCGCATATATAATAAACAAGTGTTATAAAAACATAACATACGCCTCATTCCAATCAAGAATATTTCTTTATCCAAATATTCATATACTTTGGGAAAGGTTCCCATTAATTATATCAGATATAAATTCTTTAAATTTATTCTTTAATCTTCCTTTGGATTTCATTTCAATCTAATTAAAGATGCATTAAAACTCCACTTGGTTTTAATCTTCCCAAAAATCAATATTAATAATTGTTTAACTTAGGAACCCATATCCTTTCTTTAACTGGGTTACAGAACCAATGTCATTTAAAACACGGTTCACGATAAATCCAAAATCACATTCCATTCCATCAGCCTTAACCATAAATTAGTAAGTGAACAATTCCCTAAGTATTAACCCTAAAGGCCGAAACCAACATCAGATCAATACCCAGGAAACCATTCAACTTAACTAATCCCCAGTTAGTTTCTGAATTTCTTAACTCCGTTGGGCCTAAGAACAATATTATTAAAGATACCATTCACGACAACCCAAATCACATTCCATTAATTATGGAATATTTTCAGAAAAACAAATCAATATATAATCGATATCAATTCCCATATCCGACCAATAATATAAATGGAATAACGGCAACGCCTCTTAAATTCCATATGTATTAACAGTCTTCCTCCACAGAAGTTCACTTCGATTATTATCAAATCGAATTCCATTCAATTCCAATTTAATATATTAAATTGGAAACGTTACCTTGGAAAATTCCCGTTAAATCTAAATAAAAAGATTTATAAATCCCAAATCACATTTCACTGTAAATCGGGTTAAAGAACGAATGTCGTTAAAAATACAGTTCACAATAAACCCAATTCACATTAGGCTCTAAACGTAAATTAGTAAGAGAACAATCCACTAAGTATTAACCCCGAAGGCCGAAACCAACATCAGATCAATACCCAGGAAACCATTCAACTTAACTAATCTCCAGTCAATTTCTAATTTTCTTAACTCCATTCGGTTCAAGAACAGTATTATTAATGATACCATTCATGACGAACCCAAAATCCAATTTGATATTAAATACAAGGCTCTGAATAGAAAATATATCGGCTTATATTCAATATCAAATTCTGAAATCAACAAATATCGTATTGGAAATAACGATATAAATATATCTTTCAAATTTCCATAACAATATCTGTATAATCGCGAAATCCAACATCGAAAAATTCCGAAGACAATTTTGATTCAAATCCATTTCCAATTTATATATTGGAAATTCTGGTTATTTTTAAAACCATTTCAAATCCAATTTATTTATTTTAAAAATAATTGGATTATAATTCTAGTTCAAAACTAGTTCATTTCGATAAAAATCTATTTTTATCTTTTCAAATATGGAATTTTTCATCCCAATTCTTTTCAAATCATTTCTTATGATTTCACACTAATTATTGATATTTTTAATAATTTTATCAAGGCCCGTACAGTCGATTTCCATAAACAGCCATCGAACTGCACTTACAACGACCTTTTCCAAATTTTGATTTGGACATAATTCCAAATCCAACCATTAGATTTCTGATTTCTTGTATTTATTAGAAAGATCTTTTCGGTACGAACCCAACGGTTCTGGTTTTAGGAGAATCTGACGGTCGGATCTCCCGTAATGTCCGTTCGATGTCAATGGTCGAAATTCGTGAACTACCGCAGTGCGGCGCGTTCTATTCAGGCCATTATATTATATATATAATATATATAATATATATTTCGTCGATTTCCATTTAAAATGTATTTTATAAATCGTTTTAAATTCGTTTTCAAAACGATTTCAACTTCATATTCAATTTCAAATCAAAATTGAATATTCCATATCATCGATATATAAATGGTAGTATTTTCAAAACGTTAGATTTTGAAATCCATTCCTTTTCAATATTCATTATAAAAATGAATAAAATCGATATAAATATCATTCACGTCAAAATGGCGTTAATCTAATTAACACGGCTTTATATATATTTAAATATATTCGTGTCCATCCCAAATCGGACATCAAAATCAGATTTTGATTCTTTTCTGAATATTATTTTAAAATATTTGTTATTTTAAAATATTCCTTCTTTCTGAATTGGAATCAGACACAGTCAATTACCAAATAATGTGATTATATGGATTTCACACAACAAATGTGTATTACAACAATGAAAATAGCAATCCATCATCCAAAGTGCATTCTACACTGTATAAGCATCAAATATAAATATTTAACGCTTACAACAACCTGTCAATCAATCGATCGACATACAGCTAATTATTGGGACTAGTGTATGTCATATATCATCCCAATACCCGTGTGGGGTTTCAAACAATCAAACACAGGTTTTATTTGTGCAGTTGGACGATGTGTAAAATTTATCGTCCTAATCAATATCAGTCAAACGTGTGTACATAAACAAATCGTCCGATTTGTTTATAAATATTTATTTTATATACACCGTAAAAATTATATTTTTAACTATAAAATATTTATTCATTCCACATCACATAATCAATTTTCACAACACATCAATTAACAACAAGTCATCCATGGTCTATGGACGACGGGTGTCGGGTGTTGCTAAGCACCATATGCATCGTAGTGTATATTCCAACTAGAAAATAATTAAAAGTGAGAAGTTCTCACCTTTGGGTTCCACTCCACCAGTTTTACTTCTGAACCGTTTGGATTTGTTTGAAATTTCAATGTAGTCCTTACCACGCTGTTCATAATAAAAATTATATTTTTATTGCTTCATTCCAATAAATAAAAATCATATTTTTATTTCTACTTCATATATTTTTATGACGCTTCTTTCTATATAAAAATTATATATTTTTTATATTCCTACTCTTTATATAAAGATCGAATTTTTATTTCTCTTCTCCTATAATAAAAATTATATTTTTATTATGTTATTCATATAAAAATCACATTTTTCTCTTCATGAACACTTTATAAAAATCATATTTTTATTATCTATATAATATAAAAATCATATTTTTATTATCTCTATAATATAAAAATCATATTTTATTATCTCTATAATATAAAAATCATATTTTTATTCAACTTCTGTTTTCTATATACAAATTATATAAAATTAGATTTTATTTCTATGCTAAATACATATTAAAATAATTGATTTTTATTCGCTACTACCATATGTAAAAATTATATTTTTACACGATTAAAAATCGTATTTTTATCTTATCATTCATATAATAAAAATCGTATCTTTATCCTTATGCTATACATATAAAAGATCAAAAAATTTGTATCGTTATATGCAATTAAAAAACACATTTTTAATTTAAAACCATATGTAAAAATCCTATTTGTAATCGCATAAATGAATAAATATCGAAATTAAAACTCACCGGCGTTGTTTGGCAGCGGAGGAGGCTCGGGGAAGCTTAAAGACTAAAGGCATACGCTGAAAATGGTTAAAATTTGCATTTTTATCCCCTAGGTGGCTCACCGTTGGAGTTGGAGGCTGAGGGAGGGCTGTGTGGTGTCGGGGATGGTCGGAGGTGGCGCCTCTGACCTATGGCCTGACGTTGGTGGCGGGGTGGAGGCTATGGAGGCGTCGTGGCTCGGTCTGAGGAACTTAGGGTTTCGGGGTTAACGGAGAAAGAGAGGGAAGTGGCGCTGGAGACGGAGGGACTGGGGATGGTCGCACGGTAGCGGTGGGGGTCGGCGGCGTGATGGTGGTGGCAACCTGGAGGCGCTGGCGGCGTGCGATGGGGGACGGGGGAGGGAGCGGTTTCTTCCTGAATCGAGAAAAGGGTTCGATCTTGGAAAATGAAATTGGGGGAGGGTCTTAAGTGAAAGATAAAAAGGGTTTTATATTTTATTTTATATTATATTTTCTCTAGAAAGTTGACTTTACATTCGGACTCCAAACGAGGCTCAACGACTGTCGTCCCTAGCGTATTTCTCCCATTCCGAACACAATGGGATATGTTTCGTAAGCCAATTCATTGTTTCGATCAGTTTCTATTAAAATTAAAATATAAATCTATATATTGAATTTTTAACATACATTTCTATTTACCGGGGCCACATACCGACTCTAAAAATTCTAGAAAAATTATTTCTAGCTTCGTATTGACGATACGGTCGTAACAAAATTAATTTTGTCAAATTTTGAGAACGTTTGTAAAATGGCCATTTTCTGGTCGATCAAAATTGACTGAAACTGTCAAAACGCGTTTAACTTTGCCACGCTCACATGTTGATTCAGAAAATTATGAAAATTGGAATCTAGCAATAATTCGAAATCCTGGATCCAACAAAAGTGGTTTCATCGAAAACGGAGGTCGTCTGCAAAATTTCCATTTTTAAGGGCTATATATTCCATAACGACTATTCTGAATTTTCAACTGGGTATAACTTTTTATCCCCGCTATGAAATTTTGAAATTTCAGATTCGTTGGAAAGATATTTTCAAATAGATTCTAATATTTTTTTGTTTCGCTAAAATCCGGTTTATTTTGAATCCTGTACATTCATTTGAAGTTTAAAATTGAATTTTCGAACTACCGCTCCATTTTCAATTCATTTTATAATTTAAAATAAATATTTATATTTTAACGGCGAGCTATATAAATATATACGTTCTAATTCTATTCAAAATAAATTTCTTGTCGTTATTATTTAAAATAATTCATTTTATATATTCAAAATTCATTAAAATTTCCAAAATAATTTTTTTTTTAAATTGGCTCAGATTTTCCGGGTTGCTACATAGCTGTTCAACAAAAGGCGGCTCCATCTATCCACATGACCATTGCGAAGTAAAATCTTTCCCAAAATGAAGAAAACGAAATGGCGGCCAACATCCACCAGCGAAAAACAAAAATAGCTGATACCATTAACCCCCATCCAAGAAATTTATACCCCATCTCTCAAGAATCCTTCGGTCTGCATGCTTTACAAGCTTTCTTCTTTTGGATCTTCACAGCAGGTAATTAATATCGAGATCAATTAATTCCCAATGTTGATATTTATCTCTGTTATGATTACCATGAATTCTTGCATTCTTTTCGTTCTAGATATGATAAATAGTAGTGATGATACTACAAAAGCCTATATCTTGGATAAAATCACTTTTATTAAAAGATGCTTTGATGTGAGACATTTAGTTCTCAATTAACAACGGATCAACAATAGAAGGAGGAATGCCAAGCTTTACTCTGCAACGAATCCATAAATATGCTGAGTACGGGCATTGAAAGAACATGTGATCTCTATTCTCAAAATTTCCCATACATAAAACACAATTTTGATTAACATCATAACCCCACACGATCATACTATCCTTTGTATTAAGACAGTTTAGCATCACTTTGTATGTACACAATGACATTTTCGGGCTATTAATATAATGCCACGTCACTTTACACCAATCAAGTTCAGGAAGGTGTTCTCTAGACATATCCCATGCTGAATAAAAAGAGAAACCATTAGGATTGTCATTCCAGCTCCAATAAGCAATATCCGCTAAGTGATGAATAGTAACATTATTAATTTGCTTAGGTATCAATCTAGTAACACTAAGAATACTAGAATTTGAGACACCATCTTGAATAATATTCGAGACCGTTAAGTTTTTCCCTCCAAAAATGATCAGAAAACCCATCCCAGCATGTTAACCAGAATATTGTTGTTTATCCACGTATCAAACCACAACAATGAGTCTTGTCCATTTGCAATACATCTATTTATACAATGTAAGCCCACCTGTCCATGTCTTAGTATGGATTTCCATGTACAGGAACTATTCGAGTCAGTTTTCATCACCCAAAAATGCTCATCCGCACAGTATCTACTATGCATCCAGTTTTTCCATAAACTGTTCCCATTAATGAAGTGCCAAAGTAATTTAAGAGCAGCTGCTGTTTTTATATCTTTGAAATTTCGAAGACCTACTCCTCCTTCATATTTAGGTGTGCAAATAGTTTCCCAAGCTACCTTATGCTTCTTCCCAGCCTAAACAAAATTCACACACAATTTATTAATCTTACCTATAGCAGCCAATGGTAATTGATACGTCAGCATCCAATACATAACCATCGGAGTAATAACGGATCAGATTAATTCAATTCTACCTGCAATAGATAGAAGCCTGCAATCCCAACTATCCATTCTTCCTCTTATTTTGTCAGAAAGCTCTCCACAATCCGCAAAATGAAGATAATTCGTAGATAGCGGAATCCCCAAATATTTGATCAGTAGTCTTCCCTCCTTCATGTCAAGCATATGTAGAATTTGGTATTTATTTTCAACTCGTTTACTGAATAAAACTTTAGATTTAGCATTATTAGGTTTTAGTCCAGCCATCTCCCTCAAATTCTCTAAAATTTGCTTGATTTCCTTTGCCCCTTTAATTTTAGCTTTGGCGAAAATCATCAAATCATCATCATAAATCAGATGGGTGATAATAGGTTCAAATTTGTAAATGGGTACCACAGCCTTCCATTTTGCAGCCTCAAACATAAGGATGGAAAAAAATTCCATAGCAACTCAAAACAAATATGGTGAAAGAGGGTCACCTTGTCTTAAACCTCTGTTGCTATAAATAAAACCCACCCCTGAATTAAAATGGACAAATTAGGGGTGGTAATACAAATTCTAATGACTCTGACAATGAATTTAGGGAAACCCATCATATTTAACATGTGACAAGTAAATTGCCTATTAACCATATCGTACGCTTTCTGTAAATCAATCTTGATGCAAAAGTTTCCACTAACATTACGATTGAAATGTCTGATTTGCTCACGAGCGAGAAGGATGTTTTCAGCTATGTATCTTCCCGGAATAAATGCTGATTGATTTTCCGAGATTAAATGCATAAGATAAGGTTTGATTCTATTGCAAATAACCTTGGAAATAATCTTATAAATGACATTACAACATGAAATGTGTCTATACTCAGTTAGATTAGTTGGTCTATCAACTTTGGGAATAGGAGTAATAAACGTATGATTTATCCCTTTTGCAAGCTCACCCGTTCTGAAAACCTCTTGAATCATGTCCAGAATAATCTCTTTTAACTCCTCCCAATGCAGTTTGTAAAATTTTGTAAAAAGGTCGTCAGGTCTTGGACTTTTGTCACCTGGAATGGAGAAAACCGCCTTGTGAACTTCTTCAACAGAAATAGGAGATGATAGGTGATTGCCCCCTCTTTAGTTTATAACAACTCTACTCTTAATCTCTTGAAACATAAAGCTTGGCGTTTCGAATAAAAAAAATCCTGAGAAATACTTAATAGCTCCTTTTCAAAGAAACATTCATCATGTCTAAAATTCCCGTCTTCCAAAAACATATTGCACCAATTGTTAACATGTTTTCGTAGAGACATTTTTGCATCAAAAAAATTGGTACAGGAATACCCTTTAGTAAGCTGGTTAATTTTTGGTTTTTGGCAAACATTTATATACTGAATTTTGCTTTGTTCCTTCCAACCATTATACGCAGTTCTAAGCTGTTCGAAAATGGAGTGATCAGTTAGATTATCATCCAATTCTTTCAGGATAACTCCATAATTATCTTCCCTTTTCTTAATAGCATTTTCGTCTTTTAATCTATGGCAATTCCATCTCTTCATTTGGACCTTACATTCTCTCAGGAATAGCTGAAATCTGTGAACTTTCTTCCCTTCCCAGACAGAAAAATACATCTTTTGCAGAGCAAGGTAAAAACACTCCTTATATCCTTCATTATGTTGCCATGAGTTTACATATCTCAATGGAATGTTTTTAATCTCTTTCTCTTTTACTTTTAAAATTGATGCATAGCCAAATATGATCGCTAATCAGATTAGCAATACCAAAAGCATTTATTTCTGGAAAATTGTCCAAAAAACAGCTGTTACAAAACACTTTATCAATTTTATTGGCTACCCCTTTTTTCTCCACGTATATTTAAAACCGGCAATATTTAATTCCATAAGACCTGATCTGATAATACAGTCGATAAGACCAGATAAATATCTAAAAAGAACATTGCAACCACCTTTTTTGTCATTTGGGGATGTGATATTGTTCAAGTCACCTAGCATCAACCAAGGAACAGTAACCTGCACGGATTCAGTAGATATATCCTTCCAAAGCTTCTCTCTATCCAACAAAAAATTACTAGCATAAATAAATGTCATTCTACATTTCAGGCCACCTACATTTTCAGCTAATAAAGAAATGTGCTGATAGGATTTACATTCAATATGAATATTCCATATTTTAGAGTCCTAAAAGATTAGTATTCTCCCCTTGCATCCGCAATCATTACTATCCACAAACGACCAGTGTGACGGCCCGTCCCGCACCAACCGACATTTCCAAGGAAAGTGCGTTGTGCCAATGTCCAACTAGCACGGGACGGTCGCCAAAGAAAGAAAAGGGAACTTATCAGTGGATTAACAAAGAACCTGTAGAATGTCTCATAGCGCATGGAATAAAATATAGGGATAATTCCCCCCATAACTACATTTTCTTTCAGACCCTTCAACCAATCAATACGCCCCCGTAGAGCAGATTTTGCTAAAACTCTAGTAGTTTCTTGAAAACTTGCTTCAGATATGAAGCTTTGATAACATACTTTGACATAAAAACAGGCGAGACAGTGCATAAGCTGAAAACTAATCATCGTAGCAGCGGAAAATCCAAATACATCTTATGTTCCACTTCATCATTATTACAATTTAAAAACTGTCTCTAAAGCAAAAGAAAGGAAAGGTACACTACTAATGCCCAAAGTAGTGACCAACAGCGACACAGGGAGAATATATAGAGAATAGTGTGTGTAAGCCTCTTGCTCGTCTCCGGACAGCTACTCGTGTACAACCAGCTAACATGTCTCTAGTCTGCCTATTTAAGAGCACCCAGAGTACTAAGAAGAGACATAAAACTCTGGGTCAGACAAAAGTCTGGTATGAGCGATAAGCAACAAAACAGAACAATAACAGGTATACTAAACCATACCTGAACTTGGACCTGCAACCAAAGAGTTAGCACAACATACCGTACAATACTCTAAGGTGCCACAAGCATATGGTGTAAAGGATACGGGGGTGGGGGTGTGCATGTCATAGTGATGGCAAACAATCAAGCATGGCAACAATCCTCACATCTCTCACTCAGTGCGTAAAGCATACGATATCCACCACTTTGATCACCTAAATCCTTGCTATGATCACTCTGCCCCATGGAGTCATGGCGACTCCACTGCACTGATCCATAGCCACTAGTCCTTGCTATGTCCACTCTACCCCCACGAAGTCATAACGACTCCACTGCACTGGCACATAGCCATGCTGCGATCACTCTGCCCCATGGAGTAATAACTACCCCACTGCACTGATACGTAGCCTAACATCCGTCTTGGTGGTGAATCAAAGTTATGGACGTCGATAACTCCTTAGCACACATCCTGCAGCAAAGTCCAATCATGAAGTTAACTAATTGGTTCCTAACTGGATCCTGAGTACAAACTTCCTACTTGGACTACCTTTGCATCGCGGGATTTGGTCTCCTCCGGATCGGTTCGGTTCTCCACTTCTCTTCACTTCAGATCGTACTCTCGGTTCGGTTCGTGGTTCACGCCTCAAGTCCATGCTCTTCAGTTCGGATCGCGACAATCCACCCATGTTGGCTCGGTTCATGATTCCAACTCCTAGTCGTGATCCTCCTTCCCTGCACTGGATCGTGTCAATGCTCCAGGCTCGTGAGTCTTCAGTTGGGTCGTGGTGCATCGAATCGGAGCTTCTGGTTCATGATTGACACTTTAGTTCGAGTTAGAGATCTTCAGATGCGAGCGGATCGTGACTAATGGTTCGGGTCGCGGAGCTATCCAGATGGGCAAGTCAGTTCATGTACTCTTATGCGATCGGTTCGAGGTCGTGGCCACCATTCACGATCAGTCGGGGTCGGGTAGGAGCGATCTGATCCGGTTCTGGGTCATTTCCTGCAACTTTTTCCAACGACTGTTTTTACGCCACACGACGGCGTTTTTGACCATTATAACTATTCTAAATAATCACCAAGCATACCATACAGTCATAACAACATGTAGAATTGACCAAAAACACCAAAACCACAATTTGGTATGTTAAAATGAATCAAACATACCTAAAAACCCATATTTTCCACGTAAGCATGTTTAAGCAAATCCAATTGTAGGATTAGCAAAACTTAACCAAAATTCTAACAGAGGTTTAAAATAATATTTCAAAATTTATAAATATTATTCCAAAATTTAATCATGTTCAAATTCGCTGATTAACACTAATTACCCTTAATTAACCATAATTAGTGTAAAAACAAGGCTAATCACTCACCTTTGCCACAAATGAAACTTTCAAAACTGAAACTCCTCTGATTTGGGCGGATACCAATGTCTAACAGCAGCTCCAACCTTGCTTTGGTGTTATTCCTCCTTAATTTGGTGTAGGTTAGGCTAATCCTTGATTAAACGGTGATTAGAGATGATTCTAGATGTTGGAGGCCATTGTTAGGGTTTCTATGATGTATGTGGCGGTTGGAAAGTGACTAAAAACCAAAATACCTAACCCTAACAGCCCTTAAATACCTGAAATCCCCCACTGGGCCTAGCTGTTAATTACAATTAAGCCCGGTTAAGTTGCTTTTCACCTTCTAAACCTTAATTCAGCCGTATCTCCCAAACAGTATGTCCGTTTGGTTAATGTGACCACTCTACGGAAAGGTAAACCATCATCTGGATCTAATGGAAGTGGTTTCAATCAAAACTACTTACCAATCAAAAGTTATGGCCGAAATAAGATCAGCCAGGGGTAAAACGGTCATTTAAAAATCGGCAAAAATCATGAACATGGGAAATGACCCCAATAGTCATCTCCCAAAGTTACGTGACCATACGACTTCGTATGTGAGAGAATAAATATTCTACGATCCTTCGATGCGTAGAATGCAGGTCGTTACATTCTTCCCCCCTTAAGAAATTTCACCCCCGAAATTCCTTAACTAAGAAACAAGCAAAGGATCCCGCATGCCTACCAACCATTCACAACAATCAAACATACAAAACAACAAACAAGTCTATCCTAGGATGCGGAAAACTAAGTCGCAATTAATATCTTACCAGGCAAAGAGTTCTGAATACGTCTTCTTAATGCTCTCCTCTGTCTCCCAAGTACAGTCATTCTCATCCTCGCCACATTGAACTTTGACTAGTTTCACTGCCTTCCTTCGAAGCTGCTTCGTATCGTTCCCAACAATACGCATAGGCCTGTGGTTCCCAACCGCCTTGGGTCCAACCTCAATATCATCCTAATGATCTGGTGAAATAGTCATATCGGGGTCGTGCACGAATTTTCTTAACTGGGAAACATGAAATACGTTATGAACTCTTGCCATCTTCTTTGGTAATTCAACTTTATATGCCAAATTCCCAACTTGCTCGAGAACTGGGAATGGACCAACAAATCTTGGTGTTAACTTGCCTCTCCTGCTAAATCGTATCACGCTCTTTAACGGAGAAATCTTGACAAACACCGAGTCGCTAATGGAAAACTTTAAATCTCTTCTCCTCTTATCAGCATAACTCTTTTGCCTATCTTGGGCAGCCTTCATTCGTTGTTGGATAACTTTGATCTTATCTGAGGTTTCTCTTATCACATCTGGCCCAAGCACAAATTTCTCACCGGTTTCTAGCCAACATGACGGTGAGCTGCATGGTCTTCCGTACAAAGCTTCAAATGGAGTCATACCAATACTATATTGATAAATATTATTATATGCGAACTCCACTAGATGTAAATGGTCATCCCATGATCCACCAAAATCTAATATGTAAGCTATTAAGAGATCTTCTAACACTCGATTCACCCTCTTTGTCTGACCGTCGGTTTGAGGATGATACGCGGTACTGAGGTGTAGTTCTGACCCTAGAGCCTCTTGTAAGCTCCTCCAAAACCCACTAGTAAATAATGGGTCTCGGTCACTCACAATGCTTTTAGGTACTCCATGAAATATCATTATCCATTTCATACATAGTTCTGCTAACTTAGCTGCCGTTTTATTTGACTTGACGGGTATAAACCTTACACTCTTAGTTGATTGGTCCACAATCACCCAAATGCTATCATGGCCCGATCTAGTTCTTGGTAACCCATCAGTGAAATCCATTGAGACTTGTTCCCATTTCCATTCTGGAATTTCTAATGGTTGTAACAAACCACTAGGCTTCTTTTGTTCAGCTTTAACTAGCTGGTAGTTCATGCATTTAGAAATAAACTTCCCAACATCTCTTTTCATCCCTTCCCAGTAGTAGGTCTGCTTCATGTCTCGATACATCTTGTTACCACCAGGATGTATTGTCAGTTTTGAGTGATGACATTCTCTAAGCACTTTATCTCTCAATCCATTCACATTGGGTACAACCAGTCTTCCATTCTTTCTAAGCCATCCATCTCGATCAAGCCCATACTTGTTCATCTCTTCGTCGATTCCCATCTCTAACTTTGAGATGATTTCCAATAGGTTAGGATCGTCCCTCTGGCTGGAACCAATCCGCTCAATCAAAGTGGGTCTAATCGTCAAACTTGCTAACATTTCTGGATCCAATCCACACTTTGGTTTGAAATCATACTCAGCGATATACTCCAGTTGCTTCCATTCCAGAACCATAGCCCCTAAACTGGCATGTCTCCTACTCAAGGCACCAGCTACTGCATTGCCTTTTCCTGGTGTATATGCGATATCAAAATCATATGAAGCCAAGAATTCTAACCATCTTTGTTGTCAGAGATTTAGATCCTTCTGGGAGAAAAGACACTTTAACGACTTATGGTCAGTAAACAACTCGAATCTTTCACCCGACACATAGTGTCTCCACATCTTCAACGCGAACACGATCGCTGCCAATTCCAAATCGTGGGTAGGATATCTTTTCTCGTGCGGTTTCAGTTGTCGACTTGCATAAGCTACAACCCTACCTCCTTGCATCAATATAGCACCTAGCCCAGTGCCACATGCATCTGTATATACCGTCATCTCTTCATTCCCCTTAGGAATGACTAACACTGGTGCACATGTCAACTTTTCCATTAGACTCTTGAATGCATTCTCTCACTTTTCGTCCCAGACAAAAGCTTGATTTTTCTTGGTCGACTGAGTCAACGGTGCTGCTATCTTGGAGAAGTCTTGAATAAACTTGCGATAATATCCAGCCAATCCCAAGAAACTTCTTACGTATGTTGCATCCTTGGGCGTAGAACAATCTTGTACCGTAGCCACCTTCGCAGGGTCTACAGCAATGCCATTCTCTGAAACAACATGGCCCAAGAATCTCACTTACCTCCTCTAGAAGTGACACTTAGAAAACTTTGCTTTTAATTGGTGTTTTCTCAATACCTCCATCACTACCCTCAAGTGTTCCTTATGTTCTTCCTCTGTCCTCGAATAAACTAGGATTTCGTCTACGAACAAAAGAACAAACTTATTCAATTGATCCCTGAATACCCTATTCATAAGATCCACAAAATACGATGGTGCATTGGTCAACCCAAATGGCTTGACCAACACTACTACAAAAGTGGGCATATTCGACACTAATTTGTGTGCGTTGCATGAAAAGTGTGGCGAAAGCTATGATTTCTTCGAGCTTCTGCAACAGCATTCATATGTTGTTGCATTATACGTGGATGCACTATTGCGGTGGGAATATTAGTGTTCTGATGTGCAACACCAGTTAAAAGCGTAGCATTACGTATATATAATCCAGCTCAGCTATCCGCGTTATCAACATATAAAAACCCCAACCGTAGATGAAAGATTAATCCAACGGTTCAAACCATCTATGGATCTGATGATCTTAATGTTAGCCATCATCCAATCATTGACAGCCACGTCATTTCATTCTTTTGACGAAATTTTGGCGCGATCTTCTCCCTTCATGAAATCGTTTTCTTCTCTATCATCTAATCGTTTTCCCTCTTTTTACTATTGACAAAAATTTAAACCTAAATTCACGTCAGTATCGATCCTCTCCTCGACAGCAAATTCTATTCCGAAAAGGATGAAGCTGTAACACCCCGCCTCCGCTAGGGTCACTCGCAAGGGAATGCACTAGCTTTAGAGGGGCATTATTGGTAAACATGCACAGAAATATCACAAGACAGAACATATAAAATAGCGGAAGTAAAATCAAACTTTCATAACATGAATAAATAAGGTCTAAAGCCTTTTACATCAGAGTACATCAAAACCTGTCTTGCAATACTAAAGAAGCATAAAGACATTTTCATAAATTATTCCCCAAGTAAAAACGGTAAAGTAGCTATTAGCCAAGAAAAGTCCAAGCCATCCATGATGACCTTCAAGCAGAAGAAGTCCGAACTAAACAACAGTATTTCCTCCCTGTAACCTGGGGGGAAACGGAAGAAAAGAGGCGAAACAAAACGGGTCAGTCAAAAAGACTGAGTAAGCCCTATCTACTATTAGCATAAAAACTAGTAAAGTTAACTGACATGAGAAACTGAGATGAACATAAGCATGATAACAAGATAGATAAGCTAAATCAAAATAACAGGATGAACTACTGAACTCAGAAAACTAAGGTGTCATGATAAATTACGATGTCAAGATAAAACAAGGTATCACATCGTCAGGTTTCTATCAAGTATAATATCCCCAAGATATCTATTACGTATAACGTCCCATGGTATCTATCCTGTATGCCCGCTCTGCACCTACCGTACTAGTATCCCAACTGTATCACGTGCTATCCGTGAATGACCCTTACTCAAAAGTCGTGTAAATGTCCATGTCAACCTAATATATCGCATATATAGGTTACTCAAATCATATGTTTCTTTCCATTTATATAAGTTCAGTCCTTTGCCGTACCTCGTACGGGCTTCCTCATGTCGTATTATCCTTGAAATCGTTTGGACTGTCACCCTTGTTCTAGCTAGGCTCTTCCCTATGAATCATCGTTTGAACTACTAGGACTTACGCCACCTAGCACCACTAGGGATTACGCATACCTATTGCACACTTTCGTATTTCGGTTTGGGTTAAACCACCTAGGCCACTAGGGATTAAGCTAACCCTCAACCGCGCCCTTTTTCCCACGCATTCATCGTGAATCGTTTTTCTATAACTGTATGCACATGTATCACATCGTGCCATCCGAGTCCTGTCACAGGGCAAAATAAGAAATACAGGACTCGGTCGGGAGCTTTAGATTTATCTGCCGATGCAGATACTAAGGTCTGCTTTTCTACACGTGGCTATGGTCCCACGAGACCCCTCCCTCAACTAGTGAAAGGCAACACAAGAGAAAATCTTGCATGAGAACTACACTCCGGCCAGCCCACATCCTACGGCCTACCTCACCCATAATTAGATAGCAATTATGGTCTGTTGGGTGTTCCCTGCCTTTCCGTACGTACACGCTTGACTCAAGATGGTAGATGATCGACGAACTTGCTATCTGGGGCACCTTATGTATTCGTCGACTCATTGCTATCCACCCCAGTCTTTAGGTCGCTCGCATATCAACCAAGGCATATTCTTGGTTCTTCTACCGCAGACCTCAACCTCTCGTGAGCCTAGTATAATGACCTGGCAGCTCACAGAGGGATCCCAAGAATATCCTCACGTTCCCCGAAGCCGCTGCTTCGTTACCCAGTTCGTTGGAGCCTTTATCTAAATCAGATAGCCTGCTCCTACATGCATACTTAAACGTTGACCTAACGTATCGGGTTACTAATCTATCTAAGAAATGGTCCAAATTTCCTTGACTAAGAATTATTACTTAGTTTCCCTTAACTAAGGTTTACCACTTAGCCTTATTTCCATAATCCTTGTTAACTATGGTTATTTACCTAATCCTCCGAATTAGGGTTTATCTAATGGGTTAAGTGTCACTTAAGTTCATAACTTAGCCCGTCTACAAACCATGTCAAAATTGGCTAAGTATCCAAGTCCAAGACTTAACCCTACAAACCATGTGTCAAGTTGGCTAAGTATTAAGCAATCCATAACTTAACCTCGTCTAATTATCATTTAAGATTGGTTAATTATATAAATTAACTTGACCTTGTCAAATTACCGAGTCAAATCGGTCAAGCGTATTCAAGTGATTCGTGACTTAGCCTTATCATGTTTTCACGTTAGATTGGTTAAGTATAGGTCACTTAACCACATCAAACTAACGAGTTGGATTAGTTAAGTGTAAATTAACTTAACCCCGTCCAATTACCATGTTTAGATTAGTTAGGTCTGAGTTGACTTAACCCCATCCATTAACTGTATTAAACGGTTAAGTGTTACTAAGAAAATTTACCTAACCTTATCAAGTTATCGTGTTGGATTGATTAAGTGTTGGTTAACTTAATCCCGTCCCCTCGTCGTATAAAAATGGTCAAGTGTCGTTAGGCAAATCAGGTTACTTAACCTACCCAACCCTGTCATGTTTTGTTAAGTATCATTAGCCTAATCAATTTACTTGACCCGTTTGTCCATGTCATATTTGATTAAGATTCATTAATCAAATTAACTTAACCCTATCATGTGGCATTAATTACTTAATGCACCCCAACCTCTCACATTAGACTTTGTTGTGGTTACTAGTTAAGCCGGTCGGTTCCGGGTAGCTTTACACCACAACTTGGTCTAACCTCGGGTTCAAGCACAACATGACCAACTTCTCACATTGGGTCCTATTGTTTGCAACTACTAGTTAGGCCAGTCGGTTCCGGGTAGCTTTATGTTGCAAACTCAACCCAACCTCGAGTTGGCCACTTTCATGTTTAGACTAGTGTCATGTTCATATTCAAGTTTTCAAGCAATTGGGTAGACCTAACTTAATAGGTAAATTCCCAATGGGTAGACCTAACTTAATAGGTAAATTCCCAAGCTTATGTTTTTATGCATACTTACATGTCACTTCCATGTTATATTTCAAGTCATGTTTTCAAGTATAAACACATGTCATATTTAACGTTACACGTTGTCATGTTTATACCCATTTACCCAAATCAAGTTCATATCATTATGTTTTCCCATAATGTGACCCCAACGCTTTTTAAACTCGCATATACGTTCGCAACAACGTAATGGATTAAAAGAAGAGACTTGGCAAAGGGATGACAAAAATGGATATTAAGCCACAAGTTAATCATGGTGGCAAATGAGGCACAAATGTGTTCATTAGCTTGCATGTTACATTCTTAAGCCTCAAAAACATGCATAAACCCAAACTTGGCACATAAGCGAATCATGGTGACAAAAGACATGGAATGATGACTAGAAACTCGCATATATCATCATATAAGGGTTATGACTTCATATGCAAGTTGACATAAAAGGTTATGAAGGTTCTCATGTTGCATAATGCAACATTTCAACATAAAGGTTGTAGCTTTTAGCTCATAAGATCAAGATAATGACTTCATAAGCTTGCATAACATGATAGGATGTATCATTCTCAATGATCAAACCCAAACTTGCAACATGAACATTTAACTTCATAGTTAATATCTAAGAGTAGGGAAAGGGCTTACATTGCTATGAAGGCCTAAATCGATTGAACTAAAGCTTGTGATGAAGCCTATGCATGCCATCACCCAAAAACCCAAAGATGCACACTCCAAATCAATAAAAACCCCATCTTTATGAACAAAGATCAAAGCTTTTGCCTTGAAATCAACTTGAGAAGCTCTCATACTAACATAGGGACTCTCTAACACTCTCATGATCATGAAACCTCTCATAGAAATGAAGTGGAGGCTAGGATAGTTGAGTGGAGGCCATGAGAGTAGAAATTTGGCCATAGTTTAGTTACATGAGTGAATAATGATGGTTTAGGGTAGGTTAGGGTCTTATTTATAGATTAGGCAAGTGTTTTAGGCCATAGGATTAAACCTAGATTCAATCCAAGCCATCAAAGCATGTCTTGGGGAAGAAGTCAAGTGTAGGAACCATCTAGGGCCTTTAGATTAAAGATGAACCATGAGAACCATCCAAATGCAAAATCTGCATTTGAGCGAATCGGCCCACGGGTTGACAGCCAAACACCCTGGATTAACCCCTAGTCGACCCAGCGAGCTCGGGTCGACCTCAAAAATCGGCCGGTTCGGTTATTCCCCTCTCCCAATTCGCTGTTTTGAACATTTTTGCATATTTATTTATTTAATTTTCAATTATATATATATATATCAATATATATATATATTTCTCTGCGCAACCCATTTCACTTAATTAAGTATACTTTAATTTGGGAATTATTCGTGAAACTTCGCGAGGCCATATCTTGGTCATACGGACTCCGATTTTCGAAAACTCGGACTCTATTTCGCGTATTTTTCCGAGACGAACGCAATGGCATAGCCCGTTTTCCTTGATTCAGATTTTTCAGTTTAATTCTGCCTCCATTTATGTTATAACAGGTTATTGAAAATACGGGTTGTTACATTCTCCCCACCTTTTAGGATTTCGTCCCCGAAATCTCCAAGTTAGGAAGAACATATCCTACCATCCATCATCCATCTACTCAAAACATCATCCACAAGCAACCATTGTCCTTAGATGATTTCTAATGCTGTATGAATATATGCAAAACGTGTGTGTACATGTTCCTTAGCTAATGCTAATGATCAGGCCTGAATAATCTTTCTAATGCAAAATATGTATAGTGCCATGAATCCAACATGTATGCAAATAGTCCTAGTCATGTAGATACTATATGCGTGCACAATCATTCATTCATATGCAACAACCGCATGATAAAACATTCGATTTCATCCATAAACAAGTATAAATACTCGTGCATATGCAATATGAAATGTGACCGAGTCGAGCTAGTATATAATGTGTATTCGCGCATCCACGAGCAACCACTTGCAACCACTTGCAACCATATCAATCATAACATGTTTCAAATACATGTTTACATCCATAGGGTTCTACCTAGAATTCCCTGAAACGGGTCGAGAAGATAAACAGGACAAACTCCTTACAGGGTTTGTAACGGAGAATAGGACCGAGAGGATGTCCACAAAAGATAGCCTACAAGTAAGCTCTACAGAAAACAGGGATCAAGGATATACTCCCAAAAAGAGATATCATGCGCGTATCTAGTCTTTGACCATCAAAGTCGTATTTCCTTGAGCTTAATTCCATTGTGCCTTAACCGTCCTTTAACTTCGCGATTTCGTAGCTTCTTATTTCCTGTTTCCATATCATGAGATGAAACTCATTTCTTCGTCGCCTCTCGTTCCACTTGCACTTATCCTTTTCCTAAAATACTTGACGCAAACATGACTGCGTACTCATGATCTCATGCAAGCTTTCCAAAATTCACTAATGAATCTCGGACCTCGTACCACAAGGTATTCCACATAGAAGAACTTTCTCTTGAAAGTAAACAGATGCCAACCAGGTTATCAAGCGCACTTACTAAGGTGATTTCTATAACCCATGCATAAGTGAAATAAACCATCCGTCTTATCAGCGAACACCACTCGATTGGGCTTCCAATTTCCAGTAAAGGTATCAAGGGATTCTAGGTAACTAGTCATGACCGAACCCAAAAGGTTCCACGAGACTTTGAGGGTATTACCAAGGCTAGTCAATAGTCTAACTACCCTCCTATCAAAACCGAGAGTGGCACCCCTTACTGGATAACCACTTCATCCCTAGAATCCATCCATAACCGAGGCATGTCATTCTCAAATCCAAAACAAGTCATGAATAAATGGACCGATTCTCCACAGGACTTGAGACAAAAATGGGATTCTCTATTACGCTAGTACTTAAGGTGCAGAGACTCAACTATCGAAGCAAACTTAAATGATGCGGGGATCAAAACAAAGTCTTGACGGGATGATAGAAAAGAATAACTAGATCTTCAACAAGGATGTTATCCCCCTACTCAGGTACTCTAGTGAGGGTATACCATTGTCTTCACGATCATCTTGTCCTTGTCCCACAATACTTAACTATCCGTCCCGTTTTACCATGCCAAAGGTACTCTCTCGTCATGGGTTTCATTGTTCATCCTTCTCTCTCGTCCTGGGCTGAGCCATACCAACAAGTTGCTCATCCTTAAGCTCGTATCCTTTATCCTCTTCCTCACTATCCTTTCTTATAACGCGGCCACTGGTCTCTCGAGAACCACCTCCATCGTAAGGAAAACACTTTCGTAGATAGAAAAGACTAGTCGCAGTTAAAACCACTGTGACTCCAGATGGAGGAAAGAAAGGAAAAGAGATTCAATTAAGGAAACAAGGATAGTGCTAATGGCCTTTGGGGAATAGCCTTTTTCTTTTAAAAGAAAATTTTCTTGAAAAATGCTTCTTTGTAAACGATTTTCAAATAGTTTTCAGAAGGTCTTTAAAAACTTTTGCCCAGTCTGGTAACCTTTTGCTCTGATACCAAATGTAACACCCCGCCTCCGCTAGGGTCACTCGCAAGGGAATGCACTAGCTTTAGAGGGGCATTATTGGTAAACATGCACAGAAATATCACAAGACAGAACATATAAAATAGCGGAAGTAAAATCAAACTTTCATAACATGAATAAATAAGGTCTAAAGCCTTTTACATCAGAGTACATCAAAACCTGTCTTGCAATACTAAAGAAGCATAAAGACATTTTCATAAATTATTCCCCAAGTAAAAACGATAAAGTAGCTATTAGCCAAGAAAAGTCCAAGCCATCCATGATGACCTTCAAGCAGAAGAAGTCCGAACTAAACAACAGTATTTCCCCCCTGTAACCTGGGGGGAAACGGAAGAAAAGAGGCGAAACAAAACGGGTCAGTCAAAAAGACTGAGTAAGCCCTATCTACTATTAGCATAAAAACTAGTAAAGTTAACTGAAATGAGAAACTGAGATGAACATAAGCATGATAACAAGATAGATAAGCTAAATCAAAATAACAGGATGAACTACTGAACTCAGAAAACTAAGGTGTCATGATAAATTACGATGTCAAGATAAAACAAGGTATCACATCGTCAGGTTTCTATCAAGTATAATATCCCCAAGATATCTATTACGTATAACGTCCCATGGTATCTATCCTGTATGCCCGCTCTGCACCTACCGTACTAGTATCCCAACTTTATCACGTGCTATCCGTGAATGACCCTTACTCAAAAGTCGTGTAATGGTCCATGTCAACCTAATATATCGCATATATAGGTTACTCAAATCATATGTTTCTTTCCATTTATATAAGTTCAGTCCTTTGCCGTACCTCGTACGAGCTTCCTCATGTCGTATTATCCTTGAAATCGTTTGGACTGTCACCCTTGTTCTAGCTAGGCTCTTCCCTATGAATCATCGTTTGAACTACTAGGACTTACGCCACCTAGCACCACTAGGGATTACGCTTACCTATTGCACGCTTTCGTATTTCGGTTTAGGTTAAACCACCTAGGCCACTAGGGATTAAGCTAACCCTCAACCGCGCCCTTTTCCCCACGCATTCATCGTGAATCGTTTTTCTATAACTGTATGCACATGTATCACATCGTGCCATCCGAGTCCTGTCACAGGGCAAAATAAGAAATACAGGACTCGGTCGGGAGCTTTAGATTTATCTGCCGATGCAGATACTAAGGTCTGCTTTTCTACACGTGGCTATGGTCCCACGAGACCCCTCCCTCAACTAGTGAAAGGCAACACAAGAGAAAATCTTGCATGAGAACTACACTCCGGCCAGCCCACATCCTACGGCCTACCTCACCCATAATTAGATAGCAATTATGGTCTGTTGGGTGTTCCCTGCCTTTCCGTACGTACACGCTTGACTCAAGATGGTAGATGATCGACGAACTTGCTATCTCGGGCACCTTATGTATTCGTCGACTCACTGCTATCCACCCCAGTCTTTAGGTCGCTCGCATAGCAACCAAGGCATATTCTTGGTTCTTCTACCGCAGACCTCAACCTCTCGTGAGCCTAGTATAATGACCTGGCAGCTCACAGAGGGATCCCAAGAATATCCTCACGTTCCCCGAAGCCGCTGCTTCGTTACCCAGTTCGTTGGAGCCTTTATCTAAATCAGATAGCCTGCTCCTACACGCATACTTAAACGTTGACCTAACGTATCGGGTTACTAATCTATCTAAGAAATGGTCCAAATTTCCTTGACTAAGAATTATTACTTAGTTTCCCTTAACTAAGGTTTACCACTTAGCCTTATTTCCATAATCCTTGTTAACTATGGTTATTTACCTAATCCTCCGAATTAGGGTTTATCTAATGGGTTAAGTGTCACTTAAGTTCATAACTTAGCCCGTCTACAAACCATGTCAAAATTGGCTAAGTATCCAAGTCCAAGACTTAACCCTACAAACCATGTGTCAAGTTGGCTAAGTATATTAAGCAATCCATAACTTAACCTCGTCTAATTATCATTTTAGATTGGTTAATTATATAAATTAACTTGACCTTGTCAAATTACCGAGTCAAATCGGTCAAGCGTATTCAAGTGATTCGTGACTTAGCCTTATCATGTTTTCACGTTAGATTGGTTAAGTATAGGTCACTTAACCACATCAAACTAACGAGTTGGATTAGTTAAGTGTAAATTAACTTAACCCCGTCCAATTACCATGTTTAGATTAGTTAGGTCTGAGTTGACTTAACCCCATCCATTAACTGTATTAAACGGTTAAGTGTTACTAAGAAAATTTACCTAACCTTATCAAGTTATCGTGTTGGATTGATTAAGTGTTGGTTAACTTAATCCCGTCCCCTCGTCGTATAAAAATGGTCAAGTGTCGTTAGGCAAATCAGGTTACTTAACCTACCCAACCCTGTCATGTTTTGTTAAGTATCATTAGCCTAATCAATTTACTTGACCCGTTTGTCCATGTCATATTTGATTAAGATTCATTAATCAAATTAACTTAACCCTATCATGTGGCATTAATTACTTAATGCACCCCAACCTCTCACATTAGACTTTGTTGTGGTTACTAGTTAAGCCGGTCGGTTCCGGGTAGCTTTACACCACAACTTGGTCTAACCTCGGGTTCAAGCATAACATGACCAACTTCTCACATTGGGTCCTATTGTTTGCAACTACTAGTTAGGCCGGTCGGTTCCGGGTAGCTTTATGTTGCAAACTCAACCCAACCTCGAGTTGGCCACTTTCATGTTTAGACTAGTGTCATGTTCATATTCAAGTTTTCAAGCAATTGGGTAGACCTAACTTAATAGGTAAACTCCCAATGGGTAGACCTAACTTAATAGTTAAATTCCCAAGCTTATGTTTTTATGCATACTTACATGTCACTTCCATGTTATATTTCAAGTCATGTTTTCAAGTATAAACACATGTCATATTTAACGTTACACGTTGTCATGTTTATACCCATTTACCCAAATCAAGTTCATATCATTATGTTTTCCCATAATGTGACCCCAACGCTTTTTAAACTCGCATATACGTTCGCAACAACATAATGGATTAAAAGAAGAGACTTGGCAAAGGGATGACAAAAATGGATATTAAGCCACAAGTTAATCATGGTGGCAAATGAGGCACAAATGTGTTCATTAGCTTGCATGTTACATTCTTAAGCCTCAAAAACATGCATAAACCCAAACTTGGCACATAAGCGAATCATGGTGACAAAAGACATGGAATGATGACTAGAAACTCGCATATATCATCATATAAGGGTTATGACTTCATATGCAAGTTGACATAAAAGGTTATGAAGGTTCTCATGTTGCATAATGCAACATTTCAACATAAAGGTTGTAGCTTTTAGCTCATAAGATCAAGATAATGACTTCATAAGCTTGCATAACATGATAGCATGTATCATTCTCAATGATCAAACCCAAACTTGCAACATGAACATTTAACTTCATAGTTAATATCTAAGAGTAGGGAAAGGGCTTACATTGCTATGAAGGCCTAAATCGATTGAACTAAAGCTTGTGATGAAGCCTATGCATGCCATCACCCAAAAACCCAAAGATGCACACTCCAAATCAATAAAAACCCCATCTTTATGAACAAAGATCAAAGCTTTTGCCTTGAAATCAACTTGAGAAGCTCTCATACTAACATAGGGACTCTCTAACACTCTCATGATCATGAAACCTCTCATAGAAATGAAGTGGAGGCTAGGATAGTTGAGTGGAGGCCATGAGAGTAGAAATTTGGCCATAGTTTAGTTACATGAGTGAATAATGATGGTTTAGGGTAGGTTAGGGTCTTATTTATAGATTAGGCAAGTGTTTTAGGCCATAGGATTAAACCTAGATTCAATCCAAGCCATCAAAGCATGTCTTGGGGAAGAAGTCAAGTGTAGGAACCATCTAGGGCCTTTAGATTAAAGATGAACCATGAGAACCATCCAAATGCAAAATCTGCATTTGAGCGAATCGGCCCACGGGTTGACAGCCAAACACCCTGGATTAACCCCTAGTCGACCCAGCGAGCTCGGGTCGACCTCAAAAATCGGCCGGTTCGGTTATTCCCCTCTCCCAATTCGTTGTTTTGAACATTTTTGCATATTTATTTATTTAATTTTCAATTATATATATATATATATCAATATATATATATATATATTTTTCTGCGCAACCCATTTCACTTAATTAAGTATACTTTAATTTGGGAATTTTTCGTGAAACTTCGCGAGGCCATATCTTGGTCATACGGACTCCGATTTTCGAAAACTCGGACTCTATTTCGTGTATTTTTCCGAGACGAACGCAATGGAATAGCCCGTTTTCCTTGATTCAGATTTTTCAGTTTAATTCTGCCTCCATTTATGTTATAACAGGTTATTGAAAATACGGGTTGTTACAGAAGCTTTGAAACGCTTTCTAGTTTTGGTTGCTCAGGGCGCTGACATCGCCAGTTTTTTCCCTCAGGTTCAGTTTGTATTGCACTGTGAATTAGTTGCGCTTATTATAGATTGTATTATGAGTAATTAGTAATTAGTTCATTTGTTACATTTTGGAAAACCCATTCGGTTATGAGTAATTAGTTGCGCTTATTATTGATTTGGGATTTGGGATTATGCTGAGGTTTATTCGAAAATTATACCCTGCAATAAACCATGAGAACCGGGCTACTGGCATGAAAAAGACATTGGTTTATTATAGAGGTCGAGCTAGTTAAGGAATGGGGATTACGGTTAATTTGCACTGCTTGAGGTTCATACCTTACACTGCGGTTAATTTGTATGCTTGAGGTTAATTTACACTGCGGTGTGTATGCACTGCGGTGACATCCGAATTTTAAGCCTCTTACCGCAGATTTTGACAAAATCTGAAGCGGGCACTCAAGCATTTTCGTTTTATTACAATACACATCATACACGCAGTGCATATATACACTCACAAGTATACACGCACGCACAAGTATACACACACAAGTATCATGAGTATACACGCACAAGTATCACAAGTATACAAGCTCAAGTATCATAAGTATACACGCACAAGTACACACACTCAAGTATCATAAGTATACACGCACAAGTATCACAAGTATACAAGCTCAAGTATCATAAGTATACACGCACAAGTACACACGCTCAAGTAGACACGCACAAGTATACACGCGCGCACAAGTATACATGCACGCATAAGTATCATAAGGCAGCCATCTGAAGGCACGCACAAGTATACACGCACAAGTATCATAAGTATACACCAGAGACGTACGCAGAGATTTTAAAAAATCACCAGCATTCACAAACAAAACAACATACCATTCACAAACATTCAAAAACATTCACCAGCATCCATCATCAGTCATCACCAGTCATCACAAACTTCCATAACCACACAAAGTTTCACAAATATTCACAAAATTTCAAGCCAAAAATCATTACCAGAAGAATAAAACCAACATCTACAAACATCACCAATCATCACCAGCATCATCACCAGCATCCACACCAGCATCAGCACCATCATCCATGTCAGAGTCATTGTCCATGTCAGAGTCATTGTCTATGTCAGAGTGGCTGTTAAGGATAGAGCATAGTCTGCGACCAAACCAGAATTTCTTGTTGTGGAGGGCAAAGTGATATTTGGATGATCAAACTTCAATAGGTATGTTAATTCTATTTCTGTAAACATTTTGTGATCCACCTAATATATTATATGATCAAACTTCTATTTCTGTAAACATTTTGTGATCCACCTAATATATTATATGATTCAATTCTCAAATAATGTGATCCACCTACGAGATTATATGCCTTAATTATCAAACAATTTGACATGTAACACACATTAATTATCAAACAATTTGACATGTAACCACATCTGAAGGAAATTCAAGCCATACAATAACAGTGTCTCAAATTCAAGCCACACAACCACATCTATGTACAACTAACAGAGCACCAGTTTGTATTATTATTTCAGAATCTTGGGTGGGGCATTATAACCTTGTATGTATGTATGTGAGTGTGTGCATGTGTGGTTGTGTCTCACTATAAGAAACTGTGGATGGAAGTAAAATTTACCTATGATCACAAAAAAATGGTACCACCGGTTCCTCCCTATTGCTCACAAACAGAATTTCAGGCCTCGTCAAAGGATGAGTTTGTGTGGTGCGCTCAACCCTAATTCGAGACCAATGACAGTCGTCAATTTCACACACATTTCTCATTGGCGTCATTAATTCTTTTATTGCAGGAACATTTGTCTTCAGGAACTCGGGAAAGCCAACAACTCTGGCCCATGATTCTGCCTCGAACGCTGGTTCAGGCTCAAATTCTTCAGCAGACCATTGTTGCACATAAAAAGCACCTCCAATTTTTGTAAAAAGTTTCAACATTAGCGCATGATCACGCGTACTGTAAGATGGGCATGTTATTAGAAAAGAGTTTTTGGGTATAACCCATATAGACCACTCCTCATTAAGCTTCAGCGTATGCCTAAGCGTGAGATTCACAAATTCGTAAGTCCAATGTCCTGAAAGAACAGTGGCAGTGATGCATAGTGAAGAGTCCTCCATTGTTTTTTTTTTAACTGTTGACGATGGAGTTTTGTTTAGGAGTTGAAGATGTAGATGACGATATGCTTCTGAAGCTTGACAGGATATGAAGTAACACACTGTACGTGGCAGTAATATGGGAACTGAAAACTTTTTTCTCAGAAGACGAATGGCCATATGAAATTGCTTATTTGTTGGCTGGCATGAGTGACCAATCGCCAATGGTCAGTAAGTCAATTGTAATAATTGTTTTCATAACATTTTACTAAGAAGGCCAATGGCCATTCGATGCCACCACTTATCAAATGACTTGTTATCATTTGATCAGGTGCATATTTAATTCTGGAAGGCAGAGGGATACATTTTGCAGATCGGATTGCTGCATATATATGATTCATATATAGGTACATACTAACATACATATATATTTCCTATTGCAATCGGATTGCCGCATATATATGATTCATATATATAAATGAGTAATACATTTTGCAGGTGTGGACACATGTGTACATGTTCAGAATTCGCTAAAGAATTGGCCAGGAATGGATCAGGATAATGTCCCTTATGCCGTGCACCTATTCTTGAAGTAGTTCGAGCTTACTGTATACAATGAACAAAACGGTGTAGCTGATTTTTGAGTTTTGATATTTGGATAATTAAAACAATTGCTTTGGATGAGTTTCTTGTACAAAACCTGTATTGCAAAATATTTAATTAAAGCATTGTATTTCTATCAAATTAGTGTTGCATTTTCCTTCTTCTACTGTTGCGTTAGCTTTTATTGATATTGCATTTCATTGTAATGGTGTTGCATTACATATTGTAGTGGTGTTGCATTACATTAAATATAATTGCTTACCCGTCGCACGTGGACCCCACAGCTGACGTGGATAGCTGGTGTGGCATGTGACACGTGGAGTGCTGACATGGAGAGATGACGTGTCGTGTGACACGTAGACAGCTGACGTGGAAAGCTGACGTGGCGGCACTGGAAGCCGGGCCCTAACTAATGCTTAAGGCAACGCTGAATAGTGTTGCATTACGTGCAAATAGTGTTGCATTATGGCTATAATGCAACACTTTCTTTCCGTGGCCGTAGATGGGCAAAAGTGTTGCCTTAGGTGGCTAATGCAACGACCGCGGATGCCACGCCCCCCTGGTGTTGCCTATTTTAAAAAATGGCCTCGCTTTTTTGATCTATGGCCACATAAAAATAGTGTCGAATATGCCCACTTTTGTAGTAGTGCAACCACTCATAGAATCCATACGGTGTCCGAAAGGCCTCTTTAGTTATACTCTCAGCTTCCACTCTAAGCTGATGAAAACCTGTCGTGAGATCCAACTGGGAGAACACTCTCGCACCACTCAACTGATCAAACAAATCATCTATCTGCGGTAGAGGATAATTATTCTTTCTCGTCACCTTATTCAACTCGCGGTAGTCCACACACAAACAAAGGGAACCATCTTCCTTGGTAGCAAACACGACTGGTGCTCCCCACTAGGAGACACTTCTTCTGATAAATCCCTTCTTCAACAGATCGCTTACTTGCACCCCGAGCTCTCGCTGCTCCCTTGGTGCCATACGACGAAGTGGCATCACTATAGCTCTAGCATCTTTCACTAAATCAATACGGAACTCGATCTCTCGGTGTGGTGGAAGTTCGATCACTTCATCGAAGATTTTCGGATACTGGCCAGCCACGGGCACATCTAACAACTCATCATGCGGGAAGTCGAGGGAATTTAGAAAACTAGCCATTACCCCCATCACTAGGTAGACCACCAAACACTACTCTCCGCCCATCATCCGCTCTAATTGTGACCAAAAAGCCCTCACAGTCTACCACCACCCCGTACCTTCGGAGCCAATCGACTCCCAAAATAATGCCAAACCCAGTAAAGACCAAAACAAAGCAATCACAAAAAAACATGCATCCATGACTCGATAAGACTACATTACGACAAATCATGCTAAGGCTAGTTGAACCACCAATCGGGTTCGTCACTGCTAAAGGTCTATCGACTATCTTGGGTTCCAATCCCAACCTATCTACCAGGTCACTAGATATGAAGGAACGGGAAGCCCCGGTATCAAACAATACTCAAACAGGAATATCATAAATAGAAAGCATACCTTGAATGACGACATTCTTTCCTTTCTCTGCCACGATTGGGGCATTCGACGAAGAAGGAACAACATTAATAGCATATGCTTTCACAATCTGATTCTCTTTCAAAGGTTGTGGACACTTATCCTTTTGATGTCCAACTTGGCCACAGTTGAAGCACTTCCCGTCCGCTGGCTTAGCTCGACATTCTTTAGCATAATGGACCTTCTTGCCACAGCTAAAGCATTCAACATCTTTCTTATTCTTCTTCTTCTGGCCCTCCTTGGTCTGATTCTGGTTTCTCTTATTCTGAGAACCATTCTTGCCTCCACCGCTTACTTGCGGTTATGGCTCCTCTGTAGGTGCAACCTCGGTCTTCGACATTGGGTAAAGACTTTCTGACCTCAATGCTTTCCCCACAATCGATTCAAACATCTCATCAATGTGGTTCATAAGCCTTTCCCCCAAGTACTCATCCAAACCAGTTATGAACTTCTCGTTCTTCTTCTCGGCAGTATCGATAAGGGATAATCCATACTTCGATAAAGTATCGAACTCTACAATGTACTCTGAGACTGCCCTACCATTCTGCTTAAGCTCTAGAAATTTCCTAAACAATTCTGACTTCTAGGCAGCTGGAATGAACTTATCGCCATAGCGGGTCTTGAACTGATCCCAAGTAACTTGATCCTCAGGGGTAGCTGCCTTAATGGCATTCCAGCAATTCATTGCCTGTCCTTGCAACTGATATGATGCTAGCTTTCTCTTCATTGCATCCTCAATACCCAAATCTTCGAAGATGCGCTCACAGCTATCAAGCCAATCCTGAACTTCTGTAGCCGATTCCGTTCCGTGGAACGACTTCCCACCAAGACTAGTGTAATCCTTGCAAAGCTTGGCGAAATCGGCGCTAGGCGCCTACACCGCTGCACCACCACCATTTGCAGCATTAGGAGCTGCCCTCTGAACATCTCTAAGAATCTCTCTCATGAGGTCAGTGAACATCATCCTCATAACATGAGCATTCCCATTATTAGCTCCTCTACCAGTACCCCTAGTATATCGGCTCATCGTTCAATCTGTAAGGTGAAAACGATTAACCATCTCTTCAGTGGTGCTAGTGCAGTGCGACTTCATCCTTAAATATACTAATAGTATATATATAGCTTTTAAAAACCAAAATATCACAAATACGCGATCTCATATATGTACTATCTCTCTCTGGTGTCTTCCCTAGGTTAACTACGCAACCTAGAGCTCTGATACCAAATATGACCGCCCGTCCCACACCAGCCGACATTTCCAAGGAAAGTGCGTTGTGCCAATGTCCAACTAGCATGGGATGGTCGCCAAAGAAAGAAAAGGGAAGGGAACCTATCAGTGGATTAACAAAGAACCTATAGAATGTCACACAGCGTATGGAATAAAATATAATAATAACATACTTTGACATAAAAACAGGTGAGACAATGCATAAGCTGAAAACTAATCATCATAACAGCGGAAAATCCAAATGCAGCTTATATTCCATTTCATCATTATTACAATTTAAAAAATGTCTCTAAAGCAAAAGAAAGGAAAGGTACATTACTAATGCCCAAAGTAGTGACCAACAGTGACATAGGGAGAATATATAGAGAATAGTACGTGTAAGCCTCCTGCTCGTCTCCGGACAGCTACGCGTGTACAACCAGCTAACATGTCTCTAGTCTGCCCATTTAAGAGCACCCAGAGTAATAAGAGGAGACATAAAACTCTGGGCCAGACAAAAGTCGGGTATGAGCGATAAGAAACAAAACAGAACAATAACAAGTATACTAAACCATACCTAAACCTGGACCTACAACCAAAGATTTAGCACAACATACCATACAGTACTCTAAGGTGCCACTAGCAATGGTGTAAAGGATACGGGGGTGGGGGTGTGCATGTCATAGTGATGGCAAACAATCAAGCATAGAAACCATCCTCACATCTCTCACTCAGTGCGTAAAGCATACGATATCCACCACTTTGATCACCTAAATCCTTGCTATGATCACTCTGCTCCATGGAGTCATGGCGACTCCACTGCACTGATCCATAGCCACTAGTCCTTGCTATGTCCACTCTTCCCCTTGAAGTTATAACGACTCCACTGCACTGGCTCATAGCCTTGCTACGATCACTCTGCCCCATGGAGTAATAACTACCCCACTGCACTGATACGTAGCCTAACATCCGTCTTGGTGGTGAATCAAAGTTATGGACGTCGATAATTCCTTAGCACGTGTCCCGCAGCAAAGTCCAATCATGAAGTTAACTCATTGGTTCCCAACTGGATCCTGAGTACAAACTTCCTACTTGGACTACCTTTGCATCCTGGGTTTTGGTCTCCTTCGGATCGGTTCGGTTCTCCACTTCTCTTCGCTTCAGATCGTACTCCCGGTTCGATCCGTGGTTCATGCCTCAAGTCCACGCTCTTCGGTTCGGATCGTGACAATCCACCCATGTCAGTTCGGTTCGTGATTCCAACTCCTAGTCGTGATCCTCCTTCCCTGAACTGGATCGTGACAATGCTTCAGGCTTGTGAGTCTTCAGTTGGCTCGTGGTGCATCAGATCGGAGCTTCTGGTTAGTGGTTGGCACTTCAGTTCGGGTTAGAGATCTTCAGATGCGAGCGGATCGTGACTAGCGGTTCGGGTTGTGGAGCTATCCAGATGGGCGAATCGGTTCATGTACTCTAATGTGAGCGGATTAGGGTCGTGGCCACCATTCACGATCAGTCGGGGTCAGGTAGGAGCGATCTGATCCGGTTCTGGGTCATTTCTTGTAACTTTTTCCAACGACTGTTTTTACGCCACACGACGGCGTTTTCGACCATTCTAACTATTCTAAACAATCACCAAGCATACCATATAGTCGTAGCAACATGTAGAATTGACCATAAACACCAAAACCACAATTTGATATGTTGAAATGAATCAAACATACCCAAAAACCCATATTTTCCCTTTAAGCATGTTTAAGCAAATCAATGGTAGGATTAGCAAAACTTAACCAAAATTCTAACAGAGGTTTAAAATAATATTTCAAAATTTATAAATATTATTCCAGAATTTAATCATGTTCAAATTCGCTAATTAACACTAATTACCCTTAATTAACCATAATTAGTGTAAAAACAAGGCTAATCACTCACCTTTGCTACAAATGAAACTTTCAAAACTGAAACTCCTCTGATTTGGGTAGATACCAATGTCCAATAGCAGCTCCAACCTTTCTTTGGTGTTATTCCTCCTTAATTTGGTGTAGGTTAGGCTAATCCTTGATTAAACAGTGATTATAGATGATTCTAGATGTTGGAGGCCATTGTTAGGGTTTCTATGATGTATGTGGCGGCTGGAAAGTGACTAAAAACCGAAATCTCTAACCCTAACAGCCCTTAAATACTCCAAATCCCGAAATTCCCCACTGGGCCTAGCTATTAATTACCCAATTAATCTCGGTTAAGCTCTTTTTCACCTTCTAAACCTTAATTCAGCCATATCTCCCAAACGGTAAGTCCGTTTGGTTAATGTGAACACTCTACGGAAAGGTAAACCATCATCCGGATCTAATGGATGTGGTTTCAAGTCAAAAATCCTTACCAATCAAAAGTTATGGCCGAAACAAGATCAGCTAGGGGCAAAACGGTCATTTAAAAATCGACAAAAATCATGAACATGGGAAATGACCCCAATAGTCGTCTCCCAAATTTACATGACCATACGACTTCGTATGTGAGAGAACAAATATTCTACGATCCTTCGATGCGTAGAATGCGGAACGTTACAACCAGTTAGTGCTTAACTTAGTTTTAACACTCACAATCTTATCATTAGTCAACTTGTTCTCCAATAGGCCAATAATTGATGGCCTAAATTTGATAAGCAATTTAACTACTTCGAACAATTTATTCGGAGCAATTAATCCCCTAACATTCCACGCGACAATATTCATTTAATTTTAATTTGGCACCTTGTCGTCACTTTAGGAGGAACAAAAGTGTTCTTATTTGTAGTTCCTTCCTTCATGTCATTGTATATAGCATCTATTTCATCGTAGAATTTTTTATTTCTTTCTACATTAGCTGAGACATCCATTTCTTTTGCAAGGGTAACAGCTTCCACTTCATTTATGGCAATCTGCGCTACCAAATCATCGTCATCTGAATCATACCCATCCTCCACCTGTCCATCAGTTACCAGAGCCTCGTTGGCAACAACATGCGGAGCAGCAAGGGTGGTTCCACATTCTTTTATAGAAGACTCATTATTTGATCTTGTATGGTTGTCCTCATCTCCATATTCAGTTGCGCTAATGCATCAAACTTATTTTGTATAGAAGCACCACTTTGAACATGCTTATTTGTAATATCCAAATGACCAGCGTGGGTATTTTTATCTTTACCATTTGCTATTGTGGCATTGTCATTCATTTGTACATTTACTCCATTTGTATAAAAAGACATTTGACTTCCTTCTTTTCCTGCATTGTTATTATCATCCAAAGTATTTATAACAGTGTTATTCATGGTTGTAATATGCTCTGAGATATCATTCAACGAGTCCAAGCCATTACCACCATTGATATCAACCAATTATTGTATATTATCCACCGAGGGATTAGCATTTCCTTCTTTATTTGCACTAGTCTTAGGAACCCATGTCTCTTCTACTTTTGTTTTACATTGATTACTAGAGTGTCCAAAAACTCTACAGTTGTTGCAACTTATCGGTTTATAAAGATACTCAACCTTCACTTTTAATTCCTCTCCCATATGCAAAACGACATCTACTTCTTTGGGAAAATCATCCCACGCCTCCATATCAACAAGGATTTTTTCATATGCCACTCTAGATTCATCAGCGGTTAATTTATCCATTTTAATTGGTCTTCCTAACACACTAGCAATCACACTCAATGCTTCTCTATTCCACATTTCAAGTTCAAGATTTGTTAGCTTGACCCATAAAGGCATGGATAATAATAGATCTTTTTTAAATCTCATGCCTATGCTCCATTTTTTCAAAATAATAACTTTATTATCAAACAAATATGGTCTTCCCTTCAGAATATTTTCACAATTAACAAGTTTTTCAAACCGAATAATGAAAAAACCATTCTCCTTCGATAATAGCTCAAATTTTCCTGTTGGTTTCCACATCCGTTCTAGGTGTGTATGGTAAGGGCGTGTACCATATACATAAAAAATAATTGAGTTCCTCCATTTTTTTTGCCGATCTACATGAAGCACGCTCAGAGACACAAGCAATATTCTTATCATTTATTATCTTTGGTTCAATAAACGTCAGATCCACATATTCATCGTGTCGTTGTCCCATTCCGTCGATGGCTGTCTGGTTCCAAGATTTAAATCTCCCTGCCAAGACATCTTCCTGCACTGATCGCCAGTTTCTATCATAAAAACTGTATTGCCAACCATCATGCGCTGGACCATTGTAGATTCAGATCTAAATCGAACATTCGTTCCCCTTAGATCCTTCCCCACTGGCTGACGAACTACGCGTTGTGCAGTATTTCGAGTTGCTAGAACCCCGTCTACGCCATGGCCAGCATGTTCATGAGAAGGAGTGGCAAACTGTTCTTGAGATCTCACGTTATGAGAGGAAGGTTGTACATGAGATTGTTCTCTCGTGTTTGATAACCTAGGAAAATCTTCTGCTCGTGATCCCATCTATTCCCTTCTAGATAAAGATTCAATTGGCCCCAAATCAATAGCCTCTTTCCCCGCTCTCCGATCTAGAGGGCGTCCCTCATCATTTGAATTCACGGATCTGATTGCGTCTGCCATAAGAATGTTATAACATATGAGATTTAATGTATGAAAAAATGAAAATGATATTTCAAATGTTTAAAAACATTTTAGACTTTTGAAAATACATTTGAAAATTTAAATAAGTTTATTTTATGTTGAAATGTGTTATTTATAATTTGAAACTGCAATAAGTGAGAAAAAAGGATAACATATGCTAATTACTATAACTAAGCTTAATTTGGTGTTAATGTCTCTAATTGGGCCTTAGTTTCCCCTAATTACTAATTTTCCTAAAAAAAATCTAGAGAAGGCTCTAGTTTCTAAGTACAATTCATTTTATAGAAAAAGAGAAGTCTTTTTCTTCCTTACATCTTACAGTAAATAGAATTCACAAATCCTTCCCTGGATCCAACTATAGAATCCTTAATCTTAAATTAAAATTGAAAGGAGTTGTTATTATGAAATCTCTACACGTAATCCCTTCGTGTTTCAAGCAGTATTTCAATACAAATTCATGTTTTTGTTGCTTGTTCTTAATTTTTAAAAATGCATGTTACAGTACATTAAGTTCCAAGCAATATCCAAGCTTATTGAGACCAAAATTTGCGATCTTCATCAAATTCCTGGTTGAAAATTCTTCAATATGTTGTTATGGTGAGTACGCTCACTCATTCTAGCTGGAATATTCATTGAATGTTGTAAATCTGATGTATAAGTTGAGTTTTATTTACTGTAAAACTCAAAATTGTCTCTGTGTAATTTAAGTATGAAAAAATGGTCTAACAATTTTGAGAGTGTGTTGCTCTCTTATTTTATGTCCACTTGTTGTGATTGCCTTTTTAGTTTGTTTCTTGTGATCTATATTACAATATTCTTAATTTTCGTAGTTTGAATCTTCTTGAAAGATGGCTAAAGTTTGGGCTAAATTTGCGCTCGAACCATGTTATCACCTGGTTAGAATTTCCCAAACTAATACATCACCCAGCATTTTGTGAAGTTTAAATATTTAAATACTGCATAAATGTGTGTGTGTATATATATATGCATAGACATAAATATTTAAAAGAAGAATAAAATAATGGTAATGTATGATTACATGTAATAAATACATACATTGAAAAGAAGAAAGGATTAATGCAAATAACAATGCAACGCATGCATTAAAAAAAAGAAATCGGTTGCATGCAGTGTAATTATGTTGCATGCAATGATTTACAAATATTATGCATTAATAAGAAAAGAAAAAGATGCATGCAAATTCATAAGGTTACATGCAATGATTTAAATGAAATATTATAACAAACATGAAAAGGAGGAATAAAAAAAGAACAGTGACCCCCATTGTTCTAAGCATTTATAATAAAAGTTTAAGTGGTCCATTTGGTTAGAGCATGTGGCTTTCATGAGAGTGGTGCAGGTTGGATCCCCGCAGGCGCCATATTTTTATTTTAAAGGAACGACTAAAATAACACAAGTTCTAAAGAGAAAATATGTATAAATGCACATATAAGGAAAATTACACAAATAAGAAAGTACAAATATATATATACACATGTATATGAAAATATATGCGTGTATATGTGCAAATATATATATATATATATATATATATATATATATATATATATAAAGGAGAAATTCAAAATAAGGCTGCAATCAAAGTAAAATGGAAAGAATTTAAATAACGACATAACACCATTTGAATTTTGAAAACGAAATCAAAGTTATGCGTGTGTGTATATATATATATATATGTGTGTGTGTATGTGTGTGTGTAAAATGGGAATTTGAAGTTCCGTATACATATAAGGAGGTTATATGTAAATATAATATTTAAATAGATCGAAAAAAGTATAGCAAGATACTAATCAAACGTTTAAAATTAAAAATGTTAAAACGGTAAACATCTGCCCAGAAACACTCGTAGGGCCCAGTGGATCGACCCTGGGGTCGACATATACATAGGAGGGTCGACCCTAGGGTTAGCACACCCATAGGGGGGTCGACCCACCCCATATCTGGGCAGATTCATCAACGAATCTGGACTATTTTCTTAACCAAATTCGTTGCTGACTTAGCGCTGCGTGTACGATAAGATCCTGAACACCTATAAATAGGCTAGCAGAGCCTAGCCTAAATCTCACATTTTCTGAGAGGCTGCCTAAGCTCTGCTATTCTTCTTCCTCCTCAAATCTTTTCATAGAAATAGAATAATTGGTTTAGGAAAATTGTGATTCAAGATCTGGAGGAAAAGAATGTATATTAATAAAGAAGGTTCAGAATTCTATTCGAAGTAACGTAAATTCTTGGATCTGGTCAATTTAGATTTCTCCTCTTTCTTCCCTATTTCTTTTAGTTGAGAATTGTGGATCCATGGTTATTAAATTCTAAATTCAGTTAAAGGAGCCATGGAATGCTAGGTCTGGACCAGATTCATGAATTGGAAAGCTATTAGGTGGGTGGGTTTAAGTTATACCTTTTTGATAATGGTATATTTATCGTTTGACATTCCCCGTTAATATGCAATGTAAATCTGCTAGTATGATTAATCTGTTGAAATGTATTCTGCTGGAAAAATTAATCTGTTGAAATGTAAACATGTTAAAATATGTGGAAACGATTACTGTTGTATACATACATGTTCTAATAACTTGTTAATCGGACGTTGTAAGTTAAGTTATAGTGAAATTGAGATAATTACATGTTAATCTTTGACATATTATGTACTTGAACCCTTCACTATAAGAATTGGTGTAATTACATGTTAAATTGTTAGATTGGAATAATTACATGATTGATCACTACGCCATAGATGGCCTACCGCAACAAAAATACAAGGTGTTGGTAGCTACAATGTAACGATAGCTATGCTGATTTTAGTCTATTGCAACGCAGGCTTCAAGGTGTTGACATAGATATGAACACTATGTTGCAGTAGCCAAGTGAACAAAATTATCAATCTGCATGAATATGATCCAACGGTCTACGTTATCAATCCGCGTCAATCTGATACTTCACCGTCTCAGCTCTTTTGCCCCCAAATTTTTATTTTCCCACTGAAACATAATCCACTCTATTTTCACTTAGGAAAAAATATTTGGCCGATCGAAAATTAGGTTTTCCCCTCTTAACACTTAGAAAAATCTTATTCGTTTGCAGTGGAATTAGCCTTCCCCAAATCAACGCTAGAAAAATCATGCGAGTGTCTGATTAAATTGATTCTAAGAGGAACAACGCATCACAAATTTGGATGTCCGGTGAAATCGATCTCCATGTTCAATTTATTATGCCAATTTCCCCTAATTCTTCCAACCACTTCCTCTTCCGTTCGAATATGAGAATTCGTCCTCGAACAGTAACAGTGTAGCAAGATTTCAGAAGATCGCTACTTGAAGAATCGTGATTGGAACAACCAACTGTGGGTAAGATTCATGTAACCTATGAGATTTGAGTGATTAGCTTAATGGTGAATTCTCATATTAGATTTGAGTGATTAGTTGAATGGCGAATTTGTTTTAAGGACGCCTCTTCAAAAATCTCTGTTGCAGGTATTTTTGTTTTTTCTAGCCTAATTGATTTGTTGTCTTCCATTTTCCCTTCAGAGTGGACTTCATCTTTACATGTTAGTATTGTGTCACATTTAGGAGTTGATGAAGCGGCAGTTATTATTCTCTCTAAGTCTAATTTAAATGGTAGTAGAAAGAAAAGTCGATCATCAAAGTGGAGTGATATTTAACAAATCACATATAAGTAGTCGTATAAGCAAAATAAGAGTTTTCAAAGGAAACATAGAAGGAAATTATGATTAACTTCCATTATTATTCTTTTACATGATAGACAAAATGAGCACCTACCATAGCATTACTGTATTTTTACCATGGGTGAACCATAAGGTTTTGTTTTTATTTGATACTAATTTATGGTCGCAAATCCTGTAGCTACATCTATTTTTTTAGGTGGTCTTGGACGTTAATGTTTTGGTCTGCACTTTCGTGTGTAAACCACAAATATACTGACAGTGCTATAGCTATATCTGATAAAAGTTAGTTTCATAAAGTAAAATATTGTCATGTTGCTCACGATTAGAGCAGTTCGAAAAAAATCCAATAATGTTGATCTATGGAACTTCAGGGATTAGAAGATAAGTAGCATCTATCATACTTTGCAATTATATTTATTTGTATTACGAAATACCCTTATTCTTATTCTAGCAGTAAAACCATAGCTCTTTGAATTTTCCTGTCTATACATAATAATTTTGTTTCCATTTGTCTTGGTAGTTTTATTTAATTACTGGGAAACAGGCAATTGGAAAAGGATCGATTAAAAGGAAAATATGTACAAAAACCATAGACGTAACTAAAAGTAAAATATGTATAGACAGGTAAATATGTATAGAACCATAGATCAAAGTTTTCCTGTCTATACATAATTTTCCTGTCTATACGTAATTTTCTTGTCTTTTACTTATTGTAAAGACAAGAGGTATTAAAATCACAGTAAAACCACAGATCAAAGTTTTCTTGTTTATACACAATTTTCCTGTCTATTACTTGTTGTATTAAAAGATAAATATGTATTATACAGGCTACACCCTGGCTATGCTAATATGTACTATACTACACATATATGATATATGTACAGGAAAACTTGGTATGGTTATATGTAATTGTGTGTAGACACATCTAAAAAAGGCTCGCCTGGTAATGCTTAATTGGGGTTGGATTTACATGCCATCAACTCGATTGGGGTTAGATTTACATGTCATCAAATTAAGGATAAGCTTAATGGATTTACATGCCTAGTTATGCTCAACTTGATTGGTAAGTTCAATGGCATGTCTTGGCTCATGAAATCAGGTCTGACATTATTATGAGCCCAACAAAATCATTGACAATGAACTCTTTTTTAACTACTGCAATGGTTACTAATAAATAGTAATGTAGTATCCTTTTTTAGAAAGGCTTATGCTAGTGTTAATCTATAAAAAGAGAAGGATGCAAAAGATGACTATACTAATAGCAGTATGCAAATTGTACAGGTATGTCTAATTTCTTTGATTGTCAGGCTAGCCATTTGAAGGCTTCTTCTATATTAAATTTTCTCTCTTTGCATATCGTTTCTAGTTGATGTTGTACAACTAGATGATCCCAAAGAGCTCTGTAGGGTTTTGGTATTAGTGGCTAGTAAAGATGCCAAATCATATGCTGGTATGACCAATAGGCTTTATTTTAAGTATTGCTTAGTGACTTTCTTCCAATAAATATGTGCACCAAGTTTTGTCTTTATGTTGTCTTGTCTCCTATTCCTTCTTCAAAGTTTTTGTTTTATGATAATGCAATATTGGAAAATGAGCATTATTACTTGTCCTGATAACTAGATTGTATTTTTACATCAACATTTACATTAGTTAGAAATATACTTGTATTTGAATAGCATGTGTAGATGAAAATTGATGCTTTATGTTGGTATGTTTGTTCTTTTTCTTTTGGTTAATATTTACATAAACTGTAATTGACTACTGGTAACATTGTCAACTAGTGAATGAATATTACTTTGTGTTCTTATTCTCTATAAATTGGTTGACCCTTGCAGCTAGAAAAGATCAAGAATAATCAGCATAAGGGGAGGAAGTAACACAGGGCTCTCAAGCCTGCCAGAGTTTTGCTTCAGGTATAATCTTTTCTGTTGAATAAAAATTAGAGTTTGGTGTTAGAATAGTATCAAGAAGAAGAAAAAATAACTATAGTAAGTTCAATTAGTAGTTTTGCTTTAGAATTTTCTGTGGAATAAAAATTAGAGTTTTCTGAAATGGATCATCTATATATACACCTTCTCCAACAAACACTGTATCAGCATCACAGACTTTAGTTCAATCCACGAAATGTTTTATAGATGCAAAAACTTTAGTCTATCTTTGCCATCTTATAGCAGTTTCGTTTCTGTAGATACACATATTTTAGATTTTAATGCAATATATTGCAGTATTTTCTCAAAACTGGAAATTGCAAATATGGTTCATCTTGCAATCGTTGCCGATTTTTTATTTCATGTTTGGTCATATTGGCTACTTCTTAATTATCCAGGGTGAAAGACAATGCTCCTTTTATGTTAAAACTGGACAATGCAAATTTGGGTCAACTTTATTAGCCATGTCATTCTCTCTTTCATGCTACATACCAGCTTATTCTGACTCCATGACATTTGATGTATCCCATTTGCTTTTGCAGGCCGCACAGGCTATTCATGATTGAAATAGAGAAGTTGCATTTGCAAGCGAATCATCAGAAGGAAAAAAAATAAAGGTAGTAGTTTATAAAATCATTTTCATGTATTTTTCTTGCTTATGGTTGTATGTGTGAGTCTACATATGAGTGAATCGAGTGATAATGTCGTGAGGAATGTATGTAAATATGAATGATTGTATAATATACGAGTGAATGTACAATAGTGGAGTCAAAATATTTGTACCATTTGAAATATTGAAATAAAATATTTGTTTGAATAAAATACTGTGTTATAATAATATTTATCATAATATTATGAAATCTTTGATTAATAGCAGTTGAGGTATAATTACTTTTAGCAGTTGTAAAACAAATTTTAACAATTGCTAGAAACAGTTGTAAAAAAGGTTGAATTTATTACGATTGTCAGCTGTACTAAACATATTAAAACTGTTTTTGGCAGTTGTAAAAGGGTAATTTTTTGTTATAGTGATACCTATGGCAACAACTGTATTGATGTTACCATAGAGTCGCAAAGGTGTTGCCTTTGACTCTAAGGCAACGCGACAAAAGGCAACCCCTAGAAAGTGTTGCCAAGATCATTTTTTGCTTATAGCAACACTTTTTGGCACTTCCTGCGTCACTTCTCCGGTATTGCAGTATGGAATCTATGGAGTAGTAGATGATTACATGTTATTCTTTTAAAATGGAGTTAATTACATGTTAGGAAGAACATGCGACATGATAATAAGTTAAAATGAACTTAATATGATATTAAGTGTGACATGTAAAAATATAATTACAGTAAAAATTTGGAGAATGGATACGCTTAAATTATACGGAAAATTTACAGTAATTAAGAAATGGTAACCGCACTTAGACACGAGGTTAAATTCAACTTGTGGTAGAAGTCTGCCCAGAACCGCTCGGCAAATCCAGCAACCACAAGTTGTTAATTTAATGTGAGGGGTCTAGTGCATAAATGTAAATGTAACGGTGCTAAAACACAAGGTTAAGTCCAACTTGTGGTAGAAGTCTACCCAGAACCGCCAGGAAAATCCAGCATCCACAAGTGGTCGAGTTAATTTGCGAGGTCTGATGCATAAACATATATATAAATATAAATATATAAGAATTGAAATAAAAGGCACTAATTGTGAATAATGGAAATGAATGGAAGTTACAATAGTAAAATTACTGGAATGAACGAGGACTGATAATAACCTATTATAATTAATTACATTAATGAGAATGTTATATAATAGGTAGGCTTATCCTAGGGACAAGTGGAAATTATAACATAAGTTATAAAAATGGAAAACGGGGAATGATAATAACCTATTATAATTAATTACATTAATGAGAATGTTATATAATAGGTAGGCTTGTCCAAGGGACAAGTGGAAATTATAACATTAGTTATAATAAATGGAAAACGGGGGATGATAATAACCCATTATAATTAATTACATTCATGAGAATGTTATATAATAGGTAGGCTTGTCCTAGGGACAAGTGGAAAGTATAGCGTAAGTTATAATAAATGGAAAGGAAACTTATTAGAAAACTTTAGTTAAGAGAACGAAGTTAATAGGTAAACAACAACAAGTTGTAGTGATAGCGTAAGACGGAATTATGATTTAATAAGTAAGAATGAGGTGAATATATGGGATGAAATAAGTTATATTTAATCATAAATTATAAGTGACATGTTAAACAGAAAACATGCTAAGATAAAATATACTTAATTACAAATTAAGTAGAACATGTTACTATAACTATGGAATCGGACAATGAATAATATAAAGAGATTGTAGATTACAGATTTTGGATTACAATCAAGAGAATAACAGGTTATGGGCTTAATAATAAACCTAAATGGATTAAGTAATATATCTGAAATTAATAAGCAAGAGGAACTTGGTAAATTGAATAAGAAGTCAATGTGAATGGAAATAACCAAGTTAATTGGAAATCTGACGAGGTAGAGCAAGTGTGTGACTAAATGTTTAGACATAGGGTCTAATAACACATCAACCTAAAGTGCTTGGACCAGTCTACACTTCTAAAGATGAATAACCCAACAGGGTAGATCATTGTGGTGTCATGGGCCACAAGGGGAGCGCATGTCCATCTGATTATTCTACCTGTTCGACCTATTGTTCTACTGATATTCTGCTGGTTCCAAAGGACTGGAAGGGGAAGCACACGGCTTCCTGGGACCTGTAGGGTATCCTGGTAGTCCACTGTGCGGTGACAATGTTCGGACTGTGCTCGCAGAAGTTAGGTCTACGCTTTACTACCCGGTGAGTATACCTTGACTGCCATGATAATGGGCAGTCAGAAGGCTGTTGGGTGGCATAGGTGATTAGACGATCCGGTTGCCTTGTGACTAGGCAGGGTTACGACCATTTTTATCAAGTTACCGATGGGTCTAACCATCTGTTGATAGCAAGTCATCGGGTACCAACCATCGACAGTCAGCATGATCCGTGATGCGTGATGCGGAAAGATGGAGAGCTAAACCGAAAGACCATAGACCTTTTGCTATCAAGGCTATGGGTGAGGGACAGGTCAATTAGGATTTGTTGTTTGTTGTTTTCTCTAGGGACAGACCACTAGCTCTCAATTTTGTTTGTCTTTCGCTGGTTGAGGGACGGGTCGGGTCGGGTGGGACCATAGCCACTGAAAATGCAGACATTACCGTCTGTGTATACGGATATATGAAAACCTCCCAACCGAGTTCCGTCTTTCTGATAGAGCCCTGTTATGGGACTCGGTGCACAGTAGATAGGTGCGGATACATGCATAACACTTCCAGATGGTGTATCATAAATGTTACGGCATCGAGTACGAATGACGATACATACATGAGAAAGTCTATATACATGCATGCCACTCTGGGTGGAGTATCATAGACTCTTGGACACTAGTCTATGTTGGAATTTGATTCGATCGAAGGTGGCAGTCCGTACGCTTACTAGCACTGCGATTACAGATATATGCAGAAAATAGCATTGTTATATAGAGATCTGTACGTCACTTCACGTAGGATGAGGAACTGTGTATAATTTTGTGGCGTTACGGCGGAGACCATGCAAGTGGGGGTACAATGGGGTGTACCTTAGTATTGTAGGTAGCTATATATATACCGTATTAGGTTAATCCACTGGGAAGTAGATGGGTACAACATGTGTGTAAGCCTTGAGTGCTGTTAACCCAAATAACATAATAAATAAGAAGTTGTAATTGAACGGTATATGTAGGGTTATCCAAAATGTGTAATTTAAATCCAGTCACCAGAATTTGTGTTCTGACCACCTCATCATAACATACTCGCAGGTTTGTTTTGTGGCAGGAGTGTGATAACTTTGGATACTGGTTAGGCAGTATTATTATCTGAGTAAGGCTATATTTTGATTATATTATATTTTATCCATTCCACTATGAGATGTTTTCTAAGCTCTGATATATTTTATATCTTCGTCTTTTCTACAGAATGCCAAACAAACCTACACGAGTTTCGATAGATTAGAATTTAAAAAAAATATTCGATCTATCGGAATTTGGGTTGTTACATCTGGTATCAAAGCCTAGGTTTAGGATTCCTGTATAGATAGTGAGTGAACGTATTTGTATTTATAAAATATAAATATTATATATACCTAGATCCATAGAATAACCCACTAAATAGGAAAATCATAATATGGTAAAAGTTGGGATATCTGTTTTGTACACAAAAGGAATGAACATGGAAATCAGAGACCGTTATGTAATTTGGGAGGGAATGGTACAATATACTTTGTATGAAAGAAAGGTGAATCCCATGTGTTAATATTCCAGGTCAGTGGGTTTGGCGGTCAAACCTTATAAATTTGAAAAGGTTAAAAGGAGAAAAAAATGAATTAGGAATATATATAGTTGAGAGAATTGACTTTGTGGGAATGTCTAAGAAAGCCTAGTTGAGTTGGAAACGCACTTTGAGTCCATCCCTACTGTTAACTTTTGAGAACTTGAAATTGTAAAAGCTTTTGAAAGATGGTTTATGGTATTTTCAAGTTTTGATCTTAAAAGTTACAGTTCTAAAAATATGTAAAGAACATATTCGAAAAGTACATATTGGGTTTAGCAGTAAAATGGGGTATATTTAAGAAGCAATGATTTCTTGTGAAAATTTAGTCTGCAATAAATTCTCTCAGTAAAAGATGGAAGTTATAGAACATGTATATCTCGCTAGTTTTCATGTTATATTTTATGAAAGGATTAAAAAGAAAAACATAGAAAAAGTTTTGATGAGGCATTTCGTTGAAAACTAGAACTTTTAGTAAAGAAAGCTTTGAAATTTCTATTCTTTTAACAATCATTTTTTTTAATTGTTTTGAAAATTTTGGGTGGACAAAATAAGTCGTAGAAATTAAGAGTAGAGTAGATGTTTGCACCTTGTAGTAAGTAACTAAACTGACCTTATAGGCAAGAACAAGTTGTAAACCTGATTGAGAAATAGTTGTCCTTATTTACCACAGTTTTTGTGATTTGAAAAAAAAATGATTTACATTTTTTTATATAAAGTGGCATGTTTTTATGGTTTGGCAAAAGTAAGTTTGGTAAGGAAAAATAAAGTTTTGATGCATATAACTTTTGGAAGAAAAGTGAAATGAAAAGGCCAAACCGTTTTTTAAAAAGTATGGAGTAGGTAAAGATTAGTGCCTAAGGAAGACGGGAAAAGTTTTTGTGGCTATGGAGTAAATAGCAAAAATTATCTTGGAATAATGGAAAGTTCCCATAGAATGCGTAAGCATTGAAAAGCCTAGGGTATTTCTTAAAATTTCTGTTAGTACACAGCAAGGACTAGTGGTGACTACTAGATAGTAGAAAGCAAGCAAGTGTTCACATCCTGTTGTTTGAATTTTTCTGTCTGAGTGGGACATAGTTCTGAGATTATTAGCCCTTAGTAGTAGTTGAGTGTCTATTTTCCTGTTATAGTTGAAGGACTAGAAGTGTTATTTGAAACTAATCTTAGATCAGAGGATTAAGTTAAATAAGCTAAGAAAAGAGTAATGGGATAACTAAAAAGGAAACAATAAATTCAGTAAAGCAACAAACATGACAGATAAAGAAAGATGGAAAATTCTACAAAATTTGTGTACAAAAATAAAATTTTCCAAGATAAGTTGAAAAAGAAAATCTGTAATAAAGAAAGGTTTCTTATGTGGGTTGTGCTTGGATAGGAAAATAGGGAATCTTTATAAAATAGTTTCAATAAAATCCAAGTACGGGTAGAAAAATGTTGAAAAAGAAAAATAGAAGATGTGAAATTTTCCGTTTTCTACCTTTTTGTAACATAAGAAATTGAATTTAGAAAATTAGATTTTTCTTTAATTCGAAATTTAAAGATGGTTGGTAGGATTTTGGATGCAACACTTGGATGAACTGCGCTCTTGCTCAATAAGAGTGTGGGAAAATTTGGATGAAAAATTATTTTGATTTTCAAAATATTGCATTCATGTTGAACTGCCAGTATATTTAGGATGTGCGCGTCATGTTTTTAAAAGATTTTTGAATAGTTTGCATACATATAGGAGGTACCGCTTAGGCATACATGTATTATTATATTGTATTACACATTGCACAAGTGCACAATGTTTGCAAAAATTGGACGCACACATGATGGATGGATATTATGCGAGGGGTTATCTGTTTTAACCCTTGTCAAATTTTGGGAACGAAATTTTCTAAGGGTGGTAGAATGTAACACCCCGCATTTTATGACAACTAAATATTTAAATAGTGCATATGTGTATATATATATGCATATATATAAATATTTAAAAGCAGAATAAAATAATGGTAATGTATGATTGCATGTAATAAATACATGCATTGAAAAGAAGAAAAGATTGATGCCAACAACAATGCAACACATGCGTTAAAGAAAGAAGAAATTGGTTGCATGCAATGTAACTATGTTGCATGCAATGATTTACAAATATTATGCGCTAATAAGAAAAGAAAAATAAAAGAAAAAGATGCATGCAAATTGATAAGGTTACATGCAATGGTTTAAATGAAATATTGTAACAAACATGAAAAGGAGGAATAAGAAAAGAACAATGACCACCATTATTCTAAGCCTTATTAACAAAAGCCTAAGTAGTCCAGTTGGATAGAGATGGTGGCTTTCATGAGAGTGGCGCAGGTTGGATCCCCGTAGGCGCCATATTTTTATTTTAAAGGAACGGCTAAAATAACACATGTTATAAAAAGAAAATATGATTAAACACACATATAACGAAAATTATACATATAAGGAAGTACAAATATATATATATATATATATACTCGTATATGAAAATATATGCATATATATGTGGAATATATATATATATATACAAAGGAGAAATTCAAAATAAGTCTGCAATCAAAGAAATATGGTAAGAGTTAAATAACGACAAAACACCGTTTGAATTTTGAAAGTAAAATAAAAGTTATGCATATATATGTACGTGTAAAATGGGCATTTTAAGTTTTGTATACATACAAGGAGGTTTTTAAATAGATCAAAGAAAGTATAGCAAGATACTAATCAAACGTTTAAAATTAAAAATGTTAAAATGGTAAACATTTGCCCAAAATCGCTCGCGGGACCCAGGGTTCGACACACAATGGGGGGTCTACCCCGGGGTCGACCCACCCCGGATCTGGGCAGATTCGTTAATGAATCTGGGCTGTTTTCTTAAACAAATTTGTTGTTGACTCAGCGTTGCGTGTACAAAGATCTAGAACACCTATAAATAGGCTAGTGGAGCCTAGCCTAAATCTCACATTCTCTGAGGGGCTGCCTAATCTATGTCATTCTTCTTCCTCGTCAAATCTCTGCAGAAAAATAGGACAATTAGTTTAGGAAAATTCCGATTTAAGATCTGGAGGAAAAGAATGTATATATATATATATAAAGAAGGTGTTCAGAATTCAATTCGAAGTAAGCTAAATTCTTGGATCTGGTCAATTTAAATTTCTCATCTTTCTTCCCTTTTTTTAGTTGAGAATTGTGGATCCATAGTTATTTAGCTTCTAAATTCAGTTAGGTGAGCCATGGAATGCTGGGTCTGGACCAGATTCATGAATTGGGAACCTATTAGGTGAGTGGGTTTAAGTTATACCTTTTTGATAATGATACATATATCGTTTGACATTCTCCGTTAATATGCAATGTAACTCTGCTAGAATGATTAATCTGCTGAAATGTAAATCTGCTGGAAGGATTAATCTGTTGAAATGTAAACCTATTAAAATAGGTGGAAATGATTACTGTTGTATACATACATGTTCTAATGACTTGTTAATCATATGTCGTAAGTTAAGTCATATTGAAATTGGGATAATTACATGTTAATCTTTGACATATTATGTACTTGAACCCTTAACTGTAAGAATTAGGGTAATTACAGGTTAATTTTTTAGATTGGAATTATTGCATGATTGATGATTACATGTTATTCTTTTAAAATGGAGTTAATTACATGTTAGGAAGAACATGCGACATGATAATAAGTTAAAACGGACTTAATATGATATTAAGTGTGACATGTAAAAATAGAATTGCAGTAAAAATTTATAAGAATGGATACGCCTAAATTATATGGGAAATTTATGGTAATTAAGACTTGATAACCGCACTTAGACATGAGGTTAAATTCAACTTGTGGTAGAAGTCTGCCCGGAACCTCCCTACAAATCCAGCATCCAAAAGTTGTTAATTTAATGTGAGGGGTCTAGTGCGTAAATGTAAATGTAACGGTGCTAAGGCACGAGGTTAAGTCCAACTTGTGGTAGAAGTCTATCTGGAACCGCCCGGCTAATCCATCATCCACAATGGTCGACTTAATGTGAGAGGTATATATAAATATATGTATATAAAAGGAATGAAATAAAAGGAACTAATTGTGATTAATGGAAACGAATGGAAGTTACAACAATAAAAGGACTGGAATGAACGGGGAATGATAATAATCTATTATAATTAATTACATTAATGAGAATGTTAAATAATAGGTAGGCTTGTCCTAGGGTCAAGTGGAAATTATAACATAAGTTATAATAAATGGAAAATGGGGAATGATAATAACCTGTTATAATTAATTACATTAATGAGAATGTGATATAATAAGTAGGCTTGTCCTAGGGACAAGTGGAAATTATAACATACGTTATAATAAATGGAAAACGGGGAATGATGATAACCTATTATAATTAATTACATTAATGAGAATGTTATATAATAGGTAAGCTTGTCCTAGGGACAAGTGTAAATTATAGCATAAGTTATAATAAATGGAAAGGAAACTTATTAGTAAACCTTAGTTAAGAGAACTATGTTAATAGGTAAACAATGACAATTTGTAGTGACAGTGTAAGACAGAATTATAATTAAATAAGTAAGAATAAGGTAAATATATGGGATGAAATAAGTTATATTTAATCATAAATAATAAGTGACATGTTAAATAGAAAACATGTTGAGATAGAATATACTTAATTACATATTAAGTAGAACATGCTACTGTAACTATGAAATACGACAATGAATAATATAGAGAGATTGTTGATTACAGATCTTGGATTACAATCAAGAGAATAACATGGTATGGGTTTACTAATAAACTTAAATGGATTTAGTTATATATCTGAAATTAATAATCAATAGGAACTTGGTAACCTTAATAAGAAGTCAATGTGAACGGAAATAACCAAGTTAACTGAAAATCTGACGAGGTAGAGCAGGCGTGTAATTAAATGTTTAGACAAAAGTTCTAATATCATATCAACACGAAGCGCTTGGACCAGTCCGTACATCTGAAGGTGAATAACCCAGCGGGGTAGATCATCGTGGTGTCATGGGACATGAGGGGAGCACACATCCATCTGATTATTCTGCTTGCACTGCTGGCCTCGAAGGACTGGAAGGGAAAGCACACGGCTTCCTCGGACGTGGAGGGTACTCCTAGTAATCCTATGTGCAGTGACAGCGTTTGAACTGTGCTCGCAGAGGTTAGGTCTGCACGTTACTACCCGATGAGTATACCTTGACTTCCATGATAATGGGCAGTCAGAAGTTTGTAGGGTGGCATAGGTGATTCGACGATCCGATTGCCTAGGCTGGGTTACGACCATTTTTATTGAGTTACTGGCGGGTCTAACCATCTATTGATAGCAAGTCGTCGGGTACCAACCATCGACAGTCAGCGTGATACGTGATGCGTGATGCGTGATGCAAAAAGATGGAGAGCTAAACCGAAAGACCATAGACCTTTTGCGATCAAGGCTATGAGTGAGGGACGGGCCAATTATGATTTTTTTTTTATTTGTTGTTTTCTCTAGGGCCAGGTCACTAGCTCTCAATTCTGTTTATCTTTTACTAGTTGAGGGACAGGTCGGGTAGGACCATAGCCACTGAAAATGCAAACCTTAGCATCTGTGTATACAAATATCTAAAAAGCTCGCGATTGAGTTCTGTGTTTCTAATACAGTCCTATTATGGGACTCGGTGCACAGTAGATAGGTGCGGTTACATGCATACCACTTCAGGATGGTGTATCATAAATGTTACGGCATCGAGTATGAATGATGATACGTACTGAGAAAGTCTAGATACATGCATGGCCACTCCAGGTGGTGTATCATAGACTCTAAGGCACTACTCTATGATGGAATCTGATTCGATCGAAGGAGGCAATCCGTACGCATACTAACACTACGATGGCAGATCTATGTGGAATGTAGCGTTGTTATATAGAGATCCGTGCATCACTCCGGCGTAGGATGAGGGACTCTGTATATTTCTATGGCATTACGGCGGAGTCCGTGTGAGTATGGTACCATAGGGTGTACCTTAATGTTGTGGGTAGCTATATATATACAGTATTAGGTTAATCCACTAGGAAGTAGATGGGTATGACATGTGTGTAAGTCTTGAGTGCTGTTAACCCAAGTAACCTAATAAATAAGAAGTTGTAACTGAACGGTATATGTAGGGTTATCTAAAATGTGTAGTTTAAATCCATTCACCAGAACTTGTGTTCTGACCCCCTCCTCATAACACACTCGCAAGTTAGATTTGTGGCAGGGATATGATAGCTTTGGATACTAGTTTGGCAATATTATTATCTGGGTAAGGCTATATTTTGATTATATTATATTTTATCCCTTCCGCTATGAAATGTTTTCTGAGCTCTTATATATTTTATACCTCTATCTTTTCTGCAGGATACCGGACAAACCAACACGAGTTTCGATAGATTAGAATTTTAAAAAAAACTGGTCTATCAGAATTCGGGATGTTACATCTAGTATCAGAGCCTAGGTTTAGGATTCCTGTATAGATAGTGAATGAATGTATTTGTATTTATAAAATATAAATATTATTTATATATATACCTAATTCCAAAGAGTATCCCACTAAATAGGAAAAGCATAATTTGGTAAAAGTTGGGATTTCTGTTTTGTACACAAAAGGAATGAACATGGAAATCAGAGACCCTTAGGTAATCTGGGAGGAAAGGGTATAATATACTTTGTATGAAAGAAAGGTGAATCCCATGTGTTAGTATTCCAAGTTAGTCGGTTTGGCAGTAAAACCTTATAAATTTGAAAAGGTTAAAAGGAGGAAAAAAATGAATTAGGAATATTTATAGTTGAGAGAATTGACTTTGTGGGAATGTCTAAGAAAGCCTAGTTAAGTTGGAAACCCACTTTGAGTCCAGCCCCACTGTTAGCTTTTGAGAACTTGAAATTGTAAAAGCTTTTGAAAGATGGTTTATGGTATTTTCAAGTTTTGATCTTAAAAGTTATAGCTTTAAAAAAATGTAAAGAAGATATTTGAAAAGTACATATTGGGTTTTGTAGTAAATTGGGGTATATTTAGGAAGCAATGAATTCTTGTGAAAATTTTGTCCAAAATAAATTCTCTCAGTATAAGATGGATGTTATAGAACATGTATATCTCGCTAGTTTTCGTGTTATAATTTATAAAAGGGTTAAAAAGAAAAAGTAAGCAACTAAACTGACCTTATAGGCAAGAACAAGTTGTAAACCTGATTAAGAAGTAGCTGTCCTTATCAACTCCAGTTTTTGGGATTTGAAAAAAAAAACTGATTTACATTTTTTTTATATAAAATGACATGTTTCTATGTTTTGGAAAAAGTAAGTTTTGGTTAGGATAAATAAAGTTTTGATACTTTTAACTTTTGAAAGAAAAGTGAAATGAAAAGACCAAACCGTGTTTTAAAAAGTATGGAGTAGGTAAGGATTAGTGCCTAGGGAAGACGGGAAAAGGTTTTGAGGCTATGGAGTAAATAGCGAAAATTATCATGGAATAATGGTAAGTTCCAGCAAAATGCGTAAGCAAAAGCCTAGGGTGTTTCTTAAAAATTTCTGTCAGTACACAGCAAGGACTAGTGGTGACTACAAGACAGTAGAAAGCAAGCAAGTGTTTACATCATGTTGTTTGAATTTTTCTGTCTGAGGGGGACATAGTCCTGAAATTCTTGGACCTTAGTAGTAGCTGTGTAGAGTGCCTGTTTTCCTGTTTTAGTTGAAGGACTAGAAGGCTTATTTGAAACTAATCTTAGATCAGAGGATTAAGTTAAATAAGCTAGGAAGAGAGTGATGTCATAACTAAAAAGGGAACAACAAATTCAGTAGAGCAACAAACATGACAGTTAAAGAAAGATGGAAAATTCTGGAAAAAAGGTGTATAAAAATAAGTTTTTCCAAGATAAATTGAAAAAGAAAATCTGTAACAAAGAAAGGTTTCTTATGTGGGTTGTGATTGGATTGGAAAATGGGGAATCTTTACAAAATAGTTTCAATAAAAATCCAAGTACGGTTAGAAAAAGGTTGAAAAAGAAAAACAGAAGATGTGAAATTTTGCGTATTCTACCTTTTTGTAACATAACAAATCAAATTTAGAAAATTAGATTTTTCTAAAATTCGAAATTTAAAAATGGTTGGTAGGATTTTGGATCCAACAATTGGATGAACCGCGCTCTTGCTCAACAAGAGTGTGGAAAAATTTGGATGAAAATTATTTTGATTTTCAAAATATTGCATTCATGTAGAACTGCCAGTATATCTAGGATGTGTGCATCATGTTTTTAAAGGATTTTTGAATAATTTGCATACAAATAGGAGGTACCGCTTAGGAATACATGTATTATTATATTGTATTACACTTTGCACAAGTGCACAATGTTTGCAAAAATTGGATGCATACATGTTGGATGGATATTATGCGAGGGTTTATCTATTTTTACCCTTATCGAATTTCGGAAATGAAATTTCCTAAGGGTGGGAGAATGAAACCCCGCATTTTATGACAACTAAATATTTAAATAGTGCATATATGTATATATATATGCATAGACATAAATATTTAAAAGAAGAATAAAATAATGGTAATGTATGATTGCATGTAATAAATACATGCATTGAAAAGAAGAAAAGATTAATGCAAATAACAATGCAACACATGCGTTAAAAGAAAGAAGAAATCGGTTGCATGCAATGAGTTACAAATAACATGCATTAATAAGAAAAGAAAAATGAAAGACAAAGATGCATGCAAATTGATAATGTTTCATGCAATGGTTTAAATGAAATATTGTAACACACATGAAAAAGAGGAATAAGAAAATAACAATGGCCACCATTATTCTAAGCCTAATTAACAAAATCCTAAGTAGTCCAGTTGGTTAGAGCATGTAGCTTTCATGAGAGTGGCGCAGGTTGGATCCTCGCAGGCGCCATATTTTTATTTTAAAGGAACGACTAAAATAACACATGTTATAAAGAGAAAATATGTATAAATGCACATTTGAGGAAAATTATACATACAAGAAAGTACAAAAATATATGTGTGCATGTATATGAAAATATGTGCGTATATGTGTGCAAAATATATATATATACAAAGGAGAAATTCAAAATAAGGCCGCAATCAAAGAAATATGGTAAGAGTTAATTAACAGCATAACACCGTTTGAATTTTGAAAATGAAATAAAAGTTATGCGTATATATGTACATGTAAAATGGGCATTTGAAGTTTTGTATACACATAAGGATGTTACAAGTAAATATAATATTTGTAACAACCCGTATTTTCAATAACCTGTTATAACGTAAATTGAGGCAGAATTTAATTTATAAATCTGAATCAAGGGAAACGGGCCATGCCATTGCGTTCGTCTCGGAAAAATACGCGAAATAGAGTCCGAGTTTTCGAAAATCGGAGTCCGTATGACCCGATTAAGGCCCAACGAAGTTTTCAGAAAATTTCAAAGTAAAAACAGATTTCAAATTCAAGTTTGAATTTGGAAAATTAGGGCGGATTGGGCCAGGCGAGAAAATTCCCGCCAGAGCACCCAAGTCGACAGCCCTATCGACTTGGGAGTCGACTTGGTTGGACCCAAGTCGACAGCCCTGTCGACTTGGCTGTCGACTTGGCTCAGCCGGGCAGTTTTGCCTGATGCACCATTTTGGGGTTTTGGTTAGGTTTTGGGCCAGATTCGGTTTTAAGGGCTGAGATTGGAATTAGGGTTTAATCCTAAGGTTTAAACTAATCCTAATCTCTATAAATAAGCCCCTAACCTAACCCTAAACCATCATTAATCAACCCTACAACTAAACTATGGCAAAATCATTCCTCTCATGGTCTACACTCTCTTCATAAAATTCTAAAATTATTTCTATGAGAGATTTTCCATGCATACAAGTGTTTTCAAGCTTGTATGAGTGTCATTAGCTTGCATTCAAGTCAAGTTTCCATATTTGCATCATAAAGCAAGGGTTTTGATCATTTTGGCTCAAGGGTTTTTCCATTGGAGCTTGCATTTTGGGTTTATTTGATTGCATAAGGGCTTTGTCTCAATCTATATATATATTTTTGTGTCTTCATAAGCATTGTAAGCCCTTTTCTACTTTCATATTTAAACTCTAAAGTTAAATGAATGATGCAAGTTTGGTTGATCATTATGATATGCAAGTTTGCCATGATATGCAAGTTTATTATGCCATGTTATGCAAGTTTGACATGCAAGTTTGCCATATGATATGCAAGTTATGTTATGCAAGTTTGGGTTGATCATTTTGTTCATGCTATGATGTTATGCAAGCTTATCTTGGGTTTATGAGCTTAAAGCTTCAAGCTTTATGCTAAAGGTTGCATTTTGGCAACATGTAAGTTATCATATCTCTTATGATAACTTGCATGTGAGGCTAAATGCGAACTTATGGCCATTTCTACATGTCATTTATCCCCATGTATCACCAATATGCTAAGTTTGGTTTTATGCATGCTTTTGAGGCCTAAAAATGTAATATGCAAGTATATGAACATATGTACATTTCATATGCCACCATGTTAAACTTGTGGCTTCAACACCTTTATGTCATGATTATGCCAAGTCCCTCTTTCTATCCTTTATGCGCTATTGCGATATGTAAGCGATGGGATTGCGTTTGGGGTTGGGTAAACTTAAAAGACATAAAAACATAAGATTGGGAATTTACCTATTAAGTTAGGTCTACCCATTGGGAATTTACCTATTAAGTTAGGTCTACCCAAATTCTTGAAAACTTGTAACATGTTTTGGAAACATGATGGACATGACACTTAGAAAATATAAGTGTGACCAACTCGAGGTTGGGTTGAGTTTGTAGCGTAAACCTACCCGGAACCGACCGGCTTAAATAGTTGCTACAAACAATAGGACCCAATGTGAGAAGTTGGTCATGTTGTACCTTGAACCCGAGGTTAGACCAAGTTATGGTATAAAGCTACCCGGAACCGACCGGCTTAACTAGTAACCGCAACGAAGTCTAATGTGAGAGGTTAAGGCACGTTAATTAATTAATGCCTCATGATTAGGGTTTAAGTCATGGTCCACTTAATACTTAATCAATGTGGGCTTGGTAGATTAATCAGGGTTAAGTCGTGAACTCATCGTTACACTTAACCAAGTTAATCCATGATTAGCAAGAGGGTTAAACCGTACTTAACCCACTAGAAAATCCTAGCAATGGGGGTCCACTCCAGCAGTAATCCCAAGTTTGTATCATTATGACCCTAGGGACTAGGCTAGGGTGGGGGCACGATTACTGGACTTGAGGTAAGTGACCAAAAACGACGGCAGAGTGATATGCTGGTGTAGTTCCGGACAGACTATGGTCGTGCACATAGTCCGTAGCCGGAGAAAACATGCACGGGTACCAGTAGATCGAGACTGTGCACTTATGTTTATGGTGTCCAGGGGTTGACACCCTAGGGCTTGATACACCCGAAGGGTGGACCCGGCATAGTCTGACTACAATTATGTTTGGGCCGTATTGACACCAACACGTGACGAGTTAGGCTTAGGGAGCCGATCGATTAGACCGTTTGGTTGGACCTCGTATTAGGGTCACTTCATGTTATTGGACCTCGTATTAGGGTCACTTCATGTTATTGGGCCAAAGCTTGGGCCAAGGGATCAATACTTGTTTATTCAAGTCATGTTAGTTTGCTAGTACACCTGTAGTGCAAAACCTTAATCCTGATTATGCGATGACACCTTTATCTACCTTGTTAGTTAATCATCATGCTAGTATGTTGTTATCCTTATGTTCACCCCTGCTTCTCATGCCAGTTAACTTTATCAGTTTACATTGATTGTAGTAGGGCTTACTCAGTCTTTTTGACTGACCTGTTTTCTTTCGCCTCTTTTCTTCCGTTCCCCCCCCCCCCCCAGGTTCTCAGGGTGGGAACATTGGAGCTTAGCTTGGATTTCGGTTTGCTTGCTTGTGGGATTTCAGCTCATGTACGGTTTCGACATGAAGCTAGCTATGGTTATCACTTATTTTGGGGATAGTACTTATGTATTTCAGTTTTTCAGTTGATGTTGTTTTTATCTAGACTTGTTTATTTGGAAAGTTATGTTGTACCAGACTTGTTTTGAAATAGTTTGAAATCTTCCGCTGTTTTACTTATCTTATTTACTCTGTTCACATATATATATATGTTCTTGTTCTGCCTTAATATATCATTATGCATGTTTACCTGATTCAAACGCCCCTCCAAAGTCAGAGTGCTTGCAAGAGCCACCCTGGCGGAGGTGGGGTGTCACATTTGGTATCAGAGCATATGGTTTACGAGAAGGAACAAAAAGGTTTTTAAAACTTTTGGAAAACTATTTTCAAAACCAAGTATAAAGTATTTTCCTGTAACGACCCAGATTTTTGAACAGTTTATTTTAAATATTTAGTATGGTTTTAAATATTGAATTCATAATATAAATGAATTTTATATTGAATTTATCGAATGAATAATCGATATGCGAATTTATATCAAATATATTGGGTATCGTAATACGAAACGATAATAATTTGCAGTTAAAAACTGATTCGAAATGATTCAGTCGATCAATATAATTCTAGTTGAATATAGACGAGTTATTTTCAATGACTTTAATCGTTTATTTGATATTGATAGTCTGTATAAGCAAACGAATTAAAGTTTCAGAATATGCTCAGTTAAGTTTAGAATAACGTAAAAATCTGGTAACATCGGTCGTTGTGTTAAGTAGCGGTTTAAAATTTAGTGTGGTGGACCACAAGATATTTTGGTGTAATATTTAATTTCAAATCAAAATAAATTAACAGTACTACAACCACCCTAAACTATATATTGGCCGACCTAAATTCATACTAGTACCATCCTAAACTTTCATTTCGCAGACATAGTTTTTCTTGAGCTAAAAATATGGTCTCTTCTCTTCGATATCCAGGAGACATCAAATTAATGGCAGTACGATTCTGTTTCCTTTCTCTCCTATAAAACCCAGGTCCATCGTGAGATCCTTTTCATTTTCCCCTTCTGTTCTTTTTCTCTGAAAATCACGAAAGGCGATTCCTCCTATATATATATATATAAAAAAAAAAAGAGAGTTGAATCGCGAGTTCCAGAAGTCGAAATCAAAGACTGCGACGAAGTCTGGAACTCGAGTAAGCGCTGAGGGCACTTGCGATTGCAGGAAATGGGGTTGTCGAGGCTATCGTGGGATTGTCAGAGAAGATGTTGATGCGGTTGTGGTGGGTAATGGAGCGATGAGGGTACGGTAGTCTTTTTGGGTCAGAACGTGACGCTCGAAGTCGCTACATGGAAGCTGCAAAGTTGAGGAGGGATTCGCGATCAAATTGGAGACCACGAGGTCCTCGCGGTCAACGCCATAGTGAGGCGTGCAAGTCAGAGAAGTTCGAATGGGGGGGGATTACGGCTGTGAGGAGCAGTTTCCGAAAGTGAAGGAGAAGTGCTCGGTGAAATACCAAGAAGAAAGAAGTAATTAAGGTAATATAAATTATTTGATTTAATTCTAAATTGCAAGTTAATAACGGTTGTTAAATTTGTTAATAACATTTTTTTTATATGTAAAGTGATTAGGATTTTTAAGTTAGTTTATATAAAGAGATTAGTTAGTTAGAAATAAAATCTGTAAAGTAATCAGTTAAGATTTTAGTTGAAATTTAATTAACCCATAAGTAATTAATTTAAAGTAAGTTAAAAATTAAATTTAGTTTACCTTTAATCCTATTAATCGATATAATCTGTATATCTGATAAAGGAAAAATTTAAATTTATACAAGGTAATTAAATCGAGAAGCCAGTTCCTTAGAATGTAGTTGGGGAAAATACTATTGGAGGTTGGATTGAAAATTTCTAAAATCAATTGGATCAGAATGGATCGAATAATGGAAATCCTGGTGAGTAAATCTCACTCACCTTTAGAATTATTTTTATTTCATTAAAAATAATTGTCTGTTGCTTGTGTGAATATTTTATGGTTGTTTATATATATTAGTTATTTAGGCTATTATATATATATATATATATTGGGTTGATTGATTGGTTGGATTCCCGCAGTCTCATTAGCGGATGCCCGTAGTTTCATAGCGGATGATTACCCTATACGCCCCACGCTATGATTAGTGGATGACCTTCTATACCGCGATATTCTGCCACGAAGCAGAATGGGTATTATTTATGTGCTAACATCTGTGAATGCAGGAAAACAGGTTGGAGGAATCCAACAGGATTCCTCAAAAATATATTATCTGTTTGTTGTTGCTGATTTCACATATATTCATATATGATGTGTTAAAACCAAATGATTGAAAATTGGGTGGTTTGATTGTTTTAAATATCACTGGGCCAATCGTTAATTTATTAAAATATCATGGGAATGATATTTGAAGTTTAAAAAGGGAAATTCTGTTTTTCTCCAATAGAATTTGAAATTCAAGTAGAACTTAAAAATATAGGATTTCAAAGTGGAATTTTGAAATAGAATTTTGAAATGAAATTTCAAAATAGAACTTGAAATAGAAACAGAATTTGAAATATAGAATTTCAAAGAAGAATGGAATAGAATTTGAAATATAGAATTTCAAAGAAGAATTCAAATATTAAATTTGAATAGAAATTTGAAATGGAATTCAAATATGGAATTTGAATAGAGATTTGAATAAAGAAATTCCAAAATTGAAATTGAATATAGAAATTCAAATAGAGTTTGAATAAAGGAAATTCAAAAGGGCATTTAAATAGTAGAATTTGAATAATAGGAATCAAATGGGATTTGAATGAGTGGAATTAGAAAAGGAGTTTAAATATTTGAATTTTTATAGAAAAGGAAAGGAGTTTGAATATTAGAAATTCAAAGCGAAGTTCAAATAGAATTTGAATATGCGAAATTAGCATGAAATATAGAATTTGAATTCAAATAAAGAAAATGCAAATAGAGATTTGAATATGAAAATTCAAATGGAGTTTGAAATGGGAAATTGAAAATAGTAAATTCAAATAGAGATTTGAATATTGAATTTCAAAATATAATTTGAAATAAACTTTGAAAATAGGATTTCAAAGTAAGAAGTGGAATAGGATTTCAAAATAGGAAATCCAAATAAATTTTGAAATGGAATTTGAATTTAAAGGAGTTCAAATGGATTTGAAATAAGGAAAATTTAAATGGGATTTAAATAATGGGTTTTAATAAAAAGGATTTAAATATAAGAATCTAAATAGAATTCAAATGGTGATAAATATAAGAATTCAAACAAAACTCAAATGGAGTTTAATTAGAAAGAATTTGAATAAGAGGGATTCAAAGAGATTTGAAACATGATATTTGGATTCAAAGGAATATAAATGTGGTATTTGAAGTTCAAGTAGAAATGGAGTTTAAATATTTGAAGTTCAAATGGAATTTGAATTCAAATAGTTGAAATAGAATTTGAATATAGAATTTGAATTAGAATCGAATTGGAATTTGAATATAGACTTCAAATATAAATGAAATAGAAGATCAGAAATATTTGTTGAGTTGGAAAAAATGGTTTGATATATATTTAAAATATATCAGAATGGAGTTGAATTTATATAAACGAAGTTTAAAAAGTTTATATATATATATAATTAAAACGAACTCGCCGTAGCGCTGCAGTTCGTAAATTGGCGATTCGAACTTCAATTGAATATACAGAACCCAATTGAAGTCGAAATTCTTCGAAACAAGAAACATCAGGACCGGTTTGATAATAGTTTTCAAATGAAAGAGAAAAATCTGAATTTTCGTCGTATAGATTTTGAGTTATGTCAAAATCAAATTTTCAGAAAAACAGCGCCAGAACCATTATAAAACCATAACGGTTTATTTAATGATATTAAAGGATTTTAAGCAAATAAAAATCGAAATTTCTATTTAGAAAAATCCAGATGTGAGTTATAAAATATATGTGAACTCCAGTGGAGTAATGAGTTGATTTCTGAAATAGAAATCAGCTTTTTGATTTATTGAATAGAGTTAACTAATTCGAATAGAAATTAGTTAATGAGATTTCGAATGAATATTGAGCTTTAAATAAGTGAATTCGATTTGAAAATTTATATTCGAAATCAAAAAGGAAACTAGAATTGAAATTGAAATCCAATTTGGTTATGAACGAGTTAAAATATTTTGTTTGAAAATGCTATGTTCAAAAAGAAGTGAAATAGGCAAAATGGCCGATTTAAAAAATAAATGGGCGAAACTGAATTCAAACGATTAGATGGTATTGAATTGAATTGAAAACAGGTGAACAGGTATTGGACAGGTATGGAATGAAGTATATAAAGTATATAATGTATGTGCTCGACAAAAAGGTACATGTTTAATTCATATATGAGGTTTTATGCGCCGTATCGGCAAGCCGCTTGGCTTCTTCTTTTTCTTTTTGAGATTAGAAGGACCGGGAAAGCTATTTGAAATTTCCCGATGCTCCCGATACAGGGGAGGTTATGGCGAATTTTTCCGGAAATTTAAGGAGTTAGAATATTTTTAAGAAATTTGACAATTAGAAATCTATATATCGATATATATAGAATTCGATAAGGAAACGAAATCAAAAATAGCGAAAAGGGCCAAAATGGTTATTGAAATATTTGGTTAACAAATATTGATAAGGAAATGGAGAAGAGATTTAATTAATGGAATATTAATTAAAGAGCCCAGTGATTTGTTTGATATGTTGATTGAACACTTGTTTTTATTCGATAGTTAAATCACAGACTATCGGAGTTTTTGACCATCGTTGTCAATATGGAGAGACCGGTTGGATTATTATCCAAAGAACCACTCCGTATCGGCATAAGCGTTGCGAAACAAGTATGTTGAATATATTGAAGACGGAGTAAAGTGCAAGGGCTTTTTCTATTAATAGAAATGGTGCCTTCGGTTTCGTTCAATCCCAGAACGAACATAAATGGACGAATGTCTGACAGAGTATTTCCAATGATCAAATGGGTTGGTCTGTATGGATATATATGGTTGCAACGGATTTATCCCTTAGCATAATATCCAGAATATTTGTGCAAACTCAACGAGTGATTAACGGATCTGACAATGTGACATTCAAAGTGATTGTGCTTTTAACGAATGGTAAGTATGCGTAGCCTCAGGCCTCAACAACCGGGAAAGGACAAAAATCGGGCAGGCAGCATGGCTATGTGGGTCGCACCCATTAGGGTGTATAATCACCTATCTAGAGAAATTCCTTTTGTTTCTAAATCTATCGATTCTGCCCATTCGGGAAACGGTGGTTTGAGTCCAACCGTTGGTGATATACATTCGATACACTCAAGCGAAATGAGTGGTCGGTCATGTGTGGGCCGGGTTGCAAGATGTTCTTGTTGAACCTAGTGTATTCCTCTCTAGAGATACACAGTCGGAAGGTGGTTCCATACCTTGTCATAGTTGGAATCCAATCTCCAATAAACGCCCTGCGGTTTTTGATTTTATACTATATATGTAGAGCGTGAGATGCAAGCGTTCTGCTAATTGGTTATTTATTTGATGTAGACATTACTATAATATCACTGGATTTGATATTAAAGTGTTTTGGGTTATAGTAAGGTAAAAACCGTCCATGTTTATGTGTGGGCTGGTCTTACTATTACCTTTTCTTTCGAAAAGGGTTTTGAAAATTAAACAAGTGGTTGGAGTTTACTCACACCAGTCCCATGACTGACCCAGAGTTTGTTTTTGTTTTGTTTTTCCTAAACTCTTGGGTGCCCAAATTTGTACGGGCAGTCAAGTGTTTCAGGCTTTTACAGATACACTTGGAGAAGCTTGAAGCAGGAGGCTTCAACGTTAGTTATTTAGAGTTACTTCCGCTGAATCAAATGTTATGTGTACTCTGATGATGGTATGTATATATGTACAAAACAGATTGTATTTCAAAGCTTATGTTATATAATATATTTTATTCGTTCCGCTGTGAGTTTGTGATCTTCGTTTTTCTTCTATTCTAATATTTCTTTCTTTCTATTTCTCATCCTCTAACCTCTTTCTTTTAATGGATCGTATTTCTGTGTTATTTGGGTTGGACGTGTGTTGTATTTAGTCAACTCAGATAGCTCGGATTTGCGGGCCTTTACATTTCCAAAGAAAAGTCTAGTTTATTTTAAAGGCTATTCCCCAAAAAGCCATTAGCAAAATTCCTTCGTTTTTCTCCATTCTGAATCTATCTTTTTTTTCGTTTTCAGTATGGCCGATTACTTTGCTATTCCGGAGGGAGTACACGTACCTGTTTGGTATAGGAGACTTTTGGAGGCTAGGGCGACCGAAGCCGGCCCCGCAGATGTTCCTCCTCCTCCTCCTCCGGTAGTTAATGTTCCTCCTCTGTAATAACCCGGAAAATGTGAACCAGTTTAAAATTTTTTAATTAGGTTATTAACGAGAAATTTGAATGATTAAAATAGCCTATTCCCATAAAATATAGAATTGTGTATAATATGGCCGAAAGAATTTTCAGAAGAGTCGGTATATAGAATATATAGGCCTGAAAAATTTATATTTTGCATATGGCCTCGGAATTCGACGAAACCACTTTTGTCGGGTCCGGGATGTCCTACTATTGCTAGGTTTCAAATTTCATAATTTTTCGAATCAATATGTGAGCGTGGCAAAAGAAAACGTGTTTGACCAGTTTCTATTGAATTTAATCGACTGGAAATTGGCCATTTTTCAAACGGTCTCAGAATTCGACGAAACTAGTTTTGTTAGGACCGTATCGTCAATACGAAGCTAGAAAATATTTTTCTGGAATTTTTCTAGTTAGTATGTGACCCCGGTAATTTGAAATGTACGTTTAAAATTCAATATAAGGATTTAAATTGTAAATTCAACGAAAACTGATCGTAACGATCAAACCAGCTTACGATACATATCCCATTGTGTTCGGAATGGGGGTAAAACGCTATGGACGACAGGCGGTGGACCTCGTTTCGAGGTCATAAGTAAAAGTCAACCCTTTGGCAAAAATTTAATAATTAAATAATAAAATAAAATAAAAAAAAATAGAATCCCTCCTTTTCTTCTTCAACTGGCCCCCCCCCCGATTCAGTTATTCATAAAACGAAATAAAAAAAAAAGAAGAGAAAACCCTAATCTAAATCGCCGCCGCCCCCTGACCTGGAAGCCACCGCCGACAGTCGAAGAAGCAGCGCCCCGAAGCCTCGCGACCACCTCCCTCCAGACGCCGCCGACATCGAATCGAAGCAACCCCCAAAGCCTCGCTGACACCTTCGAGCGCGACGCCACGAACCACCGCCGACTCCTCCTCCTCCCATTCGAAATCTCGGTGAGCGTTTAATTTTATTTTATTTTTGCTTTTATTTTGTTTCACAGTGAATTGAAACTGTTTTTTTTATATGATTTGAAAACTGTTTTTGTTGTTTTACAAACTGAAATTATAAAAGAAAAAAAACTGATTTTTGTTTTAGGTTTTTAAAACAGAATTTTTTTTAAAAGAAAATAAAAACTGAATTTTTATTTTAAGTTATAAAAACTTTTTTTTTATATATAAAGTTTTAAAACTGTTTTTTTTATATAAAAGAGTTTTAAAAACAGAAATTTAAAATTGAAAACTGTTTGTTTTAAAAGGAAAATAAAAACAGAATTTTTAAAGAAAAAAACTGCATTTATTTTAAAGATAAAAACTGCATTTATTTAAAAGGAAAAAACTGCATTTTTGAAAAAAGAAAAAAAACTGCATTTATTTAAAAGAAAAAAAACTGCATTTTTTTTTAAGAAGAAAAAAAAATTGCATTTTTGAAAGAATAATAAAAATATAATCTTTATATTTAATAGCGAAGTCAAAATGCAATCTTTATATATTGAATAACATTGTGAAATTCGATTTTTACCTATGTAGAGGATACAGTCAACGAAAGCAACAACAAGGCGAAGTAGGCGAAGTTTCTATTAAGGAAGAATCGTGTGAGTGGATAGCTATTGGTGAGGATTTCTCACTCTTCAATTTCGTTTTTATAAATATTATCTATGTTGAAAATGAAAGTGAATTGCTATATATGAATATCTATATATATATATATATATACGCCCCTCGTCCACAAACCATGGACGATATTTATTGGTTGAAATTGTTGTGAAAACTGATTGATAGCGAATGATTATTTGGGATTGTTTGTGACTGATATTGGTTGATTGCGGTTGAAAAATACCCATTTGTGATTGGAAAATATTTGGTTGAAACCACATAGGATTAGTTTGTGGAAATGAAAAAAATATAAACATGCCGCCTGCGTGCGAATTAGATGCATGATTCCCATTGTCAAAAACCGCGATGTTTTAAGGTAGAGCGAGGAGCCGTACTAGGGACGGTGCCGGTGTAACTACCCTGCCGTTATGCTGCCGAAATTTTGAATAATATTCTTGTGTTTGAATTATTTTCATATGCTTAAACTATATTTATTCATTGTATAGAAAACATTCATGTGTTGAATTGCTATTCATTCGTTGTTTAGAAATTCATGTGTTGAATGATATTCATATTTTGAAATAAACTGTTAGATAATAAAAATCACATTTTTATCTATATATAGAAACTATAGAAAACATTCATGTGTTGAATTGCTATTCATTCGTTGTTTAGAAATTCATGTGTTGAATGATATTCATATTTTGAAATAAATCGTTCGATAATAAAAATCACATTTTTATCTATATATAGAAACTATAGAAAACATTCATGTGTTGAATTGCTATTCATTCGTTGTTTAGAAATTCATGTGTTGAATGATATTCATATTTTGAAATAAACTGTTAGATAATAAAAATCACATTTTTATCTATATATAGAAACTATAGAAAACATTCATGTGTTGAATTGCTATTCATTCGTTGTTTAGAAATTCATGTGTTGAATGATATTCATATTTTGAAATAAACTGTTAGATAATAAAAATCACATTTTTATCTATATATAGAAACTATAGAAAACATTCATGTGTTGAATTGCTATTCATTCGTTGTTTAGAAATTCATGTGTTGAATGATATTCATATTTTGAAATAAACTGTTAGATAATAAAAATCACATTTTTATCTATATATAGAAACTATAGAAAACATTCATGTGTTGAATTGCTATTCATTCGTTGTTTAGAAATTCATGTGTTGAATGATATTCATATTTTGAAATAAACTGTTAGATAATAAAAATCACATTTTTATCTATATATAGAAACTATAGAAAACATTCATGTGTTGAATTGCTATTCATTCGTTGTTTAGAAATTCATGTGTTGAATGATATTCATATTTTGAAATAAATCGTTCGATAATAAAAATCACATTTTTATCTATATATAGAAACTATAGAAAACATTCATGTGTTGAATTGATATTCATTCGTTGATTAGAAATTCATGTGTTGAATGGTATTCATAATTTGAAATAAATTGTTTGATAATAAAAGAAAATCACCTTTTATTGACTATATGAACTGTGTAAAATAATCTCGTCTGAAAAGAAATTGTTTTATGATAGAAATCTCATTTTTATCACCAACTTGAACTATATAGAAGAACAGTGTTTTTGAAATGAATTGTTTTGCAATAAAAATCACATTTTTATTGTATGCATAAATCGTTGAAATGTGAAGTGTTAAAAATAGCCACTTGTTCAAAATAAACATATATGAGTTGAAATATTCATTAATTAGCTAATGAAATGATTTGCACCTATTTATGTAACATTAGAATGAATGGTGTTTTTAAACCAAACAGGAATCAAATATGAAGTTGAATAGAAAATGATAATTGACAAGAACTGTATATATATGTACCTGCATATTTATTGAACAGGTTATAGCAAAGGGGCTAGAGAAGAGGAATAAAATTTGTGCCCGACAAATAGGTACACATTTACTGATTTGTTTGGGTGATGATTTTTGAGCCTGTTGGCTAGCCGCTTGGCTTTTTCTTTTTCTTTTTGAGATTAGAAGGACCGGGACGCTATTTGCGATTTCCCGATGCCCCCGGTACAGGGGAGGTTATGGCGAAATTTTTCCAAAATTTAGGGAGTTAGAAAAATATTTGAAGTGAAAACGATATAGAAATCATCGAATGAACTATATTTATATAAATATATAAATATAAATAAAATTAAAACGAAACGAGGCCATGCAGTTCGTATTTTGAAACCGTGATTTCAAACGACTAGTGCGGGAAATCCGACCATTGGATTTTCCCGAAACCTCAACCGTCGGGTTCGCCTTGGGATAATCTTTCCAACGGCACCAACCTTGTAAAAATCCAACGGTTGGATTGTCCGGAATGTTTAATTCAAAATTAAGGAAAAATAGCGCCAGAAACGATTATATTTATATATATATATATAAATGTAATTAAATTTAATCGAATAACGACGCTGCAGTTCGTAAATTGAAATCGTAACTTCAAATGGTTAGTGTGGAAGATCCGACCGTCGGATTTTCCCAATACTGGAATCGTTGGATTCGTTTTGAAAAGACCTTCCTAATGATGTAAAATTTGTGAAGATCCAACGGTTAGATTTTCCGATATGTGTAAAACAAATTAAGGGAAAAACAGCGCCAGTGACGCGAAACGACCTGAAACGTCGTTTAATTAAATAAGGCCATTTTTAAATAAATAAAAATGGCGAAAAATCGTTATAAAATATTATAAGCAACATAGGTTGCAAATAAACCAGTTGGGCTTGAATTGTTTGATATTTGATGGTTGTATGTGTATGACATGAAAATAACACTAAATAACTAAAAGATGGATGTCGAATAATATAACCATATAAAGAATCGATTTAAATTCTAATGACGTGAGTTATTTGAAAAGGCCGAGCTAACCCTCATTTCAAGTAATTCATCGAGCGATTCGAATTGGAAGATGCAAAGACGATTCAAGACCGACGATCTTCGTATCGGTTGGATGGGCGCTACTGAGGTTCCTAACCGGAGTAGCTACCGGAAAGGGACGGAAGTAGTAGCCGTCTGAACGTGTATGTTGATTGGACGGATATACGAGGAATTTGACGCCTCCGGTTTCGTTCAGACCCAGGACGGACTTGTAAATGGACTGTGTGTCTGACATTGGATTTTGTTCTATACTGATTGATCTCTGTTAAATATATATCTGTTTGGCGGCGGAGAATTTATTCTCTTGCTTAACGCCCTTCTCTGAGACGTACGAGCTTAGAGGTTATATATCGATGGAAATCAATCGTATGGAGTGGACTGCCTATGTGGCATGCCAAGATGCTATGATCAAGGCTTCTGTTGAAAAGCAAAGTCTTGTGGATGATGATCAAAGCAAGGCTTACGTAGCCTAGCTTTGTGTATTTCGTAGATTCGCGAACCTCACACCTCGGTATGAGTTAAAAACGGGATACGGGCCGCTGGGAGAGCACGACGTTTCTTTCTAGCTATGGTGGTGTCAGTGACTTACCAGCCCTGACATATATATCTATTTTTCACCTTTGTGGTTGTTGGAATGCGAGGCGCCTCGATTATAGGTCTGTAAGGACCGGGAAACGTGTGTTCAGGAATTGCCAATCCTCTAACGTAAGTGAGGACCGGCCCAGCCGATCCAGGGGTTACCCAGTGTGCATAATCCTGAGGCATTTGCTAGAGTGTCTCGAAGCGGAGAGGAGCTTGCCCCTTGCCTCGACTCATGACGGAAATCCAATTTCCAATACGAGATAATGGCTTCGATTGTAACTTATATATGGCGACATAGTGGCATGGGACGCTCATGTCGCCTATGATTGATATTTATGATGCTATTCGTTTTTGAAACATATATGCACTAGTAATAATATCAAATGATTTCTCTTTATACGTATCAAGCATATTTGGCTGTTATAAGATAAAACTCTATCCTCCGGCTTGCGTTGCATTGTGTGATGGGACCTGAGTCTTATAATAGCTTCATTCTTTCTAAAAGCATTGCGTTGTCTTAAAAAGAATTTACTTTGTTTTAAATGCACTAGCAATCACTGGAGTAAACCCGTTCCGCGAAAGTGGCGTGGTCCTATGATTTGCTATTACTATTGTTTAACTGTTAAATGGATTCCTCATACCAGTCCCCATGACTGACTCGTTGTTTGTTTCACTTTGCAAACGCGGGTGCCCTTATTTTCACACGGGCAGCCTAGTACACAGGTGACAGGTGGTTTTTGGTTCTGCACTGCTGCACAGCATGCACTTTTGGCTCATGGCGAGGCTGACTTCATAGTGATGACTTAAATATTTTCCGCCATTACTGTGTATATTATGATTCCGCCACTGGCGATGCAGACTGATTTACTTTCCGTATTTCTCACTATATGTATATGTATTCCGCCTTCGGCGATGTAGACTGATACTCTTATTATGTCACTGCATGTATGTATTCCGCCTTTGGCGATGATGACTGATCACTTCCCTTTCTTTTTACTAAGTGTATCCCACGTTATGCTATTCTGATATTCCTACATGTTGTGATTCCGCTGTCATATCCATGTAAAATTATTTTATTTATTGTTTCTGCTATTATCTGTACTCTGCTATGATGATTAATGTGTTATTTCCTAATGATTATCCTTAATACCGCCCCTCGGATTTTGGGATCGTCACAGTTGGTATCAGAGATTTGGTTAACCTTAGTTCTGGGATCTAACACATTAAACACCTCGTCAGAATAGAATCAGTAGTGTTCTAATGCGAGTAGCTCATTAGAGATAGGATTAGCAATGTCCTAGATTGAGCTAAGCAGATTAGCAAAACAATTTGATCAGTACATCATCATTATCTTTCCTTGTATTTCCTTGCTTTATCATTTGTGAAAATATATCAAATCTGTGAGCTTGACTCTTTTCTTGCTTATACAGTACTCTTAGATGGCTACTCGTGGAGCAGCAGCCAGAGGAGGCCGTGGAGGCCGAGGAGATGCAGCAGGAGGACGGGGGAATATCCCCGTAGCTGCAGAGATCCCTATTATTCAGGCACCAGCTCCCGAATACTTTGAGTTGGATAAAGTGGCAAAGAGATACCGAAATCTGGGAGGGAAACCTTTTACGGGCACAGGCACAGTGACCGAAGCTATCGCTTGGCTGAAGACCTATGAGAAAATCTTCGAAGGTATGGGCATGGGAACTAACAACAAAGCCCGACTTGGCATTTGGCTTCTTCAGGAAGAGGCAGAGCTGTGGTGGGACGCCATTACTTCTGGAGATGCAGCTGGTACTATCCGAACATGGGAGCAGTTCAGGACATTATTCAACGAGAAGTTTGTGCCAGAACAAGCTCTTGAGAGGATGCGGGAGCAATTTGCTAATCTCCAGCAGGGAGACCTCTCTATTCAAGACTATCTGAATAAGTTCACTCAGCTATCGCGCTATGCCCCAGAGTTGGTTTTGACCGACAAAGCGAAGAATAAAAGATTCATTTTTGGGCTGAAGCGCAAATACCATGATAGGGCTATGAGCAACATCAAACTTTCTTTTACCGAACTCGTAGAGATGGCTTGCAACTATGAGGACATGGATGAGAGACATGCTAGCCAAGACCGCGCTAAGAGCCAAGCAGGGATTAAGCGCAAGACCTCAACTGACCAACCTGAATCTAGCATCACCGCGGCCGCTACTCAAAAACCCGCAAAGATCCCGAAAGGAAACTGCTACAATTGCGGGAAGCCCGGTCATTTCTCTAATGTATGCAAAGCCCCAAAGAAGCCAAGGGCCCGTGACTCAGTTGAATGCTACAATTGCCACAAGAAGGGGCACTACAGCAAGGATTGTCCTTTGAAGAAGAGCGCACAAGTGGCCCATGTATATGACGGGAATACCCCGCCAGCTATCACCGACGGCTCAGGTAAACCCGATGTCTTGGGAGGTACCCTTACTATTAAAAATATTCCTGTTTCTGTACTTTTTGATACTGGTGCATCACGTAGCTTCATTTCTGGTAAAATTGTACACAAGTTAAAATTGAAACAAAGAATTCTAAAGGAACCGATTAAAGTTCAAAACCCAATAGGAGGTTCTGTTAGTCTCGGTATATATTGTAAAGTGCCTATTTCTTTTTCTCGATACCGATTTCCTTTTGATTCGATTGTCATGGACCTTTCCGAATTTGATATGATATTGGGACTTGACTGGTTGACAACATATAAGGCCGAAGTTAGATGTGCCGAGAGAATTGTGAAAGTAGAAACAAAATCTGGGCATATCACTATACCTTGTCTCGGTGCAGAAATAAATAGAGCAGAATTCTGGGCTTCTTTAGAAATTACTCCCCCTCCAATAGAAAAGATACCGGTCGTGAAAAATTATGCGGATGTGTTTGAAGAAGTAGAAAACTTACCGCCGCAAAGAGAAATTGAGTTTAGAATTGATCTAATTCCGAATGCTCGACCAGTAGTTCATCCAATAAGACGAATGGCCCCGAAAGAAAAAGAAGAGCTAAGTAGCCAAACCCGAGAATTACTTTGGAAAGGTCTGATCAGACCAAGCTTTTCAGCATGGGGAGCCGCAGTAGTATTTGTCCCTAAATCAGACGGTACTCTAAGACTTTGCGTCGATTACAGGGATCTCAACAAACAAACACTGAAGAACAAATATCCTTTGCCCCGAATAGACGATCTGTTAGATCAATTAAATGGAGCAACCGTATTCTCCAGAATGGACCTAGCTACAGGTTTCCACCAATTGCGTATAGCCGAAGACTGTGTTCCTTTGACAGCCTTCAGGGGTCCCGATTTATTCTACGAATGGTTAGTAATGCCGTTCGGCTTGTGCAACGCTCCGGCATACTTCGTTGATCTTATGAACAGAGTGTTCCGTGGTGTGTTGAATAAATTTGTTCTAGTCTTCATCGATGACATTCTAATCTACTCAAAGTCGGAAGAAGAACATGCAAAACATTTAGAACAAGTGTTGGAAATTCTGAGAAGGAATGTCTTGAAAGCTAAATTTTCTAAGTGTGTCTTCTGGCAGAAAGAAGTTAAATTCCTTGGCCACGTCGTATCAAAAGAAGGAATTGCTGTAGATCCAAGCAAAATTACAGCGATTCAGAACTGGAAACAACCTACTACACCCACTGAAGTTCGAAGTTTCCTTGGATTAGCTAGTTACTATCGGAAATTCGTTCAGGATTTTTCAAAGATATCAGGAGTATTGACAAAGCTCACAAAGAAGCATGAGAAATTCAAATGGACTCCCGAATGTGAAGAAGCTTTCCAGGAGCTGAAACTGAAGTTGACAACCGCTCCGGTATTGACAATAATAGAAGGTAACCAGGACTTGACAGTATGGACAGATGCTTCTATTAGAGGGCTAGGAGCAGTGTTAATGCAAAAAGGCCAAGTGATCGCATATGCCAGTCGTCAACTAAAGCTGCATGAAAGAAACTATGCTACTCATGATCTTGAGTTATTAGCTATCGTGTTCGCTTTAAGAATATGGAGGCATTATCTACTGGGCGAGAAATTCGAGCTATTTACCGATCATCAATCCTTGAAATATCTGTTTACCCAGAAAGATTTAAACCTAAGGCAACAGCGTTGGTTAGAATTCCTTGCAGCATACGATTTTGAAATTATATACACTCCAGGGAAAGCCAATGTAGTGGCAGATGCGCTCAGCAGGAAAAATGAAATCATTGCCAGTTTTATCATTACTTCTTCCTTGCAAGATAAGATTGCTATTCTTCAGAAGGACGATGAATTCATTAAAAGGATTAGCTAGCGGATCCAAGAAGGAAAACCCTCAGATTTTAGCCTCGATAGCCAAGGGGTCCTAAGGTTAAAAGGGAGAATTTGTGTGCCTGAAATTCCAGAGCTCAGAAGAGAAATACTTGATGAGTGCCATAAGTCCAAATTAAGTATCCACCCAGGTGTGAGCAAAATGTATAATGATATTAAACGCACATTCTGGTGGAAGGCGATGAAAAGAGATATTTCAATATATGTTAGCAGATGCTCCACTTGTCAGCTAGTCAAGAGTGATCAGCAGAAATTGGCTGGACTATTACAACCATTAGAAATTCCAGGTTGGAAGTGGGAACAAATCTCGATGGACTTCATCGATGGCTTGCCTAGGACTAGAAAAGGAAACGACAGTATATGGGTAATCGTAGATCGCTTCACGAAGACTGCCCATTTTATCCCTGTCCGATCCAACAGAACGGCTCAAAGTCTGGCGCAAATTTACTTCAAAGAAATTGTTAAACTTCATGGAGTACCGCTCAGTATAGTCAGCGATAGAGATCCCCTGTTCACTAGCAAATTCTGGGAAGCATTCCAGACGGAATTGGGAACCAAATTAAATCTAAGCACCGCTTATCACCCTCAGACAGACGGCCAAACTGAGCGGGTGAATAGAATTTTAGAAGATTTGCTGCGGGCTTGCGTTATTGATTTTGGAGGCTCATGGGAAGATCATATACATTTAGCAGAATTCTCTTACAACAATAGCTATCAAGCAAGTTTGGGAATGTCCCCATTTGAAGCACTATACGGTAGACCATGCAGATCTCCCGCATGTTGGGTAGAACCTGGCAACAGACTAGTGTTAGGGCCCGATATGATTCAAGAAGCATCAGATAAAGTCGATTTCATTAAGAAGAGATTAAAAACCGCACAGAGCCGACAGAAAAGTTATGCTGATGCGAGAAGAAGGGATATATCGTTTGCCGTTGGCGATTATGTTTATTTAAGAGTTTCTCCAATGCGAGGAGTAATCAGATTTGGCAAGACTGGGAAGTTGGCACCGAGATTTATTGGTCCCTTTCCTATACTTGAACGGATTGGAACTCTTGCATATAGGGTTTCATTACCTGATTGGTTGCCTGGTGTACATAATGTGTTCCACGTATCTCAACTCAGAAAACATGTTCATGATCCAGATCTTGTTGTGGAAGAAGCAGCACAACAGGATATTGACATAACTCCAGAATTAGCACTCAAAAGAGATCCATTAAAGATAGTTGGCAAAGAAACCAGAGAGCTAAGGAGGAAAAAGATTCACTTAGTCAAAGTGCAGTGGAGTAGTGATCCTAGAGACTGTACTTGGGAAACTGAGGAAAGCATTAAACAAGCCTATCCCAAATGCAGAGTGGACATCTCTGACTAACTCCGGTGCAAGGTACCTTTACAATACTTTGCATTTACATTTTATTTCCTGCTTAACTATTATTTCCTTTTCGAGGACGAAAAGTTTTAAGTGGGGGAGATTGTAATAACCCGGAAAATGTGAACCAGTTTAAAAATTTTTAATTAGGTTATTAACGAGAAATTTGAATGATTAAAATAGCCTATTCCCATAAAATATAGAATTGTGTATAATATGGCCGAAAGAATTTTCAGAAGAGTCGGTATATAGAATATATAGGCCTGAAAAATTTATATTTTGCATATGGCCTCGGAATTCGACGAAACCACTTTTGTCGGGTCCGGGATGTCAAACTATTGCTAGGTTTCAAATTTCATAATTTTTCGAATCAATATGTGAGCGTGGCAAAAGAAAACGCGTTTGACCAGTTTCTATTGAATTTAATCGACTGGAAATTGGCCATTTTTCAAACGGTCTCAGAATTCGACGAAACTAGTTTTGTTAGGACCGTATCGTCAATACGAAGCTAGAAAATATTTTTCTGGAATTTTTCTAGTTAGTATGTGACCCCGGTAATTTGAAATGTACGTTTAAAATTCAATATAAGGATTTAAATTGTAAATTCAACGAAAACTGATCGTAACGATCAAACCAGCTTACGATACATATCCCATTGTGTTCGGAATGGGGGTAAAACGCTATGGACGACAGGCGGTGGACCTCGTTTCGAGGTCATAAGTAAAAGTCAACCCTTTGGCAAAAATTTAATAATTAAATAATAAAATAAAATAAAATAAAAATAGAATCCCTCCTTTTCTTCTTCAACTGCCCCCCCCCCCCGATTCAGTTATTCATAAAACGAAATAAAAAAAAAGAAGAGAAAACCCTAATCTAAATCGCCGCCGCCCCCTGACCTGGAAGCCACCGCCGATACCGCCGACAGTCGAAGAAGCAGCGCCCCGAAGCCTCGCGACCACCTCCCTCCAGACGCCGCCGACATCGAATCGAAGCAACCCCCGAAGCCTCGCCGACACCTTCGAGCGCGACGCCACGAACCACCGCCGACTCCTCCTCCTCCCATTCGAAATCTCGGTGAGCGTTTAATTTTATTTTATTTTTGCTTTTATTTTGTTTCACAGTGAATTGAAACTGTTTTTTTTATATGATTTGAAAACTGTTTTTGTTGTTTTACAAACTGAAATTATAAAAGAAAAAAAACTGATTTTTGTTTTAGGTTTTTAAAACAGAATTTTTTTTAAAAGAAAATAAAAATTGAATTTTTATTTTAAGTTATAAAAACTGTTTTTTTTATATAAAGTTTTAAAACTGTTTTTTTTATATAAAAGAGTTTTATAAACAGAAATTTAAAATTGAAAACTGTTTGTTTTAAAAGGAAAATAAAAACAGAATTTTTAAAGAAAAAACTGCATTTATTTTAAAGATAAAAACTGCATTTATTTAAAAGGAAAAAACTGCATTTTTGAAAAAAGAAAAAAAACTGCATTTATTTAAAAGAAAAAAAACTGCATTTTTTTTAAGAAGAAAAAAAAACTGCATTTTTGAAAGAATAATAAAAATATAATCTTTATATTTAATAGCGAAGTCAAAATGCAATCTTTATATATTGAATAACATAGTGAAATTCAATTTTTACCTATGTAGAGGATACAGTCAACGAAAGCAACAACAAGGCGAAGTAGGCGAAGTTTCTATTAAGGAAGAATCGTGTGAGTGGATAGCTATTGGTGAGGATTTCTCACTCTTCAATTTCGTTTTTATAAATATTATCTATGTTGAAAATGAAAGTGAATTGCTATATATGAATATCTATATATATATATATATATATATACGCCCCTCGTCCACAAACCATGGACGATATTTATTGGTTGAAATTGTTGTGAAAACTGATTGATAGCGAATGATTATTTGGGATTGTTTGTGACTGATATTGGTTGATTGCGGTTGAAAAATACCCATTTGTGATTGGAAAATATTTGGTTGAAACCACATAGGATTAGTTTGTGGAAATGAAAAAAATATAAACATGCCGCCTGCGTGCGAATTAGATGCATGATTCCCATTGTCAAAAACCGCGAGGTTTTAAGGTAGAGCGAGGAGCCGTACTAGGGACGGTGCCGGTGTAACTACCCTGCCGTTATGCTGCCGAAATTTTGAATAATATTCTTGTGTTTGAATTATTTTCATATGCTTAAACTATATTTATTCATTGTATAGAAAACATTCATGTGTTGAATTGCTATTCATTCGTTGTTTAGAAATTCATGTGTTGAATGATATTCATATTTTGAAATAAACTGTTAGATAATAAAAATCACATTTTTATCTATATATAGAAACTATAGAAAACATTCATGTGTTGAATTGCTATTCATTCGTTGTTTAGAAATTCATGTGTTGAATGATATTCATATTTTGAAATAAATCGTTCGATAATAAAAATCACATTTTTATCTATATATAGAAACTATAGAAAACATTCATGTGTTGAATTGCTATTCATTCGTTGTTTAGAAATTCATGTGTTGAATGATATTCATATTTTGAAATAAACTGTTAGATAATAAAAATCACATTTTTATCTATATATAGAAACTATAGAAAACATTCATGTGTTGAATTGCTATTCATTCGTTGTTTAGAAATTCATGTGTTGAATGATATTCATATTTTGAAATAAACTGTTAGATAATAAAAATCACATTTTTATCTATATATAGAAACTATAGAAAACATTCATGTGTTGAATTGCTATTCATTCGTTGTTTAGAAATTCATGTGTTGAATGATATTCATATTTTGAAATAAACTGTTAGATAATAAAAATCACATTTTTATCTATATATAGAAACTATAGAAAACATTCATGTGTTGAATTGCTATTCATTCGTTGTTTAGAAATTCATGTGTTGAATGATATTCATATTTTGAAATAAACTGTTAGATAATAAAAATCACATTTTTATCTATATATAGAAACTATAGAAAACATTCATGTGTTGAATTGCTATTCATTCGTTGTTTAGAAATTCATGTGTTGAATGATATTCATATTTTGAAATAAATCGTTCGATAATAAAAATCACATTTTTATCTATATATAGAAACTATAGAAAACATTCATGTGTTGAATTGATATTCATTCGTTGATTAGAAATTCATGTGTTGAATGGTATTCATAATTTGAAATAAATTGTTTGATAATAAAAGAAAATCACCTTTTATTGACTATATGAACTGTGTAAAATAATCTCGTCTGAAAAGAAATTGTTTTATGATAGAAATCTCATTTTTATCACCAACTTGAACTATATAGAAGAACAGTGTTTTTGAAATGAATTGTTTTGCAATAAAAATCACATTTTTATTGTATGCATAAATCGTTGAAATGTGAAGTGTTAAAAATAGCCACTTGTTCAAAATAAACATATATGAGTTGAAATATTCATTAATTAGCTAATGAAATGATTTGCACCTATTTATGTAACATTAGAATGAATGGTGTTTTTAAACCAAACAGGAATCAAATATGAAGTTGAATAGAAAATGATAATTGACAAGAACTGTATATATATGTACCTGCATATTTATTGAACAGGTTATAGCAAAGGGGCTAGAGGGAATAAAATTTGTGCCCGACAAATAGGTACACATTTACTGATTTGTTTGGGTGATGATTTTTGAGCCTGTTGGCTAGCTGCTTGGCTTTTTCTTTTTCTTTTTGAGATTAGAAGGACCGGGACGCTATTTGCGATTTCCCGATGCCCCCGGTACAGGGGAGGTTATGGCGAAATTTTTCCAAAATTTAGGGAGTTAGAAAAATATTTGAAGTGAAAACGATATAGAAATCATCGAATGAACTATATTTATATAAATATATAAATATAAATAAAATTAAAACGAAACGAGGCCATGCAGTTCGTATTTTGAAACCGTGATTTCAAACGACTAGTGCAGGAAATCCGACCATTGGATTTTCCCGAAACCTCAACCGTCGGGTTCGCCTTGGGATAATCTTTCCAACGGCACCAACCTTGTAAAAATCCAACGGTTGGATTGTCCGGAATGTTTAATTCAAAATTAAGGAAAAACAGCGCCAGAAACGATTATATTTATATATATATATATATAAATGTAATTAAATTTAATCGAATAACGACGCTGCAGTTCGTAAATTGAAATCGTAACTTCAAATGGTTAGTGTGGAAGATCCGACCGTCGGATTTTCCCAATACTGGAATCGTTGGATTCGTTTTGAAAAGACCTTCCTAATGATGTAAAATTTGTGAAATCCAACGGTTAGATTTTCCGATATGTGTAAAACAAATTAAGGGAAAAACAGCGCCAGTGACGCGAAACGACCTGAAACGTCGTTTAATTAAATAAGGCCATTTTTAAATAAATAAAAATGGCGAAAAATCGTTATAAAATATTATAAGCAACATAGGTTGCAAATAAACCAGTTGGGCTTGAATTGTTTGATATTTGATGGTTGTATGTGTATGACATGAAAATAACACTAAATAACTAAAAGATGGATGTCGAATAATATAACCATATAAAGAATCGATTTAAATTCTAATGACGTGAGTTATTTGAAAAGGCCGAGCTAACCCTCATTTCAAGTAATTCATCGAGCGATTCGAATTGGAAGATGCAAAGACGATTCAAGACCGACGATCTTCGTATCGGTTGGATGGGCGCTACTGAGGTTCCTAACCGGAGTAGCTACCGGAAAGGGACGGAAGTAGTAGCCGTCTGAACGTGTATGTTGATTGGACGGATATACGAGGAATTTGACGCCTCCGGTTTCGTTCAGACCCAGGACGGACTTGTAAATGGATTGTGTGTCTGACATTGGATTTTGTTCTATACTGATTGATCTCTGTTAAATATATATCTGTTTGGCGGCGGAGAATTTATTCTCTTGCTTAACGCCCTTCTCTGAGACGTACGAGCTTAGAGGTTATATATCGATGGAAATCAATCGTATGGAGTGGACTGCCTATGTGGCATGCCAAGATGCTATGATCAAGGCTTCTGTTGAAAAGCAAAGTCTTGTGGATGATGATCAAAGCAAGGCTTACGTAGCCTAGCTTTGTGTATTTCGTAGATTCGCGAACCTCACACCTCGGTATGAGTTAAAAACGGGATACGGGCCGCTGGGAGAGCACGACGTTTCTTTCTAGCTATGGTGGTGTCAGTGACTTACCAGCCCTGACATATATATCTATTTTTCACCTTTGTGGTTGTTGGAATGCGAGGCGCCTCGATTATAGGTCTGTAAGGACCGGGAAACGTGTGTTCAGGAATTGCCAATCCTCTAACGTAAGTGAGGACCGGCCCAGCCGATCCAGGGGTTACCCAGTGTGCGTAATCCTGAGGCATTTGCTAGAGTGTCTCGAAGCGGAGAGGAGCTTGCCCCTTGCCTCGACTCATGACGGAAATCCAATTTCCAATACGAGATAATGGCTTCGATTGTAACTTATATATGGCGACATAGTGGCATGGGACGCTCATGTCGCCTATGATTGATATTTATGATGCTATTCGTTTTTGAAACATATATGCACTAGTAATAATATCAAATGATTTCTCTTTATACGTATCAAGCATATTTGGCTGTTATAAGATAAAACTCTATCCTCCGGCTTGCGTTGCATTGTGTGATGGGACCTGAGTCTTATAATAGCTTCATTCTTTCTAAAAGCATTGCGTTGTCTTAAAAAGAATTTACTTTGTTTTAAATGCACTAGCAATCACTGGAGTAAACCCATTCCGCGAAAGTGGCGTGGTCCTATGATTTGCTATTACTATTGTTTAACTGTTAAATGGATTCCTCATACCAGTCCCCATGACTGACTCGTTGTTTGTTTCACTTTGCAAACGCGGGTGCCCTTATTTTCACACGGGCAGCCTAGTACACAGGTGACAGGTGGTTTTTGGTTCTGCACTGCTGCACAGCATGCACTTTTGGCTCATGGCGAGGCTGACTTCATAGTGATGACTTAGATATTTTCCGCCATTACTGTGTATATTATGATTCCGCCACTGGCGATGCAGACTGATTTACTTTCCGTATTTCTCACTATATGTATATGTATTCCGCCTTTGGCGATGTAGACTGATACTCTTATTATGTCACTGCATGTATGTATTCCGCCTTTGGCGATGATGACTGATCACTTCCCTTTCTTTTTACTAAGTGTATCCCACGTTATGCTATTCTGATATTCCTACATGTTGTGATTCCGCTGTCATATCCATGTAAAATTATTTTATTTATTGTTTCTGCTATTATCTGTACTCTGCTATGATGATTAATGTGTTATTTCCTAATGATTATCCTTAATACCGCCCCTCGGATTTTGGGATCGTCACATCCTCCTCCTGTCGCTGAGGTTCCTCTTCCTCCTCCCCCTCAGCATCCTCAAGCTGATTTCGTAAAGACTTGCAAAGATTTCAAAGCAATGGGTGGCAAGAACTTTCAAGGCACTGAGACTTTTGTAGAGGCCAGAAATTGGTTGAAAGAGACCGAGGATTTATTTGCTATCTTTGGGTTAGACGATCAGAGGAAGATCTTGTTGGCGGTTTGGCTTATGAAGGATGAAGTCGCTTATTGGTGGGAAGTCACCAATGGTACTAGGCCTATTGAGACTTGGGTCGATTTCAGGGCAAGGTCCGTGCTTAAATTTCTATCTTCTGCTGAGGAGAATATGCAAATGGAGAGGTTCATAACTTTGAAACAAGGAGATATGTCTGTCAAAGAATATGTGAACAAGTTCAATCAGTTAGCTCGTTTTGGCTTGGATATGGTGAATACTCCTCAGAAGAAGGCTCTTCGTTTTGCTAGAGGATTGAATGAGCCGTTGCAGGGATTGGCTATATCACATATTCCCCATGGGGCCACGTTTGAGAGCTTGGTTGATATGGCGTTACTTCAGGGAGATGTCAAGAAAGAGGTCAAGATGAATGATACTCAAGCCAAGAAGACTGATTCCCAGTGGAAAGGAAATCAGGGTAATCCAAGTGGTCAGGGCAGTCAAGGCAATCAGAACAAGAACAAGAACAAGAGTCAAGGCAACAAGGGGAACAACAACAAGGGCAATAACAACAAGGGGAAGTGCCATTATTGCGGTTCAGTTGGGCATCTTATTAAGGATTGTAAGAAGAGGAAAAGGAAGAATGGTGAATGCTTTTTCTGCGGTGAGACTGGACATTTCAGTAAGGATTGCCCGAAGAAGCAAGGGCAAGGCCAGGGTCAGACTCAACGTGCTGGACCTTCAGCAGGGCAAGTTCATGCTCTCAATGCCGCTCCAGTTCCCGATCGAGGTAGTATTTCTGTTGAGAGCCTTGTATATATTTCTGATTTTCCAGTTCGTACCTTGTTTGATTCTGGTGCATCGCATAGCTTTATCTCATCTGATCTTGTTGATAGTTTGCACCTTAGTACTAGCTTGGTAGATGATCCCGTCTGTGTCTCAAATCCTATTGGGGGTTCCTCCCATCTGTCTATGATATGTGGGGATTTGAGGATCTCTATACTGAGTGTAGAGTTCTTGTGTAGTGCTTATGTTCTTGGTTTCAGGGGATACAGATTGATATTGGGCATGGATTGGTTGTCCAGATATGGAGCCATCCTTGATTGTGAGCATAGGGTTGTGAGGCTCGTGACTCGCCTCGGAAACACCCTAGAGATTTCTTGTAATCCGAGAGGTCCCGTCATGTTGTGCTATCTTGAATCACTCGACTCGTCAATGGAAACTCTTCAGTCTGTGAGAGTGGTTCGAGAGTATCCGGATGTTTTCGATGAAGTTAGGGGGTTTCCCCCTAAGCGAGAGATTGATTTCCGCATTTATCTGGTGGATAATGCAAAGCCGGTTTCTTTGCCCGTTCGGCACATGGCTCCGCGTGAAAGGCGGGAGCTAAGTAAGCAAGTGAAGGAGTTGCTTGAGAAGAACTTCATTAGACGAAGTATATCTGAATGGGGAGCGCCTGTGGTATTTGCTACCAAGGCAGATGGTTCTCTCCGACTTTGTGTTGACTATCGAGAGTTGAATAAGCTGACTAAGAAGAACAGACACTCGTTACCGAGGATTGATGATCTCTTTGACCAGCTTATCGGTGCTTCTGTTTTCTCTCAGCTTGATCTTTCTACTGGATTCCATCAGCTTAGGGTAGCTGAAGATAGTATAGACAAGACTGCGTTCAGAACTCCAGATGGATTTTTCGAATGGCTTGTCATGCCATTCGGCTTGACTAATGCACCCGCATATTTCGTAGACTTGATGAGTAGGGTGTTCAGGGAGTTCTTGAACAAGTTTGTCATGGTCTTCGTAGATGATATTCTGATCTTCTCTAAGGATGAGGAAGAGCACGCAAGGCATCTCGTGGAGGTGATGGATACGCTTAGAGCGCATCAGTTGAAGGCCAAGTTCTCCAAGTGTCACTTTTGGAGAAGGGAAGTTAGATTCCTTGGGCATATAGTAGCTAAGCAAGGCTTAGCGGTGGATCCCGCTAAGGTAGTTGCAGTTCAGGATTGGAAGACTCCAAGGAATGCAACCGAAGTGAGAAGTTTTCTAGGTCTTGCAGGCTTTTACCGGAAGTTTATCAAGGACTTCGCGAAGATTTCTGCTCCTCTCACTAAATTGACGAAGAAGAATTTAGTTTTTGCTTGGAGCATAGAATGCGAGCTTGCTTTTCAGAAGCTCAAGAGAGCTCTCACATCAGCACCTGTTCTAGCTTTGCCCGATGGAGGGAAGTTATTTACAGTATACACCGATGCATGTGGCACGGGGTTAGGAGCTGTTCTGATGCAAGAAGGAAGAGTGATATGCTTTGGCGGTAGACAACTCAAAGTGCATGAGAAGAATTATCCCACTCATGACTTAGAGTTGGAAGCAATAGTATATGCACTCAAGGCTTGGCGCCATTATCTTCTGGGAGAAAGATTTGAGCTTTACACCGATCACAAGTCATTGAAGTATCTCTTTTCTCAGAAGGATCTGAATCTGAGGCAACAAAGATGGATGGAATTCTTGGCGTCCTACGACTTTGAGATAGCTTATACCCCTGGCAAGGGGAATGTGGTAGCGGATGCATTGAGTAGAAAAAGGTTGACCCTGAGTCCTCTATTCGTTGAGATGAAGAATTTAGAGTATGTGGCAACCTTTGATTTCTCTTTGGCGGTTAAGTCGATGACCGGTTCTTTAGCATCTCTGGAACTCAGACCTACCCTTCTTAATCAAGTTGGGGCTTCGCAGAGAGAAGACCCTCAGATAGTTGAGATTATGGATAAGCTGATTCGAGGAGAGACGTCTAGTCATCTCGCTCGATATTCTATTGATGACAAGGGTTGGCTGAGGAGAGACGGAAGGTTATGTGTTCCAATGGTAGAAGATTTAGTAAGAAAAGTTCTTGAGGAAGCACATCGCTCTAAGTTGACTATACATCCGGGCGGAGATAAGATGTATAAAGATATGAAGCACATTTTCTTTTGGCCTGGGATGAAGAAGGATGTGGCAGGGTTTGTCTCTAGATGTATCATTTGCCAGCAAGCTAAGGCCGAGTCGAAGAAGCCCGGTGGGCTATTGCATCCTCTAGACGTTCCACTATGGAAGTGGGAGAGTATTTCCATGGATTTTATCGATGGGCTACCAAGGTCAAGGAAAGGGAATACGAGCATTTGGGTTATTGTGGATAGACTTACGAAGAGTGCTCATTTCATTCCGGTGAAGAGCAAGAGGACCGCATCTTGGCTAGCGTCTGTATATCTTCGTGAGATTGTGAGACTACATGGAGTCCCTTCTAGTATAGTCAGTGACCGTGACCCAAACTTTACAAGTCAGTTCTGGAATAGCTTGCAAGAAGCTATGGGCACGAGGTTGAATCTAAGTACGGCTTATCACCCACAGACGGACGGTCAAACCGAAAGGGTGAATAGGGTACTCGAGGATCTGTTGAGGCTTTGTATTCTGGATTTTGGTGGTACTTGGGAAGACCATCTTCCTCTTGTTGAGTTTGCATATAATAACAGTTATCAGGTAAGCATAGGGATGGCACCATTTGAAGCTTTATATGGGAGGCCGTGCAAGTCGCCTACATGTTGGTGGGAGACTACAGATGAGCTTATACTTGGGCCTGATATGATCAGAGATACATCCGAGAAGGTCGAGTTGATTCGGAGACGGATGAAAGCGGCCCAAGACCGACAGAAATCCTATGCTGATAAGCGAAGAACTGATTTGGAGTTTGATGTTGGGGATATGGTTTTCGTGAAGGTTTCTCCTTTGCGGAATGTGGTCCGATTTGGAGCCGTTGGGAAGTTAGCACCGAGGTTTGTTGGACCATTCCCTATTGTAGAGAGGATCGGGCAGATGGCTTATAGAGTGGAGTTGCCCGAGAAGCTTGCTGGAGTACACGATGTTTTTCATGTCTCGCATCTCCGGAAGTGTTTACATGAATCAGCAGAGGTTGTTGAGCCGAGTGTTCTGAAAGATGTGGAAGTGGAGAAAGAGGCTACCTTGAGGAGAGCTCCGATTCGTATCTTGGGGACGGAGACCAAGAAGCTAAGGAATCGAGAGGTCAAGTTGGTGAAGGTTCAATGGGGTGAAGCCGAAGAAGACGCAACTTGGGAAACCGAGGAGAAGATGCGTAGGCTTTATCCATTCCTTTTTGAGGGTACACTCTCAATCTCTTTTCTTTGTTAGCATATCTTTCTCTTTGCTATCCATGTTTATCTAGTTTATCGTGTTAATCCTGTCATGAGAACCTTAGGTAGAAACCCTTTGGATGAAACATGTGTTTGAAACATGTTATGCTTGATGTTTGCAAGTGGTTGCAAGTGTTTGCAAGTGGTTACTCGTGGATGCATTATACACGTTAGGCACTAGATCGGCTCACACACTCCTCATATTGCATATGCATGAGTGTTTATGCTTATTCATGGATGAAAATTTTTGTGTTATCACATGGATGTTGCATATGGATGTATGTTATGTGCACACATATAGATGTTATACATTATGTTAGGAATTGCATACATATGGATTCATTTCACTAACATAATTTGCATTGATGATATTTGCATTAGATAAGTACATATACACACACCTTTGCATATGTTCATGCAACATTTAGAATCTTGTAAGGACAATGATTGCTCGTGGATGATGTTTTGAGTATATGGATGTTGGATGGTAGGATACGTTCTTCCTAACTTGAAGATTTCGGGGGCGAAATCCTTTAAGGAGGGGAGAATGTAACAACCCGTATTTTCAATGACCTGTTATAACGTAAATTGAGGCAGAATTTAATTTATAAATCTGAATCAAGGGAAATGGGCCATGCCATTGCGTTCGTCTCGGAAAAATACGCGAAATAGAGTCCGAGTTTTCGAAAATCGGAGTCCGTATGACCCGATTAAGGCCCAACGAAGTTTTCAGAAAATTTCAAAGTAAAAACAGATTTCAAATTCAAGTTTGAATTTGGAAAATTAGGGCAGATTGGGCCAGGCGGGAAAATTCCCGCTAGAGCACCTAAGTCGACAGCCCTGTCGACTTGGGAGTCGACTTGGTTGGACCCAAGTCGACAGCCCTGTCGACTTGGCTCAGCCGGGCAGTTTTGCCTGGTGCACCATTTTGGGGTTTTGGTTAGGTTTTGGGCCAGATTCGGTTTTAAGGGCTGAGATTGGAATTAGGGTTTAATCCTAAGGTTGAAACTAATCCTAATCTCTATAAATAAGCCCCTAACCTAACCCTAAACTATCATTAATCAACCCTACAACTAAACTATGGCAAAATCATTCCTCTCATGGCCTCCACTCTCTTCATAAAATTCTAAAATTATTTCTATGAGAGATTTTCCATGCATACAAGTGTTTTCAAGCTTGTATGAGTGTCATTAGCTTGCATTCAAGTCAAGTTTCCATATTTGCATCATAAAGCAAAGGTTTTGATCATTTTGGCTCAAGGGTTTTTCCATTGGAGCTTGCATTTTGGGTTTATTTGATTGCATAAGGGCTTTATCTCAATCTATATATATATTTTTTGTCTTCATAAACATTGTAAGCCCTTTTCTACTTTCATATTTAAACTCTAAAGTTAAATGAATGATGCAAGTTTGGTTGATCATTATGATATGCAAGTTTGCCATGATATGCAAGTTTATTATGCCATGTTATGCAAGTTTGATATGCAATTTTGTCATATGATATGCAAGTTATGTTATGCAAGTTTGGGTTGATCATTTTGTTCATGCTATGATGTTATGCAAGCTTATCTTGGGTTTATGAGCTTAAAGCTTCAAGCTTTATGCTAAAGGTTGCATTTTGGCAACATGTAAGTTATCATATCTCTTATGATATCTTGCATGTGAGGCTAAATGCGAACTTATGGCCATTTCTACATGTCATTTATCACCATGTATCACCAATATGCTAAGTTTGGTTTTATGCATGCTTTTGAGGCCTAAAAATGTAATATGCAAGTATATGAACATATGTACATTTCATATGCCACCATGTTAAACTTGTGGCTTCAACACCTTTATGTCATGATTATGCCAAGTCCCTCTTTCTATCCTTTATGCGCTATTGCGATATGTAAGCGATGGGATTGCGTTTGGGGTTGGGTAAACTTAAAAGACATAAAAACATAAGATTGGGAATTTACCTATTAAGTTAGGTCTACCCATTGGGAATTTACCTATTAAGTTAGGTCTACCCAAATTCTTGAAAACTTGTAACATGTTTTGGAAACATGATGGACATGACACTTAGAAAATATAAGTGTGACCAACTCGAGGTTGGGTTGAGTTTGTAGCGTAAACCTACCCGGAACCGACCGGCTTAACTAGTTGCTACAAACAATAGGACCCAATGTGAGAAGTTGGTCATGTTGTACCTTGAACCCGAGGTTAGACCAAGTTGTGGTATAAAGCTACCCGGAACCGACCGGCTTAACTAGTAACCGCAACGAAGTCTAATGTGAGAGGTTAAGGCACGTTAATTAATTAATGCCTCATGATTAGGGTTTAAGTCATGGTCCACTTAATACTTAATCAATGTGGGCTTGGTAGATTAATCAGGGTTAAGTCGTGAACTCATCGTTACACTTAACCAAGTTAATCCATGATTAGCAAGAGGGTTAAACCGTACTTAACCCACTAGAAAATCCTAGCAATGGGGGTCCACTCCAGCAGTAATCCCAAGTTTGTATCATTATGACCCTAGGGAATAGGCTAGGGTGGGGGCACGATTACTGGACTTGAGGTAAGTGACCAAAAACGACGGCAGAGTGGTACGTCGGTGTAGTTCCGGACGGACTATGGTCGTGCACATAGTCCGTAGCCAGAGAAAACATGCACGTGTACCAGTAGATCGAGACTGTGCACTTATGTTTATGGTGTCCAGGGGTTGACACCCTAGGGCTTGATACACCCGAAGGGTGGACCCGGCACAGTCTGACTACAAATGTTTGGGCCGTATTGACACCAACACGTGACGAGTTAGGCTTAGGGAGCCGATCGATTAGACCGTTTGGTTGGACCTCGTATTAGGGTCACTTCATGTTATTGGACCTCGTATTAGGGTCACTTCATGTTATTGGGCCAAAGCTTGGGCCAAGGGATCAATACTTGTTTATTCAAGTCATGTTAGTTTGCTAGTACACCTGTGGTGCAAAACCTTAATCCTGATTATGCGATGACACCTTTATCTACCTTGTTAGTTAATCATCATGCTAGTATGTTGTTATCCTTATGTTCACCCCTACTTCTCATGCCAGTTAACTTTATCAGTTTACATTGATTGTAGTAGGGCTTACTCAGTCTTTTTGACTGACCTGTTTTCTTTCGCCTCTTTTCTTTCATTCTCCCCCCCCCCCCCAGGTTCTCAGGGTGGGAACGTTGGAGCTTAGCTTGGATTTCGGATTGCTTGCTTGTGGGATTTCAGCTCATGTACGGTTTCGACATGAAGCTAGCTATGGTTATCACTTATTTTGGGGATAGTACTTATGTATTTCATCTTTTCAGTTGATGTTGTTTTTATCTAGACTTGTTTATTTGGAAAGTTATGTTGTACCAGACTTGTTTTGAAATAGTTTGAAATCTTCCGCTGTTTTACTTATCTTATTTACTCTGTTTACATATATACATATGTTCTTGTTCTGCCTTGATATATCATTATGCATGTTTACCTGATTCAAACGCCCCTCCAAAGTCAGAGTGCTTGCAAGAGCCACCCTGGCGGAGGTGGGGTGTTACAATATTTAAATAGAACAAAGAAAGTATAGCAAGATATTAATCAAACGTTTAAAATTAAAAACTTAAAACGGTAAACATCAACCCAAAACGCTCACGGGAGCGGGGGGGTCGACCTTGGGGTCGACATACCCATAGGAGGAGTTGACCCCGGGGTAGACCCGCCCTAGATCTGGGCAGATTTGTCAATGGATCTGCACTGTTTTCTCAACCAAATTCATTGTTGATTCAGCGCTGTGTGTACGAAGATCATGAACACCTATAAATAGGCTAGCAGAACCTATCCTAAATATCACATTCTCTGAGAGGCTGCCTAAGCTATGTCATTCTTCTTCCTCCTAAAATCTCTTCGGAAAAATTGAATAATTAGTTTAGGAAAATTCTAATTCAAGATCTGGAGGAAAAGAATGTATATTAATAAAGAAGGTGTTCTGAATTCTATTCGAAGTAAGGTAAATTCTTGGATCTGTTCAATTTAAATTTCTCCTCTTTCTTCCCTTTTTTTGTTGAGAATTATGGATCCATGGTTATTTAGGTTCTAAATTCAATTAGGGGAGCTGTGGAATGTTAGGTCAGGACCAGATTCATGAATTGGAAAGCTATTAGGTGAGTGGGTTTAAGTAATACCTTTTTGATAATGGTATATATATCGTTTGACATCCTCCGTTAATATGCAACATTAATCTGCTAGAATGATTGATCTATTGAAATGTAAATCTGCTAGAAGGATTAACCTGTTGAAATGTAAACCTATTAAAATATGTGGAAACGATTACTGTTGTATACATACATGTTCTAATAACTTGTTAATCGGATGTTGTAAGTTCAGTTACAGTGAAATTGGGATAATTACATGTTAATCTTTGACATATTATGTACTTGAACCCTTAGCTGTAAGAGTTGGGGTAATTACATGTTAATTTGTTAGATTGGAATAATTACATGATTAATGGTTACATGTTATTTTTTTTAAAATGGAGTTAATTACATGTTAGGAAGAACATGTCACATGATAATAAGTTAAAATGGACTTAACAAGATATTAAGTGTAACATGTAAAAATAGAATTACAATAAAAATTTGGAAGAATGGATACGCCTAATTATATGGAAAATTTACGGTAATTAAGAAATGGTTACCGCACTTAGACGTGAGGTTAAATTCTACTTATGGTAGAAGTCTGTCCGGAACCGCCCGGCAAATCCAGCATCCACAAGTTGCTAATTTAATGTGAGGGGTTTAGTACGTAAATGTAATGTAACAGTGCTAAGACACGAGGATAAGCCTAACTTGTGGTAGAAGTATGCCTGGAACCGCCCGACAAATCTAGCATCTACAAGTGGTCGACTTAATGTGAGAGGTCTGATACATAAACATATATATAAATATATGTATATAAAAGGAATGAAATAAAAGGAACTAATTGTGATTAATGGAAACGAATGGAAGTTACAACAATAAAAGGACTGGAATGAACGGGAATGATAATAATCTATTATAATTAATTACATTAATGATAATGTTAAATAATAGGTAGGCTTGTCCTAGGGTCAAGTGGAGATTATAACATAAGTTATAATAAATGGAAAATGGGGAATGATAATAATCTATTATAATTAATTACATTAATGAGAATGTTATATAATAAGTAGGCTTGTCCTAGGGACAAGTGGAAATTATAACATACGTTATAATAAATGGAAAATGGGGAATGATAATAACCTATTATAATTAATTACATTAATGAGAATGTTATATAATAGGTAGGCTTGTCCTAGGGACAAGTGGAAATTATAGCATAAGTTATAATAAATGGAAAGGAACTTATTTGTAAACCTTAGTTAAGAGAACTAAGTTAATAAGTAAACAACAACAAGTTGCAGTGACAGTGTAGGACGGAACTATGATTAAATAAGTAAGAATGAGGTGAATATATAGGATGAAATAAGTTATATTTAACCGTAAATAATAAGTGACATGTTAAACAGAAAACATATTGAGATAGATTATACTTAATTACATATTAAGTAGAACACGCTACTGTAACTATGGAATATGACAATGAATAATATAAAGAGATTGTAAATTACAGATCTTGGATTACAATCTAGAGAATATCATGTTATAGGCTTACTAATAAATTTAAATGGATTTAGTTATATATCTGAAATGAATAAGCAAGAGGAACTTGGTAACTTGAATAAGAAGTCAATGTGAATGGAAATAACCAAGTTAACTGGAAATCTGATGAGGTAGAGAAAGCGCGTAATTAAATGTTTAGACATAGGGTATAATATCACATCAACCTGAAGCACTTGGACCAGTCCATACATCTGAAGTTGAATAACCCAACGGGGTAGATCACCGTGGTGTCATGGGATACGAGGGGAGCGCACATCCATCTGATTATTCTGCTTGTTCTGCTGGCTCCGAAGGACTGGAAGAGGAAGCACACGACATCTTGGGACGTGGAGGGTACTCCTAGTAGTCCTCTGTGTGGTGACAACGTTCGGACTGTGCTCGAAGAGGATAGGTCTTCGCGTTACTACCCTGTGAGTATACCTTGACTGCCATGATAATGGGCAGTCAGAAGGCTATAGGGTGGCATAGGTGATTCGACGATCCGGTTGCCTTGTGACTAGGCTGGGTTACAGCCATTTTTATCGAGTTGCCGGCTATGTTGATAGCAAGTCGTCGGGTACCAACCATTGACCGTCAGCGTGATACGTGATGCGTGATGCGGAAAGATGGAGATCTAAACCAAAAGACCATAGAACTTTTTCTATCAAGGTTATGGGTGAGGGACAAGCCAATTAGGATTTGTTGTTTGTTGTTTTCTCTAGGGCCAGGTCACTAGCTCTCAATTCTGTTTGTCTTTCACTAGCTGAGGGAAGGGTCGGGTGGGACCATAGCCACTAAAAATGCAGACCTTAGCATCTATGTATACAGATATCTGAAAAGCTCCCGATCGAGTTCCGTTTTTCTGATACAGCCCTGTTACGGGACTCGGTGCATAGTAGATAGGTGCAGATACGTGCATATCACTTTCGTATGGTTATCATAAAGGTTACAACATCGAGTATGATTCACAATATGTACGTGAGAAAGTCTAGATACGTGCATATCCACTATGAGTGGTGTATCGTAGACTCTAAGGCACTACTTTGTGATGGAATCTGATTCGATCGAAGGTGACAGTCTGTACGCTTGCTAGCACGACGATGGAAGATCTATGCGGAACGTAGCATTGTTATATAGAGATCTGTACATCACTCCGGCGTAGGATGAGGGACTGCGTATATTTCTGTGTCGTTACAACAGAGACCGTGCGAGTGGGGTACCATGGGGTGTACCATAGTGTGGGGGTAGCTGCATATATACCGTGTTAGGTTAATCCACCGGAAAATAGATGGGTATGACACGTGTGTAAGCCTTGAGTGATGTTAACCCAAGTAACCTAATAAATAAGAAGTTGTAATTGAACGGTATATGTAGGGTTATCCAAAATATGTAGTTTAAATCCAGTCACCAGAACTTGTGTTTTGACCCCCTCCTCATAACATACTCGTAGGTTAGATTTGTGATAGGGATATGATAGCTTTGGATACTGGTTATGCAGTTTTATTATCTGGTTAAGGCTATATTTTGATTATATTTTATCCATTCTGTTGTGAGATGTTTTCTAAGCTCTGATATATTTTATATCTCTGTCTTTTCTGCAGGATACCAGAAAAACCAACACGAGTTTCGATAAATTAGAATTTTGAAGAAAAAAATATTCGGTCTGTTGGAATTTGGGTTGTTACACTCGGATCGACCCTAGCAGTATAAAGTTGTGCAAGCAACTTCCTGTATTGCTATGTCCAATCTAGTTACTTTGCTGAGTGAATCTCTTAAATGTTGAAGCACTATTTTCTTCAATGATTATTGATTCCATCTAAGGCTTATTCAAAAGCCAAAATTATAGTGTATCTATAATATGATTTAGAGAAGTTTCATGTATTCATTGTGCATTATTGTTTTTATATAATGATTTTACACCGTGAACATTTTTATAATGCAATTCTCTCTCTCTCTCTCTCGCTATATATATATATATATATATATATATATATATATAGCTTTAAGACATATATTTTTCCATGATTCAATTTATAAAAATAAAATCATCTTAAGGCAATAGTATAAATAATATTTTCTAAATATAGAGATTTCTAAAGAAATAATTCAAACAATTTTGAAATTGTTTTTCGAACTCATCTCCTAAAGTCAAATATTTTCTATATATATAAATTACATGTTTTTGCACACTTCAAGAAAGAGAAAATGTGATTTAAATGAAATAATCAATCATGTGTTATGGGACACGTAGATTGATTATATGGTTAGTTCCAGATTCGTCTATTAAAGTTATTTGTTTTTTTTATAGTGTGAAGTGGGAAATCTTATAATAAATCGATTCGTGAAAAGTATGGTATGTGGCATATTGTTTTCGCTATTCAGATTACTATTTGGTAGCATGTGGCACATCCTTTTGTTGTTGTTATTGCCAGTACTTGACTGGTGGGTCCTAAATACATATACAAAGTTGATGGGCTAATCCAAACTAATGGTTCCTATTCGAGACTAATGGACCTCTTATGTATAGTACATGGCAGGTAGTGGGTCGTTTATTGGACTAGTGGGTCCTAAACATATAGCTAGTGAACTAATTTGAAATGGTGGGTCATGTATTTTATATTAATGTTTTCTAGATTTCTTTATGTTGATTTCTAAAATTAGATGATTGTTGAATGTTTTCACCATTATATATTTATCTTTTATATAGTTGATGGGCTATCAATGTTATTCATTTAAGTGATTTCATTCATATTGATTTGAGCTCTTCAATGAGTTCTAAATATTGTTATGGTGGTGATTTCTTTCGTGTTGTGTGACATAATAAACTGAATCCTAAGGCTTAGCTTGCAAGCTTAGCAAATCATGATGTATAAAACTCTTAGCCTTGTGTTGTTGTTTCATACCTTACTCATATAAATCCACGATATTTTTTCATTCATGTCGTAGCTTCTCTTTTGAGAAAATATACCTTATAGGATATGTCTTACTTTATTATATCATAATCTCATTGTTTCAACTAGTCTGACTTGCATATTTATTTCTCAAGTCAGACCGAGTTTTTACAGGTAGCGCTTGATGTTGATATCATCTACACTATATCATCTACACTGCTTTTGCTTATGGATTTCTTATATCTTTCTGGATCTCTTGAGCAAGTTTTAGACAGGATAGTTTCCAATTTATTTTGTAGCACACTCTAACAATTGTAAATATTCTTCTATGAGGGATCGATGTTATGTATTATGGATTGTATATCCACTTATGTATATTACTTGGCATTATACTTGATGTATATTACATATTATTATTTTGAAACTTTGTATGTATATATATGTATGTATGTATGTGTGTGTGTGTACGTGAATGTGTTTGTTGTTCTTCGTATCGTGATATTTATTCCTGTTATGTTATATTCTGAATTGACCTTGTAGCCACTATGATATTGTATTAAATAAAGATTATGGCAATCCACTGAGGTAAGAAAAACATGATCACTTATCGACATACTTGATACTTGTTTAATATAAGATTACGGGTGGTCTCTCCTGAATAGCCCTATTCTCCGTGTTAACATTCAACATTACTTGTTAATGCTCTTTGTTATGGGTCTCGTTGTGGGACGTCACACCCAGGTACCAAATATGATAGCTGTGTTACAACATTAGCACCCAATATAACTAAACAATGTGTTGTTGACATATCGACCAATGTAGAGAGATCATCAAGGAATATAAATGAAATAAAAACATCTCAGAACCAATGGTATATCTCATAATACGTTGAACAAAATATATATACATCACAAAAACAAAACATGAGAGATAGTAATAGCTAAGTAAACCAAATATCAAAATACAAATCCATAGTGGTGCATAACAAAGTATTAGAGTTTGTAAAATGGCAATAATATCAAATAACTATGTCATAATAACATAAATGAGCAAGCACTATCAAACGCTCCATGGTAATGCACAGTAGAATAAGAGAGGGAGTGTGTGTGTGTGTGATATGAAATTGCTCTATCTAATCGTCCTCTGCATAACTATTGCTTCGCATCTAGACCTAATATCTAGTCTACTCATTTAAGAGTTCTTAAGATAGTTAATGGGAAAAGGCCACCCTATAATAAAAGATATGGTTGAATTTCATTTTTTTTAACCCCTATTGATCTTTATTAGGCCTACGAAGTCTAATTCATTAAGAATATTTCTAAATTTTTAAGTAAATACATATATTTCTTTAAAAAAAAAATTGGATAGATTTTTTAAATTTATTTTCAATTTATGTACAAGTATACATATGTACCATAATAAGTATGTCTATGTGTGTGCATGTGTAAATGCTTATATATGGATATTGGGATTTACACCTTGATAGATGTGCTACCTCATCCATAATTATCCACTAACTATCAGTACGTGACCCCGTAGTGTCCCTACTAATCATAACTAATACAATATCCAACATTTGGTGAGTATTGTGTATCCCTATCTTAACAGATAAGTCGATATCCAGTATCGATGCATCTTGATTAGAAATATAGTGTATATATATGTATGTATGTATGTATGTATGTATTCATTTTCATGAATTTTTCATGGTTATAACACTTTGTAACCACTATCAAAAAATTTGTCATTTATGGATTTTCTATAACTGATATAATAGATTAAACAAGGTATATTCTTGAAAAAAGTGCATTTTATTTTGAACAAGATTGGTCAACGTGTTAGATATATATGTAATAAATTAAATGAATGCCCCTAAGGTATATCTTTAACTTTATGAATAATAGTAAGCAATACGTAGAATCTTGGTTTAAGTCACAGTCTAGTGTGAGCAATAAATGAATCTCAAAATATTATAGAAGACGATATAGTAAGAAACAAAGACATGCGAATCATACCTAACTTGTTCTTGCAACTAAAGAATTAGCACATAACAAATACGATATGCTAGTCTACAAAATCATAAAGTTGTAAATTAAGCATGTGTCCAGATATTCTTTTCCCCAATGCCTATCTCGTATAACATCCATGGAGTGGTAAACTATCGAAGAAGACAATAAAAAATAACAATAACATCCATCAAAAAATCCTCACTGTCGCATGTGCACTAGACATATGGTAACTTGTATGGCCTTTTCATGCTAGGGATTGGTGGAAATTCCAGTTTTTAGTGCACTTGTCTAGGCCCATTTCAATGGTCTAATATATATTGAACAATTTAACTGATCCAGGGTGGCCACTCAAAGTACCTATGAGTGCGCTTACAATATCCTTGTTTTTTAGCACAACAGTAAACACCACAAGTATCAACAATCCATTCGCACATGCATTTGATCTCATTCCTTGCTTCATTTATTTTTCAAGAAATTATTGCACGTTTCGTTGTTCCACAATAAAACCATTTAGCATTCTATATGCGAGTTACACATCTAAAAACTTTCCCTTTGTGGATGACCATTCTCACGATTCCTTTCAACATCCAGTCGCCATCGTTTGAACCAAACTCCAGTCACTATAGAGTTACTATTATTGAATTCCTGAAGTTATCTTCAATCTACTGCATTGCCGTTGGACACATAGTGAACAAGCAAACACCTTTACGGTGACCTCCAAGCATAAGCTCTTCCTCCTTCCTCTTCTTCTTTATTGCATTGCTCAAACCATTCCTATGCTTATTGCAAAAAAATCCAAAGCTTCCATTCCAATTTTCATATTCTACATTTTGTTTCCGATTAGCATAGGTTCGCCAACAATGACAATAATTAATTAGAATTTAGCTTTTAATTCCACAAAAATTTCTTTACTCCTATATTCCTTTTTCATATTTTGACTTGGATATTCCATTGGAATTCTATTTCCAATCACCACGGAGTTTCCCTACTCTTGTTCTTTTTTTTTTTTTTTTGATACTCAATGTAGCTTTGCAGGAGCATTTAATTTTAGTTTCCATATACGAGTGGTTTGAGTGAACTTAATTTATTATTATTATTTTCTTCTAGCAAATCCTAGTACTATGCACCGTGAGTTTAAGAGGGATGTTAAAAGAATATTATCTATATAATGAAAATATTTTAATATTCGTCTTTTTCCAACTTACAATATTTTTCTATTATATAATCACTTTGGTTCTATGAAACATAATTATAAACATCGGTCATGTATCGTAGAACAATAATAAAGTAACCAACTAAAAGACATTGGTTGCGTTTGCACATGACGGTAGTGAGTCGTTTTGACGGGGCATTTAAATATGGTATTTAAATGAAATTTTAACTTAAACGAGGAATGTGTTTCCTGCTTTAAGCGGGTCATTTAAGCTGGACATTATTTAATATTCTAGTTCTTGCTTTCCGTCTTCTCTTTCCATCTTCTTATTGTTACTTCTATTTGACTTTATATTTTAACTTTTTAACATGATACAAGAGCATTGTTTATTATTTCAACAAGGCCATTAAAACGTTATTTTTTCAAAATAAATAATTAATAACGATATTTATTCACCGTTTTAGTTTCGAAGAGCTTACAGCCGCATGTAATGATAGTCAACTTAACATCTAAATCGTTACTTTGAATTTAGTATCATGTTTTGAATACAACATTATGTCACTACAAAGAACACAGTGTTTTGCGACGGCCTGAAGCCGTCGGCGACCGCCGCTAGCCGTTGCTATGGATCGTCGCTACTTAAGTTGTCGCCAACAGGAATAGCAACGGGTTGAGCGACGGCTCCTTCGTTGATTTAGCAACGGCTAGCAACGGTTTGTTGCCACGTGTCATCTTACGTGGCAAGTAGTTTCTTTTATTTTCATCATACAAGTGCAGTTCCAGCCATTTACAAAAGTGTAATATATCGCGTCTCGAATTCGCATCGTCCTTGGTTTTACCCTTTACATTCACAACTGTATTAAAAACTTCATATATCTCTTCACTTGTCTAAACTTTAGACGGTAGCATAGTCTCTACTCTGTTAGCTTTAAAGTTCTTTTTATCCGTTCTAAATTTATGATTAATATGGAGAAAGCAACGATGACAGTCAAACCAAGAAATTTTTTCCCATACTTTAATGAAAATGCGCGTGTTTCCTCCATACAATGAGGACAAGCTAGACGTCCAGCTGTGCTCCAACCTGAAAGCATGTCATATGCGGGAAAATCACTAACAGTCCATAATACAGAAGCAAATATACGAAAAATTCTTTTTCTCGAAATGTCGTATGTTTCGACTCCTTCATGTCATAGTGTTTTCAACTCTTCAATCAACGGTTGTAGATAAACATCAATTCTTTGTGCCGGATCATCGGGATAGGGGATGACAACCATTAGAAACATATATGGATTTTTCATACACATCCACGGAGGTAAGTTATATGGAGGAACAATGATAGGTCATGATGAATATTTACTACCAAACTGAGAAAATGGAGAAAATCCATCCGTGCATAAACCAAGCCTAGCATTACGGTTCTCTGCAGCAAATTCAGGATAAGTACTATCAAAGTGTTTCCATGCATCACCATCAGATGGATGTATCGTAGTTCCTTCTACTGATGTTCTCACGCTATGCCATCGCATATGACACGTTGTAGCAGAAGATATATGCATATAGCCGTTGAAGTCTGGGAGTTATGGGTAGATAATGCATTCTTTTATATGGAACTTCTTTTTCTTTCTTTTTCCTTGGTTTATATCTATCTTCGTTGCAAAATTTGCATTTTCTACGGTGAGCGTCTTCTTTCCAATACAACATGCAACCTTTAACACATGTATATATCTTATGATATGGTAGTCCAAAAGCGGACATAAGTTTTTTCACTTTATAATGACTATCGCACATCAAATTATTGGGCGGCATATGTCGTTTTGCAGTTTGTACAATTGCTGTAAATGCAGCTTCTGTAAAATTGAATTTTGATTTCATAGTGATGAATTCGGCGGTAACAGACAACTCGGTTCCGCTTGTACATTCTTCCCACAACGGCCTCTTAGCAGAATTCAATAAACCATAAAATTTTATCACTTCCGCCATTGGTTCTCCAACATTTACAGTCTCATCGTCGCTTTGCTCAATGTTAGGAAACACTGATCGTGCTACATTTTGCACCATATTTTCTATCGGATTTGTCAATGTATTATCGTTCATCATTGTATTATCGTCCTCTACCACTACAGGGTTAGACGTAGGTTGAACAAGTTCTCCATGACGATCCCATAAGTGATAATTCGTCACAAAACCAAATTTATAAAAATGTACTTCTACTACATCTGACTTCCAATGCTTCAGATGTCTGCATTTACTACACGGACAACGAATGTCTACGTTACTCCGATTATTAGATTTAGCGAATCTAATAAATTCTTGGACTCCATTACAAAAATGTTCCTTTGTTGACCCTATCTTACCGGTTCGGGGTTGATACATCCAACTACGATCACGAAAATAATCGAACATTTTCCTGATTTGCAACAAATTTTTTAGAAAGTTCGATCGAACACTTTATATTAATTATAATCTTATAAAATTTCATTTTTAACTTTTGCATGTTTTCGGCTTTATTTATTTATTTCTTTTTTACTTTGACGGTTGGTCTACCTACTTCCCATTACAAATATAATAACGTAAGCAAATTTTATAAATCATTTCAGGTTAAACGGTTCAATAAAATTTCGGCAGCACTTCCCTTTGGTCCCTGAATCGTACACAAATGCGTGTACACATGAAATAAAAAGGAAGCGCCATCGAAACTTTGTTAACCGTTTAAACTGAAATGATTTATAAAATATGCTTACGTTATTATATTTGTAACTTGTCTAATACTAGGACAAATCGAACGAATATAATAGATTTCCGTTTTGTGTAAAAATGAATATCCATATAACGATCATATACAACATTTGTTGGACGGGGCCAATTTTATCTAAGGGGTTCATATAAATAGTCAAAAAAACATTCAACCTATGTTTAAACCAAAATAACAATTCAAATGAAAAAAGCACGCTTTTCGCGCTATGGGCTTTTTTGCTCTTTTTTTTTTTTTTTTTGCGCTTCACTAATAGGTGCGCCTTAAACTTCAAAAAAGCCCCTTACTTGCGCCTTGTGCCTTTTCCGCCTACGCTCGCGCGTAAACTACATAGCGTCTATGTAATATTTTTTAGGACTTTCAATTTGTAAAATAACATGACAATGAAAATTATGAAGTATAAATTAGTTTTAGTCACTTTTAGTTAATTAGTTTCAATTTTTGAAAAATAAACTAAGCTTTCAAGTTAATTATATATTTAATTTCATTTCAAATTTAAGGAGTTAAGTTATAAATATGATTTTTGTCACACATAAAGACTCTTAAATATCTATATCTAAATTAAGAACCATTTCGAATTAACATTTTTTTATTAAATATTATAGCAACAATTTTTTTTTAATATTGCATACGCATTCTTTAAATTTGTTTGGACCGACTATTCTTGCATTCGATGGTGACATAAATAACAATGCATGTAGACAAGTGACATCATTACATCGTTTCAATAATTATAATCAAGTTACTACCGATAAACAATCATGTTTACTTCATATTTTCTCAAATAATCCCTACAACACAATCAAACTACAATACAATCAACGTAAGCCCAATTCCATACATGATAATCATCGTTTTCATGCTCCTAAATTAAGCACATAAGTGATAATCAACGTTTTCAACCTTTTAATCAATTACACTTATTCTCAAATCAATCTATAACATAATCAACATCATATGCATCTCACAAGATAACCGATTTCATATCCACAAACATTTAATTAAGAAACTCATATAAACATGGAAATTAACCCTAATCAACCATAAATAAACATATAATAGGGATTACAAGACATACTGGAGCAAATTGAGAAGCATGGAACGGAGTTAGGGTTGGTGAAATCGGAGCAGCGGTGGTGGGCAACGGGGAAGGGTTTGGGGGTTTTTATTTTTGTTTGCTGACATGATTTAGGGGAGAAGCTTACAGCAGTTATTATTCTAGGTCGTGCGACGGCTAGCGACGACCGTTTTTTTAGCTGTCGCTAGTTGTCGTCAATACGCATTGCAATTTAACCCCTTCCTTGTAGTGTGTGCAACAGAATAAACACTTATTTTCTTCCACTTTTTTAGAAGATGCTAAATTTGTGACTATTCTTTATTGTAGTTGGCAAGTTGATGCCATCCGAAAAATTCATTAGAAACGACATCAAGTTGCCGACTGTAATGAAAAATTGTTGGCATTCTTTTTGCCATTTGAAAGGTGGCGATAAAAATAAGTTCTTGTTTTTAGCTTGAACAATTTCGTTCTTTCTACCAATCAGTGCATGCCCAACAAAAAGGTTGAATTCTTACAAAATTGAACATATACGCCAGTTTACATCTCCAACAAAATGTATATTTACTAACCGACTACATATTAGATTGAAAGATTCACCTTTTATAATATCTTTGGACGCTTTTGAACATAAGTGTATGTTCCAACGTCTGCTCAACAAACATCTAAAACTAATGTTTGATGAAGATGCATCTCATGTTTTTTTACGTTTGTTCGAAGACAGTCAAAGCAATCAAATAAATATTTATCAAATAATGCTTTAGGCTTATTGATTGGATCGTATTCTTGTATGTTTACATACCTAATGAAGTGGCATGTACTTCCATTTCATTTCATTCTTGCATTGTACGGGTAGTCATGACCCACCATCATCTTCAAATGCAACCCAATCCAAGTACCTCCCCTCCACCATTGCATCGTCGTCTCCTTGAATGTCGTCAAAGATCCGAGTTTCCAAATCCAAGATAACATCTTCAGGTATCCTCTCCATGCCAGGAGACCCAGTTGCATTCCGAACGCCCAACGACCTACAAACATTCAAATAGTTTTCAAGTCTACCACTTTGTTCATTCGCCCTCTTCAAAACACCAATGGCCATCGATCTCTTTTCCCCATCATTCCCATCCATATACTTAACTAGCACTAGCAGCACAGAAATCGCATCTGAAATTCTACTGCAAACCTCAAACATATCCACAATAGCACAATCCATGGCTTCAATCACCAACTTCTCATTCATACCATTCGTACAAGGACGTACCTGCATCAGAACATCAAGCAAATCCTGCATTTTCTCAACGCTACACGCTAAGTCTTCGCCTTCTTTGTACCACAAAAGATTCGCACGATTATCCAGAAAGGTGAAATAAGCACGGACAAAGGCAGAAAAGCCTGAACAATGGGCAGATCGGTCGCTGAAGCCGGAGAGATCAAAAGGAAGCCTACGCTGAAAGGTGGAAGCGGTCAAGAGGAGCAAGCCATGGGCAAGGAGAAGAGACTTCAAGGCAACGGGCCATGAACGGGTACGCTCGGCCCGTCTGGCTATTGCATTCATCAGACGGGCTGCGAGAGACGGCGAGGCCCGTGCCAGCGCGAAGATGCGGCAGGCGTGCTTGTAGTCTATGGATCTGTCGTCGTGGCTTGTGGCGTGGATGACGGAAGAGTTGATGGTCGAGCTTTTGACGATGCTGTATTTGTCTTTGATGGTTGAGGCGATTCGCTTCCACCATTCTTTTGGAGAAGGCATCGAATTGGAGTCGATGATTGATAGGATTGTCAACTAGATGATGATGAATATATGATTGACGTCGTTGAGTGATGTTTGGATTGGGGGAGACGGATTCAACGACTGCTGTTGATTCCAATTGGCATCTGAAATTTGATTGACGAAGGATTGGGTCTGTTTTGATTTTACCAACTAATTTTAGTGGGAGAAGATTCTCGATATTACGTGATATAAAATACGATTGACAGCTAGCAGTTGTGTCAACAGCACCTGCATCATTGAAAAAAAAAAAAAAAAAAAAAAAAAAAAAAAAAAAAAAAAAAAAACATAAAACAAACGTCTTCCCACTCCATCTCTTTCACACAGACCATCAATAGCCGTAACAACAAAAACACCCCCACAAACAAATATTTACCAAACTCGTACAGACCCGTCACCGTTCAGTTACCCGAACCGGCCACCCTTTATATCAACTCCTCTCCGTATCCCCTCCTGAGCCCATCTCTTCTCTAAATCAACCATGTCATCCCAGATTCCCACTCCTAAGCCGTCTTCTTCTTCGGGCTCATCGTTGCCCTTATCACCGTCTCTTCTGCATCCGCTCATAACACCAAAATCAACATCCATCCTGTTGGAAATTGGGGTGTCTAAAATGATGTGTCACATGAATCTTAGGGCTACTCAAACACTAGAGGGGTGAAGAGTATTATGAATTTAACAGTATATCCATTTAAATTGAAAACATAATGAAATAAGTAATAAAATGAAATGCAGTAAAATAAATAACACCAAGATTTTTATACTGATTCAGATTAACCAATCCTACATCCAGCTCTGCACTTCATCTTGCAGAATTTCACTATAATCGCTTGCTTTACACGGGTGGTAAAAACACCTTTACAATCTTGATTTTACGGGCCATATGATACATCTTCTCCTTATCAACAACAACACACAATGACAAATAGTCATATTTTCAATATAGGTTCTTGCAGATTAGGTACAATGATCCTATAGACCTTAATTGGCAATATATTTTTGAATTCTTTGAGGAAATAGAATGAAATCAGAGAAAGTGACTTGAATTCAAGTACAACTCTTTTATATTGTGTTGCTTGCAAAACAATGAAGAATTGGTGTGAAAACAAGTGAATTTGCAAGGATAATTGAATAGTATTCAATGGATTTGAATTGAAAATGTATGGAGGAGTAGGAGAAAATATGAAAAGTTGATATTAAGATCCGTTTGCAGAATACTTTAACTAAAGAGATGTGTCTTTTTGTGAAGGGATGTGAAGGAATGAAGGCAAATTTAAAATTCAAAAATCTTAAAAATGGGGCGCGCGGGGGCAAACACACACACGCACGCGCGCGTACACACACACACACACACAAATATATATATATATATATATATATATATATATATATATATATATATATATATATATATATATCAACATACTATTATACATATGTCGACATCTGTGTGTCACTAACACTAATTCTTCTTTTGTACACTTGTTTACCTCTACAAATGACTTCATAATATATATGATATATCTGCACAACTCAAAGATGTCTTAGTAGCAATGCTTATATGGTTTTTTTTTACCAAAATCAATACCTAGGGTATTAGTAATTTCTCATTTTTTGATGATGACAACAATATAAATACTTAAGAGATAAAATATAATACATTTATATTTGATTCCCTCTAACTCTGTGCACTCCCATATCATTTTGTCTAGCATATTTATACATGTTCTCCCCCTTTGCTATCAGCAAAAAGGGTATAAACAATTGTTTAATTTATTGCTAGACAATATGTAGAGTTTTTATATGCATATAAATAAAACAAAAAGGGAAAGTCAAATAAATTCAAAACATGAAATAAACTTTGGCAAATAATTAGATGAGCTTTACAGTTACCAACTTTGTTAATGCCTGTAAAAAATCCTATACATATTTTTCCAATGTTCAACAGATTTCTCGTCATAAGCTTTGAGCATTTGCTATTTGGTTCCTGAAAAATTATAAAATATGCACATTGATACCCTTCTTATTTTAGGGTCTATGGGGTTAAGTTTTGGGATCCTAAACCTGTAACGAACTGGGATTTTCGACCTTGAAAATCAGCACAACACACCGTGTCGACTATTCAAGTATCAGAAATACCTGATCATTAATAGAAAGAAGTTAGAGGGTGAGAAATATAAAGGAAGAAAATTAGAATAGAAGAAGAAGAAGACAACGGAACAGAATCAGAGTAACACGAATCTCACAGCGGAACTGATAATATATATATATATATATATATATATATATATATATATATATGTATGTATGTATGTATGTATGTATATATAACATAACTTTGGAGATACAACTTGTAACAGTGTATACATACCATTATCATATAACATCACAGCGGAAATAAACTATATATATATATCTAATGTTGAAGCCTCCTGCTCCAACCTCCTCCAAGTATCTATAAAATCCCGAGTACTTGACTGCCCGTACAAATTTAGGCACCCAAGAGTTTAGGGAAAACAAAACAAAATAAACTCTGGGTCAGTCATGTGACTGGTGTGAGTAAACTCTAATCATTTCGGTTTAACTTTTCAAAAATCCTTTTCAAGGAATTGATAATCGTAACACTGATCCACACATAAACACGGATAGTTTTTACCTTATGATAACCCAAAACATTTTTCAAAAATCAATATTATTTTGATATTATAATAGTGTCTATATAAGTACTTAGCAATCTAGCAGTACGCTTTCATCTCACTTTCTACATACATATAATATACAATAAAAAACGTGGGCTCTTATTGGGGAATGGATTTCCAACTCGGACAAGGTATAGGACCACCTTTCGATCAGTGTACTCTAGAAGTGATACACTCGAGTTCAATAAGAACATCTTATAACTCGGCCACACATGACCAGCCATTCATTTTGCTTGAATATTCCGAATATATTATCATTTTACGGTTGATATACCAACATAACCATTCCTGGGAGATACAGAAGCGAAAGAAGTAACAAATATGAACATTCTCTATTTTGTGACAATATACCCTAATTGGATGCGACCCACTTAGCCATGCTACCTGCCCGATTTATGTCATTTCCCAATTGATGAGGCTTGAGGTCATAACGTATCTTTTAACAGATCACTCCTTTATTTACTTTGAATGCCACATCGTCATATCCGTCAAATCACAAATTGATTTCCCTAAAAATACCATGGGTATAAGCTAAGAGAAACGAATTCCTCCGCCACGAACGTAAATACGTTTGAAACGATCAACTTATGCGATCTACCAGATATACTCTGTCAGACATTCGTCCATACACGTTGTCCTAGGAATGGACAAACCAAAGGCATTATTCCGTAAATCCATCTTAGGCAATTTCTACCTAGGATCGCGAGGATAACCCTTGCACAAACTCTGTATCCAATTGTCTTCGATGTATTTGATTCGAAACGATAGTGCCCATACGGAGTGGTTTTTAGATAATAAATCTGATCCTGGTCTCTCCGTGTTGACAACGGAAATGGTCAAAAACTCGGATAGTCGGTTATTTAACTATCAAAGGAAAACATGTGTACAAACAACGGTCGCATTCCCAAATGGAAATCTTACCGATCAATCATTAATCAACACTGATCCCTTTTAATAGATTTATCAAAAAGTTATTCAATTCCCAACTTCCCTTCGATATGTCTACCCAATATTTTCTCCAACTCGCCTAGCATCTCACGATTTCTTGGAAAACGTTTCCATCTATTCATAACTCCTTATTTCCCGTATTTCAAAAATATATGTTTTTAACATTGGAAAACATTTCCATACCTTATTCACGCATTAATATCCATTAGTCCCTAACTGTAAATTAGTAAGAGAACCGCTCTCTAAGTATTAACCCCGAAGGCCGAAACCAATATCAGATCAATACTCAAGGAACGATTCAACTCAACACATTTCCAGTCAGTTTCTAATTACCTTTTTCATAACTAAAACTTTCCATCAAATCATTTTCAACTCGACTCTCGGATTTAGTTTACAAATCCACTCCTTTAACAGAAATTTTTGATTATAACGGTAGCATTAAAATCCATATTCCGAAATGCTTAACTTCAAAATATAACTTAGATTAATTACTTTAAATAAATAATTAATAAATTAAATAAAAATGAATAGATCTTGATGTGACGACCACCTACAGTCCCCGCACTATACAAGAGAAATAATGCGCTGAAGGGTGTGCCAGGCAGCTATGGACGATCATCAAGGTATAGTATATAAGCGAAACCCGTAGTAATCTCACAGTGCAAAGACAAAATATAATAGAACATATACAAGTGGTAGTAATAGTGAAGCTGAAACACTAAACTTTCATGACAACTAGAAAGTATTTCCCATACACGTGGACAACAACAATAGCACAATTCATAGCTTCAATCACCAACTTCTCATTCATACCATTCGTACAAGGACATATCTGCATCAGAACATCAAGCAAATCCTGCATTTTCTCAACTGTACACACTAAGTCTTCGCCTTCTTTGTACCACAAAAGATTCACACGATTATCCAGAAAGGTGAAATAAGCACGGACAAAGGCAGAAAAGCCTGAACAATAGGAAGATCGGTCGCTGAAGCCGGAGAGATCAAAAGGAAGCCTACGCTGAAAGGTGGAAGCAGTCAAGAGGAGTAAGCCATGGGCAAGGAGAAGAGACTTCAAGGCAACGGGCCATGAACGGGTACGCTCGGCCTGTTTGGCTATTGCATTCATCAGACGGGTTGTGAGAGACGGCGAGGCCCGTGCCAGCGCAAAGATACGGCAGGCGTGCTTGTAGTCTATGGATCTATCGTCATGGCTTGTGGCGTGGATGACGGAAGAGTTGATGGTCGAGCTTTTGACGATGCTATATTTGTCTTTGATGGTTGAGGCGATTCGCTTCCTCCATTCTTTTGGAGAAGGCATCGGATTGGAGTCGATGATTGATAGGATTGTCAACTTATTGCTATAGATGATGATGAATATATGATTGACGTCATTGAGTGATGTTTGGATTGCGGGAGACGGATTCAACGACTGTAGTCGATTCCAATTGGCATCTGAAATTTAATTGATGAAGGATTGGGTCTGTTTTGATATTACCAACTAATTTTAGTGGGAAAAGATTCTTGATATTACGTGATATAAAATACGATTGACAGCTAGCAGTTGTGTCAACAGCACCTGCATCATTGGAAAAAAAACATAAAACAAAAGTCTTCCCACTCCATCTCTTTCACACAGACCATCAATAGCCATAACAACAAAAACACCCCCATAAACAAATATTTACCAAATTCGTACAGGCCCGTCACCATTCAGTTACCCGAACCGGCCCGCCCTTTATATCAACTCCTCTCCGTCCATCTCTTCTCTAAATCAACAATGTCATCCCAGATTCCCAATCCTCAGCTGTCTTCTTTTTCGGGCTCATCATTGCCCTTATCACCGTCACTTTTGCATCCGCTCATCACACCAAAATCGACATCCATCCTGTTGGAAATTGGGGTGTCTAAAATGATGTGTCAGATGAATCTTAAGGCTACTCAAACACTAGAGGGGTGAAGTGTATTATGAATTTAACAGTACATCTATTTAAATTGAAAACAGAATGAAATAAGTAATAAAATGGAATGTAGTAAAATAGATAACACCAAGATTTTTATACTGGTTCAGATTAACCAATCCTACATCCAGTTCTGCACTCCACCGTGTAGAATTTCACTATAATCGCTTGTTTTACACGGGCTATAAGAACACATTTACAATCTTGATTTTACGGGCCATAAGATACATCTTCTCCTTATCAACAACAACAAACAGTGACAAATAATCGTATCTTCAATACAGATTCTTGCAAATTTGATACAGTGATCCTGCAGACCATAATTGGCAATATATCTTTGAATTCTTTTAGAAAATAGAATGAAATCAGATAGAATGATTTGAATTCAAGTATAACCCCCTGATATTGTGTCACTTGCAAATCAATGAAGAATTAGAGTGAAAACGGGTGTATTTGCAAGGATAATTGATTAGTATTCAATGGATTTGAATTGAAAATGTATAGAGAAGGAGTAGGAGAAAATATGAAAAGTTGATATTAAGATTCGTTTGCAGAATATTTTAAATAGTAGTGTGTCTTTTGGTGAAGTGATGTGAAGGAATGGAGGAAAAATTAAAATCCAAAAATCATAGAAATGGCACATACATACATACATACACACATATATATATATATATATATTATTTCTTAGTGGGAAGAGAGAGAATGAGTGGGGAAATGGGTGGTGGAGATTAAGAGGGAGAGTTCACGTGCAATATAAGAGGTGTAGCGGAACCCTCGTTTTATATATATATATATATATATATATATATATATATATATATATATATACACACACACACACACACATATACATATATCGACATATTATTATACGTATGTCGACATATGTGTGTCATTAACACTAATAAGTGCTGCAAAACTTCAGCTTTTCAAATTACCTTATATTTGTCGATTTTGGTGATTTGGTTGAGATCAATGGTTGATTGTCTTCAAGTATAATTGTCATGGGATCTTTAACAAGATATTCTAAGGTTCAACCGACTCCTTATCACTTCAAACACTTTTGCTCTTTAGTATTCTTCTCTAATAAGCTTTGGTCTTCTATTGTTCTGATTATCCTTCCTCTATTATTCTTCCATTGCTCTCTGATTAACCTTCTTTTGTACTCTTGTTTACCTCTACAAATGACTTCATAATATATCTGATATAACTGCACAACTCAAAGATGTCTTAGTGGCAATGTTTATATGGTTTTTTCTTCAAAATCAATACCTAGGGTGTTAGTAATTTCCCATTTTTTGATGATGACAACCGTATTAATATTTAAGAGATAAAATATAATACATTTATATTTGACTCCCTCTCCCTCTAACTCTGTGCACTCCCCTATCATTTTGTCTAGCATATTTATACATTTTCTCCCCCCTTTGCTATCAACAAAAAAGGTAAAAACAATTGTTTAATTTATTGCTAGACAATATGTAGAGTTTTTATATGCATATAAATAAAACAAAAGAGGGGAATCAAATAAATTCGAAACATGAAATAAACTTTGTCAAATAATTAGATGCGCTTTAGAGTTACTGACTTTGTTGATGCTAAAAAAAAATCCTATTCATATTTTTCCAATGTTCAACAGATTTCTCGTCATATGCTTTGAGCATTTGCTATTTGGTTCTTGAAAAATTATAAAATATGCACACTGGTACCCTTTTTATTTTAGGGTCTACGGGGTTATGTTTTGGGATCCCAAACCCATGAAGAGTTCGAATGCCCTATCAAAATATAATTAATTGATAATTAAATTTTATCAATAAAATTATTAGTATATTTTTCTTTTTCGATATTGTCCAACCTTTTTTGAAACCCCATGAGTTAATGAATCTATTTGGAGGATTTAAATTTAGTTTCCTAGGTTTAGGTTTGAACTTGGTAGCCTTAACAAACTTAGCATTTTGAATACTGTTTTTTTATTTAGCCTTAGGGTTGTATCCAAATCCATGTTTATTCCTAGTGTGTTTAGATGCATATAATGATTATTATAGATTATCCTTCCCTTTGTTAAATTTATCAATTTTATTTTTCATTTTATCAAAGCATATATTGATTTTTCTAGATTATCATTCCCTTTGTTAAATTTATCAATTTCAGTTTTCATTTATCAAAATCCTTATTACGGTTAAGAACAACATTGTCTAGAGATGTTATTTTGTCATTAAGATCGGTGATCTATGAGTTCATTGAAAGATTTCCTCATTTTAAGGACTCATTTTCATTTTTTAGTTTTAAAAAACTTCCAAGAGTTAAATCATTTTTATCATTATACTCATTAAGTCTTTCAATTTCATCTTCTAGACATTGTTTTTCTTTAGTTAACCTTTCATTACATATTTTTAATCTATCTATTCCTACCAAACTATTGTTGTACTCTTTCCTAAGTTTTTTATATCCCTGATGCATATCATTTAATACACTAGTAATTTTGTTATTGAAATTCCATACTTGGTCATCCATTACCATGGAGCGCATGTTGGCATCTTCTGAATCATTATCGCTTGATGATGTATCTGAATCATCCCATGTTGCATTGAATGCCTGTTTCATCTCCTTATTGAAAGTATTATAAATGTGCTTGGGTTTCTTCAAGTTAGGACATTCTCTTTTCAAATGATCAAGTTTATCACATTCGGAACATTTAATAATATTTCCATTTATGGAATTATTGTTTTTCCGAAGTTTTATCGTTATCCAATACTTCAAGAATTTTTTGATCTTCTTGGTAATAAACTCAAGATCATCATCTAGTTCATCATTGTCAATCATAACAATAAATGCCAGTGATTTCTTCTCATTTCCTTGATTCTCTTTTCTAACCTGCAACTTTACTTCATAGGGAATTAGATTACCAGTTAATTCTTTTATTGCCATAGTACTAATATCATTGGCTACTTTGATTGCCAGAGTCTTTTGATCCCATTCACTAGAAAGTGAATTCAAGACCTTTCTGACGTGGTCTTTTTTTGTAATTTTCTTTCCTAATGATATTAAGGCGTGTACTATATCTTGAAATGTAGAATACATGTCAAAAATAGACTCATTTGGTTTCATTTGAAAGAGTTGAAACTGGTGAGTTAGCATAAATGTCTTAGTCTGTTTTACTTTACTAGTGCCTTCATGTGTGACTTGCAGTGTTCTCCCAATTTCAGTTGCAGATACAAATAAACATATCATTTCTATCTAAAGAGCAAAATAAAATGTTCATGGGCTTAGAATTATTAAGTGCTTGTGTCTTTTGGTCTAGTGTCCATTTTGAATATTCGGTTTGAGGCTCTATGTATTCTATTTGGGTAATGTTCCAAGTATCTAAACCATTAGACTGCAAATAAAATTTCATCCTATAAGCCCAATAAGCATAATTGCTGCCGTCAAATAAAGGAGGTCTAGTGGTAGATTGCTCTTTTATAAAAGTGTCAAAAAATGTGCTACTAGTTTAGTTAGCCATTTGTACTTTTCAAAAACCAATTGATTAAATTTTGAAAACTAGTGTTCTGATACCAACTTCTAGGAACCGAGGTGTCTAAAACAATGTGTTAGATGGATCTTAAGGTTATTCAGACAATAGAGGGTTGAAGTGTATTATGAGTTTAACACTATATCTATTCGAATTGAAAACAAATAGAAATAAGTTATAAAATAAAATGCAGTAAAGTAAATAACACCAGGATTTTATGCTAGTTCGGATTACCCGATCCTACATCCAATCTTGCACTCAACCGTGTAGAATTTCACTATAATCGCTTGTATTTCTCGGGTGGTAAGAACGCCTTTACAATCTTGATTTTACGGGCTACAAGATGCACCTTGTCCTTATCAAAAGCAAAAAAAGGAAAGCAGTCATATCTTCAATACAGATTCTTGCATACTATGACGCTATAGACCTCCAATGGAAATATGTCTTTGAATTTTTTGAAATAGGATGAAATCAGAGAGAGGATGATGTGAATTCAAGTGCAACTCTTTGATATTGTGTGGCTTGCAATTCAATGAAGAATTAGAGTGCAAGAGAGTGCATTTGCAAAGAAAATTGAATAATATTCAATGGATTTGAGGTGAAAATGTATGGAAAAGAAGGAGCAGGAGAAAATATGAAAATTTGACATCAAAATTCGTTTCCATAAGCCTTTACATAATAGTTGAAGAGATGTGTCTTTTGGTGAAAGGATTTGAAGGAATGGAAGAAAAATTAAAATTCAAAAATCTGAAAAACGGTACATATGTCAACATACTATTATACGTATGTCGACATATGTGTGTCACCAACACTAATAAGTGTTGCAAAATTTTAGTATTTCAAATTATCTTATATTTATGGATTTTGATGATTCGGTCGAGGTCAATGGTTGATTGTTTTCATGTATAAGTGTTATGGGATCTTTAATAAAATATTCTAAGGTTTAACCAACTCCTTATCACTTCAAAAACTTTTGTTCTTCAGTATTCCTTTGTTTTTAGTATTCTTCTCTAATAAGCTTTGTTCTTCAATTGTTCTGATGGTCCTTCCTCTGTTATTCTTTCATTACTCTGATTAACCTTCTTTTGTAATTCTTCTTTTGTACTCTTGTTTACCTCTATAAATGACTTCATAATATATTTGATATAATTGCACAACTTAAAGATATGCTAGTAGTAATGTTTATATGGTTGTTTTCATCAAAATCAATACCTAGGGTATTTACACAGCCCATGGTAGCCTAAATATGCGGTAAAACATCCCACAACATGATGTGTATGGCAACGGTGTAGCTTTTGTAGTATAGAAATACTATGTAGATTGTCATGTTTACGCGTTATTTCCTGTCTTTATCCTCGACTTCGTATTTTGCTACTTTTCATCTGTCTACAATATTTGTTTGTTGTATCTGGATTAGTTACATTATTCTTGATGGGTAACCATGGTTTTTGTGGGAATCATGGAAAGTTAGGTGGGATGCCTAAATAACTTAAGTGGAAAGCTTAAGTTTGTGTAGGTCGTCTATTACTGTCTTATGAAGATAGTATGGGCTGAGTAGATTGTTATATGGGGTTTCCCCGAGGCTTTTGGAATGCTGCAGTGGAGCGATGAAACAATTTCCATGATGTTTGAGTCGTATCGAGGTGCTGGGTAGATACGATAGGGGTCTCATTTCATCTCGCTTAGCCCGTGAATTCGATTTTACACATTAGCATATACTAAGTGGTCGTGCACACGGACCGTTGGGGTGTTTTAAACTATATGAGGTACTGCATAGGTTGGCCCCGTTGTGTGCTACCCAAACCTGTTGTTCTGGCTATTGCAAGGGATTTAATAAACTAGCCTAGCATGTTGTAGGATTCATGCTTTTTGTAATCCTTTCCAATTAAGCTTTTTGTGATCCTTTTTTGTTTTATGCAATTATTATACTTGCAATTTGATTGGAATCTCATTAATTCTATTACTTTTTTGATTGTGCGCCCGTTATTCTAATTCAGGTATACGTAATTTTTACATCATCGTTTTCCAGTTGTCGTCATCCTTATTACTTTCAACAGAAACTTCTTCTTTATCCTATTTTCCATCTTCATATTAGGGTTTTTAGTTTCATATTTAAATGAGGAAATCACTTTGATTCTTTAGATAATCTTTAACGTCTTACAACAGATTCTTTCTCTTTTATGCTTCCTCCTTCTAAATTAAATTATTCAGTTGGAAGTCATTTTTCCTTCTGAGACAATTTTGGTATTTTAAATATGAAGTTATTGTTCCAAAACCTTGTGAGCAGATTAATATGCTAACACTAGTGTTTTTTAATTATCTTCGAGCATATATGGTGTGGTTTTTATCTTTCTATGCATCTCATCATGTGCCTATGGCTTGATTCATTGGGCCTTGCACGTGTCTACCTTTCTCCTATTTCTTATACTCTTGCTCTGGCTACCTTCATTCTCTATGCCGAGCAAGGGGTTCACTTCACTAGTGTGGAACTCCAATTCATTTTTAATACCCGAGAAAGTCCAGGGATGATGAGTTTTCATTAGCATTCCTGGGAAAACCAAAAGATGATTTTATTTGTACTTCTTTATCTCGAATTTAGATAATTTCCCTTCTTTATTTCTTTCCTATAATGTTCATGCATTCCTTCTGAGGAGAATAAAAGCTAGTGTGAATCCCACCTATGACATATCTTTCGGTTAGGAGAAGGCGTTCATGATGTAGGAGCCCTTTTAAAGTGAAAGTGGAGGAACATCAAATAATTTAGCCTTACCACATATTTTGTCGTAGTATACACAAACCCATGGGTGTAACTTGAAACAAATTTTTTTCGGCATTAGTTGCTTTGTATTATATTTTGTCCATTATTTCTATATTCTATAACTGATATGGATGCTACAAGGACTACTAAACTTCTTAGGGGCAATGAAGCACAGAAATATTCAGAATAGCTCTTTCAATGAAATTGATAGTTCTACCCCTTCCCTAATAGAATAACCACCGCTCCTTCTATTGCTTTCGTTCCACCTATTCGTACTACCACCATTCTTGCTCTTCACTTGTATATTTTGACAGCATGGTTACCTCATATCTTGCAGGTGATTCTGCCATCGAGGAAGGTTTATCTACACTTCGAGGGGACATTTCCACTCTTTCGAAGACAACAAGGTTAGAGCTAATCTCACCCTAATTCGTTTCACCTCTACACCTTCCCTTCTTCCACTACGTAATTATAAAGTGTCACCTTTATGGTTTATTTCTAAAATAGAGAATCCTTCACCTTATAAGAATGGTCCATTTTCCTTCTTTTTTGCTTGTATGTTTGGACACTGGTTATGTCTTCAAGATCTATTTTTTTCATAGCTTGTATCCCTGGCGATAAGGATAAATGTAACATCATCACATTTTAGTAAGCATTAATTAAATAAAAATATTGTAGGATATTGAAAAGAGAATTGCTTTTAGTCTAATATGGTTCGACCATAATTACTAATTAACCTAAATAAATCAATATAATGTAGGTTAAAAAAGAGCACAAAGTGGGAAACACATAGCTCATATATATACACACACATTGTTAGACCAAAATTTAGTACTAACACCCAAATGCAGTGTGAAGTCCTCACAATCACAGACCACAAAATGCAGAAGACAATAAATAGCAAGAGACACACAAAGTTTTTATAGTGGTTTGGCTCAAACCAAGCCTAAGTCAACTTTATATATCATCGTAAATCCTAAAAAGTTACAAGTACAATTCACTCGGATTTATACACGAAGTCATCATTTTTCCAATGAGAAGAAGTAAGAAATCATAAGATTACACACGAAATCCTCGTGTTATAATGTGGAATTCGACTCCTATGTTGTGGAATAGCTTTGCGTGGAACAATGGTGGAAGTCGTGAGGAGTTAGTGCCAAAAGATCTCTTGAAAATTCTTCAAATGGTGTATTTATATGGGTGGAGAGGCTCCGGGTCGAATGCCATGTGTCGCGACCGAAGGCAATCTCGGAAAGTAGTGGAGAATGCCCTCAAAATCATGCTATGTCAAGTGAAGCAGCGGGTCCATGCAAGTAGGAGGAAGTTATTCCTCGAGAATAGGTCAAAGCTGCTATGCAGCAGTGGGTCCAAAGGGGTCGGATCGTGCTAGTTCGATCCGATCCGGAGCCTTCAAACCGAAGGCTTCGTGTTCTTTTAAGCATCTGTAGTAAAGCGGGTCGGGTCCTCCATCCCCATCCGAACTGAACCATTCACTTACGCCAAAAAGTGGTGTGCCAAATTCATTACGAGCCACCCATCTGGAAGCAGGGTCGGATTGGGTCCGATCCGACCCGAAAGCCTCGATCCGATCTAGGGCTTTATATATCCAAATTCCAATCTTGTCAATGTTTGCTCGAAATTCCAATCTTGCAAAGTGCTGTAATTGACGTTTTTGAAACCAAAAAAGGTCATCTGATAGGAGTTTCGACTAAATCGCTCCATGTCTCGAGTGCGTTGCTAATCAGACATTTCACGGGTGATGGCTTTGACCAAAAAGCATGTCAATATATTTATGTATGTATGTATGTATATACACACATACATATATATTTTTACACAGCTTTATCATTTCATTTTCATTTCTTAAACCCTAAAACAAAAGAGTTAGAGGCAAGCCATTAAAGAGGATGAGAAGAGGATAAATCAAAGGAAAAATTAAGGAAAATCAAAGTTTAACATCCTACAATAAAAAAAATTAACTTCTTATCCAAGAATCAAGGTGAAAATAGTTTTTTACCCATGTTTAACTTGGCTATATACCATATCCAAATAGAACTTGTGATTTCATGAAAATTTTCATGTTTATATTAGTGCCAATAAATTGTTTGCATAAAACAATGTTTGATTTAGCTTATTATGCTTGTATTATGTGAAAAGTAATAGGTTTTAGGTTAAAACCAATAGTTATAATCTCCAATTGATTTGATTTTATAGTGATGTTTAAAATGTGATTTCAGAGATAAATTTTGAGTTTAGTAAATTTTTGAGCACTCAGGAGAATTTCATGAATTTCCTAAATAAAATTGACTGTTAATTTCGGGATTACTTTATTAAGATAATAAATAAAAGAATTTGGACTCGAAATTTTTATATTCGTTAGAAGACTATTCTCTATTTTTCTCAATTTTGCCAATAATATTATAAATTGATATTGTAACAACCGGAAAATCGGAACCAATTTAAAAATTTTATTTTAGAAATTTTAATGAATTTTGAACATTTAAAATGATTTATTTTAAATAATAACGATTTAAAATTTATTTAAATCGAAGTTAGGATGTATATATTTATTTTAATTATATAACGAACCTAAAATGGCGTCGTAGTTTGAAAATTTGATTTCAAATTTCAAATGAATGTATAGGATTCAAATTAAATCGGATTTCAGTAAAACCAAAAATATTTAAATCTGTTTAATAATATCTTTGTAACGAATGTGAAAAATCCAGATTTCATAACAGGAATTGAAAGTTATATCCAGTTGAAAATTTAAAATAGTCGTTATGGAATTTAATATAATATATAGCTCTTAAAAATAGCCATTTTGTAAACGACCTCCGTTTTTGATGAAACCACTTTGGTTGAATCCAGAATGTCAATTTAATACTAGGTTTAAAATTCCATAATTTTTGGAATTAATATGGGAGTGTGGTAAATTAAAACGTGTTTGGTAATTTTAGTTTGAATTGGATCGACCAGAAAGCCATTTTTCAAACGGTCTCCAAATTCGACGAAATTAGTTTTGTTGGGACCGTATCGTTCAAACATAGCTATATTTATTTTTTGGGAATTTTTGGAATCAGTATGTGGCCCCGGTAAATTAAAATGTAAGTTCAATCTAAAATTGAATGTTTTATATTTTAATTTGAATAAAAACTGACTGAAACAGTCGAATGGGCTTACGAAACATATTCCATTGTGTCCGGAATGAGGGTATTTAGCTAGAGGCGACAGTCGTTGGGTTCAATTTGGAGTTCGGATGGAGAAACGAGAATTTTGGAATAAATAAATATATATCGGCCAATTAAATAATTCCATTCATTATTTAATTTTCCAAAAATTGAGAAAACCCCCTCGTAACTCTCTTCTCGATTGCGGAAAGCATTCTTTCCTTCTCTCCTCCACAACTTCAAATCCACACAGTAAAATCGAACCAGCCTTTAGAGGATTTTGTAGAGGAGCTCGAGATCTACAAATCCATATAAAGCTTGGTAATTATCATTCAGTATTCCTTGAGATACACACCCATGAAGTCGGAGAGTTCATCTCGCCGCCGTGCCTTAGGCCCGTCGTCAAGCTGGACATCACTGGTGGCGCCGGGAAGCTCTCTCCTAGCCCTTCGACGTGATATCATCAGATCGTTCCCTCGTGCAATGGTTTGAACGAAAAATTCAAACCTAGTTTTGAACAAAAGAGTTGAGGTACGGGTTTAATTAATTAAACTGTTTATAACACTTTAAAACATTGCAAAGTTAGTTAATTGTATAAAAATCATATCTTTTTCATATGTAGTCGAAATCCAGTGAAATAAGAGGCATTGGGACCGTGACATTGTGCACTGCATTCTAGAAGAGACTAGGATGCATTTGGAGCTCTCTACAATTTTAGAAGGAGTGGAACCCAATGGGAGATTTCTAAATTCAAATTGGAATGTATACACATGGATAAATTATATAAGCGATGTATAAATTATATAGGCGTTGAATATCTCACGTACAAGCGTTGTATAAATTATATAAACGTTGTGTAAACCCTATATGCGTTGAATGGAATTGCAATGGTAATGAAATATATTAATGAAATGGAAATGAAATATACACACACACACACACACATACATACTCTCCTCGTCCATAGACCATGGATGATATAAATTGTTTGGATTGTGATTGTGAATGATTGATTGTGGTTGCAACAAAATTGGTTGTGTTTGTGATATATTCATTGTGTTCCAAAAATGAATGTTTTTGTGAAAATCATTGAAACGAAACCCTTGTATCGCCACAAGGCCTAGGATAGCAGAGGAGCCGTGCTGGACACGGTGCGGTTTTAAATACCCTGCCGTTGTAATGCCGAAATTTTCTGAAATATTCATGTGTTGAAAAATATTTATGTTGAATATATTTTTTGGACAATAAAAATCACATTTTTATTATGTATATGAAGTGCTAAAAATATTCGTAAGTTGAATAAATTGTTTGAACAATAAAAATCACATTTTTATTGTATACACAAAGTGTTAAAATTTTTCGTATGTTGAATAAATTGTTTGAACAATAAAAATCACATTTTTATTGTATATACAAAGTGTTAAAAATATTCGTATTTTGAATATATTGTTTGAATAATAAAAATCACATTTTTATTGTATATACGAAGTGTTAAAAATATTTGTATGTTGAATAAATTGTTTGAACAATGAAAATCACATTTTTATTGTATATATGAAGTGTTAAAAATAACCGTGTGTTGAAATAAATATTTGTTTGCTATAAATATTATTTTTAACATGTATGTATATGAGCTAAATAAAATGGTCATGAGTTGAAATATATTATTGTTCACCAAAAATATTATTTTTAACATACTAATGAAGTAATAAAAATAACCGTGTCTTGAAATATAATTTTTATTGGTTAAAAATATTATTTTTATCACATGTATGAAGTGTTAAAAATAACCACGGGTAGAAATAAATGCTTGTTCATTAGAAATATTATTTTTAACATGTATATGAACTGTTAAAAATATTCATGTGCGGAAATAATTATTTGTTCGTTAGAAATATTGATTTTTTAGCGTAGATATGCATATATATACATATGCTGAACTGGAAAATGGATTATCTGTTGAGTAAAGAATTTATTTGCATGCCCGACAAATAGGTAAGCCTTAATGAGTTGGTTGCGCAATTTTATTTATTATATAAACTCATGTGAATGCCACTGGATGCGGTGTGCTGGTTGTTCTGTGTGGGATTATAAACAACTCAATAGAATAACAACAATTAATTTTGAACTACTCTACATGGCATACTTCGTGAAGATAACATACTCTATCATATACCACATGCGCATTTGGAGCTTATGTGATGAGCTTGGAATTACCATACAAGTTAGACGCTTGTATGGATATGGCAGCATTTCAGGTTGAACCGGAGACGAACTATTGATGTCATAGCATATCATATTCCATAGAAGCATTTGGAGCTTATATGACGAGGTTAGGATTACCATACGGCAAGACGCTCTTATGGCAAATGATTGAATTGTTGGTTGAACCGAGGACTGATATGGACTAAATTAAACATACCGGTAAATTGCCAGATTTAATAAAAACCCCATACGGGGCTGGAGTTGGCAATAATCACGTCTCTCTAGTTATTAGATACGGCACATGGATTATTTATTTCCAACACTGGATAAGGTGACGAGATTTATCTTTGGAGTTATTATACACACTCCCTTGGGCATAGATAGGTCACTAAAAATTGTGTGTGCTTATACTGGATTTATTGGGCAGCTAATATGACCCAATAAATTTCCAAACCCCTCCCCGTACAAAGGAGATTATGGCGAAATTTTTCGAAATTTAAAGGCGTTAGCCAAATTTTTGAAGTGAAAATGGTTTAGAATCATCGAATAAATTATATTTTTGTATATAAAAATATAATTAAAATAAAACAAATCGCGCAGCTGTAGTTCGCGTTTTGAAAGCGTAATTTTAAACGATTATTACGGGAGATCCGACCGTCAGATTTTCCCAAAACCGGAACCGTTGGGTTCGCTTTGGAAAGATTTTTCCAACGATATAAATTTCGTTAAGATCCAACGGTTAGATTTTGCAAAATGTCTAATCCAAATTTTGAGGAGAGCAGCGCCAGTGCCATCGAATGACCTGAAACGTCGTTCGATGAAAATGGACTATTTTTTTATATATAAAAATAGTGAAAAATCGTTATAAAATATTATAAATGACATGAAATGGAAATAAATTGATTTTACTTGGTTTATTGGATATTCTGATGGTTAAATGTATTCGACATGAAATTATTACATTGAATTGAAACGTGAATGTCGAATAATTTAACCATGGAAAAGAATTGATTTGAGTTCTATGTATACGTGAATTATTTGAAAAGACCGAGTTAATTCTCATTTCAAATAATTGATCGACGATTAAAAGTCGAAGATATGAAGACGGTGAAAGACCGATGATCTTCACATCGAATGGATTACTACTAATGCCCTGGATCGGTTAGCACCCAGGAGGGGTTACAGTGGTAGTAGTCCGGACGTATTTGTTGATTGTTCGGATGTGCAAGGGCCTCTCTCCTGTATTGGACATACGGGACGTGGAATAAGGTGCCTCCGGTTTCGTTCAGACCCAGAACGAACCAGTAAATGGATGTGTGTCTGACATTAGATTTTATTCTATGCTGATTGATTTCTATTAAATATATATCTGTTTGGTGGTGGAGAATTTATTCTCTTGCTTAACACCTTTCTCTGAGACATACGAGCTTAGAGGTTATATATCGATAGACATCAGTCACATAACGTGAATTATCAGTGTGGAATGCTGAGATGCAAATGATCAAGGCTTTTGTTGGAAAGCAGAGCCTTGTGGTTGATGATCAAAGCACGACTTTAAATAGCATAGCTTTGTGTATAGCATTAATTCGCGAGTCTCACACCCCGGTGTGAAGCAGAAACAGGAGAGGACCTCAGGGAGGACATGTGTTTCTTTCTAGCTAGAAGTAGTGTCATGGTATGGAGCCCAGACATTTTTACTTATGTGGATGATGGAAAGCGAGGCGCCACGGTTATATCGGTCTCTACGGGGCCGATGGATGATATGGTCGACAAACTGACCATTACACCCCATAGGGCGGGGAAACGTATTGTTCAGGGATTACTAATCCACTTCAAATGTGGACTAGCCCTGACGCTCTAGCTGCAGTTGCGGCTGTATCCCAAGACATGGTAGGCTTGATTGTCTCGAATTCGGTAAGGACGGTCCCCTTGCCTTAGTTCACAATGAAAATCCAACTTCCAATACGAAATTGTGCGGTTTTGATTGTAAACCTATATATGGTGGCATAGTGTCATGGGATGCTTATGTCGTCTATGATTGATACATTATGACTGAAATTGTTTTTGAAACATATATGCATTAGTAATAATGCCAAATGATTTTGATTTATACGTATCAAGCATATTTTGGCCATTATAAGGTAAAACTCTATCCTCCGGCTCGCTTTGCATTGTGTGATGGGACCTGAGTCTTATAATGGCTTCATTTTCTATAAAAAGCATTGCGTTGTTGAAACGATTTACTTGTTTTATGCACTGGCAATCCGATGGAGTAAACCTATTCTGCGTTAGTGGCACGACCCTGTGATTGGCCTTATTATTAAGTAAGTTAAGTAGATATCTCATACCAGTCCCACGACTGACTAGTAGTTTGTTTCACTTTGCAAATTCGAGTGCCCCTATTATCTATGCGGGAAGCCTTGTATTTAGGTTTCAGCTGGTTCATTCTGGATGGCTATGGAGCTAAAGACGGATTCTATCATTTATATTATGTTTGATTCCACTGCAGACATTTTTATATAAAGCTAAAAGTGTATTTTGTACTAAGTATGATCCTGTTATGCTGCATAACTCTGATGATTATATTTGTTCCACTGTAATTTATTGTACATTATCTGGTGTAATGATATATTTCTGTTCTGTTGTCATTGTTTATGTGTTATATTCTAAAGATTATCCTTGCTTCCTTGGCACAGGAGTTTGGGTCGCCACAGTTGGTATCAGAGCTATGGTTAATCTTAGCTCTAAAATATAACATATTAACAAACTCGTCAGAAATAGAATCAGTAGTGACGAATAACTCATTATAGAGAGGATCAGTAATGTCCTAGAATGAGTATAGCAGAATAAAATACACCCCTATAAATGCATTTGTACTAAAATGTATGCCTCTATGGTTTACAATATCTTTTTTGTTGGCATGACTCTTTGTCTGCTATTTGCAGATATAGTAGAAAATGAGTGGCAGAAGAAGAAGTAATTCTATGGTTCAACAATCTAATGAGCCCATCGTGCTCCCACGGTCAGAATCAGATCTAGAAGCTTTAGTAAAGAAGTATCGAAATCTGGATGGAGTACCATTCATGGGCAAAGAATCTGCTATTGAAGCACAAGTCTGGATGCGTTCTTCTGAGAGAATTTTTCAAGGCTTGAAGCTGAGAGATGATTAGAAAAGATTACTGGCATCTTGGGTACTCAAAGATGAATCTTTAATCTGGTGGGAAACTATTACTAGGGATAATCCAGAAGGTAATATAACTTGGGATAAATTTAAAGAAGTTTTCAAAGAAAGATTTATTCCTCCAAAAGCAACTGAGCGACTAGATGGTGAGTTCTACTATCTGAAACAAGGAGATATGACCATTCAGGAATATCAGAATAAAATCAATGAAATTTCTCGTTGTGGCCCAGAACTAATTCAAGATCCTTTGAGGAAGAATCTGAAATTTATTAGCGGACTTCAAAGAAAGTGTGAAGGTAGAGTAACTGCACACGTGAATCTTCCTTTTTCTAAGATGATACAAATGGCTTATCGTTATAAGGATCTTGATAAGCAAGGTGTTTTGGAAGATGAAGAGGAAGGAGGTTCTAGCAACAAAAGGAAGTTTGAAACGGATAGTCCTGAGGCAAGTACAAAGCCAGAGGACAGTAAGGAACCCGAGTCAGGTAAAATACCTGAAATAAATAAAAAGAAGAGAGTAAAGACCATCGTGTGTCTCAAGTGCAATAAGAAAGGGCATTCGATAAGGAACTATGAATCTTTGAAGAAACAAAAGAATGTTGGATCTAAATCCAGAAAGGAGTTTCAAGAGACCAAGGAGTGCAATCTTTGCCATCAGACTAGTCATGTAAAGCAAGATTGCCAGTTGTTGAAAGCGACCAAAGTGGCTCAAGTCAATAAAGTGGCGGAAACTCCAGCGCCCTCAGCCAGTCAAGTAAGGCCATATGTTTTGGAAGGCATGCTTACTATCAAAAATATTCCAATTAAAGTACTGTTTGATACAGTCGCGTCACGAAGCTTTATTGCAAGTAATGTGGTTAAGAAATTGGATTTAAAATTGAAAAAGCTCAAAGAACCCATTAGTGTCCATAATCCGATTGGGGGTTCCCTCAATCTTAATTGGATTTGTAGGGTTCCTATCTCTTTTTCCCGTTATCGGTTCCCTTCCATCTCGATCGTCATGAATTTTACCGAATTTGATCTTATTTTAGGATTGGATTGGTTAACCCAATACGAAGCTGAAGTTAAATGCGCCGAGAGAATTGCTAAGGCAAAGAATAAATTAGGGAAGTATATAACCATACCATGTGAAGGTCCAAATTCAGATAGAAAAGAATTTTGGTCAGCTCTTGATGTTTCTCCTGCACCAATAGAAAATATTCCTGTCGTCATAGGAAATTTTCCCGTCGTCATAAAAAATACTCCTATCGTTAAAAATTATGCGGATGTATTTAAAGAAGTGGATAGCTTACCTTCGCGTAGAGAAATTGATTTCAGAATTGATCTAATTCCGAATGCAAGGCCAGTAGTGCATGCTATTCGGAGAATGACTTTAAAGGAGAAAGAAGAATTGGGTGAGCAAACCCGACAATTATTATGGAAAGGTCTGATCAGGCCTAGTTTTTCGAATTGGGGTGCAGCAGTAGTGTCTGTTCCAAAGTCAGACGGTACTCTCAGATTATGTGTTGACTATCGTGACTTCAGTAAGCAGACATTGAAGAATAAATATCCATTACCCCGTATAAATGATCTATTGGATCATTTAAATGGTGCGAAGGTGTTTTCAAGGATGGACCTGGCTAAAGGTTTCCATCAACTTCGTATTGCCGAAGAATGTGTTACTTTGACAACATTTAAAGGTGCCGACTTATTCTATGAGTGGTTAGTAATGTCGTTCGGCTTATGTAACGCTCTATCTTATTTCGTCGATCTAATGAACAGATTATTCAGAGAAGTCTTGAATAAATTTGTACTGGTTTTCATCGTTGATATATTGATCTTCTCTAAGTCAGCTAGCGAGCATGCTAAACATTTGGAATAAGTGTTGGAAATTCTGAGAAAGAACGTATTAAAAGCCAAATATTCCAAATGTATATTTTGGCAATAAGAAGTGAAGTTCTTTGGTCGCGTCGTATCAAAGGAAGAAATTCCAGTTGATCCAAGTAAAAGTACATCTATTCAAGATTGGAAACAACCTAGTACACCCACAGAAGTCCGAAGTTTTCTAGGATTAGCTAGTTATTATCAGAAATTTGTTAAAGATTTTTCGTAGCTATCTAGCCCATTGACACAACTTACTAAGAAACACGCAAGATTTAATTGGACTTCAGAATGTGAGGTAGCTTTCCAAGAGCTGAAATTAAGGTTGACTACAGCTCCGGTGTTGACTATTATTGATGGCAATCCAGATTTGACGGTCTATACAGATGCTTCTTTTGAAGAGGTTGGTGCGATGTTAATGCAAAGAGGCCAAGTAGTTGCTTGTGCTAGCCATCAGTTGAAACCGTACGAGAAGAGATATGCTACTCATGATATTGAGTTGTTAGTCGTCGTATTTGCTTTGAAAATCTAGAGGCACTACCTATTGGGTGAGAACTTCGAATTATACACCGATCAAAAGTTGTTAAAGTATTTGTTCACCCAGAAGGATTTGAATTTGAGACAGCAGCGTTAGCTAGAATTTCTTGCAGTGTTCGATCTAGATATTTTGTGTACTCCAGGGAAAGCCAATGTCATAGCTGATGCGCTCAGTCGAAATAATGCGATCATCGCTAATCTTATTATTACGCCTTCACTGATTGAGAAGATCTTTGTTCTCCAAAAATACGATGAATTTATTCAAAGAATTAGCCAGCTAATCCGAGAAGGTAAAGCTTTAGATTTTCAGCTGGATAGTAATGGGATTCTGAGGTTGCAAGGGCGAATTTGTGTTCCAGAACTCAGAAGAGAGGTACTAGATGAATGTCACAAATCTAAGCTCAGTCTCCACCCTGGTGTGAGTAAGATGTATAATGACCTCAAAAGCACATTCTGGTGGAAGTCATTGAAAAGAGACATTTCAATATATGTTAGCCAGTGTTCTACTTGTCAACAAGTCAAAAGCGATCAACAGAAACTCGCCGGATTGTTGCAACCATTGGAGGTTCCAAATTGGAAGTGGGAGCGAATTTCCATGGACTGTATAGATGGTTTTCCCAGAACCAAGAAAGGAAATGACATTACATGGGTGATCGTAGATCGTTTCACGAAGACTGCCCATTTTATACCTGTCAGTTCAAATAGAACAGCTAAGAGTCTGGCGCAGATTTATTTCAGAGATATCGTTAGACTACATGGAGTTCCCAGTAGTATTGTTAGCGATCGTGAGCCGATATTCGCTAGTAAATTCTGGGAAGCATTTCAAGAAGAGCAGGGAACAAAGTTAAACCTTAGCACCGCATATCATCCTCAAACATATGGCCAAACTGAGAGGGTGAATCGTATATTCGAAGACTAATTGCGGGCATGTATTATTGATTTTGGCGGATCGTGGGAAGATCACTAGCATTTGGCTGAGTTCTCATATAATAATAGCTACTAAGCAAGTTTGGGAATGTCGTCGTTCGAAGCATTGTATGGAAGACCATGTAGATCTCGCGCATGTTGGGTGGAAACTGGTAATCGACTAGTATTGGGTCCTGACATGATTCGTGATGCTTCGGATAAAGTAGATTTCATTAAGAAGCGACTGCAAACAGCTCAGAGCTGGCAGAAGAGTTATGCAAATTCAAGAATAAGAGATTTAGCATTTGTTGTTGGTGATTATGTCTTTTTGAGAGTTTCTTCGATGAGAGGAGTAATCTGATTTGGGAAAACAGAGGAGTTGGCGCCCAGATTTATTGGTCCATTTCCAATACTAGAAAGGATCGGAACTCTTGCTTATAGGGTTCAATTGCCTGACCAGCTGCCCGGTGTGCATGATGTATTTCACGTGTCTCAACTTCGAAAGCATGTGCATGATCCGAATCTGATTGTAGAAGAAGCAGTGCAACAAGAATTTGATATTACTCCAAAATTAGCAGTGGGAAGAGAGCCACTGAAAATTATTGGCAAAGAAACCAAGGTTCTGAGACTTAGTCAAAGTGCAGTGGAGCGAAGATCCTAGAGACTGTATATGGCAGAAAGAAGACAGCATTAAGCATGCTTATCCCAAGTGCAGATGGACATCTTTGATTAGCTCTGGTGCAAGGTACATTTACAATATCTTGCATTTCTGTTTTGTTTCCTACTTTACTATTGTTTCTTTTACAGAGACGAAAAGTTTTAAGTAGGGGAGATTGTAACAACCTGGAAAATCAGAACCAATTTAAAATTTTTATTTTAGCAATTTTAATGAATTTTGAATATTTAAAATGATTTATTTTAAATAGTAACAATTTAAAATTTATTTAAATTGAAGTTAGGGCATATATATTTATTTTAATTATATAACGAGCCTGAAGTGGCGCGGTAGTTTGAAAATTCAATTTCAAATTTCAAATGAATGTACAGGATTCAAATTAAATCGGATTTCAGTAAAACCAGAAATATTTAAATCCGTTTAATAATATCTTTGTAACGAATGTGAAAAATCCAGATTTCATTACGGGAATTGAAAGATATATCCAGTTGAAAATTTAAAATAGTCGCTATGGAATTTAATATAACATATAGCCCTTAAAAATAGCCATTTTGCAAACGAACTCCGTTTTCGATGAAACCACTTTGGTTGAATTCGGAATGTCAATTTATTGCTAGGTTTAAAATTCCATAATTTTTGGAATTAATATAAAAGCATGATAAATTAAAATGCATTTGGTAATTTCAGTTTGAATTGGATCGACTAAAAAATGACCATTTTTCAAACGGTCTCCAAATTCGACGAAATTAGTTTTTTGGGACCGTATCGTCCAAACAGAGTTAGATTTATTTTCGGAAATTTTTGGAATCGGTATGTGGCACCGGCAAATTTAACTGTACGTTCAAATCTAAAATTGAATATTTTATATTTTAATTTGAAGAAAAACTAACTGAAATAGTCAAATGGGATTACGAAACATATTCCATTGTGTCTGAAATGAGGGTATTTAGTTGGAAGCAACAGTCGTTGGGTTCAATTTGGAGTTCGGATGGAGAAACGAGAATTTTGGAATAAATATACATATATATCAACCAGTTAAATAATTCCTTTCATTATTTAATTTTCCAAAAATCAAGAAAAACCCCTCGTAACCCGCTTCTCGATGGCGGAAAGCATTCTTTCCTTCTCTCCTCCACAACTTCAAATCCACACAGTAAAATCGAACCAACTTTTAGAGGATTTTGTAGAGGAGCTCGAGATCTACAAATCCTTATAAAGTTTGGTATTTATCGTTCAGTATTTCTTGAGATCCACAACCACGAAGTCGGAGAGTTCATCGCGCCGCCGTGCCTCAGATCCGCCGTCGAGCTGGACGTCACTGGTGGTGCCGGGAAGCTCTCTCCTAGCCATTCGACGTGATATCATCCGATCATTCCCTCGTGCAATGGTTTGAACGAAAAATTCAAACCTAGTTTTGAATCAAAGAGTTGAGGTACGGGTTTAATTAATTAAATTGTTTATAACACTTTAAAGCGTTGCAAAGTTGGTTAATCGTATAAAAATCATATCTTCTTCTTATGTAGTCGAAATCCAGTGAAACAAGAGGCATTAGGACTATGACATCGTACGCTACATTCTAGAAGAGACTAGGATGCATTTGGAGTTCTCTGCAATTTTAAAAGGAGTGGAACCCAATGTGAGATTTCTAAATTCAAATTGGAATGTATACACATTGTATAAATTATATAAGCAATGTATAAATTATATTAGCGTTGTATATCTTACATACAAGCGTTGTATAAATTATATATGCGATGTATAAATTATATATACGTGGTATAAACCCTATATGCATTGAATGGAATTGAAATGGAAATGAAATATATTATTGAAATGAAATATATTTATATACATACATACATACATAAATAAATAATATATATGTACTCCCCACGTCCACAGACCATGGACGATATAAATTGTTTGGATTGTGATTGTGAATGACTGATTGTGGTTGCAACAAAATTGGTTGTGTTTGTGATATATTCATTGTGTTGTGAAAATTAATGATATTGTGAAAATCATTGAAATGAAACCCTTGAATCGTCGCAAGGCCTAGGATAGCAGAGGAGTCGTGCTGGACACGGTGTCAGTTTAAATACCCTGTCGTTGTAATGCCGAAATTTTCTGAAATATTCATGTATTGAAAAATATTTATGTTGAATATATTATTTGAACAATAAAAATCATAATTTTATTGTGTATATGAAGTGTTAAAAATATTCGTAAGTTGAGTAAATTGTTTAAACAATAAAAATCACATTTTTATTGTATATACGAAGTATTAAAAATATTCGTATGTTGAATAAATTGTTTGAACAATAAAAATCACACTTTTATTATATATACGAAGTGTTAAAAATATTTGTATGTTGAATATATTGTTTAAACAATAAAAATCACGTTTTTGTTGTATATACGAAGGGGTAAAAATATTCGTATGTTGAATAAATTGTTTGAACAATAAAAATGACGTTTTTATTGTATTTATGAAGTGTTAAAAATGACCGTGTGTTGAAATAAATATTTGTTTGCTATAAATATTATTTTTAACATGTATATGAGCTAAATAGAATGGTCATGAGTTGAAATATATTTTTGTTTGCTAAAAATATTATTTTTAACATACTAATGAAGTAATAAAAATAACCGTGTGTTGAAATATATTTTTATTGGTTAAAAATATTATTTTTATCACATGTATGAAGTACTGAAAATAACCACGGGTAGAAATAAATGCTTGTTCATTAGAAATATTATTTTTAACATGTATATGAACTTTAAAAATAGTCATGTTTGGAAATAATTATTGTTCGCTAAAAATATTATTTTTTTAGCGTAGATATGCATATATACACACATGCTGAACAGGAAAATGGATTAGCTGTTGAGTAAAGAATTTATTTGCATGCCCGACAAATAGGTAAGCCTTAATGTGTTGGCTACATAATTTTATTTATTATACAAACTCCTGTGAATGCCATTGGATGCGGTGTGCTGGTTGTTCTGTGTGGGATTATAAACAACACCATAGAATAGCAACAATTAATTTTGAACTACATTGCATGTAATACTTCGTGAAGATAGCATACTCTATCATATACCACATAAGCATTTGGAGCTTATGTGATGAGGTTGGAATTACCATACAAGCGAGATGCTTGTATGGAGATGGATGCTTTTCAGGTTGAACCGAAGATGAACTATTGATGTCATAGCATATCATGTTCCATATAAGCAATTGGAGCTTATATGAAGAAGTTGGGATTACCATACGGGCAAGACGCTCGTATGGCTATGATTGAATTGCAGGTTGAACTGAGGACTGATATGGACTAAATAAAACATACCGGTAAATTGCCAGATTTAATAAAAACTCCACATGGGTCTGGAGTTAACAATAATCACGTCTCTCTAGTTATTAGACACGACACATGAATTATTCATTTCCAACATGGACAAGGTGGCGAGATTTATCTCTGAAGTTATTATACACACTCCCTTAGGCATAGATAGGTCACTAAAAATTATGTGTGCTCATACTGGATTTATTAGGTACCTAATACGGCCTAATAAATTTCCAAACCTCTCCCCATACAATGGAGGTTATGGAGAAAATTTTCGAAATTTAAAGGCATTAGCCAAATTTTTGAAGTGAAAATGGTTTAGAATCATCGAATAAGCTATGCTTATAAATATATAAATATAATTAAAATAAAACGAATCACGCAGCTGTAGTTCGCGTTTTGAAATCGTAATTTTAAACGATTATTACGGGAGATCCGACCACCGGATTTTTCCGAAACCGGAACCATTGGGTTCGCTTTGAAAAGATCTTTCCAACGTTGTAAAATTCGTTAAGATCCAACGGTTAGATTTTGCGAAATGTCTAATCCAAATTTAGACGAGAGCAGCACCGTTGCCATCGAATGACCTGAAACGTCGTTCGATGAAAATGGACTATTTTTCATTTATATAAAAATAGTGGAAAATCATAATAAAATATTATAAACGATATGGAATGGAAATAAACCAATTTAACTTGGTTTATTGGATATTCTGATGGTTAGATGTATTTGACATGAAATTATTATATTGAATTAAAACGTAAATGTTGAATAATTTAACCATGGAAAAGAATTGATTTGAATTCTATGTACACGTGAATTATTTGAAAAGGCCGAGTTAATTCTCATTTCAAATAATTGATCGACGATTAAAAGTTGAAGATATGAAGACGGTGCAAGACCGTTGATCTTCATATTGAATGGATTACTACTGATGCCTTGGCTCGGTTTGCTCCCATGAGGGGTTACAGTGGTAGTAGTCCGGACGTATTTGTTGATTGTCCGGATGTGCAAGGGCCTCTCTCCTGTATTAGACATACAGGACACGGAATAAGGTGCCTTCGATTTCGTTCAGACCCAGAACGAACTAGTAAATGGATGTGTGTCTGACATTGGATTTTATTCTGGGATGATTGATTTCTATTAAATATATATCTGTTTGGTGGTGGAGAATGTATTATCTTGCTTAACACTCTTCTTTGAGACGTACGAGCTCAGAGGTTATATATCGATAGACATCAGTCGCATGACATGAATTGTCAATGTGGCATGCTAAGATGCAAATGATCAAGGCTTTTGTTGAAAAGCATAGCCTTGTGGTTGATGATCAAAGCACGGCTTTAAATAGCATAGCTTTGTGTATAGCGTTAACTCGCGAGCCTCACACCCCAGTGTGAACCAGAAATGGGAGAGGACCTCAGGGACGACATGCGTTTCTTTCTAGCTAGAAGTGGTGTCATGGTATGGAGCCCAGACATTTTTACTTATATGGATAATGGAAAGCGAGGCACCTCGGTTATATCGGTCACTACGGAGCCGATGGATGATATGGTCGACATACTGACCATTACATCCCATAAGGCGTGGAAACGTATTGTTTAGGGATTATTTATCTACTTAAAATGTGCACCGGCCCTGATGGTGCAGTTGCGGCTGTATCCTCAGATATAGTAGGCTAGATTGTCTCGAATTCGGTAAGGACGATCCCTTGCCTTGGTTCACAATGGAAATCCAACTTCCAATACGACATTGTGCGGTTTTGATTGTAAACCTATGTATGGCATCATAGTGGCATGGGACGCTCATGTCGTCTATGATTGACACATTATGATTGAAATTGTTTTTGAAACATATATGCACTAGTAATAATATCATATGATTTTGATTTATATTTATCAAGCATATTTTGGCCATTATAAGGTAAAACTCTATCCTTCGGCTTGCATTGCATTGTGTGATAGGAAATGAGTCTTATAATGGCTTTATTTTCTATAAAAAGCATTGCGTTGCTTAAATGATTTACTTGTTTTGTGCACTGGCAATCCAATGGAGTAAAGTCGTTCCGCGTTAGCGGCGTGGTCCTGTGATTAGCCTTATTATTAAGTAAGTTAAGTAGATTTCTCATACTAGTCCCATGACTGACTCATAGTTTGTTTCACTTTGCAAACTTGGGTGCCCCTATTTTCTACACGGGCAGCCTTGTATTTAGGTTTTAGCTAGTTCATTCTGGATCGCTATGGAGCTGAAGATCGATTCTATCATTTCTATTATATTGTTCCAGACTGTATTATGTATATTATGTTTGATTCCGCTGCAGACATTTTTATATAAAGCTGAAACTGTATTTTGTAATAAGTATGATCCTTTTATGCTGTGTAACTCTATTATATTTTTTCCAGTGTAATCTGTTGTACATTATCTGGGGTAATGATATATTTTTGTTCTGCTGTTATTATTTATGTGTTATATTCCAAAGACTATCCTTGCTTCCGTGGCATGGGAGTTCGGGTCATCGCAGATATAATTTTTTTTTAAGTCAGATAGACATAGAGTAATTAAGGAATTTATTAGGAAAATTAATGTTGCTAATGCATTTCTATTGATTTAGAGATGTTAGATCTTAAAAGTCTGAGTTATTCTCAGACCTAACCTTTCATTAGCCAATCATGTTTTGACAAATATATTAAATTTAGTGAAAAAGCACTACTTTATAAGGAAATAAATTAGTTTTCTTTTAAGTAGCATTTTAGTGGAAATATATAAGACTATCCACAATATACAAATATGACCCGCTTGGTTTTATCCAAATTATATGTCTAACAAGATTAGCGATTCAATCATAACCTCAAACGGTTATGCACAATGATTAGCTCCCATACCCATGGTAAAACTTCCTAAGATAGGTTATTAAATCCTAAGATATAACTTTTTGGTGTATATGAAGCCTTTAAACCACCCACAAACCAATAATAAAAAGTCGGATCATCTAACCACTTAATACCTCACTAAATCAAAAGAGGCAGTTTCTCTTCGCCATCGGATCCTGTTAACGGTAAAAATTGTCGAAAACACCCGAGATTCCAATCACTTAGGAATTATAGTTTCAGTCGGAAAAGTAAATGCGAAAAGCAGTAAATAACACAAGAGATTTATAGTGGTTCATCCTCGCGAGAGACCTGCGTCCACTTTGGAAGAGTCATTGGAATATTATTAGTAACAAAGAGTTACAAGGCCTAGACTATCTCATGGTGTCTCTTTACATTCATCTCTAAGTTATATGAAGTCATAATGGTCATATGCAAAGTATTGGGGAAAAGACACTTTTTTCCTTCTTCTTCCTCAAAGCATGGATGTCATTAAAGAGGCTACTTGGATCTCTCTAGAGGTGTCCAATCACCAAATTCCAACACCTTTGAAGTGTGAGATCAAGGGGTATTTAAAGTGGAGAGGTTAGGTGAGAATATGTGGGAGTAGGTAGGATTTGGGGACCATAATAGTACATTTCGGATCCCAAAGCATGCTCCTCTAGAAATCCGTATCCCATCCCATATGCCCAAAAAATTCGTACCCCATTCTAGGGGTATGAAATTCATACCCGATGAGGTATAAGTTTTATACTGGTTGGAACGGGGGATTTAGGATACGAAGATGTGGACATGGCCTAGTTTCGAGGGATGCGAAGATCAGGGAAATTGTTTGCTGAATCCTGACTTTGAGTTGATCCGGTAATTCTAGGTAATATACTTGTTAGCGGAAATCGGATGAATCGGGCGGTGCCCAATTGTTTGACCTTATTGGTTAGGTCGATCGCCGCCAGGATTATAGGGCCCTAGACCCCCGTCGGCGCTGCGCCCAGACCTGCTGACGTCAAGCCTTCGGCTTGGGGAATGGCTCGCCTTCGGCTCGGCTGCGAATGGATACTGATGGATGTCGCATCCAAGGGATGTGACAATTTGCTAGTGGCCCAACTAGAGTCTTCTAGTACTGGACCCCCTGATGATGTTGGCAACACCTCTGGGCTGTAATATCACGTGATATGTTGAGTCAAGCGTGTGTTGCGTACTTTTGGGAACCGAACCAAAAGGCCGGTTAACTGATCCAAATATTGTGACATCATGTATTTCGATCTAAATTTATTTAAGCCATGGATTCCTCTTTCCCATCCAACCATGATTCCAATCAACCTCCACCTTTATCTACCCTCTCTTATGTCATCGCTCTATCACCATCGCTGGACGATGTTCCGTCATTGATTTCGATGGCCACTGAAGCCCTGATTTTCCATTCTGCCTGCTGCTCCGCCTTCTCAACCACTTGTCTCTTCTTCTCTACCACCTCTCACCACACCAGAAATGCCAATTAGGCAGTGCTCATGGTCATATCTTATTTGATTTGGCAGTGTTATAGATCATATCAAATTTTGGTGTCTTCTTTAATTTTATACGACCATTATCCATATCAAATTGATAATTTGTCTTTGTATGCGATTGAGCACCAGAAGTTCGTTGAATTTGACATCAAAATTTGAATTTGTTTTGCAGCCTGAATGATTGATAATTCTCCACTGCACTTCACCGAAAGAAGATTTGTCAATATATCTCAAAATCAAAGTAGATATGGAAGCACAACAAAACAATTATTACCATGGTAACATGTATGATAATCCAATTGAAGATGAGCGTAGGGTAGTTTTAAACAATGATGATGAAGAAAAAAATGGGTGTGGCCGTTACAAAGAAAATGGGAAAGATTTATCTCTTATACTTGGTAATTCATTGGGCCTTCTTGACCCCAGTCATCAATACCAGCCTAGAAGATATGCCTTTACAAAGAAACACAACATGTGCATAGATAGACAAACTAATAGTAAGGAGATAATCCAACAAGATGTTTGAGAGCCCCATCAACTTCTACACGTATAGAATTTTGCCTCCATAAAATATAATAGGCTGCAATGATTCAGTACTACTAACCTGTGAAACTATAATTAGATCAAACTGAAAATTAACTAATTCTTTTTGAATATTTTTAATGGGTCATGGTAGGTTATTAACATGAACAAGATGAATGTCGACATATGGACTACCAAATTTGAAACATGACTTTATTTGCCTGATTTAATGTCTTCTTCTTTTGTTCTATGGTGCTTGTATCAGCACTGTTAATCGACTTTTGAAGCCGAGGGTATTTATTTGTATGCTTCAACAGAACTATTAAAACAACACCTTCAACATAAAACCGGACATTGTAAACAAGTTGAAACAGTTTGCAAGTGTATATTGTATGAAGCTGTAAATTTTTTGTTAGCAATGACCATGCATCATTTATGTCTCATATAAATAAGTAGGCAATGTAGAATTATATATGGAACTTCGAAGTTTTAATAATCTAACAAATTTATGGTCGCCTTAATTTCCTTTAACCATGAAATTCTTTGTCTAAAAATAACAATTAATGAATTGGTTATGTAGTACATATTTTGTTGCCAATTATTACATAAAGATATACTTACATATCAAGAGGACAGTAAAATGGTTTGTCACTAGTGGTACTTTTTAAGGGAATGCATGCAACATGGGAAACATAACAGAAGGTATGACGAGGATGCATGATCAACATATATAAGAAACTAATGGTATAAATATCAGTATATATATACAACAAAAGTGATAACAGATTTAACATTAACTATAAAGGGAAGAAAAGAAGGTCGTCATTTAAGTATGGGTATTGAATATTTTTTCAAATTATTTTGTTACTTACTACATATGGATGTGAACAAATGCTTTATACATGTTGATCACACTCATTTGGTAAGATAGTTTTGTATAGTCAAATTGTTGACTGCACACTAACATGTATTTCTGATACAAAGTAAAATAAGAATGAATGTGTTCATCAAAATAATACAACTGGTTCGCTATGGATATTTATTAAGTGATATCTCCCAATTTAAAATTTTCAACTCACCATATGAAATTCACTAATACGATAATACCTTGGTTATTTTCGATCAAATGCTAGCCATTTAACTATAAGCTATATTACCATTCTATAAGATGGTGATAATGATCCAAATACCTCCCTTATAGTTGGTGAACAGTATCTTGAGAAGAGGCCCAAAAATAAAAGATATGTGCAAACCTAACTAAGTTACATTTTTTCATATAAACTCTTGAATCGCTTTTACGCTTTTTTGGTTAACAGATTGTACGATACCAAACTATATTTGCTAAATTATGTTACTTGAAACATTTGATTTCCAGTTCAACGAGGCTGTGATTTTACTCTACATTTGTTCCCTTACAACATCTTATAATTTTATAATCCTCTTCATACTAGTACAAAACATAACAAATACTTAACATGGATAGATGTATTGTGCATGAACGTGAAAATGAAAATGTCCCCTACAACTTTCAATTAAATCAATAATTAATGTAACGAAAAATAATTGCATTACCCAATCTAAGTAGGCAAAAAATGATTTTGTAAATCCTATTAATTTAACTTACACGCTTACTGCATTAGATAACGCAATTAGTATGACCAAAAATTAACTATAGTAAAAACCACTGCATCATTTTTCCCAAGTATTGTGATTTGGAGAAAGAAGAAGAAACCCTAAATCAGTAGTTCCATTTTCTTTAGTTTTAATATAGCCAAGGTACAAAATTATCAAAGCATTAACAAGAAAAAAAAAGGATTAGAGGAAGATATGGAAGAAGCAGCAACAAACCTGAATGGCGGTTTCTAATTTGGGGAAGTAGTCTTGATTCAGGAAGAGAGGAGAGCCATCACAATTTTAAGGGAGAAGAGGGGAGAGCCATCGGTTTTAATAGAAACAAGAAGTCTTGATTTGGAGCCACCATTTTTTTAGTCTGGGAAATGTTTTTATTTTGGCCGAAAATAAGAACTGAAGAGGGAGAAGCAAAAAAATAAAAATGAAAAGGGACGGGGAAATATCATGTTGTTTTGATACGGCTCGAATCCATATCAAATGAACTAATCCGAAGTTTTCAAGATCTATGGTTAGATTTTTAGGGGTTGGGAGAGGTGCAGATAGGTTGAGCTGTAGCAAATGAAATTTGGTACGGCTATGAGCTGTATCAAATTCGATATGGCTTAAAGCCGTATCGAATCTCCGCATCTTGGTGTGCCAAATTTGTTGTTTTGTTATAGTGTCTGCTTTCTACACCACCTTCTTCCCAACACCTCTCTTATGCCGCAATAGTAGCTACTAAGTCCCTACTGTGCCATTCGTCGGCGCTAGTCAAGTCATCATCACCTTTAGGCAAAAGCCTTCCCTCTCCATTCATTTACATGCACTATTGGATTTTTGAAATTCAACAACTGTTGCTACCACTGCGCATCCAAAGGCCACGTGGTGAAGGCCTGTAGGAACCCCAAGATTTGTTATAGGTGTGAATTTTTCGGGAATTCAAATAAAATCTGCACGTGTCTGGGTAAACAACAAAACACATTTTTTGCATCGATTACCCCAAATAACTCTGCCTATTCTCCTACTGTAGATGATTCGGCAGTCAAATCAAACTCTCTCCACTTACATATGCCGGCCATCAATAGCTCTTTATCTCTCGTCATCAAAAACCTGTGCTCTTCTTTCTTCTGCTCATATAGTTGACACTTCTTCTTCCGAAAAATCAATTTTTCTTCAAAAATAAACACTTCTTCATCTCCTAACACTGTAATGGCTCTCCCACTTAATACTTCTAATCTCGTTCGTCCCTCAATCATTGACGGTTATTGGAACCTCTTTTCCATACGATCAGCTCTTTCTAACACCTTTAATCGCCATGATTGGACCATTTACATCCTTATTGACCATCAATTCACTATCCACTTCCCTTAGATAGATATGTACGTAGCTGCGCAGAAACGCCAGTTCCTCTCCAAATAAGTAGGCTCGTTGGCTATGGAGCCTTGGACGCCGACATCAAAGATCTTTTTCAGAGAATTCGTGCCCACTACACGGGTAAGGATTAGGGGATACCCCACCCACCTTTTCCACCGCCCTGACTACCTCACCACTTCCATCTACCCTGTTGACCTTTATCTCAGGGCTGATGACTGCGGATGGGCCCAAAAAGACTTCCGCTTCATCTTCGCCAGAGTTAGAGTTCTTAAAGCAGTCAACCTCCCCTCCACCTACTCTATTTTATTAGATAACGCCCATTTTCTGATTACTGTAGAACACTGGGATCACTTCCACCCAACCTTAGACCCAAATGACCTACTTTTAGGTAACCGCCTCGAAAATGATCGAGATTTTATCATAGAACCCCTCCACCTCACCTCAACAGACCCGGAAAACCGTTTTGATGCCATGCTTATCGAATCTAACCCTCCGTGAACCCCCAGTACCTTTACCAGTGGTCGCTGACCCCATAGCCTCTGAACCAATCCCTAACAGCTCCATTGAGGTCATCGGGCCATTAACAAAGAACACCTCTGACCCAAGGTGGGACCCGATTGCCAATTTAGATCCTTTGACCCCCTTCCGTTACCGTAACTACCAACCCAAATGAGCTAGTAACACCTAACTTCATCGAAACCCTACCACCACCACCACCCGTGGAAGGTCTATCTCCAATGCTGGCTCCAACTTTCTCATCTTCCGTTGTTTGTTGAAGTGCCAAACTCAATGCTTCAACTTCTGGTAATTCCTCACCTTTTAAGGGCAGTTTCTTTTAGCCCGTTATTTTTTCCGATGAAAACTATGCCCTAAATAAAAAGTTAGCACGCTGCAGGGGAATTAATTTATCTCACGAGCAGTATTGTTCCATGCAATAATTGGAAAAGGAGAGATTATCCTTTTCTCAATGAACATTCTTTCTTAGAACATTCAGGGGTTAGGAGACCCCAGCAAACGGTTTGCAGTTAATTCCATTCTTTCTTCTTTACACCTCTGCATTCTTTTGCTGCAAGAACCCAAGCTTAACGACCACACCTTTATCAATTCATGTTTGAGTTCGTTGTTTTCTAAGTGGAAATCCATTGATGCTGTTGGTTCAAGTGGTGGTATAATTACTTCGTGGAACAATGTTCTGTGGTCCTCGCTACATGTCGTTAAATCCACCTCAGCACAAAGCATCATCGTCCTTCATCTCTAGACCAATGTCACCTTTCTCTTCTCCGATATCTATGGACCACCATACAATGACGATAAACGTTCGCTCTGGCTTGACTGCATGGACCTGGGCCTTAACCACAACGGTCCTTGGCTCATTTGTGGGGACCATAACGTCACATGGGGGCTAACCGAATGTAGCAACACTATCCCTTCATCTGAATCAGCTTACTTCAACGACTTCATCAATACCTACCCCTGATTGACCCTTCAATCACCAACAGGCGTTACGTTTGGTCAAACTGCCGTGAGACGCCTACTCTAGGTAAGCTTGATTGTTCTCTTTTTAATTCACTTTGCGATAATCATTTTCCGCTTTCCACCATCGCAGGCCTTGATTCATCACTCTCCGACCACTGCCCGATCCTGCTGGTAACTGACAACCTCTTACCCCCTCACCGTTCTTTCCGCTTTGAACGCCTATGGATAACCAAGCCTGGCTTCTCTGACTTTGTCAACACTACTTGGTCCTCTTTCCCTCAGTTAATTTTTTTTCCGTCACCTTTGTCACCAAACTTCGTTGCCTTGGAAAAATCATCAAGCTGTGGGATAATAATGTATGGAGTTCTCTTAGAAGACGCATCACCACTATTCTAAAGACATCCCTAACCTCAACATAAAAGAAGAAACATCTTCCCTTAGCACTGTTGATTCTGTCAAATTGTTTGAGCTTTAATTGGAGCTTCGACGGCTTCTTAAACAAGAGCAAATGGGTTGGAAACAATGATCAAAAGCTTGCTGGCTTTCTAAAGGAGATCAGAACACTGCTTTTTTCCATAATTCGCTAACGCCCACTTCCACCTACTTCAGAAACCTTCTTGGCCAATGCCCACCACCATCTATTAACTGGTCCATTCTTTACCCAGACCATGCCTGCATTCCCATTGATGATCCCTTCACTGAAAACGAAATCTTGTTGGCTTTAAAAGCCATAGACCTCAACACAGCATGTTGATTAGACGGTTTCGATCTTGCTTTCTGTACCATATTCTGGGAAATCATCAAACTTGACATCATCAACCTATTCCACTCTTTCCATTTCGATCCCACATGCATTAACATGAAGGTGCTAATGATCCTAACATCTTCTGATCGATCAGCCTACTCAACTGCTCCTTTAAACTATAACAAAGTTGTGTCTAACCATTTACAAGCTTTCATGCCCACCCTTTTGGTTTTGAACAGTTGGCGTTCATCTTGGGTAGAATTGATTACATCGCATCATCCCAAGGAATCATTTCTTACTGCCACTGCATGACTACTGAAGGCTTACTCCTCAAACTTTACTTTCACAAAGCTTTTGATCCTGTGAGTTGGGATTTCCTTCTTTAAATTCTCTCACATAGGGTTTTCCTCCACGTTGGTGTAGCTGGATCTCTGTCATTCTCGACTCTAGTTTATCTTTTGTTCATACCAATGGCATTGATGGCAACCATATCAAATCTAGGAGGGGTCTCTAAAAGGTTATCCTCTTTCACCCCTTCTCTTTATCTGCATCGCTGACGCCCTAAACCAGATGGTCAGACTTGCCCCTAACAGCCACATCCTAACCAACATCTAAACTCACCCCAATGACACGGTTTGTACCAATATCCAATTCGCCGATGACATTATTCTCTTCACCACTCCTTTGCCAAACAACATCCATTGCCTCAAAGTTCTCCTTTACTCCTTTGAGCTTATCTCAGGCCTTTCCATCAACTTCTCAAAAAGTTCCATCTTCATGCTAGGAGGCGTTGACCATCTTGGCCCATCTATCATCATGTTCTCAACTGCAAACTTCAACACTTCCCTGTATTGTATTTGGGTTTTCCCCTGCTCTCGACCAAACTCACCCGTAATGACTGGAATCCACTTATCACTAAATCGAATCAAGGCTTGCTCATTGGAAAGCTTCCTCCCTTTCATTTGCCAGGTGTTTAACTCTTGTCAAAATTGTCCTTACTACCCTTCACTTTACTGTCTTTCGATTCATCGTGCTCTAAGTTGGGTCACTAACTGCATTGATCACACCCACTGTTCCTTACTTTGGCATGGTGAATCTGCTAAATCACTTGTTAATTGGAGTTCAGTGTGCAGGGATATCAATGCTAGTGGTTTTGGGATACCTAATCTCTGCTCTCTTAACCGCGCTCTTCTTTTTAATTGGATTTGCCGCTTCTTAACACATGGTAACTTCATCTGGAAGTCTTTGGTTCTTTCTCTTTACTATAACAACCGTTATGGAGTGGTGTTCTGCGTTCTCTACCTCGTATCAAACATATATTCGCCATTAAAGTTGGTAATGGAACTATCAAACTTTTTTGGCTTGACAATTGGTTTTATGAATGCTCTCTAGCCCATCTCTACCCTTTCCTCCTTTTCATCACTCCCAATCCATCCATCACCATCCGTGAGGTTTTATAACAAGGTTCTTCGGCCATCATACCATCCACCTTCTTTCACCCTAACATTATTCATGATATTCGTGCTCAACATCATCCAGGCCACTACCCTTTCCCCTAACCCTGTCATGTACTCCTGGATCATCTCTGCCAATCACGTATTTTCGACCAAATACTTCAATAGGTACCTTACCTTCGCTGGCAGGTTGTTCGTTTAGCCCGGGATCTGGAAGATTAGAGCACCACCTAGAGCAAGCTTCTTCCTTTGGTGCCATGCTCGCGGGAAGATAGATACCAAAGATTGTTTGATCCATAAAGGCATTTTGGTTAACCCGTCATGTGTGTTTTGCCACCATGCCGAAGAATTTATTATGTGCATTCTCTCTGACTGTGACCTTAGTTACTACCTTTGGGTGTTGGTGGTCACATGTGTCTTTGGCCATATTCCTCCTCAATTCCAACATTTTGACTACTGGTAATACTCTTCCTCCTACACTGAACTGGATACTTTCATCGCAACATTTGCATGTATCGTTTGGCTTGAACGTAACAGCCATTGTTTTAACGGGCAATCAACTATAAGGCTTCAGTTGTGTCACAAAATTTGTTTAACTGATCCCTGAATACCTGATTCCTTGAGTAACCAATAGATCATCAACGAACACAACTACGAGCTTGTTCAACTGATCCCCGAAAACCCGATTCATAAGATACACAAAATATGTTTTCGCGTTAGTCAATCCAAATGGCATTACCAGTCACTCATAAAATTCGGACGGTGTCCTAAATGTAGTCTTCGACACACTATCCCTAGCCACTCTCGACTGTTGAAATCCCGTTGCCAAATCCATTTGGGAAAACACCTTATCTTCCTGAAGATGATCAAACATGTCACCGATTCTCGGCCATGGATACTTGTTCTTTTTGGTCATCTTATCCAGCTCAAAATAATCAACACATAATCATAATGATCCACTAGCCCTAGTTGCAAATACAACTTGTTCTCCCCATTCAGATACGCTTCTCCGAATGAATCCTTTACTCAGAAGATCATTCACTTGCACCTCTAACTCTCATTGTTCCTTAGGCCCCATCCACCTAAGAGGCATAACAATAGGTTTGGCTCCATCCACTAAATCAATACGAAACTCAATCTCTCGCTACGACGACAACCCTTTTACTTCATCAAACACATCAGAAAACTCTCATACGATTGGCACAGATGACAACCCATCCCGTGGAATCACAAGAAAATATAAAAAGCTAACTAGAACTCCATCCTGCAGTAGACAACATATCACAATCGTTCGCCCTTCCACATTCCCGATTATCGTCTCGAGATTCTCGCAATCAACAATAGCCGCATATTTCTTGAGCTAGTCTATACCCAAAATAATTCCAAACCAGCGAAATTCAAAATAAACAATCACACACAAAAGAGCAAACACGACTCGATAAAACTAAACCACGACAAAGCATAAAAAGACTAGACGACCCCCTACTAGATTAGTCACAACTAATGGTCTATCAATAGTTTTAGGTTCTAAACCTAACTTTAAAACAAGACCACTACAGATAAAAGAATGTGATGCTCTAGTGTTAAACAAAACTCGAACAGAAAGCATACCTTGCACTATGACATTCTTCCCCTTCTCCTCCGTAGTCGAACCCCTCGAGGAAGATGGAACAAAAACCAAAGCATATGCCCCTACAATCTGCTTACCTTTTGATAAATATAGGCAGTTCTTCCTCACATGCTCAAGTTTATCACAGTTATAACACTTTCCTTCCACCTTAGGGTTCTTATAATCACTGGAATAATGGCCCTTCTGTTGATAGTTATAACAAGTAACCTCTCCTTTCGGCTTTTTCTGGCCATTTTCCCTTATTGTTGTTTTCGTTTTCCATTCCACTTTTTCTTATTACCACCACTTTGTTGTGGTTTTGGCTCTTCCTTACACCAACAATAGTCTCCCCTTCTGAGGAAACAAACTCTCCTTCCTTAAAGATTTCTCGACCAATTTGTCAAAAGAGTCGTCAATATGGTCAATTAGTTGCTTCCCCAAACTCTCATCCAAACCTATAACAAATTTCTTGTTCTTATGGTAATGAGTCTCGATATGCGACCGAACATACTTGGATAAAGCTTCAAACTCTGTCACATGCTCAGCAATAAGTCTCTCGCTTTGCTTTAGATCAACGAACTTCTTAAACATTTTTGATTTTTGGATCGTAGAAATGAACTTTTCCTCAAACTTAGTTCTAAACTGATCCCAAGTAATCCTATGCTCTGGAGTCTCCAAAGTAATAGAGTTCCACCAATCCATCGCTCGTCCTTGCAATTTCCTTGTTGCAAGTTTGCTCTTAGCCGCATCGTCAATTCCTAAATCTCCCAAATTCCAAACACAAGTATCTAACCAATTCTAAATCTCAAAAGTAGGTTCCGCACCATAAATGGTTTACTACCTGTTAGATCAAAATTTGGCTCTAACACCCAAATTGTCCTAATTCGTAGGGAATTATAACTGAAAAATGAGGAAAAAGCAGAAAACACACACGGTTTATAGTGGTTCGGCGTTAACGAGCCTACGTCCACTTTATATGCTATTGATTATACTTTGGATGCTAGTACAACCAATGATTTCTCTCAGACTCACTCTTACAATTACGATTTCTCTCAAACTCACTCTTACAATTACGATTTCTCTCAGTTATGTCGAAGTAAATCTGGTATGAAATAGTAGTATGGCAGTAATAGTGGAACCAATCCTTAAAACTGCCAAAATATCCTGAAAATTGCCCAGTTCTGGGCTATTTATAGTTGATTTTGTCAGGCGGATCGCGGTCATACATGGCGCAAATCCCGAGAATATCGGATCGGATCGTAGCTTGATCAAGAATTGGTCAATATGACAGTTGGTGACAGGTGTCGCGAGATCCATACATCTTGGATCATGATAGATTGGGTCATGGTCTTCGCTGCATCTTCTGGGCTTGGATCGGGTCGAGGTGGTATAGGCAGATCGATCCGCATAGGGGTTTAGCGACCCGGTAGGGCGATCCAAAAAGGGGCGATCCGACCTGAGGATGGTTGAGCGACTGCGATCTGACTTCTTGTGAACTAGAGGAATGAGACTTCATAGTTTCTTCTTGTGTGTGAACCTTGATGGCTTGGTCAAAAAGCTAGCCAACATTTTTCCCCCTCGAAGTATGTTTTATCGAGGATAGAACATGCTTCGAAACTGCAGAGACATCTTTTCATAGGGAGATGCAAATCAATGGTTGCGTCTGTCTAAAATGTCGTGTCACTTCGGAAAGTCGCATTCCTTGATTGGTATAAATATCAGATAAATCCTCAATCATTTCTCTTTTTATCGGATAATTTCCATCTTTGGAATTCTTGGAAACGTCATTATCAAATTACCAGGTATACTTCTGAACTTTCCTTCTCCTCCTTTTTTTTAACAAGTATTTCTGGTGATTTACTTCTACCCATCCTTAGTCGGCTCGGATCGCTCCAGTGTTCCATGATTCGTGGGAGCGTCCTTTGTCACGGTCCAGCAATACGAGATGCTCGTTTCGTTACAACCTTCGTGTGGGCTTTATGTATGGTGGGCCATCCTTCGTAGCGAGTCGACCCAGGGATCGGCCTCTTTCTTCTTTGCTGGGCCTGATGGGCTTGCCTCCACGATCCACCGATGCCCACGGTTCGAATAAGACGAAAAAGGGGAGACCAACGGATATCATTCGGTCTATATAAGCCGAACCCTCCTTTCCTTTTCCCTTTCTTCTTTCTTTCGCTGCCATCGAATCTCCTGAGTAAAACCCTAGTTTTCAAATTACCCCTCATCCATTCGTCTCTTTGATTTAGAAAGGTAATTACATTTAAATAATGTCTTCGCAATCTCTCACTCATTTTCCTTGTGTTTTTACTGGCTTGAGAGGGACGGTGAAGGAATTTTGTGGCGTTCGAAGTTCTGGTGTCGAGGCGCCATGGATGTCAGTTGCTCGAGCTCAGCGATAGAGAATAAGAAGAGGAGAGGAAGAAGAAGGAAAGGAGGAGAAAAAGGGCTGAGCCGATCGCGTTGTGAGCATGGTTTGGATACGGATCGGGTTGTGGACACGGAGGAGTAGAAATTGAAGTATGGATCAGATCGTGGTGATGAGGTACTGGTTCGAGTCGTGGAAATGCTGGTATCTAAGTCAAGTGACGGATCGGGTCGTGGCTAGTCTATAATTCATAGGAGGAGGGAACGGATCGTGGGTAGTCTTTGCGATCCGCTCCAGTTTCACGATCCGACACTCTTCCACGACCTGGCGACTTCGCTGCGAATCCCTGCTTGTCTCATGATCCGATCATGCACTGTGACCCGAACCCTTCTATGCGATCCGAGTGATACGATGAACTTGTTAAATACTCAATGCAACTTAATTCTAACATACCAATGGACAGTTAGGTTAGAGCCTACGAGATGATCCCTCTGGACTAAATGACAGCGTAACTTGATAGCGCATTACGACCAATACCTTGCTTATGTAGCTAATCTTTATGCTTTTCACCTATGTATGCACAGGCACACACTTGCACTTACACACACGGGGGACGGGTAATTATATTCTTATTTCTCATGTTTACTCGCCTAAATAGTAATGTCGAATAATCGTTCTTCTTCAAGATCTGAAACAGAGATGGACCCCGAGATGCCTGAGCACCACAGCCCCGAGGTCCTTCCAGCTAATCCAGAGGGTGAGGATTCTGAATCCGAATATGAGGCAGAAACGGAATCAGATTTGTTTGAGAGTACCTCGCTTGATGAGGAGTCTGAAGTAGACGACCGAGCTCCCGACGAGATTCCTGGTGCACTAGAAATAGAGAAATTCACTGACTCTTTAGCTTCTAAACTAGATGACATAAAACTTAAGAAAATCTGCTTGAAACACGAAATCCCCTGGGATGATGTGAGAACACCCGGTAGCGAAGATAGACCTCATCTGGCTCCGGAGGGGTATATAACAGTCAGCCGACTCATGTGCTGGGTAGGCGCTATTCCTCTGTTTCCCCCAATCTTCAATGAAACCTTAAAACGATTGGGTATTGCTTCGATGCAACTCCATCCCAATGCCTACGCAGCCCTATACACTTTATACATCGCATACGCGGAAATCCTGCAAACTGAGTTCACGTTTGAAGACTTGAAATTCTACTACCTTTTCAAGCATCATTCTACGGCAACCCCAAATTTTTCTTTCTTCGAATTGGTAGTAAATAGAAAGGACTTATCTGACGGTTACAGCAACATAGGGGATCCCAAGGCCGATTGGTTCTATATAAAGAGACAGGTTGGGTGTGCAAGAAGATGGCTTAAATCAAGTAAATTTTAAACCTTTGAATGAATAACCTGTTTAAGAAATCGAAGGGATAACATGCTTCTTTTCTCTATGCAGATCACACCTTTCCAAAGACGGAAGGCTCGGTGTACAGTAATCGACTATCCCTTCTTCTGAAAAGCAAATCCGACTTCCTAAAGATCAAGAAATGTATTACTGACGAGAATCTTCACAAGCACCGCCTTCTGGATATAAGGTTTGGACTTGGCGCGGGTGACAAACCTTACAAATACGTGCCCCCGGCCGAGGGAGAAGGAACGTCACAGGCAGCAGAGACAACTAAACTTCATAAGAGTCCTTCGCCGATAATTAACCAGGACAACGAAGATTTAAATGTATATAGACGAGATGAGGCCCGTGCTGGCGAGTCTAAGGAAATCCCAGCCTCTCTGAGGGGTTCCCCCTCAAGGGCCTCTCTACTGGTTGAACCTACCGCTCCCGATGATTTAACAGAGGAGCAGTTATTTAAAGAATTGAGCAAGATTCATATACCCGACGATGTATATACATAGGAAGACTTCGAAGGGGAGCCATTTTTCCTATCTCTGAGGAAACAACTGTTCCAGTTGAAGAACGAGAGACTACCCAGACGAGCCTAACTTCAGGCCCTCGTATGTCAGGGGGAATTATATGGGATGCACAAATCACATGCACTGTCTGACCCCACACTTTTATACCAACAATATTCAAGGTTTTAATATGTACTTGTTTCTTTTGCAGGAAAGATGTCTCGCAAACGATCTTATTCTTATCGCTCCCTTCGTGAAGGCACACCTAGTCTTCATCCAAATCCTGCTCGCAGCGATAGTCGGGGGAGGGACAATTATCGGCCTCGCGACCCTCCTCAAACTTATCCTACACGATCTCGATCTCCTTCCAGTTATGGTCCCGGGAAACCTCATAGTCGTCCACTGCCACCGGCTGGGGTAAGCAACTTCCTAGGGACTTAACCCCTCCAAAAAGTACGCCTTCTCACATCCAATCTTCCAAGAAACAACGCGAGTCAGAGGACAAAAATAAAGATGAGGGTAAGATTGCGAAGAAAGGAAAAGAAGCTCTGGTATCTTCTGACGATCACGACTCTGACAGTCTCATTGCACGAGATGCTACCCATAGTCCCAAAAATCAGGCTAGATTGGCACGCTTGCGCAAGGACTTCCCAGATATTTTCTTTGAGAGGATGATGTTTGTACCGGATCTTGAGCCGGTTCCTAAGGACTGGGATACTGAGGTGATAGGATATGTGTGTCATGTAGCTAAACAGTATGAGGTAATGAAAAAGCACACCGTTAACCTTTCGAATGCCATCCATCATCTAGAAACAAACGCGGCCAGATCCAAAGTGAGAATTGAGAATAATGAAAGAGCCAGGAGAAAAATGGAAAAGGAACTGGAGGATGCACAGGCTCAACTGGCTTTAGCTCAGCGAGACGCAGAGAACTACAAGATATAATTGGAGGAAGCCAGGAAGCGTTTTCGTAGCGAGCTGGATTCTAACAGCCAAGAACGATTATCTTTGAAAAAGGAAATAGAGGATCTTAGAATGGACAATGCTGATTTGAGGGCAGCGCAAAGTCATTTCGATGCTGAAAAGGCTGCTTGGGAGAAGGAGAGAGCGGACTTGAAAAACAGTCTTGCGGTTGCCCAGAAAGAAAAAGAGGTCTTGAGTGACCAACTCGTTCAGGTAGAGGGGCGATCGGTTCTTGCCGAGACTAATGCTAACAGCATTCTTGAATTAGCTTCCACCACTGCTTACAAGCTTGTCGAAGCCGAAAAAGAAATAGAAGGTTTCGGGGAACTGATATTCGACTTCTTAGGCCAAGTCATCAAAACTCGAGATATTTCTTGGATCCCAGACTATCACGTTACTCTCGCCAACATATGGGATGCAATTGTCGAGGATGAGAAGCAGCGATTGAAGGTCAGTGAGATTGATGAAGGCCACCTAATGCAGAGGCTCCTGAAAGGAAAAGAACCCGAGGATTTGGAGGAGGGGAGACGCCTAATCCGAGAAGAGGTGGAAAGGGAGAAGACTGAGGCTAAAGGTAAGAGCAAACTTGATGAGGGTTCAAGCTCAGCGGCGGAACTCAAGGACCCCGAAGTCGAGGAATATAATCATGACGATCCGTTAATTCCCTTACGCCCAACTCCTCCGGCTGTCGGAGTTTCTGCTGCAAGCTTAGATGAAATATCAGCTGAAGGTATATCCATATTTTCCCCGCAATTTGCCAAATTAGTTATGACTTTTCGCGGTTCTGCGAAGCAACCCATTGAGTTACTAACGTGTGCCTTTCGCAATACAGGTGATACATTGACCGAGAAAAGGGGAGAAAAGAAAGAAGAGGCAGAGAAAGTCGATATCTCCTTAGGCACTGATGCTGAAATTTCTAAGACTTCAGAGCGAACTGAGGGTGATGAAAAAGTAGCTATGGTATCTGTGGTACCCAGCACTGATGTTCCTGCAGATGCCGAGGTCATTGCTGCTTTGAAGGACACGGAAGGTAGTCATGGGGATGAAGAGGATGATGTTGTTATTACAGACGAAATTAAGGGTGGTGGTGAAACCTTGGCTGATCAACAGGTTAAAGAGGAGAGGCAGTTGCTCCTTATGAAAGGGGAACAGGATCCAGTATATGTGCCCCTATTTCCGAGATTGATCCCAAAATCGGGTTGGTCATAAGATTTTCCTCCCGATCAATAACTTCACAACTAGCCTCTCAATCCTCTAGTTCTTCGCCAGAGCCTCTTGTTGATAAGAGGAAGAGGAAAAAAGGTGATCGTTCGGATGTTGACAAGGAGGAGTCGGGGAACCAGAAGAAGAGCAAGAAGCCAACATAGCCCCCCCCAACATGTGTAGGATGCACATATTAGTTCATATTTTGTCCTTAGGATTTTTAGGCTTTCCACTGGCTAAAAAATGTAATTGTAGGAATGGCCCTTACTTTTGTTTAGCTATCTCATCTCGTATCCCTGCATCTTAGTAAATAAAAAAATTATTTTTGTTGCCTTTAAATTAATATGCAATGTAGTGATTCCAAGTTCCTTGCATCTCTGTGCAACTTCCTGAGTAGCCAACATAACGGCATAGGGGATGATTCGTCTTGGTCGACCTTGACTTTCATCCTTGTCGCGGTACGAACAAGAGTTTCCCTTCAAGACAAATTAGCCACAAAAAAGAAAGGACTAAACATGCAATTTTAATTTATCGCATTACCCACATATATTTAAATCATAACTAATCGAAAATTAATTCATGAATCGCATTAGGAAAATTTTAAAATTTCTGTGCAGAGATGTAATGTGCGTGTATATGGCCCCAATCAATCATTTAATAGGGTGCCTGGCCAGGGCTTATTAATGATTGATTAGAGTCATGTGTGTTGCCCCCTATAAAAGGTGGGGGGTAAAGATTCTTTTAGCGCTAAATTTCTGACGATTTTATACTCTCCCAATCCTTCAGCGGTTTAGAGTTCTAGCTCGTTCTAGGTCTGCTCTCCGATCCTTCAGCGGGGCAAAAATTCTGGGGGCGCTAAATCTCCAGCGCCTTTAGACTCTCCCGATCCTTCAGCGGGTTAGAGTGGTGGCAAGGCGGTTTTATCATGGTGCACCTTCACGCCTTGCGGACGTCATCTTCGCGCCCTTTATACTCTCTCCTGATTATGAGGAGTTAGAGTTTGATCATGGGATAATTACTTTACCGCACCTTGTGGTCCTCGATTATGGTTCCTCTTTCACCACATGGCAAAATGCATTGGGTGTTCCAATGTTGCTGCATAATCTGTGACAGACTGAGAAAACAATAATAATTTAGATTAATCGAGATAAAGCAAATAGGTAATGGTGCAGTAAAGGTAAATGACACACGATATTTTATAGTGGTTCGGTCGAATCATGACCTACGTCCACTTTATAATCTTTTGTTCAAGTAACCAGACTATTCTAGGCAAGTCGTGCCTTTCTACATGGTCCTAAAAACAAAAGAATGAAACTGACGATTTTACATCAGGTATGGCCGCAAATGCTGGGCATTCCACACTCTGGGGATTTCGTCTCCATCTATGGTTGCTAGCTTGAAGTTTCCATTATCAAGTCTTCGCAGGACGGAATATGGTCCTTCCCATTTCGGACCCATATGCTCTGAGCATGGGAAGATACGTTTTAGAACCAAGTCTCCAGGTTCAAAGGTTCGTGTTCGGACTTTCTTGTTGTAATATTGAGCTATCTATTGCTTATGTCTTAAGGCACGTAAATCAGCTTCGTCCCTTATCTCTTCGATCATATCTAAGGATTCAAGGAGCAACTCATTGTTGGTCATCGGGTCATAATAAGTGACTCGGTGAGAAGGTACTTCTAACTAGACCGGGATGACCGCTTCAGTTCCGAAGGCGAGGGAAAACGACGTATGGCCTGTTGCCGATATATAGGTCGTTCTATAAGCCCATAGTGCCAGAGGCAATTCATCGACCCACATGGCCTTGGCCCGCTTCAATCTCTTCTTCAGGAAAGATTTAATCGTTTTATTTGCGGCCTCCACTTGGCCGTTTGCCTGCGGATATGCCACAGAGGTGTATCTTTTCTCAATGTGGTATTTCTGGCAAAAATCTCTGAACTCGGTGCTGTCAAACTGAGTTCCATTATCCGTTATGATGATTCTTAGGATTCCAAATCGGCATATAATGTTTCTAACAACAAAGCTGATTACTCGCTTGGTTGTTATTGTGGTTTATGGTTCTACTTCTACCCATTTGGTAAAATAATCCACGGCTATGATAGCGAATTTTGCTCCGCCCTTCGCTATGGGGAGGCTTCCAATGATATCGATTCCCCACATAGCGAAAGGACAAGGACTCGTCACCATCTTCAGCTGGCTTGATGGGGCCCTATGAATCTTAGAAAATCTCTGGCAGGCGTCACAACGCCGTGCGTATTTGGCCGCATCCTTATTTACGGTTGGCCAGAAATAACCATATCGTATTGTTTTCTTTGCCAATGTTTGACCTCTCGTGTGATCTCCACAATCGCCCTCATGTACTTCTTGAAATACACGTTGAATATCGCCGTGGGCAATACACAGTAGGAGGGGCATCGAAAACCCTTGTCTATACAGGACTCCCTCTTGCAACACATACCGAGAGGCCTTCCGAATTATTGCGCGCCTCTCACTTTTCTTCGCAGGGAGCATTCCATACATTAGGAAATTCTTCAAAGGGGTCATCCATGACTCCCTTTCAGGCTCAACATCTAGTACCAGATCAACTTCCATCTGATCTATACTAGGTGACCGCAAGACTTCCATCGGGACCAATTCTGTGTTTTCAGGACTATCAGAACTGGCCATTTTAGCCAATTTATCTACTTTTTGGTTCTCTGTTCAAGGAATGTGGGATATGGTGTGATGATCAAAATCACCCATCAACTTTTTCACTTTTTCTAAATATGATATCAGCCTAGGACTTTTGGCCTGGAATTTTCCTATGACCTGGTTCACAAATATTTTGGAGTCACAAAAGATGTTTAACTTCGTAATCTTCAACTCCTTTGCTAGTTTCAAACCAGCAATCAGGGCTTCGTATTCTGAGTCGTTGTTAGTGGCGCGGAACTCCAATCTGAGAGCATAGTATATCATCCATTGTTCTGGAGTTTCGAGCACTACTCCGGCACCAGATCGTCTATCGTTCTTTGCTCCGTCAGTGAACAACTTCCAGGCACTGGGGTCGAGGAGTAGCCTCGGGGGATCGACTTCTTCGCTTATTATGTCATCTTCTGGGATGGTAAACTCTGCTATGAAGTCTACCAGCACTTGCCCCCTTATTGATCGTCGGGGTTGAAAATTCAAATCGATCTGACTTAGTTCAATGTTCCACTTAAGTAATCGTCCCGAAGTCTCTGGCCTTTGAAGAACTTGTCTTAATGGGTGATCAGTGTATATAGTAATCGGGTGAGCTTGAAAATAGTGGCGAAGCTTCCTCGATGTAATCAACAAACTGTACGCACGCTTTTCTATCCTTGGATAATTTCGTTCAGCTGCCGCCAACTTCTTACTAACATAATATATTGGTCTTTGCACCTTATCATCTTCTCTAACCAAAGCCGAACTGACCGCATTGGATGACACCGCCAAATATACGAATAATTCTTCATGATCTATGGGTTTAGACAGAATCGGGGGTTTTTCTAAATGACTCAAGAGATTCTGGAATGCTTCAACACAATCAGAGGTCCATTCGAAGTTGCGCTTTCCTCGCTTTATTAATTCAAAAAATGGGATACATTTATCTGTGGCTTTGGAGATAAATCTGCTCAATGCCGCTACTTTCCCTGCGAGGCTTTGCACATATTTAATCTGTCTAGGTTTCTGAATATTCTGGATTGCTGCGATCTGATCTGGGTTAATCTCGATCCCACGCGAATTGACGATAAACCCTAAAAATTTTCCCGATGCTACCCCAAATGAACATTTCGAAGGGTTCAATTTCATTCCATACTTATGGAGAATTTCAAACATTTCTGCTAAATCGGTAATATGGTCGGATGATTGTCTGGATTTCACTAACATGTCATCGACATACACCTCCACCGTCTTCCCAATTTGGTTATAAAACATTCTATTAACCAATCGCTGATATGTAGCACCGGCGTTCTTCAAGCCAAAAGGCATCACTACATAGCAATACAATCCTAAATCTGTAATGAAGCTTGTATGTTCTTGATCGGGGACGTGCATAGGGATCTGATTGTATCCCGAATAAGCATCCATGAAGGAGAGGAGTTCATGGCCAGCTGTCGAATCCACCAGCTGGTCAATTCTTGGCAACGGAAAACTGTACTTTGGGCAAGCTTTATTCAGGTCCGAAATATCAATACAGGTGCGCCACTTTCCATTAGCCTTTTTTACCAAGACTGGGTTGGAAATCCAATCTGGATACGTTGAGTCTCTGATGAACCCATTACTCCTCAATTTCTCAACTTCCTCTTTCAAAGCAGCCGACCTCTCCGGGCCAAGCATTCGCCTTTTCTGTTTGATAGGAGGATGCTTCGGGTTGATGCTTAGCGAATGACTCATGATCAAAGGAGATATCCCACACATGTCCGAGTGGGTCCAAGTGAATACGTCTAAATTGGCTTTCAAAAAATCCGTTAGCTCTCTGGCTCGAATAGGGTCAAACTGGGTTCCAATCCTCAGGACCTTCTCTGCGTCACCATCGTCGATTGGAATATCCACAGTTGTCTCATTGGGAGTCGCCATTCTACCCCCAGTCTCTTCGTCCTCTCTGGGATCTATGTCCTCGGGCAGTTCTCTGGGCGACTCTACCATGGTTATTTTCTTTATTTGCTATAACGTTTCCTCCCTTGCCGGGGAGGAAGCGCCTTTAGTTTCTACATCTTTTCCTTTACGGAGCATCTTCAACTCTGCAATGTAGCTTGCTCGAGCCACAACTTGATCTCCTCTAATTGTACCAATACCAGCTTCAGTTGGGAACTTCATTAATAAACACCAAGGGGCTATACAAGCTCTGAACTTTGCTAAGGCCGGTCGGCCTAGAAATGCGTTATATGGTGATTTGACGTGCAGAACCACAAAAGGGAGAATTCTTACTCTCTGTCGTTCCCCTTCCCCAAGGGTTACCGACAACTCTACATATCCCATTGGAGAAGTGGATGCTCCATTGAATCCACGTATCCACCCTTCACATGGTTTTAAGTCCTTCGACTCAAGTTTCATCTGGTCTAACGTTTTCTTGAACAAAATGTTGACCGAGCTTCCGTTATCTACCAGAACTTTATGGACTATGGTTGGACCAATTGCGGCTGTGATTACTAATGGGTCTTCAGTTGGGGAGTGAACACCGACGCTTTCCCTATCATGAAATGTGATGTCATCGGTCATTGTCTTCTGTTGTTTGGCTGGAGTAATGTCCTCAGGGCTACTGCCTTCTCCTGCCATGAGGGGTTATTTAGTTGCGTTGACATACTGGTCCATTGCCCTAAAGCTATGCCCGGCCAAATGAAGCCCTCCTACTATGGTGTTAATGACAATGTTCTTCCCCTTTTGCTGAGTAGTCAGCCGGGGAGTAGGCTGGCTCTGATTCTGGTTCTGGCTTTGATTTTGGTTTGGGGCAGATGCGGCTTGTCCCCTTCTCTGGGTGTGACCCTGTACTCATCGAGTTTTCCTTCTCGGAGAAGCCTCTCGACCAGGTCTCTCAAATGACGACATTCATTTGTGGAATGACCATGGATTTGGTGAAACAGACAGAACTTTCCGGTTTCACGCTCTTTGTCTGTCGACTCTCTCGGAGGTGGCCTTTTATATGGAAGGACGTTATAGGTGTCCAGGAAGATATTTTCCAATGTATCATTTAATGGTGTGAAACTTTCAAATGGCCTGGGTCGAGATCTTCTTTGGGAATCATTTCCTCGGTTTCTCTTCCGATTGTTGCTATTATTGTTTCCCAGTTGGCGACCATTTCCTTGATTTTTATTCCCAACATTGACTTCAACCTTTCCCGAGCTATCTCCTGTCTGCTTGGTGGCCACATTGCTCTGGATATCTTCCTTATCAGTGGCCTTCCTCTTTCGATTAGCATATATCTCTTCCTGTCGTAAACGGACATTAGCTTTTTCATAAAATATTTCTCTGATCGGAGGTGGTTTGCCGGCTAAATATCTTCCAAACTCGGTATCCTTATCGACACCATCAATTAAGGCCATTAACACAGTTTTCTCATGTGGATTTTTAACTTCTATGACTGCCAAATTAAAACGATCCAAGTACGACCTTAAGCTTTCGTCTGGTCGCTGCTTAATAAGAGACAGCTCAATCACATTCTTAGATCTCTGAGCGTGAAGGCGGAATTGGTTCACGAACTTCTCACTCAATTCCCTGAAACTGGATATCGACCGGGCTGGTGAGCGGGTAAACCACACTAATGCCATATCTTCTAGATATATAGGGAATGCCTTACACTTTATCTCGTCTGTAGCTGCGGCGGCGTTCATGGACCAGGAGTATCGCATCAGATGCTGGATTGGGTCAGATTTGCCCGCATAGCGATTCATTGTCGTCATATTAAAACGTCTCGGGAATGTGACCTCCAATATATCATCGGTAAAAGGCGTATGACTATGATCTATGCCCGAATCTTCATCCCTGTACCCTTGGCTAGCTATTATGTTTTCCCTGATCATTGCTTCAACATCTGCCCGGGTTAAGGTGGACTTAGGATCGGCACTTCTTGCCTGATGGGCTTCTTCAGCATTCCTTTGACGTGCAGCTACAAAGTCTGGGATTTGGGCGGAGCTTCCTTGCCCCCTGTTGTCGAGGTCAACTGCGCGACGAGCGGGGGGATTGGGTCGATTCTGAGCAGGGTCAACCATGTTTCCATTCCTTAGTGGTAAAACATGTTCATTCAAGTTACGATTGCCAGTTCCCTGATTAAACATTTCTTCTTCCCGAGATCGAAGTTGTTCTATGTTCTCAGCTCTTTCTAGCGGAGGCCAACGTCGGTTTCTCCGGGGCTCCTCAGACGAGGATGTGTGTTCTGGGGAAGGAAGACGGGTTGGTGAGGAAACCCTTTGCCTTATGAGGTCGTCAATTCGCCTATCCATAGCAGTCAGATTCTGTCGCAATACTGAACTCTCTTGCCGCTGAGCAGCTAACTCGTCAAATAGTCTCTCCCACATGTCAATAATGTGAGAGAGATCCCCTTCAGTAGCCGGGGTAGAAGGGTCAAATTGGTCATCAACATTCTCTCTTATACGTAAAGAGCTTGTGCCAGGTCGAGCAAAGCGGGACATAGGTTCCTTCCCGGGTCGAGTGGTGGTTCGCTTATTGGATCGATTCGCCCCCTGCTGTCGATGGCCCGTTGCGCCCCCGGGACCGGGACGTTGTGATAGGTGCAGGTGGGTTCGTGGCGAGGTCGCGCGATCTAGTGGTCATGCCTTCAGTGGATTGGTTCGTGGCTCCTCCATCGATCGCGATCGCCCCCTGCGCAACGCGATCCGTGGGATCTTCCTCGAACTGCTCGTGCACACTCTCTTCAATCGCCTCGTTGGTAGCCTCTTCGGCCTGCGATGCTCGTGCATCTTTAGACTTCTTTCCAGCCATGATACCTGAATTTCACTGAAATCTTCAAAAACTGAAATAGTGGGGTTTTGGAATGTCTTCTTCGGACTTGAGTATCCAAACAACGGAACAACAATCCAATGTGCTAAAAATTCGTTCTCAGTGAAAGCACCAAAATGTTAGATCAAAATTTAGCTCAAACACCCAAATTGTTCTAATTCGTAGGGAATTATAACTGAAAAATGAGGAAAAAGCAGAAAACACACACGGTTTACAGTGGTTCGGCGTTAACGAGCCTACGTCCACTTTATATGCTATTGATTATACTTTGGATGCTAGTACAACCAATGATTTCTCTCAAACTCACTCTTACAATTACGATTTCTCTCAGTTATGTTGAAGTAAATCTGGTATGAAATAGTAGTATGGCAGTAATGGTGGAATCAATCCTTAAAACTGCCAAAAGATCCTGAAAATTTCCCAGTTCTGGGCTATTTATAGCTGATTTTGTCAGGCGGATCGCGGTCGTACGTGGCGCAAATCCCGGGAATATCTGATCGGATCGTAGCCTGATTAAGAATTGGTCAATATGACAGTTGGTGACAGGTGTCGCGAGATCCATACATCTCGGATCGTGATAGAATGGGTCATGGTCTTCGCTGCATCTTCTGGGCTTGGATCGGGTCGAGGTGGTATAGGCGGATCGATCCGCATAGGGGTTTAGCGACCCGGTAGGGCGATCCAAAAAGGGGCGATCCGACCTGAGGATGGTTGAGCGACTGTGATCTGACTTCTCGTGAACTAGAGGAATGAGACTTCATATTTTCTTCTTGTGTGTGAACCTTGATAGCTTGGTCAAAAAGCTAGCCAACACAACCCATAGAAGTGCAATCTTTGCAGAGATTCGCAAAACCAACAACCTTAGATGCCGGCGTAGGAACACCTCGCACTACTGTCGCTCCTGGAGTAGGCATCCTCCTCATGATCGTCGCCATCATGGCCTCAAACATAGCAGGATAATAGGGCATAGCAGTTGCATCTCCCGACTAGCTACTCTTGCCTCCCTCTTTATTTACAGGCTCATTCCTAGCAACATGTCTCGAAGTTCATCGACTCATCCTTTCACTGAAACGAAAATCAATCCACATTAGAGATAGCCTGTAACAAATCGTATTTTTATAACATGTTAAAACCATAAATCAAGGTAGTATTAATTTTTAAAATAAGAACCAAGGGAAACGGGTTACGCCATTGCGTTCGTCTCGGAATTCTGCATGAAATAGAGTCCGAGTTTGCGTAAAACGGATACCGTACGTAGAAGTTATGGACGAACGAAGTTAGGCAGAAAAACAAGAAATAGGCCAGAATGCGCTGGCGCACTTGGGAAGTGCGCCAGAACAAAATTGCACTGGCGCACTTGGGAAGTGCGCCCATGCAATTTTGCATTGGTGCACTTGGCAGGTGCACCCAGGCCGAGCAGAAACCTGCTTGGTCAGGCCCTGACTGTCCTGGTCGGGTTCTGGTCGAATTTCTAAGCTCTGGTGTGTCACTAGGGCTAACTTGTCGCTTTCTGATTGGCTTCTCTTGAGATGGATGGCCTTGATTAACTCTAGCTTCATCGACGGCTCTAATTAGTTTGAAACCCTATATAAACAGCCTCCTAGCCTCATTCTCTTTACACCATTCTTCTCTAACCTTATGCTGCTCAAACTCTTGATGATCATGGATTCTTCTTCTTCCTCTAAATTAAATTAAATCAAATTAAAACGTGAAGATTATTCCTTGAAGACTACGGCTAGGAATTGCATATTTGGGGATTTTCTTCTACAATCAAATCAATATTCAACAATCCAGCAATTCAACGACCAATTTCTAGACTTGACTTTTGCATCTAAATTTCTTAGACCACGATCTGTAAGTTCCATTTACTTTTAGATAAAAACTATAAACTTAATATGGCATGTTATAAATTGGAATTAATTGATGTATAATTCATATCTATTCTTGTTTTCTTTTTTGGATCTTGACTATTGGGAATATTGCCGATAACGTTGAAACTATTATTAATGGCCTAAGACTATGACGGTGAACATAAGACTATGCTTATGCCTATGACTGTGAACATAGGACTATGCCCATGCCTATGATTATGCCTATGCCTATGAATGTGAACATAAGACTATGCCTATGCCTATGACTATGAACATAAGACTATTGTCTATGACTATGACAAGGACAATTATGACTAATTACCTAAGATTCATGACCATGAGGTTATTGCCTGGGATTATAACTTTGAAATCAGATCTAAGCTTGATTTTCTATTCAGACCTTTTCTTTATTTGTCCTTGGATCTTGATTTTGGGGAATTTTCTATTTAAATTAAATCTATCCTTGTTCTTGAAACTAGATTATTATTCAAACCTTTTCATGATCAATAATGTTATCAGATCTATATACCTGCGATGTTTTAATCAATTTATTCAGTTATGTCATGCCTTAAAAATAGATTGATAATAGAATAATGTTGATTATGTTATATGTGGAATTGAATGATATTGATCTATGCCTGTGGTTCTATTTTATTACCATGTTGAATTGGGAATTAATGAATAAGTCTATTCATATGTATATGAACTTGGAAAATAACCTGTTATGACAAGTTGTGTAGTTTATCATGTTATGCAAGTTTTAGGTTGTAAAATCATATCACATATGTGACCAAATGTTAGATCTACATGTTTATGTGTATATGTTAAACCTATGTCACTTATTCATATGCTCGTGATTGATTTTCAAGTTCACATATATGTAAGTTGATTTAGTCTATGTTGCAAGTTCACATATATATATATATATATATATATATATATATATATATATATATATATATATATGTTGATTTAGTCTATGTTGCAAGATTCACACCTATGATATTCATGTTGACTATTTTGCAAGTTCACACCTATGATGTTCATATTGACTATGCCGAAAATGCCAAGTTTACACCTATGTCATGTTTATGTTATTGAATTGCTTTATGCCAATTTTGCGTACGTTAAATTACGCTAAGTTTTTAGCCTAATATTATATGTCAAAAATCATGCGGACGAGAAATTAGGCTAAGATTGTTAGCCTAATATTTAGATGGGGTAACGTTGGGAAAAATTGGTAATTATAGGAAACTTGGTATGAAACTTACCTTGAAAACTTGACATGAACTTGACATAAATCTCGAACATGGACATGACACTAGAATGAACTTGAAAATGGCCAACTTGAGGTTGGGTTGAGTTTGCAGTGTAATTCTTCCCGGAACCGCCTGGCATATCCAGTTACTGCAAACAATAGGATCCAATGTGGGTAGTTGGTCATATTGCACTTGAAAACCTGAGGTCAGACTGAGTTGTGATGTAATTCTGCCCGGAACCGCCCGGTGTATCCAGTGACCACAACAACAAGTCTGATGTGAGAGATTGGGATGCATTAATGAATTAATGCCACATGATAGGGTTAAGTCATGAACATGTAAGACAACACTTAACCGACTTGATACATGATTCGTAGGTGGGTTAAGTCACGAACTTGAATGACAACACTTAACCGACTTGGCATGCTAGACGGATAGGGGTTAAGTCATGAATTTAAATGACAACACTTAACCTATTGGACGGAAACCCTAGTTACGCGGTCCGTTTCAGCAGTAACCCACTAGATGTATCATGGTACCCTGGGACTAGGCAAGGTGGGGCAGATTACTGGGATGATTGCAAGCGACCAGAACGACAGCTGTGTTGGTGCGCCAGTGTAGGTTCAGGCGGGCTATGGTCGTGCTCGTGGTCCGGAGTTGAAAAAGCAGGCATTGGGCATCAGTAGGATTATTAGTGCATTATTGATTCGTGTCGGTGGTTGGCACCATAGGGCTTGATACACCCTAAGGTGGACCTAGCACAGGTGACTACATTCGTGATAGGGCCGTATGACACAGACACACATGACGAGCTAGAACTTGTAGGGAGCCGATCGACTAGTGGATCATTCCGTTGGACCTAGTAATGGGTCATTTCTTGATATTGGGCCAAGGGATCATTTCGTGATTAATATAAGACATGGGTTTGGGATTCTAGTACAATTGATGCAGAGAACCTTGAATATGTGATGCTATACTTGATTTGTACTTGATTTATCATGTTATCTTAGTCTATCTTGCCCATCGTGTCATCATCCTTATGTTTACTTTCAGTTTATACATGTCATGTTACTTTTACCTGTTTTTATGCTGAAAGCCACTTGGACTTACCAGTCTTTATGACTGACCTGTTTTCTTTCGCCTCTTTTTCTTTCGTTTCCCCTCCAGGTTCTCAGGGAGGAAATTCTAGCACTTATCTTGGATTTCGCTTGCTTTTGATTCAGCTCATGTACGGTTTGATCTTGGGCTATGCTATGGCTACATTTTCTGCTACCTTTGGGGAATTAAGCTACTTTTGATGTTTTAAGTTTATGCTTCTTTATTTACGCAAGACAGAATTTGTTGAAATGGAAAATAATGACCTTGGCTAATTGATGTAAAAGGTTTTGACTCTTCTTGAAAGTAATGAAAATTTTCTTTTGATTCTTCCATTGTTTTATCTATGTTCTATCTTGTAATATTTCTGTGTTTTTTTACCTCGATAACGCTCCTCCCAAACTAGTGCATTCCTCTTGTGAGTGACCCTACCAGAGGTGGGGTGTTACATTTGGTATCAGAGCAGAAGGTTACCAGACTGGGCAAAAGTTTTTAAAACCTTCTAAAATTATTTTCAAAAACCGTTTACAAAGAAGCATTTTTCAAGAAAAGTCTTGTTTTATTTAAAGGCTATTCCCCAAAAGCCATTAGCACTATCCTTTGTTTCCTCGTTTTAATTTCTTTTCCTTTCTTTTCTCCATTTGTAGTCGCAATAGTTTTTACCTGCGGCTAATCTTCTTTCTAGCTTCGTAGAGAGTTTTCCGTACGATGGAGATAGTTTCCGTAAGGCTTTTTAACATGTTACATAGTGAAGGTATGAGTGATAAGTTAAGGCGGATGAGTCTCAGAATGAGAAGAAAGACTTCCATAAGGGAGGCAAGAACAACGATAACAATAATAACAAGTCACGTGATAAGAGGAAGTGCAACTTTTGTGGTATAGTTGGGCATGTTATCAAGGATTGTAAACGATGGAAGAAGAAGATAGGTGCGTGCTTTCAATGTGGTAAGCTTGGACACATCAATAAGAACTGCCCTAAGAAGCAAGGGCAAGGCTCGCAGGCAGGACCTTCTGGGGGTACATCTTTAACTTCTTCTGTAACACCCCGTGAATTCTATAACACTAAGCTTCACAAATTAAAGTATAATTAATTCTAAATGAAAGAATTAAGGGAAATGGGTTACGCCATTGTGTTCGTCTCGGAATTCTTCTTGAGATAGAGTCCGAGTTTGCGAGAATCGGACTCCGTATGAAGAAGTTATGGCCTTCGGAAGTTTCGGAATCAAATTTAAATTCAAACAACTCAGTTTTTAATTCAAAATTTCGAATTTCAGGTTCAAACTGGGCTGGGCGGGAAAATTCCTGCCCAAAGACCAGGTCGACCATGGTGTCGACTTTGTCACCCCAGGTCGACCATAGTGTCGACCTGGTCCCCCCAGGTCGACCATAGTGTCGACCTGGGTGTCGACCTGCCTGGTCGACCTGGCTGGCCAGGTCTGGCTCTGGCTCGAATTTCTGAGGCCCTGTGTGTCACTAGGGCTGACGTGTCACCTCTTGATTGGCTCTCTGAATTTTGAATGGCCTAGGTTCCTCCTATCTTCATCTGACGGCTCAAAACAACTTAAAAATCTATAAATACACCCTAACTCTCAACTGAAAATTCACACAAAAATATGAGAAAGGAGTCGTCATGCTGCTAGGGAGGAATTGAACATAGCCGTCAAGAGAAAATCCTAGAGACGATTCAAACTAAGAAGAAGATTTAAAGTTTAAATCAAAAGTTTTCAATGCAACGTTAGTCTACCCAAAGGAGCGCATTCCAATTTCAGAATTCAGAATCCAGAATTCAAGATTCTGCATTCGTTGTAAGTATAGTAACCTTTCAGAATATGAATAAGAATTGCGATGTGATTCGATGTGAATGAAAATAGAATTGTGTTATTGTATTGTATAAAATTCTATGTATTGTGATGGTTCTATCATGACTTATGTATTGATGTTTGTGGCATAAAATTTATTAATGCAAGCCTATTGAACAATTGTTTATGAAAACAATGGCACTTGCAAGTTTGTGGAAAAATTAGAAATTGATCCTTTATGTATATGTCGAAGGCATGGACTATGTATATACTATGTATATTCCTATGACACTTGAAACCGTTTATGCCTAAATGACCCAAAACCTATGATATCATTTTCATGTTTATTTGCAAGTGAAATTGGATCTATGTTAAGTATCGTTTGTGTTTCATAAACTATGCAAGTTCATGTTGAAATAGGCTATGTGATTAAATGTTATAATTGGACCTTTTGGTGAATATACATCATGCTAGTTATGTGTTTGACATTATGCCAAGTCAAACATATTTAAACACAAGTTGTAAACTATGCCATTTCATATGTCACCTACTTAGTTGTACTTTGATTTGAATGCAAGTTCACATGATCCATCATTTATGTTAGTATCGCTAAATTGCAAGTTCATGCGACACACACCCTTATATGTTGTCAAATATTACATGTTCTTGATTTCCCCTTTTTCTTACGCTTATAAAGTTGGGCTGAATTGTGTCAAGCCCAACATTTGTTATAACGTTGCAAACGTATAAACGGGGGTAATGACGTTGGGTGTAAAACATGAAAACATATGTTGGCATGTTTGGGACATGCGAAGGACAATGACATTTAAGTGGTATAAATTGTTATGCCCAAAAATAAAAGATATGACATTTACATATATAATAATAAAATATGTAAATTTAGAAAACACGACGTGCTTAACCCGAGGTTGGATTGAGTTGTGATGTAAACCTGCCCGGAACCGCCCGGCTGTCCAGTAGTCACAACAATGCCTATCCAATGTGGGTGGTTAAGCATTGAGCCCAATAAAGACCCGAGGTTAGACTGAGCTACGGTGTAAACCTGCTCCGAACCGACCGGCATATCCAGTAATCGTAGCAATACCTATCTAATGTGAGTGGTCTGGTGCTCCTAAGAGGCTAAGGACGGGTGGTAGGGTTAAGTCAACTATAACACTTAACCAAATTTAACATGTTAACAAAAATTGATGGGTGGGGGTTAGGTAAATACAGACACTTAACCACTTAACATGTTTGACTAGAAAATCCTGGTAACGAGGGACCCGTTTCAGCAGTAACCCAATTTAGGTATCAACAGTACCCTGAAACTAGGCAGGGTGGGGCACGATTACTGGCTGATTGTAAGCGGTCAAATGACGGCGGTGGGTGCACAGTGCAGGTCTATTGGGGTGTGGGAGTGCACACACTTCGGAGCAGACAACCAGGGCACTGGGGACACCAGTAGTATAACCTATGCCTTCTAGAATTTGTGTCGGGGCCGCCACCATGGGTCTTGATACACCCCATGGTGGGACCAACATAGGTATCTACAATTCTTAGGGGCCGTATGACACATGTTAATGTGAGTAGGAGCCGATCTTTAAGTAAAGTTGGGGATCACTTCACCCTTACCATGGGGTGCCAGTTAGAGTAAAGTCAAGTAGATGCAGAGATATAATATGGGTGCGATAGTACATTCGACACTCCCTTAGCTTGTGACACCATCCTATTTTCAGTATATATCTATCATGCCCTTTTCTTATTCACATACTGAAGAGTTACTAGATTTACTCAGGCTTTATGTCTGACCCTATTTTCTTTTCGTCTTCTTTCTTTCGTTCCCCCCCAGGTCCACAGGGAGGAAACAGCTCAGCTCAGTCAGGTTCTGTTCAAGCTCCAAGAACGTAGATGTATGATTTGGGTCTCTTTTGCTCGGACTATGGCTTTGGATATCACTATGGGGATTTTTGTCACTTTATTTACGTTTTATGCTTCTTTAATAATCAATACAGTTATGATGTTGTAATGATGGAAGTATTTTGAAATGTTTTGTTTTGGAACACGTATTGATGAATAAAAGTCTATTGGTTTCCGTTGTTTAAAATATGTGTATTTATATTTGTCTTGAGTTTATCTGTGGCTTTTACTTATAAACCTCCACCAAAATTAAGGCATTCCCCTTGTGAGTGACCTTAACGGAGGTGGGATGTTTCATCTTCTCCTTGATGCTTTGTTTTATCTTGCTTATCTTCTTAATCCTATCTTGAGAACCTTAGTTAGAATCGTTTTGGATGCAAACATGTGTTTGAAAACATGATATGGTTGATGTTTGCAAATGGTTGCAAGTGGTTGTGTAACAACCCGAATTTTAACAACATGTTAAGACAAGAATCAAGGCAGAATTGAATGTTAAAATCTGAATCAGGGAAAACGGGTTATGCCATTGCGTTCATCTCGGAAAAATACGCGAAATAGAGTCCGAAATTTCGTAAATCGGAGTTCGTATGATCAAGATATGGCCTCGCAAAGTTTCACAAAAAATTCAAATTCAAAAACAGATTCAAATTTTCAGAATTCAGGGTAGGCGGGAAAATCCCGCCCAGACAGGTCGACAGGGGGTCGACACTAGGGTCAACCTCCCCCCCCAACCAGGTCGACACTAGATTCGACCTGGGGGTCGACCTCCCCCCCCCCCCTCCCAGGTCGACTGGGGAGTCGACCTGGGTGTCGACCTGGGGGTCGACCTCCCTGGTCGGCCTGGTGCACCTGTTCTGGTTCCTGGGTCTTGTTTTGGGGGCTTGTGACGATTTTGGATGCCTCAGACCTATTCTAGGGTTAATCTAAAGGTTGAAATCAATTGCCAACAACTATAAAAAGACCCTAAGACCTAGCTTAAATCATACTATTTCATTTTAGCCTCATGCAGCCGCCATTAGACCTAGAACTCTAAATTAAAAATACAAAGAACAAAATTAAAGAAGACGAAGGATGATTCTTGAAGGCTACAACTAGAAGCTACAACAACTACGACACTTTAGACAACGGATTTGGGGCTATTTGATTTAAAGTTTCGATTTGGATTGCTTGCTTCATATTGTAAGTTCTATGTCACTTTTTAGGCAAAAACGCTAAAATAATATGGACATGCTATGAATTGAAACCGGATTTAAGAACTATTATTAATCCATGTTTATATTGTTTAACTTTGAATCATAATTTGGGAATATTGCTAGGTCAATGATGCAAGTTAAACTTATCATGATTTTGATGCGGTTATGAATCACTTGGGCTTAATTGTGTGGCAAGTTGGACTAATACATGTCCATGGAATCACTATGTTTATTGAAATCTTTATGTTGATTAAACCATGCCTATGATGCTAATTAAACCATGTTTATGATGTTAATGAAACTATGCCTGTGATGTTAATATACCTATCATGTTAATGACAAATTGGGAATTGCTAGGTTATGATGAAAAGTTGGAATCATTATGTTTATAATGCTAGATGAGAATCATTATTTTAAAAATGCTAAATTGGAATCCACTATGCCTATTAGAATTACCATGCCTTTAATGTTACATGTTTGTAATAAAAATTTTATTATGCCCGCAAGGATTATTATGTAAAGTTGAATTCAACATGTTAAACTAAGTTGGAACCATTACTATCCCAAGTTATCATCATGCTAGTATTGAAACCATGTGATATGTTGTAGCCTGTTTATTATGCAAGTGATGTTGGAATTGTCACATATGCCTATCACATGTTTGGTGTTATTCCCCTTTATCTCTTGAATTGTTTATGCTTGCAAACGAAGTACGTTTATATACGTTGGGGATACGATTGGGTAGAATAGGCAAAACATGAATTAATTATAATCATAAATCGTGAAATTTGGCATAAGTAGAACATGAAATATGGCACGAAAGACTTGACTTGAACATGCCATAACTTGACTTGAAACATGCCTTAGTTGGGCACGAAATTGACATATGAACATGCTATGAATATAGCATGAATTTGATAAGAACATGGGCATGACTTTAGAAAACAAGAAAGTGGCCAACTCGAGGTTGGGTTGAGTTTGTAGTGTAAATCTGCCCGGAACCGCCCGACAAATCTAGTTGCTACAAACAATAGGATCCAATGTGGGTAGTTGGTCACATCGCGCTTGAAATCCGAGGTTGTGTTGAGTTCGTAGCGTAAACCTGCCCGCAACCGCCCGGCAAATCCAGTGGCTACGAACAATAGGATCCAATGTGAGTGGTTCAGTGCATTAACGAATCAATTAATGCCAATTAGGGTTAAGTCATGAACATGAAAAGACAACTTAACCAACTTGAACATGATTTGTAGGGCTAAGTCATGAACTTGAAATGACAACACTTAGCCAACTTGACATGACACGTAGGCGGGTTAAGTCACGAATTTAAATGACATACTTAACCATCTTGACTTGACTAGACTGGAAAAGGATTAAGTCACGAATTACATGACTTAATCGGTTAGGCGGGTTAGGTCACGAATTACATGACCTAATCTGTTAGGCGAAACCCTAGACACGACCTTTTCAGCAGTAACCCTCTAGATGTATCAAGGTACCCTTGGGCTAGGCCGGGTGGGGCACGATTACTGGGCTGATTGTTAGAGGTTAACGACGGCAGTGGGGTACGCAAGTGTAGGTTCGGTAGGCTACGGTTGTGCACGTATTCCGGGGCAGACACTGGGTATCCGTAGATTTATCTGTGCATCTTGAATCGTGTCAGGGGTTGACACCCTAGGGCTGATACACCCGAAGGTGGACCCAACACAGGTGACTACATTCGTGATTAGCCGTATGACATGGACACTTGACGAGCTAGAACTTGTAGGGAGCCGATCGACTAGATAATCGCTCCGTAGGATCCCGTACTTGGGTCAGACCCCGTTTCAGGGTCATTTCATGATATTGGGCCGTGGGATTTATTTCGTGATTAACTTGTGATATGGGCTTAGTATACTAGTACAGTCGATGCAACGAATCTCGAACATGTGATGCTTTACTTGACTTGTCTTGACTTATCATGATCACCTTAGTCTATCTTGTCCACCTTGACACCATTCTTAAGTTTAGTTCCAGTTCATACATGACAGGTTGTTTTAACCGTTTTTACACTGAAAGTTACTAGGACTTACTCAGTCTTTATGACTGACCCTTTTCCTTTCACCTCTATTTCTTTCGTCCCCCCCCCTAGGTTCTCAGGGAGGAAACACTAGCTCTTAGCCTGGATATCACTTGCTTTGGCTCAGCATGTAAGGTTTGCTATGGCTGCTTCTTTTTACTGCACTTGGGGAATAAGCTATTTTTCTGTTTTAAGTTATTGCTTCTTTGGCTATTATTACAAGACAGTTGTAATGAAGTTGTTATTTGAAATAATTGTAAGAGACATGGTTTACTTTGGAATAAAATGAAGTTCTGTTTTGCTCATAAATTCTTCCGCTGTTTGCTTAATTATTTATTTATGTTCTGTCTTGTGATAATTCTGTGATGTTATCTCGATAATACCCCTCCAAAACTAGTGCATTCCCTTTGTGAGTGACCCTAGCAGAGGTGGGGTGTTACATTTGGTATCAGAGCAGAAGGTTACCAAGACTGGGCAAAAGTTTTGAAAAACTTTTGAATTTTTTCAAAACCATTTACAAAGAAGCACTTTTCCAGAAAAGTTGGTTTATTTTAAAAGGCTATTCCCCAAAAAGCCATTAGCACAATCTTTGTTTCCTCGTTTGAATCTTTTCCTTTTTCGTTTTCAGCTTATCATGGCCGACGATCTTAATCTTCCCGAGGGTGTCAATATACCCACTTGGTTCCGTCGTTTCCTCGAGGCTCGGGCTAATGTGGCAGGCCCAGCCAATCCACCTCATCCTCCTCAACCTCTGCGAGAAACCGCTTTTTCAAAGATATGCCAGGACTTTAAGGCCATAGGCGGAAAGGATTTCCTAGGAACTGAGACTTTTGTTGAGGCACGGAATTGGTTGAAGGAAACCGAAGACTTGTTTGTTATCTTTGAGGTAGAGGACAATAGGAAAGTACAGTTGGCGGCGTGGCTCATGAAAGAGTAAGCTTCTTATTGGTGGGAAGTCACCAACGTTACTAGGCCCATTGAGACTTGGGCGGACTTTAGAGGGAGATTTGGGCTTAAGTTCTTGTCATCGGCAGAGGAGAGTCTCCAAATGGAACGGTTTCTGGCCCTTAAACAAGGAAATATGACAGTTAAAGAATACGTGAACCGTTTCAATCAGCTTGCTCGCTTCGGATTGGAGTTTGTCAACACTCCTCAGAAAAAGGCGCTACGTTTTGCACGAGGCTTGAATGAGCCACTACATGGTTTGGCCATGACTCATGTGCCCATGGGGACGACCTTTGAAAGCTTGGTGGATATGGCCCTACTGTATGAGGAAGATAAGAAGGGCAAGAAAGAGGTCAAGCCCAATGATTCTCAGAATAAGAAGGTAGACTCCGAGAAAGGAGGCAAGAATGACAACTCACGTGATAAAAGGAAATGCAATTTCTGTGGTACGGAAGGGCACATAGCCAAGGATTGTAGAAAGAGGAAAAGAAAGCAAGGTGAATGTTTTCATTATGGGGAGACTGGACACATCAGCAAGGACTGCCCTAAGAAGCAGACCGGACCTTCTGGGGGTACATCTTTAACTTCTTTTTCTAGATGCTTTGTTTTATCTTGTTTCTCTCCTCGATCCTATCTTGAGAACCATAGGTAGAATCTTTTTGGATGTAAACATGTAATTGAAACATGTTATGATTGCGAAATGGTTGCAAGTGGTCACAAGTGGTTGCTCGTGGATGCATGAATACACATTAGGCACTAGATCGGCTCAGACACATTTTCATCTTGCATATGCATGAGTGTTTATTTTGGAAACTTGGTTGTGCTATCATTTGGTTGTTGCATATGATTGAATGGTTGAGCACTCATGTAGAAATTATGAATTATAATAGGGAAAAAAAAATTGCATACATATTGGATTCATTTCACTAAACATATTTTGCATTTGAGAAGATCAATCAGGCCTGAACATTTGCATTAGATAAGGAACATATACACACACTTTCTGCATATGTTCATACAGCATTAGAAATCTTTTAAGGACAATGGTTGCCTGTGGATGATGCTTTGAGTAGATGGATGATGTATGGTAGGATACATTCTTCCTAACTTGAAGATTTCGGGGACGAAATCCTTTAAGGAGGGGAGAATGTAACAACCCGAATTTTAAAAAAATGTTAAGACAAGAATCAAGGCATAATTAAATGTTAAAATCTGAATCAGGGAAAACGGGTTGCGCCATTGCGTTCGTCTCGGAAAAATACGCGAAGTAGAGTCCGAAATTTCGTAAATCGGAGTCCGTATGATCAAGATATGGCCTCGCAAAGTTTCACGAAAAATTCAAATTAAAAAACAGATTCAAATTTTCAGAATTCAGGGTAGGCGGGAAAAATCCCGCCCAGACAGGTCGACAGGCGGGTCGACACTAGGGTCGACCTCCCCCCCAACCAGGTCGACACTAGATTCGACCTGGGGGTCGACCTCCCCCCCAGGTCGACTGGGGAGTCGACCTGGGTGTCGACCTGGGGGTCGACCTCCCTGGTCGGCCAGGTCGGCCTGGTGCACCTGTTTTGGCTCCTAGGTCTTGTTTTGGGGGCTTGTGACGATTTTGGATGGATGACCTATTCTAGGGTTAATCTAAAGGCTGAAATCAATTGCTTACAACTATAAAAAGACCATAAGACCTAGCTTAAATCATACTATTTCATTTTAGCCTCATGCAGCCGCCATTAGACCTAGAACTCTAAATTAAAAATACAAAGAACAAAATTAAAGAAGACGAAGGATGATTCTTGAAGGCTACAACTAGAAGCTACAACAACTACGACGCTTTAGACAACGGATTTGGGGCTATTTGATTTAAAGTTTTGATTTGGATTGCTTGCTTCATATTGTAAGTTCTATGTCACTTTTTAGGCAAAAACGCTAAAATAACATGGACATGCTATGAATTGAAACCGGATTTAAGAACTATTATTAATCCATGTTTATATTGTTTAACTTTGAATCATAATTTGGGAATATTGCTAGGTCAATGATGCAAGTTAAACTTATCACGATTTTGATGCGGTTATGAATCACTTGGGCTTAATTGTGTGGCAAGTTGGACTAATACATGTCCATGGAATCACTATGTTTATTGAAATCTTTATGTTGATTAAACCATGCCTATGATGCTAATTAAACCATGTTTAAGATGTTAATGAAACTATGCCTATGATGTTAATATACCTATCATGTTAATGACAAATTGGGAATTGCTAGGTTATGATGAAAAGTTGGAATCATTATGTTTATAATGCTAGATGAGAATCATTATTTTAAAAATGCTAAATTGGAATCCACTATGCCTATTAGAATTACCATGCCTTTAATGTTTCATGTTTGTAATAAAATTTTTGTTATGCCCGCAAGGATTATTACGTAAAGTTGAATTCATCATGTTAAACTAAGTTGGAACCATTACTATGCAAAGTTATCATCATGCTAGTATTGAAACCATGTGATATGTTATAGCCTGTTTATTATGCAAGTGATGTTGGAATTGTCACATATGCCTATCACATGTTTCGTGTTATTCCCCTTTATCTCTTGAATTGTTTATGCTTGCAAACGAAGTACGTTTATATACGTTGGGGATACGATTGGGTAGAATAGGCAAAACATGAATTAATTATAATCATAAATCATGAAATTTGGTATAAGTAGAACATGAAATATGGCACGAAAAACTTGACTTGAACATGCCATAACTTGACTTGAAACATGCCTTAGTTGGGCACGAAATTGACATATGAACATGCTATGAATATAGCATGAATTTGATAAGAACATGGGCATGACTTTAGAAAACAAGAAAGTGGCCAACTCGAGGTTGGGTTGAGTTTGTAGTGTAAATCTGCCCGGAACCGCTCGGCAAATCCAGTTGCTACAAACAATAGGATCCAATGTGGGTAGTTGGTCACATCGCGCTTGAAACCCGAGGTTGTGTTGAGTTCGTAGCGTAAACCTGCCCGGAACCGCCCGACAAATCCAGTGGCTACGAACAATAGGATCCAATTTGAGTGGTTCAGTGCATTAACGAATCAATTAATGCCAATTAGAGTTAAGTCATGAACATGAAAAGACAACTTAACCAACTTGAACACGATTTGTAGGGCTAAGTCATGAACTTGAAACGACAACACTTAGCCAACTTGACATGACATGTAGGCGGGTTAAGTCACGAATTTAAATGACATACTTAACCATCTTGACTTGACTAGACTGGAAAAGGATTAAGTCACGAATTACATGACTTAATCGGTTAGGCGGGTTAGGTCACGAATTACATGACCTAATCTGTTAGGCGAAACCCTAGACACGACCCTTTTCAGCAATAACCCTCTAGATGTATCAAGGTACCCTGGGGCTAGGCCGGGTGGGGCACGATTACTGGGCTGATTGTAAGAGGTGAACGACGGCAGTGGGGTACGCCAGTGTAGGTTCGGTGGGCTACGGTCGTGCACGTATTCCGGAGCAGACACTGGGTATCCGTAGATTTATCTGTGCATCTTGAATCATGTCAGGGGTTGACACCCTAGGGCTGATACACCTGAAGGTGGACCCAGCACAGGTGACTACATTCGTGATTAGCCGTATGACACGGACACTTGACGAGCTAGAACTTGTAGGGAGCCGATCGACTAGATAATCGCTCCATAGGATCCCGTACTTGGGTCAGACCCCGTTTCAGGGTCATTTCATGATATTGGGCCGTGGGATTTATTTCGTGATTAACTTGTGATATGGGCTTAGTATACTAGTACAGTCGATGCAACGAATCTCGAACATGTGATGCTTTACTTGACTTGTCTTGACTTATCATGATCACCTTAGTCTATCTTGTCCACATTGACACCATTCTTAAGTTTAGTTCCAGTTCATACATGACAGGTTGTTTTAACCGTTTTTACACTGAAAGTCACTAGGACTTACTTAGTCTTTATGACTGACCCTTTTCCTTTCACCTCTTTTTCTTTCGCTTCCCCCCCCCCCCCGGGTTCTCAGGGAGGAAACACTAGCTCTTAGCTTGGATATCACTTGCTTTGGCTCAGCATGTACGGTTTGCTATGGCTGCTTCTTTTTACTGCACTTGGGGAATAAGCTGTTTTTCTGTTTTAAGTTATTGCTTCTTTTTCTATTATTACAAGACGGTTGTAATGAAGTTGTTATTTGAAATGATTGTAAGAGATATGGTTTACTTTGGAATAAAATGAAGTTCTGTTTTGCTCATAAATTCTTCCGCTGTTTACTTAATTATTTAGATATCTTCTATCTTGTGATAATTCTGTGATGTTATCTCGATAATACCCCTCCAAAACTAGTGCATTCCCTTTGTGAGTGACCCTAGCGGAGGTGGGGTGTTACAGGTTGCAAGTGGTTGCTTGTGGTTGCATAACACACATTAGGCACTATATCGGCTCAGACACATTTTCATATTGCATATGCATGAGTGTTTATACTTGTTTATGGATGAAATTAAATGTGTTATCATGTGAATGTTGCATATGGATGGATGTTTGTGCACACATATAGTGTTTATGTGACTAGGACTATTTGCATACATGTTGGATTCATGACACTAAACATATTTTGCATTAGGACGATAATTCAGGCCTGATCATTTGCATTAGATAAGGAACATATACACACACTTTCTGCATATGTTCATATAGCATTAGAAACATTTTAAGGACAATGGTTGCTTGTGGATGATGGTTGAGTAGATGGTTGATTGGATGATAGGATGCATTCTTCCTAACTTGAAGATTTCGGAGACGAAATCCTTTAAGGAGGGGAGAATGTAACAACCCGTATTTTTATAACATGTTAAAACCATAAATCAAGGCAGAATTAATTTTTAAAACAAGAATCAAGGGAAACGGGTTATGCCATTGCGTTCGTCTCGGAATTCTGCTTGAAATAGAGTCCGAGTTTGCGTAAAACGGTACCGTACGAAGAAGATATGGACGAACGAAGTTAGGAAGAAAAACCAGAAACGGGCCAGAATGCGCTGGCGCACTTGGGAAGTGCGCCAGAACAAAATTGCACTGGCGCACTTGGGAAGTGCGCCCATGCAATTTTGCATTGGCGCACTTGGCAGGTGCGCCCAGGCCGAGCAGAAACCTGCTTGGTCAGGCCCTGGCTGGCCTGGTCAGGTTCTGGTCGAATTTCTAAGCTCTGGTGTGTCACTAGGGCTGACTTGTCACTTTCTGATTGGCTTCTTTTGAGATGGATGGCCTTGATTAACTCTAGCTTCATCAACGGCTCTAATTAGTTTGAAACCCTGTATAAACAGCCTCCTAGCCTCATTCTCTTTACACCATTCTTCTCTAACCTTATGCTGCTCAAACTCTTGATGATCAAGGCTTCTTCTTCCTCTAAATTAAATTAAATTAAATTAAAACGCGAAGATTATTCCTTGAAGACTACGACTAGGAATTGCATATTTGGGGATTTGCTTCTATAATCAAATCAAGATTCAACGATTCAGCAATTCAATGACCAATTTCTAGACTTGACTTCTGCATCTAAATTTCTTAGACCACGATCTATAAGTTCCAGTTACTTTTAGATAAAAACTATAAACTTAATATGGCATGTTATAAATTGGAATTAATTGATGTATAATTCATATCTATTCTTGTTTTCTTTTTTGGATCTTGACTATTGGGAATATTGCCGATGACGTTGAAACTATTATTAATGGCCTAAGACTATGACGGTGAACATAAGACTATGCTTATGCCTATGACTGTGAACATAAGACTATGCCCATGCCAATGACTATGCCTATGCCTATGACTGTGAACATAAGACTATGCCTATGCCTATGACTATGAACATAAGACTATTGCCTATGACTATGACAAGGACAATTATGACTAGTTACCTAAGATTCATGACCATGAGGTTATTGCCTAGGATTATAACTTTGGAATCGGATCTAAGCTTGATTTTCTATTCAGACCTTTTCTTTATTTGTCCTTGGATCTTATTTTGGGGATTTTTCTATTTAAATTAGATCTATCCTTGTTCTTGAAACTAGATTATTATTCAAACCTTTTCATGATCAATAATGTTATCAGATCTATATGCCTGAGATGTTTTAATCAATTTATTCAGTTATGTCATGCCTTAAAAATATATTGATAATAGAATAATGTTGATTATGTTATATGTGGAATTGAATGATATTGATCTATGCCTATGGTTCTATTTTATTATCATGTTGAATTGGGAATTAATGAATAAGTCTATTCATATGTATATGAACTTGGAATATAACCTGTTATGACAAGTTGTGTAGTTTATCATGTTATGCAAGTTTTAGGTTGCAAAATCATATAACATATGTGACCAAGTGTTAGATCTACATGTTTATGTGTATATGTTAAACCTAGGTCACTTATTCATATGCTCGTGATTGATTTGCAAGTTCACATATATGTAAGTTGATTTAGTCTATGTTGCAAGTTCACATATATGTATGTTGATTTAGTCTATGTTGCAAGATTCACACCTATGATATTCATGTTGACTATTTTGCAAGTTCACACCTATGATGTTCATATTGACTATGCCGAAAATGCCAAGTTTACACCTATGTCATGTTTATGTTAATGAATTGCTTTATGCCAATTTTGCATACGTTAAATTAGGCTAAGTTTTTAGCCTAATATTATATTTCAAAAATCATGCGGACGAGAAATTAGGCTAAGATTGTTAGCCTAATATTTAGACGGGGTAACATTGGAAAAAAATGGTAATTATAGGAAACTTTTTATGAAACTTACCTTGAAAACTTGACACGAACTTGACATGAATCTTGAACATGGACATGACACTAGAATGAACTTGAAAATGGCCAACTCGAGGTTGGGTTGAGTTTGCAGTGTAATTCTACCCGGAACCGCCCGGCAAATCCCGTTACTACAAACAATAGGATCCAATGTGGGTAGTTGGTCATATCGCACTTGAAAACCCGAGGTCAGACTGAGTTGTGGTGTAATTCTGCCTGGAACCGCCCGGCATATCCAGTGACCACAACAACAGGTCTGATGTGAGAGGTTGGGGTGCATTAATGAATTAATGCCACATGATAGGGTTAAGTCATGAACATGTAAGACAACACTTAACCGACTTGATACATGATTCGTAGGTGGGTTAAGTCACGAACTTGAATGACAACACTTAACTAACTTGGCATGCTAGACTGATAGGGGTTAAGTCACGAATTTAAATGGTAACACTTAACCTATTGGACGGAAACACTAGGTACGCGGTCCGTTTCAGCAGTAACCCACTAGATGTATCATGGTACCCTGGGACTAGGCAGGGTGGGGCACGATTACTGGGATAATTGTAAGCGACCAGAACGGCAGCCCTGTTGGTGCGCCAGTGTAGGTTCAGGTGGGCTATGGTCATGCACGTGGTCCGGTGTTGAAAAAGCAGGCATTGGGCATCAGTAGGATTATCTGTGCATTCTTGATTCATGTCGGTGTTTGGCACCATAGGGCTTGATACACCCTATGGTGAACCTAGCACAGGTGACTACATTCGTGATAGGGCATATGACACAGACACACATGACGAGCTAGAATTTGTAGGGAGCCGATCGACTAGTGGATCGTTCCGTTGGACCTAGTAATGGTTCATTTCATGATATTGGGCCAAGGGATCATTTCGTGATTAATATAAGACATGGGTTTGGGATTCTAGTACAATTGATGCAGAGAACCTTGAATATGTGATGCTATACTTGATTTGTACTTGATTTATCATGTTATCTTAGTCTATCTTGCCCATCGTGTCATCATCCTTATGTTTATTTTCATTTTATACATGTCATGTTACTTTTACTTGTTTTTATGCTGAAAGTCACTTGGACTTACCAATCTTTATGACTGACCCGTTTTCTTTCGCCTCTTTTTCTTCCGTTCCCCCCCACCAGATTCTCAGGGAGGAAACTCTAGCACTTAGCTTGGATTTCGCTTGCTTTTGATTCAGCTCATGTATGGTTTGATCTTGGGTTATGCTATGGCTGTATTTTCTGCTACCTTCGGGGAATTAAGCTACTTTTGATGTTTTAAGTTTATGCTTCTTTATTTATGCAAGACAGAATTTGTTGAAATGGAAAATAACGACCTTGGATAATTGATGTAAAAGGTTCTGACTCTTCTTGAAAGTAATGAAAATTTTCTTTTGATTCTTCCGCTGTTTTATCTATGTTCTGTCCTGTAATATTTCTGTGTTTGTTTACCTCGATAATGCTCCTCCAAAACTTGTGCATTCCCTTTGTGAGTGACCCTAGCAGAGGTGGGGTGTTACATAGCCACATTACTGTTCAAGTGCTTACTAACATATTGTACTATACCATATCATATATGTATATAATATAGTAATCATCCAAATAAAATTAAAAATTTGTCTCTTATACGTTCATACATTCGCGAACTTTGGGTAAAATCGATTAACTTGGCTCTGATACCAAATGTGATGACCACCCGTACTTACCGCACCGAACTGAGGAGAAGTGCATTGTATGACGTGCCAGGCCGATATGGGATGCTCATCATGGTAGAATAATTTGAAAACAGAACCTGTCATATAACTCACAGTACATGGATAATATATAATAATAAAATATACAACATGATATAGTAATGAAGCACAACTGAACAGAGAATCAAATTTCAATAAACCATAGAATCTTGGATACAATACTTCTTGATACATGAATCTTTGAATACAACTTGCCTCACTACATCCCTCAGAGTCTCAATAACATCAACATACAATAAAAATAGAAAAGAAATAGCTAAAATAATAACTAGTAATAATATGCTAGCCTCGTGCTCGTCACCGCACAACAACACTGATACCAAATCTGCTATCGCTACTCAGTCTGTTCATCATCAAATTGGCGAACATCCCAAGGCAATAAGAGAGTAAGATAAAATCTTGAGTCAGACAAGAGTCTTAGTGAGCGATAAAATAGCTAATAACAGTTACGCAGGATAATATGAGTATAGGCGGATCGACCATCCAATTTGCCCAACAACCATCAAATTAACATGTGAAAACTATCCATTACATGTCACATCAGAATTAGGAGAGAACTAACCCCAATCTCGTTTCTCTTCAGCATCCTACAGTGATGGCATACCCAGAGAAAGTAGATAAGAAAACATAAAATCAATCTTATCATCCATAGCAACCAATGTCCTAGCCATCACTGACTACAGCCGTGAATCCGTTAGTTATCGAACTTTCATTTCACCGATCAAAAGGGGTAACGAAAAAACCTAGTTCTAGCCAAACTTTCATATGCCATTGTGACTCGTATGTTTGCCCCAAATGCCTAAGACAACTAAATCACTCCTACCTGAGCGATCCAAGTTACTCGATCCTACCTCATCCTTATGGGCATCCCATGATACCTCTGCTTTGCATCTGCTAGAACCTATAATAACTAACAATTCCTTGGCACTTCAAATTCGTCGAGCCTTTCTTTTAGGCGATCTCACTTCTTTAGTCAAGCTGCCTCTTGAACTAATTCTGTTATCATCCCTAGTTAACTCCTATCTGAGCCAACCCATCATCAAACCGTATCATATACCATCCCACGACTAGTATAACATCAACTTAGCTTCAACCACTCCTGCTCGAGTTCGCAATCGAAGCACCATTCATCTTTGAGTTGCACATCGATCATCCATGCTCCGTTTCAATCTAAACTTCACCAGCAACTTCAGGAAGCCAAGACAATCATTCCCACAAAGCCATGACTCCCCACTTGCCACCCTCATGGGTCGGTGCTAACCCATCGACTAAGCCAAATTTGGCTAAGTGGTCGACCTACCCCTATTCTTGGCTCGAATATGTTCCTTTGGTCCAATCTCCAATCGTTTCAACGTTCATTTTTGAAGCTTCTGCCGGTCTATTCACTTCTTGGGAAATCAACCTTCGAACGATCACAAATCAATTCCGAATGACCTGAATTTTTTTAGGAATCTTCGATTTTCCAACACAAAGCCATGCCACCAAAAATCACCACCACTTAACACTCCACCATGGCCGATGCCGACCTAGCATGGGTCGATGCCGACTCATCATGGGTCGATGTCAACCCATTCCCTTAGCATATTTGGACATGAAATTTTTTATTCCCCTTACTTTATCTTCCAAAGCGCCTCCGCCAAGTTTCATCTGAATCTAATCATGTGAACCTCCAATTTCCTTTGTTCTTCAATCTTATGATTCTACGACAAATAATCTAACAAACAACTTAAGCAATGCAATCAATTCAATCAAAACAAACATCAATCCATACAACAATGATCATACAACCATGAAAAATTCATAAACATAGCATAAACATAAGATCAAGCATGATTTGTATATAAACAAATGAATAAACATGATTACTCTAACAGCTATCCAGTTAACATGATCAAATTAGGTTTCGTAGGATTTCTAAATTTTATGATCAGATACAAGGTGATTTTAACATGAAACATATGAATATGATCCTAATTTACCTATACAATCCGTAGCTTTTATGTGTGAGAGATATTTATCACTCACTTAATGTTTGATTTGATGTAGATTCAATGAGATCATATCTTGACAGCGCTGAAACCCCTTGAATTTGATGCAATTTGATAAGATCTAATCCTCTTTGATGATGATCTAATCTTCCCTAATGATGATCTATTTTTAGATGCAATCTACGATGAATTTAATTGAAGAAAATAGAGAAATAGGGTTTTAGGCTGAACCGGGGAAACACAAACGCCCAACCTAAAACTTAAAATGAATAGAGTAACCCTAGTTCTCTCCCCAAGTCTCCATATTTATATATGTTGGCCATAGGTCCAATGAGCTTTACTAATCAGCCCATTAGTTGCAGATAAGTCTGCCTAAATAGCAGAAAAAACTTAAAAACAGCGATTCCTCCCAAACCATTGAACCAAATCCTTCATATGACCACTCTAACGAATCATAAATAACCATTCCAATCCAATGGAATCGATCTCCTCACCTGATTCGGTTCCTATCAAAAGTTATGGCCCAAACCGTAAACTCAAGGGTAAAATGGTCATACTTAAACTCGGTAAAAATCATGGACATGTCTCACATCCCCATGTACATATTAAAATATGAGAATGGTTCCACCACTAGGGAATAAAATATAATTATTATACGATCGGTCGATATGTAAAATACAAGTCGTTACACATAGTGTATCACATGCATCCTGTGTTAATTAGTTCAATTTCATCAAAAGGGTTTTCTAATTTGCTTGCACATCTATGAAATCTTCTCAACTTTAAACATCTAAAGATGAGTTTATCCTCTTTTTTTTGGCATTTTAACACTTGGTTTAACAAATTGGCATCCATAATTTATTTATTTCAATGCTTAATTTTAATTCTAATTTCAAAAGTGATTAAAAGGAAGCCTACCCTGAAATTTTGAACAAGACAAGATAAAAGCTTTGCAATGAAATTGATATTTCATTATTGCAAATAGAATGATTCAAAATGTGACGTTTATAATGTACAAAGCATTATTTATAGGCAAATTGAAAATGGGCTTCATCCTTAACAGTGGAGGTCCAAATATATGAAATAATACTGTATATGGCACGCTTTACTATGTAATTCTATCCTTAATACTTCCCCTGAAATGAAGCTAGATTTTTATGCCTTCTTCGATCTCTCCTGCATCGCCATCGTTAACCCACAAATCACTTCTTAATCAATCAATTTTTTAGAAGAGAGAGCTTTAATGAGGATATCCGCTCTTTGGTAGTAGGCCAGAACGTGTTACTACTAGTTTGTCTCCTCTAGTTCTTTCTCGAACGAAGTGTAAGTCAACTTCGATGTGCTTGGTTCTGGAGTGTTGGATCAGATTGACTGATAGTGAAACGACACTCGAATTATCATACCAGATAACTGGCATTCTCGATACTCCGCTTTCTTGATCTGGAGATGGTAGACTGTTTCTTAGTGCACCATGAAATTGGGTTTGGTTTGAGGTATATGCCGTAACCAAAGATTGATATACGATCATCTGGGTCGTTTTCCAAATCTACATCAATGTAATCCTCTATATTCATGTTTTTGCAATACCTCGGTGATAAACCATAATGTTGTGTTCCCTTTACGTATCGTAGAATATGTTTAACGAACTTCCAATGTTCACTGAGTGAGTTTTGCATGTGTTAATACACTTTATTGACATTGTAGCACATTTCAAGCCCTGTGACAATAACATAATATAAGGCTCCCGCAATGCTTCTATACTGCTTTACGTTATCAATGACTTCCCCTTTGTTTTTTGATAATTGCAAATTGCTAACCATGGGTATACTCAGTGATTTTTCTTGATCCATGCTTGCCCTTGTTAGTATTTCTGTACGTATTTCCTTTGAGATAAAAGCAGTTCAGTGTTAGACTTTCTCTCAATCTGTATGCCTAGGAAATACTCTAGTTCTCCCAAGTCTTTGGTGGCAAAGATTTGATTCGAGCATTGCACTACTTTATTAATTTCACCGTCATGGTCCCTTGTAATCAATATGTCATCCATGTAGACCAATACGTATATTGTGGATTGTTTATCATTTTTTCATGTAGAGAGTTGTCAGCTATAGTTGCATTAAACCCCATTCTGAATAAAGTGACCTTAAGCTTATCATACCATGCTCCTGATGCTTGTTTAAAATCATATATGGCCTTCTAAAGTATGCATACCTATCCTCTATTGATATCAATTTTATACCTTTTGGCTGCTTTATGTACATTTTCTATTTTAATTCACCATTCAAGAATGCTTTGTTTGCATCAAGTTGTCTTATCATCCACTGTTTATGTAGTGTAATGGACAATATTATTCGAATAGTGGTGGGTTTCAAAACTGGTGAGAATGTCTCATTAAAATCAAACTTGTAATGTTGTAGGTACTTATTTTCTACTAGTCTAGCCTTGTACATTGATATGTTCTCATTGGCATCTCTTTTGATCTTGTATGTCCAATTGCCTCCCATTTTGTTTTAGTGCTTTGGTGGTTCAACCAATCTCCATGTCTTATTCTTCATTAATACATTGTACTCTTCATCCATGGTTTTCTCCACATTTCATGTTCCGTTGCCTGTTCATATGTTGTTGATTCTGAATTTTCTGTAGTTGCTACATACACTTTCCACTTGAAAATATCATGCTTTGATCTGGTGATCATGTGGTGTCCAGTTTAAGAAGCTTCATGTTGTTCCTAGCCATGATCGTTAGGTGTTGCACCGGTTGTTGTATGCTATCTGATGTCTTCCCGTGGTTTAAGCACTCCATCATTTGAGTCTTGTCTAGTTTGATCATTACTATCATTAATACTATAGTCAGATTTTGTGCAGGATACAATTGTTTAGTGTCTTGAATTGCTTTGTTTTGTCTCAGTTCCAACATTGCCAGTCCGTTCTGTTAGTGTTGGTATTGGTGGCACAACCACTTTAGTGTTGTTTGCCTTTGGTTCATGCATGCTCCTCTTTTTTGCGAAAAAGAAAACATTCTCATTAAACATCGCATGCCTCATTATGAGAATTTTTTTCTTTGTTGTCCATACACTTGTAGTTCTACTGGTAGTAGGCATAACCTATAAACATGCATGGACTGAATCTTATGCCTAGTTTAAGTTTTTATATGGTCTAAGACATGTAAAACATAGTCATTCAAGTGTTCTTAGTTGTTTGTAGTCTGTTTGACTCTAAACAATTCATCATAAGGACATTTTGTGATTCAAGACTTTGGTTGGTAGCCTATTTATAAGGTAAAAGGCTATTCTGAAAGCTTCATTCTAGTATTTCATCGGCAATGATGCATGAGATAGTAGTGTAATGCTTGTTTCTGCCATACGTCTATGTTTTTTTCAACTAGACCATTTTGCTCAGAAGTATGTGCACGATTCATCCTATGCTCAATTACTTTTTTGTGGAAATTTTTTTTAAATGCTTTGAATTCTTAACCGCTATCAGTTTGAAATATCTTGATAGTACATTTAATTTTTTTTTTGATGAGTGTTACAAAATGTACAACTGCATTACAAGTTTCTGATTTCATCTTAAGAAAATATATCTGAGTATATCTAGAGTGAGCATCCACAAGAGAAAGATAGTACATGTGGCAAAGAAAATGATTAATTGATATTGGTCCCCATAAGTCTACTACTATCAAATGAAAAGACTGATTTTATGCAGTCTCAGAGTGGCCGAAAGGCAGTTTGTGGCTTTTACAGTGAGTGCAAATGTATGATGAAGGCAAATCAACAAAATGAATTTTACATTCATTTAAAATCTATTTTACTATTTTCATGCTGGGGTGTCCCAACTTACAATACCACATTTCTAGAACATCATTAGGACTAGCAACATTACTAGTATTAGTGCATTCATTATTACAATCAACATTAACATCATGACTTCCATTATCGTCAAAGTCATCATTAGTGTTAGTGTAGTTGTAGCAAACAACATTGTCACAAGCATTTCTTATATTTTTAGTGGTGAAATTGTATAAACCATTATTTATTTTACCCTGTAAGAATGTGTTTTGACTCAGTAAGTCTTTTACGAGACAAAATTTGGGGTGAAACTCAATGTGTTATATTCTTGTCATTGGCAAACTACGACACGCTAATTAGATTTTTCTTGATTTTAGGCACTCTTAACAAGTTATTTAAATAAAGTTGCATTTTTCCTTTTATACTACCAACACCGACACGTGATATACCAATTGCTTCAACATTAACCATATGATTAACTTGTTTACCTAAGTAGCTCTTGTTGCCAAGGTTATATAAGGTTTTGTAAGTTATGGTGAGGTGATTGGTTGCTTTAGAGTCGGGGTACCAGTCATCAACATTTATCCCCTGTGGTTGCACTGCATCCTCACCTTCATTTGACTGAGCACACAGATTGCCTGTGTTGTTTCTACTCTGACTGTTGAGATGCAACATTTTTGCACTTTGTGTCCTCTGGTTTGCATTGTTTTGTTGAGTCACATTATAGTCTGAATTAAATCGAAAATAGCACCTACTAGCTATGTAGCTAACTTTCTCGCATATTTGACACTTCACTCTGTTGTTCCCACTCCATTTACCTCTGGCCTTTCCTCTTTTTGTGTTGTATTTCCTCCTTGACTTGTGGTATATTATCTATTTTGATTGGATGTGTTTCTTGGTTGGTTCTTGTTTCTTGAGTTTGTAGCGTAATTGACTGAGTACTCATTTTGTATGGCTTTTCTTTGCTCAACTCTCCTTTCATGTGCCAATAAGACTGAATGAACAAACTGAAAATCAGGTAAAGTTCTTTGAGTTCCTATGTATGTCACTAATGATTCGTACTCATGGTCTAATCCATTAGTGATAACCAAGAATTTTCCGCTTTCCGAAATTTTGTGTCCCACTGAACTTAATTTGTCACATGGAAATTTCACATTAGTCAAATAGTCTCTCATATTCATATTCTCTTTTCTTGCATTTTGTAACTCTCCTTTGTAGTGCATTATTCTTGCTGATGACTGTGAGTCAAATATTTCTTAAATTGTTGCCAATATCTCATAAGATGTATTGTATCCAACGATTTGAGATATGAGATTAGCACTGATCGAGGAGGGTAACCATGATGATAACAGGTTGTCTTGCTTTTGATATTTGGTATAATTTGGGTTACTAACAATTCTCTCTTCTTTGTCTATAGTCATCATGACTGGTAGTACTATGATGGTTCCCTTCACATAATCTTGGAGGCCATAACCCTTTAGGGCGATTTTAACTTGATGTTTCTACAAGATGAAGTCGCCTTTGTCTAGTGGTATGGTGATCACTTGACTTTTCGGCTTGATTAGGGAGGTGGTGGATGTTGCTACTTCGTTAACATTGGTTCTTGATGTTGCCAAGGTGACCTCACCATCATTGCCTGCCACGGCTTGATGCAAATGATGCACTCCGAAGTGAGAAAAATACAAAGCCTTTAATTGAAATGTTGTGAAGAAATGTGTTGGTGAGGTAGAACTGTGCTTGTATAGAGCCAAGAATTGCTTCAGCGATGATTGTTGGAAAGTAAACCCAATTAATGTGGGTTCGTAATTTGTTGTGTCTTTTAAGTTTAAGAGTCATATCCAATAAGTGATGCGTCTATTAGTAAATTGGTGTGTCTATTTAATAAGTAGTATTTATTGATAAAAGGTCATGTCAATTAGTGAAATGGTGTCTATTGAGGTGTAAGGTCATATAGACCGCTATATAAATATGGGTGGTCATTTTGTGTAGTTGTAAGAGAAAGTGAAAAGCAAGTAAGAAAGAAATTAAGGAATGATAAAATTTTAATATTGTTTTCTCCTCTTCTTCAATCCAACAAAGTGGTATCAGAGCCTGGTTAAAACTATGACATTTTTATATATTTTCATCGTTCGTTCTCACAAAAGAAAACTTCGAAAAGTGGAGTAACAAAAAGAAATAAGAGTTGATCTCCAAAGGATTATGGAAGATTGTTGAGTGTGGCTACGAATGGCCAAAAAATGTTAAAAACATGACAGAGAAAGAGATAAAGCATTTGTAAGCTTGAGACGGAAAGATCACCAAGCTCGTGTTTTGATGTGTGAGTATGTCGATGAAGAAACATGGAGACATGTTCTTGGAGAAAAATCTGCAAAAAATTCATGGAATTTATTGAAGGAGGTTTATGGTAAAAATGTGATGGAGAACAAAGAAGATGAAGAGAAGGTCGAAGAAGAGGACAAAAGCAAAAGAGTTGAAAATGAAGATATTGGGAGTGAAGAAAAAGAGGATGAAACACTTGTTGTGGATTCAAAGTCTGGTGAAAAGGCAAAAGAGATTGGTCACACCATCATGGAAGATCAAATTGCTAAAACTACTGTTAATGGGCCAGATTCAGCTGTAGAAGTACAACCGCTGATGTTGGAAAATGAGCCTGATAGTTCCAAGATGCGAGTAGCTGGAAAATTTGATTGCAATGCTTCGGTTGTGGAAAAAGAAGAGACAGATAATGATATTCCAATGGATATCAGTGAAGATACAAATCATGGTACGTCTAACTTGCAGTCTCATTTTGTGGAAACTGGTGTTCTATGTTTGTATTCAAGATAGAGCGTTTGTTGTTGCTGCTCAACTTTATGCCCGCTACATCACCGGGCGGCGTTTGCCTGATAAGGAAATAGTCTTGAGGGATAAGCTGAACCCATTAAGAATGAAATATAGAATGGAAAAGGAAAGAATAGATGAGGTATGGAAATTGAGGCAGAGGCGTGAGGATTTGATGTTCACTTTGCAAGAAGCGGAGAGAAGAATGGATTTAGCTCAAGCTGCCGATCTCAAATACAGACCCCTCCAAGAGATTGATGCAGCCATTGCAAAGCCCGAAGGTGAGACAAGAGAAAACTTGATGTTAACAGAAATCGTCGGTCCTGAGGAAATTGCAGAGGTTGTAAGTAGATGGACAAACATTCCAGTAACAAGATTTAATGTTGATTTTGCAACCAAGACATACAAGCAACATGTAGAAGTTTTAGCTCAACAACAGTTACTGAAAGATAGGGAAAACAAAGCTTTAAATGCAGAATGCTTTAAGGAATGAAGAAATCATTGAGCGTAAACCCAAACGCATAAGATATAAATCAATCAAAGCCCTGAAGTTCTACAAAGTTTTGAAGTTTGAAGAAAAGCTCAAAATAATTAAAGAATTGGGTTTAAGGAGGGATGTTGGAAAGTAAACCTAATTAATGTGGGTTTGTAATTTATTACGTCTTTTAAGTTTAAGAGTCATGTCCAATAAGTGATGTGTCTATTAGTAAACTGGTGTGTCTATTTAATAAGTAATATTTATTGGTAAAAGGTCATGTCAATTAGTGAAATGGTGTCTATTGAGGTGTAAGGTCATGTAGAGCACTATATAAATATGGGTGGTCATTTTGTGTGGTTGTAAGAGAAAGTGAAAGCAAAAAATAAAAATAAAATTAGGGAGTGCTAAAATTTAAATATTGTTTTCTCCTCTTCTTCAATCCAACAATGATTAGGTGAAAGAATGTGTAGTAAAATCTGCAAAAAAAAAAAAAAAAAAAAAAAAAAAAAAAAAAAAAAAATGATGGTAGCCCCAAGAGTTGATCGAATGTGGATCAAATGACCAACATCACTCTGCTCTGATGGTCATGAACTCGATGCAGCCTGGAGAAAAATGATAACAACTCTGATTTCTCCTTGACGAGGCATGAGGAAGATGAGAACAGATCCAAATACTGCTGTGATGAAGTTTCTCTAAGGAGTGCTACACACAAACTACTCTGATCAATCGTGCAATTGACGATGCAAGCCAGGATAGGTGCAGATGCAATTGCAATCATCGGAGGATGGTCGCCGCCTGGCTGTTATCTCTGATACCGTAAAAGCTTTCCAGTGAAAACGAGTTTTTATTATTGCAAATAGAATGATTACAAAATGTAACGTTTACAATGTACAAAGCATTATTTATAGGCAAATTGAAAATGGGCTTTGGCCCAAACAGTGGTGGTCCAGATATATGAAATAATACTGCATGTGGCACTGGTTCACAATGTGATTGTATCCTTTTAACACAAGATGAGCAGGCAATGGGTATGGGCAAGAAGATATTTCAAGGCCACACAGGCCATGAACTGTTACACTCTGGCTGTCTAGCTATCTATGTCCCACAGTAGATGGGCTGTAGTACTGAGCCAATTCAAATTGAAAATGTGTTTGTAGTATACGGTTTTTCCTGATGGCTTGTGGTACAAATGATATATCAAGTTAATGCTCGAGTTTTCTATAATGCTGCATTGAAATTGTTTGTTTCCACCATTTTTCTTGGAGAAAGCATTAGAGTAAGGATTAAGATATGGATGGTGTAATATATTTATGCAGGTTTGGTTTGGATATTGGAGAGACTTCAACTATCGTTAGTGTTTCCAACTGGCATCAGATTATGGTTCTGCAGCTTATTATGCTATAACCACAATATGAATATAAGAATATGACAACATAGTAGTATATCAAAAATCACAAAGCCAACACCCATGAATAAAAATTTATTTGTTCGACAATATACTGCCATTTCTAGAAAAAATTAAGATACAAAATGCTTAATACAGAGAAGCCAGGTTGAATGTAGTTATTCTGTTGTTCCAGCTATCTTCTTCTTCAATTCCTCAATGTCACTAGCAAGTTCTTTTCTGCTAGACTGTTTGAAGTTTGAACCAATTTGTCAATCAAATACAAAATATTAGAAGAACAGACACCATGTTCTGTTTAAGTAATGAAATTAGAGGTAGCTTACCTTGAACAAGAGGTATCTGTATACGAACCATCCTGTGTATCCAAGCCCAACCAACTCCATAAGCTTAGGAAGCTGTTGCATAATTTACGTTGAACATTATAAGAAATAGTTGGATATGCAATCAAATAAGTAAAAGGTCGAAAAGTAAAGGAAAAAGACCAAGGGAACGGAGTTGATCGCTCCGACTAGAATGGAAGAAAGCCAAACTGCAACAATGGCACCACCTCCATAGATGAATACTGTAGATTTATTCTCTATACCATCCCACTAATGTACAGCATATTAATTACGGTCAGTGTTATCCATAACATTTGTTTAATAAAAAAATGTTACATATAAAATTTCAACGAACGATGATGTTTGTTATATACCTTTTCCTTTAAGTCGGCCAGAAGCTCATCAGTTTGAATTGAACTGGATGCCTCCTCTGAAGACGAGCTAGCTTTTACACATACCGACGACAGTCTCGACAAATCTGGTTCACAATTACAAGCTAACTTATATCATTTACATTCAGCTAGATAGCATTTCTCTGCAAATTGCAATGCGAATCGTGAGTAAATTAAGGACTTACCTGAAAAATTAGCAGCAGGCGAGGCAAAAGAAGAGCGACGGGGAAGAGCAGGAAGATGAAGAGACGACGAACGAGGAGTGGAGGTAATGCAAACTCCACTGAGTATTGCTGGTGATGCTGCCGCAGTCAACACCGCCATTATTGTATTTTTATAGTTCAAAGCTGTAGTAAGTTGTTCAGAAGTTTTCTTAGTATATTTGTTTGAGTGAGTGGATGATATATGAAAGTCTTATCTTTTAGTTTGCCTTGTGAAGGATTTTGGACCAATGGTTTCTATGTATTTATCTTGAATATCCTAAGGTTTTATTTTAGGCCAATTGAGAATCAGGATTCCATCTTCATTTTGAAAACCAAATTTTTTAAGGAGGTTGTTATGCAAAAACATCAAAGTGAATTAACTAGTTTCCCTACTAACTGCCAATGTCAATCGAAGAGAATGACAGGAAAGCAACAAAATAGAAAATAAGAAAACACAGTCGATTAGTGACCAACATCCACACAGTTCATCTACTCACTTTATTATATCAGTATACTAATCGAAATATAAGAAATATCACAGTTTTGAACAAACGTGATTTTACTGAATACTACGGAGAGACATCTAGATTTGCCCTCCTTGCACTGGGCTTTTACTACAATGAATATTTTTTCAAGGACACATTTCTTTTAGAAAAAAAGTTAGACTAAAGAACAAGCAACTTAAAAAAAGTAAGATGAAAAAACTTCTTCCTCCATGTTCACACAGCTCATGAAAATGACACCTCGCAAATCGCTCCTTCTTCCTCATCAACCTCATTCGCCCTTGACACCTCCTCCTTCCCTCCTCTTCTTACTTCTCCACCAATTCCCCCTCCCCCAACCCTCCCCCCACCCCCCCTCCAATTCATCTCCTTCTGTTGTAAATTCCTCTTCCGTCAAACCCTATGATGTTAATTTTGGATCTAATCTTCCAGATCCTCATTTTCCTTTAAGTAGACCTATTTCTTCTTCTGCAGCTAATCGATCTAATGCTAATTCGGCGAATCATCCTTTATATGCAAATCAATCAACGTCTAGTGCCTCCTTTCCATCGTTCACGAAGATGGACTATGCTTTCCTTTTTAATTCCCTCCCTTGAAATGCGGGCGCTTTCCAACCTCAACACTTCGACATTCCTAGAGATGGCGTACCAAAAATGATTCCTGATTCAGTCAGAGCTGAGGAAATAAAATACTGGAGTGATTATTTGGTGGGCTTTTTCCTAGATGACACTTCTTCGTATCCTATGGTGGTAAATTTCTTAAACCGATTTTGGAAATTAGACGGTGAAGTTAGTATTAAATCAGACGGAGTTCATTTCTTTTTCAAGTTTTCAAATGAATCAGACAGAGATTTTTTTTTGAAATCTGATCCAATTTTCATAAAAGGACGCATGTTCATCATAGCTAGATGGGATCCATCTATAGGAAACTCACAGACACAGATTAAAAAAGTTCTAGTTTGGGTTCACTTCTATTGCATTCCAACTATACCATGGACATTATTGGGTATAAACTGGCTAGCTTGTCATGTGGGGAGATTGATATACTTTGATAGTAGCACTGAAAAGTTGCAGAGATTTAGGTATGTCAAAGCTTTAATTGAGATCTCATCAGAGTTTAATCTCCATGATAAAATAATGGTAGGTGGTTTAGGCAAAGAGTGCCCTTCAGTTAAGTTAACCTATGATTGAAGACCCAAAATTTGTACTACGTGTAAGGTATTTGGTCATGCAACCGAAAGTTGTGAATTTAACGCTAAGGCATAAGTTGACGGTGGAAATCATGCAAAGGACTTCGATAATCATTCTTACGACCACCCTAGACAGTTTAATAGGAAGACCTCTTCTAACGTTAACCAAGGAATGTGGACATCTGTTAATACAAAAAATTCAAAGATTGGAGAAGGAAAGAAGTTCCTAATAATAAGGCTGATAATGTTGAAACAAACATGTCAAAGGTAAATGAAAATCCTTTTAATGTTTTGGAATCTGGTTTACATGGTAACGACAACACTGATGAGTTTAATGCAGAGGTACAAATTAACAGTAAGGAGGTTGATCCTGTAAATGGAAGTACAGCTGATACTGCGGCTGGGTTGCAATCACGAGTGAGCATGCTGAAGATCTGAATATTGTGGATAATAATGGCGCCCAATCTGAAGATGGTGAAGATTTAATGGGAAACTTATTCGATGAAAACGCAAACAATGTTGTGTTGTTAGCAAAATGTGGAAAATGCACTTCTGGTTCATTAGTTTTGTCCATTGTTGTATTAAATGCAAGCTCTTCTAAATCCTCTCCTTACACCAATTTGTCTTGTTCATCGACCTTTAGTCACTCTACACCATCCTCTGCTAGAAATATGGTAATGAATTCATCATCGCTCTCTGCTCATACATCTGTTCCCATGAAATATTCTTCGTCGTCATCATCTTCTACTCTTGCAGCAATTTCACCATATGCTAACCTGAGACCTCCTCTTAATATGCAGCTTCCTCCCCCTCCCGTCACTGGCTGTGACTTGACATTCCCGCAAGTGAACAATTCTTTGTCCTCTCTCTACTGCAGTGCCTACAAGTTATCTACCAAAACCCAAGAGTAACAAATTGAAAGGTAAATTCTAGGATGACTCAGACCTTGATGACGGAATTGACTATAGGCCAGAGGATGTGCTCCCTCTTGGCAACAAGCTAAAAGCTACTAGTCCCATGTTTGATCCAACCTTGATTTGATATTGCATGTTTGCAATTATCACTACTAATGACTTCCTGCGTCTTCATGAAATCTATTATTTGAAACTTCTAAATTTGGTTTTCTTTCTTGAGCAAGGGCATTCCCGGTTTTGACATCAAACGGTCGTGGACATTGGCTCTTTCAAGTCTAGTTTTCATTTGGAATTTGACTATACAATAATTCAGCTTCGTACTGCTGCCATGTGGTATGCTGCCAGTTGATATTAGTGGTAGTATCCACCTTGATATGCTTGCAAAGATGCACATTCATTTGATAATTTGATAGTTTATCTAAAAAATTATAGGACTTGGAATTGTCAAAGGTCTGTATTGCTATTTTTGCATTTTTGGTTATAACTCTTGATGTTGTGAATAATAAAGTTTTCACTTGCCTTTCAAAAAAAGAACAAGCAACATTTTTTATCTAAATCAAGGACAACTTTTATATTTTAATTGGGATAACTCCAAATATTTTAAATCAAGGACACACATTGACATTTTGCAAATAATAAAAATTAATACGAAAATATTTTTTTGTGATTATAACATTGAAAATAAATTAGATATTTTTTGTTTTACAAATATGGAAAAAAAGAATATAAGAAAATTCAAGACAGAAAGCTAATTGAATATAGTTCGCTATTTACGTATTGTTTCTTTCTTGGGTACAAACGTCATTAGCTTTAAAATGACTTAGTTTTGTGTTCATATGATACAATATAAAGCTACATTCATTTAGCTTCCTGAGCTGATTATTTTTATATGTCTAGCAACTAAGTTATGGTATTTGTGTCTTCGGATGCTGGATGATGCTTGTTTTATGGTATTTTGACTTGTGTACAAGCTGTACGTTAAATCGCTTAACCGTTCCATAGCGGCGAAGATACAAAAAGATGTAGCGGGTATAAAGCGGAGAAATAGCGGCACTACAAGACGCACATTGAATAGCGACGGCAAAAAGCCGTTGACAACTGCCGCTAGCCATCGCAAAGAGCCATCGCCATTTAAGTCGTCGTGCACATGAAGAGCGACGACTTCGTCGAACGGCTAGCAATGACAACTTGTCTTCGTGGCAAGTAGTTTGTTTTACCGGGAAGGCGTTGCAAACCGCTGCTAAGTTAGCCGTTGCGAGCCGTTGAATATTGTTACCAGAAATCCGTCGCAAGCCGTTGAAAATAACTGTCACAAACCGTCACAGGCCGTCGCAATTCGTTGTAAAATATGGATCTTTAAGCCGTTGCGAGCCGTCGCTAACCTAGAGCATATTTTCTATGTTACACGGTTATTCCTTCTCTTTAATCCACAACAACAATACCATTCCAATATCAACTCACCAATCCACCAATATCAGTCCAATATAATCAATACTTACTATCGTAATACATCCACAACACAATACATCCAAAACTTTACTAAATTCATCACAATATCATAATATACCATCGTCATATATCCACTAAAAACAATACCACCATCACATATCACCGTACCATCATCATATATCATAAAAATATATTCAACCATGCCATACCATCATCAAATATCATCGTACATGCATCAAGCATATAAAAAACCAAGTATATGTACATACCCAAGCATAAGAACAACAAAACTAATCGTCCTCCTCGTCTTCGTCCTCTTCTTCTTTGCTTTCAACACCAACATCTTCCTCTCCAGGCATCGATCCATGCTCGTGATAGTAAGATGCAATGCGCTCGTCTATCTGCTGGGCCAATTGGTTTCTTCTCCAATCATTCATCTCTTCCAACTGCTGCTGCATCCGAGCTATGGTCTCCTCCTGCATGGACCTCCTGTATCCTCGCTGAAAATCAATATCCTACGAAATAATTCAAGTTCACATTTAAGTTAATAACTTAAATTATATTCATGACGTTATCATATAAGTCTACATGTATATCGCCTAGCATGTAAAAAAATTATAAAGACAACATGGACTTGTAGTATATACATGGACTTTGAAAAATGTGAGGAAATCCGAGTTAAAGATGATGTGGCGTAAGTTTAACATGTTAAACTTGAAGAATCAAATTAATATATACTATATTTAATGTTATATTATAAGATAATTGTAATACCACACAAATTATTATTTTTCTACCTAATTATAAATTGAATATAATTTATTACTAAACAAATTAAATGGAAATAATAATTAATTGAATACATACTTTACTGTTGTCTTTATAAAAATTTTACAATTGAATGCATACTTTAAATGTAAACTTAAATTAAAAAAAGTTTACCACCTGATTGCCGAAGCCATATCGCCTATTACGAGTAGGCGGAGCAATAATATGATCTCATATACGATCGCACTCTGCAACCGTAAGCTTCTCTCGTCCACTGGCTTGAGCCACTTTAGCCGACTCTGCATCATATCTCTCCTACAATACTAATATATTCTAAATACAAATTTCATATAATTTACTTATATACTGTGATATGAACGAATATTAAACATTTTAATTATGAATATGCATACTTACCATTACACCCGCAGCCTTGTCATCAGCCCAATCATATGTTACGTTCCATTCGTCGTCCGTATGCTCCACCGCATGTGTATGCCTGAAAACCTCTGCCATCGTAGGCTCCCTTTGAAACTTTGTCAACTGAGTACATATACAGTAATAAAATTATTGAAAATAAGAATGAATGATATGCACTAAATTTTTACGTGAACACATGCTAAAAATATTTAAATTTTATACCAATTCTCTCCTATGTTGTTGGAATGATTTTGAGCCACCGCGGTGTAAAGCTGGATTCTTATCTCTATTTGTTTTATTTCTTTTTTGCTACTTCCTATTATATTTGATACACGATTAATTAAAAGAATGCAATCAACATAAATGTGAATATTTGCATTATTTTTCACTTTAGCTGCTTCTATATCCCAGAATGCTAGAAATGCAGCCCATGCATCGTCACTCATCCATTTAGGATTTTTTCCAGATGTCTTTGCTCTTGAAATTGCTTCTCAAAAATTCTTTTGCATTCTCATATTCCAGTGTGTCAAAAAAGTTGCATGTCCTGTGACTCCACACGTACAACCGCCTGCATATTAAATTTATTTTGAATTATTTACAATAATTATTTTTCAATAATAATATAAAAAAATACTTGCCAGTAAATAGGCTAGAATGGCGTTCTTGATGTGGCTTGGATACTATCCTAATGTGGCCAATCCCTGGACATCCTGCTCGTGTAAGACTGCCTCGGCACCTCTAAAATGAAATCTGCTGGCTCGATTTCGAATCTCTGTGTACATGTTTACGTAGATATTTCATATATTTTAAATAATCTAAATCGAAATAAATTTGACACTTACCTGACACTCTTCGGAACAATCTCTGCAGCTTGCCGCAAATCTGGCTCGGAGCTGCTAAGACCTGCTCCTGGTGCAGGAGATGGTGAAGGAGTCGGCTGAGACAAACTCCTCAATCGTCGTCTATTAGTGATGTAGTGCATACAAAATAACTTGAATTATTAACATCACTCATCACTATCATTACATAAATCGTACATGAAAAGAACAATAATGCATAACATACATAGTCAATATTATCATTACATAAATCAGAATATTGAAGAACGGAAGTAAATTCATAGCTAAGAACAACCATCATCATTATTATTATAGCTCAGAATAGTACATAACATAGTACATAGCTCATAATAGTACATAACATCAGTCTTCATCATCTTTTGATCTAGACTCAGTCTCATCTCTATATCGTTTTCTTAAGTACTTACAAATGCATCTGCTAATACATTCGCTTCATCATTCAATGACCCTACATCAATGTCATCATCTATTATTATTTCAGTATTTGGCTCAAGATCCGCTTGATACACTTTTTCTTCTGAAATATTATTTCTGTCAAATGTAAATCTTGCCTTTGTTTTAAAAACAACCCACCAATCTTCTTTATCTTTTTTAAGGACGGAAACAGAGCAAAATAGACTTGTAATGCTTTCTTAGCTAACACGAAAGGATCGTACGTATAGTAATGCGATGTATGCCTTATTTCAATTAGCTTATAATCTTTGTGCACGTTAATTCTAGAACCAGAAACATTGCTAAACCGGTTGCACTTGAATAAATAAATTTTTATATGGGCTGAACATAATATGTCAACTCTACAACTTGCGTTAAGACGTAATAAAAATCTTTTATATGCTCCTCTGGATCATTACTACATTTGACAAATACACCGCTGTTATACGTTAATTTTTCAGCTCCGTAATCATTGGTATTGAATTTAAATCCATTGACAAAGTATATTGGATAAGTTTTGATATTTCTTTTCCAATAACAGGACGTCGTAATTCTTCGTTAACAACATAGTTTTTGGGATCATGAACATAGTCTGAAAACCATTCAGATTTTTTTTACTGAGATCATCAGATGGATGTTGTGATTCACATATATTGCAAATACGTGTTATGTTCCTATTTTATTAGCATAAATAAATATATGTATATGTATATGTATATTAATTGAATTGTACATGAATTTTGTATTACCTGACAAATGGTGCAATTTCCACATAATTTAACAAAACATATGTGTGTTCCACATTGTAGTCTTTATCACTTAACCATATTTCCACGCATTTTTCAGCAGATCTTCCTTGTTGTCTAAAAATAGATAACATTGTTTGAAAAGACTCATGTTCAACAACTTCTTCATTATGGGGAACGGTTTCAAAAGACAAGTTCACATCTTCACTAAAGTAATGAGAGAAAAAAAATGAAGCTTCTCCATCAAGGTATGATTTGCAAATCAAACTTTCTACTCGAACTTTTTGCCTAATTTTTTTCTTCAAATGATTCAAGTACCTATAATAAGATTAATTAAATTTTATTTGTTGCTACAAAAATCTAAGTTTTAATCTATCAAGATTATTGAGTACATACAAAATTACCTCTCAAATGGATACATCCATCGATATTACACAGGACCTCGAAGGAGTGCTTTGGACGAAGATGAATAGGTAAATGCTCCATTACATTAAAAAAACAGGTAGAAATATTTTCTCGAGTTTGCAAAGCAGTACTGGGATATCTACTTCAATAGACGATCTACCTTTAATGTCGTTGAACAAAGTTGTTAGTAAAACATACTTAATTATGTTGTAATACTCCATATTTCTATGGGCAACAGTTCCTTGAAAATCACAGGTATAAAGTATTCCATTATGATATGGCAATCATGGATTTTCATCTCACAAATTACTGTTTTTAAAGTCCACACATCTACGGAGGTTAGAAGAAATCCCATCAGACATGTAACCTTTCCATCCACTTTAGCACGAGGTTTACTTGCCTATTATCTAGCTCATAGCATGCTTTGGGTTTTTTATTCTCGTTATACAAGTGAAGTTCCAGCCATTTACAGAAGTGTAATATATCACGTATCGGATTCGCATTGTCCTTTGTTTCCCTTTTACATTCAAAATTGTATTAAAAACGTTATCAAAAACTTTTTTTCTTGTGCATGACGTCAATATTATGCCAAAGTAGTGGATTTTTCCAGTAAGGTAACTCCCATAATATACTTTGTTTGCACCAATTATGAATGTCCGATTTACTTGGAATTTCAACCTGCTTTCAAGTTTCATGTATCTTTGGATAGTCTTTTACAATTTCATATATCTCTTTACTTGTCCAAACTTTAGGCGGTAGCATAGTCTTTACTCTTTAGCTTTAAAGTTCTTTTTATTTGTTCTAAACTTATGATTAATATGTAGAAAGCATCGATGACAGTCAAACCAAGAATTTTCGTTTCATACTTTAATGAAAATGCTCGTGTCTCATCCATACAATAAGGACAAGCTAGACGTCCAGATGTCCTCCAACCTGAAAGCATGCCATGCATGGGAAAAACACTAATAGTCCATAATAAATAAGCAAACATACGAAAGTTCCTTTTTCTCGGAATGTCGTATGTTTCAACTCCTTCATACCACAATGTTTTCAACTCTCCAATCAACGGTTGTAGATAAACATCAATTCCTTGTGTCGAATCATTGAGACCGGGGACAACAACCATTAGAAACATAAATGGATTTTTCATACACATCCATAGAGGTAAGTTATAAGGAGGGACAACGATAGGCTATGATGAATATTTACTACCAAACTGAGAAAACGGTGAAAATCCATCCATACATAAACCGAGCCTAACATTATGGTTCCCTGTAGCAAATTCAGGATAAATCCTATCAAAGTGTTTTCATGTTTCACCATCAAACGGATGTATCAAAGTTCCTTCTTCTATTGTTCTCACGCTATGCCATCGCATATGACACGTTGTAACAGAAGATGCATATAGTCATTGAAGTCTGGGAGTTATGGACAGATAATGCATTATTTTATATGGAACTTATTTTCCTTTCTTTTTCCTTGATTTATATTTATCGTTGTTGCAAAATTTGCATTTTCTAAGGTGAGCGTCTTCTTTCCAATACAACATGCAACCTTTAACACATGTATCTATCTTCTGATATGATAATCCAAAAGCAGACATAAGTTTTTCCACTTTATAAGAACTATCGCACATCAAATTATTAGGCGGCATATGTCATTTTGCAATTTGTACAATTGTTGTAAATGCAGCTTCTGTAAGATTGAAATTTGATTTCATAGTGATGAATTCGGCTGTTACAGATAATTCGGTTCCGCTTGTACACCCTTCCGACAACGGCCTCTTAGCAGAATTCAATAAATCATTAAAAAGATTAGCTTTCGCCTTTGGTTCAACATTTTCATTCTCATCGTCGCCTTGATCAATGGTAGGAAACATTGATCGTGTTGCATCTTGCACCATATTTTCTATCGGATTCATCGTTGTATTATCGTTCATCATTGTACTATCGTCCTCTACCACTACAGGATTAGACGTAGGTTGAACATGTTCTCCATGATGATCCCATAAGTAATAATTTCACACAAAACCAAATTTATACAGATGTACTTCTACTACATCTGGCTTCCAATGCTTACGATGTCTGCACTTACTACATGGACAACGAATATCTATGTTACTTCGATTATTAGATTTTGCGAATCTAATAAATTCTTGGACACCATTACAAAAATGTTCGTTTATCGACCCTTTCTTGCCGGTTCGGGGTTCATACATCCAACCATGATCACGAATATAACCGAATATTTTCCTGATTTGCAATAAATATGTTAGAAAATTCGATCAAACACTTTATATTAATTAAAATCTTGTAAAATTTCATTTATAACTACTTAATGTTTTCAGTTTTTTCATTTAATTTTTTTACTTCGATGGTCGGTGTACCTACTTATCATTACAAATATAATAATATAAGCATATTTTTAAAATCATTTTAGGTTAAACAGTTCAACAAAATTTCGGCAGCACTTCCCTTTGGTCCTTGTATTGTGTACACAGGGAACAAAAAGGAAGTGCCATCGAAATTTTGTTAACCATTTAAAGTGAAATGATTTATAAAACATGCTTACGTTATTATATTTGTAACTTGTCCAATACTAGGACAAATCCAATGAATATTGTATCAGATGAATATAGGTTTTCATTTTGTGTAAAACCGAATATCCATATAATGTTCATATACAACACTTATCGGACGGGGCCAAATTTATTTAAAGGGTTCACATAAGTAGAACATATTATATAATTTGTAAACTAACGTCTACATAATATTTTTTCATACTTTCAATTTGTAAACTAACATGACAATGAAAATTATGAAGTATAAATTAGTTTTAGTTAGCTTTAGTTAATTTTAGTTTAAAGTATAAATTATGAAGTTAATTTTAGTTGGTTTATATTTTTTAAAGATAAACTAAGCTTTAAAGTAAATTAATAAATTTTAAAATTTAAAGAGTTAAGTTATAAATATGATTTTCTTTACATATAACAAGATTCTTAACGATCTAAATGTAAATTAAGAACCATTTCGAATTAACATTTGTTTATTAAATAATATTGCAAAAATATGTATATTTTTAATTGCAAATGCATTCTTTAAATTTGTTTGGACCGACTATTCTTGCATCCGACGGTGACATAACAATGATTGCCGACGAGGGACATCATTACACCGTTTCAATAATAATCAATTTACTACCATTAAACAATTATGTTTATTCCATTTATTCTCAAATCATCATACAACACAATCACTGTAAGCCCAATTACATACGTGATAATCATCGTTTTCAACCTCCTAAATAAATTACATATGTGATAATCATTGTTTTCAACCTCCTAATCAATTACATTTATTCCCAAATCAACTTACAACACAACCATCATCATAAGCATCCCTCAACACAACCAATTTCGTATCCAAAAACATTCAATTTTGCAAACCCGTATAAATAAGTAAATTAGCCTCTAATTAACCCTAATTAAGCATAAACTTGAGTTAGAAGACATATCAGAATGAAATCAGAAGCTTGGAAGTGAATTTGAAAGCTTGGAAGCGGAGCAGCAAGGGGGCGATGGGCTTTAGGGTTTAAGGAATATTTTGGGGAAAAAATATAATGATGAAGAATGGATCGGTAGTTAGATATCTGCAAATCGTGTAACAGATATAGACGGCTAGCGACGACCGTTTATTTAGTGGTAACAAGCCGTCGCCCCTGCTAGTCGCAATATCAGCTGCCTCTTGTAGTTCAGGGATATAGCGGAGGCACAAAAAGGTTCATCAGATGTAAAATCAAATATTTGAAAATTAATTCATCATCTTTCTCACATTATATGTGTTCAAGAAACTAATATTAATTAATCTTGTATAACAAAATCAAGGAATATCACAGTTATGCGTGCTAAATTTGATGAGTGTAATCGATTGTTACCTTCCATTTAGCTCTTTACCCTAACTTTACTGAATGTTTTGAAAAGATAACTAGTCAAATCAAGCTATATGTATTAATATTGCTAAAGCGGATGCTAAAAAGCATTGATTTACCGGATGCAACGGAAAATAGCGGGGCTAAAAGCAAATCTACTATTCATCAGCGCTAAACTGAAACAGCGTAGCGGTTGAGGAGTGCTATTAGCTATAGCGGAGATATTATGAGGCATTAACTGCTTAGTGTACAAGTGGATTCTTTTGTCTGATATGTGATCCGAGGCTTCCTTATCTTGGAATTGTTGTATTGGCGATGTTTTTGTGTCCATGTTCAATGTCTATTTGCAGATTCCCTCCGCCTTCACCCATTGATCAAAGCGTAAGCCAGCTTCAGCGATCCCTGGGATATCTTGGTTTGAGTTGTCTTCCATTTTGCTTGGTCCACTTGTTATCTTGGATGCCACCAGTTGTGTGAGTTCAGTGGTGATGGCTTACTCTTTTATATGCTGCTTGGTCTTGAATTCAATCATAGTATTGCGGGCTTGATGTTGCTACTTTGGATATTGGGAAGTTGTTGTTTTGTAATAAGCACACTTACTTTGGTGTATGACACTATCACTGTATGCTTTAGGCTGTAGTTTGGAATTTGTTTGTGTAATGTATGTTGTTCCCTGCGTGGAGCATAGGTGATTTGTTGTTTAGGAAACTTTTTTCCGTAGTCTATAAATAATGTCTAGCCCCGATACTATAACCTAGTAAGAGTGGTGGTGGATAGTCCACCTTAAAAGCTGAATTTAGTAGTTAGACAATCTGTTTATTCCTGTAATAATGTATTTATTATTTGTTAGAATAAAAAGAGTTACGGAGCACTTTAAAAAATGGTCGGCTTTGCCAAAATAACATCATTAGACTAAAATAATTTTAAAATTACATTTTTTTAATAAAAATTTTGAGTGCTATTTTTTATTCTTTAGTTGACTTAATAGTGATGAAAAGTTAAAGTGAATTTTATGTTGATATTGTAAATTTTGTCTTTGTCCTTGATTTAATTATTAAACCCAATTGTCTTTTGATCTACTTTTTTTTGAAACGTGTCCTTAAAACTAAGTAACCCTTTATTATTATTATACATATAAGAGCAGGGAGAAAATATCTTTACATATAATATCAATAAAGTATATGTTATAATTATACCACTTTATACCCTAAAATACTAACTAATCCGATTAGAGTTACGAAATCAAATTCTTAACTTTTAACAATGATTTTTTTTTGAAGAATAAACTTAGCGAGAGTTAGAATCATTACAAGCTAATAATTTAGTGAAATAGGAGAGAATCGTGATGTTGGAGCAGAACATGAAGATAAAGTGTAACAACCCTGGTTTTTTTGTAATTACCTATGAGATAATTAAATGTTGATTAAGCTTTGATTTGAGAAAGTTAACGCATAGATGTGACGACCGCCCATAACTACTGCATTAAACAAGAGGAATAATGCGCTGAAAGGTGTGGCAGGCAGCTATGGATGATCATCAATGTAGGTAAACACAATGCGGAACCTGTCATATAACTCACAATGCAAGGATAAGATATAATAGAACATATACAACAAGCAATAATAGTGAAGCACATTTTAGCAGAAACTTAAAACTTTCATAACAACTAGAAATCAAATCCATAAGACTTTGGATCACAACATAAATTCCTGTACAAAGGCCTCACTACAACACTCAAACAAACAGCGGAAACATAAATAATAGGTGATAGCAAAATAATACGCCAACCTCCCGCTTGCCATCGCACAACAGCATCGTCCTCATTACGCTCTACTACCTATAACCTGCTACTCAGTCTGCCCACCCACAATCAGATGAATAACACAAGGTAATAAGAGGAAACATAAAACCTTGAGTCAGACAAACAGTCTTAATGAGCTATAAAACAACTATCGAACTTCATAACAAAGTATATGAGAATAGATACATTAACCAATCAATCTACCTGAAACATCAGTGAAGAATCCTAAACTCATCTTCCTCACATTCGACAGTGATAGCCTTTAAAGAACAAGAATTTAGATAGTCCGATACATCCATAAAAATCAATTATCAAGTATAGACCATCCTAATCGATATCAATATCCCTAAAGCACAAGCCTCGAAGGCCTAAACTAACATCGGACAAGCACCCAACATATATCTCCTCCGATGTCGAATAATCTACACAAGATGATACAAGCAAAACAATCATTATCCATGAATTTGGCTATCACCGCCAATCCTCTTTGAAACCATCATTAATCATATGACCAACTAAATAATTTTCCATCAACTGTTGAGGGCTAATGGTAACCCCAGTTCTAAAAAAACTCTATACGACATACGACGAAACATATCCAGGCACGTTGAGTTGCCCAGGGTACTCGACCAGCCAGATCTAGTATTTTGGGCATCCCCATTATACCCCTGCTATGAATCTTCTAGACCTACTACAACGATAATTTCGCAACCTTCGATATCTCAAGCCATCTAGCCTGATGACTGTTCACAAGCTCATGTTCAATTATCGAGCAATCATTATCCACGAACTCATCAATGGAGTCGTCTTCACATTCGTTGCATTATGACGATCAACGAACATATCACATCACTTCAACATTCCCTCTTGAATTGACTTCAAAGTCACAACCACCATCGTGTCAAAAACATATATCATTTGGTTAATATTCGATTCATGGTGTTCTAGCCCGACTCATCAGGTCACCCAACGAACCAACTTTATGGGTCATCAACGACCTAACTTCCTAAGTCACCCAACGACCCGACTTTATAGGTCACCCATGACCTAACTTCCTGGGTCACCCAAGGACCCGACTTTATGGGTCACCCACGACCTAACCTCTTGGGTTACCCAATGACCCAACTTTATAAGTCACCCACGACCTAACTACCTAGGTTATCTAACGACCCAACTTTATGGGTCACCCACGACCTAACTTCCCGGGTCACCCAACGACCTGAGCTTCATTTCTTGGAGAAGAAGACACAACCATACCTAAAAAAATGACCTAACTCCATATCTGACCAAAATACCTCCAAACTTGACCAAATCACCACCAAACGACAACATCGATGAAATCAACTCATCCAAATCATCCAACTCAACCACAAACACTTCATGAAATCATCAAAAACACTTAAACGAAAATTAATCATCCATAAGCATATAAAATTCACCAAAAGCATGATAAATCTATGAATGAACAAAATAATGGATTTAACTTGCATAAACATGCAGAATAACAAAATAATTACCTGTTTTAAGTTTCTAGATTAGATCCTATGGTGATTCAAATGAAAACATACTTACCATAATGCAGATCTAGGTGAAAACAACTTGAAAATGATGAAATTATGATCAAACTATCGATATACTTGACTGAATCTGTGTGATAGATGCTTATCACTCACCAAGCTTTCGATGTTACTTAAAAACGATGAATCACGAATCCGAACAGCAAAGAACAACCTTCAAACCTCTTGATTTGATGTGATCTCCCTTCACTTTATGTAGATCTAGCTTTGCTTGAAGTAGATCTTCAATCTTCACATGTAGATCTATAATTTTATTGGTGGAAAGGTGTATTTGATTGATCAAAGAGGATCACGAGCTCAATCAAATAAGAGAATGAAGAAAATAAACTATTCTCCATGCCTCTAACCCCCTATTTATAGCCTCCCACCAGCGCACTAATGGGTCTTCTTCATATTCTCTTCCGTCTCCCACATACAATTATCTCCATCCTCACTCCATTGTACCTTGACTAACTTAACCGACTTCCTTCTAAGCTGTTTTGTGTCATTCCCCACCACACAAAGCTACTTATGAGGTCTTGCAGCTACGGTCTCTACTTCTAGGTCTTTGTACTGTTCTGGAGATACCACCACATCTGAATCATGCATGCACTTCCGTAGAAATGACACATGGAAAACATTATGCACGCCTGACATCTTTTTGGGTAACTCTGATCTATACGCGAGCTTTCCAATCCGCTCGATTATTGAAAACGTTCCAATAGATATTGGGGTCAACTTTCCTTTGCTTCCGAACAGAACACCATGTTTTAACGGCGAAATCTTCATGAATACCATATCTCCAACGTCGAATTCCAAATCTTTTTGATGCTTATCGGCATAACTCTTCCGATGGTCTTGGGCTGCTTTCATTCGTTGCCGAACGATCTCGATACAATCTGATGTCTCTCTAATCATCTCAGGCCCAAGTATCAACTTATCTCTAGTTTCTAACCAACATGGAGGAGAAATACATGGTCTTCCTACAATGTTGTGTATAGTGCCATCCCAATGCTCGACTGGTAGCTATTATTATATGAAAACTCAACTAAATGTAGATGGTCCTCCAATGATCCCTAAAATCCAATACATAAGCTCTTAGGAGATCTTCCAAAACTCGGTTAACCCTCTCGGTTTGACTATTAGTTTGGGGATGATAAGCCGTATTCAAACACAACTCGGTTCCCAAAGTCTCTTGCAAACTTTTTCAAAATCCACTCATGAATAATTGATCTCGATCACTAACTATTCTCTTCAGGATAACATGTAATCAAACTATCCATTTAATATAAGGCTCAGCCAACTTTGATATTGTCCTAGTCAATTTGACATGAATAAACCTTGCATTTTTGGTCAAGCGATCCACGATAACCCAAATGCCTTTGTTTTCTGCCCTGGTTATAGGTAATCCATTGATAAAATACATCGATATATGCCCCCACTTCCACGTAGGAATTTCCAATGGCTGAAGCAATCCACTCGGCTTCTTCTATTCAGCTTTCATTAACTGACAGTTCATGCACATGGAAATAAACTTTCCAATATCTCTTTTCATTCCTTCCCAGTAGTAGACTCGCTTCATGTCCTGATACATCTTATCACCACCAGGATGAATCGTCAACTTCAAGTGATGACATTCTCTCAGAACCTAATCTGTAACACCCCATCTCCATTAAGGTCACTCACAAAGGGAATGCCTTAACTTTGGTGGAGCGTTTTAGGTAAAAGATGCAGATAAATTACAAGATAGACAAGATAAAGTAGCGGAAAATAAAGTCATTTTATTAATACTGTGGTTCAGTCAATCTTTTACAAAAATTGTCTCAATCATACTTAAAAGTAATACATAAAACTTCTGTCTTGATTCAAAAACTTCCAAGTATAAAAGAAGCATAAAAATAACAATGATATTCCCCAATAAAGCATGAATCAGCCATAGCAGTGGAAGGGAGAGTCCAAAGCGATACTTCGACTATCTTCGAGCTTGGAAAGAAAGCTGAGGTAATTGGTAACATTTTCTCCCTGTGAACCTGGTAGGGGGGGGGGGAACGGAAGAAAAGAGGCGAAAACAAACAAGGTCAGACATAAGTCTAGTAAGTCCAGTGACTTTCAGCATGTAAATAGGCAAAAGCATTATGACATGAATAAACTGAATATAAGACAATACCGAGATAACAAGGATAATAAGATAATATACGATTAGCATAGATATGATAAGGCCAGATAAACTGAATGTACTTCTACTCTTTCTCTGCTTCGCTACTACCCTGTTATTAAGATTTCTATATCTCTGCACCACCTAACTAGTGTCTCAACTAGTAATCTGTATAAAATGATCATATGATAATGTGATCCCAATCCCCGCAATTGTGGCAGCCTTCAGGTGTACATATAGTATGAGGTTCTTACCTCAGTTAGCCTAATTGCCATCAAGATGTTAGATGTACCCTTACTACCCTATCAATCGGCTCTTTACTCATATTAATTTTGCTGATGTCTGTGTCAATCGGCCCTCTCTTGCGTGTAGATACCCTGTGCTGGTCCCACCATAAGGTGTATCAATCCTTATGATAGCAACCCGATACGATTCAAGATGCACAGTGTATAACTATTGGTACCCAGTGCCTGCTTTTTCCCACTCCAGAGTACGTGCATGCCCGTAATCCGTTGGAACCTACACTAACGTACCCCCTGCCGCTATTTTGACCGCTCATAATCATCCCAGTAATCGTGCCCCACCCTGCCTAGTTCCAGGGTACCTTAATACATCTATGTGGGTTACTGCTGAAATGGGTCCCCATTACTAGGGTTTTTTATTGGTTAAGTTTGTGGGCCTATATTTACTAATATTACCCACCAACCCGATATGTACTTAAACCTCCCACTGATTCAAACATGTTTATTTAATGGTTAAATTTGTGGGCTTATATTTACTAATATTACCCACCAACCCGATATGTACTTAACCCTCCCACACATTACGTCATATTGGTTAAGTGTTGTCTATTCATGTTAACTTAACCCACCCACTCATCATGTCATGTTAGTTAAGTGTTTCTTATTAACCCTTCTCACCCGTCATGTTCGATTGGTTAAGTGTTTCCTATTAACTTAACCCCATTCATTCATCAAGTTACATTGGTTAAGTGTTTCTTATTAACTTAACCCCACGCGTTCAACATGCTGTATTGGTTAAGTGTCATCAATCAATTCAAGTTAACTTAACCCACCCACTTGTCTTGTTACATTGGTTAAGTGTTGCCTTCTTGTGTTAACTTAACCCTTCCACGCATCCTGTTATATTGGTTAAGTGTTGCTCTCTTGTTTTAACTTAACCCTACCCAATCATCATGTCATATTGGTTAAGTGTTTCTTATTAACTTAACCATTCTCAATCATCATGTTGTACTGGTTAACTTAACCATGCTCACTTGTCTAATTAACATGTTATAATGGTTAAGTGTTCTAAATTTACTTAACCCCACCTTCTTGTCTAATTAACATGCTGTAATGGCTAAGTGTTCTAAATTTACTTAACCCCACCTTCTTGTCTAATTAACATGTTATAACGGTTAAGTGTTCTAAATTTACTTAACCCCATGCTCCTGTCTAATTAACATGTTATAACGGTTAAGTGTTCTAAATTTACTTAACCCTACCTTCCTGTCTAAATAACATGGTATAACGGTTAAGTGTTCTAAATTTACTTAACCCCACCTTCTTGTCTAATTAACATGTTATAACGGTTAAGTGTTCTAAATTTACTCAACCTTACCAATCTTAGCATGTATGTTTATTGGCATTAATTAATTTATTAATGCCCCAACCTCTCACATTATAACTATTGTTTGCGGTTGCTAGATGTGCCGGGTGGTTCCAGGCAAACATCTACCGCAAACTCATTCTAACATCAGGTTTTGGGCTAAATGCACTGACCTCTCACATTAGATCTGTGTTGTTGCGGTTACTGGATGTGCCGGGCGGTTCCGGGTAGTTTTACACCGCTACTCAATCTAACCTCGGGTTAGACATGTTTATCTTTTAGCATATTTACCATACATGTCCAAGTCTAGATTTATATGCTAATCGTCCCAATTTCACAAAACCAATCATGTTCCAATTCTCAAGTTATACCCCAACAAAGCTGATTTCAAGTTATGCCCCACAAATTCAAATTCAAGTTATTACTCAACATAGTTACACCCAATCTTCCCAAATTTGCAATAATAATCATGCCCAAAATTACAATATTCATTATACTTGGCGTCCTAGCGAATAGTTAGGCCCAATCTAGGTTTAATATTCCAATTTACATTTTCACCCAATCTAGGTTTAATATTTCAAGTTAAACCCAAATTTAGAACAATAACAATCATGCCCAAAACTTGATTTTTATGCCAATTTACCCATCTTGCAGTTATAACGATAATAATGCCCAATATCAATTACAGCTCATACCCAAATCTCAGTTACAAGTTACGCCCAATAGTATATAAAATGGATTAGGCCCAATTCCCTCGTATTCCAATCGTATATATAACAAGATTTTGTTTAGGTTCGAGACCACCTAGATCTAAAATAAAAGGGAAGAAGAGGAAACATTAAGGATTAGGCACAAAATAGCCATACGACGCTAGATTTGATAATAGTAATATCAGGAACAGAAAAAAAAATAGATCTGAATTACATCGCAGGCATAAATATGATAGATTACATTTGAATAGCATCATAGGCACTATTCTGATAAAATAGATTTGAATAACATCACAGGCACAAATATGATAAAATAGATTTGAATAACATCGTAGGCACAAATCTGATAAAATAGATTGGATTAATTTGAAAAGGATTATCTCACGATCAAGTATAGCTTGGATTCAGATGATTACATGCCAAGAAATTAAATTAAGAATTCACATCTGAAAGTAACTTCAACTTACGAAACAAAGGACAGATCTTGTTTTCTGGGATCTATTTTCTGAAACTGAAAAGCTATCCCTTGACGAAGACTATTGATTTTGTAATTTAGATTTGATTCGTAGCTTCTAACTTGCTTTCTAGTTTGCCTCCTAGTTGGAGAAGAATGCTGGCTATGCTAGGTTGACCATGGACAACATGATGACTCCTTGGAATGAAATTGTTTGATTTAGGGTTGAGGGTTGGGGTTGTTTATATAGAAGTTTAGATTTATGTGAGCCGTTAGATCAACCTAGGAGCAATCAGAACCATCCAGACCAGATAGGGCTATCTTGAAACCGCCACCTATGCCCTAGTGACTCAGCAACAAGTCAGAAATCGTCACTGTTCGGATCAGGAGACAGGAGTCATGAGGGGGGGTCGACCCCATGAGCGGGAATTTTCCCGCTCAGCCTATTTTGCCGAAAATTTGAAATTTGAACTTCTTTTTTGATTTTATTATTATTTATATTTAATTTCTAGTTTAACATGAAATCTTCTGAACTCCATAACTTCTTCATACGGAGTCCGATTTATGCAAACACGGACTCTATCTCCAGAAGAATTCCGAGACGAACGCAATGGCGTAACCCGTTTCCTTTAGTTCTTACTTTTACAATTAAGTATTCTTTAATTAGTTACTTTAATAAACATAGAGAATACATGGTGTTACATTCTCCCCTCCTTTAAAGGATTTCGTCCTCGAAATATCTAAGTCAAGGAGAAGTATCCTAACATCCAACATCCATCTACTCAACCATTCAATCATAGGCGTCCATTGTCCTTAAAAAGATTTCTAATGCTTTCATGATCATATGCATAGTGTGCGTACGTGTCCTTATCTAATGCAAAATCAGGCGGTGTACTGATTCAGTTGACCTCCTTAATGTGAATTTATGTTAGTGCCATGAGTCCATCATGTATGCAATTATTCCTAATCGTACTTTATAACTTCTACATGAGTGCACAATCATTCATACAAATGCAACATCCATATGATAACACATCAAGTTTTAATCCATATATATATATATATAAATTCACTCATGCATATGCAATATGGAAGTGACGGAGCTGATCTAGTGCCTAATGTGTGTATATGCATCCACGAGCAACCACTAGCAAACACTTACGTCCACTTGCATCCACCAAGCATAACATGTCTCAAACACATGTTTACATCCATTGGCTTCTACCTAAGGATCAAGGATTGGACTGAGAGGATATACTTAAAAGATAAAGACTAGCAAATAAACTTTACAAAAAAGAGAGATCAAGGATATACCCTCAAAAAGGGTATGATGTGTGTATCTAGTCTTCAGTATTCTAAGTCGTATCTTCTTGAGCTTCATTCCATATTGCTTTGACTGTCTTAACTTCACGATTGCGTAGCTTCTTAATTTCTGTTTCCAGAATATGCATTGGAACTCATTTCACTGTCTCCCCTCGTTCCACCTTTTCTTCTTATAGTATACTTGGCACTACAACTTCTGTCGTGTCATGCTAACATTTCCTCAAAAGGTTTTCCATAATCCTATTCACCCTTCCTGTCATAGGATGACAAGTGGTGCTTAACATAACTGCGTACCTACCGCCTTTTTCATATCACTTTTCCTTTTTACATTGAGAACTGCTCCAAGCTCGGTTCCGCAAGCACCGGTATATACTATGAACGGTTTGCTCCCATCTAACAAAGTCAAGACTGGGGCTGATATCTTCGCAAAGTCCTTAACGAACCTCCTATAGCAGTCTGCCAACCCAAGAAAACTTCTTACTTCCGTTGCTTTTCTAGGAACCTTCCAACCTTGGATTGCCACTATTTTTTGCAAGATCCACTACTATCCCTTCCTTAGAGACCATGTGTCCTAAGAACCTTGCTTCTTCTCTCCAAAAATGACATTTTTGGAGAACATCGCCTTAAGTTGATGCACTTAGAGGGTATCCGAGACTTCCCTTAGATGCAAAGCATGTTCTTCCTCATTCCAAAATATCATCTATGCACAAGCGAAGTGAACCATCCGCCTTTGTAACGAAAATGACTGGAGCACCCCATTCAGAAATACTTCGCCTTATGAACCCTTTTTCAAGTAACACTTTTACTTGTTAACTGAGCCCTTCCTTTCCCTTGGATTCATATGTCATACAGGTAATGCAACTGGCTTTGCATTGTCAAGTAGATATATGCAGAAGTCTATCTCGCGTTTTAGGGGACAAACCCCAAACCTAATCAGAAACATCTACGTACTCATGGACTACTCCAACGGATCGCAAATCATCGATAGATGCATCAAGTGATTCTAGGTAGCTAAGACAAACTGATCCCTTAGGATCACACGAAATCTCGAGGGTATTCCCGAGGCAAGTCAAAAGTCTAACTACCCTCCTTTCACAATTACTAGCTAACCAATTCATGCCTAGAATCAACCCATAGCCCATGAAACCAAAAACATAAGCATTACACTTAAACTCAATACTTAACATAACTATTCTCAAATCCTTACAAACCAAAGATAAACGAGCCGAACCACCAACCGGATTTGAGACAATAATGGGATCTTCTATTATACAAGTACTAAGGTGCAGAGACTCAACTATGCAAGCAGATATAAAAGAATGTGAAGTGCTAAAATCAAAAGAGTACTAACAGGATGATAAAAAAAACTAGACTTTTTCAACAGAAACTTTACTACCTCTCTCTCAGGTATGCTGGTAGTGAGAGCATGCACTTGTCCTTCTGAAAATCCTATCCTTAGTTCTTGCCCTTGTCCTTAATTATATAACCCATTATAAAGACACTTCCTCTTGTCTTAGGTTTTCCTATTCTTCCTTCCCTTCTTTGTGAACCAAGTCTATATCCATGAGTTCCTCATCCTTGGGTTGTGCTCCTTAGCCAAACTCCCTCATTCTCATCTTTTCTATCTTTGTGTAACTTGTTAACAAGTCTCTTGAAAGCTGCCTCCATCGCACGAAAAACCCTACAAAGCTTGAAAGAAAATTAGCCGCAAGTGAAACTATTGCAGCTATAGATGGAAGTTGGGCACTTATTTTCCCTTTGACAAATGTCGTAGTCACATCAAGCCTACAGAACCATGCCGCGATGAGGTTACCTCCCAGAAAGCCAAGAGCCCCGGAGACTCAGTAAAGAAGGAAAATAAGGATTCAAACATTGAGGAGAAAGCTACGCACCTATTGTTGTCTCTCCATTGTCCCCGAGTAGTTAAATATGCCTAATGGCTAACAAGGCTACCCCCCGATCAGTCCAGCCCTTTATCTCAAGTTTTGGATAGAACTAATCCATTGACACAAATTTTTCATAGGCGAAAATTGAGTTATTTAGGTAATTTTTTTCAATGTTCTAAACTCAAATTTCGTGGATTCTGGACCACGAGAACTATTTGTTTCAATCTGTATCCTTTTACCCATGCTACTTTAGCGGCTTGGCATGTTACTCGAAATTCACGATTGTTCTATTTCCTGATGTTAGCCTTTTTCAATCCTATCGTAGATGTTATGCCTGTCATACCTGTACTATTTTTGCTCTTAGCCTTTGTTTGGCAAGCTGCTGTAAGTTTTCAATAAAATAACGATTCATATAAGATAAAGATCCATCTGTCTAGATATCATCATATACATCTAGAAAGCCGTATGCTTTGGAAGAAGCTTGTACAGTTTGGGAAGGGGTTTTTAAAAGAAGAATGTACGAATCAAATCAGATGGTTCTATTTCTCAATCTTTCTGACTTGTGCTCCTACGGAACCAAGGTGCTTGCGATTGAAAAAGTCAGTCATTAACAACCACTGATGAAGGATTCCTCGAAAAGTTAAGGATTAGCAATCCTCTTCTATTCGACACAAGAAAAGGTAGAACTCCTTTTTCTTGTGTCGTCTTGTATCGAAATAATAATGCTTTTTCTCTTGTTCACCAAAGATTAATATTTCTTCTTTTCTGGATATATTGGAAATCTTTTGTTTAAGCAAGGCATAGAAATCACTTCTATTTTTTCTAGATTTCAATATTTCTATATTATATATATCTATTTTTCAAAGGAAAAAAACCGTATAACTGAAATAACTCACTCAGAACGCCTTTTAAGCAAATAAAATAGTTCATTACCATGACATGATAAGATTTACATTAAAATTTAATTATATCCCTTCCTTGTAAAATAATTCTATTTTGTTTGGTATCCTGAAACTGCAGGTTAAAAAATGATCTACACCAACCTCAATGAACTTTCATTTTACGTTTTTTTATTAGTCATAGTTTTAGAATATAAGAAGTAAGGATTTTTATAAAATTTCTGATATTTTCTTATCTTATTGAATTTCAATCCAATCGATTTCATCCCTACTAATGTAATTTCATTACAGATGGACAAACATTCCCAGATTGCCCCTATATCCGGGAATAGCGGCATAAACTAAATGTGCTGTCCAAGGCAAGGAGCTTACTCCCAAAAGTCCTGACAAATGATGATTGAGACGAGATTCGGCATTTTTGAAATAGGAAACACTCAGTTTCCATTTAGGTTGTAGGTGTAACCAACTCGCTATTAAGGATATAGCAGAAAAAAAAGAGTGATCGTGTAACACCCCACACCCGCTAAGGTCACTCACTAAGGGAATGCCTTAGCTTCGGTGGAGTATTTAAGTGAATATAGAACTGAAAAATTACAACAAGACAAATATAAGTAATACTTGATATTTAAAACATCATTTCATTGCAGCAGAAGGTAAACATGTTTGGTTACATATCAAAAACCAACAAGAGTCAAGTACAAAATATCCATCTCGTTAAAACATAAGTACATAATCCCACTACATACTAATAGCCATAATAGAGAAGATAACCGAGTTTTTCTTCAAGAGTCCATGCTCCAAAAGATAGATAAAGCAATCCGATCAAAGCCCACTAGTGTTAGGCCCACACTGATAGCCTGAGGGTTGGGGGAAAAGATAAAAACAACGGGTTCAGACATAAGTCTGAGTGAGCCCTATAACTTTAACAATACAATCATTAAAGTAATTAGGGTATGATATAAACCTGGTACGGTACGACTGGGGATAAATGACTACACTAAGCAGCCAACTAGACTTAGGATGAACTAAGATAACGGTAAAGACGCGCCTATCCACCCAAGGATATATACTACACTGCACCACCCCAGATTTACCCACCCAAGGTAATTCCTACACTGCACCACACCAGATCTACCCACCCAAGGGTAATTCCTACTTAAAGGTTGATCCCACAAAGTGTACTTAGTAATTTTTAATACTAGTTTCGTGTACCCCTAGCTGACTACATAGGTGCCGTCTGCCCCTATCTCCACTAGGTGTACCCACAACTTAGTAATTTTATTAGTAGTCTCGTGTACCCCTAGCTGACTACATAGGTGCCGTCTTCCCCTATCTCCACTAGGTGTACCCACTACTCCCATTCGATCGGCTCCCTAACGTAGATACCCGTGCTGGCCCCACAATGGGGTGTATCACTCCCCAAAGTGGCAACCCGATACAACAAATGGTGCACGGCTTATACCTACACGATGCAACAACGTCTTACCTACCAGCCCGGGTCCACACACGCATATGAAACCCGTTGGACTTGCGTTGCCACCGCTACCCCGTTTTGGCCTCTTATAATCAAGCCCAGTACGCGTGTCCCGTCCTCGACATGGGTAGAGTCCAATAAGATACATATGGGTTACTGGGTGAAATGGGCCCCCCACAAGCTACCACCTAAGCTTGTCATTTTTTTCTAGTGCATCCCAATTAACCCTTTTTAATAATCATGTCCACTTACATGTTCAAAGTTTGGTTAAGTCATCTACTCATATTTCAATTGCCACTCAAGGCACCCACTAGATTTCCCCATGCCACCCAAGGCACTTACTTGATTTCCACATGCCACCCAAGGCACTTACTTAACCCTTTAATCATGTTTAATTACATGTTCCACTTTGGTTAAGTATTTTAATCTTATCTTCCATTGCCACCCAAGGCAACCACTAGATTTTTCCCATGCCACCCAAGGCACTTACTTAACCCCTTAATCATGTTTAATTACATGTTCAACTTTGGTTAAGTATTTTAATCTTATCTTCCATTGCCACCCAAGGCAACCACTAGATTTTCCCCATGCCACCCAAGGCACTTACTTAACCCCTTAATCATGTTTAATTACATGTTCAACTTTGGTTAAGTATTTTAATCTTATCTTCCATTACCACCCAAGGCAACCACTAGATTTTCCCCATGCCACCCAAGGCACTTACTTAACCCTTTAATCATGTTTAATTACATGTTCAACTTTGGTTAAGTATTCTAATCGTATTTTCTATTGCCACCCAGGGCAACCACTAGATTTTTCCACATGCCACCCAAGGCACCCACTTAACCCCTCATGTCCCTCTACATGCTAATATGGTTAAGTGTTTCTTAATTGATTAAGAACGTAACCGTTGTAAAGACCTCTCACATTAGACTATCTTTTATGGCAGCTGGATTTGCCGGTCGGATCCGGGCAGCCTTACGCCATAACCGAGTTTAACCTCGTGTCTATACACTTGTCACGTATTTAATTTGTGCCTAAGACCTCTGACATTGGGCCAATCATTTGTAGCCGCTGGATTTGCCAGTCGGTTCCGGGCAGTCTTACGCTACAAAAGGGTCCAACCTCGTGTCTTAGTCGATTAATTACACCTAATTAATCACCCCCCCATATTTCGAATTAATTTTCCCTAATTAATTCCAATTTTAACGATGTACATAATTGACTCAATTATGTCCATCTACTTTATGGTATGCATAATCATACCAACTTCACACCATTTCATTAACATGTATATTAACCCCATCGCTCCCCACGTAATTCGCTAACATGACATAAAAGGGAAGATTCATCGCAAATACAATGGGTCCAACTTGCATAACATTAGCATCAACATGGGTTTAAAGGTGTCAACATGCATATAGCATCAACCCAACTAGCATAAATAATCAACCCAAACTTGCATGAATCACATATGTCATAAAGAGGTTAACTTGCATAAGTTATTTATGTCATACAAAGGGATAAACTTGCATATGTATGTATGACATACAAAGGGGTTAACTTGCATATGTATGCATATCATACTAAGGTGTAAACTTGCACATGTTACTTGCATATCATCAAACACCAAACTTGCATAACATGTCATATATGAACATGCATATAATCAAACACCAAACTTGCATAACATATCATATATGAACTTGCATATAATCATACATTAAACTTGCATAACATGTCATATATGAACTTGCATATAATCATACACCAAACTTGCATAACATATCATATATGAGCTTGCATAATCAAGGTGTCATAATGGATCAATGTTTATCATAGCAATTTGCATAACTAGCATCATGAACACATAGCCTAACACTTGCATAACTTGCATAACATCATGATCATGTAGCATATAACTTGCATAACATCATGAACATGTAGCATATGACTTGCATAACATCATGATCACATAGCATATGACTTGCATAACTTGCATAACATCATGATCACATAGCATATGACTTGCATAACATCATGAACACATAACACATAACTTGCATAACTTGTATAACATCACAAACACATAACACATAACTTGCATAACTTGCATAATATCACAAACACATAGCATATGATAACACAATCTTGCATTGATCCACATTCATAGCCATAACCTCATTATATCCTATCATAATCATTTCAACAATTGGTCATTAAGGCTATAGAAAACTCACAACTTGTTGATTAGTACTCCTAAGAAGAAGATTAAGTTGCTAGAGTTGATTAGAGATTGATTTGAGAAGCTATCTTCCTCTTTAGATTGATGGAGGCTCTTTCAAGTTGCATTTTGACGGCATAACGGTGTTGTAGCTATTTTTAGTATGAATTAGGGTAGTCTTAGGGTGTATTTATAGATTAGTTAGGTGTTTTAGGCCCTTAGATTAACCCTAAATCATATTAGAGCCGTCAGATCACGTCCTACCCACCAAAACACAACCCAAAAGCCAAACTGATGCACCCAGGTCACTTGGGCTCGACCAGGGAGGTCGACCCCCAGGTCGACACTAGGGTCGACTCCCCAATCGACCTGGTGGGTAGGTCGACTCCCCAGTCGACCCCCAGGTCGACCCCCAGGGTCTGGCGGGAATTTTCCCGCCACTTCTGAAATTTGAAATTTCTGTTTTTAAATCTGTTTTTAAATTTTCTGAAACTTCTTCGGGCCATATCTGGGTCATACGGACTCCGATTTTCAAAAACTCGGACTCTATTTCACGTATTTTTCCGAGACGAACGCAATGGCATAGCCCGTTTCCCCTGATTCAGATATTAAAATTTAATTCTGTCCTGATTTATATTGTAGTAAGTTGTTCACCATACGGGGTGTTAAATTCTCCCCTACTTAAAGGATTTCGTCCCCGAAATCTCTAAGTCAAGAAGAACGTATCCTACCAACCAAACAACCATCTACTCAAACAATCAAACACTGGCATCCATTGTCCTTAGAGTTTCTAATGCTATATGAACATATGCAAAGAGTGTGTGTATATGTTCCCTGTCTAATGCAAAATTAGGCGGTCCACTTATTTAGTTGACCTCCTTAATGCAAACCATGATAGTGCCATGCATCCAATATGTATGCGAAAGATCCCTATCGACACATACTATTTCTACATGTGTGCACAACCATACACCAAAATGCATCATCCATATGATAGCACAACCATTTTGCATCCATTAATATAGATACCTACACACAATTATATGCAATATGCAATATGAAGTGATTGAGCCGATCTAGTGCCTAAAGTGTGTGTATATGCATCCACGAGCAACCACTAGCAACCACTTGCATCCACACGCATCCATCAAACATAACATGTCTCAAACACATGTTTCAACCATAGGTTTACCCTATCTAAAGGTCAAAGGTACTAATGAGAGGACATACTAAAGATAAGATAAGTACTAGACAAATGATAAAGGAGAAGTTAAAAGACATACCCTCAAAAAGAAATGGGTACAATGAACGCATCTTCGCTTCTGTCTCCCAAGTAGCATTACTCTCATCTTCTCCCCTTGGCACTTTGACTAGTCGAACCTCTCTGTTTCTCAACTTCCTAATCTATGACCCAAGGATGCGGGTAGGAGCTCGTCGAATAGTCGCATCACGCTCTACCTCCATTTCTTTAAGCAAGCTCGGCTCTACCACCTCTGCGGTCTCATGTAGGCACTTCCTCAAATGTGACACATGGAATACGTCATGTTCCCTATGCAACTGAATTATCTTTCGAAGATAAACCAAAGCTAGCCATGGAGCAGTCCTCTTGCTCTTTTACGGGTATGAAATGGGCGCTCTTAGTAAGTCTGTCTACTACAACCCAAATTTCCGTATTACCCTTCCTCGATCTCGGTAACCCATCAATAAAATCCATTGAGACGCTATCCCACTTCCATTGCGGAACTTCCCATGGGTGAAGCAACCCACCTGGTTTCTTTTGCTCCGCTTTCACTTATTGGCACACCAAGCATCTAGCGACATACTCGGCCACATCTTTCTTCATACCGGCCCAAAAGAAAACTCGCTTCATGTCTTGGTACATCTTGTTCCCACCGGGATGAATGGTCATCTTCGAACGATGTGCATCATCAAGTATAACCTTCCTCAAACCCTCGTCGTGCGGTACACAAAGTCTACCGTCCCTACGCATCCACCCCCTATCGTCAAGGGTGTACCTACTCAATTGGCTGGACGACTCTCCCCCTTATGAGCTTCTCTACCAACTCAACCAACTGTGGGTCGTCCCGCTGTGTCTCGCCAATCCGCCCCAAAAGAGTAGGTCCGACCTCTAAGGATGCTAGCTAACCGGGTATATAGTCAACGGAAGGTCTGAAATCAAACATCGAGATAAATTCCAAGCTTCGCCGTTCCACGAACAATGGACTTAAGGGCAACCTTTTTCCGCTCAAGGCGTCCGCCACCACGTTACCCTTGCCAGGGGTATACGCTATCTCGAAATCATAGGATGCTAAAAACTCCATCCACCTTTGCTGTCTCAAAACTATGCGCTCGAAGAGTCTCCAACACTTCCCTAAGATGTAGGGCATGCTTTTCTCTACTTCTGGAGAAAACCAGGATATTCACCCATACAAAATCGTCACAACTATCCATCTCTCACGCAGACCATCCTAGTCGAACTCGACATCCCCCAAGTGCAAGCCCCAAAGGCCTAACCAATATCAGACAAACACCCAAGGGACACCTCCTTCGAATTCAGACGAACTACGTGAGATGATACTAGTAAAAACGGCTAAATAATTAAGCCCTTGTCCAACTCTGGATGTCCTTGCCAATCTCGCTCCACAACCACCGTTGATCAAATAACTGGCCTTGCTTAACCTATTAAGCACACACGAAAACTTATTTCGCTTTCAGAGAAGACCAAGATGTCATCCACAAAGACCACTACAAAGTTATTTAGGTACTCCCTGAACACCCTACTCATCAAATCAACAAAGTATGCGGGGGCGTTCGTCAAACCAAATGGCATCACCAGCCACTCATAGAAATCATCAGGAGCCCTAAAGGCGGTCTTCTCTATACTATCCTCAGTCACTCCCAACTGATGAAACCCCGTGGCTAAGTCCAACTGAGAAAATACTGAAGCGCCAACCAACTGATCAAAAAGATCATCAATCCTCGGCAATGGGTGTCTATTCTTCTTTGTGAGCTTGTTGAGTTCTATATAGTCTACACAAAGTCCGAGGGACCTATCCGCCTTCGTGGCAAAAACTACTGGAGCACCCCACTCCGATATATTTCGTCTTATGAACCCTACCTCAAGCAACTCCCCTACTTGCTTATGGAGTTCCCTCCTCTCACGTGGAACCATGCGGCGCACTGACAAAGATACTGGTTTAGCATCGTCTACCAGATATATTCGGAGGTCTATCTCCCGCTTCGGAGGTAAGCCCTTCACCTCCTCGAACTCATCCGAGTATTCCCGGATCACTCTAATAGATCGCAAACTCTCGACCGAAGCGTCAAGCGATTCAAGATAACTTAGCATAACAGAATCTATGGGATTTCAAAAGATCTCGAGAGTGTCACCCAAGCGGGTCATGAGCCTAACAACTCTCCTTTCACAACCAAGAACGGCACCGTTACTGGATAACCAGTCTATGCCCAAAATCAACCCATAGCCCGTGAAGCCCACAACAAAGGCATCACACCTAAACTCAACGCTAAGTATAGAAATCTTCAAACCCAAACATATCATGGAAAAATAAGTGGAGCCCCCCAATTGGGTTTGAAACAACCACGGGATCATCTACTAAACTGGTGTCTAGGTGCAGTGACTCAACTAATGATGATGAGATAAACGAATGTGATGCGCTAGAGTCGAATAAAGTTTGAACAGGATGATCGAGAGAACCAAATTTCAACTTAGACGGTCCTACCCCCATCAGGTATACCCGTCGTGAGGGAATACATCTACCCTCCAGAAGATCCTGTACTTCGTCCTTACCTCTTTGGACAACCCTAATAAGGTGTCCTATTTCTCCAAAACAACTAGCTTTCCCCTTCTCATTCTCCTTTCGTGGCCTTCTTACCATGATGAGGCTTCGTCCTTTATTTACCTAATAGCTATTTGAACCTTCCTCTCTAGTCCATCTTAAAGGTATCTATAAGCCCTCCACCTCCTTGGACTAACTTCTTAGCCTGGCAAACGTCTTAGTCCCTTGAAGTGGTTCTTTCGTCCTTCATACGGAAGTCCTTATTTATCTTAAAAAGACATCTATATGCGGAGGGGAAATTCAAAAAGAGAAAGAGGAAGAGATTCAAAACGGAGAATCGAAGGAAGGATATATGGCTCTTGGGGATTATGTTCTTTTCTTTCAAAAACTTTTCTCTTAAAAGACATGTTTTTGAAAATACCTCTTCCAAAAATGTTTTTAGAAAAATAGTTTTCTAAAAATTTTATCTGTTCTGGTAACCTTAAGCTCTGATACCACGTGTAACACCCCACACCCGCTAAGGTCACTCACTAAGGGAATGCCTTAGCTTCGGTGGAGTATTTAAGTGAATATAGAACTGAAAAATTACAACAAGACAGATATAAGTAATACTTGATATTTAAAACATCATTTCATTGCAGCAGAAGGTAAACATGTTTGGTTACATATCAAAAACCAACAAGAGTCAAGTACAAAATATCCATCTCGTTAAAACATAAGTACATAATCCCACTACATACTAATAGCCATAATAGAGAAGATAACCGAGTTTTTCTTCAAGAGTCCAAGCTCCAAAAGATAGATAAAGCAATCCGATCAAAGCCCACTAGTGCTAGGCCCACACTGATAACCTGAGAGTTGGGGGAAAAAGATAAAAACAACAGGGTCAGACATAAGTCTGAGTGAGCCCTATAACTTTAACAATACAATCATTAAAGTAATTAGGGTATGATATAAACCTGGTACGGTACGACTGGGGATAAATGACTACACTAAGCAGCCAACTAGACTTAGGATGAACTAAGATAACGGTAAAGAAGCGCCTATCCACCCAAGGATATATACTACACTACACCACCCCAGATTTACCCACCCAAGGGTAATTCCTACACTGCACCACACCAGATCTACCCACCCAAGGGTAATTCCTACTTAAAGGTTGATCCCACTAAGTGTACTTAGTAATTTTTAATAGTAGTTTCGTGTACCCCTAGCTGACTACATAGGTGCCGTCTGCCCCTATCTCCACTAGGTGTACCCACAACTTAGTAATTTTATTAGTAGTCTCGTGTACCCCTAGCTGACTACATAGGTGTCGTCTGCCCCTATCTCCACTAGGTGTACCCACTACTCCCATTCGATCGGCTCCCTAACGTAGATACCCGTGCTGGCCCCACAATGGGGTGTATCACTCCCCAAAATGGCAACCCGATACAACAAATGGTGCACGGCTTATACCTACACGATGCAACAACGTCTTACCTACCAGCCCGGGTCCACACACGCATATGAAACCCGTTGGACTTGCGTTGCCACCGCTACCCCGTTTTGGCCTCTTATAATCAAGCCCAGTACGCGTGTCCCGTCCTCGACATGGGTCGAGCCCAATAAGATACATATGGGTTAATGGGTGAAATGGGCCCCCCACAAGCTACCACCTAAGCTTGTCATTTTTTTCTAGTGCATCCCACTTAACCCTTTTTAATAATCATGTCCAATTACATGTTCGAAGTTTGGTTAAGTCATCTACTCATATTTCAATTGCCACTCAAGGCACCCACTAGATTTCCCTGTGCCACCCAAGGCACTTACTTGATTTCCACATGCCACCCAAGGCACTTACTTAACCCTTTAATCATGTTTAATTACATGTTCCACTTTGGTTAAGTATTTTAATCTTATCTTCCATTGCCACCCAAGGCAACCACTAGATTTTCCCCATGCCACCCAAGGCACTTACTTAACCCCTTAATCATGTTTAATTACATGTTCAACTTTGGTTAAGTATTTTAATCTTATCTTCCATTGCCACCCAAGGAAACCACTAGATTTTCCCCATGCCACCCAAGGCACTTACTTAACCCCTTAATCATGTTTAATTACATGTTCAACTTTGGTTAAGTATTTTAATCTTATCTTCCATTGCCACCCAAGGCAACCACTAGATTTTCCCCATGCCACCCAAGGCACTTACTTAACCCTTTAATCATGTTTAATTACATGTTCAACTTTGGTTAAGTATTCTAATCGTATTTTCTATTGCCACCCAGGGCAACCATTAGATTTTTCCACATGCCACCCAAGGCACCCACTTAACCCCTCATGTCCCTCTACATGCTAATATGGTTAAGTGTTTCTTAATTGATTAAGAACGTAACCGTTGTAAAGACCTCTCACATTAGACTATCTTTTATGGCAGCTGGATTTGCCGGTCGGATCCGGGCAGCCTTACGCCATAACCGAGTCTAACCTCGTGTCTATACACTTGTCACATATTTAGTTTGTGCCTAAGACCTCTGACATTGGGCCAATCATTTGTAGCCGCTGGATTTGCCGGTCGGTTCCGGGCAGTCTTACGCTACAAAAGGGTCCAACCTCGTGTCTTAGTCGATTAATTACACCTAATTAATCACCCCCCCCCCCATATTTCGAATTAATTTTCCCTAATTAATTCCAATTTTAACGATGTACATAATTGACTCAATTATGTCCATCTACTTTATGGTATGCATAATCATACCAAATTCACACCATTTCATTAACATGTATATTAACCCCATCGCTCCCCACGTAATTCGCTAACATGACATAAAAGGGAAGATTCATCGCAAATACAATGGGTCCAACTTGCATAACATTAGCATCAACATGGGTTTAAAGGTGTCAACATGCATATAGCATCAACCCAACTAGCATAAATAATAAACCCAAACTTGCATGAATCACATATGTCATAAAGAGGTTAACTTGCATAAGTTATTTATGTCATACAAAGGGGTAAACTTGCATATGTATGTATGACATACAAAGGGGTTAACTTGCATATGTATGCATATCATACTAAGGTGTAAACTTGCACATGTTACTTGCATATCATCAAACACCAAACTTGCATAACATGTCATATATGAACATGCATATAATTAAACACCAAACTTGCATAACATATCATATATGAACTTTCATATAATCATACATTAAACTTGCATAACATGTCATATATGAACTTGCATATAATCATACACCAAACTTGCATAACATATCATATATGAGCTTGCATAATCATGGTGTCATAATGGATCAATGTTTATCATAGCAATTTGCATAACTAGCATCATGAACACATAGCCTAACACTTGCATAACTTGCATAACATCATGATCATGTAGCATATAACTTGCATAACTTGCATAACATCATGAACATGTAGCATATGACTTGCATAACTTGCATAACATCATGATCACATAGCATATGACTTGCATAACTTACATAACATCATGATCACATAGCATATGACTTGCATAACATCATGAACACATAACACATAACTTGCATAACTTGCATAACATCACAAACACATAACACATAACTTGCATAACTTGCATAATATCACAAACACATAGCATATGATAACACAATCTTGCATTGATCTACATTCATAGCCATAACCTCATTATATCCTATCATAATCATTTCAACAATTGGTCATTAAGGCTATAGAAAACTCACAACTTGTTGATTAGCACTCCTAAGAAGAAGATTAAGTTGGTAGAGTTGATTAGAGATTGATTTGAGAAGCTATCTTCCTCTTTAGATTGATGGAGGCTCCTTCAAGTTGCATTTTGACGGCATAACGGTGTTGTAGCTATTTTTAGTATGAATTAGGGTAGTCTTAGGGTGTATTTATAGATTAGTTAGGTGTTTTAGGCCCTTAGATTAACCCTAAATCAGATTAGAGCCGTCAGATCACGTCCTAGCCACCAAAACACAACCCAAAAGCCAAACTGATGCACCCAGGTCACCTGGGCTCGACCAGGGAGGTCGACCCCCAGGTCGACACTAGGGTCGACTCCCCAGTCGACCTGGTGGGCAGGTCGACTCCCCAGTCGACCCCCAGGTCGACCCCCTGGGTCTGGCGGGAATTTTCCCACCACTTCTGAAATTTGAAATTTCTGTTTTTAAATCTGTTTTTAAATTTTCTGAAACTTCTTCGGGCCATATCTGGGTCGTACGGACTCCGATTTTCGAAAACTCGGACTCTATTTCGCGTATTTTTCCGAGGCGAACGCAATGGCATAGCCCTTTTCCCCTGATTCAAAATTTAAAATTTAATTCTGTCCTGATTTATATTGTAGTAAGTTATTCACCATACGGGGTGTTACAGATCGGATCATCCGTATAGGATAAAAAAGAAACTCCAGATATTTGCCAATATTCGATTGATTGGTCCGAGGCTATCGACAAACAAGATTTGTCTAAGTCACATTGTTTCTTTTTGTCCAAGTCACTTCTATTTTTGTCCAGGTCACAAGTTTTCAAGAAACTGCCAGAGTTTTAGCAAAAGCTGCTCTATGGGAGTGGAGCGTCATCATTGATTAGTTTTCAAAAAAGTCTTCATTTTTTAAGCTTACCCCGACTGAGGCAATGCATGGTTCAATAAAATATACTTGGTTCGGTAATCGAAACATGTAAATGTCGACTAATCTAGTTAACGTTGAACTTGGTAAAATGAAATGGTTGAATAATTGAAAAATGAGATTATTCAGGAATACATATTGAATGCTGAGATTACGCATGGAATTTCTTGTAGTAGATCCATAATCAAAAATGTTTTTGTGATTGTTCCAGAAGAAATGAAATAAAAGATATGGTAGAACTAGGAAAGTTATTGTATGAGGTCTACCCAATGTTAGATGCAGAGGCATAACAGATGATCAAAAGATAATGCATATGGCTTTGAGGAATATGCCTTTAAAACAAAACTTTTTTCTTTAGAAAATGCTTCTTTTAAAACCATTTTGAAAATAATTTTTCAAATCTTTTATCTGACCCGGTAACCTTCAGCTCTGATACTAAGTGTAACACCCCACGTCCTTTAAGGTCACTTACAAAAGGAATGCCTTAACTTTGGTGGAGCGTTTTAGGTAAAAGATGAAGATAAATTACAAGACAGACAAGATAAAACAGCGGAAAATAAAGTCATTTAATAAACAATGTGGTTTAGTCAAGCTTTTACAACAATTGTCTCAATCATACTTAAAAGTAATACATAAAACTTCTGTCTTGATTCAAAAACTTTCAAGTATAAAACAAGCATAAAAATAACAATGATATTCCCCAATAAAGCATGAACCAGCCATAGCAATGGAAGAGAGAGTCCAAAGCAATATATCGACTATCTTCGAGCTTGGAAAGAAAACTGAGCTAAGTGGTAACATTTCCTCCCTATGAACCTGGGGGGAGGGGGGAACGGAAGAAAAGGGACGAAAACAAACTAGGTCATACATAAGTCTAGTAAGTCCAGTGACTTTCAACATGTAAATAGGCAAAAGCATCATGACATGAATAAACTGAATATAAGACAATACCGGGATAACAAGGATAACAAGATAACATACGATTAGCATAGATATGATAAGGCAAGATAAACTGAATGCACTTCTACTCTTTCTCTGCTTCGCTACTCTCTGTTATTCCGATTTCTATATCTCTGCACCACCTAACTAGTGTCTCAACTAGTAATCTGTATAAAATGATTATATGATAATGTGATCCCAATCCCCGCAATTGTGGTAGCCTTCAGGTGTAATCAATTATGAGGATCTTACCTCAGTCAGCCTAATTTCCATGAAGATGTTAGATGTACCCTTACTACCCTATCGATCGGCTCCTTACTCGTATTAATTTTCCTTGCGTCTATGTCAATCAGCCCTCTTTTGCATGTAGATACCCTATGTTGGTCCCACCATAAGGTGTATTAATCCTTATGATAACAACCCGACACGATTCAAGATGCACAGTGTATAACTACCGGTACCCAATGCCCGCTTTTTCCCACTCCGGAGTACGTGCACGCCCGTAATCCGTCGGATCCTACACTGACGTACCCCCTGCCGCTATTTTGACCGCTTATAATCAGCCCAGTAATCGTGCACCACCCTGCCTAGTTTCAGGGTACCTTGATACATCTATGTGGGTTACTACTGAAATGGGTCCCCGTTACTAGGGTTTCTTTTTGGTTAAGTTTGTGGGCCTATATTTACTAATATTACCCACCAATCCGATATGTACTTAACCCTCCCACTGATTCAAACATGTTTACTTAGTGGTTAAATTTGTGGGCCTATATTTACTAATATTACCCACCAACCCGATATGTACTTAACCCTCCCACACATTACGTCATATTGGTTAAGTGTTGTCCGTTCATGTTAACTTAACCCACCCACTCATCATGTCATGTTGGTTAAGTGTTTCTTATTAACCCTTCTCACTCGTCATGTTGGATTGGACGAGTGTTTCCTATTAACTTAACCCCATTCGTTCATCAAGTTACATTGGTTAAGTGTTTCTTATTAACTTAACCCCACGCCTTCATCGTGCTGTATTGGTTAAGTGTCATTAATCAATTCAAGTTAACTTAACCCACCACTTGTCATGTTACATTGGTTAAGTGTTGCATTCTTGTGTTAACTTAACCCTTCCATGCATCCTGTTATATTGGTTAAGTGTTGCTCTCTTGTTTTCAATTAACCCTACCAATTCATCATGTCATATTGGTTAAGTGTTTCATATTAACTTAACCCTTCTCATTCATCATGTTTTACTGGCTAACTTAACCCTACTCACTTGTCTAATTAACATGTTATAACGGTTAAGTGTTCTAAATTTACTTAACCCCACCTTCTTGTCTAATTAACATGTTATAACGGTTAAGTGTTCTAAATTTACCTAACCCCACCTTCTTGTCTAATTAACATATTATAACGGTTAAGTGTTCTAAATTTACTTAACCCCACCCTCCTGTCTAATTAACATGTTATAACGGTTAAATGTTCTAAATTTACTTAACCCCCCCTTCCTGTCTAATTAACATGGTACAACGGTTAAGTGTTCTAAATTTACTTAACCCTACATTCTTGTCTAATTAACATGTTATAACAGTTAAGTGTTCTAAATTTACTTAACCTTACCATTCTTAGCATGTCTGTTTATTGGCATTAAAATGCCCCAACCTCTCACATTAGAACTGTTGTTTGTGGTTGTTGGATGTGCCGGGCGGTTCCGGGCAGACTTCTACCGCAAACTCATTCTAACCTCGGGTTTTGGGCTAAGTGCACTAACCTCTCACATTAGATCTGGGTTTTTGCGTTTATTGGATGTGTCGGTCTGTTCCGTGTGGTTTTACACCGCAACTCAATCTTACCTCGGGTTAGGTATGTTTATATTTTAGCATATCTACCATACATGTCCAAGTCTAGATTTTATATGCTAATCATCCCAATTTCAAAAAATTGTTCATGTTCCAATTCTCAAGTAATACCCCAACAAAGCTGATTTCAAGTTATGCCCCACAAATTCAAATTCAAGTTATTTCTCAACACAGGTTACACCCAATCTTCCCAAATTTGCAATAATAATCATGCCCAAAATTACAATATTCATTATACTTGGTGTCCCAGCCAATAGTTAGGCCCAATCTAGAATTAATATTCCAAATTACATTTTCCCCCAATCTAGGTTTAATATTTCAAGTTACCCCAAATTCGGAACAATAACAATCATGACCAAAACTTGATTTTTATGCCAATTAACCCATCTTGTAGTTATAATGATAATAATGCCCAATATCAATTACAAGTTATACCCAAATCTCAGTTACAAGTTACGCCCAATAGTACATAAAATGTATTAGGCCCAATTCCCCCGTATTCGAATCGTATATATAACAAGATTTTGTCTAGGTTCGAGACCACCTAGATCCAAAATAAAAGGGGAAGAAGAGGAAGCATCAAGGATTAGGCATAAAATAGCCATACGACGCTAGATTTGATAATAGTAATATCAGGAAAAAAAAGAAATATAGATCTGAATTACATTGCAGGCATAAATCTGATAGATTACATTTGAATAGCATCGCAGGCACTATTCTGATAAAATAGATTTGAATAACATCGCAGGCACAAATCTGATAAAATAGATTTGAATAACATCGCAGGCACAAATCTGATAAAATAGATTGGATAAATCTGAAAAGGATTATCTCACAATCAGGTATAGCTTGGATTCAGATGATTACATGCCAAGAAATTAAATTAAGAATTCACATCTGAAAGTAACATGAACTTATGAAACAAAGGACAAATATTTTTTTTTTGGGATCTGTTTTCTGAAACTGAAAAGCTATCCCTTGACGAAGACTATCGATTCTGTAATTTAGTTTTGATTCGTAGCTTCTAACTTGCTTTCTAGTTTGCCTCCTAGTTGGAGAAGAATGGTGGCTATGCTAGGCTGACCATGGACAACATGATGGCTCCTCGTAATGAAATTGTGTGGTTTAGGGTTGAGGGTTGGGGTTGTTTACATAGAAGTTTAGATTTATGTGAGCCGTTAGATCAACCTAGGAGCAATCAGAACCATCCAGACCAGATAGAGCTATCCAAAAACCACCACCTATGCCCTAGTGACTCAGCAACAAGTCCGAAATCATCACTTTTCGGATCAGAAGACAGGAGTTGACCCCTACAGGGGGGGTCGACACCTATGTCGACTCCCCTATAGGGGGTCGACACCTTTGTCGACTCCCCTTGGAGGGGTCGACCTCCTAAGCGGGAATTTTTCCGCTCATCCTATTTTGCCAAAAATTTGAAATTCGAACTGCTTTTTTGATTTAATTATTATTTATATTTAATTTCTGGTTTAACATGAAATCTTCTGAACTCCATAACTTCTTCATACAGAGTCCGATTTACGCAAACTCAGACTCTATCTCAAGCAGAATTCCGAGACGAACGCAATGGTGTAACCCGTTTCCCTTTAGTTCTTAACTTTACAATTAAATATTCTTTAATTCATTACTTAATAAACATAGAAAATACAGGGTGTTACATAATCTCTCAATCCATCGATATCAGGAACAACCAGTTGTCCTTTCTTTCGAAGTAATCCTCTCGATCGACCTCGAATTATTTATTCTTAGGTTCCAACTTCTGGATACACTCGACAAGCTTTACATTTCGCTTTAGGCTCTCGCCAATCCTTTCGATGAGAGTAGGTCTTATCGATAAGCTTGCCAACATTTCAGGTTCTAACTCACACCATGGTTTGAAATCAAATCCTACCAAGTTCTCGAGGCTTTTTCATTTTGAAAACATCGCTCCCAAACTAGTGTGTCTTGGACTCAACGCATCTGCAACTGCGTTACCTTTTCCAGGAGTATAGGCTATGCCAAAATCATACAATGCTAGAAACTCTAACCATCGCTGCTGCCAAAGTTTCAGATCTTTTTGGGAGAAAAGATACTTCAACAACTTGTGATCCGTGAATAACTTGAATCGAAATCCCAACAGGTAATGTCTCCACATCTTCAGAGCAAACACGATCACCGTCAACTCCAAATCATGAGATGGATAATTCCTTTCGTGCAGCTTCGGCTGTCGGCTTGTGTAGGCCACAACTTTATCTTTTTGCATCATCATTGCGCCAAGTCCAGTACCACATGCATCAGTGTATACCACCATCTCTTCATTTCCACTCGGATTGGTTAAAATAGGAGCATTCGCTGGTCTTTCTTTCAGTATTCCAAAAGCTTGCTCACACTTTGCATTCCATGTGAATACTTGGTTCTTCTTCATCAATCCTACTAATGGTGCAGCTATCTAGAAGAAATCCTTGATAAATCGTCAGTAATTACCTACTAATCCAATGAAACTTCTCACATCCATCGCATTTTTAGGTCTATCCCAGTCCTAGATTACTGCCACTTTAGCGGGGTCAAACGCCATTCCATTTATAGAAACTACATGGCCAAAGAATCTCACTTCGCTCTTCCAGAAGTGACACTTCGAAAACTTAGCCTTCAGATGATGCTTTCACAAGATTTCCACAACAACTCACAAGTGAGTCTAATGTTCTTCCTCGTTCCAGAAGTAAACCAGAATATCATCCACGAACACAAGCACAAACTTGTTCAACTGATATTTGAAAACCATATTCGTAAGATGTAGGGAAGTACGCTGGTGCATTAGTAAACCCAAATGGCATTACCAACCATTCGAAGAAACTGGGTGGTGTCCTAAAAACAGTCTTCGACACACTATCCTTTGCCACTCTCAACTGGTAAAATACCGTTGCCAAATCCATCCGAGAAAACACTTTGGCTATGTGAAGCTGATCGAACAAGTTATCTATTCTTGGCAATGGATAATTGTTCTTCTTGGTTACCTTGTTCAACTAACGGTAGTCCACACACAATCTCAAAGATCCGTTAGCCTTGGTTGCAAACACAACTGGTGAACCCTACTCGGATACACTCCTCCTAATGAATCCTTTTCCCAAAACGTCATGAACTTGCACTTCTAACTCTCGTTGTTCCTTAGGCATCATCCTCCTAAGAGGCTTAACGATAGGTCTAGCACCCTCAACCAAATCGATTCTTAACTCGATGTCACAATGTGGCGGCAAACCTTTGACTTCCTTAAAGACATCCTCAAACTCATCAGTGATCGGCACAGATGACAAATCTTCCTGTGGAATCCCGAGCGAATATAAAAAGCTCATGAACACACCATCTTTGGGTTTACACTGAATCAAAAACTTTCGCCCTTCCATATCCCGGACTCTCACCTCAAGCTTCTCGCAATTTACTCTTGTCACATACCTCTTGAGCCAATACATGCCCAAGATGATCCCAAACCCAGCGAAGTTCAAAACAAAACAATCACACACAAAAGAGCAACCGTGACTCAATAACACTAGATTATGACAAAGCATACAAAGGTTGGACAAACCCCAAACTGGATTGGTCACAACCAAAGGTCTATCACAAATCTTGGGTTCCAAATCCAAGCGGCACACAAGCTAACTACAAATGAAAGAATGTGATGCTCCAGTATCAAATAACACACGAACTGAAATGCATTTAACTGAAAGAGTACCTTGGATGAAAAAACCCTTCCCTTTCTCCTCTAGAGTAGGAGCCCTTGAAGATGATGGCATAACTTCCAAAGCATATGCCTTCACAGTCTGCTTACCCTTAGCTAGTTCCGGGCAATCCTTCTTGTCATTCCCTAGCTTTCCACAATCAAAGCACTTCTTCTCAGCTTTTGGATTCTTACAATCCTTAGAATAATGACCCTTCTTCCAGCAGTTAAAGCAAACCACCTCACTCTTAGGTTTCTTCTTGCCATCCTTTCCTTTCTGTTGTTGCTTCTTATTATTATTACCACACTGCTGTGGTTTTAGAGCTTCCTTGGTTGCATCAACAATGGTTCCTTCCTTGGGAAACACGCTTTCATGTCTCACGGTTTTTTCCACTATCTTCTCTTTTGGGTCATCCAGATGATCAACCAACGACCTCCCATTGTAGGTATCCAAACCCATAACAAACTTCTCGTTCTTCTGATAAGAAGAGTCAATATACGAATGAGCATACTTGGACAAGGCCTCAAAATAAAAAACATACTCAAGCACTGGTCGAACATTATCCTTCAACTCCACAAACTTATTAAACGGAAATGGCTTCTGAGCTCTAAAGATAAACTTTGGTTTGAACTTGACTCGAAACTAATCCCATGTGATCTCATCCTTCGGAGTCTCCAAAGTGATAGAGTTCCACCAATCCATTGCTCTGCCCTGTAGCTATCTTGATGCAAGCTTTCTCTTAGTCGCATCTTTAATACCCAAATCTCCAAAAATTCTCACACAAGCATTCAACCATCTCTGAACCTCTTTAGTCGGCTCTATCCCCTTGAATGGTTTCCCTCCCAGAGATGTGAAGTCCTTGCTTAGTTCGCGAAATCCACGACTCTAGGAACTCCACTTGTACTCCTACTTTACCGCGGCTATCTCTAGAGAAGGATCCCTCTTCATGTTCGATGCCATGGCCTCGAACATAGCTGGTTATTCTGGTATACCGCCATTTCCCCCTCTAGGAACAGTCTCCTCCCTAGCAGCGTGTCTCGTGATCGACGACTCATTTGAAATCTATAAAATAGAATGATTAGCCTAAATACGAGAAAATCGCAAATGGAGTTCAAACGCTATTATACCATACAATCATATATAGTATACATCCATCAAAATCTACAAATACATCTCTCATACATAATTATGTCCTTGAACTTTGGCTAAAATCGATAACCTGGCTCTGATACCAAATGCAAAGACCGCCCATAACTCCTGCACTAAACAAGAGGAATAATGCGCTGAAAGGTGTGCCAAGCAGCTATGGACGATCATCAAGGTAGGTAAACACAATGCAGAACCTGTTGTATAACTCACAATGTAAGGATAAAATATAATAGAATGTATACAACATGCAATAATAGTGAAGCACATTTGAGCAGAAACTTAAAACTTTCGTAACAACTAGAAATCAAATCCATAAGACTTTGGATTACAACATAAATGTCTGTACAAATTGGCCTGACTACAACACTCAACAAACAGCGGAAGCATAAATACTAGATAATAGCAAAATAATACGCCAACCTCCCTCTCGCCATCGCACAACAACATCGTCCTCATTAAGCTCTGCTACCTGTAACCTGCTATTCAGTCTGCCCACCCACAATTGGATGAATAACCCAAGGTAATAAGAGGAAACATAAAACATTGAGTTAAAAGATAGTCTAAATGAGAAATAAAACATCTATCAAACATCATCAACAAAGTATATGAGAATATCTAGATTAGCCAATCAATCTACTAGATACATCAGAGAAGAAACCCAAACTCATCTTTCCCACTTCCGAAAGTGATAGCCTTTACAAAACAAGAATTTAGAAAATAAAATACATCTATAACAATCAATTATCAAGCATAAACCATCCTAATCCATATCGACATCCCTCAAGCACAAGCCCTAAAGGCCTAAACCAACATAAAAAAAACACCCAAGAGATATCTCCTCCAATGTCGAATAATCTATACAAGACGATGCAAGCAAAACAATCATCATCCATGACTTTGGCTATCACCGCCAATCCGCTTTGAAACCATTGTTAATCATATGACCAGATAAACAAATTTCCATTGCTTGTCAAGGGCTAATGGTAACCCTGGTTCTTGCAAAACTCCATACGTCATAAGACGAAACGTATCTAGGCTCGCCGAGCTACCCAGAGTACTCGACCAGTCAATTCTACTCTTTTGGGCATCCCCATTATACCTCTGCTTTGAATCCTCTTGAACCAACGACAATGATAATTTCTTAGCCTTCAATATCTTAATCCATCTGGCCTAATGATTGTTCATAAGCTCAAGTTCAATTCCTGAGCAACCATTATCCACGAAGTCACCTCTTGGGGTCATCTTCAAATTCATTGCATTACGACGATAAACGAACACATCACATCACTTCAACATCCCCCCTTGAATTCACTTCGAAGTCACAATCACCATCGAGCCAAAAACATACATCATTTGGTTAATATTCAATTCATAGTGTTTCTGCCTAATTCATCAGGTCACCCAATGACCCAACTTTATGGGTCTTCAATGACCTAACTTCCTGGGTCACCCAACGACCCAACTTTATGGGTCATCACAACCTAACTTCCAGGGTCACCCAACGACCCGACTTTATGGGTCACCCATGACCTAACTTCCTGGGTCACCCAACGACCCGACTTTATGGGTCACCCACGACCAAACTACCTAGGTCACTCAACGACCCGACTTTATAGGTCGCCCACAACCTAACTTCCTGGGTCACCTAATGACCTGAGCTTCATTTCGTGGAGAAGAAGACAAAACCCTACCTATGAAAGATGACCCGACTACAGATCTGACAAAAAAATAGCTCCAAACTTGGCCAAATCACCACTAAATGACAACGTCGATGAAATCAACCTATCCAATTCAACCATAAACACTTCACAAAATCGTCAAAAACACTTAAATGACATTTAATCATCCATAAGCATATAAAATTCACCAAAATCATGATAGATCTATGAGTGAACAAAATAATGGATCTAACTTGCATAAACATATGAATTAACATAAGAATTACCAGTTTTAAGTTGCTAGATTAGATCCTATGGTGATTCAAATGAAAATATACTTACCATAATGTAGATCTAGGTGAAAACAACTTGAAAATGATGAAATTATGATCAAACAACCCATATACTTGATTGAATTCATGTGAGAGATGCTTATCACTCACCAAACCTTCGATCTAGCTCAAAAATGGTGAATCACAAATCCGAACAGCGAAGAACAATCTTCAAATCTCTTGATTTGATGTGATCTCCCTTCACTTGAGGTAGATCTAGCTTTGCTTGATGTAGATCTTCAATCTCCATATGTAGATCTAGAATTTTAATGGTGGAAATGTGTATTTGATTGAGCAAAGGGGATCATGAGTTCAACCAAATGAGAGAATGAAGAAAGTAAACTATTTTTCATGCCTCTAACCCTCTATTTATTGCCTCCCACCAGCCCACTAATGGGCCACACCAAATCATCCCATCAATGGTTTATAAAACCTGAACAAAAATTGTGAAACACTAAAACAACAATTCCTCCCAAATCGCTGAGCCAAATGTTTAATGTGACCACTCTACGGAATTGGCAACATTATTTCCTTTCCAATGAAATTGATTTCAGCATCTGATTCGATACTTGTCGAAAGTTATTCCTTGTTCAAAACTGATAGGGGCAAAATGGTCACAAATAAAAGTGGTAAAAATCATGGGTATGTCTCACATCCCCATAAATAATATATTAAAATACGAGAATGATCCAACCCTCAGGGAATAAAATAAAAATATTTTACGATCCTCCGATATGTAAAATGCGGGCTTTTACAATAAAAATCCTTAATTTTGTGTAAACTAAGGATTTTGAGAGTTACAAAATGTAATTAATTTGGATTGTGGTTTAATTGCGTTAAGGCACAATACAATCCAATATTAAGTAGATAATCAGTGAGAACAGTGAGAAATTGAGCAATAAAGCTCCAAATTTATTGTTTTGCTAATTCCATAAGTTTGGGATCATTTTGATAATGGGATGAGTTAAATTAAATAAATCAATAAAAAGAGTAATGTTAATTTTGCGTTGTAGTAGCAAAAATTAAATCATTCCAAAATAAAAAAAATTGGCATAGCATCCTAAAATAATTTTTGTGAGACCTAAAATGGAAAATTTAAGCGTTTTAGAGATTTATAAGTAATTTGATACACTAAATCTTAAGTTTGAGCAAATAATGATTTTTTTATGTAAATTAACTATTCTAAGTCATTTGAGCTTTATATAAATAATATAATGTATATATTGATTTAAAAATCAATATTTAGATATGTTATAATATTTTAAAGGATATTTGATGTTTATTTTAACAAAAGATTGTAGTTTATATAAGTTTGAATTTAAAATGTAAGCTTTGTCAATAAAAGATGTAAAATTTACAAATTGGTTAGAAAATATAAATATTGTGATAACACCAACAAATTAATGTTATAAAGAGCTAAGAATAATTTAAGTGTGTTTTTGTAAAATTTTATGAAGGTATAAAGTGTGAAAATAGCAAGTTCTGATTAAATATAGTAGAAAACAAAACTTTGGTAACTTATGTGATTTAATAAAATTGAAAATGTTCTTTCAAATATTTAAAAAAAAATAAACTTGTGAAATGTGTTAAAAAATTATACAAAAGAGTTTAAACACATTGATTTTGTGTTGAAATATGCTATTAGAAGCTTGAAACATGTAAAAAGATTAAAACCATCGGGATAATGGGTGCTAATTGCTACAACTATGCTAAATATGGTGTTAATGGCTTTAATTAGGATGTAGTTCTTTTAATTACTAATTAGCTTAGGAAATATCTGGAGTCTAAGAGAGAAACTACATACATTTAAATTATAATAAAACAAAAAGCCATTTTCTTCCTTACACTTAAAGTAAACTAGCTGTAAACAAAAATCCTCTTCAAACCTTTGCTCAAAAACGCTCAAATTATAGTGAAAAGAGTTGCTAGTAGCAAATCTGTATTGGTAATCTCTTGTGAATTTCAAGAAGTATTTTATCACAAATTTATGATTTTGTGCTTGTTCTTTGTCTCTTGAATTGCATGTTATAGTAAATTCATTTTCAGGCAAAAACAAAGCTCCTTAGGACCAAAAGTTGCAAGTACCAAATTCCTTACTGCAAATCATCCAATCCAAAAACAATTTGAGTATCCTCGCTCATTCTAGCTAAAATGTAGCTTTGTATGTCAAAATATTACATTTTGAGTTTTGTTACTGTAAAACTCAATTTTCGTTTTTGTGAATTTTCAGTTTTGAAAACTGACCTTAATCTTACTTCGAGAAAGAATAAATCTCTCAAATTATATCCAAGTTGACGTAATTACTGTTTCTGCGTGTTGTATGAGTTCTGGTCATTGATTCTGCAAATTTTCATTACAAAATTCCAAGTGTAGCATGGCTTGAAACTGGGTACGGAGGTGGTGAACACCACCTAAGATTTGCGTCCAAGTGATTCGAGCCACCCCTTACTTGGGTCAACCCAAGCTATGAAGGGGTCGACCACCAAGGCGTGATTCTAGGTGATGGGTCAAGCTTCTTTTTTCCCTTTTTTGTGTCATTTGTTGAGTGTGAAGCACTATTTTGCTTCATTTTTCACCCAACATCCTTGTGCATAATGCAGTTTATATTGATGCTATTTAAGGCTAATTCAAAAGCTAAAATTGTACCATATCCGAATTATGGTTTGGATGAGTTTTCATGTACATTTTGTTGTTCATTGTTGTCTTTTCGTGATAGGTTTTACACACCGTGTACGTTGTTATAAAACGATTTCTACTATGAATTTCCTATATATATATATATGTATATATGTATAAACAACTTAGAGACAAATATTTATTATAGTTTGTTTTATATGAATAAAATTGTACTAAGGATATAATATAAATAATATTTTCCGAAGTGTGTAGATTTCAAAAGAAATAATCCAAACGTTCTGAAATCATTTTATAAGCTCATTTTCTCAAACCAAGTAATTTCTATATATATAATTACACATTTTGTGCCTTCGAGAAAGCGAGAACATGGTTCTAATGATATGATAAATCATGTGGTATGAGACGAGTAGATTAGTTATATCAGTTATTCCCATGAGGAGTAGACTAACTTATAGTAAATTGAATCATGAAAACATACAGTATGGGACGTGTTGTTTACACTATTTAGATTACTATACGGAAGCCTTTAACACGTCCTTTGGTGTTATTATTGTCAATAATTGGGTTGGTAGGTTCTAAATACAAACATAAGCCGGTAGGCTAATCTGGATGGGCGGATCCTATTCGAGACTGGTGGGCCTCTTATGTATAGTTACTAAGTAACATCCCAAATTTTATTAAGAAATATTTAATTTATTTAAATATTTAAAATTATTTATTTTAAGAATCAACTACTTGAAAATTTATTTAATTTAACGTTTGAACGTTTAACTGATAATATAATTAAAAACGAGCTTGAAGCGGCATGGTAGTATGTAAAATTATGTTTTGAACTTTAAATGAATGTATATGATCCAATATAAGTTAGGATTTGTTGAAATAAGAATCATTCGAATCTAGTGAACTAGAGTTTTCTAATGAAAGTGAAAAATTGAGATTTCATATTATAGATTGTGAGTTATATCCAAATCAAATTTTCAGAGAGTCGTTATGGAATCGTTTATAAATCATAACGATTTATTAAATAAAATAAAGGAGTTCTATAATAGATTGAATATCGATTTAGTTTAAAAATGGAAGTATCAAGTTATAAACCTAAGTATGCTATTTTGGAGTTATATAGAATTCTATTTGGATATATACGATTATTACGATTTGTTATTCAAAGAATTTGAATAATTTGAAATTAAATTATATTATATAAATTTAAATTGAATATGAAAAAATAGTCATTTTGCAAACTATCTCGGATTTCAACGAAACCAATTTTATCGGACACATAATGTAAAATTATTGTAAGATTCCAAATTTCGAACCAGTCGGAGTTAGTATGTGGTCGTACGAGATATAAATGTTTAATGTAAATACATATGTACGATTAGACAATCTAAGCCTTAACTAGCGCTATTTGAGTAAACAGATTTGGATTTCGATGAAATAAATTTCATTAGGACCATAATGTCAAACTATAGTTTCATATCAATTTTCACCCCAAACGGAATTCGTATGTGCCTATGCGAATTTTAAACGACGAATAAAGATAGCGATATGCACATAGCAATATAATAATAGAATATTATTAAACCCAAAATATCTATAACACCCAGTATTTTAGCGAACACTAAAAGATGATAAATAAAAGAATAATTAATTTAATATTCAGAATTAAATGAAATGGACTGTGCCATTGCGTTCGTCTCAGAGTTTTGGTGAAAATAGAGACCTGGTTTGCATAAAACGAACACCGTATGAAGAAGTTATTAAGGTTTGAAGTTTGTATACGCGCAAGTAGAATATATATATAGTTAAATCCATAATTCAAAAATCAATTTGAAATTCAAAATTTGGGGAGGTAGCAAAAACCCAGCTCAGGGGTGTCGACCACTGGGTCGACTCCTCAAGGGGGTGCCGACCCATGGGTCGACCCCAAAAGGGGGGAGTCGACCCCCAATGGCAGTGTAATAACCCGGAAAATCTGAGCCAGTTTAAAATTTTTATTTTGGCAATTTTAATGAATTTTGATATTTAAAATGATTTATTTTAAATAATAATGACGAGAAATTTATTTTAATTATAAAAGGAATAGAAAATGGCACGGTAGTTCGATAATTCGATTTCGAATTTCAAATGAATGTACATGATTCAAAATAAACCGGAATTTAGTGAAACCAAAAATATTTGAATCCAATTGAGAATATCTTTCCAACGAATTCGAAAAATCAAAATTTCATAGCGGGAATCAAAAGTTATGGCCAGTTGAAAATTCAAAATAGTCGCTATGGAAGTCTGGCCCTTAAAAATAGCCATTTTGCAAACGACCTCAGATTTCGACGAAACCACTTTTGTTGGATCCATGATGTCAAGTTATTGTTAGGTTTCAAAATTCGTAATTTTTCGAATCAATATGTAAGCCTGGCAAAGGAAAACGCGTTTGACCAGTTTTAGTCGATTTTAATCGACTGGAAAATGGCCATTTTTCAAACGGTCTCGGAATTTTACGAAATTAGTTTTGTTAGGACCTTATCGTCAATACGAAGCTAGAAAATATTTTTTGGGAATTTTTAGAGTCCGTATGTGGCCCCGGTAAATTGAAATGTGCGTTCAAATTCAATATATAGAGTTATATTTTGATTTTGACGAAAACTAATCGAAACGATCGAATCAGCTTACGATACATATCCCATTGTGTTCGGAATGGGGGTAATTTGCTAGGAATGACAGGCGGTGGGTCTCGTTACGAGGTCGAAATTAAAAGTTGCTTTTTGAAATAATTAAATAAAAAAAAAAATAGAAAACCCTCACTCCCCCCTATTGTCTCTCAGTCGTCCCCTCCCCCCCCCCCCCCCGTTTCGTTCATTCGAAAGAAAAATCGCTTCACCCCCCTATACCGCCGCTGCCGCTTCTTCTTCCCCCTCCGCCCTCTGCGCCGCCATCCCTCTCTCCTCCTCTTCCTCCACCTCCCCCTTCTCTCCTCCCTCTCTCCATTTTAACGTTCGAAGCCCCAAATCGAAGAGGAGCACCGCTAGGCGCAGCCCCCCATCCTCCGCCAATCGCGCCCTCCGATCTCCCCAAGCCGCCACTCTCCCCTTTGCTCTACCCCCTCGGCGAACGCAGCAGCCCCCCCCCCCCCTTGACGATCACGGTAAGTTTATTTCTTTTTATTTAAATTCAATTATAGTAAGTTGTTTCATTTACTGATTTTTATTTCGTTAAAGAATTGATTTTTATTTCATAAAAGAAGTGATTTTTGAAATGAACAGAATGTGATTTTTAAAAAAGGACAAAGATTTGATTCTTATAAGTTGAAAGACGATATTTTTCTTAGTAGAAAGGCGATATTTTTATAAGCAGAAAGGCGAAATTTTCATATGATGTAGAAGATAAAAATTGGATTTTTATAGTATAGAAAGAATAAAAATACGATTTTTATATTATATATATAGTGTAGTAAAAATGTGATTTTTATAGCGATGAAATAAAAATTCGATCTTTATATCATAGGAAGAATAAGAATATGATTTTTATTCATGTAGAGTAATAAAAATATAATTTTTATTATATTACTAGCAAGATATAAATGGAATTTTTATCTATATAGTAGCGGTGTAAAAATAGTTTTTTTTATATACATAACAACAATATAAAAATATGATTTTTATATATGTAGTGGCTACGGACGTTGAAATTGACAAAAGGCGAACACGACGAAGATTTCTACACAAGGAGAGTTGTGGCGTTTTGGTTAGCTAGTCGGTGAGAACTTCTCACTTTAAATTTACTTTTCTAGTTAGAAATATATACTAGGATGCAGACAGTGTTTAGTAGCACTCGACACCCGTCGTCCACAGACCGTGGACGGCTTGTATGCTTGTTTGTTTGATTTTTACATGTAGTTGATTGTGTGATGTGGAATGAAATAAAATATTTTATAGTGGACAATATTTTATAGTTAAAAATATAATTTTTAACGTGTATATAAAATAAATATTTATAAACAAATTGGACGATTTGTTTATATACACAGATTTGACTGATATTGTTTGGGACAATAAATTTTACACATCGCCCAACTGCACAAATAAAATCTGTGTTTGATTGTTTGAAACCCCACATGGGTATTGGGATGATATTTTACATACACTAATCCCAATTATTTAGTTGTATGTTAATTGATTGGTCGACAGACTGTGTGAGCGTTAATTATTTATATTTGATGCTTATGCAGTTGTTTGGTGCACTTTGGATGATGGTTGATTATTTATCATTGCTATTATATACATGTGTCGTATGGAATCCATATAATTAACATTATACGGTAATTGATTGGGCCTCATTCCAATTTGGAAAATAAAGAATAAAAAATAAAATATAGATTCACGTGTTGACAGTACTCGTTTGTTGAGATTAGTCACGTGTTGAAGATATAGATTCATGTGTTGAACGAAATATTTTAACAAAAAAATTTACATCTTTATCATATATAAAATTAGGAACTAACTGGAAAATAGATAAGATGAGTGGTCTCCTAGATATTGATCTGATGTTGGTTTCGGCCTTCGGGGTTAATATTTAGGGAATTGCTCCCTTGCTAATTTACGATTAGAGTCTGATTAAAAATTAAATGATAGAAATCATAATTTTACAAAATATATTAAATAACAAAAATAGACACGTGTTGACAGTACTCATTTGTTGAGATTAGTCACGTGTTGAAAGAAATGTAGATTCATGTGTTGAATAGAATAAATATTCATTTGTTGAATAGAATAACGAAGTTATTGAAAAATATAAAGTCGTGTTGATTAGAGATGTGCTATTTTGACGCGAACGATATTTATATCGACTCTATTCGTTTTTATAATGAATATTGAAAAGAGATTTAAAAATCGAATATTTAGAAAATGAATTCGAATTGGATAGAATATAAAATGAATTCGAATTGAATAGAATATAAAATGAATTCGAATTGAAATGAATTCAAATCGAATTGAAAACGAACTGAAATTGAATTGATATCAATTTGAATTAAAATCAAATAGAAATGAATGTAAAAAGAATTTATAATGGAAAATTCAATATTGATTTGAATTTGAAATGAAGGTTGAAATTGTTTTTGAAACAAATTTGAAACGATTTATAAAATTCGTTTTAAAAGGAAATCGACGAAGTGTGTATATATATATATATATATATATATATATATATTATATAATGGCCTCAATATAACGCGCCGCGCCGCGGTAGTTCGTGAATTTCGACCATTGACTTCGAACGGACATTACGGGAGATCCGACCGTCGGATTCTCCTGTAACGGCCGGGAATTTCGCTCGATCTGAATCAGTCATTAAACCGATCTAGACCGTTCGAAACCCCTGATCGTTCTGAGAACGTGACAAATTAGAACGCAGACGGAAGAATATTTCATTGCTTATTACAACAATTCTATCAGAATACAAGAATATACAGAGTATAAATGAATAAATTACATTCGATAAATATCAGAGATTACAATATATTACATAGAAGCGGAAAATAATACAAAGCACAACTGAAGGTGATATATGGATACAGAGCTTTTCGAGCATCGTTCTAGCTGTAAACCAGGATCTTGTGAATATAAATCTGCAAAACCACAACTACTAGCTGCCCGTGTCGAAAATAAGGGCACCCAGAGTTTAGGTTAAAACAATAAACTCCAGGTCAGTCATGTGACTGGTGTGAGAACTAAAACAGTTAATTTAAAACTTTACTTTAAAAGAGAGTAATTCAAGGGACCACGCCGTATAACACGGAACGGGTTTCCTCCCAAGAATACCAGTACATATAGATAAACAACGCAATGTTTTTTCGGAAAATGAAGCTATTATAAGACCCAGGTCCCATCACACAATGCAACGCAAGTTGGAAGATAGAGTTTTCCCTTATAATAGCCAAACATGCTTGGTACGTTTAAAACAAATCATTTGATACTATAATAAGTGTATAGTGTCAAAACATTTTCAATCATAAATATAAATCATAGACGGCATGGGTACCATATATCATGTCGCCATACTATTTCTACAATTAAAACCGCAATATCACGTATTGGAAATTGGTTTTCCGTCATGAGTCGAGGCAAGGGGCAAGCTCCTCTCCGAAATGCCTCGGAACTACACACTCTGGGTAACCCTTGGATGTTTCAGGGCAGGTCCTCTCTTACGTTTGAGGATTGGCAATTCCTGAACACACGTTTCCCGGTCCTTACAGATCTAAAATCGAGGCGCCTCATCCAACAACCACATAGGTGAAAAGTATATAAATGTCAGGGCTAGTAAGTCACTGACACCACCAAAGCTAGAAAGAAACGTCGTTCTCTCCCTGCAGTCCTTATCCCGTTTTTAACTCATACCGAGGTGTGAGGCTCGCGAATTCACGTTATACACAAAGCTACGCCACAAAGGCTGTGCTTTGATCATCAACCACAAGACTTTTCTTTTCAACAGAAGCCTTGATCCATGCAACCCAGCGTGCCACACAGGCAATTCATGCCATGCGATTGATATCTATCGATATATAACCTCTAAGCTCGTACGTCTCAGAGGAGGGCGTTAAGCAAAAGAATAAATTCTCTGCCGCCAAACAGATATATATTTAACAGAAATCAATCAACACAGAATAAAATCCAATGTCGGACACATAATCCATTTACAAGTTCGTTCTGGGTCTGAACGAAACCGGAGGCACTTTCCTCGCATATCCATCGATCTCCAAGTACGTCTGGACGACCACCAACTATTTCCATCCTCTTGGGTGTATAGCCCAATCAGGATCGTCAGTAACTATCAAAACGATGTGAAGACTTCCGGTCTTCGACCACCATCATCATCTTCGACTTATCGTCGAATCGGTTATTCAAAATGGGTATAAACCCGGCCTTTCCGAACAACCCGCGTATATTAAAAACAAATGTTACACAAACACAACATACGCCTCATTCCAGTTCATTAGTCACTAACCGTAAATCAGTAAGAGAGCGATTCCCCAAATATTAACCCCGAAGGCCGAAACCAACATCAGATCAATACCCAGGAAACCATTCTTCTTAACTAACCTACAGCTAGTTTCTAAATCTCAATTCTTAGGGAAAGGTTCCCATTAATTTTATCCAAGATAAATTCTTTAAAATTTATTCTTTAATCTTCCATTGGATGTCGTATCAAACCAAATTATGGTTTTTCCAAACTAGTCGAGATTAGCGAACCACACCGAAGTAATTATTATTTTTATTTCCCAATCCCAACCTATTCATCCCATGAAGCAAAACTGGTAATACTCCATATTTAACACCACAGTGTTGTCGGTAAAATTAATTACCATTCCACGTTCAAATCTAATTAAAGATTTAACTATCGCTTTGGAGCAAAACTGGTGATACTCCATTCTCGCTCATTTTCCAAATTTGATAATTTAAATTATCACGCATTTCAATCTAATTGCAGATTCCTTAAAACTCCTTTTTCTGGGTTAAAGAACTAATGTCATTTAAAACACAGTTCACGATAAACCCAAATCACATTCTATTTATTATCGGGTTAAAGAAGAAGTGTTATTTAAAACACCCTTCACGATAAACCCACTAATCAATTCTATTTAAAACCCATTTCAAATCCAAATTATTTATTTAAAAGTAAATGGGTTTTAATTTTAGTTCAAAACTAGTTCATTTCGATAAAAATCAATTTTTATCTTTTCAAACATGGAGTTTTTCATCCCAATTTTTCCCATATCATTTCTTATGATTTTACACAAATTATTACTATTTTTAATAATTTTATCAAGGCCCGTACAGTCGATTTCCATCAGCGGCCATCGAACTGCACTTACAACAACCTTTTCCAAATTTGATTTAGACGTATCTCCAAATCCAACCGTTAGATTTCAAATTTCTAATATTCGTTAGAAAGCTCTTTACGATACGAACCCAACGGTTCCGGTTTTAGGAGAATCCGACGGTCGGATCTCCCGTAATATCCGTTCGAAGTCAATGGTCGAAATTCGCGAACTGCCGCGGCACGGCGCGTTCTATTCAGGCCATTATATTATATATATAATATATATTTCGTCGATTTCTGTTTAAAACAAACTTTATAAATAGTTTTAAATTCGTTTTAAAAACAATTTCTACTTCCATTTCAAATTCAAATCAAAATTGAATCTTCCCTTATAAATTCGTTTTAAATTCAATTCAATTCAATTCAAATTTCAATTCAATTTGAATTCATTTCAAATCGATTTTTATTCTATTTCAATTCGTTTTCAATTCAATTCGAATTCGTTTTATATTCAATTCGAATTCGTTATATATTCAATTCAATTCGAATTCGTTTTATATTCAATTCAATTCGAATTCGTTATATATTCAATTCAATTATATAAAAACGAATATAATTGATATAAATATCGTTCGCGTCAAAATAGCGCATCTCTAATCAACACGGCTTTATATATTTCAATAATTCCGTTATTCTATTCAACAAATGAATATTTATTCTATTCAATACATGAATTTATATTTTTATCAACACATGACTAATCTCAACGGATGAGTACTGTCCACGTGTGACTATTTTTGTTATTTAATATATTTTATAAAAATTATGGTATCTATCGTTTGATTTAAATCAGACTCCAACCGTAAATTAGTAAGAGAACGATTCCCTAAATATTAACCCCGAAGGCCGAAACCAACATCAGATCAATATCCAGGAGACCACTCATCTCATCTATTTTCCAGTTAATTTCTAATTTCATATGTGATAAAGATGTAAATTTTATTGTTAAAATATTTCGTTCAACACATGACTAATCTCAACGGATGAGTACTGTCAACACATGAACCTTTATTTTATAATATTCTTTATCTTCTAAATTGGAATGAGGCCCAATCAATTACCATATAAAGTTAATTATATGGATTCCATTCAACACATGTATATAATAGCAACGATACATAATCAACCATCATCCAAAGTGCACTACACTGTATAAGCATCAAATATAGATATCTAACGCTTATAACAGTCTGTCAATCAATCGGTCGACATACAACTAATTATTGGGATTAGTGTATGCCGTATTTTATCCCAATACCCGTATGGGGTTTCAAACAATCAAACACATATTTTATTTGTGCAGTTGGGCGATGTGTAAAATTTATCGTCCCAATCAATGTCCTTCAAATAGGTGTACATAAACAAACCGTCTGGTTTGAAAATGAATATTTATTTATTCACATTCACGTTTAAAATTATATTTTTAACGACCAAACTATTTTATCCAACTTATGAATATTCTATTCGGTTCATTTATCAAATAAAATGATATCTTTATTTTTCTAACTTGTTTTAGAAAATTTCGGCGGCATAACGGCACGATACTAGAAACGGGACAAGGCCTAGCCTTATCCCCGGTCTAATAATGGCCCATGTCATACACATATCAATCAAATCAATTTCAATTCACCAAACAACCAACTTCGAATCCAATAATCTAACTAATCTATGCAACCAAACAAACAAGTCCATGGTCCGTGGACAGTGGTGTCGGGTGCTACTAAACACCGTCTGCATCCTAGTATATATATATATATATATATATATATATATAACTAGAAAAAAAAGAAATTTAGAATGAGAAGTTCTCACCGATAGCTATCCCAACTCCACGCCACTTCATATGTAGGAAATATTCACCTTTCTCGCCTTTTGTCACTTTCGCTGCCCGTAGCCACTACATATGTAAAAATCGAAATTTTACTTTGCTATTCAATATATAAAAATCGAATTTTTACTTCGCTATTCAATATATAAAAATCGAATTTTTACTTCGCTATTCAATATATAAAAATCGAATTTTTACTTCTCTATTCAATATATAAAAATCGAATTTTTACTTCGCTATTCAATATATAAAAATCGAATTTTTACTTCGCTATTCAATATATAAAAATCGAATTTTTACTTCGCTATTCAATATATAAAAATCGAATTTTTATATATGAAATTTTTCTTGTTTAAAAATCAGACTTTTTCAAATTAAAAATTAAAGTTTTTCAATTATAAAGATCAAATCTTTTAGCAATTTAAAAGCCATATCTTCTTAATGATAAAAATCTAATTTTTTCACTTACAAAATCTAATTTTTCTCTACATTTATCTAAATTGAAACCATATTTTCATTTCAAAATCCTTTATCTAAATCAAAAACTGATCTAAGTTATATATATATATATATATATATATATATAAAATCAGATTAGAAAATAAAGTAGGAAAACTCACGGTTTTAAATCGAAGAGGAGGAATGGGGGTCGGAGAGCTTCGACGGCGGGCTAGGGGTGAGGCGCTCCGGTGGCGGTCGCATCAGATGGGTTGAACGGAGGTCAATGGGAGAAGAAGAGGGAAAAGAGAACGAAGGGGGGTGCGCTACACTGTCGCGCTGAGCGTTAAGGAGGGGGGCGATAGGGTGGCTCGCTAGCCTAGCGGCGGCGGAGCGCAGCAGGGAGGAGGGGGCGCGACATGGCGTCGACGGTGGCGCGATCGACGAGGGCTTCGAGCTCTGGCGATTTTTATTTTTTATTTTTTATTTTTTTTTCTTTTCCTTCAGAATCGATTCTGAAAGGGGGCCTGGTCAATGTAAGGAGATTAGGGCAAGGGGGGATATTTTAATTTTATATTATTTAATTTCAAGAAAAGTTGACTTTTTATTTCGACCTCGGAACGAGGCCCCTCGCCTGTCGTCCATAGCGTTTCACCCCCATTCCGAACACAATGGGATATGTTCCATAAGCCGATTCGATCGTTTCGATCAGTTTTCGTCAAAACCAACATATAACTCTATATATTGAATTTGAACGCACATTTCAATTTACTGGGGTCACATACGAACTCTAAAAATTCCCGAAAAATATTTTCTAGCTTCATATTGACGATACGGTCCTAAGAAAACTAATTTCGTCGAATTCCGAGACCGTTGGAAAAATGGCCATTTTCCAGTCGATTAAAATCAACTAAAACTGGTCAAACACGTTTTCCTTTGCCACGCTCACATATTGATTCGAAAAATTATGAAATTTGAAACCTAGCAATAATTTGACATCACGGACCCAACAAAAGGGGTTTCGTCGAAATCCGAGGTCGTTTGCAAAATAGCTATTTTCAATGGCCTGAATTCCATAGCGACTATTCAGAATTTTCAACTGGACATATCTTTTGATTCCCGCTATGAAATCTTGATTTTTGGGATTCGTTGGAAAGATATTCTCAATTAGATCCTATTATTTTTGGTTTCACTAAAATCCGGTTTATTTTGCACCCGGTATGTTCAATTGAAGTTTGAAATCGAATTATCGAACTACCGCGCCATTTTCAATTCCATTTATAATTATATATAATTATTTATATTCTAACGACGACGTATATAATATATACGTTCGAATTCCATTCAAAATAAATTTCTCGTCGATATTATTTAAAATAATCTATTTTAAATGTTCAAAATTCACTAAAATTGCCAAAACAAAATTTTTAAACTGGCTCGCATTTCCGGATAATTACAATCTCCCCCACTTAAAACTTTTCATCCCCGAAAAGGAACAAAGTCGAAAGTGGTTTGATTAACCAACTCTACGTTCGATTTGGCTTGCATTCTCCAACTTTTCAGTTTTTGAGAATTTTCAAATTCTTCAAAAATTTGGCTAACACCCTAAATTTTCGAAAAATTTCGCCATAACCTCCCCCACACCGGGAACCACAGGAAAATCCCGAAATCGCCATACAGGCCTTCTGATCTCAAAAAGAAAAAGAAAAAGCCAAGCGGCTAGCCAACCGGCTCATAAAATCATCATCACCCAAACAAAACAGTAAATTATAGTAAACATGTACCTATTTGTCGGGCAAACAAATTTTATTCTCTGCTCTAGCCTCCTTGCTATGACCTGTTCAATGTAAGTACATGTATATGCAAGCAATTGCGACCTATTTTCAATACAATTCAATATTTGATTCAATTAGGCATAATGGTTCAAAAATTATCAAACAAATAAACAATCAACACAAACATCAATCGATTAGTGGATTAACGTTTCAAATTCATAATATTGATACATATACAGAAAATCATGTTTTGATGCCAATTCACAACAATATATCTAACTATATAAGTTTTGGTTCTCACACCAGTCTAATGGAAATATATAGATATCACACCTTCGAAACATGAACACAAATTCTGATGATGATATATCAATCATCAGAATCATCTCCGGGTGTCTAGAATGTGATTCTATATCTATCTAGTATATTAAAACTTCGAATATACATTCATGACGCGTATATGCAAAACCCTTATATACTCGATTGTCCAAATTCAAAATAAATAAATATTCGAATACGTATAAAATGGTTTAAATTTTCGAAACAAAATTGTTTTTATTTGAAAAATATACTCTTCACACCCGTTCTAGGATACTACTGATCCTATCTCTAACGAGTCATTCTAATTGGATATTACTAATCCAATATCTGATGAATTCTTTCGTATGGTTCTAATGTGCCTTGTTCTCGAGCTCTGTAAACCCAAGCTCTGATACCAAATGTAACGGCCGGGTGCTACTAAACACCGTCTGCATCCTAGTATATATATATAACTAGAAAAAAAGAAATTTAGAGTGAGAAGTTCTCACCGATAGCTATCCCAACTCCACGCCACTTCATATGTGGGAAATCTTCACCTTTCTTGCCTTTTGTCACTTTCGCTGCCCGTAGCCACTACATATGTAAAAATCGAATTTTTACTTTGCTATTCAATATATAAAAATCGAATTTTTACTTCGCTATTCAATATATAAAAATCGAATTTTTACTTCGCTATTTAATATATAAAAATCAAATTTTTACTTCGCTATTGAATATATAAAAATCGAATTTTTACTTCGCTATCCAATATATAAAAATTGAATTTTTACTTCGCTATTCAATATATAAAAATTGAATTTTTTACTTCGCTATTCAATATATAAAAATCGAATTTTTACTTCGCTATTCAATATATAAAAATCAAATTTTTATATTTGAAACTTTTCTTGTTTAAAAATCAGAATTTTTCAAATTAAAAATTAAAGTTTTTCAATTATAAAGATCAAATCTTTTAGCAATTTAAAAGCCGTATCTTCTTAATGATAAAAATCTAACTTTTTCACTTACAAAATCTAATTTTTCTCTACATTTATCTAAATTGAAACCATATTTTCATTTCAAAATCCTTTATCTAAATCAAAAACTGATCTAAGTTATATAAAAAAAATCAGATTAGAAAATAAAGTAGGAAAACTCACGGTTTTAAATCGAAGAGGAGGAATGGGGGTCGGAGAGCTTCGACGGCTGGCTGGGGGTGAGGCGCTCCGGTGGCGGTCGCGTCAGATGGGTTGAACGGTGGTCGATGGGAGAAGAAGAGGGAAAAGGGAACGGAGGGGGGTGCGCTTCAGTGTCGCGCTGAGCGTTGAGGAGGGGGGCGGTAGGGTGGCTCGCCAGCCTGGCGGCGGCGGAGCGCAGCAGGGAGGAAGGGGCGCGACTTGGCTTCGACGATGGCGCGATCGACGAGGGCTTCGAGCTCTGGCGGTTTTTTTCTTTTCCTTCTGAATCGATTCTGAAAGGGGGCCTGGTCAATGTAAGGAGATTAGGGCAAGGGGGGATATTTTAATTTTATATTATTTAACTTCAAGAAAAGTTGACTTTTTATTTCGACCTCGGAACGAGGCCCACCGCCAGTCGTTCATAGCGTTTCACCCCCATTCCGAACACAATGGGATATGTACCATAAGCCGATTCGATCGTTTCGATCAATTTTCGCCAAAACCAACATATAACTCTATATATTGAATTTGAACGCGCATTTCAATTTACTGGGGTCACATACGAACTCTAAAAATTCCCGAAAAATATTTTCTAGCTTCGTATTGACGATACGGTCCTAACAAAACTAATTTCGTCGAATTCCTAGACCGTTGGAAAAATGGCCATTTTCCAGTCGATTAAAATCAACTGAAACTGGTCAAACACGTTTTCCTTTGCCACGCTCACATATTGATTCGAAAAATTATGAAATTTGAAACCTAGCTATAATTTGACATCACGGACCCAACAAAAGTGGTTTCGTCGAAATCCGAGGTCGTTTGCAAAATGGCTATTTTCAATGGCCTGAATTCCATAGCGACTATTCAGAATTTTCAACTGGACATATCTTTTGATTCCCGCTATGAAATCTTGATTTTTCGGATTCGTTGGAAAGATATTCTCAATTAGATCCTATTATTTTTGGTTTCACTAAAATCCGGTTTATTTTGCACCCGGTATGTTCAATTGAAGTTTGAAATCGAATTATCGAACTACCGCGCCATTTTCAATTCCATTTATAATTATATATAATTATTTATATTCTAACGATGACGTATATAATATATACGTTCAAATTCCATTCAAAATAAATTTCTCGTCGATATTATTTAAAATAATCTATTTTAAATGTTCAAAATTCACTAAAATTGCCAAAACAAAAATTTTAAACTAGCTTGCATTTCCGGGTTATTACATCTCCTAAAACCGGAACCGTTTGGTTCTTATCGAAAAGAGCTTTCTAATGAATAGAAGAGATTTGAAATCTAACGGTTTGATTTGGAATTACGTCCAAATCAATTTCAGAAAAGGTCGATGTAAGTGCAGTTCAATGGCCGTTATTGGAAATCGGCTGTACGAGCCTTGATAAAATTATTAAAAATATCAATAATTTGTGTAAAATCATAAGAAATGATTTTGAAGAATTGGGATGAAAAACTCCATGTTTGAAAAGATAAAAATAGATTTTTATCGAAATGAACTAATTTTGAACTAGAATTTAAAATCCAATTATTTTTTAATTAATAAATTGGATTTGAAATGGGTTTTAAATAACCAGAAATTTCAATATATGAATTGGAATGGATTCGAATCGAAATTGTCTTTGGAATATCTCGATGTTGGATTTCGTGATTATACAGATATGGTTGGGGAAATTTGAAAGATATAGTTATATCGTTATTTCCAAAGCGATATTTGTGGGTTTCAGAATTTGATATTGAATATAAGCCGATATATTTTCTATTCAGAGCCTTGTATTTAATATCAAATGGGATTTGGGTTTGTCGTGAATGGTGTCTTCATCAACACTGTTCTTAAACCCCATTGAGAAAAGATTAAATCTTTTTATTTAGATTTAATGAAGTATACCAATTAATTAATATATTTAATTGGAATTGAATTAGAATTGATTTGTGGGTTTATCGTGAGCGGTGTTTTAAATAACACTTGTTCTTTAACCCGATAATAAATAGAATGTGATTTGGGTTTATCGTGAACTATGTTTTAAATGACATTAGTTCTTTAACCCAGTAAAAGGAGTTTTAATGAATCAGTAATTAGATTGAAATGTGAATTGATAATTTAAATTATCAAATTTGGAAAGTGAGCGAGAATGGAGTATCACCAGTTTTGCTTCAAAGCGATAGTTAAATCTTTAATTAGATTTGAACGTGAAATGGTAATTAATTTTACCGATAACACCATGGTGTTAGATATGGAGTATTACCAGTTTTGCTTCATGGGATAAATAGGTTGGGATTGGGAAATAAATAATTACTTCGGTGTGGTTCGCTAATCCCGACTAGTTTGGAAAATCTTAACATGGTTTGAAACGACATCCAAAGGAAGATTAAAGAATAAATTTAAACGAATTTATCATTGATAAAATTAATGGAAACCTTTCTCTAAGAATGTGAAATTTAGAAACTAACTGTAGGTTAGCTAAGATGAATGGTTTCCTAGGTATTGATCTGATGTTGGCTTCGGCCTTCGAGGTTAATAATTGGGGAATTGTTCTGTTGCTAATTTACGGTTAGTGACTGATGAATTGGAATGAGGCGTATGTTGTGTTTGTGTAACATTTGTTTATTATATACGCGAGTTATTCGGAAAGGCCGGGTTTGTACCCATTCTGAATAACTGATTCGACGATAGGTCGAAAATGAAGACGGTGGTTGAAGACCGGAAATCTTCACATCGTTTGGGTGACTACTGATGATCTTGATTGGGCTGTACACCCAAGATGAGGGAATCAGTTGGTGATCGTCCAGATGTACTTGGAGATCGATGGATATTCGAGGAAAGTGCCTCCGGTTTCGTTCAGACCCAGAACGAACTTGTAAATGGACTGTGTGTCTGACATTGGATTTTATTCTGTGTTGATTGATCTCTATTAAATGTACATCTGTTTGACGGTGGAGAATTTATTCTCTTGCTTAACGCCCTCCTCTAAGACGTACGAGCTCATAGGTTGTATATGGATGGACATCAGTCGCATGGCATGAATTGCCTGTGTGGCACGCCTAAGTGGCAATTGATCAAGGCATCTGTTGAAAAGCAAATTCTTGTTGTTGATGATCAAAGCACGGCCGGTGTGGCGTAGCTTTGTGTATAGCGTGGACCCGCGAGCCTCACACCTCGGTATGAGTCAAAAACGGGATGAGGACCCAAGTAGGGCATGACGTTTCTTTCTAGCTATGGGTGGTGTCAGTGCTTAAACTGGCTGACATTTATATACTTTTTTTCCTATGTGGTTGTTGGATGCGAGCCGCCTCGATTTTAAGTCTGTTAGGACTGGGAAACGTGTGTTCAGGAATAATTAATCCTCAAACGTAAGGGAGGACCGGTCTTGGAGGATCCCAGGGGTTACCCAGAGTGTGTAGTCCTGAGGCATTTGCTAGAGTGTCTCGAAGCGGAGAGGAGCTTGCCCCTTTCCTCGACTCATGACGGAAATCCAATTTCCAATACGAAATATTTCGGTTTTATTTGTAGAGCCTAGTATGGCGACATGATATATGGTACCCGTGCCGTCTATGATTGATATTTATGATTGAAATTGTTTTGACACTATACACTTATAATAGTATCAAATGATTTTTTTTAAACATACCATGCATGTTTGGCTATTATAAGGGAAAACCCTATCCTCCGGCTTGCGTTGCATTGTGTGATGGGACCTGGGTCTTAAAATAGCTTCATTTTTCGAAAAAGCATTGCGTTGTTTATTCTATGCACTGCTGTTCTTGGGAGGAAACCCGTTCCGTGTTATACGGCGTGGTCCCTTGAATTACTCCCTTTTAAAGCAAAGTTTTAAATATCTGTTTTAGTTCTCACACCAATCACATGACCGACCTGGAGATTATTGTTTTAACCTAAACTTTGGGTGCCCTTATTACCGACACGGGCAGCTAGTAGTTTTGTTTTTGCAGATTTTATATTCACAGGATCCTGATTTACAGTTGGAACGATGCTCGGAAAGCTTTGTATCCGTGTATTACTTTCAGTTGTGTTTTATATTGTTTTTCCGTTGCTATGTAATTTATTGTAATCTCTGATATTTTTCTATTGTATAATATTTATTCATACTCTGTATATTCTTGTAATCTAATGGAATTGTTGTAAATAACAATGAAATGTTCTTCTGCTTGAGTTCCGATGTGTGTTGTCCTCAATTCAATCCGGGCTTTCCTTACCGGGGAAGTTAGGGTCGTCTCATTTTGGTATCAGAGCTTTGGTTTACAGATCTCGAGAACAAGACACATTAGAATCGAACGAAAGAATTCATCAGATATTGGATTAGTAATATCCAATGAGAATTACTCGTTAGAGATGGGATCAGTAGTATCCTAGGACGAGTGTGAAGAGTATATTTTTTAAAAATTGAAAACAAGTTTTATTTGAAAATTTAAATCATTTTATACGTATTTGAATATTTATTTGTATTGAATTGGACAATCCAATATATAAAGATTTTGCATATACGCGTCATGAACGTATATTCGAAGTTTTAATATACTGGATAGATAAGGAATCACATTCTAGACAGCCGGAGATGATTCTGATGATGGTGCATCATCATCAGTATTCATATTCGAGTTTCGAAAATGAGATATCTATATATTTCCATTAGACTGGTGTGAGAACCAAAATTAGATAGGGCTTATTGTTGTGATTTGGCATCAAAAATATGATTTTCTGTATATATATCAAAGTTATGAATTTGAAACGTTAATCAACTAATTGATTGTTGATTGTGTTGCTTGATTATTGATTTGAATTTTTGAACCATTTAGCCTAATTGAACCGAATATTGAACTATATTGTAAAAGGATTACGATTGCATGCATATACATGTACTTACATTGAACAGGTCATTGCAAGGAGGCTAGAGCAGAGAATAAAATTGTTTGCCCGACAAATAGGTACATGTTTACCATAATTTACTGTTTTGTTTGGGTGATAATGATTTTATGAGCTGATTGGCTAGCCGCTTGGCTTTTTCTTTTTCTTTTGGATTGAAGAAGGCCATGGGAGGCTATATGAAATATCCCGAAGTCCGCGGTGCAGAGGAGGTTATGGCGAAATTTTTGGAAATTTAGGGTGTTAGCCAAATTTTTGAAAAATTTGAAAAGTACTTAGAAACTGAAAAGTTGAAGAACTTAAGCCGTAACGAAAATAATGAAAGTTGAGTTGATTAGTTAAACAACTTTCGGCTTCGTTCCTTTTCGGGGATGAAAAGTTTTAAGTGGGGGAGATTGTAATAACCCGGAAAATCTGAGCCAGTTTAAAATTTTTATTTTGGCAATTTTAATGAATTTTGATATTTAAAACGATTTATTTTAAATAATAACGACGAGAAATTTATTTTAATTATAAAAGGAATTGAAAATGGCACGGTAGTTCGATAATTCGATTTCGAATTTCAAATGAACGTACTAGATTCAAAATAAACCGGATTTTAGTGAAACCAAAAATATTTGAATCCAATTGAGAATATCTTTCCAACGAATCCGAAAAATCAAAATTTCATAGCGGGAATCAAAAGTTACGTCTAGTTGAAAATTCAGAATAGTCGCTATGGAATTCTGGCCCTTAAAAATAGCCATTTTGCAAACGACCTCGGTTTTCGACGAAACCACTTTTGTTGGATCCATGATGTCAAGTTATTGCAAGGTTTCAAAATTCGTAATTTTTCGAATCAATATGTGAGCGTGGCAAAGGAAAACGCGTTTGACCAGTTTTAGTCGATTTTAATCGACTGGAAAATGGCGATTTTTCAAACGGTCTCGGAATTTGATGAAATTAGTTTTGTTAGGACCGTATCGTCAATACGAAGCTAGAAAATATTTTTCGGGAATTTTTAGAGTCTGTATATGGCCCCGGTAAATTGAAAAGTGCGTTCAAATTCAATATATAGAGTTATATTTTGATTTTGATGAAAACTGATCGAAACGATCGAATCAGCTTAGGATACATATCCCATTGTGTTCGGAATGGGGGTAATTAGCTAGGGATGACAGGCGGTGGGTCTCGTTTCGAGGTCGAAATTGAAAGTTGCTTTTTGAAATAATTAAAAAAAAATAGAAAACCTTCTCTCTCTCTCCCCCTATTATCTCTCAGTCGCCCCCCTTTCATTCATTCGGAAAAAAAATCGCGTCGCCCCCCCATACCGCCGTCGCCGCCGCTTCTTCTTCCCCCTCCGCCCTCTACGCCGCCATCCCTCTCTCCTCCTCCCCCTTCTCTCCTCCCTCTTTCCATTTTAACGCCCGAAGCCCCAAATCGAAGAGGAGCACCGCTAGGCGCAGCCCCCTATCCTCCGCCAATCGCGCCCTCCGACCTCCCCAAGTCGCCACTCTCCCCATTGCTCTACCCTCTCAGCGAACGCAGCAGCCCCCCTTGACGAACACGGTAAGTTTATTTCTTTTTATTTAAATTCAATTATAGTAAGTTGTTTCATTTACTGATTTTTATTTCGTTAAAGAACTGATTTTTATTTCATAAAAGAAGTGATTTTTGAAATGAACAGAATGTGATTTTTAAAAAAGGACAAAGATTTGATTCTTATAAGTAGAAAGACGATATTTTTCTTAGTAGAAAGGCGATATTTTTATAAGTAGAAAGGCGAAATTTTCATATGATGTAGAAGATAAAAATTTGATTTTTATAGTGTAGAAAGAATAAAAATACAATTTTGTATTATATATACAGTGAAGTAAAAATGTGATTTTTATAGCGATGAAATAAAAATTCGATCTTTATATCATAGGAAGAATAAGAATATGATTTTTATTCATGTAGAGTAATAAAAATATAATTTTTATTATATTACTAGCAAGATAAAAATGGAATTTTTATCTATATAGTAGCGGTGTAAAAATAGAATTTTTATATACATAACAACAATATAAAAATGTGATTTTTATATATGTAGTGGCTACGGATGATGAAATTGACAAAAGGCGAACACGACGAAGATTTCTACACAAGGAGAGTCATGGCGTTTGGTTTAGCTAGTCGGTGAGAACTTCTCACTTTAAATTTACTTTTCTAGTTAGAAATATGTACTAGGATGCAGACGGTGTTTAGTAGCACCCGACACCCGTCGTCCACAGACCGTGGACGGCTTGTATGCTTGTTTGTTTGATTTTGATGTGTAGTTGATTGTGTGATGTGCAATGAAATAAAATATTTTATAGTGGAAAATATTTTATAGTTAAAAATATATTTTTTAACGTGTATATAAAATAAAAATTTATAAACAAATCGGACGATTTGTTTATATACACTGATTTGACTAATATTTATTGGGATGATAAATTTTACACATCGCCCAACTGCACAAATAAAATCTGTGTTTAATTGTTTGAAACCCCACACGGGTATTGGGATGATATTTGACATACACTAATCCCAATTATTTAGTTGTATGTTGATCGATTGGTCGACAGACCGCGTGAGCGTTAATTATTTATATTTGAGGCTTATGCAGTTGTTTGGTGCACTTTGGATGATGGTTGATTATATATCGTTGCTATTATATACATGTATTGTATGGAATCCATATAATTAACATTATATGGCAATTGATTGGGCCTCATTCCAATTTGGAAAATAAAGAATAAAAAAATAAAATATAGATTCACATGTAGGCAGTACTCATCTGTTGAGATTAGTCACGTGTTGAAGAAATATAGATTTATGTGTTGAACGAAATATTTTAACAAAAAAATTTACATCTTTATCATATATAAAATTAGAAACTAACTGGAAAACTGATAAGATGAGTGGTCTCCTGGATATTGATCTGATGTTGGTTTCGGCCTTCGGGGTTAATATTTAGGGAATTTCTCCCTTGCTAATTTACGATTAGAGTCTGATTAAAAATTAAATGATAGAAATCATAATTTTATAAAATATATTAAATAACAAAAATAGACACGTGTTGACAGTACTTATTTGTTGAGATTAGTCACGTGTTGAAAGAAATGTAGATTCATGTGTTGAATAGAATAAATATTCATTTGTTGAATAGAATAACGAAGTTATTGAAAAATATAAAGCCGTGTTGATTAGAGATGCACTATTTTCATGCGAATGATATTTATATCGATTCTATTCGTTTTTATAATGAATATGAAAAGAGATTTAAAAATCGAATATTTAGAAAATGAATTCGAATTGAATAGAATATCAAATGAATTCGAATTGAATAGAATATAAAATGAATTCGAATTGAAATGAATTCAAATCGAATTGAAAACGAATTGAAATTGAATTGAAATCGATTTGAATTGAAATCAAATAGAAATGAATGTAAAAAGAATTTATAATGGAAAATTCAATTTTGATTTGAAATGAAGGCTGAAATTGTTTTTGAAACAAATTTGAAATGATTTATAAAATTCGTTTTAAAAGGAAATCGATGAAGTATATATAATATATATATTATATATATAATGGCCTGAATAGAACGCGTCGCGCCGCGGTAGTTCGTGAATTTCGACCATTGACTTCGAACGGACATTACGGGAGATCCGACCGTCGGATTCTCCTAAAACCGGAACCGTTTGGTTTGTATCGAAAAGTGATTTCTAACGAATACAAGAGATTTGAAATCTAACGGTTGGATTTAGAATTTCATCCAAATCAATTTCAGAAAGGGTCGTTGTAAGTGCAGTTCGATGGCCGTTATTGGAATTTGACTGTACGGGCCTTGATAAAATTATTAAAAATATCAATAATTTGTGTAAAATCATAAGAAATGATTTGTGAAGAATTGGGATGAAAAACTCCATGTTTGAAAAGATAAAAATAGATTTTTATCGAAATGAACTTTTTTTGAACTAGAATTTAAAATCCAATTATTTTTAAATAAATAAATTGGATTTGAAATGGGTTTTAAATAACCAGAATTTCCAATATATGAATTGGAATGGATTAGAATCGAAATTGTCTTTAGAATATCTCGATGTTGGATTTCGTGATTATACAGATATGATTGGGGAAATTTGAAAGATATATTCATATCGTTATTTCCAAAGTGATATTTGTGGGTTTCAGAATTTGATATTGAATATAAGCCGATATATTTTCTATTCAGAGCCTTGTATTTAATATCAAATGGGATTTGGGTTTGTCGTGAATGGTGTCTTCATCAACACTGTTCTTAAACCCCTTTGAGAAAAGATTAAATCTTTTTATTTAGATTTAATGAAGTATACCAATTAATTAATATATTTCATTGGAATTGAATTAGAATTGATTTGTGGGTTTATCGTGAGTGGTGTTTTAAATAACACTTGTTCTTTAACCCGGTAATAAATAGAATGTAATTTGGGTTTATGTGAACTGTGTTTTAAACGACATTAGTTCTTTAACCCAGTAAAAGGAGTTTTAATGAATCTGTAATTAGATTGAAATGTGAATTGATAATTTAAATTATCAAATTTGGAAAGTGAGCGAGAATGGAGTATCACCAGTTTTGCTTCAAAGCGATATTTAAATCTTTAATTAGATTTGAACGTGAAATGGTAATTAATTTTACCGATAATACCTTGGTGTTGGATATGGAGTATTACCAGTTTTGCTTCATGGGATGAATAGGTTGGGATTGGAAAATAAAATAAATAATTACTTCGGTGTGGCTCGCTAATCCCGACTAGTTTGGAAAACCTTAACATGGTTTGAAATGACATCCAAAGGAAGATTAAAGAATAAATTTAAAAGAATTTATCTTTGATGAAATTAATGGGAACCTTTCCTTAAGAATGTGAAATTCAGAAACTAACTGTAGGTTAGCTAAGATGAATGGTTTCCTGGGTATTGATCTGATGTTGGTTTTGACCTTCGGTGTTAATAATTGGGGAATTGTTCTCTTGCTAATTTACGGTTAGTGACTGATGAATTGGAATGAGGCGTATGTTGTGTTTGTGTAACATTTGTTTATTATATATGCGGGTTATTCGGAAAGGCCGGGTTTATACCCATTCTGAATATCCGATTCGACGATAAGTCGAAGATGAAGACGGTGGTTGAAGACCGGAAGTCTTCACATAGTTTGGGTGATTACTGATGATCTTGATTGGGCTATACACCCAAGATGAGGGAATCAGTTGGTGATCGTCCAGACGTACTTGGAGATCGATGGATATGCGAGGAAAGTGCCTCCGGTTTCGTTCAGACCCAGAACGAACTTGTAAATGGACTGTGTGTCTGACATTGGATTTTGTTCTGTGTTGATTGATCTCTATTAAATATACATCTGTTTGGCGGCGGAGAATTTATTCTCTTGCTTAATGCCCTTCTCTGAGACGTACGAGCTCAGAGGTTGTATATCGATGGACATCAGTCGCATGGCATGAATTGCCTGTGTGGCACGCCTAAGTGGCAATTGATGAAGGCTTCTGTTGAGAAGCAAAGTCTTGTGGTTGATGATCAAAGCACGGCCTGTGTGGCGTAGCTTTGTGTATAGCGTGGATCTGCGAGCCTCACACCTCGGTATGAGTCAAAAACGGGATGAGGACCCAAGGAGTGCACGTCGTTTCTTTCTAGCTATGGGTGGTGTCAGTGCTTAAACCGGCTGACATTTTTATACTTTTTACCTATTTGGTTGTTGGATGCGAGGCGCCTCGATTTTAGGTCTGTTAGGACCAGGAAACGTGTGTTCAGGAATAATTAATCCTCAAACGTAAGGGATGACCGGTCTTGGAGGATCCCATGGGTTACCCAGAGTGTGTTGTCCTGAGGCATTTGCTAGAGTGTCTCGAAGCGGAGAGGAGCTTGCCCCTTGCCTCGACTCATGACGGAAATCCAATTCCAATACGAGATATTTCGGTTTTATTTGTAAAACCTAGTATGGCGACATGATATATGGTACCCATGCCGTCTATGATTGATATTTATGATTGAAATTGTTTTGACACTATACACTTATAATAGTATTAAATGATTTGTTTTAAATTGACCAAGCATGTTCGGCTATTATAAGGGAAAACCGTATCCTCCGGCTTGCGTTGCATTGTGTGATGGGACCTGGGTCTTATAATTGCTTCATTTTTCGAAAAAGCATTGCGTTGTTTATTCTATGCACTCGTGTTCTTGGGAGGAAACCCGTTCCGTGTTATACAGCGTGGTCCCTTGAATTACTCTCTTTTAAAGCAAAGTTTTAAAAAACTGTTTTAGTTCTCACACCAGTCACATGACTGACCTGGAGTTTATTGTTTTAACCTAAATTCTGGGTGCCCTTATTTCCGACACGGGCAGCTAGTAGTTTTGGTTTTGCAGATTTTATATTCACAGGATCCTGATTTACAGCTGGAACGATGCTCGGAAAGCTCCGTATCCGTGTATTACTTTCAGTTGTGTTTTATATTGTTTTTCCACTGCTATGTAATTTATTGTAATCTCTAATATTTTTCTATTGTATTGTATTTATTCATACTCTGTATATTCTTGTAATCTGATGGAATTGTTGTAAATAACAATGAAATGTTATTCTGTTTGAGTTCCGATGTGTGTTGTCCTCAATTCAATCCGGGCTTTCCTTACTGGGGAAGTTTGGGTCATCTCGGGCAGATCTGGTAGATTAGGGTTTTGGGTTTAGCTATAAATATGGCCTCATTCCTCATGTTTTTGCACACCAAAAATAATGGAGAACTAGATGCTGCCTCTGCCCAGATTAAATCAAGTCTTTTCTTCTTCTGCAATCAAGTTATTCTACCTTAGTGATTTGTGATTCGATTCTTCTATTTTTCTAGATCCAAACACTTTGAGTCTATGATAATTTTAGATCTAAATAATTAAAAAGTTAATCTTGACATGACTATAACTTGAATCTATGCCTGTGACTACTTGAATCATATCGGATTTGTTATAACTTAGGTACCTATGATATTCTGACATGACTATGACTTAGATCTTAACCTATATCATGTAAAGATGTGCCATTTTTGTTGATCTAGTCCATTGTGTAGATCACATCGGGCTTGTTACCTTTATATTGTGGCTAAATCAGATCTGTTATAGTTAATTATCTAATTCATTATATCTTATCATGCCTGTTATGACATCCCTATTATATTAGAATTAGTTCTTGTTAGACCAAAAAGTGGTTCTAACACCCAAATTGACTAAAAGCAGAATGAAATAAGATCAAAAGTAAAATGAACACAAAGGATTTATAGTGGTTCGGCGAAGAAATGCCTACGTCCACTTGTCTTTCACTATTTTCAACGATGTAGTTGCAATTACAGTGAAATATTCACTGAATTTCTCTCACAACTCACTTACATTCACTCAATTGTCTAAAAACAAATAATGAAAGAAGATTTGGATTTTCCGGGAGTGCTGGAATTCGGGTTATGAAGACGGTTGAACTCTCAAAGTTCCAGAAAAAAGATCCTTTTCATTGTCTCCAGACAGGGTATTTATAGGTGAAAATTCGCTCAGAACCCGATCCGGATCGGAGCCACGTGTCATCCATCCCATTAGCCTCGGGTTCGGATGGATTTCTGTGTTGACAACGCATCAGAGCAGTGGACGTTGTGGGTAGGAACTGGTCATAGCCGCTCCGAATAACCAGGTGATCATGCAGGAGAATGACGTGGAAGATGGGTTCGGTTCGGAAGATTGTACAGGAGGGGTTCGGATCGGGGTACCCGATCCGATCCGGTTTTGTCCCAAGGCTAAGTCTTCGTTCTCTTCTACTCCGTTCCGATCTGTCTTTGTAGCAAGTAGCTCTCCGCTCCAACTGGCAGTAGGTTACTCTCCGATCCGAACAGCTGTATTTCTCTGATTCCAACAGTAATAATTCACCGATCCGAACAGCAAAATTTATCCGATCCGACCCGCTTCAGTGCTTCGATCCGACCCGCTTCAGTAATTTCCAAGTTCTTCAATGTTTCATATCTTGACTTTGTGTTGCCCAGTTCACAAAGTGGGCTAACATTTTACCCCCTCAAAGGATGCTTCTGTTGGAGACGGAGCATGCTTTGACTATCTTTGCACAACGTTCTTCAAGGCAATTTTTCTTTTGATATTTCTTGTATTTTCATCTTCTTCTTCAAATTTCAATTTAATTCGTTGCTGAGCTAAAGAACTCGGTTCGGTTCGGATTCCGATCCGAACAGACCCCTTCTTGTTTCTATTTTTCATTGGACTATTGGGCCAAGCTTTGCTTTTGGACTGTCTATCCGATCCGAACGGGGGTTCTGCTACTGGGCTGTCGGTCCGATCCGAATGGGGAGACGAATAGACACTCTACTCCTCTATATAAACTGAGTCTTCTTCCTTCTCTCATTTTTATTGTTTTACCGCTCCCCCAAGTTCTGCAAAACGAAAAAACCTAATTCCTGGAGCATCAAAATTCCTTTTAATTCTCGAAGTAATTACATCGGTAGGTTATAAAACTTTAGATAATTCCTTTTTTAATTGATTTCGATTCGAATTCGTAGATGATTAGGACGATTTGAGCATGGAACTTGGATGACCTTGCCACCGTGACCCCTCCCCTCATCATCGTCGTCAGTAGACTCGCCGTCATCTCGAGGTAGTAACAGAGGGGGTTAGAATCCGTTGTTGAGTGTGCCAGCGCATAATTGCTTGGCTTTGATTTGGGCGATTAGCACGAAACTGGCCTTGGCGTTGGTTAGGGAAGAAAGAGGATGGAGGAGAAGAAGAAGATAGTAGGGAATCGGTTCGGGCGGTAGGATATGGAAGGTGAAAAAATAAGGGAAAAAGAAAGGAAGTTCTGGAAGCCGGATCGGGTCGGGGAAAGTAAAGAAAGGGAAAAAAGAAAAGAAATCCAGGAGATCGGATCGGGTCGGAGCAAGTATTTAAAGAAGGGGGGAAGGGAGCTTACCTAACCAGATCGGGTAGGATCGTAAGATAAAAGGAGAAGAAGTACAACCACGCAATCCGATCCGAACCGCAAGGGAAATCTACCTCCGAGCCAATCCGATTTTGATTTCTGAGTTCCACAGTTTATCCAAGCCCAAGTCGAGGCCGCATCCCCGATCCGATCCCAATGAACGCGCCCGAACCGAACCGAAAAGCAATCCACCTTAATGCATAAAAGCTCGTTTAACTGGCCCAATCAACTTTTGGCATAATCCTTAACTTAATGGACAGTTAGGATAGTGCCTTGCGAACGTAACTGGACATCAAGAATTACTTCAATTCTTTATATTTGGCCAAACTTTTTCGTTACACTTTTAAACATTTACTTTGCACTTTCCGCATGCATTGTTTACACTTTAGTTTGCACACATACACGGGGGGATACGGGCTAATTTGCTCTAATTTGTGCTATTGCTTCTTCAATAGTTTTATGACCATGAGATCTAGACGCTCTTCTAGACTAGCTGAGAAAAAAGAGGCCCCGGAGACATTCAACAAAGTCACTCTCGAGGACATATCTTCCCCTTCGGATCCAGAATGGAATGATGAAGTTTCAGATTACGAGGCTGGAAATCGCGAAAGTGATAATGTGTTTTCGGAGGATGAAGCTTCTCTAGGCTTTGAAGAGGAAGGAGGGATTGGTGACGACTGGGCTCCTGATGAATTTGAATCGCTTGTCATATTGGAATCACCCCCAGATTCTGTTGAATCAACAATCGACAACGACCGACTTATCCGAATTTGTTTAAAGTACGGGATAATGAAAAAGGACACTCTAGTGCCTTCGAGATCTGATCGTCCCCACAACCCTCCAGAAGGATATATGGCAATCACCCGGTTTATGTGCATGGTCGGTGCTATCCCTCCATTTTCTCCCTTCATCGTAGATTTTCTAAGACAAATGCGGATTGCCCCCATGCAGCTGCATCCCAATTCTTATGCCTACTTACACACTTTATACATAGCATACCGTGAGATCTTAGGCATAGAGCTCACTTTCGATGACGTTCATTTCTTCTATAACTTCAAGCATCGGACTCGAGAGACTCCTTCTTTCTGCTATTTTGAGTCTGTTCCTAAGAGGAAGATAATCTCAGCGCCATTCAGCAGTAAAGCTGGAGATTCCAGACTGGAATGGTTTTATGTGAAGCGACAGCCTGGGTGCGCCAGGAGGTGGACGAAATCAAGTAAAGCACTGATTTTCTAAATCTGGGCTCTATACACTCGAGTCATCGCCTTAACTTGTTTTTCTTTTTACTTGCAGTCGACAACCCAAAACAAATATCAGATCAGGTGTTCTTTGACCGGATGCACCAGCTTCTTAATAGCGACCAAAAATTCCTGACTATTGATGAAGTCCTTAAGGACGAATATCTTCATTTTCATGGGCTGCTATCCGTTTTTCGTAGTATTGGTCATGGGACGGCTCCATACGTATATATTCCTCCAGTGGATGTAGTCCCAGAGACAGGAGAAGGCTCGGGAGCTCCTACAATGCCTCTTCAAACTTCACCTTCTCCATCCTCTATTCAAGACGATGAATTAGCTAACCTTGCCAAAAAGCATCGCGAAGGGTATACTGCTCCTGAGGATGCCATTTCTCCAGAAAGGTCAACGTCTTCTAAAGGGTCGCCAACTGACGCTTCCGAGGGAGATGTCCCTAGCACTGATGACCCATTATTTCAGGGTTTGGAGGATCTCCCCTTACCTGAAACTATATACACTTCAGAGGATTTTAGGAAGGATCCCTTAGTCTTCACCTCTTCTGAAGAGACTACTCCTGCTAAGGCCAAAGAGCCTGCCCGTACTAGTCTAGCTTCAGACTCGGGTTGGTTGAGGGTAACACACCACTTAGGACACGCTTTACACAATAGCATTAGCATTCATTGCACCTCTCTCTCTGTGAAACTATTGATTCTGAATTTCATTTGTCTTATTGTGCAGGCACGATGTCCCGATCTTACTATGATATCAGGAAGCTCCACCGCAGCATGTTTAATCCCCCTCAGGATATCGAGTATGATCGCCGCGATGATCGCGGTAGGGAGGAGAGATGGCCTTATGAACCCTATCGCTCTCGACCCTCACGTTCTCGCTCTCCCGTTCGGTCGGACCAAGAGAAATATAAAGGTTATCAAAGTCGTAGGGAAGAGGACAGGCCACAATCGAAAGACTCCACCTCTTCCCACGAAAAGCGCAGCAGAGAGAGAAGTCCTCCAAAAGATACTGAGTCTCGAAGTAAACGCAAGGTCCCTGCTACTAAACGACCTGGGACAGATAAAGAAACTACTGAATCCTCCACACACAGTTTAACACCCCACGCCCGCTATGGTCACTCTCTAAGGGAATGCCATAACATCGGTGGAGTATTTTAGTGAATATAGAACAGAAAAATTACAACAAGACAGATATAAACAGTACTTGAAATTTAAAACATCATCTCATAACAGCGGAAGTAAACATGTCTGGTTACATCATAAAACCACAATAAAAGTCAAGTACAATATCCATCAAAATAAAGAAGTACATAATCCCACTCTCTCATATAATAGCCAGGACAAAAGAAAAGATAACTGGGCAACTGGAGCTTTACATCTACCCAAGCTCCTAAAGACTGGAATAGCAATCCAATCAAGCTCCACTAGTGCTAGGATCCACCGTAGGACCTGAGGGTTGGGAAAAAGATAAAAACAACGGGGTCAGACATAAGTCTGAGCGAGTCCTATAACTTTAACAATACAATCATTAAAGTAACCAGAGAAGACATAAACTTGACCTACGGTAATGTCTGGGGATGAATGGCTACACTAAGCAGCTTGGTATACTTAGGATAAACTAAGATAACTGTAAAGACGCATCTACCCACCCAAGGATAATTACTATCTGCACCACACCAGTCATTTCTACTTAAAGGTTGATCCCTCCCAAGGACTTAGAAAAATTTTCCCCAGTAGTCTCGTATACCCCTAGCTGACTACATAGGTGCCGTCTGCCCCTATCTCCACTAGGTGTACTTAGTAATTTTACCCAGTAGTTCCGTGTACCCCTACATAGGTGCCGTCTGCCCCTATCTTTATTAGGTGTACCCACTACTCCCCAACGATCGGCTCCCTACCGTAGATACCCGTGCTGGTCCCACAGTGGGGTGTATCACTCCCCTAAAGTGGCCACCTGATAATATCAACGGTGCACGACTTTATATCTACACGATGCAACAACGGCTTATCTACCAGCCCGGGCCCACACACGCATATGAAACCCGTTGGACTTGCGTTGCCACCGCTAACCCGTTCTGGCCTCTTATAATCAAGCCCAATATGCGTGTCCCGTCACTCGACATGGGTCGAGCCCACAAAGATACGTTTGGGATATTGGTTGAAATAGGCCCCCACAAGCTACCCACCTAAGCTTGTCACTTATCTAGTGAATCCCACTTAACCCTTTAATCATGTTTAATTACATGTTTCACTTGGTTAAGTATTCTAATCGTATTTTCTATTGCCACCCAAGGCAACCCACTAGATTCCACATGCCACCCAAGGCAACCACTAAATTTCCACATGCCACCCAAGGCACCCACTTAACCCCTCATGTCCCACTACATGCTAATATGGTTAAGTGTTTCTTAATTAATTAAGACCGTGATCTCCCACAAAGACCTCCCACATTAGACTGGCTGTTATGACCGCCTGGTTAAGCCGGTAGAGTCCGGGCAGTCTTACGTCATAACAGAGTCTAACCTCGTGTCTTTACTTTAATCACGTATTTAATTTATGGCTAAGACCTCTCACATTGGGCTGACATTTGTAGCAACTGGTTAAGCCGGTCGGGTCCGGGCAGTTTTACACTACAAATGAGTCCAACCTCATGTCTTAGTCGATTAATTACACCTAATTAATCACCCCCATATTAATTATCCCTAATTAATATCAAGTTTTTCATAACATGGGTAGACCTAACTCAATAGGTAAATTCCCATGGGGTAGACCTAACTCAATAGGTAAATTCCCACTTATGTTAATTTATTTTTATGGTATGCTTAATCATACCCAATCATAATTTTATTAACATATTTACCAACCCCATCGTTCCCCACGTAAATCGTTCTCATTTCATGACATAATAAAGGGGAAGATCCAACACAAATATCATGGGTTTAGCATATAACTTTGTCATGGGTTAAGAGGATGTCAACTTGCATATATGAGCATATATTAACCCAACTACATTTAACCCAAACTTGCATATTATCATACACATATCTTGCATAACATGTTGAACTTGCATATAAGCATTCTCATAACTTGCATAACATGTTAAACATGCATTTAAGCATACACATAACTTGCATAAGCATTCACATACTTGCATAAGCATTCACATACTTGCATAAGCATGCATAACTTGCATATCATGTTAAACTTGCATTTAAGCATATACATATCTTGCATAAGTGTTCATATACTTGCATAAGCATTCATATACTTGCATAAGCATGCATAACTTGCAAATCATGTTAAACTTGCATTTAAGCATATACATAACTTGCATATGAACTTGCATAACCACCTACACATAACTTACATAACATCATACACATAACTTGCATGTGAACTTGCATAACTCACTTTGTTAAACATGCATAAATCCACTTATTAAATATGCATAAACCCACTTGTTAAACATGCATAAACCAACTTGTTAAGCATGCATAAACCAACTTATCAAACATGCATAAACCCACTTATTAATTATGCATAAACATAGGAAAACATAGAGTAGCATATCATTATAAATGATTCAAACTCACAATCCGCATTTAAGACCATAAGTCTCATTACACCCAATCTACTTACTTTAACAATTGATGTTAAAGTGATAGAAACTCACCAAACCCAAGATTAGCAAACTTATGAAGTGGAATTAGTTGCTAAATATGAAGATGGTGATGATTAGAGATTGATTAGAGAGTGATTAGCTTGCAACTTCCTTCATAAACAAGTGGAGGCTCTCTCAAGTTTGATTTTGGCGGCATGAGGCCATCATTACTATTTTTAGTATGGATTAGGGTAGGTTTAGGGTGTATTTATAGATTAGGAGAGTGTTTTAGGCCCTTAGATTAACCCTAGATTAGATTAGGTCCGTTAGATTTAGGAAATCTCTAGAACCCAGCCCAGCCCTAGCCAGGAAACCAAATCTGGTGCACCCAACCTTCTGGCTCGACACGCCGTGTCGACAGGCAAGTCGACTCCCCCTGTCGACAGGCCTGTCGACAGCCCTGTCGACATGGTCAGGGCGGGAATTTTCCCGCCTGGCCCCGCTGGTTCTAATTTGAAATCCGAATTTTAATTTCTAAATCTGTTTTAAGCTTTAATTTTTCTGCAAACTTCATTGGGCCTTAACTGGGCCATACGGACTCCGATTCTCGAAAACTCGGACTCTATTTCGCGTATTTTTCCGAGACGAACGCAATGACGCAGCCCGTTACCCCCAATTCCCACATCTGAGATTATTTATCCTATAATTAGTGAATTTTAGTATTAACTAAAAATTCGGGGTGTTACATTCTCCCCTCCTTAAAGGATTTCGTCCCCGAAATCTCTAAGCTAAGGAGAATGCATATCCTACCATCCAAGCAACCATCTACTCAAACCATCAACCACGGCATCCATTGTCCTTAAACAGTTTCTAATGATGTATGAGCATATGCAAAAAGTGTGTGTATATGTTCCCTATCTAATGTATGAACATATGCAAACCATGATAGTGCCATGCATCCATTATGTATGCGAGAGAACCCTATCGACACATACAATATCTACATGAGTGCACAATCATTCACCAAAATGCATCATCCATATGATAACACAATCATTATTCATCCATAAATATAGCTTCCTACACACAATTTTATGCAATATGCAATATGAAGTGATTGAGCCGATCTAGTGCCTAGAGCGTGTGTATATGCATCCACGAGCAACCACTAGCAAACACTTGCATCCACTTGCATCCATCAACCATAACATGTCTCAAACACATGTTTCAACCATAGGTTTACCCTATCTAAAGGTCAATCAGTACTAACGAGAGGATATACTAAAGATAAGATAAGTACTAGACAACGATAGAGGAGAAAGTAAAGACATACCCTCAAAAAGAAATGGGTACAATGAACGCATCTTCGCTTCCGTCTCCCAAGTTGCGTTGCTCTCATCTTCTCCCCATTGCACTTTGACTAGCTGAACCTCTCGATTCCTCAATTTCCTAGTCCCTGACCCAAGGATGCGAGTAGGAGCTCGTCGAACCGTCGCATCACGCTCTACCTCTACATCTCTAAGCAAGCTGGGCTCTACCACCTCTGCGGTCTCATATAGGCACTTCCTCAGATGTGATACATGGAATACATCATGAACACCACTAATTCTGTCGGGCAACTCCACCCTATATGCCATCCGTCCAATCCTTTCCTTAATAGGAAACGACCCAACAAACCTTGGTGCTAACTTCCCAACGGATCCGAAGCGAACAACATTTCTCAACGGAGATACTTTGACAAAAACCATGTCCCCAACCTCAAACTCAAGATCCGTCCTTCTCTTGTCCGCATAAGATTTTTGCCTATCCTGCGCTGCTTTCATCCTTCTTCGAATCAAGTCAATCTTCTCAGAAGTCTCCCTAACCATATCAGGCCCAAGCAAGATCTTATCCGTAGATTCCCACCAACATGTAGGTGATCGACAAGGCCTTCCATAGAGAGCTTCGAAAGGAGCCATACCAATACTGGACTGAAAGCTGTTATTATATGCGAACTCCACCAATGGAAGATGCTCTTCCCATGTACCTCCAAAATCTAAGATACAAAGCCTCAAAAGGTCTTCTAGAACACGATTCACCCTCTCAGTCTGGCCGTCTGTCTGAGGATGATATGCGGTGCTCAGACACAATTGAGTCCCCACTGCTTCTTGCAAACTTCTCCAGAACTCGCTAGTGAAGATAGGATCTCGAACACTCACTATGCTAGAGGGTACCCCATGCAATCGAACTATCTCTCGAAGATATACAAAAGCTAGCCATGGAGCGGTCCTCTTGCTCTTCACAGGTATGAAATGGGCGCTCTTAGTAAGTCTGTCTACCACCACCCAAATCCCTGTATTACCCTTCCTCGATCTGGGTAACCCGTCAATAAAATCCATCGAGACGCTATCCCACTTCCATTGCGGAACTTCCAATGGGTGAAGCAACCCACCAGGTTTCTTTTGCTCCGCCTTCACTTGTTGGCACACCAAGCATCGAGCGACATACTCGGCCACATCTTTCTTCATACCGGCCCAGAAGAAAATCCTCTTCATGTCTCGGTACATCTTGTCCCCACCGGGATGAATGGTCATCCTAGAACGGTGTGCATCATCAAGAATAGCCTTCCTCAAACCCTCGTCTTGCGGTACACAAAGTCTACCGTCTCTACGCAAGCACCCCCTATCGTCTAGGGTGTACCTACTCAAATGGCTGGATGACTCCCCCCTTATGAGCTTCTCTACCAACTCAACCAACTGTGGGTCGTCTCTCTGTGCTTCTCCAATCCGCCCCAAAAGAGTAGGTCTAACCTCCAAGGACGCTAGCAAACCGGGTACATAATCAATGGAAGGTCTGAAATCAAACATCGAGATAAATTCCAAGCTTCGTTGTTCCACGAACAATGGACTCAAGGACAACCTCTTCCTGCTCAAGGCGTCCGCCACCACGTTACCCTTGCCAGGGGTATACGCTATCTCGAAATCATAGGATGCTAAGAATTCCATCCACCTTTGCTGTCTCAGATTCAAATCCTTCTGAGAAAACAAGTACTTCAATGATTTATGGTCGGTGAACAATTCGAATCTTTCACCAAGAAGATAATGGCGCCAAATCTTAAGCGCAAAAACAATAACGGCCAACTCTAAATCATGGGTAGGGTAATTTTTCTCATGTGCCCTCAACTGCCTTCCACCATAGGCTATCACCCTTCCCTCTTGCATTAAGACTGCGCCCAGCCCTGTCCCACAAACATCAGTATAGACAACAAATGGCTTACTCCCATCTGGCAACACTAAAACTGGAGCAGTGGTTAAAGCTCTCTTTAACCGTCGGAACGCATCATCACAATCAACGTCCCATGCGAAAACAAGATTCTTCTTTGTTAAGCGGGTTAATGGGGCTGATATCTTCGCGAAGTCTTTAATAAACTTCTTATAATAACCCGCCAACCCCAAGAAACTTCTTACTTCGGTAGCATTTTTCGGAACCTTCCAATCCTGAATTGATACTACCTTCGCGGGATCCACAGCTATCCCTTCCTTGGAGAACACGTGCCCCAAGAACCGCACCTCTTTCCTCCAGAAGTGACATTTAGAGAATTTAGCCTTAAGGCTATGCGCTCGAAGAGTCTTCAATACTTCCCCAAGATGTAGGGCATGCTCTTCTTCACTCTTAGAAAATACTAAGATATCGTCCACAAAGACCACCACGAATTTATTAAGGAACTCCCTGAACACCCTACTCATCAAATCAACAAAGTATGCAGGGGCGTTCGTCAACCCAAATGGCATCACTAGCCACTCATAGAAACCATCCGGAGTTCTAAAGGCAGTCTTGTCTATGCTATCCTCAGCCACCCTCAACTGATGAAACCCCGTGGCTAAGTCCAACTGAGAAAATACTGAAGCGCCAACCAACTGATCGAAAAGATCATCAATCCTCGACAATGGGTGCCTATTCTTCTTTGTGAGCTTGTTGAGTTCTCTATAGTCTACACAAAGTCTGAGGGACCCATCCGCCTTCGTAGCAAATACTACTGGAGCACCCCACTCCGATATACTTCGTCTTATGAACCCCTTCTCAAGCAACTCCCCTACTTGCTTATGGAGTTCCTTCCTCTCACGAGGAGCCATGTGGCGCACTGGTAAAGATACAGGTTTAGCATTATCCACCAGATATATTCGGAAGTCAATCTCCCGCTTCGGAGGTAAGCCCTTCACCTCCTCAAACACATCCGGATATTCCCGGACCACTCTAACAGATTGCAAACTCTCGATCGAAGCGTCAAGCGATTCAAGATAACTTAGCATAACAGAGTCCATGGGATTACAAGAAATCTCGAGAGTGTTACCCAAGCGGGTCATGAGCCTAACAACTCTCCTTTCGCAATCAAGAACGGCACCATTACTGGATAACCAGTCCATGCCCAAAATCAACCCATAGCCCGTGAAGCCCAACACAAAAGCATCACATCTAAACTCAATGCTTAGTATAGAAATCTTCAAACCCAAACATATCATGGACAAATAAGTGGAGCCCCCAATTGGGTTTGAAACAACCAAGGGATCATCTACCAGACTGGTGTCTAAGTGCAGTGACTCAACTAATGATGATGAGATAAACGAATGCGATGCGCCTGAATCAAACAATGTACGGACAGGATGATCAAATAGAAAAACCAGACTTTCAACGGAAATAGTTCTACCTCTCTCCTGAATCGGTGGAACCGCGAGAGCCTGTACTTGCCCCTAGCCTGACTTGGTGCCATAAGAGCTTGCACCTGTCCTCCTGAGGTAGACCCCGTCCTTTGCCCTTTCTTAGGACAGTCTTTCACTAGATGCCCTGCTTCGCCACAGTGGAAGCAGCCAGTCTTCTTCTTCTTGCGACAATCCTTGCTTAGGTGGCCAGGTGTCCCACAATTGAAACACTTCTTCTTCTTGCCCTTGCCACCGTTGCCTTTCCCACCTTTGTTTTGTTGTTGTTGCTGAGGTCTCTTTTGATCTCCCTTCTTCTCGGGTGCCTTATTAGCATTGGGACCCATCTCTTCTTCATGCATGAGTGCCATGTCAACTAGCTTCTCAAAGGTGGCCCCCATAGGGATACGAGTCATAGCCAACCCATGCATCGGCTCATTCAAGCCTTTCACGAACCTCAAAGCCTTCTTCTCCGGTGTATTCACCATGTCTAGGCCAAACCTTGCCAATTGATTAAACTTGTTGACATATTCCTTCACCGAGAGATTTCCTTGCTTTAGAGTCAAGAATCTTTCCATGTACAAGTTTTCCTCCGCCCTTGAGAGAAACTTTGCCACAAATCTTTGCCTAAAATCCGCCCAAGAGTCAACGGGGCGTTCTCCATTAGTGACCTCCCACCAGAATGAGGCCTCTCCCTTCATTAACCAAGCAGCCAACTTGACTTTCTTTCCTTCTTCCATCTCAAAGATATCTATCAATTCTTCCACCTCCTTAAGCCAATCTCTAGCCTCCACAAAAGTTTCAGATCCTTGAAAAGGTTTCCCTCCCATAGCTTTAAATTCCTTGCAAGTCTTAGCAAAAGTATCCGTGCGAGGAGGAGGGGGAGGAGGAAGATCGGGTGCTACGGTTGGTGGAGGAACATTTGCTGGACCCGCAGTGGTGGCCCTAGCCTCCATCAATCTCCTATACCATACTGGTACCGTCACACCCTCCGGAAAGTTAAGATTCTCGGCCATGCTGAAACGAAAAAGGAAAGATTCAAAACGGAGAATTCGAAGGATATAGATATGGCTATTGGGGATTATGCTTTTCCTTCAAAAACTTTTCTCTTTAAAGACATGTTTTTGAAAATATCTCTTCCAAAAATGTTTTTATAAAAATAGTTTTCTAAAAATTTTATCTGTTCCGGTAACCTTTGCTCTAATACCACATGTAACACCCCACGCCCGCTATGGTCACTCTCTAAGGGAATGCCATAACATCGGTGGAGTATTTTAGTGAATATAGAACAGAAAAATTACAACAAGACAGATATAAACAGTACTTGAAATTTAAAACATCATCTCATAACAGCGGAAGTAAACATGTCTGGTTACATCATAAAACCACAATAAAAGTCAAGTACAATATCCATCAAAATAAAGAAGTACATAATCCCACTCTCTCATACAATAGCCAGGACAAAAGAAAAGATAACTGGGCAACTGGAGCTTTACATCTACCCAAGCTCCTAAAGACTGGAACAGCAATCCGATCAAGCTCCACTAGTGCTAGGATCCACCGTAGGACCTGAGGGTTGGGAAAAAGATAAAAACAACGGGGTCAGACATAAGTCTGAGCGAATCCTATAACTTTAACAATACAATCATTAAAGTAACCAGAGAAGACATAAACTTGACTTACGGTAATGTCTGGGGATGAATGGCTACACTAAGCAGCTTGGTATACTTAGGATAAACTAAGATAACTGTAAAGACGCATCTACCCACCCAAGGATAATTACTATCTGCACCACACCATTCATTTCTACTTAAAGGTTGATCCCTCCCAAGGACTTAGAAAATTTTTCCCCAGTAGTCTCGTATACCCCTAGCTGACTACATAGGTGCCGTCTGCCCCTATCTCCACTAGGTGTACTTAGTAATTTTACCCAGTAGTTCCGTGTACCCCTACATAGGTGCCGTCTGCCCCTATCTTTATTAGGTGTACCCACTACTCCCCAGCGATCGGCTCCCTACCGTAGATACCCGTGCTGGTCCCACAGTGGGGTGTATCACTCCCCTAAAGTGGCCACCTGATAATATCAACGGTGCACGGCTTTATATCTACACGATGCAACAACGGCTTATCTACCAGCCCGGGCCCACACACGCATATGAAACCCGTTGGACTTGCGTTGCCACCGCTAATCCGTTCTGGCCTCTTATAATCAAGCCCAATATGCATGTCCCGTCACTCGACATGGGTCGAGCCCACAAAGATACGTTTGGGATATTGGTTGAAATGGGCCCCCACAAGCTACCCACCTAAGCTTGTCACTTATCTAGTGAATCCCACTTAACCCTTTAATCATGTTTAATTACATGTTTCACTTGGTTAAGTATTCTAATCGTATTTTCTATTGCCACCCAAGGCAACCCACTAGATTCCACATGCCACCCAAGGCAACCACTAAATTTCCACATGCCACCCAAGGCACCAACTTAACCCCTCATGTCCCACTACATGCTAATATGGTTAAGTGTTTCTTAATTAATTAAGACCGTGATCTCCCACAAAGACCTCCCACATTAGACTGTCTGTTATGACCGCCTGGTTAAGCCGGTAGAGTCCGGGAAGTCTTACGTCATAACAGAGTCTAACCTCGTGTCTTTACTTTAATCACGTATTTAATTTATGGCTAAGACCTCTCACATTGGGCTGACATTTGTAGCAACTGGTTAAGCCAGTCGGGTCCGGGCAGTTTTACACTACAAATGAGTCCAACCTCGTGTCTTAGTCGATTAATTACACCTAATTAATCACCCCCATATTAATTATCCCTAATTAATATCAAGTTTTTCATAACATGGGTAGACCTAACTCAATAGGTAAATTCCCATGGGGTAGACCTAACTCAATAGGTAAATTCCCACTTATGTTAATTTATTTTTATGGTATGCTTAATCATACCCAATCATACTTTTATTAACATATTTACCAACCTCATCGTTCCCCACGTAAATCGTTCTCATTTCATGACATAATAAAGGGGAAGATCCAACACAAATATCATGGGTTTAGCATATAACTTTGTCATGGGTTAAGAGGATGTCAACTTGCATATATGAGCATATATTAACCCAACTACATTTAACCCAAACTTGCATATTATCATACACATATCTTGCATAACATGTTGAACTTGCATATAAGCATTCTCATAACTTGCATAACATGTTAAACATGCATTTAAGCATACACATAACTTGCATAAGCATTCACATACTTGCATAAGCATTCACATACTTGCATAAACATTCACATACTTGCATAAGCATGCATAACTTGCATATCATGTTAAACTTGCATTTAAGCATATACATATCTTGCATAAGCATTCATATACTTGCATAAGCATTCATATACTTGCATAAGCATGCATAACTTGCAAATCATGTTAAACTTGCATTTAAGCATATACATAACTTGCATATGAACTTGCATAACCACCTACACATAACTTACATAACATCATACACATAACTTGCATGTGAACTTGCATAACTCACTTTGTTAAACATGCATAAATCCACTTATTAAATATGCATAAACCCACTTGTTAAACATGCATAAACCAACTTGTTAAGCATGCATAAACCAACTTATCAAACATGCATAAACCCACTTATTAATTATGCATAAACATAGGAAAACATAGAGTAGCATATCATTATAAATGATTCAAACTCACTAATCCGCATTTAAGACCATAAGTCTCATTACACCCAATCTACTTACTTTAACAATTGATGTTAAAGTGATAGAAACTCACCAAACCCAAGATTAGCAAACTTATGAAGTGGAATTAGTTGCTAAATATGAAGATGGTGATGATTAGAGATTGATTAGAGAGTGATTAGCTTGCAACTTCCTTCATAAACAAGTGGAGGCTCTCTCAAGTTTGATTTTGGCGGCATGAGGCCATCATTACTATTTTTAGTATGGATTAGGGTAGGTTTAGGGTGTATTTATAGATTAGGAGAGTGTTTTAGGCCCTTAGATTAACCCTAGATTAGATTAGGTCCGTTAGATTTAGGAAATCTCTAGAACCCAGCCCAGCCCTAGCCAGAAAACCAAATCTGGTGCACCCAACCTTCTGGCTCGACACGCCATGTCGACAGGCAAGTCGACTCCCCCTGTCGACAGGCCTGTCGACAGCCCTGTCGACATGGTCAGGACGGGAATTTTCCCGCCTGGCCCCGCTGGTTCTAATTTGAAATCCGAATTTTAATTTCTAAATCTGTTTTAAGCTTTAATTTTTCTGCAAACTTCATTGGGCCTTAACTGGGCCATACAGACTCCGATTCTCGAAAACTCGGACTCTATTTCGCGTATTTTTCCGAGACGAACGCAATGACGCAGCCCGTTACCCCCAATTCCCACATCTGAGATTATTTATCCTGTAATTAGTGAATTTTAGTATTAACTAAAAATTCGGGGTGTTACACACAGGGACACTGAATTGACGATCCCCACTCCTCCACCACTAGATGCGGAAACTGCAATCAAGCGGGCGTATTTGGAGGAGCAATTTCCCGAACATTACTTCGAGACTTTGACTTTTTTACCTGCCCTCGAACCTGTTTCTTCTAAGTGGGCAGATGAGGCCAAAGCAAAGATAGATGCGGTCGAAAAACAGTATTCTGAAATGTTCAAATATTCACGCAACCTTTCCAGAATTATCCGTACTTTAATCACGAATGCTGATTCAATGCAAAAAACTGCGGAAGAAGATGCAAAGGCCTTAAAGAATTTAGGAAAAGATTTAGAGGACACACAGGCCTAGCTCGCTGTTGCTCAAAGGGACGCTTCTAACTTTAAACAACAATTTGAAGACATGCAAAAACGTTATCATGATTTGCTTGAATCTCACACTCAAGAGCGTTCTGAGTTAAAAAAGCAAGCTGATGATGCTAAGTCAGAAACCACTAAGACGCGCCTTGCTTACGCTGATCTTGAACGAAAAAATGCCGAGTTGGCAAGGAGGAATGCTGAGCTAGAAAAGAAAATTGCTGACTTGGCTTCAAAGCTATTGGACGCGGAGAACAGAGCTTCCCTGGCGGAGGGCAATGTTGAGTGTGCTATCAAATCTGCGGAGGAGGCCCGCAAACAATTGTCAGAAGCGGAGGCAGAGATTCAAGGTTTCGGCGAATTAATGATTGAATTCTTTGCACATATCATCCGTCGCCGGAACATTTCTTGGATTGAGGATTATTCATCTACTCTAGTCCAAGTATGGAGTCAGATCGTTGAGTGGGAAAAAGAGGAGCTCAAGGTTGATTCCATCGATGAGGACAAGCTGATGGAGAAATACTTAAGAGATGATGAGCCAGAACGCCTAGTTGAAGGGCGCTGCCTCATTGCTGAGGCTATGGAAGAAGAAAGGCGGAGGACTAAACAGAAGAACATTTCCGAGGCTGGTTCCTCTTCTACTGCCCCCGCAACTCCTGAAGTAGAGGGGTATGATCCTGAACACCCGGGAATCCCTCGAACAACTCTGCTATCCCCTATCCCCGAAATGGCATCGGAGACAGCAGTTACCCCCGCTGAGAAGTCTTCGGAAGGTATCCCTACCTTTTCTCCTCAATTCGTCAAGGCTATTTCTACCTTTCGCCATGTGATTGAGCAATCAATGAAAAACCCATTATTTTCTCCTGAGTTGATAACTGATGCTTCTCACTCTGTAGGTATTGAGCCATCTGGATAGACAGATGTGACTCAGGGAGCCGACTCTGGGGCAGAGCCTACGGAAAAGGCAAAAGGAGAGAAGGACAAGGCTGCTCCCATAGACTTGGGAGAAGGAAGCGAGCCGTCTAAGGCTGACACTCCCCATGATGAAGAAATGATAGCAGCCTTAAAGGATGATGGCGGTGACGGAGGACATGAGGGAGATCCAGAGGTGGCAATAGTCGGGGAGTCGAAAAGTGCAGATGATGTTACTCTGGCTGCAATGAAAGCTGATCAAGATAAACGCTTGCAGTTAAAAGCTGAAGACTTAGACCTTGAAGTCCTCAAGCCTCTCGCAGTTGTTGATGCGGGATCAAGGTTAGTTGTTAAGCTCTCAACTAGATCTATTACAGAGGAACTCGCTAAAAAATCTTCTCTTGATTCCAGCGCTCCACCCTCCGGGAAGAAGCCAACTGATTCCAGCACCGCATCTTCGGGAAAGAAAAAATCAAAGCGCATCTTGACGGAGGCCGAGAAAGAGGCAAAGGATGCGGGGAAAGCCGCCAAGAAGTCCAAGCCTCACTCGAAATCTAAATAGTGGGTTGCCTTGCGTTGTTTTAGTATTTGGTAGATCAATAATTGCTGTTGTAAGGGTGGCTCTTGCACTTTCTTTTTGGCTGTTTCCCTATACAAATTCATTCATTCGTAAATAAAAAATAATTCATTTTCTGCAATGTCTGTTTGTCAATATTTCTGCACTTATGTAAAAATACATGTCTTACTATAGTTATGAAATGAAGCTACGGAGGGAGGAAATATGTGTATACATATATGCCCCCAGTATCTCAAAAAAAAATTAAGGCTTAATCAAGTAATCTGAATGCTCCCGATTTTCTGACGGGATTGCATTTTCTGTGTCGTCAATGCCTGTCGTTTTTTCTGGCATTTCTTTTATACTCTCCTGTCTTATACTCAGGTTAGAGTTCTTACTGTAGCGGTCTCTTGTCTGGGTGCACCTTCACGCCTCAGAGGACGTCGTCTTCCCGTCCTTTTATACTCTCTCTCTCTCTCTCTCTGGAGAGTTAGAGTTCGAACTCAGCAATCTATTCACTACCCGATCCTTCAGCGGGGAGGGATCTCTTTCTCAGCGCTCAGTCGGAAACGCTTTTATACTCTCTCTCTCTGGAGAGTTAGAGTTAAGAATGTCGTTTTCTCATTCTTTTATGTCTTGTCGCACAAATTGTCGTTGTGCTTTTTCTTACGTTTAAACTGCCTTCAACCTTTTAGGTTTTGAATCATCTTATATTCCATAATCACAACAGAATAGTCGATGAATGTATATATATAATGCATAAAAGTAAATAACACACGATATTTTTATAGTGGTTCGGCTAAGTCGTAGCCTACATCCACTTTATAGTCCTTTATTCATATCATCAGATTTTCCTAAGGCAAGTCGTGCCTTATTACAGAGTTCATAAGAGAAATAACAAAGAGTACAACATTTCTAATCCAAATATCGCATCAAGTGTTGGGCATTCCATGCCCTAGCGACTTCTTCGCCATCTACGGTCGTTAACTTAAAGGTTCCTTTTTCAAGTTTCCGTTGGATGACAAAGGGTCCTTCCCACTTTGGGCCGAGGTGAGGAAGGGATGGAAAGACTCTCTTTATCACCAAGTCTCCTGGTTCAAAATTCCTAAGGCGAACTTTTTTGTCGTAATAGCGTGCCATCTGACGTCGATGTCTTGCCGCACGCAAATCCGCTTCGTCCCTTTTTTCTTTGATTTCATCAAGAGACTCGAGTAAGAGTGCCCGATTCGTCATCGGGTCATAATACGTCACCCGGTGGGAAGGGACTTCAAGCTCTACTGGGATTACTGCTTCTGAGCCAAAAGAGAGAGAGAAAGGGGTATGACCAGTACCCGTCTTAAATGTTGTCCGATATGCCCACAAAGCTAAGGGCAATTCGTCAACCCATTTTTCCTTTGCGCGCTCTAACCGTTTCTTGAGGATGGATTTTATTACTTTGTTTATTGCTTCAACTTGCCCGTTCGACTGTGGATAAGCAACCGCAGTGTATCGCTTGTCGATTTTATACTTCTGGCAGAAATCTCTGAATTCAGTACCATCGAACTAGGTCCCGTTGTCAGTTATAATGGTCCTTGGGATCCCGAATCGGCATATAATATTTCTAACCACGAAACTTATCACCTTTCTTGCCGTGATTTTGGTTAGGGGCTCAGCTTCCACCCACTTCGTAAAATAGTCCATAGCGACTATTGCATATTTCGCTCCTCCTTTAGCAATCGGTAGAACTCCGATGATATCAATTCCCCATGTGGCAAATGGCCAAGGACTCACCATTGATTTGAGTTGGGTCGACGGTGCTCTGGGGATTTTGGCGAATCTCTGGCACTTATCGCAGCGTCGTGAATAATCAGCTGCATCTTTATTAACTGTGGGCCAGAAGTATCCATATCGCAATATCTTTTTCGCTAAAGTCTGACCTCCTGTATGATCTCCACACTCACCTTCGTGCACTTCTCTTAGTACACGTTTGATGTCGTCGTGTGCTATACATCGTAACAGGGGCATATAAAATCCTTGCCTATAAAGAGTATCATCTTGCATGACATATCTGGTAGCCTTGCGAACTATAGCCCTTTTCTCACTCTTCTTTGATGGGAGTGTCCCATTCTTAAGGAAGTTCTTAATTGGGGTCATCCATGACTCCTTCTCCGGTTCCGCTTCGAAAGCGAACTCAATTTCCATCGACTCAAAGCTTGGTGATTCCAACGTTTCAATTGGAATTATTTCAGTCTCTTCTGGATTGTCGGAACTAGCTAGCTTTGCCAGCCTGTTCGCCTTCTGGTTTTCGGCTCTTGGGATATGTGTTATACTGTACCGCTCCAGGTTGCTCAATAGCTCTCTCACTTTTCCGAGGTAGGCGATAAGTCGAGGTCCCCGAGCCACAAATTCCTCTCGTACTTGGCAAACAACGATTTTGGAGTCACAGAATATGTCCAACATTTTTATTCCGAGGTCTTTAGCAAGCTTCAGCCCAGCAATCAGGGCTTCGTATTCAGAGTCATTGTTAGTCGCCGAAAATTCTAATCGTAGAGCGTAATATAACGACCGTCCTTCAGGAGTGACTAAGACGATTCCAGCCCCGGACCTTCGGTCGTTTTTGGCTCCATCTGTGTATAGCTTCCATAAATCTATCTTTAACTCATCTTCGGACTTGACCACTCTGTCATTGATCACTTCCTCCTCTGGGATAGTGAACTCTGCTATAAAGTCTGCCAGAGCTTGCCCCCTAATCGACCTTCGTGGCTGAAAATTTAAATCAAACCGACTTAATTCTATATTCCATTTGATCAACCTTCCTGATGCTTCGGGTCTCTGCAACACCTGCCTCAGAGGCTGGTCAGTGTATATGGTTATTGGATGAGCTTGGAAATAGTGACGAAGTTTTCGGGATGCGTTTAGTAGGCTATAAGCGAGCTTCTCAATCTTTGGGTAGTTGCGTTCCGCCGCTGCCAATTTCTTGCTTACATAATATACTGGCCTTTGCACTTTGTCTTCTTCTCGAACCAAGGCTGTGCTAACAGCGTGAGCCGAAACTGCCAAGTAAACAAATAACTCTTCGTGATCCACTGGTTTTGACAAAATCGGTGGTTTTTCTAGCAATTCCTATAAATTTCGAAAGGCCTCAACACAGTCCGGAGTCCACTCGAAGTTTTTCTTTCCGCTTTTAATCAAATCAAAAAACGGAACGCATTTATCTGTGGCTTTGGAGATGAATCTACTCAACGCGGCTACTTTCCCTGCAAGACTTTGGACATCTTTAATTCTTCTCGGCTCTTCAATGTTTCTAATCGCTTCTATTTGGTTGGGATTGATTTCAATTCCTCGGGAGCTCACAATGAAGCCTAGAAACTTTCCCGATGCCACTCCAAATGAGCATTTCAGAGGATTCAACTTCATCCGATACTTTCGCAGGATACCAAACATTTCTTCCAAGTCTTGCATATGGCTGGAGGACTGTTTCGATTTGACAAGCATATCATCCACATAAACTTCCATAGTCTTCCCTATTTGATTATAAAACATTCTGTTCACCAGGCGCCGATAAGTGGCTCCGGCGTTTTTCAATCCAAATGGCATTACAACATAACAATATAACCCCAAATTTGTAATGAAGCTCGTATGCTCTTGATCTGGCACGTGCATAGGAATTTGATTGTATCCGGAATATGCATCCATGAAAGAGAGAAGTTCATGACCCGCTGTCGAATCTACAAGTTGGTCAATCCTGGGAAGTGGGAAACTATCTTTCGAGCAAGCTTTGTTCAAATCTAAAAAATCAATGCAAGTCCGCCACTTTCCATTCGGCTTCTTTACTAAGACGGGATTCGATATCCAGTCGGGATACGTCGAATCTCGAATAAATCCATTCTGTTTTAGCTTTTCCACTTCCTCTTTGAGAGCAGCCGACCTCTCTGGGCCCAGCATACGTCTCTTTTGCTTCACAGGCGGATGTTTCGGGTTTACATTTAGTGTGTGACTTATGATGGATGGCGATATCCCACACATGTCAGCGTGGGTCCAGGCAAACACGTCCAAGTTCGCCTTCAGGAAATCCGTTAGTTCTTTGGCCCGACGTGGATCCAATTGAGACCCAATCTTCAAGACTCTTGTTGGATCAGCTTCATCAATGGGAATTTCCACTGTCGCTTCATTAGGAGTTGCATTTCTAGTCTCTGGTTCCTCATCTTTTCTGGGATCCAGGTCTTCAGGCGTTCCTTTAGGCAACTCATTCGTGGTCGATCTCTCTAATTGCTACGCCGATCCCCCCTTTGGGGGAGGCGAGGCATCTTTACTCTCGATGTTAAGTCCTTTCATCAACAACTTTAATTCGACAACATAGCAGGCCCGTCTAGAAACTTGATCCCCTCTCATTACTCCAGTTCCGGCTTCAGTTGGGAACTTAAGCAATAAACACCAAGGGGCGATGCAAGCCCTGAATTCAGCAAGGGCATGCCTTCCCAAAAATGCATTATAAGGCGAATCTACGTCCAACAGTACGAACTGAAGCATCCGCACTCTTCGGCGTTCTCCTTGCCCCAAGGTTACAAGCAATTCTATGTACCCTATAAGGGTTGTTGACGCCCCGTTGAAGCCTCTGATCCATCCTTTACATGGCTTCAAATCTTCAGATTCAAACTTCATCTGATCGAATGACTTTTTAAATAAAATATTAACAGAACTTCCGTTGTCTACTAACACCTTATGAACCAAGGCCGACCCAATGGTGGTAGTAATGACCAACAGATCATCAGTGGGTGATTGGATCCCAGTATTATCTCTGCTGCGGAACACCACGTCGTCAAACATTGTCTTCTGTTGTTTTATGGGGGCGATATCTTCCAAATCATCACCTTCATTCACATCTACGTGCTTGGCAGCATTTACATATTGATCCATTGCTCTAAAACTACGGATTGCTGGGTGAGGTGCACCCACTATGGAGTTGATAACAATTCCCTTGCCTTTCTGCTGCACTGTAGGCTTGGGAGCAGATTGAATCTGTTTTGGAGCCTGCTCTCCTTGCCCCCTGTCCCTCGGGGCAACCTTATATTCATCCAGTTTCCCTTCGCGCAGCAGCTTCTCAATCACATCTCTCAAATGCCGACATTCATTGGTTGAATGCTCATGAGTTCCATGAAACAAACAAAACTTCCCCGTTGCCATTTCTTTCTCTGTTGAGTCGCGAGGTGGCGGTCTTTTATATTGCAAAACATTGTATGTATCCAGGTAAATGTTCTCCAGAGTGTCGTTCAACGGTGTATAATTCTCATAAGTCTGGAATTGGGGTCTTTTGTTAGGATCACTTCCCCTATTTCTATTTCTTCTGTTACCGTTCGTGTTACGGTTATTGTTGTTGCCCCCGTTTCCAGAATTGTTGTTTCCACCTTTGTTTCCCACATTTACTTCAACTTTTCCGGAACTTTCCCCAGACTGCTTCACGGCGACGTTTCTCTGAACATTTTCTTTTGAAGCCGCTTCAGACTTTCTCTTTCGATTTGCCCTGGCCTCCTCTCGTCTTAAATAAATATCGGCCTTTTCATAGAATATCTCTCTCGTGGAGGGGATCTTCCCAGAAAGGTAATCTCCAAACTCGGATTCGGGATCGACTCCTTCCTTTAATGCCATCAAGATGGTGGGCTCATGCGGGTCACTAACTTTAGTCACAGCTAAGTTAAAACGGTCAAGATATGACCTCAAAGACTCTCCTGGCGCCTGCTTAATTCTTGATAATTCAATAACACTTTTGAACTTTCGGGTATGGAGTCGGAACTGATTCATAAAACGTTCGCTCAGTTCCCTATAATTCGAAACCGAACGAGGGGGTAGTCGGGTAAACCAGAACAGCGCCACATCTTCTAAATAGATCGGGAATGCTTTACACTTCACTGCATCAAGAGCAGCAGAAGCATTCATGAGCCACGAGTATCGCATCAAATGTTGTCCCGGATCAGTTCTCCCATTGTACTTGTCCATCTGTGGCAGGTTAAAACGCCGGGGAAACTGAAAGTCGAGGATGTTGTCAGTGAAAGGAGTATGGCTTCGCTCAATGCCATAATCTTCATTGGTATAGTTCCGGCTCTCGGACATAATCTGGCGTACCATTGCCTGTACATCAGCAATAGTTAGGGGCCATTCAGGTTCCCTGGCCCTGGTATCCGGGTTCCTTCTGGGCTCTTGTTCAGGAGATGCCCTTCTTCTTTGAGCTGCTTCTGCTCTACTCCGTTCCCTACGCTCCCGGTCGATCTCGGGAGGAGGGGACTGGAGCCTTTTCCCCCAAGTGGGATCATTGTTTCCTAGTGCTCGTGCAATATCCTCGCGAGACCCCAAAGATCCGAATGTCAGCTGCTCCAAATTCTGAGGTCGTTCGAGCGGCCTTCGTTCACGGGGCCGCTCTTCCTCGGAAGAAGAAGACTGATCCACTGGTGTGTGACGAACCGGTGATGGGGTTCTCTGTCTATGGAGTTCGCTAATTTCCCTGCTCATGAGTCTCATATTTTCTTGCATCATGAGATTGGTGCGCTCGTGGATTTTCATAGCCTCCCTAGTACTCTCAAGCATGTCAAGCAGGCGCGAGAAATCTCCTTGAGTAATGGGCGCGGATGGATTGACCTGATCATTGACCCTGGTGGCTGGAATTGGAGCATTTGTAGGGGCTCGAGTAGAGGTTCCAACATCACCAAGTGACGGGTCAGTTCGGAGATGGGAAATCGGGTCGGGTCGGAGCTGGGAAGCCTGTTCGGGTCGAAGCTGGAAAGCCAGGTCGGGTCGGTGTAGGGCAAGTTGCTCGGGTCGGTTCATGTTGGGGGAATGCACTGCTTCAGAATCTCCTACCCGGATCGGATCGGAGCTCTCCCCCTGAAGGCGGTTCGGGTTTCCTGTATCGATTCGTCCTGCTGCTGAGCTCTGCCCACGAGACCTCGTCACGACCGCATTTTGCTGATCTTCGCCAACTCCATTTCCTCGACCAGATTGAACTTCTTTGCCTTTTCCTTTAGCCATGGTTCTTCAACAATCAATTCAACAAATATCCAAAAACATCGAAACTTGAGGATTAACTTCTTTGAACTCAACGGTCCAAAAAGTAGAACGATAATCCCGAAAAACAAAGAATTCAGATGGTTCTCAGTGAAAGCACCAAAATGTTAGACCAAAAAGTGGTTCTAACACCCAAATTGACTAAAAGCAGAATGAAATAAGATCAAAAGTAAAATGAACACACAGGATTTATAGTGGTTCGGCGAAGAAATGCCTACGTCCACTTGTCTTTCACTATTTTCAACGATGTAGTTGCAATTGCAATGAAATATTCACTGAATTTCTCTCACAACTCACTTACATTCACTCAATTGTCTAAAAACAAATAATGAAAGAAGATTTGGATTTTCTGGGAGTGCCGGAATTCGGGTTATGAAGGCGGTTGAACTCTCAAAGTGCCAAAAAAAAGATCCTTTTCATTGTCTCCAGACAGGGTATTTATAGGTGAAAATTCGCTTAGATACCGATCCGGATCGGAGCCACGTGTCATCCATCCCATTAGCCTCGGGTTCGGATGGATTTTTGTGTTGACAACGCATCAGAGCAGTGGACGTTGTGGGTAGGAACTGGTCATAGCCGCTCCGAATAACCAGGCGATCATGCAGGAGAATGACGTGGAAGATGGGTTCGGATCGGAAGATTGTACAGGAGGGGTTCGGATCGGGGTACCCGATCCGATCCGGTTTTGTCCCAAGGCTAAGTCTTCGTTCTCTTCTACTCCGTTCCGATCTGTCTTTGTAGCAAGTAGCTCTCCGCTCCAACTGGCAGTAGGTTACTCTCCGATCCGAACAGCTGTACTTCTCTGAGTCCAACAGTAATATTTCACCGATCCGAACAGCAAAATTTATCCGATCCGACCCGCTTCAGTGCTTCGATCCGACCCGCTTCAGTAATTTCCAAGTTCTTCAATGTTTCATACCTTGACTTTGTGTTGCCCAGTTCACAAAGTGGGCTAACAGTTCTATTGTCAAATGTCATCAGATCTGTTCCTGTATACCTATCTTGTCATTATGCCACTATATGTTTATGTCATTATATGTCCACCTTGTTGGTATGATCATTTCTATCATCTTCCCTCCATTCTTTCCCTTTTGTTTTATGTAGCCAGGCTACTTTAGAGCCAAGGCATGCCGCTAAAATATGCGAACGCTTTAAAATGGGAACGAGGAGGAAAAACAGTATAATTTGGGGGCATAACTTGAATGAATATACGAACATAAAGTTGGGGATATAAATCAACTTGTGATTAAAGACTATAATTTGGGACATATGGTTCATTATGAACATGACTTAGGAAAGGGGCATGAAAACCTATAACGACATAGGAATAATTGGTTAATAATTGGAATGCCTAGGATTACAATAATTAGAAACTATAACCTTGCTTAGACACGACGTTAGATCACACTTGTGGTGGAAGTCTGCCTGGAACAGCTCGACATATCCAGCGACTGCAAGTGGTGAATCTAATGGAGGGTTCTAAGTGCATAAACATGAGACGTGCTAAGACACGAGGTTAAGTCCGACTTATGGAAGAAGTCTGCCCAGAACACACTGGCATATCGAGCATCCACAAGTGGTAGGCTTAATGTGGGAGATCTAGTACATTATAACCCTAAATGAATATGGCTATGAAGTTGAACACTTAACCTAGTTGAATCCATCAAGATTGTATGAATATGATAAATTGAATAGGGGTTAAGTAAACTTGTTTCAAACAGTGGATGGGTTAAGTAAATCTTGGGTTGGTGGGTAATATTTATATATATATAGGCCCAAAACTTAACCTGTTGGGATTATGCAATTTTATGACACCGATAGGTAGGCATAATCTATGGAAAACCTAGTGGGGATGCAAGACAAAGGCGAGAGCTTGCATCATCTTGAGTGTGGGACCCATTTCAGTCAGTAACCCATATATAGGTATAGAACGAGTACTCCGAACTAGGTCGAAGTCGGGGAACGCTTACTGGGCTGATTGTAAGAGATCCCAAAAGTGGGGGACGGTGTGGGTAGCACATATCAACTGGGTCATGTGCGTGCATGGTCCGGACAGAGGAAGATAAGACGTCGTGACACCTGTAGGTATGGTTGTGCACATCCAAAAAACGAAGGGTTATTAGTTTAGGTAGTGATACACCCTACTATAGGGCTAACACATGGTATATACGGAGTAGGGAGCTGATCGATTAGGGTTGTAATTAGGGTACACCTAGACTCCGGTATGTTTGGGAGCCCATTAATACTCTTAGTTGTAACTCCGGTATGTTGGGGTTACTTTTCGATTGTATGGGGGTGAAACCCTCTTACTGTAAGTACACCTAAGTCTATCATCTTATATATGTTGAGGATCATCTCAGTCTGATTATTCTAGTATCGGTGCAGAGAAATCGTTAGGGAAGCGCAATATACTCTATCAAGTTTTTCCTTACCTTGTCATATCTGCCTTTTATGATGTTACCTTTCTTATCCATTTTATATGTCTATCATGATACTTTTACTTAATTTTATGCATAAATTAACTAGACTAGCCAGACTTTATGTCTGACCCTTTTTGTTTCCTCTTCTTTCCCTTCCGTTTCCCTCCCAGGTTCTCAGGGTGGGAATAGTCAAGCTTGATCAGGATTCTACTTTCATCTTGCTTGGAGCTGCATAAATGTATTGCTCGAGTTCTTATCTCTTCCACTATGGCTATGTTTTGGGGATATGCTTCTTTTATTGTACTCTGATGTTTTAAGTGCAAGATAGAATTTTTATGATGTACTGGGTTTTATGTTTTAAGACATATTATGTAACCATGTTTTGAACTACGATGCTTTATGATTAATAAAAGTTTTTAATTCTGTAACGTCCCGTATTTTTATGCATAATAAATAATTTATTTAATTATTTAAATAGTGATTAGAGGTTTAAATGGTCGTTTAATTAAATAATATTGAATAATTAATTAATACAAATAATAGAATAATATATTTAATTTTAGAAATTGTCCAAAATAGCTGAATTCACAATATTGAGTGAATTGGATTATTTACAAGATATAATTCAGTTTATAATTGAATCATGACAACGAATATATTATTTAAACGACAGTTGAGCGTATTAATTATATTATAATTATAATCGAGCTCAAAATGGCGTAGTAGTTCGTAATTTGGTGATTCGAACATTAATTGAATATACAGAATCCGTTTTAACTCAGATTTTTTTTAACAAGAAACGTTCGAATCTGTTGAACGATATTTTACTAATGAAAAAGAAAATTCGAGATTTCTTCGTGTAGATTGTGAGTTGTGTCCAAATCAAATTTTTGAAAAGTCGCTATGGAATTCCTTTATAATTTATAATGATTTATTTATATTATAAAATGATTTTCAATATAAATTGAATATCGATATAATCTGGGATTTTTAAATGTCGAGTTATAAATTCTGATATGTTTATTTTAGAGCCGGATTATATTCTATCTAAATATATGCGATAATATGAATTTATTAATATTAATTTAATTATTTGTAAATATATAAATATTTAAATGGGTTTATTTAGATCTTTAAAAATAGCAGTTTTGCAAACGACCTCCATTTTTGACGAAACTAATTTTATTGGATTCGGAATATTAAATTATTGCTAGATTTCAATTTTCATGATTTTTGGAGTTGGTATGTGGTCGTACGAGATTTTAATGTGAAAAATAGTCGATAATTTGACTTTAAAATATACTGTGTGAGCAAACAGACTTGGAATTCGATGAAACAAGTTTCATTGGGTCTGTAATGTCGAGATATAGGTGTGTGTCCATTTTCATTTAAATTGGATATCGTATGTAATAGTACGAATTTTTAGAAGCTGAACGTAAGCTACGGTTGATTAAAACTAAATATATTAATCAATAAAATATATTAAAATCTTTCTATAAATAACATTACCACTCTTTCTAACCTAAACTTTATTCCCGTGGTCAAGTTTCTTTCTAGCCGCCAACTCTATTTCTTTTTACAGCAAAATTTGAAGCTTCGAAATTCTCAAACAATTCATATGAAAATCGTAAAATCATATAATATATATGTATATTTGGACTCCTCGGATGTTCCTCTCCATGCTCATACAATTTTATGAGGTTCTAGGCATTTTTGGTCCGATCTATATTTTCCAGCGAGGTCTAGGTTTAGGATCGTTGGGGTTCTGAAGCATAGATTGATAAAACAACGGGTTGATTGATGATTGTGGTGGAGATTGGCGCATCGTGACCAAATCTGGTGGTTTTCGGGCGCTGGGAGTCACGCGAGTCACTGTAGATGGCGGTCCATCTTTGCAAACCGCGATGAGGTGTAGTGCAACGAGATTGAAGTTGAGGGTATGGGAAGATGCGGTTTTCGAAGAGAGTGAAGCTGATGATCTTTGTTTAAATTCTTGTTGAAGAATGGAAGAGGAGGAGAGGCTCGAAATATCAGCGTGGAGGGTAAGAACTGGGAGGAACGATCTGTGTTTCGAGGAAGACGAGTTATGGATGCGGTCGGTGTATTTAGGAAGGGAGATGGGCTGATTTGTCGCGTGAAGCCCAATATAAATGATTTTAAAGGTGAAGCCCAATATTAGTAAATAATTTAAGTTCTTTGTTAAATTAAAAAGCGTATAAATTTGTAAATGTGATAACTATCCCATATGTGACCAGAAATTGACGAAATTGGATCCGTTAGTATCTTATGGACAAGGGCTTCACAATGGAACTGACTGGAGTGGATTTGAGCTCGTTACAATTTATAGCAAAATAAATTTTCTGTTTGAATCAACCGATAGTTATCGTTATTTAACAATGATCGTCCAAAGTGAGTAAAACTCACTAACCCTGCCAGTATTTTTTTTTAAATATAATCTAGTGTTGATAAATGCTTATTGTTTCCTATGTGATGATTGTTTGGTTGAATTGCTGATTTAGTGGTTAAAATTATAGATAACGATATATATATATATTTATATATATATATATATATCGTTAATCAAATATTGATTCTGTTTATCAAAACATTTCATATTGAAATGAAATCGATGTTATTTATATTGTTTAACATCTGTGATGCAGGAAAAACAGATTGGAGTGATCCAATAGGATTCCTCAATATTTATAATACTTTTTGTTTTCATATATTGTGATATATGATGTGATATAAAATTTGTGATTGATTATGGGTGTGTAGAAGATGTTGATCATGGTTATTTGGTATTTTGAATACCATAAGAAATACGGGAATGTAAAAAGGAAATTTTCAATGTGTATATTGAAATAAGAATATTATTTAAAATCAATAGATTTTATAAAAAGGGAAATTTCAATGCGTATATTGAAATAAATTATTATATAAAACCAAGGGATTTTATAAGAGAGATTTCAAGGTGAATATTGAGATAAAGGAATTTTATAAAATCAACAGATTTTACAAAATGAAATATTTGGAAAAAATAAATAGAATTATAAAAAGGGGATTTCGAGTTATAATAGAGATATGAATTGATTTATTTAAAATAGATATTAAATAAAAATATGTTTTTTATCAAATAAATTGAGATGAATGATTTTTAAATAATGTTTTTAAATTAAGGAAAATATTTATCATTTGATAAATAAAGATATATAAGTCTGAACTTATATAAAGAAGTAAACAGATGAATGGAGCAGATTAATTTATAAATAATATTTTATAAATTAAGTAAAATATTTATCATTGGATAAATGGAGTATATAAGTCAGAACTTATATAGAGAAGTAAGAATCGATTTTAACATCAATATTTGAAACTGAATATGAACGTAGTGTTAACAAGACTTATTAATGGAATTATTAAAGCGTTGAATATAAAATAAGATTTTATATGAATTGTTTATAAGTAGAAGTGTAAATAAAATATTTAAAATAAGATAATATTTTAGATACGAAACCAAACTGTTTTAATTATATAAATAATATATCATTCATATTGAATATGAATAATGGATTAAGATAGTATTTTTGCAAAATAGAGGATTATAAAAGAAATGTTATTCATACTGAATATGAATAATGAATTAAAATAAATGTTTTGAAAATAAAAACATTTATAAAGAAGATCAGATTTTTGAAATAGCAATTCAAATAAAAATGAAATTTCAAATGGCTAGGAATAAATAACTTGTTTAATAATAAAAACAGGTAGTGTGATTTATAAACAATGTTTATAAATAAACTAAAAATAATTATTAGTGGATAATTTGGATTGTAATTCAGCAGTGAATATCGAAGAGAGTTAATCGAATATTTGTTATTCGAAAGAGGATTAAATCGAAGGTAGATCATTTGAAAAAGGAGTTAATCGAATTAGTTATTCGGAAAGAGTTAATCGAATTAGTTACTCGAAAAGAGTTAATCGAAATTAGTTGAAATAGAGTTAAATCGAATATAGTTTATTCGAAAGAGAATTATACATTGGGATTCGATTATATCGAATGTAGGAAGGTACTATTTTCTTTCCGTTTTTAAATCAAGATTCATTTATTTATTTAATAAATTATTATTATTTAATTTAAGAAATAACCGTATAATTTGGAGTTAGATTATATCGAAAGTAGAGATTATAACGTTATCGTTATAACCAACGTTTTATAAAAGAACAGGATTTATAAACTGAATCCAAGAGTTTGCATAAGCAATGATTTGATAAAAGATAAGAAATAGAGTTAAAGAAATTAGAAACTAACTAGAGATTAGTTAAGTTGAATGATTTTCGGGGTATCGATCTGATGTTGGTTTCGGCCTTCGGGATTAATACTTAGGGAATCGTTCTCTTATTAATTTAAGGTTAGAGACTGATGGACGTGAAATGATAGTTGAGCATGAATAAGAAATGGAAACGTTTTCCAATGTTAATAAGGTATATTTTCTAAATTTAGAAAATAAGGATTTATGGAGATATGGAAATGGGTAACTGAATAAATTAGCGATGAATTAGTTTAAAAAGAGAAAACGTTAATTGATGATTGATCGGTAAGATTTCCATTTGGAAATACGACCGTTGTTGTACACATGTTTTCTTTGATAGTTAAATCACCGACTACCAAAGTTTTTGACCATTTTTCCGTCGTCAATATGGATAGACCGGGAGCAGATTCATTATCTGAAAACCACTCTGTATAGGCGTTAACGTTGCGAATCAAATATGATGAAGGTAATTGAAGATGGAGTTATGCAAGGGCTATTCTGGCGATCCTAGGTAGAAATTGCCTAAGATGGATTTACTGAATAGTTCCTTCGTTTTGTCCAGTCCGAGGACAACCTATATGGAAGAATTTCTGACAGAGTATATTTAATAGATCGCATAAGTTGATCTCTTCAAATGTATTTACGTTTGGTAGCGGAGGAATTCATTTCCCTTAGTTGTTTACTCGTGGTATGTTGGGAGAAATCCATTTTTGATTTGGCTGGTATGATGATGTGACATTCAAAGTGAAGAAAGGCGTGGTTTGTAAATGGATACGTTATGGCCACTAGCCTCACAACCGAGAAATGGTATAAAATTGGGTAGGTCGCATGGCTAAATGGTTAGCTGCCAATTAGGGTGTGTTTTCACCTAATCTAGAGAAATTCCATTTATTTCTATAATCTATTTCGATGTTGTCCCTTTCAGGAAACGTTTGCTGATCTCAACCGTTGGTGATAATACATTCGGTACACTCAAGCAAAATGAGTGACTGGTCATGTTTAGCCTAGGTTACAAGATGTTCTTGTTGATCCCGGTGTATTCCTCCCTACAGATACATTGTCGAAAGGTGGTTCCATACCTTTCCAGTTGGAATTCATTACCCAATAAGCGCCCGGGGTTTTTGATTATATATTGTGTATGTGGAACGTGAGATGAAAGCGTTCTGCTAGATGATTATTATATTATGGTTGATAGACATTTTTATAATATCAAATGAGTTTGATATAAAGATTATCGTTCATTTCAAAAGTTTTTTGAATGTTGGACCAAGTGTTTTGGATTCTCATGAGGAAAAACTCGTTCCGTTATACGGCGTGGTCTTATGAGATATCGTTTAATTGCTTAAACTGTTTTAAATGGTTTTACTCATACAAGTCCCATGACGGACCCGGAGTTTATTTTGTTTTCCCTAAGCTCTTGGGTGCCCAAATTTGTAAGGGCAGTCAAGTAGTCTGGATTTTATAGATATACTGAGAGCTTGGAGCAGGAGGCATCAGGATTTTATAGCAATTGTTCATTTCTGCTATGTTGTACTCTAATAAATGTATTGTATACATATACTAGTTTTAATTCAAAGTTATGTTATATTTTATTCGTTCGTTGTCATGTTACTCTGATTCTGTTGTTGTGATCTTCTTCTTCCATTCTAATTTTCTATCTTATCTATTCTCACCCTCTAACTTCTTTCCATTAACAACCCGGTATTTCCGATGCTTGGATAGTCGACACTGAGTTTATGTCAATGACCAGGATCGTGAAACCCAGGTCATTACAGTAGTATCAGAGCTGAAGGTTAAGTAATTACCTTGGCTCTGTGGCGTGACTCGGTAGAGATGGGGTTAGTAATACCCTAGATTGAGTTTGAGTGTATATATACGAGAGAACATATTTGTAGATATTATAAAAAAGGTTTTATATTATGGAGATTTATTGGTTGAGTTGTTTATGAGTTCTAGTCGATCATTTTGATCCACTGTATCGGTAGGAGTTTCTAAACACTTGAATACGATGAACCGACATAATATGCTTTGAAAAGAGGGTAAATGGAATAATTTTACCCAAATTTAATTTTGATATAAAGGATTTATATTGGAATTATTATAATATGTTGGATATATTGGTTGTTATTATAAACAGATAAGATTATAATTGAAACGGTTATGTAAATAACCAATCAAAATTTGTATAAGTGTTACGAAATGAATTAAATCTGAAATTAAACCAGAATTGAAATTTAAAACCCTGGAAATTTGGAAAGGTGTTTGTAAATAGTCTTGGATTAAATATATGAGAATTTTAAAATCCTGGGAGATTTTAAATTGTTTTACAAGCATTGTGAATGGTATTTTGAAATGTATTTCAAAATGGAAATGTTTAAATATGGATTTGGAAAATTAATATAGTATTGAACTTACTTAGGTCGCTGGAACGTAATTCCGATGATGATCCGGACATCATCGGTGTTCATTTTCGAGTTTGTAAGTGATGGATTACTACCAAAAATTTTGTTTTGGATTGTTTTGAGGAAACAAGTTGTTCAGAAATTCAAAGGTTTTGAATTGTTATTATGATTTCAAATTGTTTTGAAATAAAACCCAGGAATTTAAATTCTGGAATTTAAGTTTATCTTATGAAGTTAAATAGATTGAGATGGTAAAAGTAAATAAAAAAATTAGAATTTAACTTGACCTAAGTTAAATAAAACAGGATTTGATTAGAGAATAATCTAGAATCATGAATTAAGAATTTGAAAATCAAGAATGGTACTTGAGATTTAGAATGAAATTTGGCTTGGATAAGCAAATGATTGTGTTGAGGATATAACTAATTATAGTTTGATTGGGGTTACATTGGTATATGCTGAATTAGTAGGAAATGAAAAGGATAGAATAATATGCCCGACAAAAAGGTACAAGTTTATATTTTATATGGGTATGAGATTTTTATGAGCCGATTTGGTGAGCCACTTAGGTGTCTGATTTTCTTTTGGGTTGGGGAAGGCCTAGAAAGGCGAGTTGTACCGATTGACCAGTACAAAGGAGGTATTGGCGAAATTTTCAAGTGTTAGGAAATTTTCAGAATTTTTGAAAATTTTGGTTATTCGGAATGAGTTAATATTTTAATTAAAATTAATTGGTTCAGGCAAAACTGAAGATAAAATGTAAACAAATAATTTTTAACCCAGTCAATAGAGTTCGTTTTCTACCTTAGCAATTTCGAGGATGAAATTATTTTAATGGGGAAAGAATGTAACGTCCCGTATTTTTACACATAATAAATAATTTATTTAATTATTTAAATAGTGATTAGAGGTTCAAATGGTCGTTTAATTAAATAATATTTAATATCTAATTAATATAAATAATGGAATAGTATATTTAATTTTCGAAATTGTTGGAAATGGCTGAATTCACAATATTGTGTGAATTGGATTATTTATAAGGTATAATTCAGTTTATAATTGAATTATAGTAACTAGTATATTATTTAAACGACAGTTGAGTGTATCAATTATATTATAATTATAATCGAGCTCGAAATGGTGCGGCAATTCGTAATTTGGTGATTCGAACTTTAATTGAATATACGGAATCCGTTTTAATTCGGATTTTTGTTTAACAAGAAACTTTTGAATCTGTTGAACGATATTTTTCTAATGGAAGTGAAAAATCGAGATTTTGTCATGTAGATTGTGAGTTGTGTCCAAATCAAATTTTCGAAAAGTCACTATGGAATACCTTTATAATTTTTAACGATTTATTTATATTATAAATGGATTTTCAATATATATTGAATATCATTTTAATCTGGGATTTTTAAATGTTGAGTTATAAATCCCGATATGTTATTTTGGAGCCCGATTATATTCTATGAAAATATATGCAATAATATGAATTTATTAATATTTAATTTAATTATTTTTAAATACATAAATATTTAAATGGATTTATTTAGAGCTTTAAAAATAGCCAGTTTTGCAAACAACCTCCGTTTTCGACGAAACTATTTTTGTTGGATCCTAAATATAAAATTATTGCTAGATTTCAATTTTTGTGATTTTTGGGCTCAGTATGTGGTCGTACGGGGTTTTAATGTGAAAAACAGTCGATAATTTGACTTTAAAAATACACTGTGTGAGCAAATGGACTCGGAATTCAACAAAACAAGTTTCGTTGGGTTCATAGTGTCGAGATATAGGTGTGTGTCCATTTTCACTGAATTGGATATCGTATGTAATAGTACGAATTTTTAGAAGATGAACGTATGCTATGGTTGATTAAAACTAAATATATTAATCAATAAAATACATCAAAATCTATCTATAAATAACACTACCATTCTTTCTAACCTAAACTTTATTCCTATGGTCAAGTTTCTTTCTTGCCGCCAACTCTATTTCTTTTTACAACAAAATTTGAAGCCTCTAAATTTTCAAACAATTCATATGAAAATCATAAAATCATATAACATATATATATATTTGGATTCCTCAGATGTTCCTCTCCATGCTCATACAAGTTTATGAGGTTCTAGACAGATTTGATTCGATCTATATTTTCCAGCGAGATCTAGAGTTAGGATCGTCGGGGTTCTGAGACATAGATTGATAAAACAAAGGGTTGATTGATTATTGTGGCGGAGATTGGCGTGTCGTGACCAAATTTGGCGGTTTTCGGGCGCTGGGAGTGACGCGAGTCACTGTAGCTGGAGGTCCATCTTTGCAAACCGCGATAAGGTGTAGTGCGTAGAGTTTGAAGTTGAGGGTATGAGGAGATGCGGTTTTCAAAGAGAGTGAAGCTAATGATCTTTATTTAAATTCTTGTTGAAGAATGGAAGAGGAGGAGAGGCTCGAAATATCAGTGTGAAGGGTAAAAACTGGGAGGAGTGATCTGTGTTTTGGTGAAGACGAGTTGTGGATTCGGTCGATTTATTTAGGAAGAGAGATGGGCTGATTTGTCATGTGAAGCCCAACATAAATGATTTTAAAGGTGAAGCCCAACATTAGTAAATAATTTAAGTTCTTAGTTAAATTAAATAGTGTATAAATATGTAATTGCGATAACTACCTCATACATGATCAGAAATTGACGAAATTGGATCCGTTAGGATCGTATGGACAAGGGCTTCACAATGGTACTGACTGGGAGTGGTTGGAGCTTATTACAATTTATAGTGAAATAAATTGTCTATTTGAATCAACCGACAGTTATCGTTATTTAACGATGACCGTCCAAACTGAGTAAAACTCACTAACCCTGCCAGTTTATATTTTTGTAAATATAATCTAGTGTTGATAAATGATGGTTGATTGTGGTGTGATGATTATTTGGTTGAATTACTGATTTAATGGTTGAAATTATAAATAACGATATATATATATATATATCGTTAATCAAATTTTGATTCTATTTATCAGAATATTTCATATTGAAATGACATCGATGTTATTTATATTGTTTAACATCTATGATGCAGGAAAAACAGATTAGAGGGATCCAATAGGATTCCTCAATATTTATAATACTATTTGTTTTCATATATTGTGAAATATGATGTGATATAAAATCTGTGATTGATTATGTGTGTGTAGATGATGTTGATCATGTTTATTTGGTAATTTAAATACCATAAGAAATACAGGAATGTAAAAAGGAAAATTTCAATGTGTACATTGAAATAAGAATATTATTTAAAATCAACAGATTTTATAAAAAGGGAAATTTCAATGCGTATATCGAAATAAATTATTATATAAAATCAAGGAATATTATAAGTTTTGACGACCCCATTCCCCGTACAGACGGAGACAAGGGTTACCTTTGGAATATAACACAGAAACAGATAATAGCAGAACAGAATTAAATAAATACACCAGATAATGTACAATAGAATATACTGGATAAACGTAATCATCTGAGTTACATAGTATACAGGATCGTACTTAGTACAAATACAGTTCAGCTATACATAAATGTCTACAGCGGAAACAAACAAAATATGTACAATAGGAGCTGAACAGCATAAAAAGAGATAAATAATAGAATCCATCTTCAGCTCCAGCTATCCAGAAAGAACTAGCTAAACCTGAATACAAGGATGCCCATGTAGAAAAAGGGGCACCCGAGTTTGAAAGTGAAACAAACTACGAGTCAGTCATGGGACTGGTATGGGAAATCTACTCAACACATTTATAATATGGCTAATCACAGGACCACGCCACCTTCGTGGAATGGGTTTACACCATTGGATTGCCAGTGCTTTAAAACAAATCATTCTTATAAACATTGCTATGCTTTTTATAAAAATGAAGCCATTATAAGACTCAGTTCCCATCACACAATGCAACGCAAACCGGAGGATAGAGTTTTACCTTATAATGGCCAAAATATGCTTGATACGAATAAAACAAAAGCATTTGATATTACTACTAGTGTTTATATGTTTCAAAAACAATTTCGAATCATAACTATCAATCATAGACGACATGAGCGTCCCATGCCACTATGTCGCCAAATATAGGTATACAATCAAAACCGCACGATGTCGTATTTGGAAATTGGATTCCCGTCATGAACCAAGGCAAAAGATAGTCCTTACCGAATTCGAGACAATCTAGCCCATGTCTCAGGAACAGCCGCAATTGCCCCCTAGATCGTCAGGGCCGGTCCACCGATGTGGATTATTATGCCTGAACACTACGTCTTCCCGCTTTATGGGGCGTAAATGAGCCAATGAATGACTCCATCGGTCCCGGATCGACCGATATATCCGAGGCACCTCGCAACAGCAACAACCACATAAGTTAAATGTCAGACCGTGTAAAAACACCGACACAACTCCTAGCTAGAAAGAAACGCATGCCCTCCCTGAGGTCCTTCTCCCATTTCTGGTTCATACCGGGGTGTGAGGCTCGCGAATTCACTTTTTACACAAAGCTATGCCACACAGACGGTGCTTTGATCATCACCACAAGACTTTGCTTTTCAACAGAAGCCCTGATCATTTGCCACTTAGGCATGCAACACTAGCAATTCATGCCATGCGACTGATGTCCATCGATATACAACCTCTGAGCTTGTGCGTTTCAGAGAAGGGCGTTAAGCAAAAGAATAAATTCTCCGCCGCCAAACAGATGTATATTTAACAGAGATCAATCAACACAGAATAAAATCCAATGTCAGACACACAGTCCATTTACAAGTCCGTTCTGGGTCTGAACGAAAACGGAGGCACTATATACCTCGCAAACCCATCGATCACCACATACGTCTGGATGATCACCACTCATTATCCATATTTCGGGATGCCTCCCAATTAGGACCTCGGTTACCATCCAAACGAGGTGAAGATCTCCGGTCTTCGACCACCGTCTTCATCTTCGATTTCTTATCGTTGATTCAGTTATTCAGAATGGGATAAACCCGGTCTTTCTAAGCAACTCGCGTATATAATAAACAAGTGCAACACTAACATACACACACATCATTTCAATTCATTAGTCAGTAACCATCAATCAGTAAGAGAACAATTTCTAAATTTCACATCCATATCGTTTATAATATTTTATAACGGTTTATCGCTATTTTTATTTATTTTAAAATAGCCAATTAATTCAAAACGACGCTTCGGGCCATAACGCGGCCGTGGCGCTGCTTTCTCCAGATTTGATTTACACATATCTGAAAATCTAACCGTTGGATCTTCAAAAATTTACATCATTAGAAAGATCTTTTCAAAACGAATCCAACGGTTCCAGTTTCGGGAAAATCCAATGGTCGGATCTCCTGGTGTAATAGTTTGAAGTTTCGATTTGAAAATACGAACTGCAGTGTCGTTATTCCATTAATTATATATATATATATATATAATCGATTTTGGCGCTGTTTTTCTTCAGATTTGAATTAAACGTTCCGGACAATCCAACCGTTGGATTTTTACAAAGTTGGTGCCGTTGGAAAGATATTTCCAAAGCGAACCCAACGGTTGCGATTTCAGGAAAATCCGATGGTCGGATCTCCCGCACTAATCATTTGAAATCACGATTTCAAAATACGAACTACAACGTCGTTATTCGATATATTTCAATTCTATTTATATATATATATCGATTCTTCGATTTCAAAGCTATATTCTTTTCATACATTTGATAAAAATGATATTTTTATCTAACTGTCTTCTATTTCAACACTTCATTATATTTAACAATTCATGTATATAATAAAAATGTGATTTTTATTGTAAAACAATTCATTTCAAAACACTATTATTTTATATAGTTCATATAGGTAATAAAAATAGGATTTTTATTATAAAACAATTTCTTTCAAAACAAGATTATTTTATATAGTTCATATAGATGATAAAAATGTGATTTTTATATTTATAACACGAATACCATTCAACACATGAATTTTTATCCAACGAATGAATATCGACTCAACACATGAAGGCTTTCTATTCAACGAATAAATATAGTTTCAACAAATGAAAATAATTCAAACACATGAATATTATTCAAAATTTCGGCAGCATAACGGCAGGGTAGTTAAAACCAGGACCGTCCCTAGTACGGCTCCTCGCTCTACCTTAAAACCTCGCGGTTTTTGACAATGGGGAATCATGCATCTATTTCGCACGCAGGCGGCATGTATATATTTATTTCATTTCCACAAACTAATCCTATGTGGTTTCAACCAAATATTTCTCAACCACAAATGGGTATTTTTCAACCACAATCAATCAATATCAACCACAAACAATTCCAATCAACCATTCCCTATCAATCAATTTTCACACCAATCACAACCAATAAATATCGTCCATGGTTTGTGGACGAGGGGCGTATATATATATATATTTATATATAGCAATTCACTTCTATTTCAACACATATATAATTTTTACAACGCATATATAACTTATACATCGAACGTACAACTTATACAACGCTTATACATGAGGTGTACAACGCTTATATAACCCATACATCGACCATATAATTTATACATCATCGTTTTCCATATCATTTATAAATTAGAAATCTCACATTGGGTTCCACTCCACCAAAAATAGCAGAAGGCTCAGAAAAATATGCGGTCTCTTCTAGAAGGTAGAAGACGTCCACACGAGTCCACTGTCTCTTGTTTCACTGAATTTCGACAAGAAATGAAAAAGATATGATTTTTCAAAGTTTGCAACGGTTTAAAGGTGTTAAAACTGTTGAAAATATACATAGCCGTACCTCAGCTGAAAGGTTCAAAACTAGGTTTGGATTTATCTCGAAATTCGTGTAGATATTCGTCGATCGGCCTTCGCAGCGTCGAAGGGGGAGGAGAGGTGCACGTGCGCGTGGGGGTGGCGGCCAGTTCGATCCCCTCTGGCGATGGTGGCGGCGGCGGGAAGACGACGACTTCCAGGCGTCGATTCTCACTCCATAGGCCACGAAAAATTCCAAACTATATATGGATTTGAAGATCTCAAGGAGCTCTACAAAATCTTCAACTGGAGGAGGGGCTAATTTTGCGTGGATTGATCGGAAAGTGGACGGGAAGATTTGAACGTGATTTCGTCGTTCGTCGGGGAGAGAGAAAAGGGATTTTTCCTTTTTTTTATAAAAATTATGATTGGCCGGTGGGTTTTAAAGGGTGTTTTCTGACACGACCACCAATCTAAACCCAACGACTATCATCCCTAGTGTTTTACCCCCTTTCCTAACACAATGGGATATGTTTCGTAGGCCCATTCGACTATTTCAGTCAGTTTCCATTCAAATTAAAATATAGAACATTCAATATTCGATTTGAACGTACATTTCAATTCGCCGGGGCCACAAACTGATTCGAAAAATCCCAGAAAAATAAATATGGCTATGTTTTGACGATACGGTCCTAACAAAACTAGTTTCGTCGAATTCTGAGACCGTTTGCAGAAAGGCCCATTTCTGGTCGATCCAATTTAACTATAATTGACCAAAACACATTTTCCTTTGCCACGCTTACATACTAGCTTCAAAAATTATGAAATTTGAAACCTAGCAATAACTTCACATCCCGGATCCAACAAAAGTGGTTTCGTCGAATTTCAAGGTCGTATGCAAAATGGCCAATTTCACGGGCTATATAAATTCCATAGCGACCTTTCTGAAAATTCATTTGGCCATAACTTTTTCTTTCCGCTATGAAACTTCGATTTTTCAGATTCGTTAGAAAGGTATTCACTAACAGATTTAAATATTTTTTGTTTCACTCAAATCCGTTTTGTTTTGCACCCGGTACAGTCCGACAAGTTTGAATTCAATTTTTGAAACTGCAGCGCCATTTCAGGCTTTGTTTATAATTAGAATTAATTATATTCGTTTTCAAACGACGACTCAAACTCACTTTTCATTTCTATTATATAAAATATTTATTTTAAATATTTAAAATCCATTATTTTAGCCAATTTAAAAAAATTTAATTGGTTCAGATTTTCTGGGTCGTTACAATCTCCCCCACTTAAAACTTTTCGTCCCCGAAAAGGAACAAAGTCGAAAGTGGTTTGATTAATCAACTCTACGTTCAATCTGGCTTCAATTCTTCAACTTTTCAGTTTCTGAGAATTTTCAAATTCTCAAAAAAATTGGCTAACACCCAGAATTTTAGAAAAATTTCGCCATAACCTCCTTTGTACGGAGAGAGGTTTGGAAATTTCTTGGGCCGTATTAGATACTCAATAAATCCTAATAAGCATACACATATTTATAGTGATATATTCTGGTGTTTACAGGGGAGCGTGTATTGATAATAACTCCAGAGAATAAATTCTCGTCACCCTGTCAGAGCCTAAGGGAGTGTGTATTTTAAATGCTCCAGAGGATAAATCCTCATCACCTCGACCCGTGTGGGAAATAAATAGTCCATGTGCCGTATCTAATAACTAGAGAGATGTGATTACTGTCAACTCCAGACCCGTGTGGGGTTTTTATAAATCTGGCAATTTTATCGTTACAATTTAAATAGTCCGTATCAGTCATCAGTTCAACCTGTAAAATATATTCATCGCCATACAAGCCTCTCGCTCGTATGGTAAATCTTCCACCTCGTCACACAAGCTCCAAATGCTTATGTGGTATATGATGAAGTATGTCTATCTTCAGAAGTATGCCATGTAATGTAGTTCAAAATTAATTGTTACTAACCTATGGCGACGTTTATTATTTCACACAGAACAACCAGCACTCCGCATCCAATGGCATTCACAGGAGTTGATATAATAATATTTCGCATCCAACTCATTAAGGTTTACCTATTTGTCGGGCACACAAATAAATTCTTTACTCAACAGCTATCCATTTACTTGTTCAAACATATATAATGCACAAGTATATATATTTCCATCTATTTTTAAATCAGTTCAATGTGTGATTTAAATGAATATATTCTACCATTATTCTCTTATTAATTGAATTAACTATTGTTTCAACAATTTTAATTAATCAAATCTACTATCACACAACACAAACAACAATCAAATTGTTTTTAACTTTTCAAAACCATACAAATTAATTCCTATACTCCTTTAAAATCTTCATACTATAGAATTAAAAGTTCACGTCCATGGAAAGAAAATAATAACAGAGTAGAGAACTAATTGATAATGCAAAGTATGGTAAATGTACCTTGCACCGGAGTCAATCAGAGATATCAACTCGACACTTAGGATAGGCTTTCTGAATGCTCTCCTCAGTTTCCCAAGTACAATCTCGCAGATATCCACTCCATTGCACTTTGACTAAGTGAACTTTCTTGTTCCTCAGCTCTTTGGTTTCTTTGCCGATGATCTTTAGCGGCTCTCTTCTCACAGCTAATTCAGGGGTAATTTCAATATCCTGTTGCGCCGCTTCTTCCACGATCAAGTCTGGATCATGAACGTGCTTTCGGAGTTGAGATATGTGAAATACATCATGAACTCCAGGCAACCAATCAGGAAATTTAACCCTATAAGCGAGAGTTCCGATCCGTTCCAGAATAGGAAACGGACCAATGAATTTGGGTGCCAACTTTCCAGTTTTACCGAACCGGATAACTCCTCTCATCGGCGATACTTTCAAATATACATAGTCACCAACAGCAAATGATATATATCTTCTTCTCCTATCGGCATAGCTCTTTTGTCGGCTTTGAGCGACCAGTAATCGTTTCTTAATAAAATCAACTTTGTCGGCAGCTTCTCTGATCATATCTGGCCCCAATACAAGTCTATTACCGGGTTCGACCCAACAAGCAAGAGATCGGCACGGTCTACCATATAATGCTTTGAATGCCGACATTGTCAGGCTCGCCTGGTAGCTGTTGTTATATGAGAATTCAGCCAAATGTAGATGGTCTTCCCATGATCCACCGAAATCTAGAACACAAGCCCGCAATAGATCTTCTAAAATACGATTCACCCTCTCAGTTTGACCATCTGTCTGAGGATGATAAGAGGTGCTCAAGTTTAGCTTCGTTCCCAGCTCGACTTGAAATGCCTCCCAGAATTTGCTAGTGAATATTGTGTCTCTATCACTGACTATACTGAGTGGCACTCCATGTAGCCTTACAATTTCCCTGAAGTATATCTGCGCCAGACTCTGAGCAGTTCTGTTTGATCTGACAGGTATGAAATGAGCTGTCTTCGTAAAGCGATCTACGATCACCCAAATACTGTCATTTCCTTTTCTGGTTCTGGGCAAACCATCTATGAAGTCCATGGAAATATGTTCCCACTTCCAGCCTGGAACGCCTAGCGGTTGCAACAATCCAAAAAGTTTCTGTTGGTCGCTTTTGACTAGCTGGCAAGCAGGGCATCGACTAACATATATCGAGATGTCTCTTTTTAACGACTTCCACCAGAATGTTCGCTTGATATCATTATACATTTTACTCACACCCGGATGGATACTAAGCTTAGATTTGTGGCATTCATCAAGCACATCTCTTCCGAGTTCAGGAATTTCTGGAACACAAATTCGTCCTTCTAACCTCAGAATCCCTTCGCTGTCGAGCTGGAAATCCGAAGCATTGCCTTCACGAATTCGCTGATTCATTCCTTTGATAAACTGGTCGTCTTTTTGGAGAGCTGATATCTTGTCAATCAACGAAGTCACAATGATAAAACTGGCGATCATTTCATTCTTTCGGCTTAACGCATCGGCCACGACATTGGCTTTCCCTGGAGTGTATAGAATCTCAAAATCATATGCTGCAAGGAACTCTAGCCAACGTTGCTGCCTCAGATTCAGGTCTTTCTAAGTGAACAGATACTTTAACGACTGGTGATCTGTAAACAGTTCAAATCTCTCACCCAGAAGATAGTGTCTCCAGATTTTCAAAGCGAATACTATAGCCAATAACTCAAGATCATGAGTGACGTAGTTTTTCTCGTGCGGCTTCAGCTGACGGCTAGCATAAGCAATCACTTGGCCCCTTTGCATTAACACTGCGCCAAGGCCTTCTCTAGAGGCATCTGTCCTGACTTCTAAATCCTGATTGCCATCGATGATGGTTAACACTGGAGCAGTTGTTAATCTCAACTTTAGCTCTTCAAAATCCTCTTCACTCTCTGGTGTCCATTTGAATTTATAGTGCTTCTTTGTAAGCTTCGATAAGTGGCAAGATATCTTCGAAAAGTTTTTGACGAACTTCCGGTAATAACTAGCCAATCCGAGAAAAATGCGAACTTCTGAAGGAGTAATGGGCTATTTCCAGTTTTGAATAGCCGTGATTTTACTTGGATCCACAGCAATTCCTTCTTTCGATACGACATGGCCCAGAAATTTCACTTCATCTTGCCAGAATATACATTTGGATAGTTTGGCTTTTAATACATTCCTTCTGAGGATTTCCAGAACCTGTTCCAAATGTTTTTCATGTTCGGCCTTTGATTTAGAGAAGATTAGAATATCGTCAATGAAAACCAGAACAAATTTATTCAAAACCCCTCTGAACACTCTATTCATTAGATCGACGAAGTAAGCTGGAGCGTTACATAAGCCGAACGGCATTACTAACCACTCGTAGAATAAGTCGGGACCTCTGAATGCTGTCATTGGAACACATTCTTCGGCAATTCGAAGTTGATGGAAGCCTGTAGCTAGGTCCATCCTTGAGAATACTTGTGCTCCATTCAGACGGTCCAATAAGTCATCGATTTGCAGCAATGGATATTTGTTCTTTATGGTCTGCTTGTTCAAATCACGATAATCCACACACAGCCGTAGAGTACCGTCATATTTTGGGACAAATACCACTGTTGCTCCCCAATCAGAGAAACTAGGCCTGATCAGACCCTTCCATACAAGCTGTCGTGTTTGATTGTCTAATTCCTCTTTCTCTTTGAAGGACATTCTTCGAATAGCATGAACTACCGGCCTTGCATTCGGAATCAAAGCAATCTTGAAATCTATTTCTCTCTGCGGAGGTAAGCGAACAACTTCTTCAAACACATCCGCATAATTTTTGACGACAGGAATGTCTTTGATGAGGTCAGGAATATTCTCTGTGACTTCAGAGATATTTTCTATTTGGGCTGGAGAGACATCCAAAGCTGCCCAGAAGTCTTTTCTATTAGCATTCTGGCCTTCACAGGGGATGGCTATATAATCACCTGATTTAATCTTCTCCTTAACGACTATGTCGGCGCATTTAACCTCAACTTCATATTTGGTCAACCAGTCTAACCCCAAGATAAGATCAAACTCTATAAAATTCATGACGGCCGCGATGGTTGGGAACCGATAACGAGAAAAGGAAATCGACACTTTACAAACCCAATTGAGATCAATGGAACCCCCAATCGGATTCTGGACAGTCATGGTTCCTTCAGCTTTTTCAAATTTAAATCCAGCTTCTTAGCTGCATTCTTTGCAACAAAGCTTCGCGACGCGCCGGTGTCAAACAGTACTTTAACTGGAATATCTTTGACAGTTAGCATGCCTTCTAAAACATCTAGCCTTTCCTGTCTAGTTGAGGGTGAGGGTGTTTCTGCCACTTCATTCACTTGAACTATTTCAGTCATTTTCAACTGCCAGCAATCTTGCTTTACATGACCAATTTGTTGGCAGAGATTGCATTCTCTACTTTCCTGAAGATTTTCGCCAGATTTAAATCCATCATTCTTTCGTTTCTTCGAGGATTTACAATTTCCTTGCAAATGCCCTTGCTTATGGCAGTTATTGCATATGGCAGTCGTTGCTGGTTCTTTTTCGGATCTGGCCCTTTTTCGATTGACTTTGGGCTCCTTACACACCTCAGACATTGTACTGGCCTCAGGACGATCAGTTTCAGACTCAATTCTATTACTAGAGCTGACTTCTTCTTCGTACTGTAACATTCCTTTCCAGTCGAGATCCTCGTACTGGTAAGCCATGTATATCATTTCAGAAAAAGGAAGCTTCACACTCCTCATTACACTGTTCTGATATTTTCTTTGAAGCCCGTTGATAAATCTCAAATTCTTCCTCTTTGGATTTTGAATTAGATGAGGGGCAAAGTGAGAAAGTTCATTGAATTTCTTATGATATTCTGGATTGGTCATATCTCCTTGTATCAAATAAGAAAATTCATCACATAGTCGCTCAATTGCTTCTGGAGGAGTAAATCTTTCCAGGAAAATCACTTTGAATCTATCCCAGGTGATATCACCTTCTGGATTATCCTTGATAACCGAATCCCACCAGAACAAAGCTCCGTCTTTGAGTGCCCAGGAGGCCAGTAATGTTTTCTGGTCATCCCTCAGCTTTAATCCTTCAAAGATTTTCTCAGCCGAACGATTCCAGGCTTGTGTTTTCATAATTGATTCTTCACCCGTGAAGGGTTTTCCACCCAGATTTCTATATTTCATAAATAGAGCTTCTATATCCGGGTCAGTATTACTTCTTCTGTTTCTGGCACTCATTTTCTAGAGCGTCTGCAATTAGCAGACAAAGTGTCAGGTCAACAGAAAAGATATTTCAAAATATAGAGACATATACTTGAATGTAAATGTGTCCATCTAGGTGTTATTTCATTCTGCTACTTATACTAGGATATTACTGATCCTATCTGTATAGAGTTACCCATCCTAGAACACTACAGGTTCTATTTCTGACGAGTTCGTTCATATGTTATATTCCAGAATTAAGCTTAACCGAAGCTCTGATACCACGTTTTGACGACCCCATTCCCCGTACAGACGGAGATAACGGTTATCTTTGGAATATAACACAGAAACAGATAATAGCAGAACAGAATTAAATAAATACACCAGATAATGCACAATAGAATATATTGGATAAACGTAATCATTAGAGTTACACAGTATACAGGATCATACTTAGTACAAATACAGTTCAGCTATACATAAATGTCTACAGCGGAAACAAACAAAATATGTACAATAGGAGCTGAACAGCATAAAAAGAGATAAATAATAGAATCCATCTTCAGCTCCAGCTATCCAGAAAGAACCAGCTAAACCTGAATACAAGGCTGCCCATGTAGAAAAAGGGGCACCCAAGTTTGAAAGTGAAACAAACTATGAGTCAGTCATGGGACTGGTATGAGAAATCTACTCAACACATTTATAATATGGCTAATCACAGGACCACGCCACTTTCGTGGAACGGCTTTACTCCATTGGTTTGCCAGTGCTTTAAAACAAATCATTCTTTTAAACATCGCTATGCTTTTTATAAAAATGAAGCCATTATAAGACTCAGTTCCCATCACACAATGCAACGCAAACCGGAGGATAGAGTTTTACCTTATAATGGCCAAAATATGCTTGATACGAATAAAACAAAAGCATTTGATATTACTACTAGTGTTTATATGTTTCAAAAACAATTTTGAATCATAACTATCAATCATAGACGACATGAGCGTCCCATGCCACTATGTCGCCAAATATAGGTATACAATCAAAACCGCACGATGTCGTATTTGGAAATTGGATTTCCGTTATGAACCAAGGAAAAAGATAGTCCTTACCGAATTCGAGACAATCTAACCCATGTCTCGGGAATAGCCGCAACTACCCCCTGGATCGTCAGGGTCGGTCCATCGATGTGGATTATTATGCATGAACACTACGTCTCCCCGCCCTATGGGGCGTAAATGAGCCAACGAATGACTCCATCGGTCGCAGATTGACCGATATATCCGAGGCTCCTCGCAATAGCAACAACCACATAAGTAAAATGTCAGGCCGTATAAAAACACCGACACAACTCCTTGCTAGAAAGAAACGCATGCCCTCCTTGAGGTCCTTCTCCCGTTTCTGGTTCATACCGGGGTGTGAGGCTCGCGAATTCACTTTATACACAAAGCTACGCCACACAGACGGTGCTTTGATCATCCCCACAAGACTTTACTTTTCAACAGAAGCCCTGATCATTTGCCACGTAGGCATGCCACACTAGCAATTCATGCCATGCGACTAACGTCCATCGATATACAACCTTTGAGCTTGTGCGTTTCAGAGAAGGGCATTAAGCAAAAGAATAAATTCTCCGCCGCCAAACAGATGTATATTTAACAGAGAACAATCAACACAGAATAAAATCCAATGTCAGACACACAGTCCATTTACAAGTCCATTCTGGGTCTGAACGAAACCGGAGGCACTATATACCTCGCAAACCCATCGATCACCACGTACGTCTGGACGATCACCACTCATTATCCATATTTCGATATGCCTCCCAATCAGGACCTCGGTTACCATCCAAACGAGGTGAAGATCTCCGGTCTTCGACCATCGTCTTCATCTTCGATTTCTTATCGTCGATTCAGTTATTCAGAATGGGATAAACCCGGTCTTTCTGAGCAACTCGCGTATATAATAAACAAGTGCAACACTAACATACACACGCATCATTTCAATTCATTAGTCACTAACCATCAATCAGTAAGGGAAAGATTTCTAAATTTCACATCCATATCGTTTATAATATTTTATAACGATTTCTCGCTATTTTTATTTATTTTAAAATAGCCAATTTATTCAAAACGACGCTTCGGGCCATAACGCGGCCGTGGCGCTGTTTTTCTCCAGATTTGATTTACACATATCTGAAAATCTAACCTTTGGATCTTCACAAAATTTAAATCATTAGAAAGATCTTTTCAAAACAAATCCAACGGTTCCAGTTTCGGGAAAATCCGACGGTCGGATCTCCCGGTGTAATCGTTTGAAGTTTCGATTTCAAAATACGAACTGCAGCGTCGTTATTCGATTAATTATAATTATAATTATAATTATATATATATATATATAATCGATTCTGGCGCTGTTTTTCTTTAGATTTGAAATAAACATTCCAGACAATCCAACCATTGGATTTTTACAAAGTTGGTGTCGTTGGAAAGATATTTCCAAAGCGAACCCAACGGTTGCGATTTCAGGAAAATCCGATGGTCGGATCTCCAGCACTAATCATTTGAAATCACGATTTCAAAATACGAACTACAGCGTCGTTATTCGATATATTTCAATTCTATATATATATATATATATATATATATATATCGATTCTTCGATTTCAAAGCTATATTCTTTTCATACATTTGATAAAAATGATATTTTTATCTAACTGTCTTCTATTTCAACACTTCACTATATTTAACAATTCATGTACATAATAAAAATGTGATTTTTATTGTAAAACAATTCATTTCAAAACACTATTATTTTATATAGTTCATATAGGTAATAAAAATAGGATTTTTATTATAAAACAATTTCTTTCAAAACAAGATTATTTTATATAGTTCATATAGATGATAAAAATGTGTTTTTTATATTTATAACACGAATACCATTCAACACATGAATTTTTATCCAACGAATGAATATCGACTCAACACATGAAGGCTTTCTATTCAATGAATAAATATAGTTTCAAGAAATGAAAATAATTCAAACACATGAATATTATTCAAAATTTCGGCAGCGTAACGGCAGGGTAGTTAAAACCGGGACCGTCCCTAGTACGGCTCCTCGCTCTACCTTAAAACCTCGTGGTTTTTGACAATGGGGAATCATGCATCTAGTTCGCACGCAGGCGGCATGTATATATTTATTTCATTTCCACGAACTAATCCTATGTGGTTTCAACCAAATATTTCTCAACCACAAATGGGTATTTTTCAACCACAATCAATCAGTATCAACCACAAACAATTCCAATCAACCATTCGCTATCAATCAATTTTCACACCAATCACAGCCAATAAATATCATCCATGGTTTGTGGACGAGGGGCGTATATATATATATATATATATATATATATATATAGCAATTCACTTCTATTTCAACACATATATAATTTTTACAACGCATATATAACTTATACATCGAACGTACAACTTATACAACGCTTATACATGAGGTTTACAACGCTTATATAACCCATACATCGACCATATAATTTATACATCGTCGTTTTCCATATCGTTTATAAATTAGAAATCTCACATTGGGTTCCACTCCACCAAAAATAGCAGAAGGCTCAGAAAAATATGCGGTCTCTTCTAGAAGGTAGAAGACGTCCACACGAGTCCACTGTTTCTTGTTTCACTGAATTTCGACAAGAAACGAAAAAGATATGATTTTTCAAAGTTTGCAACGGTTTAAAGGTGTTAAAACTGCTGAAAATATACATAGTCGTACCTCAGCTGAAAGGTTCAAAACTAGGTTTGGATTTATCTCGAAATCCGTGTAGCTATTCGTCGATCGGCCTTCGTAGCATCGAAGGGGGAGGAGAGGCGCATGTGCACGTGGGGGTGGCAGCCAGTTCGATCGCCTCTGGCGATGGTGGCGGCGGCGGGAAGACGACGACTTCCAGGCGTCGATTCTCACTCTACAGGCCACGAAAAATTCCAAACTATATATGGATTTGAAGATCTCGAGGAGCTCTACAAAATCTTCAACTGGAGGAGGGGCTAATTTTCCGTGGATTGATAGGAAAGTGGACAGGAAGATTTGAACGTGATTCTGTCGTTCGTCGGGGAGAGAGAAAAGGGATTTTTCCTTTGTTTTTATAAAAATTATGATTGGCCTGTGGGTTTTAAAGGGTGTTTTCTGACACGACCACCAATCTAAACCCAACGACTGTCATCCGTAGCATTTTACCCCCTTTCCGAACACAATGGGTAATGTTTCGTAGCCCCATTCGACTGTTTCAGTCAGTTTCCATTCAAATTAAAATATAAAACATTCAATATTCCATTTAAACGTACATTTCAATTTGCCGGGGCCCCAATCTGATTCAAAAAATCCCAGAAAAATAAATCTGGCTATATTTTGATGATACGGTCCCAAAAAAACTAGTTTCGTCGAATTCTGAGATCGTTTGCAAAAAGGCCCATTTCTGGTCGATCCAATTTAACTATAACTGACCAAGACACATTTTCCTTTTCCACGCTCACATACTAGCTTCAAAAATTATGAAATTTGAAACCTAGCAATAACTTCACATCCCGGATCCAACAAAAGTGGTTTCGTCGAATTTCGAGGTCGTATGCAAAATGGCCAATTTCACGGGCTATATAAATTCCATAGTGACCTTTCTGAAAATTCATTTGGCCATAACTTTTGCTTTCCGCTATGAAACTTCGATTTTTCTGATTCTTTAGAAAGGTATTCACTTACAGATTTAAATATTTTTGGTTTCACTCAAATCCGTTTTGTTTTGCACCCAGTACAGTCCGACAAAGTTTGAATTCAATTTTTAAACTACAGCGCCATTTCAGGCTTTGTTTATAATTAGAATTAATTATATTCGTTTTCAAACGTCGACTCAAACTCACTTTTCATTGCTATTATTTAAAATATTTATTTTAAATATTTAAAATCCATTATTTTAGCCAATTTAAAAAAATTTAATTGGTTCAGATTTTCTGGGTCATTACAATAAGAGAGATTTCAAGGTGAATATTGAGATAAAGGAATCTTATAAAATCAACAGATTTTATAAAAGGAAATATTTGGAAAAAATAAATATAATTACAAAAGTGGATTTCGAGTTATAATAGAGATATGAATTGATTTGTTTAAAACAGATTTTAAATACAAATATGTTTTTAACGAATAAATTGAGAAGAATGATTTTTAAATAATGTTTTTAAGTTAGGGAAAATATTTATCATTTGATAAATAAAGATATATAAGTCTGAACTTATATAAAGAAGTAAACAGATAAATGGAGCAGATTAATTTATAAATAATATTTTATAAATTAAGTTAAATATTTATCATTGGATAAATGGAATATATAAGTCAGAACTTATATAGAGAAGTAAGAATCGATTTTAACATCGATATTTGAAACTAAATATGAACGTAGTGTTAACAAGACTTATTAGGGGAATTATTAAAGTGTTGAATATAAAATAAGATTTTATATGAATTATTTATAAATAGAAGTATAAATAGAATATTTAAAATAAGATAATATTTTAAATACGAAACCAAACTATTTTAATTATATATAGAATATATTATTCATATTGAATATGAATGATGGATTAAGGCAAGTATTTTTGCAAAGAAGAGGATTATAAAAGAAATGTTATTCATATTGAATATGGATAATGGATTAAAATAAATGTTTTGAAAATAAAAACATTTATAAAGAATATCGGATTTTTGAAATAGTAATTCAAATAGAAATGAAATTTCAAATGGCTTGGAATAAATAACTTGTTTAATAATAAAAACAAGTAGTGTGATTTATAAACAATGTTTATAAATAAATTAAAAATAATTATCAGTGGATAATTTGGATTGTAAATTCATCAGTGAATATCGAAGAGAGTTAATCGAATATTTGTTATTCGAAAGAGGATTAAATCGAAGGTAAATCATTTGAAAAAGGATTTAATCGAATTAGTTATTCGAAAAGAGTTAATTGAATTAGTTACTCGAAAAGAGTTAATAAAATTAGTTATTCGAAATAGAGTTAAATTGAATATAGTTTATTCGAAAGAGAATTATACATTGGGATTCGATTATATCGAATGCAGAAAGGTATTATTTAATTTCCATTTTTAAATCAAGATTTATTTATTTATTTAATAAATTATTATTATTTAATTTAAGAAATAATAGTACAGTTTGGTGTTAGATTATATCGAAAGTAGAGATTATAACATTATCCTTATAACCAACGTTCTATAAAAGAAAAGGATTTATAAACTGAATCTCATAGTTTGCGTAAGCAATGATTTGATAAAAGATAAGAAATAGAGTTAAAGAAATTAGAAACTAACTAGAGATTAGTTAAGTTGATAGATTTTCAGGTTATCGATCTGATGTTGGTTTCAGCCTTCGCGATTAATACTTAAAGAATCATTCTCTTACTAATTTAGGGTTAGAGACTGATGGACGTGAAATGATAGTTGAACATGAATAAGAAATGGAAACGTTTTCCAATGTTAATAAGTTATATTTTCTAAATTTAGAAAATACGAATTTATGGAGATATGGAAATGGGTGACTGAATAAATTAGTGATGAATTAATTTAAAAAGAGAAAAAGTTGATTGATGATTGATCGGTAGGATTTCCATTTGGAAATATGACCATTGTTGTACACATGTTTATCTTTGATGGATAAATCGCCGACTATCAAAGCTTTTGACCATTTTTCCGTTGTCAATACGGAGAGACCGAGAGTAGATTCATTATATAAAAACCACTTTATATGGGCGTTTGCGTTGCAAATCAAATATGATTAAGGTAGTTGAAGACGGAGTTATGCAAGGGCTATTCTAGCGATCCTAGGTAGAAATTGCCTAAGATGGATTTATAGAATAGTGCCTTCGTTTTGTCCAGTCCGAGGACAACTTGTATGGAAGAATGTCTGACAGAGTATATTTAATAGATCGCGTAAGTTTATCTCTTCAAATGTATTTACGTTTGGTGGCGGAGGAATTCGTTTCTCTTAGCTATTTACCCGTGGTATGTTTGGAGAAATCAATTTGTGATTTGGCGGGTATGACGATGTGACATTCAAAGTGAAGAAAGGCGTGGTTTGTAAAAGGATACGTTATGGCATCTAGCCTCACAATCGAGAAATGGTATAAAATCGGGTAGGTCGCATGGCTAAGTGGTTAGCTGCCAATTAGGGTGTATTTTCACCTGATCTAGAGAAATTCCATTTACTTCTATAATCTATTTCGATGTCGTCCCTTTCAGGAAACGAATGTTAATCCCAACCGTTGGTGATAACACATTTAGTACACTCAAGTGAAATGAGTGACCAGTCATGTTTAGCCTGGGTTATAAGATGTTCTTGTTGAATGCGTTGTTTACCTCTCTAGACATAAACTGTCGGAAGGTGGTCCCATACCTTGCCAGTTGGAATTTATTAGCCAATAAGCGCCCTGGGTTTTTGATTATATATTATGTATGTGGAACGTGAGATGAAAGCGTTCTGCTAGATGATTATTAAATTTTGGTTGATAAACATTATTATAATATCAAAGGAGTTTGATATAAAGATTATCATTCCTTTCAAAAGGTTTTTGAATGTTGGACCAAGTGTTTTAGATTCTCGTAAGGAAAAATCTATTCCGTTATACGGCGTGGTCTTATGAGATATCGTTTAATTGCTCAAACTGTTCTAAATGGTTTTACTCATACTAGTCCCACGACCGACCCGGAGTTTATTTTGTTTTTTATCCCTAAACTCTTGGGTGCCCAAATTTGTACGGGCAGTCAAGTAGTCAGGATTTTACAGATATACTGAGAGCTTGGAGCAGGAGACTTCAGGATTTTATAGCAATTGTTTATTTCTACTGTGTTGTAAGTGTTGTACTCTGATAAATGTATTGTATACATACACTGGTTTTAATTCAACGTTATGTTATATTTTATTCGTTCCGCTGTGAGATTCATGTTACTCTGATTCTGTTGTTGTGATCTTCTTCTTCTTCTATTCTGATTTTCTATCTTATCTATTCTCACCCTCTAACTTCTTTCTATTAAATATCCGGTATTTCCGATGCTTGGATAGTCGACATTGAGTTTATGTCGATAACCAGGATCGCGAAAACCCGTGTCGTTACAGTGGTATTAGAGCTGAAGGTTAAGTTATTACCTTGGCTCTTTGGCATGACTCGGTAGAGATGGGGTTAGTAATACCCTAGATTTAGTTTGAGTGTATATATATGAGAGAACGTATTTGTAGATTTTATAAAAATGGTTCTGTATTGTGGATATTATTGGTTGAGTTGTTTATAAGTTCTGGTTGATCAGTTTGATCCACTGTATTAGTAGGAGTTTCTAAACACTTGAATACGATGAACCGACACAGTATGTTTTGAAAAGAGGGTAAATGAAATAATTTTACCTAAATTATATTTTGATATAAAGGATTTATATTGGAATTATTATAATATGTTGGATATATTGGTTGTTATTATGAAAAGATAAGATTATAATTGAAACAGTTATGTAAGTAACCAATCAAAATTCGTATAAGTGTTACGAAATGAATTAAATCTGAATTTAAACCAAAATTGAAATTTAAAACTCTGGAAATTTGGAAAGGTGTTTGTAAACGGTCTTGGATTAAATATATGAGAATTTTAAAATCCTAGGAGATTTTAAATTGTTTTACCAGCATTGTGAATGGTATTTTGAAATGTATTTCAATATGGAAATGTTTAAATATGGATTTGGAAAATTAATATAGTATTGAACTTACTTGGTTCACTGGAAAGTAATTCCAATGATAGCCCGGACATCATCGGTGTTCATTTTCGAGTTTCTAAGTGATGAATTACTACCAAAAATTTTGTTTTGGATTGTTTTGAGGAAACAAGTTGTTCAGAAATTCAAAGGTTTTGAATTGTTATTATGATTTCGAATTGTTTTGAAATAAAACCCAGGAATTTAAATTCTCGAATTTAAATTTAACTCATGAAGTTAAATAGATTGAGATGGTAAAAGTAAATAAATAAGTTAGAATTTAACTTGATCTAAGTTAAATAAAATTGGATTTTATTAGAGAATAATCTAGAATGATATTGGAATGATGAGTTAAGAATTTGAAAAATCAAGAATGGTACTTGAGATTTAGAATGAAATTTGGCTTGGATAAGCGAGTGATTGTGTTGAGGATATTATTGATTGGAGTTCGATTGGGGATACATTGGTACATGCTGAATTGGTAGGAAATGAAAAGGATAGAATAATACGCCCGATAAAAAGGTACAACTTTATATTTCATATAGGTATGAGATTTTTATGAGCCGATTTGGCAAGCCGCTTGGCTGTTTGATTTTATTTTGGATTGGAGAAGGCCTAGAAAGGCGAGTTGTAGTTGTACCGATTGACCAGTACAAAGCAAGGAGGCATGACTGCTAAAGATTATGTTAAAAAATTCAACCAACTAGCGAGGTTTGGTTTAGATCTAGTGGATAATCCGCATAAGAAGGCTTTGCGGTTTGTTAAAGGACTGAATGAACCTCTTCATGGGTTAGCTATGTCCCATATTCGAATGGGAGTAACTTTTGAAAGGCTTGTTGATATGACCTTGATGCATGAGGAAGACAAAAGCGACAAGAAGGGAGTTAAGGTTGAGAAAACATAAAACAAGAAAGTATGTCTCAATAAAGGATAATAACAACAACATTAACAAAAGAAGGGCGGGAAGAATGACAAGGCTAAGGATAAGAGGAAGTGCCATAATTGCGGACGCGAGGGTCACTTTGTAAAGGACTGCAAAAGAAGGAAGAATACTTGCTTCAATTGTGGAGAGTTTGGAAACTTTGCTAAGCCGAAGAAACAGAGTAAAGGTCAAAGGGTGGGAGCTTTTGGAGGGCAGGTGCATGTTCTCATGACTAGTGCTCCAGATAGAGGTAGGAAAGTTTCCGTGGAAGGTTTGATTTCTCTTTCCAATCATCCTATTAGAACTCTTTTTGATTCTGGCACTTCACATTCATTTATATCTAATTCTGTGGTTGAGTCTGTACACCTAAGTACCAGTATGGTAGTGGATCCCGTAGTTGTCTCAAACCCCATTGGTGGTCCTTCTCATTTGTCTATGATTTGTCGGGTTTTTATAATATCTGTGTTAGGCATCGAGTTTGAGTGCGACGCATATGTGCTCGGTTTTATGGGCTATGGTTTGATTCTAGGAATGGATTGGCTGGCCATGTATGGTGCCATTCTAGATTGTGAGAAGAGGATCGTTAGATTTTTGACTTGCCATGGAAGGACCCTCGAGATTTCTTATGACCAGCAAGGGTCTGTCATGCTTAGTTTCCTAAAGTCTCTTGATGCATCTATCGATGATCTATGATCTGTGCCAGTCGTCCGAGACTATCCTAATGTTTTTGAGGAGGTACGGGGCTTACCTCCGAGGCGCGAGAACGATTTTCGTATATATCTAGTGGACAATGCAAAGCCAGTTGCATTACCGGTGCACCACATGGCTCCAAGGGAAAGGAGGGAGCTGAGCAAGCATAGGGGAGCTACTTGAAAAAGGATTAATTAGGCGAAGCATATCTGAATGGGATGCTCCGGTGGTATTCCTGTAAAGACCGCCCACAACCCCCGCACTGTACAAGAGAATAATGCACTGAAAGGTGTGCCGGGCAGCTATGAGCGATCATCAAGTATGATACATAAGCGGAACCTGTCGTGAACTCACAGCGCAAGGATAAAATATAATAGAACATATACAAAAGGTAGTGATAGTGAAGCAGAAAATACTAAACTTTCATGACAACTAGAAAGTATTTCCCATACACATGGATAACAACAATAGTGTTTGTACAATTTTCCTCACTACAACACTCAGAGAAAATAGAAAACAGCGGAAACAAACAATAAATAGTAGTAAAACTGGTACATGAGCCTCCTGCTCGCCATCGATGAGCATCGTCGTTCTCACTAAAGCATCACCTGTCACCTGCTACTCAGTCTGCCTATCCACAATCGGATGAACAGCGGTAATAAGAGGAAACATAAAACCTTGAGTCAAACAATAGTCTTAGTGAGCGATAAAATAGCTAACAAACTTCATCAATAAAGTATATGAGAATGGGTAAATAAACAACTAATCTACCCAGCTCCATAGAAGAACTTACACCTGCCTTCCCCACAATACGACAGTGATAGCCTTTACGATCCATACGTCCAAAGGAATAACAATTCAGCCATGGCAACCAGAACGATCATTCATACATAGCTATAGCAACTCAACCATTATTAAGCATACAAAAATCCATGACTGACTCTGGCTATCACCGCCAACCTTGCCTTGCAACCGTCGTTATCATATGACTGGCTAACAACTTGTCGTCAATTGTCAAGGACCACACACGACGCCCCAGTTCTAGCAAGACCCCATACGCTATACACAACACATGTTTAGGCCATACACGATGCCCAGGGCACTCGACCTATAATTGGTCTTCAATTGTACCCTTGCTTTGAGTCAGCTAGAACCTACGACAACAAAAATTCCTCGGCCCTCTTATTTCTAGTCGTTATCAATCATGACTATTCATTAGCTCAGAACACTTTATAGCAATTACTTCACACGAACTTAATACATCCTTGTGTCGTCCTTTTATATGAACTCAATACATCCTTGAGTCATTCCCACATTCGTTGTTATCGATCAACGAACAACTTCAGCACTTCGAATACTCCCCCTTGAAGTCTCCTCGAAGTCATGGTATCATTAGAAATGTTCGACCAGAAATTTTCACCAGGAATCCCAACCTGACTCATTTTAGACCAATCGGACCCATTTTGGACTGACCAGGCCGACCAGGAATATTTGGGACCGACCAGACCAATTTGAGACCGAGCAGGCCAATTGTGACCAACCAGAGCAACTTGAGGCCGACCAGAACTATTTCAGACCGACCAAAACCACTTAGAACTCAACAAACCACTTAGGACTGACCAGAACAACTTGAGGCCGACCAGAACTGTTTGAAACCGACCAGAACAACTTGAGGCCGACCAGAACTGTTTGAGACCGACCAGGACTAATTGAGGCCGACCAGAGCTGTTTGAGACGGACCAGGACAACTTGAGGCCAACCCAAAACCTGCATTCTTCAATGCAACTCCAATTTTGACCAAAACTTTGCCAAAATGATTCATTCGACGAAACTAACTAATCCAAATGGATTACAAGCATGTTATGAAAGCAACAACATCGTCAATATGACAATTCTATCAATGATAATGTCAAATTCACCAAAATCACCACAAATATGCATCTGAAAAAAACCATGGATCTAACTTGCATATTCATATGAAATATTATAGAAATTACCTATCTAAACTTGCAAGATCAAATCATAGGATGATCTATATGAAAATGAACTTACCAATGCATAGATATAAAGATGAATACTTGTATTTGATGAAAAACATGATCAACTACTCATACGCTTCATTGAATCCATGTGAGAGTTGTAATCCATTTGCCGATTCGCCCAAACAAGCAAAAATCAAAGGAATACAAATCCGGATAGTAAGCTCCTCGCACCTCGCACCAAACACATTGATCCGATGAATCCTTGCTTCAATTGATGTAGATCTAGCCTCCAATGGTGTAGATCTATGATTTCCGTCCTTGAATTTGGATTTTTAATGGTGGAAAGGTGTTAGAGGAAGGTGGAGCACAAGGCCACCAAATAAGAGAATAGGAAAGTAAACTTTTCCCTCACTCTCACCCCCTATTTATAGGATTCCACCAGCCCACTAATGGGCCTTCCCAAATCAGCCCTTTAAGGCTCCAAAACCTGAACAACCAACAACTAAACCTTAAAACGGTGATTCCTGCCAAACCATTGAGCCAAATCTTTAATGTAACCACTCCACGGAAAGACAATCATCAATTCCATTTCGATGGCACAGGTCTCACCCTCTAATTCGACCTGAGTCAAAAGTTATTCCCTGTACAAGACTGACAGGGGCAAAATGGTCACAAACAAAATCGGTAAAAATTACGGACATGTCTAACATCCCCATAAGCAACATATTAAAAGTTGAGAATGATCCAACCCTCAAGGAACAAAATAAAAATATTCTACGATCCCCCCGCTAAGAATTTTGCCCCCGAAATTCCAAAAAAACACAAGCAATCACAATAATTCCGCATGCCTATCATCCATGAGAAGCCAATTCTATCATCCAAACTAGCAACCATCAATCCATGCATCCATAGCCTTATCCTAGCACGCGGAATTCTATCAAACAACAACAAGATATAATGATATGACGATTACACGATATCAAAGGGTCCTACCGACGAAGAGTTCTGGATGAGTCGCCTTCATACTCTCTTATGTCTCCTAAGTACAGTCGTCACCATCCTCACTCCGTTGTACCTTGACTTGCTTCATCGTTTTCCTCCTAAGTTGTTTCGTGTCATTTCCCACAACACGAAGCGGCTTATGAGGTCTCGCAACTGCGGTCTCTACTTCTAGGTCTTCGTACTGCTCTGGAGATACCACTACATTCAAATCATGCACATACTTCCGTAGAAACAACACATGGAACACATTATGCACACTCGACATCTTCTCAAGTAACTCCAATCTATATGCGAGCTTTCCAATTCGCTCGACTATTGGAAATCTTCCAACGAACCTAGGAGCTAAGATTCCTTTACTACCAAATCTCACCATATGCTTCAATGGTGAAACCTTCATGAAAACCATGTCGCCTACGTCGAATTCCAAGTCCTTACAACGCTTATCGGCGTAACTCTTCTAACGATCTTAGGTTGCCTTCATTCGTTGCAGAACAATCTCGATACAATGTGAGGCTTCTCTTATCATTTCTGGCCCAAGTACCAAATTATTTCTAGTTTCTAACCAACATGCTAGAGAATTGCACGGTCTTCCATACAGCGCCTCATATGGTGCCATCCCAATGCTCGACTAGTAGCTGTTGTTATAAGAAAACTCAACCAGATGTAGATGGCCTTCCCATGATCCTCCAAAGTCTAACACACAAGCCCTCAAGAGATCTTCTAAAACTCGATTGACTCTCTTGGTCTGAACATCAGTTTCGGGATGATAACCCATACTCAAGCACAACTCGGTTCCGAAAGCCCCTTGCAAACTCCTCCAAAATCTGCCAGTGAACAACAGATCTCGATCACTCACTATACTCTTTAGGACACCATGGAATCGAACTATCCATTTCACGTAAAGTTCAGCCAGTTTCGACGACATCCTAGTCGACTTGACAGAAATGAATCTCGAATTTTTGGTCAAGCGATCTACAATGACCCAAATCCCTTCGTTTCCTATCCTGGTTCTAGGTAATCCATCGATAAACTCCATCGACATCTTCTCTCACTTCCACGCAGCAACCTCTAATGGCTAAAGCAAACCACTCGGCTTCTTCTGTTCAGCCTTCACCAACTGACAGTTCATACACTTGGAAATGAACTTTCCAATATCTCGCTTCATCCCCTCCTGGTAGTAGACTAGCTTCATGTCCTGGTACATCTTATTACTACCGGGATGAATTGTCAAATTCGAGTGACGACATTCTCTCAGAACCTCATCTCTCAATCCGTCAATATCAGGAACAACTAATCGCCCTTGCTTTCGAAGCCAACCTTCTCGATCGATTTCGAACTCTTTGTCCTCTGGTTCCAATCCCTGGAAAAACTTGACAAGCTTCACATCTCGCTTTTGGCTCTCCCCAATCTTTCGATAAGAGTAGGTCTTATTGATAAGCTTGCCAACATTTTAGGTTCCAACTCGCATCGTGGCTTGAAATCGAACCTTGCCAAATACTCGAGGCTCTTCCATTCTGAAAACATTGCTCCCAAACTTGCGTGTCTTCGACTCAACACATCTGCAAATGCATTACCTTTCCCAGGAGTATAGGCTAAACCAAAATCATATTATGCCAGAAACTCCAACCATTGTTACTGCCGAAGATTCAAATCCTTTTGGGAGAAATGATACTTCAACGACTTATGGTCCGTAAACAACTCGAACCGCGCTCACAATAGGTAACGCCTCCTCATCTTCAATGCAAACACAATCGCTGCCAACTCTAAATCATGAGTTAGGTAGTTCTTCTCATGCAGCTTCTGCTATCGAATCACGTAAGACACCACCTTATCCTTTTGCATCAGCACAACTCCAAGACTAGTACCACACGCATCGATATACACCACCATCTCTTCACTCCCATTTGGAATGGTCAATACAGGAGCACTCGATAGTCTCTCTTTCAGGATTCCGAATGCTTGTTCACACTTCACATCCCATGTGAACGCTTGGTTCTTCTCTGTCAATCCTATCAACAGTGCAGCTATCTTGGAGAAATCCTTGATAAACCGTCGGTAATAACTAACTAACCCAAGGAAACTTCTCACATCTGTCGCATTCTTAGGTTTATCCCAGTCCTGGATTGTTGCCACTTTAGCAGGGTCAACTGCTATCCCACTACCGGAGACTACATGACCTAAGAATCTTACTTCATTCTTCAAGATGTGACACTTTGAAAACTTAGCTCCCAGCTTATGTTTTCTTAAGATTTCCAACACGATCCTCAAGTGCGTCTTGTGCTCTTCCTCATTCCGTGAATAAACCAAAATATCATCCACTAACACAAGTACGAATTTATTCAGCTGATCTATGAATACCCTATTTATAAGATCCACAAAATACACTGGCATGTTATTCAACCTGAATGGAATCACCAACCATTCAAAGAACTCGTACAGTGTCCTAAAAGCAGTCTTTGTCACACTATCCTTAGCCACCCTCAACTAGTGAAATCCCGTTGCGAGACCCATCTAAGAAAACACTTTGGCTTCGTGAAGCTGATCGAACAAGTCATCAATCCTTGGCAACATGTACTTGTTCTTCTTAGCCACCTTATTCTGCTCATGATAGTCTACACACAACCTTAACGAGTCATCTGCCTTAGTTGCAAACATGACTGGTGAACCCCATTCGGGTACACTCCTCCGAATGAATCCTTTTCCCAAAGGGTCACAAACTTGCACCTCCAACTCTCGCTTTCCGTAGGCGCCATATTCCTAAGAGGCATGATGACTGATCTAGAACCCTCGACCAAATCAATCCTAAACTCGATCTCACGATGCGGTGGCAACCCTTCGACCTCGTCAAAGACATCCTCATACTCATTAGCGATCAACACAGATGATAAGTTTTCTTGCGAAATAACAAGCGAATATAGATAGCTAACGAAGACACCCTCTTCGCACTTACACTTTATCAACACCTTTCGCCCTTCCACAACCCCGACCCTCACCTCTAGCTTCTCGCAATTCACCCTTGCTGCATACCTCTTGATCCATTCTATGCCCAAGATGATCCCAAACCCCACAAAGTTAAGAACAAAGCAATCACACACAAAAGAGAAACCATGTCTCGACAATACTAGGCCACGACACAACATGCACAAACTGGACAAACTCCCAACTGGATTAGTCATGATCAATGGTCTATCACAAATCTAGGGTTCCAAACCCAAGCGACACAAAAGCTCATTGCAAACGAATGAATGTGATGCTCTTGTATCAAACAAAACTCGAACTGAAACACCTTGAACAGAAAGAGTACCTTGCACCATGACACCCTTCTCCTCTGCGGTAGGGGCTTTCGAAGAAGACGATACTTCCCTTAAAGCATAAGACTTAACCACTTGCTTCCCTTGAGCGGATTCTAGACAATCTTTCTTCTTATGTCCCGGCCTCCCACACTTGAAGCACTTCTTTTCAGCTTTAAGATTGTTGCATTCACTAGCGAAATGGCCCTTCTGCCAACAATTAAAGCAAGTCATTTCTCCCTTTTGCTTCTTTTGGACATCCTATCCTTTCTGTTGTTGCTGCTTTCTCTTCTTATTATTACCACCCTGTTGTGGCTTCTGTTCTTCCTTAGCTGCAATAATAGATACCTTCTTAGGAAACAGACTTCCATGCCTTAAAGCCTTCTCCACGACCTTCTCAAAGCTATCATCGAGGTGATCCACAAGCTGATTCCTAAGATATTCATCCAACCCCAAAACAAACTTCTCATTCTTTTGATAAGGAATATCCACATATGAACGAGCATACTTCGACAAGGCCTCAAAGTCAGAAATATAGTCAAGAACTGGGCGACCATTCAGTTTAAGCTCCACAAATCTCTTAAACAGAATAGACTTCTGCATGGTGGAGATAAATTTTGCTTCAAACTTAGCTTGGAACAATTCCGATGAAATATCGCCTTCAGGGGTCTCAAGTGTGATAGAGTTCCACCAGTCCATTTCTCTGCCCACCAACTGCCATGATGTAAGTTTCCTTTTTGTTGCATCATCAATGCTTAAGTCCTTGAAGATTCGAACACAAGTATCCATCCGCCTCTAGACTTCTTCAACTGGTTCAGTGCCGTTGAATTATTTTCCCCTCAATGAGAAAAAGTCTTTGCATGGCTTTGCAAATTTCAAGGCACTGGAACTTCAACATCAACTGTAGCTGCTACTGGAGTGGGGTTCCGTCGAAGGCATGCTTCAATCATGGCTTCAAACATGGCCGGGTAATTAGGTGCCCCGCCATTACCCCTCCAGGCACAACTTCTTCCCCAGCAGAATGTATCGTATAACGTCGACTCATTCGAAATATGTAAATTAGAATGATTACTACTTTCAAGAAAAAACTGCTATAGGAAGTACAAACGCTACTATTATATATGCTAATAGTAAGAATCCAACTGAAATCTACAAATACGTCTCTCGTACGTAATTATGTCTTAGAACTTTGGCCACAATCGTTGACCGAGTCTGATACCAAATGTAACAACCGCCCACAACCCCCGCACTATACAAGAGGAATAATGCGTTGAAAGGTGTATCAGGCAGCTATGGGCGATCATCAAGGTATGATACGTAAGCGGAACCTGTAGCGAACTCATAGTGCAAGGATAAAATATAACAGATCATATACAATAGGTAGTGATAGTGAAGCAGAAAATACTAAACTTTCATGACAACTAGAAAGTATTTCCCATACACGTGGATAACAATAGTGTTTGTACAATTTGCCTCACTACAACTGTAACACCCCGCATTTTTTTTAATGGGAAAGTCTAAAAGAACACAAAATTCTGACATGAAATTGAACACACAAAATCTGAGCCATTAGATCTCCCCCTGAATTACACCTCACACATAAAGACAAACAATTCTTGTGGTCTGGATTTTGTGTACACACTTTTGTGTCTAATTTTGTGTCCCTATAGTCGCTCCCTTTTTTAATACAATTAAAAATGTGCATGTAAATATGTGCATAAACATAATTGAGAATGTGTTTTTTTAGAGAATACATTAATGTTAAAAATTAATGTGCAAATGAATTTACAATTAAAATAAAAAGAGATTAGTGCATAAAAGTAAATACAGTATGTAAAAAATGGTAATGTATCAGTGCAATGCATGCGATAAAAAGGAAATTGATTTCATGCAAAGGTATTAGGTTGCGTGCAGTGAATGTATTGCATTAAAGGGTATCATAATCAGTACATACTAATACGCAAACAAAAGAAATAGGTGAATTAACGCATGCAATTAATTATGTGAATATGAATGTATGTATAATTAAGAATAAATTATGAAACTAATATTGTATTGTTTATGCATACAATAATTAAAACATACATATGCATGAACGTAAATTAAATAAAAGAGAAAAGAGTGCATAACTTAATATGCAAGCGGTAACGAAAGAGCTGATGTGTTAATGCATGCAATAAAAATAATAAATGCATATGCTAAATGCAATTAATTATATGAGAGAAAATGCATAGAATAATTAAAACATAAATATATAATGCATTGAAGAAGAAAGAATTGAGCGTATAAAAGAAGAATACACTAGTTGCAATAATAAATTAAGGATGGGGGGAAGAATGCATGTAAATATATTCAATTGCACAAGATAAAAGAATACCAATTTCAAAATAAAGATTGCGCACAAACAAAAAAATGTATAGAAATAAATGTAATCCAAGAAAAGAAACCGTATGAAAAAAAGAGGGAAGATAATAACAAAAAGAAACATTAATATAATTGATGCAATTAAAGGAAGGTCTAGAAAGAGAGAGTTGAGGAATTAATTGGAATGTATGAAATGCATACGTTGAGGAGAGAATAGAATGTATGCAAATATATATATACACACACACACATACACACACACACACAAACATATATATATATATATATATATATATATATATATATATATATATATATATATATATATATATATATAGGGAAACAAGCGGTGAATTAACGAAGTAAATTGCAATGCAACATTGAAAATAAAAGTAAATGTAATTTTTGGCGTCTAAAATTCAAAAGTAGTGAATTAATTGCATGCAACATGAAAGGATTAAGGCATGCCATAAAACATGCAATTAATTAAGGGAAGAAAAAGAGGCACATTTAATTTAAAATAAAGACAATTGAACGTTAAAAATAGAAAAAATGTAGCTAAATAAGTGGGCTTGGACCCAACTTGTTTCTGGGTGCATGCTTGCGTTTATGGTGCAGCATACCTGGGTTGGTCTAGCGTACTCTAGAACATTCTTTTCTTTAGCGAGATGTAAGGTTTAGATGGATTCTATTTTAATCCTAAGGCCCTATTTGTTCTAAACTACCTATAAATAAAACTTTAAAACCAACCCTAAAATTCACAATCCCAAAGCTACGCTAAAGTTCTGCTTCTTCTTCCTTAAGAAATCCTCTTCTCCTCTAAAAATTAATGGTGATGTTGTAACACTACTTCAACTCTAATTAAATTAATTATTCTTCTTCAACACATGATAGATGAAGATCAAAGATTATATTTAGAATTTCTTCTATTTCAAAATAAAGAGAAAAGGGGTTTTGATCTACAATCTACGCCGCAAGAAAAGGAAGAATTTTGGATGCTAATCTAAATCAGACCTAGGAAAGCAAAAATCATTGTAAGTGGATTTAAATTACCCTTGGTGAACAATAGTACATGTACCATTTAGCAATTCCCCATGTTAATTTGTTTAATTCAATTGAAATAATTCAGATTTTATTTCATGTGTATTTTGTTCTTCTCCTTCCCCTTTCCTTTTTATTTTTAAGATTAGGCTAACTTCGAGCCTAATCCAAATCTCGCTGAAAAGCATGTGTGCGAACAAAGATTGGAATAGTGAAAATGATGTTTGGGAAATTGGAAATAATTTGTCATTGGGAAATTGAAACAACTTGTAAGATGAATTTTTGTGCATAATTCACGAATTGGGGAATTGTGAATAACATATAACATAACCTGAGTTTGGGAAATTAGGGGAAATTGACACATATATTAACCTAGAACATGAAAGAAAATATGTGCGATTAAAATTGAGAACGATTAGATATGCTTGGGTATGTTGAATCAAGAATTTATGAATGAACTATATGTACATAAGAAAAGTTAGAATTGAAGATTTAAACATATGGGATTATAAGTTGAATTAGGATTTATGCAATAAGAATGAGGGATGACATGAATTATTGATGACTTTAAAGAACAATTAATTTGGGTATGATTAAGTATAACTTATATACATGAAAAGTTGGGCATAACATATAATAAGGATTATTGGCATAACTATGTACGAGATTATGTAATCGTGCCAGAATTTATGTATCCAAGTCAAATTGGAACCATAAACATGAAATTGGGTTTAGAAGCATGAACATGAATTATTGGATTGGGATAAACAGGCATATAAAACCTAGATTGAAATTGTATAGGTTAGTTAAAAGATGAACATGCCTAACCCGAGGTTAGATTGAGTTGCGGTGTAAGTCTGCCCGGAACCACCCTGCACATCCAGCAACCGCAACAACAGGTCAAATGTGAGAGGTTAGCACATTAAGCCCAAAACCCGAGGTTAGAACGAGTTTTCGGTAGAAGTCTGCCCGGAAACACCTGGCATATCCAACAAGCAACATGTCTAATGTAAGAGGTTGAGTGCATTAATAAAAAGATTAATGCTATGAAACAAACATGTTAAGTGTCCTAAGGTTAAGTAAACGGAGGCATATAGGCAAACTTAACCAACATAATAATGGGGAATGGTAGCAAACCTTAGTTAAGAAAACTAAGTAAATAATGATGGATTATGGAAACATCAACAGATACGAGTATAACTGAATGAGAAGATAATTGGTAAGCTTGTTATAAGACAAGTAAGAATTATAACGTAGGTTATAGTGATTGATCCAAAGATGAAATAACTTATGAAAGAATGCAAGCCATACTTAATTGAAGATTAAGTAATCCGTGGGAATGGGAATAAAACCATGAATAGGGAAAACATAAGTTATATGGGTAAGGGGAAAACTTATTAGTAAACCTTAGTTAAGATTACTAAGTTAATAAGTAAACGATAAAGAGAATCTGTTAGTAAACCTTAGTTAAGAGAACTAAGTAAACAATCATGGAAAGTCATGTTGGTAAACCTTAGTTAAGAGGACTAAGTAAATAATTACATAAAGTCATGTTTGAGCTTATTAGTAAACCTTAGATAAGAGAACTAAGTAAACAATTAAAAGATCGCGACTACATAAGAAATAGGGAAAGACTTATGAAAAAGAAACTTGGTAATTTAAGTTAAAAACTAATATGGATGAGATAACCAAGTTAAAAAGAAAACCTAATGAGATAGAGCAAGCGTATAACTAGAAGATTAGACTTAAGGGCTAATAACACGAAAGGGTAAGGCGCTTGGACCAGTCCATACGATAGGGGATGAATAACCAAACACGGTAGATCATCACGATGCCGCAGGGCGCAAGGGGGAGTGAACGTCCATCTGATCATGCAGAAGGCTCCAAGGGACTGGGTTACGAAGCACGTGGCTTTTGGGGATGTAAGGGTACTCTTGGTATCCCTCTGTGAGTGGCAGATGATACGTCTGTGCTCATAGAGGTTAGGTCTGCGTGTGAAGAACCAATGAGTGTGCCTTGATTGCAAAACAAGAGGCAATCAAAAGACTAAGATGGACCAATGTGATTCGGCGAGACCAGTTAGTGCCCTGTGATAGCAACTCGTCGTCTACCTACCATCTTCAGTCAGTACGTGAAGCAAGAAGGCGGAGAACTCCAAAAGACCATATACTTTGCTATCTAGTTATGGGTGAGGTTGGCCTATAGGATTGAAGGGCATAGGGGGCTGGGGTTACAGTTCTCATTCTTGATATTCTTGGGTGCCTTTTATTAGTTGAGGGAGGGGTCTAGTGGGACCATAGCCACTATAAAAGCAGACCTTAACATCTGCATCCGTAGATATATGAAAGCTCCCGACCGAGTTCCGTGTTTCTTGGTTATCCCTGCCACGGGACTCGAGCGCACATATAGAAAAAAATGTGCAAATAGACATCAAGTATGATTGGCGATACGTATGTGGGGAAAGTCTAGGTACACTCATGTCGCTCTGGGTGGTGTACCATGGACTAGAGGGCATTATTTGATGACAGAATCTAGTAGGATCTAGAATGGAAGTCCAAACGCTTACGTAACACAGTGATGACAGTTTTATGCAAACGTAGCATTGATATACATACGACATGCAACATTGGATAAGGGACTGCGTACATACGATGAAGACCATGCAAGTAGAGCATACCTTAATTGGGGGTAGCTAAATATACACTATATTAGGTTAATCTACTAAAGAGTAGATGGGTGTGATGTGTGTGTAAGCCTTGAGTGCTAATAACACAAAGAACCTAATAAATAAGAAAATATAATTGAATGGTATATGTAGGATTAGCCAAGATGTGTAGTTTAGATTCATTCACACAGAACTTATGTTCTGACCCTCTCCTTATAACATTCGTAGGTTAGGTTCATGGCAGAGACTGTATAGCTTTGGATACTGGTTTAGCAATATTATTATTAAGGAAAAGCTATGTTTCAACTACATTATATTTTATTCCTTCCGCTATGAGATGTTTTCCGAACTCTAACAAGTTTTATGTCTCTATTTTCTCTGCAAGATACCAGAGCAAACCAACTCGTGTTTAGATGGATTGGGATTTTGAAAAAAAATCGATTCGTCGGAATTCAGGTTGTCACATCAAGTATCAGAGCTTCGGTGTAACACCCCACGCCCGCTATGGTCACTCTCTAAGGGAATGCCATAACATCGGTGGAGTATTTTAAGTGGATATAGAACAGAAAAATTACAACAAGACAGATATAAGTACTACTTGAAAATTTCAAAACATCATTTCATTGCAGCGGATAGTAAAACATGTTTGGTTACATCTCAAAAAGCCATAATAAGAGTCAAGTACAAAATATCCATCCTGATAAATAAAAGTACATAATCCCAATACATGAACAGATAGCCATAAAAGTAAGGGTAAGCTGAGCTCTACACCTATGGTCCAAGCTCCACAAGAGAATAAAGCAGCCAGATCAAAGCCCACTCGTACTGGGCCCACTCTGATAACCTGAGGGTTGGGAAAAAGATAAAAACAACGGGGTCAGACATAAGTCTGAGTGAGTCCTATAACTTTAACAATACAATCATTAAAGTAACCAGAGAAGACATAAACTTGACCTACGGTAATATCTGGGGATGAATGGCTACACTAAGCAGCTTGGTAGACTTAGGATAAACTAAGATAACCGTAAGGACGCATCTACCCACCCAAGGATAATTACTAACTGCACCACACCAGTCATTCCTACTTAAAGGTTGATCCCTTCCAAGGACTTAGAAAATTTCCCCAGTAGTTTCATGTACTCCTAGCCCACTACATAGGTGCCGTCTGCCCCTATCTCCACTAGGTGTACTCAGTAATTCTTACCCAGTAGTTTCGTGTACCCCTACATAGGTGTCGTCTGCCCCTATCTTCATTAGGTGTACCCACTACTCCCCAGCGATCGGCTCCCTACCGTAGATACCCGTGCTGGTCCCACAGTGGGGTGTATCACTCCCCTAAAGTGGCAACCCAATACTATCAACGGTGCACGGCTTTATATCTACACGATGCAACAACGGCTTATCTATCAGCCCGGGCCCACACACGCATATGAAACCCGTTGGACTTGCGTTGCCACCGCTAACCCGTTTTGGCCTCTTATAATCAAGCCCAATATGTGTGTCCCGTCACTCGACATGGGTCGAGCCCACAAAGATACGTTTGGGATATTGGTTGAAATGGGCCCCTACAAGCTTCCCACCTAAGCTTGTCACATATCTAGTGTATCCCACTTAACCCTTTAATCATGTTTAATTACATGTTTCCACTTGGTTAAGTATTCTAATCGTATTTTATATTGCCACCCAAGGCAACCCACTAGATTCCACATGCCACCCAAGGCAACCACTAAATTTCCACATGCCACCCAAGGCACCCACTTAACCCCTCATGTCCCACTACATGCTAATATGGTTAAGTGTTTCTTAATTAATTAAGACCGTGATCTCCCATAAAGACCTCCCACATTAGACTGGCTGTTATGACCGCCTGGTTAAGCCGGTAGAGTCCGGGCAGTCTTACGTCATAACAGAGCCTAACCTCGTGTCTTTACTTTAATCACGTATTTAATTTATGGCTAAGACCTCTCACATTGGGCTGACATTTGTAGCAACTGGTTAAGCCGGTCGGGTCCGGGCAGTTTTACACTACAAATGAGTCCAACCTCGTGTCTTAGTCGATTAATTACACCTAATTAATCACCCCCATATTAATTATCCCTAATTAATATCAAGTTTTTCATAACATGGGTAGACCTAACTCAATAGGTAAATTCCCATGGGGTAGACCTAACTCAATAGGTAAATTCCCACTTATGCTTATTCATTTTATGGTATGCTTAATCATAACCATTTCACACCATTTCATTAACATGTCTGTTAACCCCATCGTTTCCCCACGTACTTATGCTAACACGACATATTTCCAAGAGAAGATTCTTTCACAATTAACATGGGTTTCATTTAGCATACATTAGCATTAACATGGGTTAAAAGGTGTCCACCTATATCATGACATTAACCCAACTAGCATTACTAAATAACCCAACTTGCATGAACATACATATGTCATGTATAAAGGCAACTTGCATAAGTGTTCATAGGTTATACAAAGGTGAACTTGCATGTGTCTTAAAGGTGTGAACTTACACAACATGTTACATGTTAACTTGCATAACATCATACACATAACTTGCATAATATTATAAACATAACTTGCATATCAACATACACATAACTTACATAGCATCATGCACATACTTGCATAACATCATACACATAACTTGCATAACAACATGCACATAACTTACATAACATCATACACATAAACTTGCATCACATGTTGAGCTTGCATATAAGCATACACATAACTTGTATAACATGTTGAGCTTGCATATATGACTTGCATCTTAAAGGAGGGTAAACATGCATACACATATATATATATATATATATATATATATATATATATATATATATATATATATATATATATATATTCATAGCATATAAAGGTGCCATCTTGCATATGTATGCATCACATTTAAAAGGGTAAACTTGCATGTCATGATTTATGCATAATACCAAACACTTAGCATGCATAAAACCACCTACTTAGCATGCATAAAATCAATTAATTATTATGCATAAACCCACCACTTAACTTGCATAAACCCACATATCCAACTTGCATAAACTCACATATTCAACATGCATAAACTCACATATTCAACATGCATAAACTCACATATTCAACATGCATAAACTCACATATTCAACATGCATAAACTCACATATTCAACATGCATAAACATAGGATTAATATTAAACATAGATTAGCATATTCACATCATATCATATGACTTGAAAACCCATTAATCCTCATGCAAAACCATAGATCTCATCATATCTCATCTACTTAATTTAGCAATTGATCATCAAAGTGATAGAAACTCACCAAAACCTAGATTAGCAACCTTACGAAGTGGAATTAGTTGAAGAAGATGTTGATTAGAGGTTGATTAGCTTGCAACTCTCTTCATTGATTTGTGGAGGCCATGATCAAGTTTCATTTTGCCATAGTTTAGTTACAAGATCTAATTATGAATGAATTAGGGTAGGGTTAGGGTCTTTTTTATAGGATTAGGGAGTGTTTTAGGCCCTTAGATTAACCCTAGATTAGATTAGGACCCTTAGATTTCGGAAATCTCTAGAAACCAGCCCTCCAAGCCAGCCTAAAACCCAACCTGGTGCACCCAGGTTCTCTGGACGTCGCGCCCATGTCGACAGGCAAGTCGACCCCCCCTGTCGACAGGCCTGTCGACAGCCCTGTCGACATGGTTAGGGCGGGAAGCTTCCCGCCTACCCCCGCTGGCTCCATTTTGAAATCTGATTTTAAATCTTTAAATCTGTTTTTAGCTTTAATTTTTCTGCAAACTTCATTGGGCCTTAACTGGGCCATACGGACTCCGATTTTCGAAAACTCGGACTCTATTTCGCGTATTTTTCTGAGACGAACGCAATAACGCAGCCCGTTACCCCCAATTCCCACGCCTGAGATTATTTATCCTGTAATTAGTGAATTTTAGTATTAACTAAAATTCGGGGTGTTACATTCGGTTTACGATCCTTATGTAGATAATGAGTGTACGTATTTGTATTTTCTAAAATATAAATATATTATATATATAAACCTTGGTCCAGACACTACAACGGATTTACCTTTTAATAGCACGTGAAAAACGCTATAATAGGCTACCATAGCATTAGTGACGACGCTATATAACGACATGTTATAATAGCCTCGATATATCTTATAGCTCTAAATTAAATGCTATTGTATCAAACATTTTATAGCACACATATATCGGTATGAAAAGCTTTTCATAGCGTTCCACCCGTGCTAATTTATTGGTCTTGCTAGAGTTTCATTTTATTTTTTATAGCATTAACCATGTTTCCACAACAAGTATTCAATGATATAAAATAGTTTTCCATAGCGGTTTACTTTTCTCATAGATCTTTTTTTCTGCTATTTTTTTTTTCTATAGCGTTTTTCCTTTGATATGAATTTTTATATTTTCATTTACTTCCATAGTGCTCATTTTCAGTTATTAATATGTTTAATATAACACCTTTTTTCTATGATGCTCTTTCCATAATGCACTATTCTGTCGCTTGAATTGAGCACATTAAAGACAATTAAATAATAAATAATACAATACTATACATTGCAATACAGAGAGCATATTTGATTTCAACATTTTATTTCAACGGCAAAAAAGGTCTTACAATAGTTGATATAACTAAGTTTGTACACAGTTAATGGCTAAATTAGTTTAGACATACTTTCAAAACAAAAATACATCAAAAATCCCAAGTCCCTGGCCTGTAAGCTTGTTCACTACATATATTCCAAAACCTGCAATTCACAGTAATGCAAGTTAGAAAAGTACTATCTTTTTTAGGTGTCGTAAAAAGGTGTGTTGACTATAAACCTTTGACTTTTGCTGCATTCGGATTATACGGTTCAATTAACCAGCAATTAAATAGAAAAAAACAATGTAGAAAGTGCAAAATAAAGTGTAATAACATATAAAAATAGTGTTATTTTTGCTGTAGAAGAGCTAGTATAGGATGCCCTGGCTTAGAGGTTGTGGTACCATTGAGCATACTGCATGTAAATCAACCTGCCATTTGTTTTTATCAGTATTAGTACATTTACTGTTAGATACATCGTATCATAATTTGAAGTGATGGTTCCAGTTGCAGTAGTATACCTTGCACATAGCTAAGACACAATTGATGCATCGCTTCTTTGAAGAGCCACTGTGAATGCCTAGCTGAATTTGTGTTCGTATATCAACCTTGTCAATTCCATTGTTGGATCATGAGGGGCCTCAATTTGTTGAAAGAAATAACACCTGCAAGTTATTACATAAAGGGAAAAAAATTGTTTACATTGCGAATCAGATTCATTACTACTAAGTAGGATGATATGTTATTTATTCTCAGCACATGTCAATTGTATCTAATTAACAAACTGGAGTTTGAAGTAATGTTACCTCTGGAAATTATTTATGATTCTACATATGTCATTTTGTATTCAATCTATTCAGTTGACCGTTGCTTGAAGCATTGTGCTACAGAAGTTACAATTCAATTTGTTGTAGCTTTTGTATCTAAGTGGTTTTCCTGTGTTCAGGCTCCATCAAAAATTTGTTATTAGCTTAATGTAGTATTTACCCTCAGTTATGCCATATGTTATCATGAAAAGTCAACTTGTAAATAGTCCTATAATGAAATACATTTTGGACCATTGAGTATTCTGTATTCATGTAGTTTTAGAAAATGCCTTTCCTTGATATTATTATCTAAATGTTGTTCATTGTGCGAGTATTCCCTACAAACCAAAAAAATAATGTGCCTAAGAACAGAAACTGCATAAATATATTGTCCATTTTTTGCCGAAACAAAAGAATTCAAGGGTTGAAATTGGTACCATCTCTGGAAGTCAACCCGTGGAACCATTTTTCTACTGAATTTCAGTCGGATTTAGTGCATTTGTGCTTCCAGTTACAACAATATCTTGCGCTGGCCATCTACTAGCTCACTACTGAGATTGTTTGTTATTAAAGAGGCAGAATTGATTGCATCCTGGAAAAATAAGGTGGTCCAAATACTTTGATTAACCGATGTGCAATGAAATAGATATACATAATGGAAAAAGGAAAAATAAAATGACACAAGCGAATAAATTTTGAAGAGCAGTTGATTCAACCAGCACATACAAAGCATTGTACTATGTAAAATATTTTTATTTGTAAGTTTTAATTAAGATTCCATCCATATATCCCGGAATGGAAAGAGATGTAAAACAGATGGAAATAATAAGATTACAAGGATATAGAATAGTTAGTCTTCAATATGCATAACCAAACATGTTTTCTTTGTAGAATGAAAAATACAAAAAACCACACCGTCACTAAATCTCCTAAATACAAACTTCACCGGTTAGAAGACCCTTTTAGATAAAATGTTTGTTCGGTCTTTCATCTATCATAATATTATTTCCATCCAATTTGTTGTGTGCCCCCTGACCCCAATTGCTCGGTCTTTCATCTGTCTATCTACTTCACCAGTCATAATATTATTTCCATCCAATTTGTTTTGTGCCCCCTGAACCCAATTGCTCGGTCTTTCATCTGTCTATCTACTATACTGATTAATTCACCTAATTATTAGATGTGGGGCTTGGATGAGATGTGCACAGGAAGACATGGAGATTTGACCATGGATGATTTCATCCGAATAATCATTGTCACCAGAGAGTATAATAATAGAAAGAAAATGAATTGTGCTTTCTCTTTGAGCACATTGATCATTTTGATCTTAAATCTTACTATTTTTTATCAATCAGGTTAACCGGGCACCTATCAAAACTAGTAACATTGGTCTGATCAAGTTTCACAGCGTTTCGTATTAACTCGGCTCAACATTGTTTACATAAAAACAACCAAATACTCCAAATAATCAAATACTCCAAAGAAACAAAACCAATCTTTCCTATACCAAGGCAATAATTTGCAACTAAACCCTCCAAAATAATTAAATCATAGAAAGGTCGGCACCTAATTACAAAAATGATCCATAATTAGGGCATGCACTTCAACCAGGGATTTTCTTTTTCCCAGCTTAGCCGCAAGATTTAACTTCTGTATATAGTGGTATACATGAGAGTTATCACTAATATCACCAATATCACTTGTAAGTTTTTTTTCCATTGTTGACCACTGAAAAGGTACAGGTTGACAGAACATGAAGAATGATACAGGGATGATAAGTTATGTTCAGATGGCACATGCATACATCACCCTCAATCATACAAATGGTTTATGGCATAAATATAATCATCCACCGCATTAATATCAATGATAAGTTAAGGATGGAATATTTAAATATTTAAGAATAGACCAAATGCTATTGTTCAGTGTAAAATGCTAATCATACCCTTAAAGTAATCGCCAACGAAGAATGTGCAGAGTCGAATTGCTGTTGAGCTGCAGCTGTGTGCTCACTAATCCCTTTCTGGAAGGTTTCTTCCACTTGATCGAACATTGCCTTACATGATTGCTCAAATGCTGGAATCACAGACGATTCCAAACAAGATCTCAATGTTTCCTGTATTGCTATGCCTAGTTGTATAAGTTCATTACTAAGAGGTTGACAACCATGTAAACTAAGTTTCTGAACTGTAAATCCGAAGGTCTTGAGATTGAATCTCTCAGACATCGTTTAAATTTTCAAAATAAAAATAGAGAATATAGTAATTTCATACCAAGAGAGACCCACAAAGAACAAAGTTAAAACCTTGTATTTTTATCCAAAGTATCAGAAAGTACAAAATGTCATCATGAGGTCGATACCTGAAGAGCTTGTTTTCCTGAAGTTTGGAATTATGCTTGAATTTATCTAGCAATTGTGCCTTCAAGTTTTGAATTTAATGATTTATCGAGCAGGTTAACAGCCTTGTCCCCAATACCTCTCTACAAAATAAATGTAAACTTAGTACATATAGGCGGATTACAGCAAAATACATGTACAAGCATAGGATCAAGAAGTAGGAACCTAGAAAGAATCAGCTACGGTAGAAGAAATGCATTTTTCAATGATGGGAATGAGCATTTGATTTAGCATAGGACCTACAGTAGAGATCTCCTTCTTAAATGTCTTCTCCACCATAGCAGGTAGATCCTTGGTCATGTAACTTGTTAGCAAGCTTGTTAACTGTTGCATGTGCTTCTTCTCAGCTTTATCATGCTTCGGCCCAAGGCAGTTTCAATCCTCTTTCCTTCTTTGTTGACTGATCCAGAGACAGCTGAATTCATCTGCTTTTGCAATTCCTCATGCATGTTTACAACTGTTCTCATACAGTAAATAAGATGGATAAAACATCATCAAACACATAATTAAAACTGCATAAAGTAATTATTTTCATGTATATAGAACATTCATTCCTTATTGCACACAGTTAAGCTACTCCCAAAAATCCATTCATGTAAATACCACACACAATATAATTAGTATAAATAGAATAAATACATCTCTACGGCACTAGAATAGCCTCAGTCCATATGTAAAACACTCATCATTAGCAAAAATTAAACAAAGATCATTTTTCTTAAAAAGAAAAAACAGGTAAATGATACAATGCATGGTGTAACTAAATTTAAGAGAATTAATTAGCAAATATCTGATTTGAGAAAGCAGGCCTTCAAATTCTTAACATTTTAAAAAGTTCATCCATTAGTATCAGGATCAGTCGTACTAAAACTTTAATGTCAAATAGGCAAGGCCATCTTGAACTCAAATTTCTTTAATTAGTTATGTCTAGCAACTAATTTATTATATATTAATACTTTGGGCCTTAATGAGGTCGGTCTTGTTTATAGGTGGTATCATTACTCATGTAAGTAATGAAACTTTGATGTCTAAGTTTCATATAAATAAATTGGTTTGGGAAAATAATACACTAGTTCAGTTCATCTCAAAAATGAAAACAAATACCATGCTTTCCTTATACATGATAATCTCTTTGCAATTGCATCTCTACCAAATTGTCCCTATACTATTTCATCAAGCTTCAAAACACACTTTACCATACAAAGCATGCTCCATACGGTATTTGATATAAACAAGTTATTCAGGTGATAATCAAGTACAATATCTTCCACCTTAGAACTTGTATTATTCAATTTCACTTTTAAAAAACCAATGTAACTCACATCGACTTCTAACTTATTTAATCCTTCGAACTCATGATGTATCAGAACAGGACTAACGGCTATTCAATCCATATGCCTGTGTCACCAATAAACTATAAATGTACAACATCTAGTTACAAAACAACACATGCCTATGTCATTAATACAGAACAATACACAATCACGTAGTATAAGTAGAATACACTGAGTCGGAAAGGAACAGATAAGAATACACTAAATTTCTGTAACTATCAGAAAATACTCAAAGTTTAAAACTCCATTTTGGACATTGTAAGGACATCCATAAATTTTGACATCTTATTTATACATAGCTATAGCAAAAACAACAAATTAAAGAAAAAAACAAACTAACAATATTCAACTAATAAAGGGCTAACAAAATCATGCTAATGTTCAATCGAATCGAGGCAAGAGAAAATCATACCAATTTTTCAACCCAAAAGCAGCCATCTCCTCCACTGATGCATAAATGTTGACTTCCATCATCAGTTACTTATATGATTTCATAACCATCCCTTTCCATGATGCATAGAAGTTTATTTCCCATCATCAATTAGTTTTAAATTTTCATGCTTTTCTCGGCACCTGTTGCTTAATTTCAAATGACATAGCATAAAGAGAGAAAATGAAAAATGTTAAATATACCTATATAGTACATTCCTATGAAAAAGAAGAGCCTTCACTGTCAGTAGACAAACAAAGAAACCAACCTCAGAAGTAAGCTAGTGCAACCTTCCTTAAAAACTAAATCTCGATAATATATTTATTAAAGGTATATATGCAGTAATAAATTTTCAATATTTATACATAGAAAATAATAAATCTAAATCGCTAAGAATATCAAAATACATCTTTTGTTTGTGTAACGACCCAAAAAATCTGAACCAATTTAAAATTTTTAAATTGGCTAAAATAATGTATTTTAAATATTTAAAATAAATATTTTAAATAATGGCGATGAAAACTGAGTTTGAATCGACAATTGAAAACGAATATAATTAATTATAATTATAAACAAGGCCTGAAATGGCGTGGCAGGTTTCAAAAATTGAGTTCAAACCTCGTCGGACTATACCGGGTGCAAAACAATCCGGATTTTAGTGAAACCAAAAATATTTAAATCTGTTAGTGAATATCTTTCTAACGAATCCGACCAATCGAAATTTGATAGCGGGAATCAAAAGATATGTCCAGTTGAAAATTCTGAATAGTCGCTATGGAATTCAGGCCCTTAAAAACGGACATTTTGCAAACGACCTCGGATTTCGATGAAACCACTTTTGGTAGATCCGCAGTGTCAAGTTATTTCTAGGTTTCAAATTTCATAATTTTTCGAATCAATATGTGAGCGTGGAAAAAGAAAACGCGTTTGACCAGTTTTAGTTGATTTTAATCGACTGGAAAATGGCCATTTTTCTAACGATCTCAGAATTCGACGAAACTAGTTTTGTTAGGACCGTATCGTCAATACGAAGCTAGAAAATATTTTTCGAGAATTTTTCTAGTTAGTATGTGACCTCGGTAAATTGAAAAGTACGTTTAAAATTCAACATAATGATTTAAATGTAAATTCAACGGAAACTATTCGAAACAATCGAATCAGCTTACGATACATATCCCATTGTGTTCGGAATGGGGGTAAAACGCTATGGACGACAGGCGGTGGGCCTCGTTTCGAGGTCGTATGTAAAAGTCAACTTTTTTGAAAAATTAAATAATAAAATAATAAAAATAATTTTAATCCCCTCCTATACCTTGCCCCCCCCCCCCCCCTGTAATTCATTACCGAAATCGAATAACCAGAAGAAAAAAAAACCTCGTCGAAGACGGAGACCGACCGCCATCGCCTCGTCGAAGAGACCCCCGCCTCCGCCTGTTCCCCCTCCATAGATTGAAGTCCCGAACCTAGAACCTCCGACGCCCTAACCTAGAACCTCCGACGTCGAGCCACCCCGCCTCCGCCTGTCCCTCCTCCAACCGCGACCTCCCCGACGCCGCCAAGAGCAGCAGCAGTTCCCCCCCTTCTTCGCAGGAATGTAAGTTGTTTTTATTTTATTTTATTTTTATTTTTAATTCTGAAAAATACTGATTTTATTTTCCTAGAAAAGAATACTATTTTTTTTAGGGTTTAAAAACTGATTTTTAAAAGGATGTAAAACTGATTTTTAAAAGGATGTAAAACTGATTTTTAAAAGGATGTAAAACTGATTTTTAAAAGGATGTAAAACTGATTTTTAAAAGCATTTAAAACTGATTTTTAAAAGGTTTTAAAACTGATTTTATTTTAAGATTTAAAATAGAAAAAGATTTGAACTTTAAATAGAAAAAGATTTGAATTTTAAATAGAAAAAGATTAGAACTTTAAAAAGAAAAAGATCAGATTTTTTAGAATAGAAAAGATCATATTTTTAAAATAGAAAAGACGGAATTTTTATTAAGTAGAAGAAGTAAGATATGATTCTTATATTTTTAAAGCAATAAAAATATAATTTTTACATCATAGGAATATTAAAAATATAATCTTTATTTTTGAAAAGGCGGAATCTATATTTTTGAAATTCGATTTTTATATATTGAATAGCGAAGTCAAAATTCGATTTTTATATATTGAATAACATAGTAAAAATTCGATTTTTACATATGTAGAGAATACGGGCAACAAAGCGACAAAAGGCGAGATTGGCGAAGATTTCTATAAAGGAAGAGTCGTGGTGTTGGATAGCTATTGGTGAGAATTTCTCACTCTTCAATTCCTTTAACTATATATATATATATATGTGTGTTGAAATAAAAGTGAATTGCTATATATAAATATATATCTATATATATATATACGCCCCTCGTCCACAAACCATGGACGATATTTATTGGTTGAAATTGTTGTGAAAATTGATTGATAGCGAATGATTGTTTGGGATTGTTTGTGGTTGATATTGGTTGATTGTGGTTGAAAAATACCCATTTGTGGTTGAGAAATATTTGGTTGAAACCACATAGGATTAGTTTGTGGAAATGAAATAAATATATACATGCCGCCTGCGTGCGAACTAGATGCATGATCCCCATTGTCAAAAACCGCGAGGTTTTAAGGTAGAGCGAGGAGCCATACTAGGGACGGTCCCGGTTTTAACTACCCTGCCGTTATGCTGCCGAAATTTTGAATAATATTCGTGTGTTTGAATTATTTTCATATGCTTAAACTATATTTATTCATTGAATAGAAAACATTCATGTGTTGAATTGATATTCATTCGTTGATTAGAAATTCATGTGTTGAATGGTATTCATATTTTGAATTAAATTGCTTGATAATAAAAATCACATTTTTATCTATATATAGAAACTATACAAAACATTCATGTGTTGAATCGATATTCATTCGTTGATTAGAAATTCATGTGTTGAATGGTATTCATATTTTGAAATAAATTGTTTGATAATAAAAATCACATTTTTATCTATATATAGAAACTATAGAAAACATTCATGTGTTGAATTGATACTCATTCGTTGATTAGAAATTCATGTGTTGAATGGTATTCATATTTTGAAATAAATTGTTTGATAATAAAAATCACCTTTTATCTATATATATAAAATCCTATTTTGTCACCTATATGAACTATATAGAAAAATAGTGTTTTGAAATGAATTGTTTTACAATAAAAATCACATTTTTATTGTATGCATAAATCGTTGAAATGTGAAGTGTTAAAAATAGCCACTTGTTCAAAATAAACATATATGAGTTGAAATATTCATTAATTAGCTAATGAAATAATTTGTGCCTATGTATGTAACATTAGAATGAATGGTGTTTTTAAACCAAATAGAAATCAAATATGAAGTTGAATAGAAAATGATAAATGATAAGAACTGTATATATATGTACATGCATATTCATTGAACAGGTTATAGCAAAGGGGCTAGAGAAGAGGAATAAAATTTTGTGCCCGACAAATAGGTACACATTTACTGTTTTGTTTGGGTGATGATTTTATGAGCCTGTTGGCTAGCCGCTTGGCCTTTTCTTTTTCTTTTTGAGATTAGAAGGACCGGGAAAGCTATTTGCGATTTCCCGATGCTCCCGGTGCAGGGGAGGTTATGGCGAAATTTTCCAAAAATTTAAGGCGTTAGTGAAATATTTGAAGTGAAAACGATATTGAAATCATTGAATGAACTATATTTATATAAATATATAAATATAAATAAAATTAAAACGAAACGAAGCCGTGCAGTTCGTAATTTGAAACCGTGATTTCAAACAACTAGTATGGGGAATCCGACCATTGGATTTTCCCGAAACCGCAACCGTCGGGTTCGCCTTGGAAATATCTTCCCAACGGCACCAACTTTGTAAAAATCCAACGGTTGGATTGTCTGGAATGTTTAATTCAAATCTGAAGAAAAACAGCGCCAGAAGCGATTATATTTATTTATATATATATATAATTATATATTTAATCGAATAACGACGCTGCAGTTCGTATTTTGAAATCGAAACTTCAAATGATTGTACCGGGAGATCCGACCGTCGGATTTTCCCGAAACTGGAACCATTGGATTCGTTTTGAAAAGACCTTTCTAATGATGTAAATTTTGTGAAGATCCAACGGTTAGATTTTCAGATATGTGTAAATCAAATCTGAAGAAAAACAGCGCCACGGCCGCTTTATGGCCCGAAGCGTCGTTTTGAATAAATTAGCTATTTTAAAATAAATAAAAATAGCGATAAATAGTTATAAAATATCATAAGCGATATGGGATGGAAATAAACCGAATTTGCTCGATTTATGTGGCTTTTGATGGTTGAATGTGTTTGGTGTGAAAATTACATTAAAGAACAATATTGGTGTTGTCGAATAATTTAACCATTGAAATAAATTGATTTGAAATTCTAAATATACGAGAATTATTTGAAAAGGCCGAGTTAATTCTCATTTCAAATAATAGACCGACGATTGAAAGTCGAAGATGAAGACGATGGTCGAAGACCGGAGATCTTCACCTCGTTTGGATGGTAACCGAGGTCCTGATTGGGAGGCATCCCGAAATATGGATAATGAGTGGTGATCGTCCAGACGTACGTGGGGATCGAAGGGTTTGCGAGGTATTTAGTGCCTCCGGTTTCGTTCAGACCCAGAACGGACTTGTAAATGGACTGTGTGTCTGACATTGGATTTTATTCTGTGTTGATTGAACTCTGTTAAATATACATCTGCTTGGCGGCAGAGAAATTATTCTTTTGCTTAACGCCCTTCTCTGAGACGCACGAGCTCAGAGGTTGTATATCGATGGACATCAGTCGTATGGCATGAACTGCCTATGTGGCATGCTAAGATGCAGTGATCAGGGCTTCTGTTGAAAAGCAAAGTCTTGTGGTGATGATCAAAGCACCGCCTGTGTGGCGTAGCTTTGTGTATAACGTAAATTCGCGAGCCTCACACCCCGGTATGAACCTAAAACGGGAGAAGGACCTTAGGGAGGGCATGCGTTTCTTTCTAGCTAGGGTGGTGTCAGTGACCTACCAACCCTGACATTTATATACTTTTCACCTATGTGGTTGTTGCTGTTGCGAGGCGTCTCGGTTTGATCGGACGATGCGGGTCCGATGGAGTCATTCGTTGGCTCATTTACACCCCAAAGGGTGGGGAAACGCAGTGTTCAGGAATTTTAATCCACATCGGTGGACCGGCCCTGACGATCCAAGGGCCCACCTGAGTCTGGGTCCTGAGGGGCGGGCTAGAGCGTCTCGAATTCGGTAAGGACTATCTTTTGCCTTGGTTCATGACGGAAATCCAATTTCCAAATACGTGATCGTGCGGTTTTGCTTGTATATATATATTTGGCGACATAGTGGCATGGGACGCTCATGTCGTCTATGATTGATAGTTATGATTTGAAATTGTTTTCAAACATATAAACACTAACAATAATATCAAATGCCTTTGTTTTATTCGTATCAAGCATATTTTGGCCGTTATAAGGTAAAAACTCTATCCTCCGGTTTGCGTTGCATTGTGTGATGGGAACTAAGTCTTATAACGGCTTCATCTTTATAAAAAGCATAGCGATGTTTAAAAGAAAGATTGGTTTTAAAGCACTGGCAATCCAATGGAGTAAACCCGTTCCACGAAAGTGGCGTGGTCCTGTGATTAGCCAAACTATATATGTGTTGAATGGATTTCTCATACCAGTCCCATGACTGACTCGTAGTTTGTTTCACTTTCAAACTCGGGTGCCCCTTTTTCTACATGGGCAGCCTTGTATTCAGGTTTAGCTGATTCTTTCTGGATAGCTGAAGATGGATTCTATCATTTATTTCTTTTTATGCTGCTCAGCTCCTATTGTACATATTTTGTTTATTTCCGCTGTAGACATTTATGTATAGCTGAACTGTATTTGTACTAAGTAAGATCCTGTATACTGTGTAACTCTGATGATTACTTTTATCCAGTATATTCTATTGTTCATTATCTGGTGTAATTATTTAATTTTTGTTCTGCTATTATCTGTTTCTGTGTTATATTCCAAAGATAACCCTGGTCTCCGTCTGAACGGGATTTCGGGTCGTCCCAACGTGGTATCGGAGCTTTGGTTAAGCTTAGTTCTGAAATATAACATTTGAACGAACTCGTCAGAAATAGAACCAGTAGTGTTCTAGGACGGGCAACTCAATACAGATAGGATCAGTAATATCCTCGTATGAGTAGCAGAAAGAAATAACACCTCGATAGACACATTTACATTCAAGTATTTGTCTCTATATTTTGAAATATCTTTTCTGTTGACCTGACACTTGATCTGCTATTTGCAGAAGAACTAGAAAATGAGTGCCAGAAACAGAAGAAGTAATACTGACCCGGATATAGAAGCTCTATTCATGAAATATAGAAATCTGGGTGGAAAACCCTTTACGGGTGAAGAAGCAATTATGAAAACACAAGCTTGGATTCGTTCGGCTGAGAAAATCTTCGAGGCATTAAAGCTTAGGGATGACCAGAAAAGATTACTAGCCTCCTGGGCGCTCAAAGAAGAAGCTTTGTTCTGGTGGGATTCAGTTATTAAGGATAATCCAGAAGGTGATATCACCTGGGACAGATTCAAAGTGATTTTCTTAGAAAGATTTACTCCTCCCGAAGCAACTGAGCGATTATGCGATGAATTTTCTTATCTGATACAAGGAGACATGACCATTCCCGAATATCATAAGAAATTCAATGAACTTTCTCACTTTGCCCCTCATCTAATTCAAAATCCGAAGAGGAAAAATATGAGATTTATTCACGGACTTCAAAGGAAATACCAGAATAAGGTATTGGGGCATGTGAAGCTTCCTTTTTCTGAAATGATATATATGGCCTATCAGTATGAAGATCTCCATAAGAAAGGAATGTTATGCGACGAAGAAGAAGTCTATTCTAGTGACAAAACAGAGTTAGAAACTGATATTCCTGAAGCCAGTACAAGGTCGGAGATCAATAAGAAGCCCAGTGCCAAGAGGAAAAGGGCCGAACCTGGGAACGAACGAATAACGACCGCCACGTGCTCAAGCTGCAATAGAAAAGGACATTTGGCGGTGAGTTGTAGATCTTGGAACAAACGAAGAAAGAGTGGATTTGAACCCAGTAAGAAGGTTCCTGAGGGCAGAGGATGCCATAAGTGCCATCAGGCGAGGCACATTGCAAAAAACTGCCCGCTATCTCAGAAGACTGAAATAGTCCAAGTAAATGAAGTAGCAGAAACTTCCGAGCCCTCAGCTAGTCAAGAAAGGGCTGATGTTTTAGAAGGCACGCTAAATGTCAAAAACATTCCAGTTAAAGTACTGTTTGACACAGGCGCGTCACAAAGCTTCATTGCAAAGGATGCAGCTAAGAAACTGGATTTGAATTTGAAAAAGCTCAAAGAACCAATGACTGTCCAGAATCCGGTTGGGGGTTCAATTGATCTCAGTTGGGTTTGTGGAGTCCCAGTTTCTTTCTCTCGTTATAGGTTCCCTACCATCGCAGCCGTTATGAATTTTAAAGAGTTTGATCTTATCTTAGAGTTAGATTGGTTGACCAAATATGAAGCTGAAGTTAAATGCGCCGACAGAGTCGTAAAGGCAAGATTAAATCAGGTGATTATATAACCATTCCCTGTGAAGGTCAGAATGCTAATAGAAAAGACTTCTGGGCAGCTTTGAATGTTTCTCCAGCCCAAATAGAAAATGTCCCTGAAATCACAGAGAACATTCCTGACCTCATCAAAGACATTCCTGTTGTCAAAAACTATGCGGATGTGTTCGAAGAAGTTGTTCGCTTACCTCCGCAGAGAAAAATAGATTTCAAAATTGCTTTAATTCCAAATGCAAGGCCAGTAGTTCACGCTATTCGAAGAATGTCCTTGAAAGAGAAGGAGGAATTAAACAATCAAACAAGACATCTAGTATGGAAAGGTCTGATCAGGCCTGGTTTCTCTGACTGGGGTGCAGCAGTGGTGTTTGTCCCAAAATCTGACGGTACTCTACGGCTATGTGTGGATTATCGTGATTTAAACAAGCAGACTATAAAGAACAAATATCCATTGCCGCGGATTGATGATTTGTTGGATCAATTAAACGGAGCACAAGTATTTTCACGAATGGACCTAGCTACAGGCTTCCATCAACTTCGAATTGCCGAAGAGTGTGTTCCAATGACAGCGTTCAGAGGCCCCGACTTATTCTACGAGTGGTTAGTAATGCCATTCGGCTTATGTAACGCTCCAGCTTATTTCATCGATCTGATGAACAGAGTATTCAGAGGAGTATTGAATAAATTTGTTCTGGTTTTCATTGACGATATTCTAATCTTCTCTAAATCAAAGGCCGAACATGAAAAGCATCTGGAACAAGTGTTAGAAATTCTCAGACGGAATGTATTAAAAGCCAAGTTTTCCAAATGTATATTCTGGCAAGATGAAGTGAAATTTCTAGGCCATGTTGTATCGAAAGAAGGAATCGTTGTTGATCCAAGTAAAATCACGGCCATTTAGAATTGGAAACAGCCCACCACCCCCACTGAAGTCCGCAGTTTTCTCGGATTGGCTAGCTATTACCGGAAGTTCGTTAAAGACTTTTCGAAGATATATGGTCACTTAACGAAGCTTACAAAGAAGCATTCTAAATTCAAATGGACTCAAGAGAGTGAGGAGGCTTTCGAAGAGCTAAAGTTGAGATTAACAACAGCTCCAGTGTTAACCATCATCGATGGCAACCAAGATTTAAAAGTATGGATTGATGCTTCTAGAGAAGGCCTTGGGGCAGTGTTAATGCAAAGAGGCCAAGTGATTGCTTATGCTAGCCGTCAACTGAAGCCGCACGAGAAAAACTATGTAACTCATGATCTTGAGTTATTGGCTATCATATTCTCTTTGAAAATCTGGAGACACTATCTTCTGGGCGAGAGATTTGAACTGTTTACAGATCATCAGTCATTAAAGTATCTGTTCACTCAGAAGGACCTGAATTTGAGGCAGCAACGTTGGCTGGAGTTTCTTGCAGCATATGATTTTGAAATTCTATACACTCCAGGGAAAGCCAATGTCGTGGCCGATGCGTTAAGCCGAAAGAATGAAATGATCGCCAGTTTCATCATTGCGACTTCGTTGATTGATAAGATATCGGCTCTCCAAGAAGAGGACCAATTTATCAAAGGAATAAGTCAGCGAATTCGTGAAGGCAATGCTTCGGATTTCCAGTTAGACAGCGAAGGGATTCTGAGGTTAGAAGGACGAATTTGCGTTCCGGAAATTCCTGAACTCAGAAGAGATGTGCTTGATGAATGCCACAAATCTAAGCTCAGTATCCATCCAGGTGTGAATAAAATGTATAACGATATCAAACGCACATTCTGGTGGAAGTCGTTAAAAAGAGACATCTCAATATATGTTAGTCGATGCCCTACTTGCTAACTAGTCAAGAGCGACCAATAGAAATTGGCTGGATTATTACAACCACTAGAAGTTCCTGGTTGGAAGTGGGAACATATCTCCATGGATTTCATTGATGGTTTGCCCAGAACCAGGAAAGGAAATGACAGTATTTGGGTGATCGTAGATCGTTTCACAAAGACCGCCCATTTCATACCTGTCAGATCAAACAGAACCGCTCAGAGTCTGGCGCAGATTTACTTCATGGAAATAGTTAGACTACATGGAGTGCCGCTCAGTATAGTAAGTGATAGAGATACAATATTCACTAGCAAATTCTGGGAAGCATTTCAAGTCGAGCTGGGAACGAAGTTAAACTTGAGCACCGCTTATCATCCTCAGACAGACGGTCAGACTGAGAGGGTGAATCGCATTTTAGAAGATCTATTGCGGGCTTGTGTTCTAGATTTCGGTGGATCATGGGAAGACCATCTGCATTTGGCTGAATTCTCTTATAACAACAGCTACCAGGCGAGTCTGACAATGTCGCCATTCGAAGCATTATACGGTAGACCGCGCCGATCTCCTGCTTGTTGGGTCGAGCCAGGAAGTAGACTTGTGTTGGGTCCTGATATGATTCGAGAAGCTGCCGACAAAGTCAATTTTATTAAGAAGCGATTACTTGCCGCTCAAAGCCGACAAAAGAGCTATGCCGATAGAAGAAGAAGAGATATATCCTTTGAAGTTGGCGACTATGTATATTTGAAAGTATCGCCGATGAGAGGAGTTATCCGGTTCGGTAAAACTGGAAAGTTAGCGCCCAAATTTATTGGTCCATTTCCTATTCTGGAACGGATCGGAACTCTCGCTTATAGGGTCAAACTGCCTGACTGGTTGCCTGGAGTTCATGATGTATTTCATATATCTCAACTTCGAAAGCACGTTCATGATCCAGACTTGATCGTGGAAGAAGCAGCTCAGCAAGATATTGAAATTACTCCAGAACTAGCTGTGAGAAGTGAGCCGTTAAAGATAATACGCAAAGAAACCAAAGAGCTGAGGAACAAGAAGGTTCGCTTAGTCAAAGTGCAATGGAGTGGAGATCCGCGAGATTGTACTTGGAAAACTGAGGAGAGCATTCAGAAAGCTTATCCTAGATGCCGAGTGGATATCTCTGATTGACTCCGGTGCAAGGTACATTTACCCTACTTTGCACTACCATTCAATTCTCTACTCTATTGTTATTTTCTTTTCATAGATGTGCACTTTTAATTATATAGTCTGAATGATTTTTTTAAAGGGTATAGGATTTAATTAGTATATTTTTGAAGGTTAAAACAATTGGATTGGTTGTTGTGTTGTGTGATTGTAGATTTATCAAACCACTTTCGACTTTGTTCCTTTTCGGGGACGAAAAGTTTTAAGTGGGGGAGATTGTAACGACCCAGAAAATCTGAACCAATTTAAAAATTTTAAATTGGCTAAAATAATGGATTTTAAATATTTATAATAAATATTTTAAATAATGGCGATGAAAATTGAGTTTGAATCGACAATTGAAAACGAATATAATTAATTATAATTATAAACAAGGCCTAAAATGGCGTGGCAGGTTTCAAAAATTGAGTTCAAACCTCGTCGGATTATACCGGGTGCAAAACAATCCGGATTTTAGTGAAACCAAAAATATTTAAATCTGTTAGTGAATATCTTTCTAACGAATCCGACCAATCGAAATTTGATAGCGGGAATCAAAAGATATGTCCAGTTGAAAATTCTGAATAGTCGCTATGGAATTCAGGCCCTTAAAAATGGACATTTTGCAAACGACCTCGGATTTCGATGAAACCACTTTTGTTAGATCCGCAGTGTCAAGTTATTGCTAGGTTTCAAATTTCATAATTTTTCGAATCAATATGTGAGCGTGGCAAAAGAAAACGTGTTTGACCAGTTTCAGTTGATTTTAATCGACTGGAAAATGGCCATTTTTCTAACGGTCTCAGAATTCGACGAAACTAGTTTTGTTAGGACCGTATCGTCAATACGAAGCTAGAAAATATTTTTCGAGAATTTTTCTAGTTAGTATGTGACCTCGGTAAATTGAAAAGTACGTTTAAAATTCAACATAATGATTTAAATGTAAATTCAACGGAAACTATTCGAAACAATCGAATCAGCTTACGATACATATTCCATTGTGTTCGGAATGGGGGTAAAACGCTATGGACGACAGGCGGTGGGCCTCGTTTCGAGGTCGTATGTAAAAGTCAATTTTTTTGAAAAATTAAATAATAAAATAATAAAAATAATTTTAATCCCCTCCTATACCTTGCCCCCCCCCCTGTAATTCATTACCGAAATCGAATAACCAGAAAAAAAACCTCGTCGAAGACGGAGACCGACCGCCATCGCCTCGTCGAAGAGACCCCCGCCTCCGCCTGTTCCCCCTCCATAGATCGAAGTCTCGAACCTAGAACCTCCGACGCCCTAACCTAGAACCTCCGACGCCCTAACCTAGAACCTCCGACGCCCTAACCTAGAACCTCCGACGTCGAGCCACCCCGCCTCCGCCTGTCCCTCCTCCAACCGCGACCTCCCCGACGCAGCCAAGAGCAGCAGCAGTCCCCCCCTTCTTCGCAGGAATGTAAGTTGTTTTTATTTTATTTTATTTTTATTTTTAATTCTGAAAAATACTGATTTTATTTTCCTAGAAAAGAATACTGTTTTTTTTAGGGTTTAAAAACTGATTTTTAAAAGGATGTAAAACTGATTTTTAAAAGGATGTAAAACTGATTTTTAAAAGCATTTAAAACTGATTTTTAAAAGGTTTAAAAACTGATTTTATTTTAAGATTTAAAATAGAAAAAGATTTGAACTTTAAATAGAAAAAGATTTGAATTTTAAATAGAAAAAGATTAGAACTTTAAAAAGAAAAGATCAGATTTTTTAGAATAGAAAAGATCATATTTTTAAAATAGAAAAGACGGAATTTTTATTAAGTAGAAGAAGTAAGATATGATTCTTATATTTTTAAAGCAATAAAAATATAATTTTTACATCATAGGAATATTAAAAATATAATCTTTATTTTTGAAAAGGCGGAATCTATATTTTTGAAATTAGATTTTTATATATTGAATAGCGAAGTCAAAATTCGATTTTTATATATTGAATAACATAGTAAAAATTCAATTTTTACATATGTAGAGAATACGGGCAACGAAGCGACAAAAGGCGAGATTGGCGAAGATTTCTATAAAGGAAGATTCGTGGTATTGGATAGCTATTGGTGAGAATTTCTCACTCTTCAATTCCTTTAACTATATATATATGTGTGTGTTGAAATAAAAGTGAATTGCTATATATAAATATATATCTATATATACACACGCCCCTCGTCCACAAACCATGGATGATATTTATTGGTTGAAATTGTTGTGAAAATTGATTGATAGCGAATGATTGTTTGGGATTGTTTGTGGTTGATATTGGTTGATTGTGGTTGAAAAATACCCATTTGTGGTTGAGAAATATTTGGTTGAAACCACATAGGATTAGTTTGTGGAAATGAAATAAATATATACATGCCGCCTGCGTGCGAACTAGATGCATGATCCCCATTGTCAAAAACCGCGAGGTTTTAAGGTAGAGCGAGGAGCCGTACTAGGGACGGTCCCGGTTTTAACTACCCTGCCGTTATGCTGCCGAAATTTTGAATAATATTCGTGTGTTTGAATTATTTTCATATGCTTAAACTATATTTATTCATTGAATAGAAAACATTCATGTGTTGAATTGATATTCATTCGTTGATTAGAAATTCATGTGTTGAATGGTATTCATATTTTGAAATAAATTGCTTGATAATAAAAATCACATTTTTATCTATATATAGAAACTATAGAAAACATTCATGTGTTGAATCGATATTCATTCGTTGATTAGAAATTCATGTGTTGAATGGTATTCATATTTTGAAATAAATTGTTTGATAATAAAAATCACATTTTTATCTATATATAGAAACTATAGAAAACATTCATGTGTTGAATTGATACTCATTCGTTGATTAGAAATTCATGTGTTGAATGGTATTCATATTTTGAAATAAATTGTTTGATAATAAAAATCACCTTTTATCTATATATATAAAATCCTATTTTGTCACCTATATGAACTATATAGAAAAATAGTGTTTTGAAATGAATTGTTTTACAATAAAAATCACATTTTTATTGTATGCATAAATCATTGAAATGTGAAGTGTTAAAAATAGCCACTTGTTCAAAATAAACATATATAAGTTGAAATATTCATTAATTAGCTAATGAAATAATTTGTGCCTATGTATGTAACATTAGAATGAATGGTGTTTTTAAACCAAACAGAAATCAAATATGAAGTTGAATAGAAAATGATAAATGATAAGAACTGTATATATATGTACATGCATATTCATTGAACAGGTTATAGCAAAGGGGCTAGAGAAGAGGAATAAAATTTTGTGCCCGACAAATAGGTACACATTTACTGTTTTGTTTGGGTGATGATTTTATGAGCCTGTTGGCTAGCCGCTTGGCTTTTTCTTTTTCTTTTTGAGATTAGAAGGACCGGGAAAGCTATTTGCGATTTCCCGATGCTCCCGGTGCAGGGGAGGTTATGGCGAAATTTTCCAAAAATTTAAGGCGTTAGTGAAATATTTGAAGTGAAAACGATATTGAAATCATTGAATGAACTATATTTATATAGATATATAAATATAAATAAAATTAAAACGAAACGAAGCCGTGCAGTTCGTATTTTGAAACCGTGATTTCAAACAACTAGTACGGGGAATCCGACCATTGGATTTTCCCGAAACCGCAACCGTCGGGTTCGCCTTGGAAATATCTTCCCAACGGCACCCACTTTGTAAAAATCCAACGGTTGGATTGTCTGGATTGTTTAATTCAAATCTGAAGAAATACAGCGCCAGAAGCGATTATATTTATATATATATATAAATATAATTATATATTTAATCGAATAACGACGCTGCAGTTCGTATTTTGAAATCGAAACTTCAAACGATTGTACCGGGAGATCCGACCGTCGGATTTTCCCGAAACTGGAACCGTTGGATTCGTTTTGAAAAGACCTTTCTAATGATGTAAATATTGTGAAGATCCAATGGTTATATTTTCAGATATGTTTAAATCAAATCTAAAGAAAAACAGCGCCACGGCCGCTTTATGGCCCGAAGCGTCGTTTTGAATAAATTAGCTATTTTAAAATAAATAAAAATAGTGATAAATAGTTATAAAGTGTCATAAGCGATATGGGATGGAAATAAACTGAATTTGCTCGATTTATGTGGCTTTTGATGGTTGAATGTGTTTGGTGTGAAAATTACATTAAAGAACAATATTGGTGTTGTCGAATAATTTAACCATTGAAATAAATTGATTTGAAATTCTAAATATACGAGAATTATTTGAAAAGGCCGAGTTAATTCTCATTTCAAATAATAGACCGACGATTGAAAGTCGAAGATGAAGACGATGGTCGAAGACCGGAGATCTTCACCTCGTTTGGATGGTAACCGAGGTCCTGATTGGGAGACATCCCAAAATATGGATAATGAGTGGTGATCGTCCAGACGTACGTGGGGATCGAAGGGTTTGTGAGGTATTTAGTGCCTCCGGTTTCGTTCAGACCCAGAACGGACTTGTAAATGGACTGTGTGTCTGACATTGGATTTTATTCTGTGTTGATTGAACTCTGTTAAATATACATCTGCTTGGCGGCGGAGAATTTATTCTTTTGCTTAACGCCCTTCTCTGAGACGCACGAGCTCAGAGGTTGTATATCGATGGACATCAGTCGCATGGCATGAACTGCCTATGTGGCATGCTAAGATGCAGTGATCAGGGCTTCTGTTGAAAAGCAAAGTCTTGTGGTGATGATCAAAGCACCGCCTGTGTGGCGTAGCTTTGTGTATAACGTAAATTCGCGAGCCTCACACCCCGGTATGAACCTAAAACGGGAGAAGGACCTCAGGGAGGGCATGCGTTTCTTTCTAGCTAGGGTGGTGTCAGTGACCTACCAGCCCTGACATTTATATACTTTTCACCTATGTGGTTGTTGCTGTTGCGAGGCGTCTCGGTTTGATCGGACGATGCGGGTCCGATGGAGTCATTCGTTGGCTCATTTACACCCCAAAGGGTGGGGAAACGCAGTGTTCAGGAATTTTAATCCACATCGGTAGACCGGCCCTGACGATCCAAGGGCCCACCTGAGTCTGGGTCCTGAGGGGCGGGCTAGAGCGTCTCGAATTCGGTAAGGACTATCTTTTGCCTTGGTTCATGATGGAAATCCAATTTCCAAATACGTGATCGTGCGGTTTTGCTTGTATATATATATTTGGCGACATAGTGGCGTGGGACGCTCATGTCGTCTATGATTGATAGTTATGATTTGAAATTGTTTTCAAACATATAAACACTAGCAATAATATCAAATGCCTTTGTTTTATTCGTATCAAGCATATTTTGGCCGTTATAAGGTAAAAACTCTATCCTCCGGTTTGCGTTGCATTGTGTGATGGGAACTGAGTCTTATAACGGCTTCATTTTTATAAAAAGCATAGCGATGTTTAAAAGAAAGATTGGTTTTAAAGCAATGGCAATCCAATGGAGTAAACCCGTTCCACGAAAGTGGCGTGGTCCTGTGATTAGCCAAACTATATATGTGTTGAATGGATTTCTCATACCAGTCCCATGACTGACTCGTAGTTTGTTTCACTTTCAAACTCGGGTGCCCCTTTTTCTACACGGGCAGCCTTGTATTCAGGTTTAGCTGATTCTTTCTGGATAGCTGGAGCTGAAGATGGATTCTATCATTTATTTCTTTTTATGCTGCTCAGCTCCTATTGTACATATTTTGTTTATTTCCGCTGTAGACATTTATGTATAGCTGAACTGTATTTGTACTAAGTAAGATCCTGTATACTGTGTAACTCTGATGATTACTTTTATCCAGTATATTCTATTGTTCATTATCTGGTGTAATTGTTTAATTTTTGTTCTGCTATTATCTGTTTCTGTGTTATATTCCAAAGATAACCCTGGTCTCCGTCTGAACGGGATTTCGGGTCGTCCCAACGTGGTATCGGAGCTTTGGTTAAGCTTAGTTCTGGAATATAACATTTGAACGAACTCGTCAGAAATAGAACCAGTAGTGTTCTAGGACGGGCAACTCTATACAGATAGGATCGGTAATATCCTCGTATGAGTAGCAGAAAGAAATAACACCTCGATAGACACATTTACATTCAAGTATTTGTCTCTATATTTTGAAATATCTTTTCTGTTGACCTGACACTTGATCTGCTATTTACAGAAGAACTAGAAAATGAGTGCCAGAAACAGAAGAAGTAATACTGACCCGGATATAGAAGCTCTATTCATGAAATATAGAAATCTGGGTGGAAAACCCTTTACGGGTGAAGAAGCAATTATGAAAACACAAGCTTGGATTCGTTCGGCTGAGAAAATCTTCGAGGCATTAAAGCTTAGGGATGACCAGAAAAGATTACTGGCCTCCTGGGCGCTTAAAGAAAAAGCTTTGTTCTGGTGGGATTCAGTTATTAAGGATAATCCAGAAGGTGATATCACCTGGGACAGATTCAAAGTGATTTTCTTAGAAAGATTTACTCCTCCCGAAGCAACTGAGCGATTATGCGATGAATTTTCTTATCTGATACAAGGAGACATGACCATTCCCGAATATCATAAGAAATTCAATGAACTTTCTCACTTTGCCCCTCATCTAATTCAAAATCCGAAGAGGAAAAATATGAGATTTATTCACGGACTTCAAAGGAAATACCAGAATAAGGTATTGGGGCATGTGAAGCTTCCTTTTTCTGAAATGATATATATGGCCTATCAGTATGAAGATCTCCATAAGAAAGGAATGTTATGCGACGAAGAAGAAGTCTATTCTAGTGACAAAACAGAGTCAGAAACTGATATTCCTGAAGCCAGTACAAGGTCGGAGATCAATAAGAAGCCCAGTGCCAAGAGGAAAAGGGCTGAACCTGGGAACGAACGAATAACGAACGCCACGTGCTCAAGCTGCAATAGAAAAGGACATTTGGCGGTGAGTTGTAGATCTTGGAACAAATGAAGAAAGAGTGGATTTGAACCCAGTAAGATGGTTCCTGAGGGCAGAGGATGCCATAAGTGCCATCAGGCGGGGCACATTGCAAAAAACTTCCCGCTATCTCAGAAGACTGAAATAGTCCAAGTAAATGAAGTAGCAGAAACTTCCGAGCCCTCAGCTAGTCAAGAAAGGGCTGATGTTTTAGAAGGCACGCTAAATGTCAAAAACATTCCAGTTAAAGTACTGTTTGACACAGGCGCGTCACGAAGCTTCATTGCAAAGGATGCAGCTAAGAAACTGGATTTGAATTTGAAAAAGCTCAAAGAATCAATGACTGTCCAGAATCCGGTTGGGGGTTCAATTGATCTCAGTTGGGTTTGTGGAGTCCCAGTTTCTTTCTCTCGTTATAGGTTCCCTACCATCGCAGCCGTTATGAATTTTAAAGAGTTTGATCTTATCTTAGGGTTAGATTGGTTGACCAAATATGAAGCTGAAGTTAAATGCGCCGACAGAGTCGTAAAGGCGAAGATTAAATCAGGTGATTATATAACCATTCCTTGTGAAGGTCAGAATGCTAATAGAAAAGACTTCTGGGTAGCTTTGAATGTTTCTCCAGCCCAAATAGAAAATGTCCCTGAAATCACAGAGAACATTCCTGACCTCATCAAAGACATTCCTGTCGTCAAAAACTATGCGGATGTGTTCGAAGAAGTTGTTCGCTTACCTCCGCAGAGAGAAATAGATTTCAAAATTGCTTTAATTCCAAATGCAAGACCGGTAGTTCACACTATTCGAAGAATGTCCTTGAAAGAGAAGGAGGAATTAGACAATCAAACAAGACAGCTAGTATGGAAAGTTCTGATCAGGCCTAGTTTCTCTGACTGGGGTGCAGCAGTGGTGTTTGTCCCAAAATCTGACGGTACTCTACGGCTATGTGTGGATTATCGTGATTTAAACAAGCAGACTATAAAGAACAAATATCCATTGCCGCGGATTGATGATTTGTTGGATCGATTAAATGAAGCACAAGTATTTTCACGAATGGACCTAGCTACAGGCTTCCATCAACTTCGAATTGCCGAAGAGTGTGTTCCAATGACAGCGTTCAGAGGCCCCGACTTATTCTACGAGTGGTTAGTAATGCCATTCGGTTTATGTAACGCTCCAGCTTATTTCGTCGATCTGATGAACAGAGTATTTAGAGGAGTATTGAATAAATTTGTTCTGGTTTTCATTGACGATATTCTAATCTTCTCTAAATCAAAGGCCGAACATGAAAAGCATCTGGAACAAGTGTTAGAAATTCTCAGACGGAATGTATTAAAAGCCAAGTTTTCCAAATGTATATTCTGGCAAGATGAAGTGAAATTTCTGGGCCATGTTGTATCGAAAGAAGGAATCGCTGTTAATCCAAGTAAAATCACAGCCATTCAGAATTGGAAACAGCCCACCACCCCCACTGAAGTCCGCAGTTTTCTCGGATTGGCTAGCTATTACCGGAAGTTCGTTAAAGACTTTTCGAAGATATATGGTCACTTAACGAAGCGTACAAAGAAGCATTCTAAATTCAAATGGACTCAAGAGAGTGAGGAGGCTTTCGAAGAGCTAAAGTTGAGATTAACAACAGCTCCAGTGTTAACCATCATCGATGGCAACCAAGATTTAAAAGTATGGACTGATGCTTCTAGAGAAGGCCTTGGGGCAGTGTTAATGCAAAGAGGCCAAGTGATTGCTTATGCTAGCCGTCAACTGAAGCCGCACGAGAAAAACTATGTAACTCATGATCTTGAGTTATTGGCTATCATATTCTCTTTGAAAATCTGGAGACACTATCTTCTGGGCGAGAGATTTGAACTGTTTACAGATCATCAGTCATTAAAGTATATGTTCACTCAGAAGGACCTGAATTTGAGGCAGCAACATTGGCTGGAGTTTCTTGTAGCATATGATTTTGAAATTCTATACACTCCAGGGAAAGCCAATGTCGTGGCCGATGCGTTAAGCCGAAAGAATGAAATGATCGCCAGTTTCATCATTGCGACTTCGTTGATTGATAAGATATCGTCTCTCCAAGAAGAGGACCAATTTATCAAAGGAATAAGTCAGCGAATTCGTGAAGGCAATGCTTCGGATTTCCAGTTAGACAGCGAAGGGATTCTGAGGTTAGAAGGACGAATTTGCGTTCCGGAAATTCCTGAACTCAGAAGAGATGTGCTTGATGAATGCCACAAATCTAAGCTCAGTATCCATCTAGGTGTGAATAAAATGTATAACGATATCAAACGCACATTCTGGTGGAAGTCGTTAAAAAGTGACATCTCAATATATGTTAGTCGATGCCCTACTGGCCAACTAGTCAAGAGCGACCAACAGAAATTGGCTGGATTATTACAACCACTAGAAGTTCCTGGTTGGAAGTGGGAACATATCTCCATGGATTTTATTGATGGTTTGCCCAGAACCAGGAAAGGAAATGACAGTATTTGGATGATCGTAGATCGTTTCACGAAGACCGCCCATTTCATACCTGTCAGATCAAACAGAACCGCTCAGAGTCTGGCGCAGATTTACTTCAGGGAAATAGTTAGACTACATGGAGTGCCGCTCAGTATAGTAAGTGATAGAGATACAATATTCACTAGCAAATTCTGGGAAGCATTTCAAGTCGAGCTGGGAACGAAGTTAAACTTGAGCACCGCTTATCATCCTCAGACAGACGGTCAGACTGAGAGGGTGAATCACATTTTAGAAGATCTATTGCGGGCTTGTGTTCTAGATTTCGGTGGATCATGGGAAGACCATCTGCATTTGGCTGAATTCTCTTATAACAACAGCTACCAGGCGAGTCTGACAATGTCGCCATTCGAAGCATTATACGGTAGACCGTGCCGATCTCCTGCTTGTTGGGTCGAGCCAGGAACTAGACTTGTGTTGGGTCCTGATATGATTCGAGAAGCTGCCGACAAAGTCGATTTTATTAAGAAGCGATTACTCGCCGCTCAAAGCCGACAAAAGAGCTATGCCGATAGAAGAAGAAGAGATATATCCTTTGAAGTTGGCGACTATGTATATTTGAAAGTATCGCCGATGAGAGGAGTTATCCGGTTCGGTAAAACTGGAAAGTTAGCGCCCAAATTTATTGGTCCATTTCCTATTCTGGAACGGATCGGAACTCTCGCTTATAGGGTCAAATTGCCTGACTGGTTGCCTGGAGTTCATGATGTATTTCATATATCTCAACTTCGAAAGCACGTTCATGATCCAGACTTGATCGTGGAAGAAGCAGCTCAGCAAGATATTGAAATTACTCCAGAACTAGCTATGAGAAGAGAGCCGCTAAAGATAATAGGCAAAGAAACCAAAGAGCTGAGGAACAAGAAGGTTCGCTTAGTCAAAGTGCAGTGGAGTGGAGATCCGCGAGATTGTACTTGGGAAACTGAGGAGAGCATTCAGAAAGCTTATCCTAGATGCCGAGTGGATATCTCTGATTGACTCCGGTGTAAGGTACATTTACCCTACTTTGCACTACCATTCAATTCTCTACTCTATTGTTATTTTCTTTTCATAGATGTGCACTTTTAATTATATAGTCTGAATGATTTTTTTTAAAGGGTATAGGATTTAATTAGTATATTTTTGAAGGTTAAAACAATTGGATTGGTTGTTGTGTTGTGTGATTGTAGATTTATCAAACCACTTTCGACTTTGTTCCTTTTCGGGGACGAAAAGTTTTAAGTGGGGGAGATTGTAACGACCCAGAAAATCTGAACCAATTTAAAAATTTTAAATTGGCTAAAATAATGGATTTTAAATATTTAAAATAAATATTTTAAATAATGGCGATGAAAACTGAGTTTGAATCGACAATTGAAAACGAATATAATTAATTATAATTATAAACAAGGCCTAAAATGGCGTGGCAGGTTTCAAAAATTGAGTTCAAACCTCGTCGGACTATACCGGGTGCAAAACAATCCGGATTTTAGTGAAACCAAAAATATTTAAATCTGTTAGTGAATATCTTTCTAACGAATCCGACCAATCAAAATTTGATAGCGGGAATCAAGAGATATGTCCAATTGAAAATTCTGAATAGTCGCTATGGAATTCAAACCTCGGATTTCGATGAAACCACTTTTGTTAGATCCGCAGTGTCAAGTTATTGCTAGGTTTCAAATTTCATAATTTTTCGAATCAATATGTGAGCGTGGCAAAAGAAAACGCGTTTGACCAGTTTCAGTTGATTTTAATCGACTGGAAAATGGCCATTTTTCTAACGGTCTCAGAATTCGACGAAACTAGTTTTGTTAGGACCGTATCGTCAATACGAAGCTAGAAAATATTTTTCGAGAATTTTTCTAGTTAGTATGTGACCTCGGTAAATTGAAAAGTACGTTTAAAATTCAACATAATGATTTAAATGTAAATTCAACGGAAACTATTCGAAACAATCGAATCAGCTTACGATACATATCCCATTGTGTTCGGAATGGGGGTAAAACGCTATGGACGACAGGCGGTGGGCCTCGTTTCGAGGTCGTATGTAAAAGTCAACTTTTTTGAAAAATTAAATAATAAAATAATAAAAATAATTTTAATCCCCTCCTATACCTTGCCCCCCCTGTAATTCATTACCGAAATCGAATAACCAGAAAAAGAAAAAAAAACCTCGTCGAAGACGGAGACCGACCGCCATCGCCTCGTCGAAGAGACCCCCGCCTCCGCCTGTTCCCCCTCCATAGATCGAAGTCTTGAACTTAGAACCTCCGACACCCTAACCTAGAACCTCCGACGCCCTAACCTAGAACCTCCGACGTCGAGCCACCCCGCCTCCGCCTGTCCCTCCTCCAACCGCGACCTCCCCGACGCAGCCAAGAGCAGCAGCAGTCCCCCCCCTTCTTCGCAGGAATGTAAGTTGTTTTTATTTTATTTTATTTTTATTTTTAATTCTGAAAAATACTGATTTTATTTTCCTAGAAAAGAATACTGTTTTTTTTAGGGTTTAAAAACTGATTTTTAAAAGGATGTAAAACTGATTTTTAAAAGGATGTAAAACTGATTTTTAAAAGGATGTAAAACTGATTTTTAAAAGCATTTAAAACTGATTTTTAAAAGGTTTAAAAACTGATTTTATTTTAAGATTTAAAATAGAAAATAATTTGAACTTTAAATAGAAAAAGATTTGAATTTTAAATAGAAAAAGATTAGAACTTTAAAAAGAAAAAGATCAGATTTTTTAGAATAGAAAAGATCATATTTTTAAAATAGAAAAGACGGAATTTTTATTAAGTAGAAGAAGTAAGATATGATTCTTATATTTTTAAAGCAATAAAAATATAATTTTTACATCATAGGAATATTAAAAATATAATCTTTATTTTTGAAAAGGCGGAATCTATATTTTTGAAATTCGATTTTTATATATTGAATAGCGAAGTCAAAATTCGATTTTTATATATTGAATAACATAGTAAAAATTCGATTTTTACATATGTAGAGAATACGGGCAACGAAGCGACAAAAGGCGAGATTGGCGAAGATTTCTATAAAGGAAGAGTCGTGGTATCGGATAGCTATTGGTGAGAATTTCTCACTCTTCAATTCCTTTAACTATATATACATATATGTGTGTTGAAATAAAAGTGAATTGCTATATATAAATATATATATCTATATATATACGCCCCTCGTCCACAAACCATGGACGATATTTATTGGTTGAAATTGTTGTGAAAATTGATTGATAGCAAATGATTGTTTGGGATTGTTTGTGGTTGATATTGGTTGATTGTGGTTGAAAAATACCCATTTGTGGTTGAGAAATATTTGGTTGAAACCACATAGGATTAGTTTGTGGAAATGAAATAAATATATACATGCCGCCTGCGTGCGAACTAGATGCATGATCCCCATTGTCAAAAACCGCGAGGTTTTAAGGTAGAGCGAGGAGCCGTACTAGGGACGGTCCCGGTTTTAACTACCCTGCCGTTATGCTGCCGAAATTTTGAATAATATTCGTGTGTTTGAATTATTTTCATATGCTTAAACTATATTTATTCATTGAATAGAAAACATTCATGTGTTGAATTGATATTCATTCGTTGATTAGAAATTCATGTGTTGAATGGTATTCATATTTTGAAATAAATTGCTTGATAATAAAAATAACATTTTTATCTATATATAGAAACTATAGAAAACATTCATGTGTTGAATCGATATTCATTCGTTGATTAGAAATTCATGTGTTGAATGGTATTCATATTTTGAAATAAATTGTTTGATAATAAAAATCACATTTTTATCTATATATAGAAACTATAGAAAACATTCATGTGTTGAATTGATACTCATTCGTTGATTAGAAATTCATGTGTTGAATGGTATTCATATTTTGAAATAAATTGTTTGATAATAAAAATCACCTTTTATCTATATATATATAATCCTATTTTGTCACCTATATGAACTATATAGAAAAATAGTGTTTTGAAATGAATTGTTTTACAATAAAAATCACATTTTTATTGTATGCATAAATCGTTGAAATGTGAAGTGTTAAAAATAGCCACTTGTTCAAAATAAACATATATGAGTTGAAATATTCATTAATTAGCTAATGAAATAATTTGTGCCTATGTATGTAACATTAGAATGAATGGTGTTTTTAAACCAAATAGAAATCAAATATGAAGTTGAACAGAAAATGATAAATGATAAGAACTGTATATATATGTACATGCATATTCATTGAACAGGTTATAGCAAAGGGGCTAGAGAAGAGGAATAAAATTTTGTGCCCGACAAATAGGTACACATTTACTGTTTTGTTTGGGTGATGATTTTATGAGCCTGTTGGCTAGCCGCTTGGCTTTTTCTTTTTCTTTTTGAGATTAGAAGGACCGGGAAAGCTATTTGCGATTTCCCGATGCTCCCGGTGCAGGGGAGGTTATGGCGAAATTTTCCAAAAATTTAAGGCGTTAGTGAAATATTTGAAGTGAAAACGATATTGAAATCATTGAATGAACTATATTTATATAAATATATAAATATAAATAAAATTAAAACGAAACGAAGCCGTGCAGTTCGTATTTTGAAATCGTGATTTCAAACAACTAGTACGGGGAATCCGACCATTGGATTTTCCCGAAACCGCAACCGTCGGGTTCGCCTTGGAAATATCTTCCCAACACACCAACTTTGTAAAAATCCAACGGTTGGATTGTCTGGAATGTTTAATTCAAATCTGAAGAAAAACAGCGCCAGAAGCGATTATATTTATATGTATATAAATATAATTATATATTTAATCGAATAACGACGCTGCAGTTCGTATTTTGAAATCGAAACTTCAAACGATTGTACCGGGAGATCCGACCGTCGGATTTTCCCGAAACTGGAACTGTTGGATTCGTTTTGAAAAGACCTTCTTAATGATGTAAATTTTGTGAAGATCCAACGGTTAGATTTTCAGATATGTGTAAATCAAATCTGAAGAAAAACAGCGCCACGGCCGCTTTATGGCCCGAAGCGTCGTTTTGAATAAATTAGCTATTTTAAAATAAATAAAAATAGCGATAAATAGTTATAAAATATCATAAGCGATATGGGATGGAAATAAACTGAATTTGCTCGATTTATGTGGCTTTTGATGGTTGAATGTGTTTGGTGTGAAAATTACATTAAAGAACAATATTGGTGTTGTCGAATAATTTAACCACTGAAATAAATTGATTTGAAATTCTAAATATACGAGAATTATTTGAAAAGGCCGAGTTAATTCTCATTTCAAATAATAGACCGACGATTGAAAGTCGAAGATGAAGACGATGGTCGAAGACCGGAGATCTTCACCTCGTTTGGATGGTAACCGAGGTCCTGATTGGGAGGCATCCCGAAATATGGATAATGAGTGGTGATCGTCCAGACGTACGTGGGGATCGAAGGGTTTGCGAGGTATTTAGTGCCTCCGGTTTCGTTCAGACCCAGAACGGACTTGTAAGTGGACTGTGTGTCTGACATTGGATTTTATTCTGTGTTGATTGAACTCTGTTAAATATACATCTGCTTGGCGGCGGAGAATTTATTCTTTTGCTTAATGCCCTTCTCTGAGACGCACGAGCTCAGAGGTTGTATATCGATGGACATCAGTCGCATGGCATGAACTGCCTATGTGGCATGCTAAGACGAAGTGATCAGGGCTTCTGTTGAAAAGCAAAGTCTTGTGGTGATGATCAAAGCACCGCCTGTGTGGCGTAGCTTTGTGTATAACGTAAATTCGCGAGCCTCACACCCCGGTATGAACCTAAAACGGGAGAAGGACCTCAGGCAGGGCATGCGTTTCTTTCTAGCTAGGGTGGTGTCAGTGACCTACCAGCCCTGACATTTATATACTTTTCACCTATGTGGTTGTTGATGTTGCGAGGCGCCTCGGTTTGATCGGACGATCCGGGTCCGATGGAGTCATTCGTTGGCTCATTTACACCCCAAAGGGTGGGGAAACGCAGTGTTTAGGAATTTTAATCCACATCGTTGGACCGGCCCTGACGATCCAAGGGCCCACCTGAGTCTGGGTCCTGAGGGGCGGGCTAGAGCGTCTCGAATTCGGTAAGGACTATCTTTTGCCTTGGTTCATGACGGAAATCCAATTTCCAAATACGTGATCGTGCGGTTTTGCTTGTATATATATATTTGGCGACATAGTGGCATGGGACGCTCATGTCGTCTATGATTGATAGTTATGATTTGAAATTGTTTTCAAACATATAATTACTAGCAATAATATCAAATGCCTTTGTTTTATTCGTATCAAGCATATTTTGGCCGTTATAAGGTAAAAACTCTATCCTCCGGTTTGCGTTGCATTGTGTGATGGGAACTGAGTCTTATAACGGCTTCATTTTTATAAAAAGCATAGCGATGTTTAAAAGAAAGATTGGTTTTAAAGCACTGGCAATCCAATGGAGTAAACCCGTTCCACGAAAGTGGCGTGGTCCTGTGATTAGCCAAACTATATATGTGTTGAATGGATTTCTCATACCAGTCCCATGATTGACTCGTAGTTTGTTTCACTTTCAAACTCGGGTGCCCCTTTTTCTACACGGGCAGCCTTGTATTCAGGTTTAGCTGATTCTTTCTGGATAGCTGGAGCTGAAGATGGATTCTATCATTTATTTCTTTTTATGCTGCTCAGCTCCTATTGTACATATTTTGTTTATTTCCGCTGTAGACATTTATGTATAGCTGAACTTTATTTGTACTAAGTAAGATCCTGTATACTGTGTAACTCTGATGATTACTTTTATCCAGTATATTCTATTGTTCATTATCTGGTGTAATTATTTAATTTTTGTTCTGCTATTATCTGTTTTCGTGTTATATTCCAAAGATAACCCTGGTCTCCGTCTGAACGGGATTTTGGGTCGTCTCAGTTTGGTTATTTTGTTCATTGATAAGAACATGAATGGTTTAGAAAACAAATAAAAGCATTGTCAAGTAATCAAATTGCTTTGTTAATAGAGATATATCTATGCACCTAAAAGGTATACAATTTATTCCTTTACTAATATAGTAACACAAATATGATAAAAGCTTATTAATGATATCAAACATAAAAAAACATTTAAAAGTGGGTATTAAGGGTTGTGTAAAATTAATACAAATACTTATGCTTATTCCACATTAACTGTTACATCAAAAGTGAACACTACATCAAAGTTATGTTAATGTGCGTGTGTGTGCACGCGCGTGCGTGCGTGTGTGTATACATATATCGTGGATATGTATATACAGTAATTACCATTTGCCTATTGCCATATCTAATTATAAAAAAGTGTAACTCAAGGCCCAAACTGAACATAAAGACACATGCTAATTGCTAAATGCTAATTTGGTGGTTTTTGAATTCGAGCATTTATCATATGGAGTCATTAGTTTCTGAAATAAAATATCTAGTAACATATAACAACTCATAAAAACTTGATTGATTTTGGGGATCCTTCTTTTTTGGATCTGATTTAGAAACAAAAGTCAAATAGAAGAAGAGAGCAACAAGATAAACTTATTGAATACATGCATATAGAAACTAGTAATCTTATTCTCAGAAGTATTTACGTTAATCTTCTTATATAAAAGAAAGAATTTTAAAAGTTAAGAGAATTTAACAATATAGAAATATCTATGTTATTCTTCCAATATACATGCCAATTCAATAACAGAAAACAAAATCCACAGGTTACACACTTTAGTATTTATTAGTGTTACAACATAGTATATATTTTAAACAAATTTAAATGTGTCAATTAGTATTTATTATTAAACAAATTTGAAGTTTTACACACTTTATACATCTTCCAATAGAATTTGTGTTACAACATAGTATATATTTTAATTAATAGATTAATGAATTTGCATTACATATGAAACTCATCTGTAAATTCCAATAGAATGCAGAGTCTCTTTATTCAAAGTATTTATAATCGCTTAATTAACATTCTTATATATTTAATAACATATATATAATTGTATATTCTTAATAGGAACAAGAAACTTCTTATGGGTCAGTCAAGTTGTTGCAACCATAAAATAGAATCTCGCTCATATATTTAAAGTTTTAAACTAGTGGATTTTTTTAACCATAATGGTGTTCGTGAAAAATCTGAATACATTGATTTCGTAAAATGCTAAATCTTAAACCATTTCTCTAGCAATAAGGCATAAGCGTGCACCTGCTAAATTATTAGTTTTAGCAGTGGCGCTGCAGCGTATTACAGCAGTAGCCCTGTTGACCAATTGGAGACTAACATAACATGTTTTGAAGTGCCAAACTCTTCCAAATATTCATGCTATCAACAGGCTGAAGAACATATTTTAAAAAAAATAACACGTGTACGGTGTGTATCCAATAATAATTAACTTTACTTTTTGTATAAAAGAAAGGCACGCTTTTATGTTGTTCCCAAATCAACTTAGGTCATACATACAATTCAACCCTACGTAATATCATTCCAAAATTTTACCAAATTATAATTTCCAAAACCGTTCAACAATAATATGTTTGACTGCATCCGAGAAAAATCCAAATTTTGTAGCTCCCTTAAAGCTGTAGGAACAAAAAAATAATTCTTTAAAGATAAAAAGTGTCTAACCATCTTGAAAGATAACTCACACATGCAAGGATACATGTTTGAATGCTTCATCTTCTGTACAGTTTATTATAATTGAAAATATAAGATGAACTTGACTATGTAAGTAAAAATATGTTGTATATGAATTGCAAATTATGAAGAACACAAAAAATAGTTTCGATTCATTCCGCTGAACCCTAGTGATAATTATTGTGAATTTTAGTGTAATTATATTCAACAGAGAATAATATTAAAATAAATTCAAATTGAGAGGTTGGCTTTTTTGGTCAGGACGATGGAGGTAGGAGATGATCAACGAATTATTGTAGACAGAGACATGGTGGCAGCATGTTTTGCATGAATGAGATGATATAGACATTGCAGAGAAATTAAAAACCATTGTAAGAGCCAAAGCAACATTTAAGGTTATTAAAACACTTGTTTTAAACCATAATTTATTAATCTTAAATCATTTTTAAACCAGTTCTCTGGCAATCATTAATCACGCTCTAATCATATTCAGTTTCAACTTCAATTTCATAAACCACAACTTAGCCCGAGCGTGCAGAATAACTATTCAACTATCATAGTAGAAATAAAAGTGAGAGGGTTCTGTTTATACCTGCAATCAGCAACAGATTTTTTGATATCTTTGATAAATACTATAATCAGGCCAGATTTTGTTTCTTCATGGAGAACCTCTATCAGCTCAGTATTGACATACATATCAGAGTCTTCATATACAGAAGATTCAGGTCGAAGTGAATCAGCACTGCAAAAGAAACCATGATCTTTTTCACATAACCCGCCAAGGTCGTTGCCATCATGAATCTGCTTGTCGAATCTAACTTCAAGTTTTGATAACCCATTTTCTTCAAATGCAAGGAGTACTTTGCGTCGATAACCAAAACTCAGACCTCTACAGTTCACAAATGGAAATCCTGGTGACTGCACTGATCCCATATATCTAACCCTATCACCTTCTTTAAATGAATGATCCTTCGAGGGCAATGTTGCTGCTTCCTTGTCGAGTACGGATTGTGAAATAGATGCACCAATACTAGCCTTGACATTGGGAGCCAACTTTGTATGATGAAATATGCCTAAAGTGTTTGCAATAACAGCAGCCCATGCAGCTCTTTACTTGGAATAAAGCATGAAATTCTCTGCCTTGACCTTATCCTTAACAGATTCGGCCTCTTTTGAGGAAGTATCACGAGGTAGCATAAGAGAAGTGTAATTTATTAGTACAAACTCATTAGTATTCAGCAACAACAGCAAAAATTATGGACCTATTCTACTGACCAATTAACAAATTATGAAAGATGAAATATATATTGATAGATATTACAGATCTTTGAACTTAAACTCCAAGAAGTGTAATTCTTCCCAATTTTCATGCAACCGAACCTAGACACGATTTAAGAGCTATTCCTACTATCTGTGGGCGCACACAGGGCAGATAACAATTTTGGCTATGCCCAAAATTCAATACAAAACCTTGAAAAATATTTTAAAATCAGAAAATAAAAAAAAACCTCTGCTAACAATTTAAGAGCAGATCATTGTTCCCTATTGTAATTCAACTTTCTAATTGTCTTTTATTTCAACTTAAACGGACAGTGTGAATCCAACAGTGAATGTTTGCATCATCAGTCACGGTTACGGAAATTTATAAATAGAAACTCATCCTTAAAAAGGTATTCCGTACATCATATTAATTTTTTTGAGATTTTAGATTATAAATAGCATTAAAATAACATCAAAAATATTACCTGTTTTAGATGATTCTATCCATGATTATGATAAATCTTGAGTGAATCAGGGAGGCAACAGAGATTTATGATTGACTGAATTGACCATGGTCGAGTTACAAGACGCTGAAGTGAGATGATCAATTCACCAGTGTACTGAATCGATGATGGTTACAGGATGCTGGAGAATTCTACGTTGTCACTACTCTATCAGAGATGGTTACTGGTGTTCCTGGAGTTTTTGGAAGCGAATTGAAAATTTTAGGGTTTTGAGGAGATGTTTGGTACAGCGTAAGGTATAGTGTAAAATTTCATTTGCACGACCTTTTCTTTTCACTTCGTTTTTGCTCCCGCCTTCTTGAAAGGCAGAGATCTAATATAGCGCAATATTTGTTTTCGCTCCCGCCTACTTGATAGGCAGACCTAGAGCATAGTGCAATGTATTTATAAATAGCAAAATTTATATGTTATTTCTTTATTTTATTTATATAGCACAATTTATTTGTTATGATCTTTTCTTTGATTAATTTTCTATAGCTCTTTAATATAAGGCTATGATACAATGCAATGTATTTCATATTTTCTTGTAGTGAGAAGAGATCCCATTAGATAAAAAGAGTAGAATGTGGAAAGAAATGGGAAAACTGTTTTGTACACTAAAAGAATGAACATGGAAAGTTGAAACCCTTAGGTATGTTGGGTGGAAAGTGTACAAAATGATTAGTATTAGAAAAAGACGCATCCCATACGATAGTAAATGAGATTAGTGGGTTTAGTAGGGAAACCTTAATTGAAAAAGGTTCAATTATGGAAAATGGATTAGGAATATATATAGTTGGGAGAAACAACTTCGTGGATGCATCTAGGAAGGCCTAGGTAATTTGGAAACCCAATTAAGAAAATAGTTGTCCTTGTCTACTCCAGTTGTGCGATTTGAAAAAAAATGTTTTGCATTTTTTTAACATGTTTTTATGGTTAGGCAAAATGTAATAACCCGGAAATCTGAGCCAATTTAAAATTTTTATTTTGGCAATTTTAGTGAAATTTGAATATTTAAAATGAATTATTTTAAGTAATAATGACGAGAAATTTATTTTGAATAGAGTTCGAATGTATATATTTATTTGAATCGTCGTTAGAATATAAATAATTATTTATAATTATAAAAGGAATTGAAAATGGCGTGGTAGTTCGAAAATTCGATTTGAAAGTTCAAATGAATGTACAAGATTCAAAATAAACCGGATTTTAGCGAAACCAAGAATCTATTTGAGAATATCTTTCTAACGAATCCGAAAATTTGAAATTTCATAGCGGGAATCAAAAATGTTGCCCAGTTGAAATTTCAGAATAGTCGCTATGGAATTCTGGCCCTTAAAAATGGAAATTTTGCAAACGACCTCACTTTTCAACGAAACCACTTTTGTTGGAACCGGAATGTCAAATTATTGCTAGATTCCAAAATTCGTAATTTTCTGAATCAATATGCGAGCGTGGCGAAAGAAAACGTGCTATGACAGTTTCTGTCAATTTCGATCGACCAGAAAATGGTCAATTTTCAAAGGGTCTCAGAATTTATCGAAATTGGTTTTATTAGGACCGTATCGTCAATACGAAGCTAGAAAATATTTTTTGGGAATTTTTAGAGTCCGTATGTGGCCCCAGTGAAGTGAAATGTGCGATATAGAGTTATATTTTGATTTTGATGAAAGCAGATCGAAACAGCCGAATTGGCTTACGATACATATCCCATTGTGTTCGGAATAGGGGTAATTAGCTTGAGGCGACAGTCGCTGGGTCTCATTTGGAGTTCGAAATAAAAATTCAACTCTTGGAGAATAAAATAATTAAATAAACTAATATATATACTTAACTCTCATATATCTCTCTCACCTCACATTTTAGAACCCATAAAAGAAAAAAAAAACAACAAAACCAAATTGTGAACTCCACCCCGCATCGCCCTCCCACCCACGCAGCCACCATCCGCCGGACCACCGCGCCCACCTCCCCCTCCGATCTGCCGCCCCATCCTCTCCTCAGACCCGCCCTCTCTCTCCTCCTCTAGCCTAATGCCCCAAATCGATCTGACGCTGCCATTGGAGCATCACATGTCGCTCCCTCCTCCCCGATCTTGTCAGTGCCTCCACCAAACGTTGGCGCCCCCTACGACGGCGCAGGCAACCCCCCCTCTCTTAAGCGACAGTGAGTTCCTTTCCTCTCTTTTTTCTTCTTCTTATTTCTTTTATGTAATTAGTTTAGAAATCAAACATTGTTTTAAAATAAAACAAGCATGGTTTTAAAAACTGAAATTTATATATATGTAATTGTAAATAAAGATATGATCTTTGAAATAAAAATATGATTTTTATTTTTAAAGTAGAAGCAAAAAGAATTGATTTTAACAAGGAAAAAGAATTGATTTTAACAAGCAAAAAGAATTGATTTTTACTTTCAAAAAGAGTTGATTTTCGTGTTGATAAAAATATGATTTTTATAAAAATAAAGATATGATTTTTAGTTTAGGAAAGTTGAGATTTTTAAAGACATAAAAATAAGATTTTTAATCATATAAAGACTAGATTTTTATCGTATAAAAAATTAGATTTTCATTTTGAAAGTAGCAATAAAAATTCGATTTTTATATATATGAAGTAGAAGAATAAAAATATGATTTTTATATTATAGAAAGAATAAAAATATGATTTTTATATTATAGAAAGAATAAAAATATGATTTTTATATATGAAATGCCATAGTAAAAATGTGATTTTTACTGTGAACAGCAGGAAAAGATGGCGAAGGTATTAATTGAAATCAAAACGAAACCCGAACAGCTCAGAAGGAAAGCAGGAGGAGTGGAACCCCCAGTGAGAACTCCTCACTTTTATTTTATTTTCTAGTTAAAATATATACTAGGATGAAGATGGTGCGTAGCAGCACCCGACACCCGTAGTCCACAGACCATGGATGGCTTGTTTGTTTGATTGATGTGTTGTGAAAAATGATTGTGTGTAGTGGGTTGAATAAATATTTTATAGTTAAAAATATATTTTTTAACGTGTATATAAAACAAAATATTTATAAACAAATCAGACGATTTGTTTATGTACACCCATTTGATTGATATTGATTGGGATGATAAATTTTACACATCGCCCAACTGTACAAATAAAAATTTGTGTTTGTTGATTTGAAACCCCACATGGGTATTGGGATGATATTTGACGTACACTAATCCCGATTGTTTAGTTGTATGTCAATCGATGGGTTGACAGACTGTGTAAGCGTTACTTATTTATATTTAATGCTTATGCAGTTGTGTGGTGCACTCTGGATGATGGTTGATGATTTATCGTTGCTATTATATACATGTGTTGTAGGGAATCCATATAATTAACATTATATGGTAATTGATTGGGCCTCATTACAATTTGGAAAATAAGGAATATTATAGAAAGAAAATTCATGTGTTGAATAGAAAGAAAATTCGTGTGTCAAATAGAATAAATATTCATGTGTTGAATAAGAATATAAATCCATGTGTTGAATAAAATATATATATTCATGTGTTGAATAAATTATATATATATTCATGTGTTGAATAAAAATATATATTCATGTGTTGAAGAAAATATTCATTTGTTGAATAGAATAACGAAGTTATTGAAATATATAAAGCCGTGTTGATTAGATATGCGCCATTTTGACGCGAACGATATTTATATCGATTATATTCGTTTTTATAATGATTATAGAAAAGGAAGTGATTTCAAAATACAACGTTTTGAAAATATTATCATTTGTATATCGATGATGCGGAATATTCAATTTTGATTAGAAATTGAATATGAAGTTGAAATTGTTTCAAAAACGAATTTAAAACGATTTATAAAATACATTTTAAAAGTAAATTGATGAAATATATATAATATATATTATATATATATATATATAGAATGGCCTAGATAGAACGCACCGCGCTGCGGCAGTTCGCGAATTTCGGCCATTGACTTCGAATGGACATTATGGGAGATCCGACCGTCAGATTCTCCTAAAACCAGAACCGTTGGGTTCGTATCAAAAAGAGCTTTCTAACGAATATTAGAGATTTGAAATCTAACAGTTGGATTTGGAATTATGTCCAAATCAAATTTGGAAAAGGTCGTTGTAAGTGCAGTTCGATGGCCGTTGATGGAAATCGACTGTACGAGCCTTGATAAAATTATTAAAAATAGTAATAATTTGTGTAAAATCATAAGAAATGATTTGGAAAGGATTGGGATGAAAAACTCTATATTTGAAAAGATAAAAATAGATTTTTATCGAAATGAACTAGTTTTGAACTAGAATTATAATCCATTTATTTTTTAAATAAATAAATTGGATTTGAAAGGGTTTTAAAAGTAACCAGAATTTCCAATAATTGAATTGGAATGGATTTGAATTGAAATTATCTTTGGAATATTTTGTTGTTGGATTTCGTGATTATACAGATATTGTTATGGAATTTGAAAGATATATTGATATCGTTATTTCCAATACGATATATGTTGGTTGTAGAATTTGATATTGAATATAAGCCAATATATTTTCTATTTAGAGCCTTGTATTTAATATCAAATGGGTTTTAGGGTTATCGTGAATGGCATCTTTAATAATACTGTTCTTAGACCCAACGGAGTTAAGAAAATCAGAAAATAACTGGAGATTAGTTAAATTCTTGGGTATTGATCTGATGTTGGTTTCGGCCTTCGGGGTAAACACTTAGGGAATTATTCACTTGCTAGTTTTCGGTTAAAGGCTGATGGAATAGAATGTGATTTTGGGTTTATCATGAACCGTGTTTTAAATGACATTGGTTCTTTAACCCAGTTAAAAACAGGATATGATTTCCAAAGTTAAACAAACATTGATATTGATTTTTGGGAAGATTAAAATCAAGTGGAGTTTTAATGAATCTTTAATTAGATTGAAAAGATCGAGAATGGTGTATCACCAGTTTTGCTCCAGGCGATAGTTAAATCTTTAGTTAGATTAGAATGTGAAATGGTAATTGAATTTACCGATAACACCATGGTGTTAGATATGAAGTATTACCAGTTTACTTCATGGGATGAATAGGTTGGGATTGGGAAATTAAAACAAATGATTACTTCGGTAAGGTTCGTTAATCCCGACTAGTTTGGATAAACCATAATTTGGTTTAAATTGATATTCAAAAGAAGATTAAAGAATAAATTTAAAGAAATTATCTTTGATAAAATTAATGGGAACCTTTCCCAAAGTATAAGAATATTTGAATAAAAGAATATTCTGAATTGGAATGAGGCATATGTTTTGTTTGTGTAACACTTGTTTATTATATACGCGAGTTATTCAAAAAGACCGGGTTTATCCCATTCTAAATAACTGATTCGACGATGTGTAGAGTTGAAGATGGTGGTCAAAGACCGGAGGTCTTCAAATCGTTTGGATAATTACTGATGATCTTGATTGGGCTGTACACCCAAGAGGAGGGAATCAGTTGGTGATCGTCCAGACGTACTTGGAGATCGATGGATATGCGAGATACAAGGTGCCTCCGGTTTCGTTCAGGCCCAAAACGAACTTGTAAATGGACTGTGTGTCTGACATTGGATTTTATTATGTGTGATTGATTTCTATTAAATATATATCTGTTTGGCAGCGGAGAATTTATTCTCTTGCTTAACGCCCTTCTCTGAGACGTATGAGCTCAGAGGTTATATATTGATGGATATCAATCGCATGGAGTGAATTTCCTGTGTGGCATGCCTAAGTGGCAAATGATCAAGGCTTCTGTTGAAAAGCAGAGTCTTGTGGTTGATGATCAAAGCACGGCCTGTGTGGCATAGCTTTGTGTAGCGTTGATTCGCGAGCCTCACACCCCGGTTGTGAACCAGAAATGGGAGAGGACATCAGGGAGGGCATGCGTTTCCTTCTAGCTAGGGTAGTGTCAGTGACCTACCAGACCTGACATTTATATTATTTTCACCTATGTGATTGTTGGATTGCGAGGCGCCTCAGATATATCGGTGACTATGTGGAGCCGATGGAGTCATTTGGCTCATTTACGCCCCAAAGGGTGGGGAAACGCGGTGTTCAGGCATTTTAATCCACATCGGTGGACCGGCCCTGACGATCCAAGGGCTCACCTGTGTCTGGGTCTTGAGGCTCGGGCTAGAGAGTCTCGAATCGGTAGAGGAGTATCTTTGGCCTTGGTTCACAGAGGGAAACCCAACTTCCAATACGTGACATTTGCGGTTTTGATTGTAGAGCCTAGTATGGCGACATGATATATGGTACCCATGCCGTCTGTGATTTATATTTATGATTGAAATCATTTTGACACTATACACTTATATTAGTATCAAATGATTTGTTTTTAACGTACCAAGCATGTTTGGCGATTATAAGGGAAAACCCTATCCTCTGGCTTGTGTTGCATTGTGTGATAGGACCTGGGTCTTATAATAGCTTCATTTTTCCAAAAAGCATTGTGATGTTTTGTTATATGCACTGGTATTCTTGGAAGGAAACCCGTTCCGTGTTATACGGCGTGGTCCCTTGATATATTTGATTTAAAGTAAAGATTTAAATAACTGTTTTAGTTCTCACATTAGTCCCATGACTGAACTGGAGTATATTGTTTTAACCTAAACTCTGAGTGCCCATATTTTGAAACGGGCAGCTAGTAGTTTCGGTTTTGCAGATTTATATTCACAGGATCTTGATTTATAGCTGGGATGATATTCGGAAAGCTCTGTATCCGTATATTTCTTTCAGTTGTGTTTTGTATTATTTTCCGCTGCTATGTAATGAAATTGTAAATCTCTGATGTTTAGTAAACGTGTAATATTTATTCATACTCTGTATATTCTTGTATTCTGATGAAATTGTTGTAATAAGCAATAAAATGTACTTCTGTTTGGGTTTCGATTCGTCTTGTTCTCAAAGCAATCCGAGTATCGAACGGTTTTGGTCGGCTTATCGATCGATTCGGGCCGGGCGAAATTCGACTTGTTACATTTGGTATTAGAGCTTTGGTTTACAGAGCTCGGAGAACAAGGCACGTTAGAACTAAACGAAAGAATTCATCAGAGATTGGATTAGTAATATCCAATAAGAATGACTCGTTAGAGATGGGATCAGTAGTATCCTAGAACGAGTGTGAAGAGTATATTTTTAAAGTGAAAACAAGTTTTGTTTTGAAAATTTAATTCAATTATTCGTATTTGAATATTTATTTGTATTGATTTGGACAATCCAATATATAAAGATTTTGCATATATGTCTGATCCACGGGTATTTGAAGTTTTAATATATTGGGTAGATATAGAATCACACTCTAGTCGCCCGGAGACGACACTGATGATAGTAGCTGCATCATCAGTGGATTTATGTTCGAATTTCGAAAGTAGGATCTCTATACATTTCCATTAGACTGGTGTGAGAACCAAAATATAGTTAGAATATATTGTTGTGACTTGGCATCAAAAACGTGATTTTTGACTATATATCAAAGTTATGAATTTGAAATGATAATCAACAAATTGATTGCTGATTGTGTTGTTTGATTATTGGTTGATTAATTAAAATTTGAACCATTTAGCCAAATTGATCAAATAGTGATTTGTATTAAAAATTAGTCGCATTTGCATGCATATACATGTACTTACATTGAACAGGTCAAAGCAAGGAAGCTAGAGAAGAGGAATAAAATTGTTTGCCCGACAAATAGGTACATGTTTATTGTATTTCATGGGTTTTGATGATTTTATGAGCCGATTGGCTGTTTCTTTTACTTTTTGGATTGGTGAGGGCCATGGGAGGCTATTTGAAATATCCCGAAGCTCCCGGTGCAGGGGAGGTTATGGCGAAATTTTCCGAAAATTTAGGGTGTTAGCCAAATTTTTGAAAAATTTGAAAAGTTCTTAGAAACTGAAAAGTTGAAGAACTTAAGCCATAAAGAAAGTAATGAAAGTTGAGTTGGTTTGTAAAAAAAATTTTGACTTCGTTACTTTTCGGGGACGAAAAGTTTTAAGTGGGGGAGATTGTAATAACCCGGAAATCTGAGCCAATTTAAAATTTTTATTTTGGCAATTTTAGTGAAATTTGAATATTTAAAATGAATATTTTAAATAATAACGACGAGAAATTTATTTTGAATAGAATTCGAACGTACATATTTATTTGAATCGTCATTAGAATATAAATAATTATTTATCATTATAAAGGAATCGAAAATGGCGTGGTAGTTCAAAAATTCGACTTGAAAGTTCAAATAAATGTACAGGATTCAAAATAAACCGGATTTTAGCGAAACTAGGAATATTTGAATCTATTTGAGAATATCTTTCCAATAAATCCGAAAAATTGAAATTTCATCACGGGAATCAAAAGTTATTCCCAGTTGAAATTTCAAAATAGTCGCTATGGAATTCTGGCCTTTAAAAATGGAAATTTTGCAAATGACCTCGATTTTCGATGAAACCACTTTTGTTTGAACCGGAATGTCAAATTATTGCTAGGTTCCAAAATTCATAATTTTCTGAATCAATATGCGAGTGTGGCGAAAGAAAACGTGTTTTGACAGTTTTTGTCAATTTCGATCGACCAGAAAATGGCCATTTTTCAAAGGATCTCAGAATTTGACGAAATTAGTTTTGTTAGGACCGTATCGTCAATACAAAGCTAGAAAATATTTTTTAGGAATTTTTAGAGTCCGTATGTGGCCCCGGTGAATTGAAATGTGCGTTCAAATTCAATATATAGAGTTATATTTTGATTTTGATGAAAACTGATTGAAACAGCTGAATTGGCTTACGATACATATCCCATTGTATTCGGAATGTGGGTAATTAGCTAGAGGCGATAGTCGCTGGGTCTCGTTTGGAGTTCGAAATAAAAAGTCAATTCTTGGAGAATAAATTAAATAAATTAATTAATATATATGCTTAACCCTCATATCTCTCTCTCGCCTCACATTTCAGAACCCATAAGAGAGAAAAAAAAATTAAATCGGGAACTCTAACCCGCATCGCCTTCCCACCCACGCAACCACCATCCGCCGGACCACTGCGCCCACCTCGCCCTCCGATCTGCCGCCCCATCCACTCCTCAAACCCGCCCTCTCTCTCCTCCTCTAACCTAAATCCCCAAATCGATCTGATGCCGCCATTAGAGCATCACATGTCGCGCCCTCCTCCCCGATCTCGTCAGTGCCACCACCGGACGTTGCCCCCCCCCCCTACGACGGCGCAGGCAACCCCCTCTCTCTTCCTTAAGTGACAATGAGTTCCTTTCTTTTTCTTATTTTTTTTCCTTCTTCTTTCTTTTATGTAATTAGTTTAGAAATCAAACATTGTTTTAAAATAAAACTAGCATGGTTTTAAAAACTGAAATTTATATATATGTAATTGTAAATAAAGATATGATCTTTGAAATAAAAATATGATTTTTATTTTTAAAGTAAAAGCAAAAAAGAATTGATTTTAACAAGCAAAAAGAATTGATTTATAACTTCGAAAAGAGTTGATTTTCGTGTTGATAAAAATATGATTTTTATAAAAATAAAGATATGATTTTTGGTTTAGGAAAGTTGAGATTTTTAAAGAGATAAAAATAAGATTTTTAATCATATAAAGACTAGATTCTTATCGTATAAAAAATTAGATTTTCATTTTGAAAGTAGCGATAAAAATTCGATTTTTATATATATGAAGTGGAAGAATAAAAATATGATTTTTATATTATAGGAAGAATAAAAATATGATTTTTATATTATAGAAAGAATAAAAATATGATTTTTATATATGAAATGCCATAGTAAAAATGTGATTTTTACTGTGAACAGCGGGAAAAGATGGCGATGGTATCGACTGAAATCAAAACGAAACCCGAACAGTTCAGAAGGAAAGCAGGAGAAGTGGAACCCTCGGTGAGAACTCCTCACTTTTATTTTATTTTCTAGTTAAAATATGTACCAGGATGCAGACGGTGCTTAACAGCACCCGACACCTATCGTCCACAGACCATGGATGGCTTGTTTTTTGATTGACGTGTTGTGAAAAATGATTGTGTGTAGTGGATTGAATAAATATTTTATAGTTAAAATTATAATTTTTAACGTGTATATAAAATAAAAATTAATAAACAAATTGGACGATTTGTTTATGTACACCCATTTGACTGATATTGATTGGGATGATAAATTTTACACATCACTCAACTGCACAAATAAAAATCTGTGTTTGTTGATTTGAAACTCCACACGGGTATTGGGATGATATTTGACGTACACTAATCCCGATTGTTTAGTTGTATGTTAATCGATGGGTTGACAGACTATGTAAGCGTTAATTATTGAATAGAAAGAAAATTTATGTGTTGAATAGAATAAATATTCACGTGTTGAATAAGAATATAAATTCATGTGTTGAATAATATATATATATATATATATATATATTCATGTGTTGAATAAAATATATATATATTCGTGTGTTGAATAAAAATATATATTCATGTGTTAAAGAAAATATTCATTTGTTGAATAGAATAACGAAGTTATTGAAATATATAAAGCCGTGTTGATTAGATATGCGCCATTTTGACGCGAACGATACTTATATCGATTATATTCGTTTTTATAATGATTATAGAAAAGGAAGTGATTTCAAAATATAACGTTTTGAAAATATTATCATTTGTATATCGATGATGTGGAATATTCAATTTTGATTAGAAATTGAATGTGAAGTTGAAATCGTTTCGAAAACGAATTTAAAACGATTTATAAAATACGTTTTAAAAGGAAATCGACGAAATATATATAATATATATATTATATATATAATGGCCTGAATAAAATGCGTCGCGCTGTGGCAGTTCACGAATTTCGACCATTGACTTCGAATGGACATTACAGGAGATCCGACCGTCGGATTCTCCTAAAACCAGAACCATTGGGTTCAAATCGAAAAGAGCTTTCCAAGAATATTAGATATTTGAAATCGAATAGTTTGATTTGGAATTATGTACAAATAAAATTTGGAAAAGGTCGTTGAAAGTGCAGTTTGATGGCCGTTGATGGAAATTAACTGTACGGGCCTTGATAAAATTATTAAAAATAGTAATAATTTATGTAAAATCATAAGAAACGATTTGGAAAGGATTGGGATGAAAAACTCCATATTTGAAAAGATAAAAATAGATTTTTATCGAAATGAACTAGTTTTGAACTAGAGTTATAATCCATGTATTTTTGAAATAAATAAATTGGATTTGAAAGGGTTTTATAGGTAACCAGAATTTCCAATAATTGAATTGGAATGGATTTGAATCGAAATTATCTTTGGAATATTTTGATGTTGGATTTCGTAATTATACAGATTTTGTTATGGAAATTTAAAAGATATATTGATATCGTTATTTCCAATACGATATTAGTTAGTCGTAGAATTTGATATTGAATATAAGCCGATACATTTTCTATTCAGAGCCTTGTATTTAATATCAAATGGGTTTTGGGGATGTCGTGAATGGTGTCTTTAATAATACTTCTCTTAGACCCAACGGAGTTAAGAAAATCAGAAACTAACTAGAGATTAGTTAAGTTGGATAGCTTCTTGGGTATTGATCTGATGTTGGTTTCGGCCTTCACGGTTAACACTTAGGGAATTATTTACTTGCTAATTTACGGTTAAAGGTTGATGGAATAGAATGTGATTTTGGGTTTGTCGTGAACCGTGTTTTAAATGACATTGGTTCTTCAACCCAGTTAAAGACATGATATGATTTCCTAAGTTAAACAAACATTGATATTGATTTTTGGGAAGATTAAAACCAAGTGGAGTTTTAATGAATCTTTAATTAGATTGAAAAGATCGATAATGGAGTATCACCTGGTTTGCTCCAGGCGATAGTTAAATCTTTAATTAGATTTGAACATGAAATAGTAATTGAATTTACTGATAACACCGTGGTTTTAGATATGAAGTATTACTAGTTTTACTTCATGGGATGAATAGGTTGGGATTGGGAAATTAAAACAAATGATTACTTCGGTAAGGTTCATTAATCCCGACTAGTTTGGATAAAGCATAATTTGGTCTGAATTGATATTCAAAAGAAGATTAAAGAATAAATTTAAAGAATTTATCTTTGATAAAATTAATGGGAACGTTTCCCAAAGTATAAGAATATTTGAATAAAAGAATATTCTGAATTGGAATGAGGCGTATGTTGTGTTTGTGTAACACTTGTTTATTATATACGCGAGTTATTCAGAAAGACCGGGTTTATCCCATTCTGAATACCTGATTCGACGATGTGTCGAGGATGAAGACGGTGGTCGAAGACCGGAGGTCTTCACATCGTTTGGATAATTACTGATGATCTTGATTGGGCTGTACACCTAAGAGGAGGGAATCAGTTGGTAATCGTCCAGACGTACTTGGAGATCGATGGATATGCGAGGTACAAGGTGCCTCCGGTTTCATTCAGACCCAGAACGAACTTGTAAATGGACCGTGTGTCTGACATTGGATTTTATTCAATGTGATTGATTTCTATTAAATATATATCTGTTTGGCGGCGGAGAATTTATTCTATTGCTTAACGCCCTTCTCCAAGACGTACGAGCTCAGAGGTTATATATTGATGGATATCAATCGCATGGAGTGAATTGCCTATGTGGCATGCCTAAGTGGCAAATGATTAAAGCTTCTGTTGAAAAGCAGAGTCTTGTGGTTGATGATCAAAGCATGGCTTGTGTGGCATAGCTTTGTGTAGCGTTGATTCGCAAGCCTCACACCCCGGTTGTGAGCCAGAAGCGGGAGAGGATATCAGGGAGGGCATGCGTTTCCTTCTAGCTAGGTTGGTGTCAGTGTCCTACCAGCCCTGACATTTATATTATTTTCACCTGTGTGGTTGTTGGATTGCGAGGCGCCTCGGATATATCGGTGACTATGTGGAGCCGATGGAGTCATTTGGCTCATTTACGCCCCAAAGGGTGGGGAAACGCAGTGTTCAGGCATTTTAATCCACATCGGTGGACCGGCCCTGACGATCCAAGGGCTCACCAGTGTCTGGGTCCTAAGGCTCGGGCTAGAGAGTCTCGAATCGGTAGAGGAATATCTTTTGCCTCAGTTCACAGATGGAAACCCAACTTCCAATACATGACATTTGCGGTTTTGATTGTAGAGTCTAGTATGGCGATATGATATATGGTACCCATGTTGTCTATGATTGATATTTATGATTGAAATTGTTTTGACACTATACACTTATAATAGTATCAAATGATTTTTTTAACGTACCAAGCATGTTTGGCTATTATAAGGGAAAACCCTATCCTCCGGCTTGTGTTGCATTGTGGGTCTTATAATAGCCTCATTTTTCCAAAAATCATTGCGCTGTTTTGTTATATGCACTGGTATTCTTGTGAAGAAACCCATTCTGTATTATACGGCGTGATCCCTTGATATATCTGATTTAAAGTAAAGCTTTAAATAACTGTTTTAGTTCTCACACCAGTCCCATGACTGACCTGGAGTTTATTATTTTAACCTAAACTCTGGGTGCCCTTATTTTGACACAGGAAGCTAGTAGTTTCGGTTTTGCAGATTTATATTCAGAGGATCTTGATTTACAACTGGGATGATATTCAGAAAGCTCTGTATCTGTATATTTCTTTCAGTTGTGTTTTGTATTATTTTCCGCTGCTATGTAATGAAATTGTAATTAAATCTCTGATGTTTAGTAAATGTGTAATATTTATTCATACTCTGTATATTCTTGTATTCTGATGAAATTGTTGTAATAAGCAATAAAATGTTCTTCTGTTTGGGTTCTGATTCGTCTTGTCCTCAAAGCAATCCGGGTTTTGAATGGTTTTGGTCGGTTTAGCGATCGATTCGGGCCGGACGAAATTCGACTTGTTACACAAAAGTAAGTTTTGGCGAAGAAAGTAAAAGTTTTAGCATTTTTAATTTTTAGAAGAAAAATGTAATGAAAAAAAGGAAAAGCCAAACCATGTTTTAAAAAGAATGGAGTAGGTAAGGATTAGTGCTTAGAAAGAACGAGAAGAAGTTTGAGGCTATAAGTAAATAGCAAGGACCATCTCGGAATAGTGGAAAATTCCCGTAGAATGCATAAGCATTGTGAGGCCTAGAGTTGTTGTTTGAAAAAAAATGTGTAGGCTAGTAATATACAGCAAGGACTAGTAGTGACTACTAGATAGTGGAAGGTCAAGTGAATGTTGAGAGTTGTGGTTGGACTTTTCTTTAGTGAAATAGTCTTATGATTCTTGGCCCTTGGCAGTAGCTGTGTAGGATGTTGAAAGATGGAAACGCTTAATGGAAAGATAAGCTAAGAAAGAGAATAGCCTAACTAAGAAGAAAACAACGAATTCAGTAAAGTAACAAACGTGATGGGAAAAGGAAATTAAAATTTTAAGATGGATGAAAATGGAATTTTTCTAAGATAAGTTGAAAAAGAAGAGAAAATTTTCTTATGTAGTTGTGCTTGGATATGAAAATAGGAAATCTTTATAGAGTGGTTACATAAATTCCAAGTACAATTAGAAAAGGTACATAAAAGAAAAACGGAAGAAGCGAATTTTTCCGTTTTATAACTTTTTCTAACATAAGAAATAGAATTTACAAAATTAGTTATTTTCTAAATTTCAAAACTTAATGATGGTTGGTAGAATTTTGGATGCAACAATTGGATGAACTATGCTCTTATTCTATAAGAGTGTGGGAAAATTTGGGTGAAAAATGTTTTGATTTTCAAAAATATTGCATTCATATAGAACTGAAAGTATATTTAGGATGTAAGCATCTTGTTTTAAAAAGAGTTTTTGAAAATTTGCATACATATAGGAGGTACCACTTAGGCATACATGTATTATTGTAATGTATTGCACTTTGCACATGTGCACAATGTTTGCGAAAATTGGATGCACACATGACGGATGGATATTATGCGAGGGATTATCTATTTTACCCTTATCAAATTTTGGGGACGAAATTTGCTAAGGGTGAGAGAATGTAAAACCCCGCATTTTTTTAATACAATAAAAAATGTGCATGTAAATATGTGCATAAACATAATTAAGAATGTGTTTTTTTAGAGAATACATTAATGTTAAAAATTAATGTGCAAATGAATTTATAGTTAAAATAAAAAAAGATTAGTGCATAAAGTAAATATAGTACGTTAAAAATGGGTAATGTATCAGTGCAATGCATGCGATAAAAAGGAAATTGATTTCATGCAAAGGTATTAGGTTGCATGCAATGAATGTATTGCATTAAAGGGTATCATAATCAGTACATACTAATACGCAAACAAAAGAAAGAGGTGAATTAACACATGCAATTAATTATGTGCATATGAATGTATGCATAATTAAGAATAAATTATGAAACTAATATTGTATTGTTTAAGCATACAATAATTAAAACATACATATGCATGAACATAAATTAAAATAAAAGAATGCATAACTTAATATGCAAGCGATAAAGAAAGAAATGATGTGTTAATGCATGTAATAAAAATAATAAATGCATATGCTAAATGCAATTAATTATATGAGAGAAAACTCATAGAATAATATATATATATATATATATATCATATTATATATAATGCATTGAAGAAGAAAGAATTGAGCGTATAAAACAAGAATGCATTAATTGCAATAATAAATTAAGGATGGCAGGAAGAATGCATGTAAATATATTCAATTGCACAAAATAAAAGAATACCAATTTCAAAATAAATATTGTGCACAAAAAAAAGTATAGCAATCAGTGTAATCCAAGAAAAGAAACCGCATGAAAAAAAGGGGAAAGATAATAACAAAAAGAAACATTAGTAGAAAGAGAGAGTTGAGGAATTAATTGGAATGTATGAAATGCATACGTTGAGGAGAGAATAGAATGCATGCAAATATATATATATATATATATATATATATATATATATATATAGGGAAACAAGTGGGGAATTAACGAAGTAAATTGCAATGCAACATTGAAAATAAAAGTAGATGTAAATTTTGGCGTTTAAAATTCAAAAGTAGTGAATTAATTGCATGCAACCTGAAAGGATTAAGGCATGCCATAAAACATGCAATTAATTAAGGGAAGAAAAAGAGGCACATTTAATTTAAAATAAAGGCAATTGAACATTAAGAATAGAAAACAATGCAGCTAAATAAGTGGGCTTGTACCCAACTTGTTTCTGGGTGCATGCGTGCGTTTATGTTGCAGCATATCTGGGTTGGTCTAGCATACTCTAGAACATTCTTTTCTTTAGCGAGGTGTAAGGTTTAGATGGATTCTATTTTAATGCTAAGGCCCTAGTCGTTCTAAACTACCTATAAATAAAACTCTAAACCCAATCCTAAAATTCACAATCCCAAAGCTATGCTAAAGTTTTGCTTCTTCTTCCTCAAGAAATCCTCTTCTCCTCTAAAAATTAATGGTGACATTGTAACACTGCTTCAATTCTAATTAAATTAATTATTCTTCTTCAACACAAGATAGAAGAAGATCAAAGATTAGATTTTGAATTTCTTCTATTTCAAAATAAAGAGAAAAGGGATTTTGATCTACAATCTACGCTGCATGAAAGAGAAGAACTTTGGATGCTAATCTAAATCAAACCTAGAAAAGCAAAAATCACTGTGAGTGGATTTAAATTCCCCATATTGAATAATAGTAGATGTATCGTTTAGAAATTCACCAAGTTAATTTGTTTAATTCAATTGAAATAATTCAGATTTTATTTCATGCGTATTTTGTTCTTCTTCTTCCCCTTTCCTTTTTATTTTTAGGATTAGGCTAACTTCGAGCCTAATCCAAATCTTGTTGAAAAGCATGCGTACGGACAAAGATTGGAATAGTGAAAATGACGTTTGGGAAATTGGAAATAGTTTGTGATTGGGAAATTGAAACAACTTGTAAGATGAATTTTTGGGCATAATTCACAAATTGGGGAATTGTGGAATAACGTATAACATAACCTGAGATTGGGAAATTAGGGGAAATTGGCACATATATTAACCTAGAACATGAAAGAAAATATGTGCAATTAAAATTGAGAACGATTATGTATGCTTGGATATGTTGAATCAAGAATTCATGAATGAATTATATGTACATAAGAAAAGTTAGAATTGAAGATTTAGACATATGGGATTATAATTTGAATTGGGATTTATGCAATAAGAATGAGGGTTGACATGAATTATTGATGACTATAAAGAACAATTAATTTTGGTATGATTAAGCATAACCTATATACATGAAAAGTTGGGCATAACAAATAATAAGGATTATTGGCATAACTATGTACGAGATTATGTAATCATGGTAGAATTTATGAAACCATAAACATGAAATTGGGTTTAGAAGCGTGAAGAAGAATTTTTGGATTGGGATAAACAGGCATATAAAACCAAGATTGAAATTGTATAGGTCAGTTAAAAGATGAACATGCCTAACCCGAGGTTAGATTGAGTTGCGGTGTAAGTCTGCCCGGAACCGCTCGGCACATCCAGCAACCGCAACAAAAGGTCTAATGTGAGAGGTTAGCGCATTATGCCCATAACCCGAGGTTAGAACGAGTTTGCGGTAGAAGTCTGCCTGGAACTGGCCGGCATATCCAGCAACCGCAAGCAGCATGTCTAATGTGAGAAGTTGAGTGCATTAATAAAAAGATTAATGTTATGAAACAAACATGTTAAGTGTGCTAAGGTTAAGTAAACGGAGGCTTATAGACAAACTTAACCAATGTAATAATGGGGAATGGTAGCAAACCTTATTTAAGAAAACTAAGTAAATAATGATGGATTATGGCAGCATCAACAGATACGAGCATAACTGAATGAGAAGATAATAGGTAAGCTTGTTACAAGAAAAGTAAGAATTATAACGTAGGTTATAATGATCGATCCAAAGATGAAATAACTTATGAAAGAATGAAAGCCGCACTTAATTGATTTAAGTAATCCGTGGGAATGGGAACAAAGCCACGAATAGGGAAAACATAAGTTATATGGGTAAGGGGGAAAACTTATTAGTAAACCTTAGTTAAGATGACTAAGTTAATAAGTAAATGATAAAGAGAATCTATTAGTAAACCTTAGTTAAGAGAACTAAGTAAACAATCATGGAAAGTCATGTTGGTAAACCTTAGTTAAGAGGACTAAGTAAACAGTTACAGAAAGTCGTGTTTGAGCTTGTTAGTAAACCTTAGTTAAGAGAACTAAGTAAACAATTAAAAGATCGCGGCTACATAAGAAATAGGAAAGACTTATGAAAAAGAAACTTGGTAATTTAAATTAAAAACTAATATGGATGAGATAACAAAGTTAAAAAGAAAACCTAATGAGATAGAGCAAGCGCATAATTAGAAGATCAGACTTAAGGGCTAATAACTCGAAAGGGTAAGGCGCTTGGACCAGTCCATACGATAGGGGATGAATAACCAAACACGGTAGATCATCACGATGCCGTAGGGTGCAAGGGGGAGAGAACGTCCATCTGATCATGCGGAAGGCTCCAAGGGACTGGGCTATGAAGCACGCGGCTTCTAGGGACGTGAGGGTACTCTTGGTATCCCTCTGTGAGTGGCAGATGATACGCCTGTGCTCAAAGAGGTTAGGTCTGCATGGGAAGAACCTACGAGTATACCTTGATTGCAAAACAAGAGGCAATCAAAAGACTAAGATGGATCAGTGTGATTCGGCGAGACCGGTTAGTGCCCTGTGATAGCAACTCATCGTCTACCTACCATCTTCAGTCAGTACGTGAAGCGAAAAGGCAGAGAATTCCAAAAGACCATATACTTTGCTATCTAGTTATGGGTGAGGTTGGCCAATAGGATTGAAGGGCATAGGGGGCCGGGGTTACAGTTCTCATTCTTGATATTCTTAGGTGCCTTTCATTAGTTGAGGGAGGGGTCTAGTGGGACCATAGCCACTATAAAAGCAGACCTTAGCATCTGCATCTACAGATATTTGAAAGCTCCCAACCGAGTTCCGTGTTTCTTGATTAGCCCTGCCACGGGACTCGAGCACACATATAGAGAACTTGTGCAAATAAACATCGAGTACGATTGACGATATGTGGGGAAAATCTAGGTACACTCATGTCGCTCTGGGTAGTGTACCATGGACTAGAGGGCATTATTTGATGACAGAATCTAGTAGGATCTAGAATGGCAGTCCAAACGCTTACGTAACACAGTGATGATAGTTTTATGAAAACGTACCATTGATATGCATACGACATGCGACATTGGATAAGGGACTGCGTACATACGGTGGAGACCATGCGTGTAGAGCATACCTTAATTGGGGTAGCTGCATATACCCTATATTAGGTTAATCTACTAGAGAGTAGATGGGTGCGATGTGTGTGTAAGCCTTGAGTGCTATTAATACAAATAACCTAATAAATAAGAAAATATAATTGAATGGTATATGTAGGATTGTCCAAGAAGTGTAGTTTAGATTCATTCACACAGAACTTATGTTCTGACCCCCTCCTCATAACATTCGCATGTTAAGTTCATAACAGAGACTGTATAGCTTTGGATACTAGTTTAGCAGTATTATTATTATGGTAAAGCCATGTTTCAACTACATTATATTTTATTTCTTCTGCTGTGAGATGTTTTCCGAACTCTGACATGTTTTATGTCTCTGTCTCTTTTGCAGGATACCAGAGCAAACCAACTCGAGTTTCGATGGATTGGGATTTTGAAAAAAAATCGGTCCGTCAGAATTCGGGTTGTCACAACAACACTCAGAGAAAATAGAAAACAGTGGAAACAAATACTAGATAATAGTAAAACTGGTAAGTGAGCCTCCTGCTCACCATCGATCAACATCTTCGTTCTCACTAAATCATCACCTGTCACCTGCTACTCAGTCTGCCCATCCACAACTGTATGAACAGCCCAAGGTAATAAGAGGAAACATAAAACCTTGAGTCAAACAACAGTCATAGTGAGCGGTAAAATAGCTAACAAACTTCATCAATAAAGCATATGAGAATGGGTAAATAAACAACTAATCTACCCAGCTCCAAAGAAGAATTACACCTGCCTTCCCTACAATATGACAGTGATAGCCTTTACGATCCATACATCCAAAGGAATAACAATTCATACATGGCAACCAGAATGATCATTAACATATAGCAAAAGCAACTCAGCCATTATTACTAAAAGCATTCAAACATCCATGACTGACTCTAGCTATCACCGCCAACCTTGCCTTAGAACCCTCGTTATCGTATGATTGGCTAACAACTTGCCGTCAATTGTCAAGGACCATACACGACGCGCCGGTTCTAGCAAGACCCCACACGCTATAAGCAAAACATGTTTAGGCCATACACGATGCTCAGGGAACTCGACCTACAATTGTACCCCTGCTTTGAGTCAGCTAGAACCTACGACAACGGAAATTCCTCGGCCCTCTTATTTCTAGTCGTTATTAGTCACGATTATTCATTAGCTCATAACACTTTAGAGCAATTACTTCACACGAACTCAATACATCCTTGAGTCATCCTTTTATATGAACTCAATACATCCTTGAGTCATTCCCACATTCGTTGTTCTACACCGATCAACGAACACCTTCAACACTTTGAATACTCCCCCTTGAAGTCTGCTTGAAGTCATGACATCAGTAGAAATGCCCAACCGGAAATTTCCACCTGAAATGCCAACCAGACTCATTCCGGACCAACCGAACCCATTTTGGACCGACCTGGCCACTTGAGGCCGACCAGGAATATTTGGGACCGATCAGACCAATTTGGGACCAACCAGACCACTTGGGACCGACCACAGCAACTTGAGGTCGACCAGAACTATTTGAGACCGACCAAAACCATTTGGGACCGACCAAAACCACTTAGAACTCAACAGAACCACTTAGACAGGAATAACTTGAGGCCGACAAGAACTGTTTGAGACCGACCAAAACAACTTGAGGCTGACCAGAGCTTTTTGAGACCGACCATGACTAATTGAGGCCGACCAGAACTGTTTGAGGCCGTCCAGGACAACTTGAGGCCGACCAACACCTGCATTCTTCAATGCAACTCCAATTTCGACCAAAACTTTGCCAAAACGATTCATTCGATGAAACTAACCCATTCAATTCATCCAAAAGAATTTCAAGCATGTTATGAAATAAACAATATCATCGATATGACAATTCTATCAATGATAATGTCAAATTCACCAAAATCACCACAAATATGCATATGAACGAAACTATGGATCTAACATATGGAATATCATAGGAATTACCTATATAACTTGCTAGATTAGATCATAGGATGATCTATATGAAAATGAACTTACCAATTAATAGATCTAAAGAAGAATACTTGAATTTGATGAAAAACATGATCAACTACTCATACACTTCATTGAATCCATATAAGTGATGTAATCCACTCACCGATTCTCCCAAACCAACAAAAATCAATGGGATATGAATCTGGACAGGAAGCACCTAGCACCAAACACCTTGAGCCGATGAATCCTTGCTTCAATTGATGTAAATCTAGCCTCCAATGGTGTAGATCTATGATTTCAGTCCTTGGATTTGGATTTTAATGGTGGAAAGGTGTTAGAGGAAGGTGGAGCACAAGGCCACCAAATGAGAGAATGGGAAAGTAAACTATTTCCCTCCTCTCTCACCACTTATTTATAGGATTCCACCAGCCCACTAATGAGCCTTCCCAAATCAGCCCATTAAGGCTTCAAAACCTGAACAACCAATTGTTAAAGCTTAAAACAATGATTCCTCCCAAACCACCGAGCCAAATCTTTAGTGTAACCACTCTAATCATCAATTCCTTTCCAATGGCATAGGTCTCACCCTCTAATTTGACATGAGTCAAAAGTTGTACCCTGTACAGGACTGACAGGGGTAAAATGGTCACAAACAAAATCGGTAAAAATTATGGACATGTCTCACATCCCCATAAGCAATAAATTAAAAGTTGAGAATGATCCAACCCTCAGGGAACGAAAAAAAGTATTTTACGATCTTTTGATATGTAAAATGCAGGCTTTGACAATTCACAACTAAGGCGGATGGTTCGCTTCACTTATGTATGGATTATAGAGAACTGAATAAACTCACTAAGAAGAACATGCACCCAATCCCAAGGATAGATGATCTGTTTGACCAGCTTATTGGTGCATCAGTATTCTCTTAGTTAGACTTGGCCACGGGGTTCCATCAATTGAGGGTGGCCGAGGACAGTATAGATAAGACTGCTTTTAGGATTGCAGATGGTTTCTTTGAATGGCTTGTTATGCCTTTTGGGTTGACGAATCCACCCGCCTATTTCATTTATCTGATAAATAGAGTATTTCGGGAGTTTCTAAATATATTTGTCGTGGTCTTTGTTGATGACATCCTGATTTTTTCGAAGAGCGAGGAATAGAATGCCTTACATATAAGTGAGGTTTTGAAAACTCTGCGTATGCATCAGCTTAAGGAAAAGTTCTCCAAATGCCATTTTTGGAGAAAATAAGTGAGATTCCTAGTGCACGTGGTTTCTAAAGAAGGGATAGCAGTAGATCCTGCAAAGGTGGTTGCCGTTCGGGATTGGCAGATCCCAAAGAATGCAACGGAAGTGAGAAGTTTTTTGGGGTTAGCAGGCTATTATAGGAAGTTCATTATGGGCTTCGCAGAGATATCAGCCCTACTCACTAGGCTGGCGGAGAAGAATTTGACGTTTTCATGGGATATAGATTATGATGTTGCTTTCCAGCGTTTGAAGAGGGCTCTGACAACAGCCCTAGTCTTGACCTTGCCTGACGGAAACAAAGTATTTGCAGTATACAATGATGCCTGTGATACAGGGCTTAGTGCGATTTTGATGCAAGAGGGAAGGGTAGTATGTTATGGGGGTAGACAGTTAAGGGTTCATGAGAAGAACTACCCTACCATGACTTAAAGCTAGCTGCCACAGTATTCGCGCTTAAGATGTTGCGTCATTATTTACTTAGAGAGAAGTTCGAGTTGTACACTGATCATAAATCTCTCAAGCACTTGTTCTCACAAAAGGATCTTAATTTGAGGCAGCAAAGGTGGATGGAGTTCCTAACATCTTATGATTTCGAGATTGCTTATATCCCTGTAAGGGTAACGTGGTGACAGACGCACTAAGTAGGCAAAGGATGGCCTTAAGTCCTCTGTTTGTAGAAAGGAAAAGTTTGGAGTTTATATCGACTTTTGACTTTAGACCCTCCACTGAGTTTTTACCTGGCTTATTTGCATCACTGGAGGTGCGACCTAATCTTATGGATCAAATAGGAGCTTTGCAGTGAGGGGATCCACAGATTTCAGACATCTTGGATAGGCTTAGTAAAGGGGAGACTTCTAGTCACCTCAGTAGATACTCTACAGACGACAAAGGGTGGTTACGACGAGATGGAAGGCTTTGTGTTCCCCGAATTGGGAGCTTCTTAGAGACAGTCCTAGGAGAAGCCCATCACTATAAGATGACTATTCATCTAGGTGGTTATAAGATGTATAGGGATATGAAGAGGGTTTTCTTTTGGGCTGGGATGAAGAAAGATGTGGCGGAGTTTGTTTCTCAATGTTTGATTTGCCAGCAAGTTAAACCTGAGCAAAAGAAGCCCGATGGTTTACTTCATCCTTTGGAGGTTCCACAGTGGAAGTGGGAGAGCGTCTCTATGGATTTAAAAGATGGTTTTCCAAGATTGAAGAAAGGCAACACCAGTATTCGGGTTGTAGGAGACAGACTTACAAAGAGCGATCATTTCATTCCGGTTAAGAGCAAGAGGACGGTAACATGGTTGGTAGCTGTTTATGTTCGTGAGATACTCCATCTTCATGGAATACCTTGCATCATCGTAAGTGATCATGACCCCATCTTCACCAATGAATTTTGGAGGAGCTACCAAGAAGCATTAGGTACACAGTTGTGTTTGAGCACTGCTTATCACCCCCAGACAAATGGACAGACGGAAAGAGTGAACAGAGTTCTTGAGGGTTTTTTGAGGCAGCGTATCCTAGACTTCGGAGGGGCCTGGTAATAGCATCTTCCTTTAGTAGAGTTTGCCTACAACAACATTTTTCAAGCTAGCATTGGCACGACACCCTTCAAAGCATTATACGGACGACCCTGTAGATCACCAACTTGTTAGTGGGAATCTACAGAAAGACTACTACTTGGACCAGATATGGTTAGTGAAACATCCAAGAAGATTGATCTTATTAGAAGGCGAATGAAGACTGCTTAAGATAGGTAAACGTCCTACGCAGATAAGAGAAGGACTGACATTGAGTTCGAAGTAAGAGACATGGTTTTTGTTAAGGAATCGCCATTAAGAAATGTGGTTCGCTTTGGATCTGTAGGGAAACTGGCATCAAGATTCGTAGGACCATTTCCCATAACAGAAAGGATTGGCCAATGCCTATAGATTAAAGCCACCCAAGAGACTATATGGCATTCATGATGTTTTCCACATTTCTCATTTGCGAAAATGTTTGCATGATACCGCAGAAGTAGTTGAGCCGAGTATGTTGGAGGAAGTAGAAGTGGAACGGGAGGCGATAGTTAGGCGAGTTCCTACATGTATTCTTGGATCAGAAGTTAACAAACTACACAACCGAAAAGTCAAGTTGATGAAAGTTCAGTAGGGAGATAACCCAGAGGATGCAACTTGGGAGACCGAAGACATGATTCGCGCTTCGTGCCCATTTCTTTTCCAGGGTATGTTCTTACTTCCTTTCCAAAGCTTTTATTCATGCTTGCTTCTATTATTTAAAAATATCCTATTGATCGGATCTTCGACCTTTAGGTAGAAATCCCATGGATGTAAACATGTATTTAAGACATGTTATGTTTATGGATGCAAGTGGATGCAAGTGATTGTTAGTGGTTTCTCGTGGATGCATATACACACACATTAGGCACTAGATCGGCTCAATCACTCTCATACTACATATGTATGTGTGTGTATTTTTCTTCTTTTATGGATGAAAGTAAGTGTATCATCATATGGATGTTGCATTTGGATGGATAAGTGGGCACACATATAGAACTTACGTGTAATAATAGGATTATTTGCATACATGTTGAACTTATGGCACTAACATATATTTCATTTAGGAGGTCGACTGAATCAGTAGACTGCCTGATCTTCGCATTAGTATTAAGACATATACACACACATTTGCATATGTTCATATAAGCATTAGAAATCTTTCAAGGACAATGGATGCCTGTGATTGGTGGATCCTTTGAGTATGGGAGAATGTAATACCCCATAATTTAACAAATAATAAAAGGCAATATATTAAAGAATAATTAATTTAATATTCAGAATTAAGTGAAATAGACTATGCCATTGCATTCGTCTCGAAATTCTAGTCAAAATAGACACTTAGTTTGCGTAAAACGGACACCGTATGGTTTGCGTAAAACGGACACCGTATGAAGAAGTTTTTAAGGTTTGAAGTTTGTATACGCGCAAGAATATATATATATATATATATAATTAAATCCAGAATTCAAAAATTATTTCGAAATTCAAAATTTAGGTAGCTAAAAAATTCCACTCAAGGGTGTCGACCCCTTAAGGGGGATGTCGACCCCTGGGTCGACCCCTCAAGGGGGTGTAGACCCATGGTTGACCCCCCTGCGACAGATTTGGAAGTTTAGGGTTTTGGGTTCGGCTATAAATATGGCCTCATTTCTCATGTTTTTGCGCACAAAAAATAACGGAGAACTAGATGCTGCTCCGCCCAGATTAAATCAAGTCTTTTCTTCTTCTGCAATCAAGTTATTCAAGATTAGAGATCTGTGATTCGATTCTTCTATTTTTCTAGATCTAAACACTATGATTCTATGTTAATTTTATATCTAAATAATTAAAAAGTTAATTTTGACATGACTACAACTTGGATCTATGCCTATGACTACTTGAATAATATCAGATGTGTTATAACTTGTGTATCTATAATATTCTGACATGACTATGACTTAAATCTTAATCTCTATCATGTCAAGACCTTCGCTTTTTGTAGATCTAGTCCATTTTTTAGATTACATCATGCTTGTTACCTTTATATTGTGGCTAAATCAGATCTGTTATAGTTAGTTATTTAATTCATTAGATCTTATCATGCCTTTTATGACATCTCTATTATATTAGAATTAGTTCTATTGTCACATATTCACCAGATCTATTCCTATATTGTAACAACCCGAAATTTGGGGCCAATTTAAAATTTTCATTTTAGAGATTTTAAAGGTGTTTAAATAGTTGAAATGAATTATTTTAAATAAAAATGACTAGGAATTTATTTTGATTAATATATTTAGTTTAATTACAAAAGGAATTAGAAAAGGATGGTAGTTTGAAAAGTCAAACCTGAACTTTGACTGACTACACAGGATGCAGAATAAACCGGATTTTTGTGAAACGAAAAACATTTAGATCTGTTAATGAATATCTTTCTAACGAATCTAAAAAATCGAAGTTTCATAGTGGGAATCAAAAGTTATGGCCAAATGAATTTTCGGAAAGGTCGCTATAGAGCATATATCGCCCTTGAAAATAGACATTTTGCATACGACCTCGGAATTCGACGAAACCACTTTTGTTGGATCCGGGATGAAAAATTATTGCTAGGTTTCAAATTTCATGATTTTTGAAGCTAGTATGTGAGCGTGGCAAAAGAAACTGTGTTTTGTCAATTTCGGTCAAATTTAATTAACTAAAAAATAGCCATTTTTCAAACATTCTCAGAATTCGACGAAATAAATTTTGTTAGGACCGTATCGTCATAAGAAAGCCAAAAATAATTTTTCTGGATTTTTCTGACTTCGTATGTGACCCCGGTAAAATTAGAAAGTACGTTCGAATTTAATATTAAAGAATTAATTTGAAAATAAATAAAACATACTGTAAACTTCAGAATTTGACCTCGGCACTAGTGCCATTGCGTTTAGAAGACGTCAAAACCTATTGTTGGACAATCGTTGGGCTCCGTTTGGAGGTCGAACGGAAAAACCCTAATTTCTAGAATTAATTAAATTAAAAATAAAATAAAATACCCTAGAAATACCGTATAAATACGGGATGAATAGTGCGTCGTTCTTCCCCAAATATACTGCGCCGAAACCAATAACAGCTCAGATTTTTGAGCTCCAATTTCTCCCAATCCATGGCGAATTAACATATGCCCCTTTGGACTTTTTTGAAGATCTTTGAACGCTCTTCGATCTCAAACAAACCCCGCCCCTCCTCGTCGCCCGAGCCGTCTCCACCACCTCCCCGAAGTTCGGCCGAACGCAGCCCCGCCGCGCCACCCACGAGCCGCCGCCTCTCCCCCCTTTTCCGGCGTTCAGGCGCCTCTCCTTCCCCTTCGACCTCCAGCAATCGATTTCTGAAAACATCAACTACAGCTCGCGAATTCGTGATTCAAAGTTAACTGAAATTTTAAAGGTAAAATTCAACTCAGTTTTGCGACGCTTTTAATTGTTACAGTGACAGTTGTAATAAGTCGGTTTTCTAATTTATACATATGAATTTCAAATTGAACCGTGACTTCGAACACGAGATCTGATCGAGTTTGGACCTTCATTTCAGTCCCGAGCAATGTGAGAATTTATTTTTAATTAAATTTAATTAATTTAGTTATTATCCTAGCGTTATGTGAAATTTGAATGGTAAATATCATGCTTACGATACAGATCTATTTTGTTTTGTCATATTTGATGATGGTTGGTATGTGTTTGTGATGGATAGTTTAGATACGTATGATTATCACCTCTTATGTAATCACTTGTGTCAATTTGGGTTGATCTGATTTATCAATTCAAAATAATAGAAATATGGTTGTCACATTCTTATGTTATCGCTTTTGTATGGTTTGAATTAATCAACCTTATCGATTCATAATAAAAGAGACATGGTTTTCCATCGTTATGTTAGTGCTTTTGTTTATTTGAATTGATCTAGATTATCAATTCAACATAGAAAATAAAGATTTATCTTTTTATTTGGATTGATCTAGATTATCAATTCGACATAGTAAATAAATTTTACATTCTTTTTTTTATGATGTAAATAAAAGTAGGAATGTTGTATGTATATAAATTTACATTTTTTTATGTAAATAAAAGTTAGGAAATTGTAGTGAAATGAAATTTACGTTTTTATAATGTAAATTTAGACATGAATTTGGATGAAATAAAAATTACATTTTTATATGTAGTTTAGATGTAAATTAGAACGACAAAATAAAAATTACATTTTTATATGTAGTTTAGATGTAAATTAGAACGACGAAATAAAAATTACATTTTTATATGTAGTTTAGATGTAAATTAGAACGATGAAATAAAAATTACATTTTTATGTGTAGTTTAGATGTAAATTAGAATGGTAAAATAAAAATGATCTTTTTGTTTACTATTTAGATGTGAATTAGGACCGTCAGATAAAATTACATTTTTATATGTCATTTATATATACAATTTCACCATAAGATAAGAATTACATTTTGATATGTAATTTATATATGCATTTGCACTGTATGATAAAAATTTCATTCATTAAAACATGAATTTACATCATATGTTAAAATTTACATTTTTATATGTAAATTATATAGGAAATTACACCGTAGGATTAAAATTACATTTTTCTATGTAATTAAAATGTGAATTTACATCGTATGTTAAATTTTACATTTTTATATGTAAATTATATAGGAAATTACACCGTATGATAAAAATTACATTTTTCTATGTAATTAAAATGTGAATTTACATCGTATGTTAAAATTTACATTTTTATATGTAAATTATATAGGGAATTACACCGTATGATAAAAATTACATTTTTCTATGTAATTAAAATGTGAATTTACATCGTATGTTAAAATTTACATTTATATATGTAAATTATATAGGGAATTACACCAAAGGATTAAAATTACAATTTTCTATGTAATTAAAATGTGAATTTACATCGTATGTTAAAATTTACATTTTTATATGTAAATTATATAGGAAATTACACCGTAGGATTAAAATTACATTTTTCTATGTAATTATAATGTGAATTTACATCGTATGTTAAAATTTACATTTTTATATGTAAATTATATAGGGGATTACACCGTATGATAAAAAAATTACATTTTTCTATGTAATTAAAATGTGAATTTACACCGTATGATTAAAAATCACATTTTTACAATGTAAATTAGAAGTAGAGTTACATTGTAATTAAAAATCATATTTTTACAATGTAAATTAGAAGTAGAGTTACATTGTAATTAAAAATCATATTTTTACAATGTAAATTAGAAGTAGAGTTACATTGTAATTAAAAATTATATTTTTACAATGTAAATTAGAAGTAGAGTTACATTGTAATTAAAAATCTTATTTTTACAATGTAAATTAGAAGTAGAGTTACATTGTAATTAAAAATCATATTTTTACAATGTAAATTAGAAGTAGAGTTACATTGTAATTAAAAATCATATTTTTACAATGTAAATTAGAAGTAGAGTTTGCATTGCAATTAAATTTACATTTTTAGATGTAATTTAGAATATGATTCACAATGCAAATATAAGTTACATTTTTATTATGTAATTAAGATGAGAAAATACATTGAGGTTGAAATTTACATTTTATATGTAATTTAAAAATAGGATTTTGCAATATATCAAAATTTATATTTTTTTAATGTAAATGAAAGGAATGGAATTCACATTTTTAATGTAAGTAAAGAATGAATTTAAGATGTTGTGATATGATCTTCATTTTCAAATGAATTAAAATTTAATAAGGATCTGTAGTTGTTAGAGCGTTGTTTAAATCAAACGACGTGATTACGATTAAACGATTATATATATATTTATAAATATAATTAAAATTAAACGAATGGAGCGCGGTAGTTCGCGTTTTGAAATCGTACCTTTAAATGACTATACAAGAAGATTCGACCGTCGGATTTTCTTGAAACTAAAACCGTTAGAACCATCTTGGAAAAATATTTCCAACGATATATATTACGTTAAGATCCAACGGTTAGATTCTGAGAAATGTAAAAATCAAAATTGGTTGAATGCAGCGCCATAGTCGCCCATTGACTTAAGGCGTCGTTATATAGAAATTTAATTATTTTAAATAATAAAAATAGGAAGTAATCATTATAAAATGATGTCAGCAAGTACAAAGGTTTTGAAATATATATATATATATATATACGAGGATTATTTGGAAAGTCTGAATTCTCTCATTCCAAATAATCAAACGACGTTAATTGAAGTATGAAGATGGCGTATGAAGACCGTAAATCTTCCCTCGAATAGACAACGATCGAGGCCCTGATTTTACTTGCTGCCAATTCAAGGGTCATGGTCATTGCCCAAACGTACGTGTTGATTTCACGGGTTGGGTTTTCGCTCAGACCCAGAGCATAAGCTAATAAATGGATTGTGTGTCTGACATCGTACTCCATTAAATATCATGTTATTAATCTTCTGTCAAATGTATGGATGTTTGGTGGCGGGGAATTTATTCTCTTGCTTAACACCCATTCATATATTTCGGCAAAGGATTGGTAGTGCGATATGGAGTGATGATGTGGCATGCTAAGATGCATATGATCAAGGCTTTGTTGAAAAGCAGGCCTTGCGGGATGATCAAAACATAGCCTGTTTAGGCATAGCTTTGTGTATAGCGTGACTTCGCGAGCCCCACACATCGGCAGAGTCAAAAACGGGAGAAGGGAACACAGGGAGAGCAACACGTTTCTTTCTAGCTAGAAGGGATGATTGGGCTTTAACACGGCCCGACATTTTACTTATGTGGATGACGGAATGAGGCGCCTCGGATGATAGGTTCTATAGGACCGGGAAACGTGTGTTCAGGAATAACTAATCCGCAACTTGTATGGTGGACCGGTTCTGCAGCTGTTCAAAGGTTCGCTGCGGGGGATCATGAGGCATTAGCTAGAGTGTCTCGAATCGGTAAGGAGCTCCTCCCTAGCCTTGACTCATGATGGAAATCCAAACTTCCAATACGAACCTACGGATTTGATTGTATTACTAGTATGGAAGCATAGTATTATGGTATCTATGTGTCCTAGGATTGATACATTTATTTTGAAATGTTTTTCATATATACTAATAATAATATTAAACTCGTATTTGCCGTATTTAGCATGTTTAATCACCATAAGGTAAAACCCTATCCTCTGGTTTGTGTTGCATTGTGTGATGGGACCTGGGTCTTATGGTGATTCCATTTTTCTTAAAAGCATAGCGTTGTTTTACGATTTACTTATTATTTGTTCTGACAGTTTAAATTATGCACGGCAATCTATTAGAGTAAACCCGTTCCGCGTTAGCGGCGTGGTCTTTGGATTTGCCTTATTAATAGTGATTGATTAATTAAGAATTCTCACACCAGTCCCACGACTGACCCGTTGTTTGTTTCCACCTTTTTGCAAACTCGGGTGCCCTCCTTTCTACACGGGCAGCCAAGTAAACAGGTTCATTCTTTGCTTGGAGTCTTTTCTTTGGAGCTGCTTATTATTTTTCTTGGATTTACTTTCGTGGAGAGGTGATGACTTAGAGCTTGAAGACATCTATCATTTGCTACTATTGCATTTTTCTCTTTTTAATTCCAGACATCAAACTTGTTTCATTTCACGTTGTTTAAGTTGGAGTTGGAACTTATTTTTTTTTCTGCAAACTTGATGTAATAATTTAGAATTATGTGACCGTGGACTTTCTGTGGTTGATGACATTATATTTCCGCTGCTATGATGTTGTTACTCTATGAATTTCCTATGCTATGTTGTATCTGTGATTTGTATTATTGTATTTATGTTGTATTCCAAATGATTATTCCTTACTTTCATTCCATGGAAGTTTGGGGTCATCACATATATGCTTATCTTGTCATTATGTCACTGTATGTTTATGCCATTATATGTCCACCTTATTAGTATGGTCATTTCTGTCGTCTTCCCTTCGTCCTTTCCCTTTTGTTTTATATAGCCAGGCTACTTTCGAGCCTAGGCACGCCGCTAAAATATGCGAATGCATTAAAATGGGAACGAGGGGAAAATGGTATAATTTGGAGCATAACTTGTAATTGGAAGTTTGGGCATAACTTGAATGAATATATGAACATAAAGTTGGGGATATAAATCAACTTGTGATTAAAGACTATAATTTGGGGCATATGGTTCATTATGAACATGACTTGGGAAAGGGGCATGAAAACCTATAACGACATAGGAATAATTGGTTAATAATTGGAATGCCTAGGATTACAATAATTTGAAACTCTAATCATGCTTAGACACAAGGTTAGATTACACTTGCGGTGAAAGTCTTCCCGGAACCGCCCGACATATCCAGCGACCGCAAGTGGTGAATCTAATGGAGGGGTCTAAGTGCATATACATGAGACGTGCTAAGACACGAGGATAAGTCCGACTTATGGAATAAGTCTGCCCAGAACCGACCGACATATCCAAGATCCACAAGTGGTAGGCTTAATGTGGGACATCTAGTAAATTATAACCATAAATGAATATGGCTATGAAGTTGAATACTTAACCCAGTTGAATCCATAGGGATTGTATGAATATGATAAATTAAATAGGGGTTAAGTAAACTTGTTTGAAAAAGTGGATGGCTTAAGTAAATCTTGGGTTGGTGGGTAATATTTATATATATAGGCCCGAAAACTTAACCTGTTGGGATGATGCAATTTTATGACACCGATAGGTAGGCATAATCTGTGGAAAACTTATTAGGGATGCAAGACAAAGGTGAGATCTTGCATCATCTTGAGTGTGGGACCCGTTTCAGTCAGTAACCCATATATAGGTATGAAATGAGTACTCTGAACTAGGTCGAAGTAGGGGAATGCTTACTGGGCTCATTGTAAGAGATCCAAAAGTGGGGGACGGAGTAGGCGGCGCATATCGACTGGGTCATGTGCGTGCATGGTCCGGACAGGGGAAGATAAGATGTCGTGACACCTGTAGATATGGTTGTGCACATCCTAAAAACGAAGGGTTGACACTTTAGGGAGTGATACACCCTACTATAGGGCCAACACATGGTATATACGGAGTAGGGAGTCGATCGATTAGGGTAGTAATTAGGGTACACTTAGACTCCGGTGTGTTTGGGAACCCGTTAATACCCTTAGGGGTAAATCCGGTATGTTGGGCTACGTGTTGGTTGTATAGGGTGAAAATCTCTCACTGGAAGTACACCTAAGCCTACCCACTTATATATGTTGGGCTTCATCTCATTCTGGTTATACTAGTATCGGTGCAGAGAAATCGTTAGGGAAGCGCAATATACTCTATCATGTTTATCCTGTTTACGTTTTCATACCTACCTTTTATGATGTTACCTCTCTTATCCATTTTATATGCATGTCATGATACTTTTACTTATTTTTATGCTAAAATTAACTGGACTTGCCAGACTTTATGCCTGACCCTTTTTGTTTCCTCTTCTTTCCATTTCGTTTCCTTCCCAGGTTCTTAGGGAGGGAATGCTCAAGCTTGATCAGGATTCTACTTTCACCTTGCTTGGAGCTGCATAAATGTATTGCTCGAGTTCTTATCTCTTCCACTATGGCTATGTTTTGAGGATATGTTTCTTTTATTGTACTCTGATGTTTTAAGTGTAAGAAAGAATTTTTTTTGATGTACTGGGTTTTATGTTTTAAGACATACGATGTAGCCATGTTTTGAACTACGATGCCTTATGGTTAATAAAAGTTTTTAATTCCGCTGCTATTTTAATATGTCTTGTAATGTTTTTGTTTCTGTTTACCTAAAACGCTTCATGAAACTTAATGCATTCTCTTAATGAGTGACATTAACAGACATGGGGTGTCATAATATATAGCCAATAAATAACCCCCAAGTTCACCCAACCCCTATCTATAAATTTCAGCCAACATATTTGCAATTGAGTCCCCCTTATCATTTTAATTTTTATCTTCCAAACCGTTAATAAATAGAGGAAACTTCCAACATGAAAGTTGTAGATCGTGTTGAGGGCTACATACTACTAAAATTTCATGACGAAGTCACCTATGACCATGACAGTATGACTTTCGGTTTACTTGGTTTTGCTTGCAAACGAGGGAGAGTTAGCCGAAGGTGTCATCTAGGAAGTTGGAGAGGGAAGAGAGGACTACAAGTTTTTTGTTAGTCGTTTGGTCTGAAAGTGGTCGTAGTGGCTGTGGAGTTTACATAAACGAGGGTGAACAATTATGAGGAGCATAGTACAAAAGAATCACAATTTCTGGCGAATCGGGGAGGAGGTGGAAGAAGTGGTCAACTCAGGAAGTTGTTCGTGGTGGTGAGACCGAGGTGCACGTGAAATTTGGCGATGGTTAGTGGCTTATGGAGGACGGAATCTTGAACAACCCGATATTCGTTCGGGGATGAATGGTGGCACAATCGAAGGGGGTCGGTCGGCACGGCAGGGAGCAGGGGAGGTAACGGAGCTGTTGGTACGGTCTCCTATCGAACATGGGAGACGCAGCGAGCTTCAATGGGGAGGGACCACGATTTTGGGCATAAAGAAGTTTGATTATATAATTAATATTTAATTATTGTATCCAAAGTTCGTACAACTATATCTTATCAATACGAGCTCAAAATTGGACGAAACAAGATCCGTTGGGATTGTGGAGAAGAATACTCCGCTATAGAACCGATTTGGACGAAATTGGAACTAGTTGGAATTTGTAATAAATTAAATCCACGTTTAATTTAATTTAAAAGCTATCATTTTAACACGATCAAAAATACCATGAGAGCACTTTTCAGCTTGAATAGTTTTTATAACTGTCAACCGTTTATATATTGATTGCTTGTGGTTGCTATGGTTGCTTCATGATTGATGGATGTTTATTTACAGTTTTATTTATACTGTTTATATACATTTAAGCGTTAACAATTATAACGCTTATCTTATGACTGTTGTTTGAGGGATGATAACTATTGTGATTGTTATTAGAATTGTTCACACAAATTGACACCACGAATATGAAATAGTTTGGGAACCGATTGAGTCGAGTTACATTGGAGTTTAAATTAAATATTATATTCATTTAAGTGAAATAGACACGAAAATGGAAATTGGATTTTAATATCCAAAATGATTAGGATATGGAATCGAAATGATTTCAAACAAATATTGAAAAGGTTGAAATGAATTTGAAAGAGACCTGAATTAGAAATAGCCCGTTCTAATTTAAAAACAGATTTTTAATAGTAAATTCAAAAGTGAATTCGAGTTAGATATATAAAGTGCCTTTATAACTCAAAATGATGGTTAGAATGAAATTATTTATAATGGATTTTAGGAAAGTTTGGAATTCAAAAGTTTTAATTTTGGAAAATATTTTTATTTTATTATTATATTAATATAGAATATTCAATTTTTATATATAATTGAATATGAATTTGGAATCACTTTTAAAAGATTTTATAAAACATATTCCAATTGAATTAGACGAGTTTATTTAAAATAATAATATGGCTTGAAAAGGACGTGTCGCGCAACGACAGTTCATGAATTTCAGCCATGAACTTCGAATGAGTATAACTAATGCAACTTAAATCAGATTTCCCCGAAACAATAAAGTGTGCTTTTTATTAATGATAGCTTTCTGATAAAAGAAGAAATTTTGGATTTGAAATATCAAGTTGTGTTTAAATTTATTTTTGAAAAGGTTGTTGTAAACACGATACGATGACCGTAATGGGAAATTGATCGAAATGGTTATATAAAAATTATTAAAGATATGAAATTTTTTGATAAATCATAATGAATTCTTTTAATGTGATTTGTAAAAGAAATATGAAGTTTAGAACTATATTTTGATTATTTTCGTGTTTCCAGGTTAGCTTGCTGAATACGGTAAAACGACTCTTTGGGAATTTAAGTTAAATGAACTGAAGTTTTCAAATTTTAACTTATTAGATTTGATTGGAATTAATCATCCAGAGTTTGGTGTTAATTTCGTAGATGAGACTCGTACTATTCGTGGAATTTGAAAGGCGAATACGTCATTATCCCGCTTATAGTATTCGTTGAATATAAGAAGTTGATATTAGATATGAGCTGATACAATTTCTTTCTAAATCATATATTTAATATTAACTATTTTTGGGTTGTTGTGGATGATGTCTTGAATAACATCGTCCTTAACTCAACTAGTTAAGTTAATTTGTTATCAAATATAACCCAGTTTTGAAAGACATGTTTTGATAAATCTTTTGAGTAAGATGGGATTTTTCCGAATTTAATAAATCAATTTTGGGTAGACATGATCTTTGTATATTTGGTATTAATTATTGTTGGGTAGACGTTTATTATTTGAGGAATTTGGAAGACGTTTATATCATTACTCCACTTATGGTATTCGTTGATTATGAGAATTGGTGTTGAATATAAGTGGATGTAAATTCTGTTTGAATTCTTATATTTTATATCCATTGGTTTGGGGTTTGTCATGAATGGTGTCCTCAACAATATCATTCTTTAACCCAGTTAAAGATGAAGAGTATGGAACAAATCTTTTAAATCTAGATTAATGAAGTCTCCAAAGTTAAGTTTTCCAATTAATAAATTAATTTGGAATTGAATAGAAATCGATTTAGTGATAATCGAGATGGGTCTCCATGGATAAAGACCTTTACTGTTTAAGGAATTTAAAAGGCTTTGCCGTTACTCCACTAATGGTATTAGTCCAATACGAGAATTTATATCGATTATGAGGTGATATGATTTCTATCAAGATTTCATTTAGAATGAAATATGATTTTGGGTTTGTCGTGAGTGATGTTTTAAGTAACATTCATTCTTTAACCCATGTAAAGGAAAAGATAATTTTCCAAGATGAGTTGAAATGAAATCTTTATTTATTTCGAATATAAAAATTTAAGAAAGAGTATTCCCTATCAAATGTTAACGGGAACGACTTTAAGAATCGCTTAAAAGAATATAAGCGTGTTTTTTGCGTAAGCGATAAGATTAAGTAATCATAAGTATCATTTTGGGATAGACATAGGATCAAGAAAAGATAAAGTAATCTACCCTAATCAATGATCAATGAATGAGTTGGGTTTGGGATAATATGTTTTCATGCAGAGGTAACTGAACTCTATAATCAGATTTGAAATGAAAGAGTAATTAAACTTACCAAAATACGAAGGATATTAGATACGAAGTACCGCTAGTTTTGCTCCATTGGATGAATAGGATGGGAATAAGATAATGATTTGAGAAATTACCTTTTCGTGAGATTCAATAATCTCGATAAAGCATTAAAACTCGATTTGAGTTAAATTCATGAAATAAGATTTTATAATCTTTTGAAATGATTTCCAAGGAAAGATTTAAATAGAAGTTTAAAGTACAAAAATGTTTTATAAGCTTTAGGGCAGTAATTACCAATGCAAAGAATGATTTGAGTAAAATAATATTCCGAAATGGAAAGAGAACCATGATATTTTTATATATCAATTGATTGTGAAGATGCGCTAGTTTTTCGGAAAGACCGGGTTTCGACCCATTTTGAATAACTATATGGCGAGTATTGAAGATACTGAAGATGGTGGTTGAAGACCGCGGATCTTCACATTGTTTGGATTTATTGATAAAGTCTCGATTGGGGTGTACACCCAAGATGAGGTTTCAAGTGGCAGTTGTCTGGACGTGCATGTTGATTGTCCGAATTTGCAAGGGCCTCTCTCTTTATTGGATGAGGAATAAGGTGCCTTCGGTTTTGTTCAGACCAGAACGGACTTTTATGGATGTGTGTCTGACATTGTATTTTTTAATGTGTGATTGACTTTTACTAAACATATTTATGTTGGTGGCGAAGTATTTATTCTCTTAGCTTAACACTCTCCTTTAAGATGTACGAGCTTAAAGGTGACATGGTTAGTGATAATCGATTATATGTTGTGAATTGACAATGTGGCATGTGTAGTTATGAGATATTGATGATCGAGGCTTTTTGTTGAAAAGCAGAGCTTTATGCAAAACATGACTTCAAAACCTCACAATCGGTAATAAGTCGAAACATGATGGAGTATCTCAGAGTGACTAATGTTTCCTTCTAGTTAAGAAAGTGATGTCATAGTATGAAGCCCAGGAAATTTGCTTAGTAGATGATGTAATGAGGCACCTCGACCAATGGTCGGTAACGACCGAGGGACGTTATATTCAGGAGAAATCCAAACTACACCATGATGAGCCGGCTTTTCCACTACATAATTAGCATTTGTTGATCCTAGAACATCCTGCTAAAGGTGTGCCCGAATCACTGTTAAGGAAGATCCTTTGCCCGGTAATTGATGGAGCCCAACTTCTAGTATGAGTCTTTTACGTTTTTAGTTGTGCCATATGTATTTAGACCTAATATATGGTACCTGTGTCTTCTATGATTGATACATTTATTTTTGTTGATGCACTTTCCGGTCAAAGCTGTCACACGTCATGTTTTTGGTTAGCAATGTGCTCCAGCGTTTAGAATATCGTCAGAAAACACAAAAAGATTTGGTCGAAGTCGTGGCGTGTTCGGAAAAAGGATTGGAAATGGCGTCGATTCAAAAAATTGTAGTTGATGGACTCAAAAAAGCTGGCACAGTAAAAATACATGATCGACCTGACCAAATTAGCTAAATTGGCTGAGTGTGTCGGTCCAATCACGTGACAAAACTCGTTGTGCAAAAATATATGGATTTCGGCAAACTGCATTTCGCATGTCCAAGAACAGCTGATCGGTATGGCACGATCATGAAAAATGGCTTGTGCGACTTACTGCATCAAAATCTGGCAATTCGGCAATTTTTAGCATCTGAACCTATAGGATGCGATTTTTAGCATCTAAGCTTGAAGAATGCAATTTTAGCATCCAAGCTTTCATGTTGCGTATTTCAGTAGCTAAGCTTACAGAATGCAAATTTTAGCATCCAAGCTTGCAGGATGCGAATTTTAGCATCCAAGCTTGCAGGAAGCAAATTTAGAATCCATGGTTGTAGGATGCGATTTTTAGCATCCAAGCTTGCAAGATGCAATTTTTTGCATCCAAGCTTGCAAGATGCGATTTTTTCATCTAAGGATGTAGGATGCGATTTTTTGCATCTGAGGATGAAGGATGCAATATTTTGCATCCGAGGATGTAGGATACTATATTTTGCATCCAAGGATGTATGATGCGATATTTTGCATCTGAGGATGTAGGATGCGATATTCTGCATCCTGGGATGTAGGATGAGATATTTTGCATCTAAGGATGTAGGATACGATAGTTTGCATCAAGGGATATAGGATGCGATACTTTGCATCCAAGGATGTAGGATCCGATACTTTGCATCCAAGGATGTAGGACACTATATTTTGCATCCAAGGATGTAAGATGTGATAATTTGCATCCAATGATATAAGATACTATATTTTGCATCGAAGGATGTATGATGCGATTTTTTTGGATATGGGTTTTGTAGGATGCGATTTTTCTGACAGTCATACCCAAATCTCACATACTCTTAACCAACCCACTAACTATAAATATCCCAAAGCTTGGCACTTAAATGGATCTTTTTTGGCTTGGATTTCTGGACTTCTAGAAGCTCTCAAGCACCATTAATGGCTTCCATCTTCTTCTCCATGACTATTGGACATAGCTTGGACCATTAAAACATTGCACATGCGTTTGCCATCAGTTTTTTGGACATTCACAAGGACTCTTTCACTGCTTTTGGACTATTTTGGACATTTTTAATTTATTTTGGATTTCTTGGACATTGAAGCTACTTCTTGAATACTGTTAACCAAGTCAACATATTTTTCACTCAACGAAGAAGAAGAAGAAAGGAATTTTGGTCAAAGTTTAGATTTAACACGCATTTTATTGTTCTATTGTAACGCTTTATATCAAATATTGTTCGAACTTGTACAAGATTGTAATCAACGATTATATGATGAATGATTACCATAAAATGGACATAGGCATTAGTGCCGAACCATTATAAAAAGCTGTGTTCTTCCGCATTACTTTACTATATCTTTGGATTATTGTGTTCATATCTCACATACATCGAGGGTTGGCCCAACTTTAACTTATGCTTCAGATTAGATTCTCGGTTTTGTCTTCGGATTTCTACTTCGGTTTCATTTTTTGACTTCGACTCGGTTACTCACTTTTCATCATGGTTAAACTCAAGAAGATCGACGATATCGCTGAAGCTCAAGGTACAAAAGGAGGAGGAGGAATACAAGAACTTTCTTCAACTGGCATTCCATCGAATTACGTCACTTGAGAAGATGTCAATGGAATGATTAAGAACTTAGCTATGAATTTGAACGCTCAGCTTGAGTGATAGGAGGATGCTTTTAATACCTATCTTGCTCTTATAGAAGAAAGGATAAAAAGTGCTTTGAGGCCAACTGGCCAGAGGGACATTGTCGGAACTAGTACTAATGTTCTTCCCCCTACGACTCGGGAGTTGGGGGAAACCCACAAACTAATCAGTAGGCTGACGGCGCACGTCAAAATGATGTCGGTCACTCTACACTTAGGGGCACCACTAATCCCGATGTCGACCCAACCCGCCGCGCTTTGGTTGGACAAGTTATGGGCTCAGATGTTATTAATGTTGTTCAAGTTCTAGTATGCGCAACTCTAGATGGTAGTGCTCCCATGGTTCCGAGACTCAGGATTGAGCTTAATGTGGCAACTGATTCTTCATATGACTTAAACACTAGGGGCACCAGTGTCGCTTTGGATAATCTTAACCAGTTGCTTGCTCTTGACAATGGTACTCAAATCGCAGTTGTTATTCGTAGATTCACTAAAGGTGATGCCTCTTTTTCTAATTTGGATTGTGTGACTCGCAGTCCATTCTCTGTCGGTATCAAGAACTCTCTTAACCCATCGGATTCAAGCTACCAGTTTTGGAACCCTATGATGGTTTGAAGGATCCTATCACTCACTTAATGAGATATATTCGTTATATGGAAGTCCTTTACGCTTTGAAAAATTTCATGGCGAAGTGCTTTTCGCTTTACTTAACAGATATAGCTGCAATGTGGTTCAGGCAATTGGTGGCGGACTCCATTACTTCTTGGAATGCTTTTGTTGTGAAATTTGTGGAACACTTCACAGTTAACGTCGCTCATGCAAAAAATGTGATGACTCTGATTGGCATTAAGAAGAAGTCCGGCGAGACTCTACGAAAATTTTTGAAATGATTCAATTCTGCAGTGGCTTCGTTGACAGACTCGACCCTTTTATGGTGTTGATGGTCATAGTGTCCCGGGTTTTGGATAAATTTGACTTTAATAATTCACTATATCGAGACCCGCTGAGGAGTCTCAAAGAATTTTATTTTAAAGCTCAAAGATTCCTTCGAGAAGAGGATGCAAGGACTGATAAAAAGGTTCTCGAGGATATGTCTGTTAAGGATCGGAAGCCATCTGACTTTGGAAAGAAAAAAGATTCTGAAAAGCTATGGATATCAGTATAGGTGGACTTTCTTCGGGGAATGTTTGAAATATGGATTGGAGGCAACCCAATTTCCCGTCTTGCACAGAGCTTACTCACACCCCCGAGGAGATTTACTTGGAAGTTCACCCCGCTGCTCCTTTCAGAAACCTCCCACTCGGGAGTCGACTAAAAGAGAAAGAGACACTGGTTGACACTGCATATTACACTACCTTGATGGTCATGATACCTACGAATGTCGACATTTCAAGGATAAGATCGAAGAACGTGTCAGACATGGAGAACTGGCACGGTTTGTTCAGACTTGGGTTGTGGTGTCAGCACAGGCACAGCCACCTTAAAGGAGTCATGATAGGCCCTGGAATAGCTCTCATCCCAGTGGCATTGTTATTAACTAACCCCTTACTGGCTCTAGTGTCTCGAATGCAAGTCTCCATGGCATCGGTATGTGGGGCTTATGTCTTTTGATCTTCCAACTTTGTGGATTCCATTTTCTCGGCTCTGTGAATAGTTTGGTTACTTGATCTTGGTTTTGCTTGGATTCTTGGAAATTTATGATTCTTGTGGATTCTTTGTCTTGGTCTTCTCTGGATTTTTGGGTTTTGGTTTTGGTTTTCAGGCCTTTAGTGCTTAGGCTTTGGTTTTAGACTTTTTTTGACTCCTTGGCTTCTATATTTTATGGCTTTCAAATAATGAGCTCCCCACTTGTGGCTTTCTCATCTCTGTCCCTTTGGATTGAGGATTTTCTGGATTTTCTGAACTCTGGGCTTTCCAACTTTCATATCTCTTGAGCCCCATTGTATTTTCTCTCTCAGCTTTCTCTGGATTATGGATATTCGGGCTCTGTACCACGGTTTTGGTTTTAAGGACTTCGGTCCTTTGAATTTATCCTCTTGGGTTATTCTAGATTATAAGATGGTTGAGTCGGCATACCCATATACGGGAGCTGTTATAATCCCTAGGCACACTCTTTGCTCAACAACACACTATCACCCTCTTGGTTATTAATGAAAATATTACTTTTCTCGGCTTTGGATTTTGAATAGTTAAGTTTTTTTTATCCATGTAGCAGGAACCGACGAGATCCTAGGCATGCGCTACACGAACGATAAACCATTTACTTTCCCTCACAAACGAATTTGAAATCAAGGGCGGCTAATTTTGCCAATCCATGTATGGAAATAAGCATCCCTAGGCATGCCCTTTGCGAACGATAAACCATTAGGTTTTCCTTTGGCTTTACTAAAAAAATCCTACCTTTTGTAACGTTAATAAAATTAGTTCACAGAGTAAGGATGCTTGCTTTTGAAGTATGAAATCAACAATGGGATTACAAACTGTAATAAGCGTCTGGCTGTCATGGCTTCTTGTCTTCTTTTTACAAGATTGCCTTGATTTGTGAGGAGTAAAGAATCTTGAGCGTTTGGCCGGCAGATTATATTAGTTTGGTTATGGGGTCGTCCTGTCAACATGTTCCCTCTGGATGTTTAGATAACATCAGGCGGACTTTTTTGTGACGTGAAAAGGTTAATTCACTCGTGGATTTGGATCGTCATGCTGCTTCGATCCTTCTGGATATTTAAAGTATATCGAGTGTACTTGTAAGTGGCATGGAAACATGGATTATATGGATTGTCTAGTTATCTGGCTGTCTGGTTATTGGATACTTTGGGTTTAGGTACTTCAAATTCACTCGATTCTCTGGATATGGCTTATTCTGGATGTTCTGGCTATTCTGATTACTTCGATACTCCAGTTATTCTGGATATCTCTAAATGATCATCCGCCTTCTTTACGTTTCAGGCTTTCTAGTTAATGGATAATATGATTCGGAATGATAATGGAATTCAGGTTTATTGGCTTTGGATTTTCGGATTAATACAATTCAGGGCAATCATGGCTCCTTGGCTTTCTGGTTATAAAAGTTCACTTCGGACTTCTCCTGGCTTTGGATTTCTGGTTTTCTCGCAAAATACATCTTCCTTTGACACGTAAGATATGCTTTGGAGGGTAAAATATTGACATGCTTTTTAGTCGAAATAGTCACACGTCATGTTTTTGGTTGGCCATGCGCTCAAGTATTGAGAACATCGTCAGAAAACACAAAACGATTTGGTTGAAGTCGCGACGTGTTAGGAAAAAGGACTGGAAATGGTGTCAATTCATAAAATCATCGTTGATGGATTCGAAAAAGCTCGCACAGTAAAAATATGTGATCGACGTGGCCCAAACAACTCAAAACGACTGAGCGCGTTGTCCCGATCACGTGGCAAAACTCATCACGTAGATATATATAAATTTCGATAAAATTGCATTTCGTGCATCCAGAAAAGCTGATCGGCATAACACGATCACGAAAAATGGCTTGTGCGACTCATTACATCAAAATCTAGCAATTTAGCAATTTTTAGCATCCAAGCTTGTAGGATGCGATTTTAAGCATCCAAGCTTGTAGGATGGATTTTTGGCATCCAAACTTGCATGATACGAATTTTAGCATCCAAGCTTCTAGGATGCGATTTTTAGCATACAAGTTTGTAGGATGCTATTTTTAGCATCCAAGCTTGAAGGATGCGAATTTTAGCATCCAATCTTGTAGGATGAGAATTTTAGAATCCAAGCTTGTAGAATGCAAATTTTAGCATCCAAACTTGTAGGATGCGAATTTTAGCATCCAAGCTTGAAGGATGCGATTTTTAACATCCACGCTTGTAGGATGCAATTTTTAGAAGCTAAGCTTGTAGGATGCTATATTTTGCATCCGAGGATGTAGGATACTATATTTCACATCGGAGGATGTAAGATGTGATCTTGGATGTGAATTTTAGCATCCAAGCTTGTAGGATGCGAATTTTAGCATCCAAGCTTGTAGAATGCAAATTTTAGCATCCAAGCTAGTAGGATGCGAATTTTAGCATCCAAGCTAGTAGGATGCGAATTTTAGCATCCAAGCTTGAAGGATGCGATTTTTAACCTCCACGCTTATAGGATGCAATTTTTAGAATCTAAACTTGTAGGAGGCTATATTTTGCATCTGAGGATGTAGGACGCAATATTTCGCATTGGAGGATGTAAGATGCGATATTTCGCATCCGAGGATGTAGGATGCGATATTTCACATCCGAGGTGTAGGATGCTATATTTCGCATCCAAGGATGTATGAGGATGTAGGATGTGATATTTTGCATTCAAGGATGTAGGATGCTATATTTTGCATCTAAGGATGTATGATGCCATTTTTTTGCATATGGGATTTGTACGATGCGATTTTTCAGACAGTGGTCCCCAAATCTCACTAACTCTTAACTAACCCACTACCTATAAATACCCCCAAGCTTGGCACTCAAATGGTCTTTTTTGGCTTGAATTTTTGGACTTCTTGAAGCTCTCAAGCACCATTAATGGCTTCCGTCTTCTCCTCCATGACTATTGGACATAGCTTAGAACACTAAAACGTTGCGCAAATATTTCACATCAATTTTTTGGGCATTCACAAGGACTCTTTTGCTGCTTTTGGGCATTTTTGGATATTTTCTGGATTTCCTGGACATTAAAGATACCTCCTTGACACCGTTGACAAAGTCAATATATTTTTCACTCAACGAAGAAGGACTTTTTGGTTAAATTTTAGAAATAATACACATTTCATTGCTTTATTGTAACGCTTTATACTCAAATATTATTGAACTTGTACAACTTTGTAATCAGTGATTATATGATGAATGATTACTATAAACTGGATGTAGATGTTCTCCTACGTTACTTTACTATATCTTTGGACTATTGTGTTCATACCTCACATACATCAAGGTTTGGGTGTGCTAAATAAAGCAACAATTCCCCATGTCAATAGTTTCCCAAAGTGATTTCCACACTATGCACTAGTAATAATAAAAGAGACTATAGCATATCAAGCATATTTGGTTGTCATAAGGAAAAACTTACTCCTAATGGTATGTGTTTGCATTGTGTGATAGGACGCGAGTTTTATGGTAGCTTCATTTTCAAAAAGCATTGTGAGTGTTTATGATTTGTTATTCATGAGGGGAAACCCGTTCCATGTTATACAGTGTGGTCTTATGATTTACCCAAATTTAAAATAAAGTTCGCAACTATTTTAGTTCTCGTACCAGTCCCATGACTGACATGAAGTTTATTGTTCTTTCCCTAAACTCTGGATGCCAATATTCTCCACATGGGCAGCCTAGTAGTTTTGGTTTGCAGGTATCTTATAGAGAAGTTGCTAGATTAAAGCTAGAGCTATGTCCAAAGCATTTTATTTCTTCTGTGAGCGTTCATGTTTTCCGATGTGTACATGTTATACTCTTGTATAGTTATTTCCGCAGTGCATGTATTTATTATTGTACTCTAGTATAAGTTGTACTCTGATGTAAAGTTATTGCATTGATAATAAAAAGTTATTTTGTTAAGTTCTTATTAGTTGTAACCCCAAGTGATATGTCTTTTTTATCGGTTTAAGTTTGTTTAACCATCGATTTGAGCCAAAAAAAAGGCAGATCGTCACAACCTGGCAGGTCGATGGTTTATTATTGGACTTAGGGGTCCTAAAATATAGCTGGTAGGCAAATTCCGATAGCTGGGTCCTATTTTTATATTGATGTTTTCTACATTTCTTTGTGTTGATTCCAGGATTTTAATAATTTTGAATGTTTTCACCTTCCCTCATGAGGTTTAACTATTTATATATAGCTGGTAGGCTATGAATGTGATTTATTTACGAGATTTCATTCATATTACTTGGAACTCTTGAATGAGTTATAATTGTTGTGGTGGTTGTGAATTTCTTTCGTGTGGAGAGATATAATAATCTATACCGTATGCTTAGCTTGTGTACTTAGAAAATCATTGTGTATAAAACCCTATGTCTTGTGTTGGAGTCTCTTACATTACTCATCTTTATACGTGAAATTGTGTATTCAGGTCATATCATCTCTTTTGAGAAAATGTACCTTATCGGATATTTCTTACCATATTTTATTATAATATGATTGCTTCACCTCAACTGGACTGCATATTTATTGCTTGGGTCAAACTGAGTTACTACAAATAACGCTTGATGTAGATACCTTTCTTCCTATCTTTTTCTTTTGGATGATCTACTACTTTTTGATCGCTTCAGCGAGTTTTGATTAGTACTTAAATTTTTGTGGCGTACTCTGTAGAATGTGTATATTCTTTTGTGGGGATTGACATATGTATATTTATGACGGCCGTCCATACCTCCTGCATTAAACTATAAGAAAGGTGCGTTGCATGACGTGCCAGACGGATATGGGGCAATCAGCAAGGAAAATAAACCGAAACAGAACAAGTCATATAACTCACATCGCATGGACAATATATAATAGAACCTATACAACATGATATAGTAATGAAGCATGGAAGAGCAGGAAATCACATCTCCATAAAAATCTCAAAATGTTAAGTAAAAAACATCTTAGTGACTAAATATCTAAATACATCAAGCCTCACTACATTCCTCATTATAGTAAATCAAAATCAACAAAAATCATCCAAATAGCTATATAGTAAGAATAGTAATTTGCCAGCCCCCTGCTCATCGAAACACAACATCATCATCACCAACTTAACACTTGTACTCACACTACTAGAAAGTGCTTAAAACCGGCCAACCGTCACCCAACCTGGTAAAACTAGGAACCATCAACCAAAATTTCATTTCCCCCTTTCCGAGAAAAACCCCTCACGTTAAAACAATCTCCGCATCTCCCACCTCCCCACCACCATCGCAGACTACCGAACATCGCCACTTCTGGGTTCGTTGCCGCCTCCTCCTCCTACTCATCCAACTTGCGGCTTCTCTCCTCCTTCATTTGTTTTTGGCTAATTAGGTATAGATTTTAATTTTAATTTTAATTTTAATTTTGTTTGATTTTGATTATTGTGTGTATGAATATATTGGTTTGCTCTTATTATATGATAGGAATATGTTTAAAATCTTGTGTTATGAAATTAGTTGATTATCAATTAGAAATCGGTGAATATTGTGTATTAGTTGATATTTGTGTATATGTATATATTAATGAACCGTTAGTATTGAGTTTGGAATACATTTAACCTATAATTTTATTAATTAGATGATTATCGACTAGAAACCAATCAATATACATTTTGAATTAGTTGATGATAATTTTGGAGAAAGTTAACAATTATATTTTCTTTAAATATGTGTTAAAATTTATATCGTGTTAAATTTATATTGTACTAACTTTTTATTATGCTAAAATTTATATCTTGCTAATTTATACCATGTTAACAATGAGATCACTATTGATGTCTAAAATTCAATTTCGCAAATGTTGAATATATAATTAAAATGAGCTCATCACGCAGCAGCAATTCGTGATTCTACGATTGGAACATTGAATGAGTGTATATGATACAATATAAGTTTAAATTCTTTGAAATAAGAATCTTCCGAGTCAATTGGATTATAGTTCTCTAATGGAAGAGAAAGTTTGAGATTTCATCTAGTATTTATGAATCACAAAATCCATTTGGCATTCTCAGTAAATATTTTGCTAAATGGTTTTCAAATTATGTTTACAATCCAATAAAATGCGTCAATGATGAGGGCCTCCAACATCTTTCACGTGGACCAGAACGAAATATTAGGACTTATCTAATATTCTTCATCAATGGATTTAAACTCAATACCAAAGACCGTGGTACAAATAAACTTACATACAGTAGTGGTGTATTCGTCAAAGGCATTGATGATCCAGAAGAGCATATAAAAGACTTTTATGGCGTTTTAACATAGGTTTTAGAGTTGACATATTATGTACAACCTGCTGAAAAAGTGTTTTATTCAAGTGCAACTAGTTCAGCAATGTTCCTGGTATTGGAAACAATGTGCATAAAGATTATAAGCTTATACAACTAAAGCACAACATCACATTACTATAAGTATGATCCTTTTGTATTAGCCAAGCAAGCATTACAAGTTTAATTTGCTCCTTATCCATTCGTAAAAAGAGGTAAAGCAGATTGGTCTTCTGTAATTAAAACAAATGTAAGGTTTACGTTTGAAGGGATTGTTATTCCAGAAGGTGCAACGTATCAGACAAATACAGAGCAAAACAATGAAATAATAATAATAATAACTGATGAAATTGATTTAGGCTCTTTAAATGATGAATCAAATGTTTTAATAGAAGCAATTGAGAGTATAGAAGATAATGATATAGAGAACGAGACCAAGACTGAACAAAAAAACGAAGAAATCTGGTAATATTTGTATCATTTGTGGTTTACAAATATTCTGAATTTTAACTATGTTGTGAGCTACGTTGTACAATGATACGTTTTCTAATAACAAACCCGTATGATGTTCTAAGTTTATGAATTGATGCAGTGAACCTATGTAACGTATGTTCAGAATTTATGGATTGATGAATTGTATGCTATTAGTTTTACTTGATAACAAATATGTTAAATGATAAGTATTATTATTATCCGAAATGGTATGCTTGTGACAGATATGCCTCCTAGACAATGGCCTACCCACTTTTCAAATGTAGGTGCACGCGGTATAGCACCAGATTTACGCCGGTTGCAGAGCTCATATCCAAAAGTGCATGATAAGTATCTAATTTAGTAAAATTTTATTATTAAATTTTATTAAATACTGACATTGTACTTTCTGCAAGGTTTTTTAGATACAGCCAGTAGATTTTATTTTATCCATTTCTAGATCAGTCTATATCCACATGTTAATAGATTGTCGACTTCATTGGGATGACATTCCTGCTCAACTCAGGAATGCCATCCTTATAGAGGTTCTAGTAAGTATTAATTTATTTTTAATTTCAATTTATATAAAATATGTAATTCAGATAATTTTGTTATATGCAAGTTGTTTTTCGGGTTCAGTTGAAAGATACAGATGTCTTTCTCAATCACGGGAATAAGAAAATGAGAAAGAACTATAAAGACACCTGCTATAATGCAAAAAATATACGAAGAAGCCTCCGTGGATGAACGATCAGGTTTGGTTGGGTTTTCTTATAGCCTGGGAGAATCCAGCGGTGAGGGTAAGTTTTTTGAACTCAATTTTTTCTGTTTTGTTTCATGTTTCGTATATCAATAAAATTAAATGTATAATTAAACTTACAAAAGGTTTCAAAGAGAAACCGAGAAAACAAGAATAAAAATCATGCAATTCATTTGGGTGGCTCTAAGTCATTCTCACAACATAGACAAGAATTGGTACATATGATAAATTGCATCTTATAAGTAGTTCTAACCTTTTTATAATCGTATTGGTAAATTTCGACTTATATTATACAATTTTAGATGTCGACTCTCTAGCAGGAGCCTACGCTTGCTTAGCTGTTTACCTGGTCTCACGGGGTCGTAGACATACGACGAGGATAACAACTCCTATTAATGGATGAAAGCTAAGTTTGAGCGTGTGATGGTAAGCATTCGTAATATTTTGTATTTCACATTTTCATTTGAAATCGAATATTTAATATGTGAATTGATTGCTTGCTATCGCAGGAGAGATATCAGGAGAGACCGCTCAAGTTATGTAGTCCTTAGATCGTTAGCCGACCCTAGAGGAGTACAACCAGATCTGTAATGCCATTATTGACGCTCCTACCTGGAATAGGCGCTACGATTTTGGAAACATAGAGGAAAATTGGTTCATGAACTAAGTTGTAACTACTATTTATCATGAATTCTAGTAGTGGAAAAGCCATAAATTAATTAGTTGCACTAATTCGTTACAGATTAAAATTCACCACAGTTACATAGACAAAATAACTTATAAATTAAATCACTATTGATGTCTATAGTTTAATTTCATGAAGGTTGAACAATATATTAAAAAGAATTAAAATGAGCTCATCGTGCAGTGGTAGTTCATAATTTTACGATTTGAACTTTGAATAAATATATATGATACAACATAAATTGAAATTCTTTGAAACATCTGAATCTACTAGATTATAGCTTTCTAATGAAAGAGAAAAATTGAGATTTCATCTAGTAGATCTTAGATTATGTCAAAGTCAAATTTCTAAAAAATATAGCGGTATGGTAGCTTTTGAACTATTTCAATTTATTTAATAAAATCAGAGGATTTTAAGAAAATAAATTAGGAATTTCTATAAAAAAATACCTAGTGGGTATATTAACTTATGGAAATTTGGATATGAAATGGTTATGTGTTGATAGGTTATGATTATATGTAATTTTATATTAAATTTCTATTGTTGGAGATCATTACATCAACATTGATAGAATAATATAATCAAAACTCATAATATAATATATTACAAGTAGCCACGACCAGACATCTTATAGGAGATCTTAGCAGGAAGAGGAGATCGCCATGCTCCTTCAGCAGATGGTTGAGATGCAGGATTGGAGGAATATTGGACTGGCTGCCATGCTCGATGAGAGGATTGTTGCATTTTTATCTAAGCATGGGAGGATGCCTAGTGATGAGGCTAGGTCGGGTAATGGGAATGATGAGGATGATGGTGGTGGTGGTGATGATGATGGAGACGAGTAGATACTTGTCTTTTTTGTAGCATTTGTAAATGTAATCTTGATGTTTGTAGATTTGGCTTATTACTGATGGTTTGTGGATATGTTGCTAGTTTGTGGATATGATGTTATGGATATAGTTTCTTATGACGGTGGTGGATGTGATTGTTTGTTTCAGAATGTTTAGTATTCTTTATTTATGGTTTATTAGTTAGTTTGTGGTATATTGGTCGGTTTATAGTATTTATGTTGGTTTATGTTGTTGATTTAATGTGACGGCCCGCCCCGCACAAGCCTGCATTTCCTTCGAAGGTGCGTTGTACACATGCCCAACTAGCACGGGACGATCGTCAGAAGAAAGAAAAGAAGAGAATTGACTAACAAGAAACCTGTAGAATGTCTCACAGCGCATGGAGTAAAATATAATAATAATAACATACTTGACATAAAATAGGTGAGACAGTGCATAAGCTGATAACTAAAATCAACATCAACATCAGAGCAGCGGAAATCCGAATACAGCTTATTACAACTTTCCAAATTTACTGTCTCTAAACAAAAGAAGGCTAAAGTAGAAGATGCACGCCTAATGCCCAAGCTGTGATCTTCAACAACACAGGGAGAATACTATATATATATGTATCATACGTGGAAGCCTCCTGCTCGTCTCCAGATCAGCTACCCATGCATACCCAGCTAACCTGTCTCTAGTCTTCTCGTGTGAGCGCCCAGAGTAATAAGAGGAGACATAAAACTCTGGGTCAGACATAAAGCCTGGTATGAGCGATAAGCAACAAAACATAACAATAACAGGTATAATCCAATCATACCTGAACCTGGACATGCAACCAAAGAGTTAGCACTACATACTATACAACACTCTAAGGTGCCATTTCAAGTGGTGTAAAGATAACGGGGGTGGGGGTGTGCATGTCATAGTGATGGCAAACAATCAAGCATAGAAACCATCCTCACATCTCTCACTTAGTGCATAAAGCATACGATACTCACCACTTTGGTCACCTAATACTTTGGGCCATGACGAAATCCAATCCTGTGTAACTATCAGTACAAGCCCACTATCCATCTCTAAGTGGTGAACCAAAGTTATGAATACCGACAACCCCTTTGCACACGTCCCGCAGCAAAGCCCAATCGTGAAGTGAACTCATTGGTTCCCAACTGGATCCTGAGCTCTAACTTCCCACATTGGACTACCTTTGCATCTCGGGTTATTGATCAATACTGGGTCGGGTCGGGTTCACTGCGTTGCGTTGGTTCATTGTCTTCTTCTGGTAACGTTTTAGTTCAGGTCCACTACATTGCGTCGATTCGGGTCGGGTGTTTCACCTCGGGTTGGGTGTCCCACTTCGGGTCGGGTCGGGTTGCCATCTCCCATTCAGTTCGTGCTCCCGCTCCGATCAGCTCCCTCGTTCTTCATCTACTCCGATCCGATCCCTTCACCTTACTCCAGTCTGAGCCCTTCATGTTTAAGTCGATCTGATCCGAGCCCTTCGTCCTTAAGTCGATCCGATCCTACTCCATAGCTCCGATCCGTTCCCTATTCTAATCCGATCCGATTCGATCTCCCTTACTTCCCTTCGAGTTGATCTGGTCCCTTCTTCCTTAGCCTGATCCGATCCCAGTTCAACCATTGTGGCCTTCCTTCTCGTCCTTGTGTCAAGTCATCGGTTCGGTTCGGTGGTCCCTTGCCCAGTCCTCTATCCGGTCCGAGCCCATTCCTCCGATCCGATCCGAAACCTGCACTGTTTTTCTGCAACTTTTCTAGCAAGCCATTTACGCCACTCGACGACGTTTTAGACCAATATAACTATTCTAATCAATCACAAAACATGTAAAACAGTCACAGCAACATAGAAAAATAACCACAATCACCAAAACAATGAGTCTACATGTCAAAATGGATCAAATATACCCAAAACCCCATGTTTTCTCTTAAGCATGTTTAAGCAAAACTAATCCTAAGGTTAACAAGACTTAACCAAATTAAACCAAATTTCTAACAGAGGCATAAAACATTATTTTCGAATTTATGAATATTTTTCCAGAATTTATTAGTGTATAAATTCGCTAATCTTCACTAATTACCCTTAATTAACCGTAATTAGTGCAAAAACTATGCAAATCACTCACCTTTGCCACAAAATAAAACACCAAATCTGAAATACTCTCTGTTTGGGTCGAATTCCTATGTATAGCAGCAGCTCCAACCTTGCTCTGTTGCTATTTGGCCTTGTTTTGATGTAGTTTAGGCTTAATCTTCACTAAAAATGTGTTTTGGAGTGGTTTTAGAGGATGGAAACCATTACTAAGGTCTCAAGAAGGTTTGTGGCGGCTCAAAACTGAAATGAAAGTGATTTCCTAACCCTAATCAGCCCTCCTATGCCTCTAAACCCGAAATTCCCCTCTAGGCCTAGCTGCTAATCACCCGGTTAAGCCCAATTTAGCTGTTTTTCACCATCTGAAACTTGTTTCAGCGATATCTCCCAAACGGTGAGTCCGTTTGGCTAATGTGACCACTCTACAGAATTGTAAACCATCATCCGGAGCCAATGGAAGTGGTTTTAGGTGAAAATTCCTTTCCAGTCAAAAGTTATGGCCAAAACAATACCAACTAGGGGTAAAGTGGTCATTTAAAAATCGGGAAAAATCATGAACATGGGAAATGACCCCAATAGTCGTCTCCCAAAGTTACATGACCATACGACTTCGCATGTGAAAGAAATAAATATTCTGCGATCCTATGATGCGTAGAATACGGGTCGTTACACTCTCCCCCCTTAAGAAATTTCGTCCCCGAAATTCCTTAACCCAAAACATACAAAAGATCCCGCATGCCTAACAATCACATACAACAATCAAACATGCAAAACAAGCAAACAAGCATATCCTAGCATGCAGAAAACTAAATCGAAGTCAAAATCTTACCAGGCAAAGAGCGTTGGATATGACTTTCCTATGTCTTTCTCTACTTCCCAAGTACAGTCGTTCTCTCGCCATCGATTCCCATCTCTACCCTAGAGATAGCTTCAATTAGGTTGTGATCGTCCCTCTAACTGGAACTGATCCACTTAATCAAGATCGATATAATCGTCAAGCTTACTAGCGTTTCTGAATTCAATTCACACTTAGGTCTGAAGTCATATCCCATGATATACTCTAGTTGCTTCCACTCCAGAAAAATAGCCTCTAAACTGGCACGTCTCTTACTCAATGCATCAGCTATCGCACCCAGTCCGATACTATGGCATTCGTCTATACTGTCATTTTCTTAGGTAATCCAAACCTATATGCCAAATTTTCAACTACATTCGCCTTTCAAGTCCAATTTGAGTCCTTCTTACATTCGTATTGCACGTCCAACGTATATTCACTTCCTAGAGGCAGACTAGACCCATCCAATGACCCTAGGCACTACACCAACATCTGCACTGTACGTCTAACGTACATTCACCTCCTAAAGGTGAACTAGATTCATCCAATGAACCCAGGTACCCTACCCATATCCGTACTGCACGTCTAACGTACATCTACATTCCAAAGGTGAACTAGACTCATCCAATGAATCTAGGTACACTACCTATATCTGTACTGTACGTCCAACGTACATCCACCTTCCAAAGGTGAACTAGACTCATCCAATGAATCTAGGTACACTACCCATGAGTCCAAGTCCAACTGAAACTCCTACATCCGTTGAATCTCCGAGACAACGGACGCTCCTCAATACCCAACATACTTCAAGTCTAACGTAAAGTATCTTACACTCGTCATATCACCATGATCAACGAACTTACCCTATTTCCATTCAACAGGATCCTACAGGTGATACTCAAGAAAAGAAAGGTAAGAACAAACGCAACAACCATAGCATCCATCAAACAAATCCTGTCTATCACCTGCTAAAACCATGAATACGTCGACACCTACATGACTGGTCTAACCAATCCCAATATATCGATTCTTCTATGTCTGGTCCAACCAACATCAAGAACCAATGAAAGCCCAGCCTCCAGGCAGACTACCGTACGTCCAACGTACGTTTATCCTCCAAGGATAACTAGATCACGTCCAACGGATCCAAGGTAACGGGCGTCCCCAGATACCCCTGCTTTTAGTCCGCCTGAAACACTCGAGTCCCACCCAAGTTTATCTATTATCTTGCTGCCCTCTCGAGTCCAACTCGAGCCAATCCAATTCCTTGCAGCCTTCTCGAGTCCAACTCGAGTCAATCTATTACCTATAAACTCAGACCCAGTCTTGAGTATCCATTACCTACCAACCCTAGTCCAACATGAGTCGTCCCCCCTATTCGTTGCATCTCCAAGATCAACGAACTCATCCTATTCCTTCAAAGATCTACTATCCAAAGAGAACATAAGCATAAGATCCTAGAAATCCATTACTTTGCATCTTTCTCGAGTCCCAGTCGAGTCGTCTTATAACCTTATCGAGTCCAACTCGGGGCAGTCCATACCATCAAATAGTCTTATCCTGTCACAACTGCCCATTACTCCTCGAGTAAACCAAGATATCTTCCAATGAAAAACACCATAACTACTTATCCCTCACGCAAACCATCCTAGCCGAACTCGACATTCCCCAAGCACAAGCCCCAAAGGCCAAAACCAATATCAGACAAGCACCCAAGGAACATCTCCTCCGAATTCCGACAATCCACGTGAAGTGATATAGCGAAACAATCTAGCACTGGAGTACTCATTTGCCTCCCAGAAACAACGATAACCTCTCAGCTTCCCTAACTCCAGTTGTTACCACCATCACTAGGTAGGTACCTAATACCACCCTATTCCCTTGGAGTAGATCGACTCCCCAAAATGAAGCTAAACCCAGTAAAGCCTAAACAAAGAAAACACAAACAAACATACATCTATGACTCGATAAGACCCCGTTACGGTAAATCATGCTAAGGCTAGTCGAACCACCAATCAGGTTTGTCACTACTAAAGGTCTATCGACTATCTCAGGTTTGTCAAACAAAACCCGATCAAAACATCTTAAATAGAAAGCATACCTTGAATAATGACACCTTTTTCCTTCTGCGCCACAGTTGGGGCATTCGACGAAGAAGGAACAGCATTGATAGCATATGCCTTCACGATCTGCTTCTCCCTAGGAGGTTGTGGACATTCATTCTTGTGATGTCCCGCTTAGCCGCAATTAAAGCACTTCCTTTCCCCAGGCTTTTCTCGACAATCTCTGGCATAGTGGCCCTTCTTGCCACAACTAAAGCACTCGCCATTTTTCTTACTTCTCTTATTATGACCATCCATAACTTGGTCTTGCTTCCTCTTATTTTCGGAACTATCCTGGCCTCCATCGCCTGCTTGCGACTTTGGCTCATCCGCAGATGTAATAGCAACCTCGGTCTTTGGCTTAGGGTAAAGGCTTTCCGATCTCAAAGATTTCCCCACAATCGACTCAAACGTCTCATCGATGTGGTTAATAAGCCTCTCCCTCAAGTACTGATCCAATCCAGTTATGAACTTCTCGTTCTTCTTCTCGGGATTATCCATAAGGGATAATCCATACTTGGACAAAGTGTCTAACTCAGCAATATACTCCGAGACAGCTCTGCCATTCTGCTTGAGTTCCAAGAATCTCTTAAACAACACTGACTTCTGAGCTGCTGGGATAAACTTGTCGCTAAAGCAAGCCTTGAACTGATCCCAAGTAACCCGATCTTCTGGAGTAGCTGTTCTAATGGCATTCCACCAATTCATCGCTCGCCCTTGCAGCTGACGAGACGCTAACCTTCTCTTCATCGCATCCTCGATACCCAAGTCGTTGAAGATACGATCACAGCTATCCAACCAATCCTGAACATCCGTGGCTGACTCCGTTCCGTGGAACGACTTCCCACCAAGGTTAGTGTAATCCTTGCACAACTTGGCGAAATCGGCCCTAGGCGCCTGCACTACTGGACCACCACCATTACCGGCACTAGGAGCTGCCCTCTGCACATCCCTAAGCATCTCTCTCATGAGGTCAGTAAACATCGTCCTCATGTCAGCAGCATTCCCATTATTGGCTCCTCTACCGGTACCCCTTACGTATCGGCTCATCGTTCAATCTGCACAGAGAAAACGATTAACCATCTCCATAGTGGTGCCAGTGTAGTGCGACTTCATCCTTAGCTATACTAATAATATATATATATAGCTTTTGAAAACCAAAATAATCACAAATACGCGCTCTCATATACGTATACTATCACTCCCTGATGACTTCCCTAGGTTAACTACGCAACCTAGAGCTCTGATACCAAGTGTGACGGCCCGCCCCGCACCAGCCTGCATTTCCTCCGAAGGTGCATTGTACACATGCCCAACTAGCACGGGACGGTCGTCGGAAGAAAGAAAAGAAGAGAATTGACTAACAAGAAACCTGTAGAATGTCTCACAGCGCATGGAGTAAAATATAATAATAATAACATACTTGACATAAAACAGGTGAGACAGTGCATAAGCTGATAACTAAAATCAACATCAACATCAGAGCAGCGGAAATCCGAATACAGCTTATTACAACTTTCCAAATTTACTGTCTCTAAACAAAAGAAAGCTAAAGTAGAAGATGCACACCTAATGCCCAAGCAGTGATCTTCAACAACACAGGGAGAATACTATATATATGTGTATCATACGTGGAAGCCTCCTGCTCGTCTCCAGATCAGCTACCCGTGCATACCCAGCTAATCTGTCTCTAGTCTTCTCGTGTGAGCACCCAGAGTAATAAGAGGAGACATAAAACTCTGGGTCAGACATAAAGCCTGGTATGAGCGATAAGCAACAAAACATAACAATAACAGGTATAATCCAATCATACCTGAACCTGGACCTGCAACCAAAGAGTTAGCACTACATACTGTACAACACTCTAAGGTTCCATTTCAAGTGGTGTAAAGATAACGGGGGTGGGGGTGTGCATGTCATAGTGATGGCAAACAATCAAGCATAGCAACCATCCTCACATCTCTCACTCAGTGCATAAAGCATACGATACTCACTACTTTGGTCACCTAATACTTTGGGCCATGACGGAATCCAATCCCGTGTAACTATCACTACAAGCCCGCTATCCATCTCTAAGTGGTGAACCAAAGTTATGAATACCGACAACCCCTTTGCACACGTCCCAAAGCAAAGCCCAATCACGAAGTGAACTCATTGGTTCCCAACTGGATCCCGAGCTCTAACTTCCCACATTGGACTACCTTTGCATCTCGGGTTATTCATCAATACTGGGTCGGGTCGGGTTCACTGCGTTGCGTTGGTTCATTATCTTCTTCTGGTAACGGTTCAGTTCAGGTCCACTACATTGCGTCGGTTCGGGTCGGGTGTTTCACCTCGGGTTGGGTGTCCCACTTCGGGTCGGGTCGGGTTGCCATCTCCCATTCAGTTCGTGCTCCCGCTCCGATCAGCTCCCTCGTTCTTCATCTACTCCGATCTGATCCCTTCGCCTTACTCCAGTCTGAGCCCTTCATGTTTAAGTCGATCTGATCCGAGCCCTTCGTCCTTAAGTCGATCCGATCCTACTCTATAGCTCTGATCCGTTCCCTATTCTAATCCGATCCGATTCGATCTCCCTTACTTCCCTTCGAGCTGATCTCGTCCCTTCTTCCTTAGCCTGATCCGATCCCAGTTCAACCATTGTGGCCTTCCTTCTCGTCCTTGTGTCAAGTCATCGGTTCGGTTCGGTGGTCCCTTGCCCAGTCCTCTATCCGGTCCGAGCCCATTCCTCCGATCCGATCTGAAACCTGCACTGTTTTTCGACAACTTTTCCAGCAAGCCATTTACGCCACTCGATGACGTTTTCGACCAATCTAACTATTCTAATCAATCATAAAACATGTAAAACAGTCATAGCAACATAGCAAACTAACCATAATCACCAAAACAATGAGTCTACATGTCAAAATGGATCAAATATACCCAAAACACCATGTTTTCTCTTAAGCATGTTTAAGCAAAACTAATCCTAGGGTTAACAAGACTTAACCAAACTAAACCAAATTTCTAACAGAGGCATAAAACATTATTTTCGAATTTATGAATATTTTTCCAGAATTTATTAGTGTATAAATTCGCTAATCTTCACTAATTACCCTTAATTAACCGTAATTAGTGCAAAAACTATGCAAATCACTCACCTTTGCCACAAAATAAAACACCAAATCTGAAATACTCTCTATTTGGGTCGAATTCCTATGTATTGCAGCAGCTCCAACCTTGCTCTGTTGCTATTTGGCCTTGTTTTGATGTAGTTTAGGCTTAATCTTCACTAAAAATGTGTTTTGGAGTGGTTTTAGAGGATGGAAGCCATTACTAAGGTATCAAGAAGGTTTGTGGCGACTCAAAACTGAAATTAAAGTGATTTCCTAACCCTAATCAGCCCTCCTATGCCACTAAACCCGAAATTCCCCTCTGGGCCTAGCTGCTAATCACCTGGTTAAGCCCAATTAAGCTGTTTTTCACCATCTGAAACTTGTTTCAGCCATATCTCCCAAACGGTGAGTCCGTTTGGCTAATGTGACCACTCTACGGAATTGTAAACCATCATCCGGAGCCAATGGAAGCGGTTTCAGATTGAAATTCCTTTCCAGTCAAAAGTTATGGCCAAAACAGTACCAACTAGGGGTAAAGTGGTCATTTAAAAATTGGGAAAAATCATGAACATGGGAAATGACCCCAATAGTCGTTTCCCAAAGTTACATGACCATACGACTTCGCATGTGAAAGAAATAAATATTCTACGATCCTATGATGCGTAGAGTATGGGTCGTTACATTTAAGTATATATGACATGTAGGGTTGTGGATTTGATCGTATATGAGAATGAATAGATATGTGTATGAATGGTTCGAGGAAAGCATAGAAAAGAGAATGTAAGAAAAAGGTTCAGAATGATGACAATTAACTATGGCTGACGACAGCTTACCAGCCATGTAGTGTTACGGGTAGCGATGGCTAGCTACGGCCTGTAGTTCCAGTATATCTACTGTTGACGATGGATGGTTACGTATTTTCGGCTATGGCTGGTGATGACTCTTGACGCACAAAAGATTGTCCACAAAACAGCCATGTGGCCAGATGTACCGCTATTTTGTTATGACACTATTTTGTTAGCGTCATCTTATAGTACGATGGCTTTTAGCTATGGTTGGCGATGGCTAGCTACGACCGCCAACGGCTAAAAGTCATCATTTTATGAAGCCATTCTTATAGTATCGGTCTACTCATCTGCATCATCGATGAGCATCCAAGGTAATAATAGGAGAAATAAACATTGAGTCACACAACGGCTTGGTGTGAGCAATAAAAGACTATCAACAACTACATAGGAAAATATAAAATACACAGTTCAAGTCTCACCTAACATGTCCCTACAACTAAAGAGTTAGCACATAGTAATTTCATTAATATATGCTGCTCGAACATATAAAAGTAGGCACAAGTCAGAATAGGATTATGTATTCCCACTTCTCTTTAGTATCATATGGTGATAATCTACCTAGAGAAATAGAAGAGAATGCACAAGCAATGATAGCATCCATAGCAAACAATAACCTAGCTATAACCAACTAAAGCCTTGAGTACATTGATATCGAATGACTGATCGTTGACATCCGCCAAGGGGCTATGGAAAACCCTGATTCTAGTCGGACTACAGTGACTCCTATATACATTTTCTTCCTAAGACAACTAGATCGCTTCCAAAGTAATCTAGCGTACTCGATCTCTCATATCTTGGCAGGCGTCTTCATAAGGCCCCTGCTTCGAGTCTGCTAGAATCCTTCAACTATCAATAATTCCTTGGCACTCCCAATGACATAACCAATTCACAACACCATCCTTTTCTCGAATCCTACTCGAGTCTATGACAACCCATGTCCATTAATGTCACTCTTTATCAGAATGCATTAAGTTTCGTGAAGCATTATAGGTAAAAAGAAACAGAAACATCACAAGTCTGAAATACTAAAAACCCATTACATCAATACAAAACTTCTGTCTTGTACTAAAAACATTAGAGTACAATAATATAAAAATCATAGTCCCGAAAATACAGCCATATCAGAGAAGACAGGAAACCAAAGAGGTACATCTAAGAAGCTCCAAGCAGAACGAAAGAAAAAATCCAAATCAAGCCTGAGTATTCCCACCCTGAGAACCTGGGAGGGGGGAGAGGGGAAACAGAAGAGAGAGAAGAGGAAATAAAATGGTTAAGACATAAATTTTGGAGAGTCTAGTTACTTTTAGCATATAAGTAAGTAAAAGCATAATGATAGGCATATAAACTGGATGGGAGAGATAACAGTATCATATGACAGGTATAAAGGACTGAGCAGGATAAACAAAATAAAAATGATAGAATATATTGCGCTTCTCAAGTACTTTTCTATGCACCAATACTAATATAATAGAAACAAGATGATCCCTATAGAAATAGATGGTAGATTTAGGAGTACTTCTAATGATGGGTTTTACCCCCCATAATAATAACAAGCAGCCCAACAGAAATGACAGGTGTTACCCTCAATGAGAATAATGGGATTCCCAACAAGTAAAACTAGATGTACCCTAATTACTACCCCAATTGTTTAGCTCCCTGCCCTGTAGATACTTTGTGTTGTCCCCATAGTAGGATGTATCACTTCCTAAACTGGAAACCCATTTATTTTCGAGATGCACACCAATACCTATTGATGTCACAACGTCTTAATTTTCCCCAAGCAAGCCGGAACCATGTACGCACATAAATCCATTGGATCTTGCGCTATCAACACCCTCACTTATATGAACCTCTTACAATCAACTCATTAAGCGTGCCCTGACCCCGACCTAGTTCGGGGTTCCTCGTTTGATACTAAGATGGTTTACTGACTGATAAGGGTCCCACACAACAGATGATACAAGCTACCCCCCAGGCTTGCATCCCCTACTACTAGGATTTTGACAGGTTATGCCTAATAGTTTAACAAGATTGTATAACCCTAACATGTAATACAGGTTAAGTTTGTTGGGTTTATATAACCCCCCCACTGAATTACAAGTTTGCTTAACCCTCTCCCACTTATTCAAGGAAGTGTACTTAACCCCTACTCAATTTAACAGGTTCATGCAACCCTCATAGATTCAAACAGGCTAAATATTTCTGCTTAACAGATTCTTGTCATTCTCTATTCATGTTTGTTAATGCACCAGACCTCTATGCATGTCTGTTAAGCAGACTTCTACCACAAGTGCAATCTAATCTCGTGTCTAATTGCAGTTACAGTTTCTATTGACTGTAGTTTATGCATATTCGTTCTTAGCCAATTATTCATGTTCATCATAGTTTATGCCCCAAATCAAAGTCTTTGATCACAATATATGTTATGGCCCCAAAATCCCCGTCATGTTTTCCAATACAAGTTATGCCCCAATTTTAACCTTCCTAATTGTTCCAAATTTCATGCGTTCGCATATTTCAGCGATAGTCCTAGGCTCGAAGGTAGCCACGACTATAAAAATAAAAAGGGAAAGAGGGAGAAGAGAACAAGAATAGGCATAATAAAAAAATAGGCATATGATGATAAAATTTATCATAATAACAATATAGGCATACGATGGCAGAATTGGGCATATGAGAATAATAGATCAGGTGTACAAGTAATAGTAGATCTGTTATGATTTAGGTTATTAATAGGCATAAGCTTAGATCCAAACTTATAAACATTTCAAGATTACTTATTAAATGTTTAAAAGCAATATAACTCACAAGGACTGGACCTGAAGAACAGAGAAATGACTGTTGATGCTGTAGCACAGATTCTTGGATACATATAACTTATTTTTGTAGAAGAATAGGCTGATTCAATCTGAGTTGGGGAAGCATCTCTTTGTCACCATTTTTATTGGTGAATAAAACAATGAGAATGAGGTCCTATTTATAGCCTAAGGTCAACGAATGTCACTCCGAAATGTGTCCACGTGCAGGGGACGAATCTGCCCCAGATCTTGATCGACCCCTGGGTCGATATAGGGGTCGACCCATGGGTCGACATAGGGGTCGACCCCTAACCGGCCGATTTCCCTCCCTTTCCTGCTTCACTGATTTTCGATTTATTTTTAAATTTGGATTTGTTTTGCATATACAATTCTCTTGTGCGTATACAAACTTCTAGGCTTAATAACTTCTTCATACGATGTCCGTTTTACTAAAACTCAGAGTGTATCTTAAGAAGAATTCTGAGACGAACGTAATGGTGCAGCCCATTTTACTTGTTTCCTAATATTTAATTAAGTATTCTTTAATTTATCATTATAATGTCCTTTAAAATTACGGGGTATTACATTCTCCCCTACTTAAAGGATTTCGTCCTTGAAATCTCCAAGTTAAGAAGAATGTATATCCTAACATCCATCTACTTATCCACCAATCACAGGCTTCCGTTATCCTTAAAAAAGATTTCTAACGCTTATATGAATATATACAATAGTGTGTGTATATGTCCCTATGCTAATGCGAGAGATCAGGCGGTCTACTGATTCAGTCGACCTCCTTAATGCAATGTATGTCAGTGCCATGAATCCAACATGCACGTAAATAATCCTAATATATCATGTAAATGCTATATGTGTGCACAATCACCCATCCAAATGCAACATCCATAAGCTGATACACCCATTTCCATCCATAAAAAGAAGAAAATGCACATGCATCCACATGCGGTATGAGAGTGATTGAGTCGATCTAGTGTCCAATGTGTGTGTATATGCATCCACGAGCAACCACTAGCAAACACTTGCATCCACTTGAATCCATCAAACATAACATGTGTCAAACACATGTTTACATCCATTGGATTTCTACCTAAAGGTCGAAGATTTGATTGATAGGATATAATTAATGATAGAAACAAGTACGAATAAAATCTTTGGAAAAAAGTTAAGAGCATATCCATGAAAAGAAAAGGGTACGAAGCGCGAATCTTATCTTTAGTCTCCCAAGTTGCATCCTCATGGTCATCTCCCCACTGAACTTTCATTAACTTGTCCTCTTGGTTTCATAGCTTCTCAACCTCTTGTCCAAGAATACGGGTAAGAACTCGTTTAATTGTCGCCTCCCATTCCACCTTTACTTCCTCAAGCATACTCGGCTCAACTACTTCTGCGATATTATGCAGACAATTCCGTAAATGAGAAACACAGAAAACATCATGAATTTCTACAAATATTTCTGGTAGCTTTACTCTATTGGTCATTTGACCTATAGTTTCCATTATGGGAAATGTCCATACAAAACTTGGCGCCAATTTCCCTACCGATCCAAAGCGAACCACTTTCCTCAAGGCGATACTTTGATGAAAACCATGTCTCCCGCCTCAAACTCAATATCGGTCCTTCCTTTATCTGCGCATGACTTCTGCATGTCCTTAGCTGCCTTCATGCGCATGCGGATAAGATCAATCTTTTCTGAAATTTCTCTAATCGTCTCAGGTCCAAGTAGAAGCCTAACTCTGTTGTCTCAATTTGAGATCCTTCTACGAAAACAAAAACTTGTACGACTTATGGTCCATGTATAAATCGAACCTCTCTCCAAGCAGATACTGCCGCCAAGTCTTAAACGTGAATACTATAACAGCCAATTCCAAAACGTGGGTAAGGTAGTTCTTCTCGTTAACTCTCAAATGTCTACCATCGTAACATACTATCCTTCCCTCTTGTATCAAGACGACATTAAGCTTTGTATCCCATGCATTAGAGTATACCGTGAACACTTTATTCCCATCGGGCAAAGCCAAAACTGAGGCTGTTGTCAGAGGCCTCTTCAGTCACTGAAAAGCCTCCTCACAATCTATATCCCAAGAAAATGTTAGATTCTTCTTCGTCAATCTATGAGTAGGGCTGATATCCTTGCGAAGTCTTTAATAAACTTCCTATAGTAGCCCGCTAAACCCAGAAAACTTCTCACCTCCATTGTATTCTTTGGAATCTTCCAATCTTGAACAGCAACTACTTTCGCGGGATCTACTGCAATCCCATCTTTAAAGACCACATGCCCTAGAAATCTCACGTCCCTTCTCTAAAAATGACATTTGAAGAATTTCTCCTTAAGCTGATGCGCTCGGAGGGTCTTAAAAATCCTCCTTATATGTAGGGCATGCTCTTCCTCGCTCGTCGAGAAAATCAAAATGTCATCAACAAAGACCACAACAAACTTATTTACAAAATCCCGAAACACCTTACTCATCAGATCCACAAAATAGGCGGGTGCATTCGTCACACCAAAAGGCATGACGAGCCACTCGAACAAACTGTCTGGAGTTCTAAAAGAAGTCATTTTTATACTGTCCTCGGCCACCCTCACTGATGAAACCCCGTGGCCAAGTCTAACTGGGAGGAAACAGATGCACCAACAAGCTTGTCAAATAAATCGTCTATCCTCGGAAGTAGGTGCCTATTTTTCTTAGTGAATTTATTCAACTCTCCGTAATCCACACATAAGCGAATCGAACCATCCACCTTAGTTGCGAATACCATTGGAGCACCCCATTCAGATATGCTTCCCCTATTAAACCCTTTCTCAAGTAGCTACCTTACTTCCTTGCTGAGCTCCGTCCTTTCTCTCGGGGCCATGTGGCACACAGGCAATGCAACTGGATTTGCATTGTCCACCAAGTATATACGGAAATCAATCTCGCGCCTCGGAGGTAAGCCTCGAACCTCCTTAAAAACATCAGGATACTCACAGACTACTAGTACAGATCATAAATCATTGATAGATGCATCAAGCAATTCTAGGAAACTAAGCATGACATACCCCTTAGGGTCACAAGAAATCTTGAGGGTCCTCCCAAAGAAAGTCAAAAGTCTAGTGACCCTCCTCTCATAATTCAGAATGGAACCATACATGGCAAGCCAATTCATTCCTAGAATCAAACCATACCTATGAAACCAAGCACGTACGCATTGCACTCAAACCCGACGACCAACGGAGATATTCTCAAACCCCGACAAATCATGGACAAATGATCCGTACGTCTTATGGAGTTTGAGACAATAACGGGATTTGAAACCATACTAGTACTAACGTGCAAAGATTCAACCACAGAATCAAATATAAAAAAATGTGAAGTGCTAGAGTCAAAAAGAGTTCTAAGAGGATGATCAGATAGGGAAATGAACCTTCAATAGAAACTTTCCTACCTCTTTCTGGTACATCAACCATGAGAGCATGCACCTGCCCTTCAGAAGATTCTGCCCTTTGGCTCTATCCTTGCTTCTTTGTGAAATCCTTAATAAGATGTCTGACTTCCCCACGCTGGAAGCAAGCATTCTTCCTTTTTCTGCAATCTTTGCTCAAATGACCCATGCGTCCACAATTATAACATTTCATCTTTTCCCGGGCTATGTCATTCTTTCCTCCCTTCTTTTGTTGTTGTTGTTGTTGTTTTTTCTTGGGCCAGACTTTCTTATTTTGTGTTTTGTCAACCTTAGCCTCTTTCTTTTCACCTTAACCTTCTTCGTGCATCAATGCCATATCAATGAGTTTCTAAAAAGTTGCTCCCATCATAATATGAAACATAGCCAACCCGTGAAGGGGTTCATTCAATCCTCTAGCAAACCTCAAAACTTTCTTGTGCGGGATATAAACATGCTCCAAACCAAACCTCGCCAATTGATTGACTTATTAACATACTCTTTGAAATATATGCCTCCTTGCTCAAGTGCCAAAAACCTTTCCATTTGCATATTTTTCTCGACTTGAGAAAGAAACTTCATCTCGAATCTTTATTAGAAATCTTCCCAAGTCTCAACTGGACACCCTGCTTGTGTCACTTCCCACTAGAACGAAGCCTCGTCTTTCAGCTGCCAAATGATCAACTGAATCTTCCTACGGTCGTCAACCTCAAAAATCCCTAACAAACCCTCCATCTCATTATGCCAATTCCTTGCTTCTACAAAAGTCTCAGTTCCTCGGAATGGCATTCTTCCAATAGCACAGAAATCCTTGCATATCTTGGAGAAATTATCAAACGCGAAGGAGGAACAGCGGCTGCAGCTGGGGAAGGGGCGTCTGCTTAGCCTTCGGCAGGTGCCGTATCCTCAAGATACTTGTGGAACCAAGGTGGTATCTTAACGCCTTCAGCAATATTAGGTTCCCCAGACATGCTGAAAAAGGAAAAGGGATTCAAACAGGGAATTGAAAGATATTTCATATAGCTTTGGGGAATATGTTTTTCAAAATAGACTTTTTTTTTGAAAAGGCTTTCTTTTAAAACCTTTTTGAAAACAATTTTCAAAATATTTTATCCGTTCTATAACCTTCAGCTCTAGTACCAAATGTGACACCCCACGTCCGTTAATGTCAATCTTTATTAGAGTGAATTAAGTTTCATGAAGCGTTATAGGTAAACCGAAACATCACAAGATAGATATAAAATAACAGCTGAATTCAAAACTTTATTAAATAGAAAAGCTTCATGGTCCAAACTCAGTTACATCACAAGTCTGAAATACTAAAAACCCGTTGCATCAATATAAAACTTTTGTCTTGTACAAAAATCATTAAAGTCAATAATATAAAAAGCATAGTCCTCAAAATATAGCCATATCAGAGAAGATGGGAAACCAAAGCGGTACATCTAAGTAACTCCAAGCAGAACGAAAGAGAGAATCCAAATCAAGACTGAGTTTTCCCATTCAGAGAACCTTGGGGGGAAACGAAAGAGAGAGAAGAGGAAATAAAATGGGTAAGACATAAAGTCTGATGAGTCAAATTACTTTTAGCATATAAATAAGTAAAAGCATTATGATAGGCATATAACCTGGATGGGAGAGATAACAGTATCATAAGGCAGGTATAATGGACTGAGCAGGAAAAACACAATAAAAATGACAGAATATATTGCGCTTATCAAGTACTTTTCTATGGACCAATACTAGTATAATAGAAACAAGATGATACCTACAGAAATAGATGGTATATTTAGGTGTACTTCTAGTGATGGGTTTTACCCCCAATAATAATAATAGGCAGCCCAACAGAAATGATAGGTGTTACCCCCAACGAGAATAATGGGCTTCTCAACAAGCAAGACTATATTTACTATAATTACTACCCCAATCGATCGGCTCCCTACCCTGCAGATACCCTATGTTGGCCACATAGTAGGATGAATCACTACCTAAAGTGGCAACCCGTTTATTTTCGAGATGTGCAACAATACCTACTTATGTCATAGCGTGTTAATTTTCCCTAAGCAAGCTGGACCCATGCACGCACATGACTTAGTTGGAACCCACGTTGTCAACACCCTCACCTATATGAACCTCTTACAATCAACTCAGTAAGTGTGTCCTAACCCTGACTAGTTCGGGGTTCCTCGTTTGATACCAAGATGGGTTACTGACTGATAAGGATCCCACACAACAGATGATACAAGCTACCCCCTAGGCTTGCATCCCCACTACTAGGATTTTGCAAGGTTATGCCTAACAGTTTAACAAGATTGCATAACCCTAACATATAATACAAGTTAAGTTTGTCGGGTTTATATAACCCCCCACTGAATTACAAGTTTACTTTACCCCCTCCCACTGATTCAAGCAAGTTTACTTAACCCCTACTCAATTTGACAAGTTCATGCAACCACCACATATTTAAACAGGTTAAGTATTTCTGGTTAACAAATTCTTGTCATTCTCTATTCGTGTCTGTTAATGCACCAGACCTCTCACATTAAGTCAAATACTTGTGGTCGCTGGATATGCCGCATGGTTCCGGGAAGACTTTTACCACAAGATAGACTAAACCTCGTGTCTTAGCACTATTACGTGTACATTTACGCACTCGACCCTACACATTAGATTAACCACTTGTGGTTGCTGGATATGCCAGGCAATTTCAGTCAGACTTCTACCACAAGTGTAATTTAATCTCGTGTCTAAGTGCAGTTACAACTTCTATTTACTATAGTTTAGGCATATTCGTTCTTATCCAATTATTCATGTTCATCACAGTTTATGCCCCAAATCAAAGTCTTGGATCATGGTATATGTCATGCCCCCAAAATCCCTATCATGTTTTCCAATACAAGTTATGCCCCAATTTTAACCTTCCCAACGGTTCCTAACGTGCGTTCGCAAATTTCAGCAATAGTCCCAGGCTCGAAGGTAGCCTTGGCTATAAAAATAAAAAGGGAAAGAGGAAGAAGAGAACCAGAATAGGCATAATAAAAAACAGGAATATGATGATAAAATTGATCATAATAACAAGATAGGCATACGATGGCAGAATTAGGCATATAAGAACAATAGATTAGATGTACAAGTAATGGTAAATCTGTTATGATTCAGGTTATTAACAGGCATAGGCTTATATCCAAACTTATAAACATGTCAAGATTACTTATTAAATGTTTATATCTAAAAGCAACATAAACTTACAAGGATTGGATCTCAAGAACAGAGAAATGACTGTTGATGTTGTAGTAGAGGTCCTTGAATGCGTATAACTTGATATTATAGAAGAATACGCTAATTAAATCTGAGTTGGGGCAGCATCTCATTGTCACCATTGCTATTGGTGAATAAAATAATGAGAATGAGGTCCTATTTACAGCCTAAGGTCAACGAATCTTGCTCAGAAATGTGTCCACATGCAGGGGACGAATCTGCCGCAGATCTCGGTGGAGTCGACCCTGGGGCCGACATAAGGGTCGATATCCCCGTGTAGGGGTCGACCCATGGGTCGACATCCATAAGGGAGACGATTTCCCACCCTTTCCCGCTTCGCTGATTTTCAATTTATTTTGAAATTCGATTTTTTTTGTATATATATAATTCTTTTGTGCATATACAAACTTCTAGGCTTAATAACTTCTTCATACGATGTCCGTTTTATGCAAACTCGAAGTCTATCTTAAGTAGAATTCTGAGACAAACATAATGGAGCAGCTCGTTTTACTTAATTCCCATTATTTAATTAAGTATTGTTTAATTTATCATTATAATGTCCTTTAAAATTATGGGGTGTTACACAGTTAGCCCAATGTCTTGTAGTGTCATTCCACTTTGAGTTGCCAATCACTTTCGTCTAAGTTCACCATCGAAGAATAAACACCACTTTGATGACAACTTCTACCCCTTAAATGTTATCGACTATCAGAGACCACCATCATGATCCTGCAGATCACAACTGCTCAAACTAGAACCCTTGGCCCCCAACCATCAACCCAAATGGATCGGTACCAGTTCTTCCCTATGGAACGGTACCATACTTCCCCTATGGACCGGTACCAATCCATACACTTAGCCAATTTTTGGCTAAGTGTTGGACCACCTCGTTCTATGCCTCGATTATTTCACTCCGGTCCAATCTCATAGCCTAACTCCTTCCCACCACATCAAAAAAACATTTTGCAACGACCGTTGGATGTTGTAAAAGCATTTCACAACGTATTTGAGTTGTTGCAAAATGTGTCATGGTAAAAAATACAACGGCTCTTATCTGTTGCAAAGTTCCATACAGTCAGTTGCGATGCTTAATTCTCCAACTACCCAAACCATTGCCAAGCCAAGGTTAGCGATGATTATTATCCGTTGCAAAGTTTATTTTCGCAATGTCCTTTAGCCATTGTTATATTGTTTCCACAGTCTTTGCTAATTTCCTTGTTTTACAGTCCGTACTCCTCTGATTATTGTAGTATTTTTCTAGTTTTAATGACTTAACTTGAATGCATAAACTAATATATATCTTTTCTAAAATTTCAACGCATGTCATTCCTTCAAATCAACCATTATTCATTGCTTAAAGATAGTCAAACATAGTTTGATGAAACAATAATTCCATAATAGTGCCATAATAGTCATTTTGATCAAAGAAAACACATTGTTCATTCAGGCTATTAAAAAAACAACTTAGTAGAAATTTCAGTGAACATAACTCTAGACAATGTCATGCTAGTAATATTATAAGAAACACACAAGAAACATGATTCAAATTCCAACATAAACAGGAAGTCCAAAATACAAGTTCAACTTAAGAAAAAGAACTGAAAGGACTCAACAACTCTTGGGGGCATTGGCTAGAAGGAAGTTATTTATTGATTCAAACTGACTTTTTTTAACCAGCTATCTAGATGGCTGTCAACATTTCACTGTATAGAAGAAGCAAATGTTTTTTAAAACGAAGCAAGCAATGTGAAGAAACTAAAGGGAAATATTTGAATACAAAATGTAAACGTGAAAAATAAGTTATTTTTCATTAGGCACAAATTGATAAAGTTCACATAAAGGCGAGTTATTTTTTACATTTGGTTATTTCTGCAATACGGAAATATTATCATAGTAGCTTCATATGTATTACAATAAGTTATATCCATAGTTTTCGCAGTGCAATAACCATTGTATACACTGCTTTGTATATAACAAAAAAACTCAGGACATATTGTATACCCCTATGAAGAGATGACCCTGTCATTTCAAAATATTTTAGCAACAAGTAACTAAATTTCATGCCTCATAACAAATCAATCAATTTACTAATTGAAAACAATTCATATGTATCGTGTGCTATAATTATAAAAGTTTGGAAATGATTGGTAAACATAGACTTTGTATATAACATCCATAATGTAAAGTTAGAACACTATCAATGTTTTATAATATATAATCTCAATGTACTAAAGATGGATTCTAGATGAATACATAAATACAGCCATTGTATTTAATAATTTGACTTACTATGTTTTTTTTTTCAGTGTCCATTTTCTCAAATCATTTGGAAGTGGATCATGTAGTAAAATAACAAATTATTTAAAATGATTTTCATTTGAATCGAAATTCTATTCGAATTAGTTTTATATTATGCATTTTTCTAGTTTTCAAATTGATTTAGGGGAACAAGATGCGAGTTATATAACTATCGATAAGTTCGATGATGCATCTATATATACATGGTACAACTAAACACGGATTCTATGATAATAAATATATTGATATGTACATTCCATACAATGCTTACTATTCTCCATATTTATAATTTCAATCTCATATAGATCGTTATGGATTTTTTCCTTTGAATCTCCATTAAACATAATAACCTAAAAATAAAATTTCCTATTTACATCGCATTTCTCGTTACCGATAAAAATAATTATAGACAGAACTTATATTCTTCATTAGGCAAAAATTTAGTTTATGTATATGTTCTAATAATAATAAACAGAACTTGCATGTCTAAATAAACACGTAGTGTGCAAATAAAATTACAATATTTAAGTGCCCAATATTTAGGCAAACTTTCGAAAAAAATTCCAATGATCATGCCTATTGCAAACTACGTCTTGAACTAAAATACAATCATATCTTATCTAACAAAGATTGTATCCACAATCCATTTGTTGAAACTTTATCCGAACGTCTTCAAAATAAGACTTTACAAAAGCGAAATTTGAGTTATATGCACACACATTTTGCCATCTTTCGGTGACATGATAGTCTTTGTTAAAAATAGATATAGAATTTATGATAATGATAAACACGATTGTAACAACTTATAAGTTTCTTCAAGACTAAGAATTCATTCTTTGTAAACTAGATTACAACAATGTATAATTTACTTATAAACTGGAAACTCATTACTTCCTGTTTATTCAATACACCAGTAATAGGTTTACACATCTAACATGATAAAAATTTGATCTAAGAAACGAAAGAATAATATAATACTAAATGAAGGAGGAATACCCCTTAAATAAACTCACTTAACATGATTCAAAATAGCTTTACTTAAAATAATAAATTTTAATATATTTTGGTTCAATCTAACAAATATATTTTGTGAATAAACTCAGCATACATACATGAGCCCTTAGTTTATTACATTTGTTATTGAGACTTAACAAATACACTAAGTATTTAGAATTATCCTTCAAGCAACCTAAAACTTTAATATGCCATATGATTTGTGCAATTATATAACAAATATCCTTTTTATTATTCGGCTTACAAAAGAAGATGTTTGAGCAATGTGATCATCTATACATATATAACCATCATCTTAATACAATATCTAATGCAATTGTCCTTTTAATAAATGAAAACTTCGCTTTACAACATACAAAACATGTATGGAAAATGTTAAACCACAATGGTATAAAGAAATGTTTACCTGCGCCTGTGTTTAGAGGTATAATTTACAACTCTTTGGGTAATGTACAAAACCACTGATTTCAACTTCAGCAAGTGTCGTTGCAAGCAGATGATTTTGTTTATTTGTCTTCTTTTCTGGTAGGAATATATTATCCTCCACCAGCTTCTCATGTGTTGGAGATACAGGTTTCCCGTATACAATAGATGCTATTGAATCTCTATATACTAAAACTTTTTATAGTGACATCTAAATCAATGTTTAAGATTTCGTACTTTTGATTGGCTGAACCGAGGGAATTAGATTGAGGAGTAGTGTCAATATTACGCATTCTTACAACACTTTCCCGACATGCACCACTTCCTCCTACTTGGGAGCAATATTTTGTATCGGACTTGTAACAACCCAAATTTTAATATACAATGGTTAATTAAAAATTGAATGAATTTAATAATCAGTTGAAAACTAATCTAAACTAGGAAACAGGACCAACACCATTGAGTCCATTATGATTTTCTAGTTCAAATACGTATATGGTTTGTGTTATTACCAAAATTAACATCGAAGCAGGCTGGTAGTGAAGGGGTATTGAGTAACCCGAGAAACTACATCAACCGAAACCCTTCTAAAAGAAAGGGTCGCGAAAGCTACAAGATGTGACCGGAGGGATTAATCCGCCAGGATCAACCTGGCAAGATCTCTCCAACAACCCCAACCTGAAGGAAGTTTGCGTAATAAAAAAGCTATCATAGCCCGAAATCAAGTAAGCCAGAAACAAAAAAACCTGATAGACAAAGCCCAAAGGAATCTTCAATAATGACCTGCCCGAATGCCGATACACCGACGGAAGCATCGAAGGCCCCAAACCGAAAGGACGGGAAGGCCACCTAAAATCTATTTTCGGAGCATCTACTGCATGAATGCCAAAAAGCCACCCTCCAAGAATACAGGCTACCATAAATGCCCTACCGAAGGGCTAGCCGAGACCCAATACAGGCTACTCGTACTAGGCTACCTAGTACCGAAACCCGTAGCGGTTTCAATCCAGCAGCTACCAGCATACACCACGAGGTCAAGCCCCTGTAAGAACTCACGATAAAGCTGAGAGCCTACATCAAAAAGCTCATGTCCGCAAACCTACATTCAGGAACTGCTTTAGAGAATTCAAGCATCATTCAGGGATTATAATCGAATACGTCAAAAGAGGCCGAAGGTCAAGCACCCAAAGCCAAGAATAAACCAACCAACAAAGACCCATGTGGGTCCGACAGCCCTCCGATGGGAGGGGCCCTGGACCACTGTAAATAAGACCTTAGAGGTCACATTAGAGGGGATCTTTTTTTCTAACTTCATGTACCATTAGAAACCACTTGAGAAAGAAGATTAATGGTGAATTCCTCCCTATAACATTCATGTACTTCCAATAAAAGCTTAATAAAAAGGGATTTTCTTGTGTGAAAACTGCTCTGTGAGTGTGTATTATTATTTCCCTAGTCATAATAGTCACAGTTTATCATTAATTCTGCAGAGAAACATGGGTTACACCCTTCAGTTTCCTCGAATGGCGATCAAACCTCGTTCGCTGATCCTAGATCTTACCTGATAATTCACGGCGATCCTACACTCCTGATCCCTAGCTTCTTAAGCTCCCACCAGAATCGACTGGAGAAGTGAGCTAATCCTCTTGATTTCCCTTTGGGTCTGTCCCTGTTGACCTATTTCTAGTGTTAAAGAAAAATATCCTTAACATTTTGGTGCTAGAAGGAGGACCTAACCTCCGACCTTTTGGTTAACAGCCACACATCTACCTGTGATGTTCCATCCTGGATTTGACTAGCTTTGAAGAAGCAAAGTTATGAGCAAGAAACTCAGAGGAAGGGCTTCAGGATCTCGAGCGGATAAGTCGAGAACCACCAGCCGTAGGGTAATGGAGGAGCAAGAGTTAAGAGCAGAGGCGTTGCGAGTAATAAAGTGGAAGAATAAAAATGGGACTACATGCTTATGAGATGGGGAATAACAGCTCTTCCCACATAGGACAAACCATGGCGTTCCCACCTGGTGTATCTACATCAGAGGACGCTGGCGTTTTACCCCACTTAAAGGATGCTCTCTACAAACAAGTTAAGGGAATGACGCTTGAAAGCGAAGTAATGGACGATTTCAACCTCTTCGCCGACAAATGAACTAAAGAGATGACAACTCGATTCTGGAATGTTCCGGAAAAAGAGGACGAAAGTATAGGAACCACAACTGAGATGATTCACAGGAGGATTAGACCCCATCAATGAAAAGGGGAGTGTACGCCAACGATACCCCAGGAATGCTACCACACTACTTCGAGGGAGAATGTTTACTTCCTAACCAAAAATGAACCCGATTATTGGACCTCCACGAAGAAGAGGTCTAAATACGAAAGAAAGACAGGAGGACCTTACTGCCATTATCACTTGATGAATGGACGCGAGACTAATCATTGCAGGACCCTCGAGGAAGCCATCATTAGATTCGTCAGTCAAGGCCGATTACGGGAGTTTATCAAAAAATCGAGATGAGTTTTAGAACATCCTTAGAAAAGGATTAATACACAAGTACCAACGTACGAAAAGCCCGCCTCTCGGAATTTTAAAAGGAAAAGTCAAAAGGGGTCTAATCACCAATGGATTAAATCCCTCGTCATCGCCAAATTGGTTGAACGAGGCATTCCCCTGAGGGGGATGGTGTATTAGTCTTTCTCCATGCCCAAATCAGACGGGGCAGGGTTAAAGCATCAAAAGTGTAAGCCGTTGTTTCACACTAGAAATGGTCGTGGTGATGCATCTAAAATTAGCACGCCCTGCCTCTGCTCGCAGAAGAGTACGGCCTGCCTCTGCTAGAACTAAGCACGTCCTACCTCTGCTCGCAGAAGAGCATGTCCTGCCTCTGCTTATGTTCTGCTTTACCCATAGAAGAGAACGCAAACCCCTATCATCGCCTATGATGGTCAGGATAGGGCACCCCTTGGAGTGGGGTTGCTATAAGCCTTTATCAGTGCCTATGATGGCCCCTATAGAGCATCAAAAGAGTAAACCTTAGTTTTGTGCCTAAGATGTCCCCGTCTAAGTTTCTAAGCCCTTATCATCGCCTACCATGGTCAGGATAAGGCGCCTCCTAGAGGCAGTTCGGGTAAGTCCTTAGGCCCTGCTTGTGGATAAGCTAACCAAGAACTCCAGACGCACAGGCCCAGAGAGTGGACAACAAAGTACGTACATCCTCTGCTTTGACATCAAAAGCCCAAGGGGAGACTCAAGAAGCACGTACAACCTCTGCTTCCCAAATTAAATCCAAATGGGATACTCACTTCATTAATACTGGAAGGGGTTCCGGTCTTCTATGATAAATTCCCGAGTCTGGGTCGATTCGGCGCTTCATTAATACCGGAAAGTGTTCCGGTCTTCTATTCTAAATTCCCGAGTCTTGGTTGATTCGGCGCTTCATCCGGAAGGGGTTCCGGTTTTCTATGCTAAATTCCCGAGTCCAGGTCGGTTCGGCGCTCATTAATACTGGATTTCCGGTCTTCTATGCTAAATTCCCTAGTTTGGGTTGATTCAGTGCTTCATTAATACCAGAAGGGGTTATGGTCTTCTATGCTAAATTCCCAAGTCTGTGTTGGTTTAGCAATTCATTAATACCAGAAGGGGCTCAGTCTCCTATGCTAAATTCCCGAGTCTAGGTCGTTTCGGCACTTCATTAATACCGGAGGGGGTTCTGATCATCTACGTATCAATGCCCGAATTCGGGTCCATTCAGCTCTTTACAGAAGCCAGAAGGGGTTCCATTCACCTACATATTAATACCCAAATATGGACTCGTCCAGCTCTTTGCAAAAATTGAAAGGGGTTCCAGTCCCCTACATATTAATGTCTGAATCTAAGTTAAATCAATTTCTCAACAAAGTCCTAAAGTAAGCCAGTGGTCTTGCATACCACAACCTGGAACATTCCTGCAAAAAAAAGAAAAAAAGAAAAAAATCACCACCAGATATGAAGCCACTAAGGCCACACCGAACTTATGAAGAACCCAGTTCCTGATTCAAACAAGAAAGAATCGCTTGCCTTTCTCAGAAATTCAAGTGAGTGTTCAAGGTTTGCCACCAAAAGTAGGCTCATAAACCTCTCAGGGAAGTACTTCTAACTTTTACATATGTTAGTTGTTTTTTTTTTAACATATCAATCCCTTATGCAACTCTGAAAAACGACATCATATTGTAACATCGGTTCAAAGAGAAATCGGGGAGGGGGGAGGGAGATTACAAATGGTTCCAATAACATCCTATTGAGTGACTGCCCCTTTTATTTATTCTAGGCGATTTTTCAATAGAAGTACTTCAAGGATAGTTGTTTCGAGAAGAAGTTTCCATATAGACACGTAGTATTATTTATCCAGAAAGCGTGATCACTTCCAGTCTAATAAAGCTATAACAAGCTACTACAACATCAAAAGCGAATCGGCAATACCGTACGCTCGCCACAATCACGTGATCAACAAAGTGAATGGTGATGCAAGTGCAACATGCAAGTACAAATAAAAGTGCGACAAAATGGGATGAAAGGCTGCAGTATGAAAAAAAAGCACCCATACTAACGAAACAAAGCACAACGACATCACAAAGTCACAAATCAGTCACGGGGCCACCAAAACACCAACATAAGCCTAAGTTGCAACACATACTAGCATAAAGTTAAATGCGAGGATCGACACTCGCTTATACAACCGATCTAAAGCATAATTCACCAAAAAAAAGCAATCAGAGGCAAGATAAGAAGACTGCAGATCCTTGTTCTTCCTAGGTCTGCCAACCTTCCTTTTAACCTGAGTAGAGCAGGATGGAGGTTCACCAGCTAAGTGCTTTTTGCGCTCTGGACCTGCCAACCCAACGTATCCTTGAGGAAAAGCGGCAACAACACTGTCCTGGGATCTGAGAGCCTGGTTTAACTTCGCCTTGTCGTTCTCTAGGATAGAGATGCGCTCAAGATTATCCCTGTGTAGCCTTTGGAGATCGCAAGCTAGTGTGTGCCAATCACTCATTTGTTTCGCAGTATGGTCCTTGAGCATATCCATTTGTTTCCCAGACTGGTACATGGCGTTCTCAAATCGAGCAAGCGTCTGGGTCTGCGCAATGATCATATCACTAGAAATTGTTTGTTGGTCAGATGGAGATATATCCATGTCAGAAGACACTCCCTGTAGATTCCAGCCTCTGAATCGTTTGGCAAACTTAGGATTGCAGGGACTTGGGGCATAACGGGGCCTGCTAATAATTGTTTGAAGCTCCACACGAGTGGGACCGACGAAGGAGGAATTCACGGATGGCTGGCTAGTCATTTGAACTTCAGTCGTTTGAACGTCTAAATCAAAATTTTCTCCATCTCACACCGCTTCTGAGATGTATCCATCCTGTACAAATGAGTTAATGAATAGTCATACAATTTGGGGATATAAGGGTCGGTCAATATAAAAACAAGTGGTACGACCGAAGAAAGCATATCATGTGTACAAAATTTAAAACTAGAGAAAAAGGGTATGTTAAAGTTGAACTTTCTCAGACAAGTGCATGCACAAAGCAAATCGGATCCACTCCACTATTATCATCATAAAGGGATCAACAACAACACAAATTGTATCCGATGACTATACGAACTTTAGAAAATGATTCAAGGGAGCATAAAGAAGAGATTATCCCTAATAAACCATGCGCTACTAATTCAAAGGAAAACGAGGAATTTGCAAACCTGTGCTCCACAAATTGATGATATAAAAGGGTATGAAGCTTTCTGACCGAAAAATCCAATTGAAAAGAAATCAAAATTAGGATGGTTGAAATTAGGGTTTCTCAGAAAAATAAAGTGGCTACCATTATTGTGTTTTCTCCAAAAGATGGAAAACAAATTAAAAGTGAGGAGCAGGAAAACAATGGAGAAGATTAAAAGATGCACGTCCAGATTATTCTTGCCATGTCAACTCAAAAGGGAGAAAACCACCCATGCCAGATATGAATGGCTAAATATGCGAAGAATCCTTCTGGAGGATTCTTAAGGGAGTTTGGAGAAGCAGCAATCATGGCATCCGCACCCACTATGCCAAAAATCGTCCAATATGGTGTCCACAGACTGTTGGGATATAATGAAGGACGGCTTGGGCGCAAATGCCATCTTAGCATGAGGAACCTTGGAATCCTTGACCTTCTCCTTAGCAGGGCTTCTATAAGACATGATTCTGCTAGGTAACATCGTTTCATAATAATACAAGCATTATGCGTATCTCTTACACAAATGTACATACTAATGGCATTATCAAATATTCTCAAATACCATTACACCTCGATTATCAGAGATTAAGCAGAGGGAAACCTAAATCAGACCCAGACGAAGGGATACGGGTAAAATCATGCCTTTATACCTAAACTTACATATGATTGTGCCTAACACGAATGTCCTAAATACCTAAGCAAAAACGACATAATTACAGAAGGAGACAGTCCTGATGACATTAGAGTCCTTTCAGGAGTGACCTTAATATTAGCACCTGGACCTATCTTTATAAACAAGCATAACCTTAGCTAACCATTGTGTCAATTTTGATGCATAATTAGGAATGCAATTTATATAAGATGTGAAAATACTCACCATTAATCAAGCTCGAGTCTTCAGGAAAGAGGAGAATTTAAGCGTTTTCTTCTATAAGAACAGTAATATTGCCTAAGAATTTGACTTGTACATGAAATACGGGAGCGATGATGAAGAAGGGTTTGTGTTCAAATTACAAGATCAATCTGGGTTGCACAAATGAAAGCCAATCAACGCATCTAATTGAGGATGACCAAAAGACTCTGACCTGACATTTTGAAATAAACCATAAGTTTGACTTGAAAAGTCGAAATGACCCCTTCAGTAAAGGAGGGGGCAAATGTTACTACAAAATTAACATTGAAGTAGGCTGGCAGTGAAGGGTATCGAGTAACTCGAGAAACTACATCAACTGAAACCCTCCTAAAGGAAAGGGTCGCGAAAGCTACAAGATGTAACTGGAGGGATTAATCCGCCAGGGTCAACTCGGAAAGATCCCTCCGACAGCCCCAACCTGGAAGAAGTTCCCATAGTAAAGAAGCTAACATAGTCCAAAATCAAGTAAGCCAGAAACAATAAACCTGACAGACAAATCCCAAAGGAATCTTCAATAATGACCTGCCCAAATGCCGATACACCCGAAGACGAAAGCATCGAAGGCCCCAAACAGAAAGGATAGGAAGGCCACCTAGAATCTATTTTTGAAGCATCTACTGCATCAAAGCTGAAAGGACACCCTCCAAGAATACAGGCTACTATAAAGGCCCTACCGAAGGGCTAGACGAGACCTGAGCATGATACAGGCTTCCCATACTAGGCTACCTAGTACCGAAACCCGTAGCGGTTTCAATCCAGCAGCTACCAACATACACCATGAGGTCAAGCCCCTCTAAGCACTCACGATAAAGCCGAGAGCCTACATCTAAAAGCTCATGTCCGCAAGCCTACATTCAGGAACTACTTTCGAGAATTCAAGCATCATTTAGGGAGTATAATCGAATACGTCAAAAGAGGCCGAAGGTCAAGCACCCAAAACCAAGAATAAAACAACCAATAAAGACCCATGCGGGTCTGATAGCCCTCCGACGAAAGGGGCCCTGAACCACTATAAATAATATCCCAGAGGTCACATTAGAGGGGATCTTTTTTCTAACTTCTTGTATCATTAGAAACCACATGAGAAAGAAGATTAATGGAGAATTCCTCCTTATAACATTCATGTACTTCCAATAAAAGCTTATCTAAAAGGGATCTTCTTATGTGAAAACTTCTCTGTGAGTGTGTATTATTTTTTCCCTAGTCATAATTGTCGCAGTTTATCATTAATCCTGCAGAGAAACACGGGTTACACGCTTCAATTTCCTTGAATGGCAATCGAATCTTGTTCGCTGAGCCTAGATCCTACTTGATAGTTCCCAGTGATCCTACACCCCTGAGCCCTAGCCTCTTAAGTTCCCACCAGAATCGACTGGAGTAGTGATCCAATCCTCTTGATTTCCCTTTAGGTATGTCCCTGTTGACCTACTTCCGGTGTTGACGAAAAATATCATTAACAGTTTGCGTAAAACGGGCTTAGAATAAAGGATTAATGACAATTCGAGGTTTGAAATTTAAATCATAATATATATGTGTGTGTGTGTGCGTATAATACTACCATTGCATGGGATGGCCCAACACCAATGAGGTTGACCAATGTATTGACCCGGGTCGTATGTGAGTCGGGTCATGTGACGACCCGGCGAAGGTTTGGGTCGACCCATGTCGTGCCTGGCACGTTTATGTGCCAAACATGTATTTGAATGAAACACATGAGATTTTTTCCCCGATTTCAAGCTAACATGCTTATTTTTGACTAACCATTTTGAATTTAGGGCTGACGTGGCAAACCCGGATTTGTCTAAGGATATGGTCGATTTAGATTTATACCTTAAATCTAATGGTTGAGGACCTTTTGCTCCACTTATAAAAAAAACCACCAATCCCCACCGCATTCCTTCACAACATATCTTTTCCCCACCTAGGTTGGTCCGCTTTTTGAGAGATAGGAACAGCCTAAAATGAAATTTAGGGGATGTAAATTAAATATATTTTTCTATTATTTTTCCTTTAGAGGTTCTATCAAGGCCAAGAGGGAAGCTTTTCTTGTGAGTCATGATTATTTAGATTTTTGATTAAGTTTAGGGTAAATAGGAATAATATAGTGTAGTTATAGTTTGGGTTACGGTTCTTTTACCTACATTTAATTAATAGTTTCTATTTTTTTATTTTTCTGTAATTTCTTTCTATAAGTAGTTTTTGTAATTTTTCTGTCTTCTCTTACTATTTATGTTTAATTAATATTCAAATTATTGTAAGTTATATTCTCAATCCTCTTTCCCCTTCTTCATCTGATTTTTATAGTTTATTATGGTTACACCCAAATATGTCTAAAGACATATATATATATATATACCCACGACTAAATTAGACCAAGATTTATATGCCTAACTGCCTATGACTTATTATTGTCCTTTTATTCTATGCAATTTTAGGAAGTATGATTAAATTGGAATAATGGAAACATAATTGGATAATCTGAAGATAGTTTGACATATATTGTGAACCTATAATAAAAAGGGACATTGGACTTAAAATAGGCAAACTTGATAAGGTTTGTAAAATGGCTATGGTGCAGGTTATGATATAAAAATGGAGTGTAACATATATTTTCATAAATATGATAGACTGAAAAATCATAACAAACAAACATGGTTTATTTGTAAATATGAATATGACATAAAACCGTAAAAGAATAATTATGCTTTATATGAAATATTGACTTAAAATGACGTTAAGTTACAAGCCTAAAATTTTATTATTATTATGTTGTGGCATTGTGACTAAGCAATTTTATGGTTTTATAACAGCCTTGTGACTAGGCAAACCTATAGTGATATTGTGATTAGATAATTCTATGGTGGCCTTATGATTAGGCAATTCTATGATGGTCATATGATTAGACAATTCTGTGGTGGCCTTAAGACTAAGCAATTCGGTGGATGGTTTTTATGGTAAATGAATGAAAAGTAGGCTAAATAAATAATAAATAATAAAATTAAAATGACATTAAGTTAAAAGCTTAGTTCTATAGTTAATCTATTGCAATGGTTTAAGTGGGGATCCTAATCAATAGGGATTGGACTATGTATTATTTGGTATGGATCCATACCAAACAACATAGCCTTTTTATCACATATGGTCTCATACTAGGAGGCAAGGGCATGCACCATGTCGTGCTAGGTATGAGATGGTCCAAATTGAGAGGGATACGGGTGTGTTCCGATGCTTCGATGTGCATGCATCAAAACGACTAAGTAAGATAATGTAACAGTCTGCATTTTACGTATCGGAGGATCATAAAATATTTTTATTTATTTCCCATATTGAGTGCAGGAGCTGTGGGCGGTTATCACTCACTGTAATACCTATGGTAATGCTATGTCCTTTGCTGATGGGTCGAATCTGATAATCCCAAGACTTATAGTGGGCATATGTTTTCACTCTGTGGCATTAACAGTCGATCGATGAGTAGTACTAAGGAAAATTTTCCTAATTATATTATGTTATCAAATTTGTAGTAGTGCAAACAATCAATTTTTTACAAAATGAGAAAAGTTAACCCTATCAGTAACCATTTATGTCATCCTATATGTTCACTTTAGGTGTGCACATGCACTTACCTTATCTGATAATAGAACTAATGTTTTATATCTATTTTCTTTTCTTATCAATTGTGCTAGTCATCATAATTGCTCACTAAACTTTATGTTTGACCATTTTTCCTTCTTTCTTTCCTTTTTCTCCCCTAGGCTTGCAGGGTGGAAGTGCATAGTTTGAATTGTTCAATAGATTCTATCTTAGAGTATTTTCTTTGCTGTAGATGTATTGCTCTTTGTTATTTCATTTCCATGGTTTGGTTGTTTCTATGACTATTTGAGATACATAATTTATGTACTTTGATATTTTATAATTGAGATATTTTTCCACGAGACATGGTATTTGGTTTCGGAAATAAAATGTAATGTTGCTATTTAGATTATCTTCTTCTACTGTGTTATGATTATCTATAACTTGTGAATCTTAGTCTCTGTGATATTCTATATGTCTTTATACCTATAACGCTCCATATTCTTTAACGTGATCCTGCTTTGGATAACATTAAAGGGTGTGGAGTGTCTCATTTGGTATCAGATCCTAAGGTTACAAGATCATTAAGATTTTGTTTTAAAAGATTTGTTTTGAAAGAAAACATATTTTCAAAACCAAAGTTGTTTTAAGAAAATAAAACTATGTCTCCTCAATTCAGTTGCAACCTTCCTTTGACTCTTGAATTCCAGAATATATATATCTTTTCTCTCTTGAGTAGCATGTCAGGAAACTCTAATCTTTCTGAGGTCGTCTCTATTCCTGATTGGTTTTGCAGATACCTAAAGGCTATGACGTCAGTCAAGGGACAAGAACATGCACAAGCTCCAGCACCTACTATGGTGGTTCCTTATAATCCACCAGTAGCTATTGATTTTTCTAAGCTTTGTAAGGATTTCTTGAATTTAGGTGGAAATACTTTTATGAGAACATAAATTTTTCTGGAGGCATACAATTGGCTTATGAATATGGAGAGGATTTTTGAGTTATTAGAGCTTAAGGAAACTATAGAGTTGATTAGCTACTTGACAGCTAAAGGTTGAAGCATCTTTTTGTTGGAAATTGTTGAGACTGAAGGAAGAGTTATAGATTGGGTTGGTTTACGAATTAGATTCAAGAGGAAATTTCTATCGCAAGAAGAAGTGGGTATGCAGTTAGAGAGGTCTCTTAATCTGAAGCAAGGAGACATTTCAGCCAAGGCGTATCAATCAGTTTAATGAGTTACCAAGGTTTGGGATGGACTTGGTCAGCACAACTAGAAAAAGCGGTTAGTTTTGCGAGAGGGCTAAATCAACCTCTTCAAGGATTGGATGTGACTCATATTCTGATGAGAACTACTTTTTATGCTTTGGTAGAGATGGCTTTGATGTATGAGGACAAAATGAAAGAAGTCAAGAATGCTATAGGAGTCCCAAAGTTTGCTGGTACAAAGGAGAAATGGTGGGAAAACAAAAAGGCAAGAAGAAGCAAGCTGGTGGTTCTCAGAAAGGGCAGAATAAGATGGAGGTCAGGTGTCATGGTTGTGGGACGATAGGACAATTCATCAAAGATTACAGAGTGATGATGATGAAAGGAATTTTTTTAATTGTGGGAAGCCTGGGCATCTAAACAGAACGTGTCCACAAAAAAATGACATGGGACTAGTACATCGACAACACAGGTTCATGGGTTAGAGGTTGCTCCAACTAGTAATGGTCCGGGTCGAGGTAGGAAAGTGATTTTAGAAGGTTTAATTTCTATTTTCAAATTTCTTATCCGCACTCTCTTTGATTCGAGAGCTTCTGATTCATTTATTTTTAGCACTTTGGTTGACTGTTTGCACTTAGATATCTCGCTTGTTGTCGATCTTATTAGTAGTTTAAAACCCCATAGTGTTGGTGATAATTCAATCTAATCAATTCCACTTTGTGTTTTAACAACTTAAAATTAAGATCTAAGCAAGAAAAATAAATCAAAACTTACATAAATTGGGATTAAAATTTTATACCTGATGCGTTAAATCCAGATGAAAACCAAATTGATGAAGGATGAAGCATCTAATCGGAGAGCACGTCGATCGCCGGCCTCTATTTGTTATCCAAACGAACACTTTTCTTTTAGATAAAAATCGAAGAAGAAAAGGAAGTTTTGGTGCTAGCCACCATATCTAAGGTTTTCGTGAAAAGGTAGGTTAGGGTTTTATTTTTCAATCTAATAAATGAAAATGATGGTTCCCTTCTATCTTATAAAAGGGTATTGTCAAACCTATATAAAACCAAGTTTGCTCCATCAATTAAGGGAACCACTTGTATACCATTTCAATGCAATATAAAATATCAACAAATTTGATATTTTATTTACCAATTATGTGTTCTTCCTTTATAACGTTCTAAGTGTGTGACCCTATATTTTATTATAACATTGAAAATAATTTAAATCATATTATAAATATAAACAGTGATTGGCATCTAGCAATACGTCGCTGCTACCTAAGTTATAATAAGATCAACGATTCGATACAACCTTTCAGTGACCAGTATATCAATGTAATATAATCCTTTTAACCAATATATCCAGGATTAAACTCGAGACATGGATCGTATCATCCTCTTTATAATTTAATCCTTTTACGCTGATCCATGAGTAGACCATATAAAACAAATCAATATTTGAGCATGGACATGCATTTCATAGTCCGACTCGATCAAGAGACCCATGGATATCACCAAAAACATATTGTGGGGATAAATTCCATCTAGATCATTCATAATTTTCATTTGACTCGAGATGTATCCAATAATCACCGTTATCGTACAATCTATTACAAGTAACTTTAGATGATATCAAAACACAAATATCCTCGAATACAATTATAATGATTTCAGGTCTGAGGACCATTACATCACTACCACTATGAGAATAATTTATGATACTGTTAATTATATTCCATGTAGTTTTTCCCAAGGTGTGTCAGTCCAATTCTATTCTCCAATACGTATTTATGTCTTGACATTAATATCAATTACATTAATGATCAATGAGATATGATCATTAGTCAATCAACATACTAGTCTCAACGTTTTATTGTTGTCCTTTATATACAATAAAACTTGATTAGGGACGTTTTAAGAATTATAATACTTAACATATTGTATAATCTCATGTTTAAGTCTTACTCGAACTATATATAATTCCCTATTATTATTCTAAGGACTTCTTTACGTTAATATTTATATTACGCAGTAAATATAATATAATAGAATATTTTATTCCAAATAAAACAATAACATCTACAGTGCTATTAATCTCATCAAATGGATTGCCTTTAGGGCATAAATTCTAACACATAAGTGGTTCGACGCACTTTTATGTGGTTTGTAGAGGTTTGGAAATTTCTATTTTAGGCGTTGAGTTTGATTATGACGCCTGCATGTTGGGATTCTCTGGGTATGGTATGACCTTAGGGATTAACTGGTTAGCCATGTATGGGGCTATACTTGCCACTGATAAGAGGGTCATTCGATTGATAACTTGTAGTGGAAGGACCCTTCAGATTTTTTGTGACTGGTAGGGGTCGGTCATGTTAAGTTTTCTTTATTCCCTAGTTCTTCTATCAATGATATTGATTTTGTACCCGTTGTTCTCGAGTATCCAGATGTATTTGAGGAGGTGAAAGGACTGCTGCCTATGCGAGGGATTGATTTCCAAATTAATCTCAATGAGAATGCAAAGCTTGTAATGTTGTGACCCTGTTCGTCGCATGGCTTCAAGGGAATGGAGAGAGCTTGGCAAGCAAGTGGGTGACCTTTTGGAAAAAGGTTTCATTATGCAAAGTATCTCTGAGTGGGAAGCACTAATTATATTTACTAGTAAGTCAAATGGTTCCCTTCGGTCGTGTGTGGATTATAGGGCATTTAGTAAGCTCACGATCTACCTTTGCCTTATCTTGGCATTGTTTTTTATAAAGACTAAAAACTTAACACCATTTTCGATCCCTTAATGGACGAAGCTATGGGTAAGATTATGAGAGGGAATTCGGCTCTCCTGTCTCAGGAAAGTAGGCTTGTCCTTATCAAGTCTATCCTTGATTCTATTATGTCACATGTTTTTGCAGCCATGACGCCCACTTTCTCCTTCTTCCGTTTATTCCACTCCTTCACTTCATCTTTTTTTGGAAGGGAAAAGGCCAATGCAAGGAGACATCATTGGGTGTCTTAGGACTTTATTTTTTGTCCCATACACGAGGTGGTCTAGCTTTGTGAAACCCTTGTGATGTTTGTATGGCTTATGCCTTTAAATTTTGGTTTTGTTTTCGGGCGAATGACTCTCTCTGGCCGTCTTTTCTTCATGAAAATTTACTAACGCCTTTCTCCATCCGGAACTCTACATTATGCAAGTGATATTTGGAAACCAATGCAATTAGTTCCTCGATTCTGACGGTCATGGTATCAGTTAGAATATGAGTCCTTTCTCTCTTAGAGCTGCTTGAAACTCTACACGTTCTCATGTGCTAAGAGTTCCAATTTTCTCTTTCATTTGGGATGGTCGCATCCCGCTGATGGTTTTCATTTTGTTGTGGAAAATCTTTTATGATGGTGTTCTATTTGATGTGGACCTTAAGTAGATCAGTATCCCGCTTATCTCCCATTGTAAATGGTGTAGGTCCAAAAATTTGGAACTATTTCGGATCTTCTTTTGACCGAAGAGTGATCACTTGTTGTTTGTTCTTTCTTTAGGGATATGATTGGTATTAGATCTGGCGCATCCTCCCTTTTTATTTCCTTCTTTACTGGTGGACTAGTTGAACCAGAAAATATTTTCGGTCCATCATTCTCCATCTTCTACCATGCCCAGTTTGCTAACAACTGTGTTGTTCTTGAAACAAGGAAGCTTTCGATAATGTATCTATGTAGTCTTCTTCTGTTATTCACAAGGTTAAGGATGAAATTTTCTTTGTCTTTAAAGGACGTCCATTAAAGGGAAACCTCTTCACGAATTCGTTGTCGCTAGCTTGTGCCTATTTTGTCTCCCGGGCCTCTCTCCCTAGGGCGGGAGTGGGTTGAATGGATTTTTATTAGGTTAGCTGATTGGAGGCTGATGGCCATCATAGTAGATTGGATTTCCTTTTAAATATGGTCAAGGCTATTCTAGACATTACTGCTTGCTTTTAGGTTGGTGCTTAAAAGCCCGCCATTTGGATGCTCGAGCAGTGCTCTTCTATGGTCCTAGTGTTGTCTGGTATAGTGGGAAAATTCTTGCTATTTTGGCTAGCCAACTTAGTTTTGTGATGTTGGTTTCCATTAGATTGTGTTCCTGATTTTTAGTTGATGTTTTTTGGTGTGTTTGGGTCCTGTTTAATTTCCCATACTTCTTTTGTTTGAGTTGTTTGTGTGAGGGCTACTGGCAAAATGGCTCGTTAGCACTATTGCTATGTTTTTGGGATACACTAGAGACTGGTTTTTCTCCTTTTTGGTTATATCATGTTGTTTCCTTGTTAGCCACTAACTCGGATTGATGATCTGTTCGACTAGTTGGTGGGTGCAATAGTATTTTCTCACTTGGATTTGACCACTGGTTTTCACCAGCTTCATGTGGAGGAGAATAAAATAGAAAAAACATTTCAGACTCCTTATAGTATCATTGAGTGTTTGGTTATGCCTTTTAGGCTGACCAACGCACCAGCTTATTTCGTAGACCGGATGAGCAGGGCATCCAGGGATGTTCTGAATAACTTTTGGTTGTCTCTATGGATGATATTCTTGTATTCTCAAGGAACAAGGATGAGCATGCTTTATATTTAGGAGAGGTTCTCCGCACACTTTGATCACATCAGCTTAAGATGAAGTTCCCTAAGTGTCGTTTTTGGCGAAGAGAGGTGCGTTTCTTGGAAGGCACATAGTTTTGAAGGATGGATTAGTTGTGGATCCCGCCAAGGTAGTGGCGATGCAATATTGGGAGCCCCTAAGAATGCAACAGTGGTAAGGAGCTTTCAGGTTACTATAGGAAGTTCATTAAAGACTGTATGGATTATGAGGACTTTTTCTAAGATTAAAGAAGGATCTTACTAGTGTATCGATATCGGTACATCCTGACGGCTCTACGACATATATAATATATACCGATGCATATAGGACAAGCTCTGGCATAGTGTTAATGCAGGGGGCTAGGGTTGTGTGTTATGGTAGCAGGTAACTGAGGATTCATGAGAGAAATTACCCTAATCACGATTTAGAGTTGGATGCTAAAGTGCTTGTGCTTAAGTCTTAGAGACACTATCTACTATGTTAGAGATTCGAACTCTTTATGAATCATAAGTCTTTGATGTATTTGTTCTTGCAAAGGGACCTCAATATAAGGAAGCGGCGGTAGGTGGAATTCTTAGCATCATACGACTTTGAGATTGCTTATACCCTAGGAAAGGGGAGAATAATAGCAGATGCTTTGAGTAGGCAGAGGGCATTATTGAGTCCTTTGCACGTAGAGTGGAAGAGCTTGGAGTTTATATCTATATTCTATTTTGAACCATCTATGGTCTATACTCCGGGATTGTTGACACCTTTAGAGATGCAACATGCCTTATTAGAGTAGACTGGGTCAAGACATTGAGAGGATCTCGAGCTAGTAGATATCTTGGATAGGCTTGTTAGAGAAGGGGCTTCTAGACACCTTCTCAGATACTCTGTGGATTATAAGGGTTGGTTACAATGCGACAACATACTTTGTGTTCCCCACACGGGTGTCTTGACAAGTGCGGTGATGGCCGAGGCACATCACTCTCGGATGACTATCCATCCAGGTGGTGATAAGATGTATTGTAGTATAAGATGGATATTCTACTATATGAAGAAGGATGTGGCCTAGTTTGTGGCGAGATATATGACATGTCAGAGAGTAAAGGTGGAGCAAAAGAAGACCAGTGGATTGGTCCAACATATGGATGTACCACTTTAGAAATGGGAGAGTGTATCTATAGAATTTATTGATGGGTTGCTGAGATTGAAGAAAGGTAATACTAGTATATGGGGTATTGTAGATTGACTGATGGAGAGCGCTCATTTTATCCTAGCTAAGAGTAAGTTGATAGTTGTATGGTTAGCTTCTGTGTATGTAGGAGAGATAGTTGAGCTCAACGGTGTTCCCACGAGTATTGTAAGCTCTAGAGACTCTTTTTCACCAGCGAATTTTGGATGAGTTTGCAGGAGGCTTTAGGGTCACAGTTCAGATTGGGCACAGCTCATCACCCTTAGATCGATGGGCAGACTAAGAGGGTGAACACAATTTAGAGGATCGGCAAGGCTTGTGTGTCTTGGATTTCAGAGCGACGTGGGAATAACATTTACTCCATATGAGTTTGCATATAAAAATAGTTTCCAGACTAATATCAGCATAACACAATTCAAGGATTTATATGGATGGCCTTGCGGATCTCCTTCATGTCAGTAGGAGTCGACGGATTGACTACTTCCTGGGTCGATTATGATTAGAGAGACCTCCGCTAAGATTGTTTTGATAAGGAGAAGGATAAAGGTAATAGAGGACAGAAAAAAATCCTACATAGACAAGAGGAGGGCTGACCTTGAGTTTGTTGTTGGAGACTTGGCCTTCATAAAGGTATCGCCTTTAACGAATATAGTGAGATTTAGCTCTACAGGTAAGTTAGCTTCGAGGTTCGTTGGGCCGTTTCCGATTACTGAGAGAGTATGACAGATGGCATATAGGATTCAGCTACATGAGAGACTTTCTAGTGTTCACAACATATTTCATGTTTCGCACTTGCGAAAGTGCTTGTACGAGCAAGCAGTGGTAGTGGATCTTAGTTTGTTGGAGGATGTGTAGATTGAGATGGAGACATCTATTCGGTGAGCACCTATATGGATCATAGGCTATGAGACAAAGAAACTATAGAATAAGGAAGTGCATCTTGTAAATGTTCTGTAGGGAGATGATTCCAACAAATCCACTTGGGAACTAGAGGAGAAGATGCGTGTTTCTTATCCATACCTTTTTAATGATGCATCTTAATCCTTTCTATCGTTAGTTTTTGAATAGGTTCAACCTTAATAACAATGGTTGCTAATGGATGACATTTAATAACAATGATGCATTTTAATCCCTTCTATCGTTAGTTTTAGAAAAATTAATAACAATGGTTGCTAATGGATGACATTTAAGTATATAGTTGTAGATATTGGTATATAATCATTTGTTTTGTTCTTCTACCCATAGAGAATGTTACCACCCGAATTTTAATATACAATGGTTAATTGAAAAAAATGAACGAATCAATTAATAAGTTGACATCTGATCCGAATTGGGCAACGTGACCAGCACCATTGAGTTCGTTGTAATTTTCTAGTTTAGATGCCTATATGGCTTCCGTAAAACGCACTTAAAACGAAGGAGTTATGGATATTCGAAATTTGAAATTGAAATCAGAATATGTCTATATATATATATATATGTATGTATATACATATATAATATGACCATTGCGTGGGACTACCCAGCACTAACCAGGTTGACCCATGGGTTGACCCAGATTGTATGTGGGTCGACCTATGTGTCGAAACAATAAAGTTCTGGGTCGACCCGTGACTTTCCTGGCAAGTTTACATGCCAGGCACGTATTCGAAGGGAACACATGAGATTTTGTGCACTAATTTCAGACTGACGTATTTTTTTCCGAAGTGGTATGTTTTGAATTTAGGGCTGATGTTGTAAACTTGGATTCATCTATGGACGTGGTCGATTCATATTTAAACCATAAATCTAATAGTTGAGGATCTTTTGCTACACGTATAAATAAAACTCAATCCCCTCCTCCTTCACAACCCTTTTCTTCCCCGCCCAGATTAGACACCTTTTTGATAGATATGGCTAATTTAAAATTAACTTTAAGGGGCAGAGATTAAATACAAATATTTTCTGTGTTATTTTCTCTAGCAGATTCTGTCGGTGCCTCGAGGAAGCTTTTGTGGTAAGCTTTATGATTATTCTATTTTTGATTAAGTTTAGGGTACACTACAAGAAATTTGACCTTTACCCACTAATAAGTATGGGCAAGTAAAGAAAACCTTTATCTACCAATATTTAATGATAAAATTTATTGGTAGGTAAATATTGTAAATGTTATAAAATTGTAGAAGAATGATTATCTACCAATAATTATAGGAAGGTGAAATGTATTATCTACACGTATACATAAAAGGATGTTTTTTGTGATTAGCCCCTGCAATTTTCTCATATCATTTTAAACTTCCAATAAAAATAATGCCGAGTTGTGTGATGATGTGTCAAAAAAGTATATTCTAGCGATTTTTCTGAATTGAAGATTTCATTTATATATCCTAGCAATGTTTTTTGTAAAATCATTTATTAATAAGTAATTATTTTGAAATATGAAATAATTAACATTTAATGAATTGATAAACAATAATTAAATTGTAAATAATTAATATTAAATAATCATTCGTTAGTGACTTATCATACATTGTTATTTTTTCCAAACAGTCCACTATAAAAGTTTTAACTTTAATTTTTTCTTAATTGTTTCACAATTTCACACTAATATGTCATCATCTGAAATGACTAAAACATATTTACTCTAGTTTATTGCGGAGACGCAATCCATACCATCCTCTCTGACTATAAATTTAACAGCTTATTTTTAATCAAATCTAATGGTACAAATCTCAATACAAGTGATCTCTTTTTATGCATTAATCCACGTAGTCTCTTTTGATTGGCCACCTGAAGAATAGGATATTAAAAGCAAAGATGGCATATAATTGCATTAATAACGAAAAAAACAAATTTGGGTATAAAGTGGATTTCAGTCTTTTAAATTTAGTATTCAAAGAAATGGAATATTCCAATAATTTCCTTTGTGTTCAAAGTATTTGTGAAGGCTTCTTTCTTTAGGTATCATAGACTTTCAGTCTTATATATGGGAAGTAAATATTTATTGGCTAATAAGTATTACAGATTGACAGCCTTATATATGATATGTAAAAATTCATTGCCTAATCAAATCGACCGTTAGGGAGGTCAAGAGAGAGCCAAAATCAAATTATAAGCAAATTATATTCGACAGCATAATCTGAATTCCGCGTTTCTTCATGTTTCCACTCTCTTGTCCCGTTTCTTCCTCAGATTAATACATTAATTTCTATCTGATATCTATTTTACTCCTTCGTTCCCAAATTTGAAAATGTGCAGTATTTATCGCTAATTCTGTCTTCCGTTTCTTCCGATCTTTCTTCTCCTTCACAAAATCATAGCTCCATTCCCAAATTTGCACATTTGCAGTACTATACGCTAATTTCTCTATATTTTGTTTCTTCTTGCCTTTCTTGTCTATTACAAAATCACAGAACCAACCTTTCCCCTCATTCATAAAGCTAATCACTCTTTTTTCTTTTGCTCTCTCCTCTCTCATCCTAGCTTTTCCCAGTACTTGAGACTTGAATAGCTTGATTTTCAAACAATCCTCATCTTTTTTAGATCATCTCTCCTTCTTGTTTCGCTCCTCAATACTATCAACTAGTTCGCAACACAATATGTCCCCTTTTTTTATCATCTCTTTACCTTTTTTGTTCATCTAGTTGGTTATTCGCGACTCTGCCTTAACCCAGTCCTTGCCCCGTTTACGTGATCTGCTTTCATAACTTGTTCCACCTAACAACGTAACATTTCTTCTTTCGATTCGGCATTGGTATGAACCTTGGTTGACACACTTGGTGTTTCTCAAGTTATCTAAGCTAGTATACAGTCTCTGGGGTTAGCCTGTGTCTTTTGGTGTGGTATTGGTTAATTTGTCAGGTCATCGGATTATGGTAGTCGGGTGGTGACACGTTGATGTGTTGACTCGTGCTTCTATGTGCTAATTTTATTTTTTGGTGCTGTTTAAGTTGGGCTTCTGGTTTACCTTTCGGGATTGTTTTATTTTGGCTTGCTAGTTTGTTAGCTTGTCTCTGTGCTATCTCATCCATTAATCCACCTCCACAGTGATAGCTTGTCTACTAAAGTGGCATAGTGATTGACTCCAAGTGATGCTTTTATGAGAATGCCTCTTCCTGTATCAGGTGATGGATCTGCTTGTTGGTAACTGGTTATAGGTTCGGTTATGGACCTGATTGGTGAATCTGCCTTGGCATCTTGTTTGCTATGGTATTGGCTTGTATTTTTCCGTTTTTCTTGTATACTTGTCTGACTTTTCAACGATTTCTCTGATAACAAAGGTTAACGACAATGCCAGTTTAGTTGTGGATTGTGCATTGCAGTTCCACTAGAATGCATCCCTTGCTGTTACCCTTATTTATGCCTTATTGTATTTGTAAAACCTCATAATTTTTAAAGAAACTATATTGATAAACTAAAGAATACTTAATTAAATATTGGGAATTAAGTAAAATGGATTGCGCCATTGCGTTCGTCTCGGAATTCCTCTTAAGGTAGATTCTGAGTTTGCATAAAACGGATATAGTATGAAGAAGGTATTAAGGCTTGAATTCTGTATACGTATAAGAAAATTAAATATAAATTAAGCCATTCCAGAAAATCAAAAATCAAAGTGGGAAGGTGCGGGAATTCGGCCCGTTATAGGTCGACCCCATGCCCTATGGGTGTCGACCGAAGGGACGACCCCTACACGGGGGTGTCGACCCCGGGGTCGACCCCATCCAGATCTAGGGAAGATCCATTTTTGCGAACGTGGACTCGTTTCTTGACCGGATTCGTTGACATTAGGCTATAAATAGGACCTTATGTCTATTGTTTTATTCACCAAAAATAATGGAGACAACGAGTTATTTCCCCAACTCAGATTGAATTAATCAATTCTTCTGCAACAACGATTCATACGAATTCAAGAATCCTTGCTACAACGTCTACAGTCAATTCTCTGTTCTTTAGATCCAGTCACAGTGAGGTCATGTTATTTTTAGATATAAACATTTAATTGTAATCTTGACATGTTTTTAAGTTTGGATCTAAACCTGTGCCTGTTACTAACTTGAGTCATAACTAAACAGATCTGACACTACTTTTACACCTAATTTACTATTTAGTTCTCATATGTCTATTCATGATATCCCTATTCCATCACTATGCCTGATAGTATCACCATATGCCTATTCTGTTAGTTTGCCTAATCATGTCACTATATGCCTATTATGTTAGAATGACCAATTCTATCATCATATGCCTGTTTTATTATTATACCTATTCTTGTTCTCCTCTCTCCCCCTTTACTTTATTATTTTTATAGCCTAGGTTACCTTCGAGCCTAGGCCTATCGCTGAAATACGCGAGCGCACGAAATTGGGAATGGTTGATAATGATAAATTGGGGCATAACTTATGATGTAAAACATGATTGGGATATGGGAGCATAATCTATACCTTTACCTAAAACTTTAATTTAGGGCATAATTAGTATCATGAATCAGATGGGGATTTAGGGCATAACTTTTAATAAACATGAAAAATTGTTTAATAATGAACATGCCTAGATTTACAGTAATTAGAAACTGTAACAACACTTAGACACGAGGTTAGATTACACTTGTGGCAGAAGTCTGCCCGGAACCTCCCGACAAATCTAGCATCCACAAGTGGCTAATCTAACGTGAGGGGTTGAGTCTATAAATGTACCCGTAATGGTTCTAAGACACGAGTTTAAGTCCGACTTATGGTAGAACTCTGCCCGGACCCACCCAGCATATCCAACATCCATAAGTGGTAGACATAATGTTAAAGGTCTAGCGCATTAATGGCCATAAATGAATGAATGATAATAACTTATTGACCTGTAATACTTAACCATTTTAAATATGTGAGGGTTACATGAACTAGTCAAATTGAGTAGGGGTTAAGTAAACTTGCTTGAATCAGTGGGGGATAAGTTAATCTTGTTAAATATGTAAAGGCGGGTTATATAAATAAACCCGACAAAACTTAACCAGTTTTATATGTTGGGGTTATGAAACCTTGTTAAAACAGTTAGGCATAACCTATCAAAAGCCTAGTAGTGGGGATGCACGCCTAGGGGGAAGCTTGTATCATCTATTTTGTGGGACCCGTATCAGTCAGTAACCTACTTGGTATCAAACGGGGAACCCCGAACTAGGTCGGGGTTAGGGCACGCTTAATTATTAATTGTAAGAGCTCCATCTAAGTGAGGGTGTAGACGACGCATTCTAATAGAGTCATGTGCGTGCATGGGTTCGAATTCTTGGGATAATAAGACGCTGTGACATCAGTAGGTATTGCTGCGCCTCACTAAAATATGGGGTTGCCACTTTAAGAAGTGATACATCCTACCATGGAGCCACTACGGGGTATCTATGTGGTAGGAAGCTGATCGATTTGGGGTGGTAATTAGGGTACATCTAGTATTTCTTGTTTAGGAAGCTACTATTGAAAAGCACAATATATTCTGTTCTATTTAACCTGTTTACCCTGTTATACTTGCCTTATGATATTGTTATCTCTCTCATCCAGTTTATATGCCTATCATGATGATTTTACTTATTTATATGCTAAAAGTAACTGGACTCGCCAGACTTTATGTCTGATCCGTTTTGTTTCCTTTTCTCTCACTTCCTTTTCCCCTAGGTTCTCAGGGTGGGAATACTCATGCTTGATTAGGATTCTCTCTTTCTTTCTGTTTGGAGCTGCTTTGATGTACTGCTTTGATTTCATGTCTTCTCTGATATGGCTATTTTTTAGGACTATGCTTTTTATATATTATTGTACTCTGATGACTTCAATACAAGATAGAAATTATAATGGTTTTTCTATATTTTAGACTTATGATGTAACTGGGTTTTGAACCACTATGTTTTGCGTTTAATACAGTTTTAAATTCCACTATTATTTTACATCTGTCTTGTGATGTTTATGTTTCTGTTTACCTACAACGCTTCACGAAACTTAATGCATTCTGATAAAGAGTGACATTAACGGACGGGGGGTGTCATATTTGTTATCAGATCTAAAGGTTACCAGATTGGATAAAAGATTTTTAAAATCATTTTCAAAAAGTTTTTAAAAGAAAGCATTTTCAAAAAAGGTCTGTTTTGAAAAACATATTCCCCAAAGCCACATGAAATAAATTTTTATTCTCTGTTTGAATCCCTTTTCCTTTTTCTTTTCAGCATGTTTGGGGAACCTAATATTCCAGAGGGTATTCATATACCAACTTCGTTCCGTAGGTATCTTGAGGCTACGACACCTCCCGGAGGCCAAGCAGACGCCTCTCCCTAGCTGCAGCTGTTGTTCCTCCTCCTCCTCCACGAGCGGATAATTTCTCCAAAATATTCAAGGATTTTTGTGCTATGGGAGGAAATCCATTTCGAGGAACTGAGACTTTTGTAGAAGCAAGGAATTGGCTCAAGGAAATGGAGGGATTTTTGAGGTTGACGACCGTAGGAAGATTCAGTTGGTCATTTGGAAGTTGAAAGATGATGCTTCATTCTGTTGGTAAGTGACGCAAGCAGGATGTCCAGTTGAGACTTGGGATGATTTCCGATAAAGATTCGAAATGAAGTTTCTTTCTTAAGCCGAGTAAAGTATGCAAATGGAAAAGTTTTTGGTGCTTAAGCAAGGAGGCATGTCTGTCAAAGAATATGTTAATAAGCTCAATCAATTGGCGAGGTTTGGCTTGGAGTTAGTGAATACCCCGCACAAGAAAGCTTTGAGGTTTGCTAGAGGATTGAATGAACCCCTCTATGGGTTGGCTATGTCTCATATTCTGATGGGAGAAACTTTTGAAAACTCGTTGATATGTCATTGGTGCACAAGAAGATAAAGGTGAAAAGAAAGAGGCTAAAATAGATGAAACACAAAACAAGAAAGTATGGCCCAAGAAGGAACAACAACAAAAGAAGAAGGGCGGAAAGAATGACAAAGCCCGAGAAAAGAGGAGATGTCATAATTATGTACGAGTGGGTCATATGAACAAAGATTGTGAGAAAAGGAAGAATTCTTGTTTCCAATGTGGAGAGGTCGGACATCTTATAAAGGATTTCCCAAAGAAGCAAGGACAGGGCCAAAGGGCAGGTGGATGCTCTTGTGGCCAGTGTACCAGATAGAGGTTGGAAAGTTTCTGTTGATCTTTCCAATCATCTTTCTAGAACTCTTTTTTATTCTGGTGCTTCGCATTCTTTTATATCTAATTCTATGGTTAAGTCTATACACCTTAGTACTAGTATGGTTTTGGATCCCGTTGTTGTCCCAAACCCCATTGGAGGTGTGGCTCATTTGTCTATGATTTGTTGAGGTTTGGGAATATCTGTATTGGGCGTCGAGTTTGAGTGTGATGCATATGTGCTTGGTTTCATGGGTTGTAGTTTAATTATAGGGTTGGATTGGCTAACCAAGTATGGTGCCATTCTGGATTATGAGAGGAGGGTCATTAGACTTTTGACTTGCCATGGGAAGAACCTCGAAATTTCTTATGGCCCTATGGGGTCTGTCATGCTTAGTTTTCTAGAATCGCTTGATGCATCTATCGATGATTTACGATCTGCATCAATAGTCTGTGAGTATCCTGATTATTTTAAGGAGGTTCAGGGCTTACTTCCAAGGCGCGAAATTGATTTCGATATATATTGGTGGACAATGCAAAGTCATTCGCATTGCCTATGCGCCATATGCCCCAAAAGAAAATAGGGAGCTTAGCAAGCAAGTAGGGGAGCCACTTGAGAAATGGTTTATTAGACAAAGCATATCTGAATAGGATGCTCCAGTAGTATATGCCACTAAGGTGGATGGTTCGCTTCGCTTATACGTGGATTACAGGGAGTTGAATAAGCTCACTAAGAAAATAGGAACCCACTTCCGAGGATAGATGATCTGTTTGACCAGCTTGTTGGTGCATCTGTTTTCTCCCAGTTAGACTAAGCCACGGGGTTTCATCAGTTAAGGGTGGCCGAGGACAGTATAGACAAGACTACTTTAAAACTCCGGATGGTTTCTTCGAATGTCGCGTCATGCCATTTGGGTTGATGAATGCACCCGCCTACTATATTGATCTTATGAGTAGGGTGTTTTGGGAGTTTCTAAATAAGTTCATTGTGGTCTTTGTTGACAACATCTTGATTTTCTCAAAGAGCGAAGAAGATCATGCCCTACATTTAAGGGAGGTTTTGAAAACTCTCCGCATGCACCAACTTAAGGTGAAATTCTCCAAATGTCATTCTTGAAGAAAGGAAGTGATATTTCTAGGGAACGTGGTCTCTAAGGGCGGGATATCAGTAGATTCCGCGATGTAAGTTGCAGTTCAAGATTGCCAGATCCCAAAGAATGCAACGGAGGTAAGGAGTTTTCTTGGTTTAGCGGGTTAATATAGGAAGTCCATTAAAGACTACGCAAAGATATCAGCGCCACTCACCCGACTGACAAAGAAGGATCTGACATTTTCTTGGGGTATAGACTGTGAGGATGCTTTTCAGGGATTGAAGAGGGCTCTGACAACAGCCGCAGTCTTGACTTTGCCAGATGGGAACAAAGTGTTCAAATTATACATTGATGCACGTGGTATAGGGATTGGTGCGGATCTGATGCAAGGACGAAGGGTAGCATGTTGTGGAGGTAGACAATTAAGAGTTCATGAGAATAACTACCCTACTCATGACATGGAGTTGGCTGCCATAGTATTTGCTCTTAAGACTTGGCGTCATTTTCTATTTGGACAAAAGTTTGAGTTGTACACTGATCATAAATCTCTCAAGTATTTGTTCTCGCAGAAGGATCTCAATTTGAGGAAACAATGATGGATGGAGTTCCTAACATTCTATGACTTTGAGGATGCTTATACCTCTGGCAAGGGCAATTTGGTGGCGGATGCACTGAGTAGGCAGAGGATGATTTTGAGTCCTTTATTTTTAGAGAGGCAGAGCTTGGAGTATATATCAACTTTCGATTTCAGACCCTCTACCGAGTTCACACCTGGTTTATTGGCATTTTTAGAGGTGAGACTTACTCTTATGGATTAGATAGGAACTTCACTGTGAGAGGACCCACAGATTGCAGACATCTTGGATAAGATTGGTAGATGGGAGACTTCCAGTCACCTTAGTAGATATTCCACGGATGATAAAGGGTGGTTGCAACGAGATGGAAGACTTTGTGTTTCCTGAGTTGGGAGTTTGTTGAAGACAGCCCTTGAGGAAGCGCATCATTATATGATTCCAGGCAGTGACAAGATGTATAGAGATACGAAGAGGGTTTTCTTTTGGTCTGGGATGAAGAAAGATGTAGCAAAGTTTGTTTCTCGATGTTTGATTTGCCAGCAAATCAAGGTTGAGAAAAGGAAGCCCGGTAGTTTACTTCATCGTTTGGAGGTCCCACAGTGAAATTGGGAAAGTGTCTCTATGGATTTCATTGATGGTTTGCCTAGATCGAGGAAAGGCAACACCAATATTTTGGTTTATAGTCGACAGGCTTACTAAGAGCGCTCATTTCATCCCTGTTAAGAGTATGAGCATGGCAGCATGGTTGGCAGCTGTTTTTCTTCGTGAGATAGTCCATCTACATGGAGTACCTTCCAGTATAGTAAGTGATTGTGACCTCATATTCGCCAATGAGTTTTGGAGGAGCTTGCAAGAGGCATTAGGTACACAATTGTTTTTTAGCACCGCTTATCACCCTCAGACCGATGGACAGACGGAAAGGGTGAATAGAGTTCTTGAGGATCTTTTAAGACTTTGTATCCTAGACTTCGGAGGGACTTGGGAAGAGCATCTTCCATTTGTAGAGTTCACCTACAACAACAGTTATCATGCTAGTATTGGCATGGCACCCTTCGAGGCATTGGACGGACCGACTTATTGGTAGGAATCTGCAAGCTTCTACTTGGACCTAAGATGATTAGGGAAATTTCAAAGAAGATTGATCTTATTCGTAGTTGCATGAAGACAACTCAGGACAGGCAGAAGTCCTATGCAGATAAGAGAAGAACAAATATTGAGTTTGAACTGGGAGACATGGTTTTCATCAAAGTCTCACCTTTGAGGAATGTGGTTCGTTTTGGATCTGTAAGGAAATTGGCGCTAAGATTTGTACGGCCATTTCCCGTAACAGAAAGGATTGGTCAAATGGCTTATAAAGTGAAGTTACCAGAGAGATTAGCCAGTGTTCATGGTGTTTTCCATGTTTCTAATTTACGAAAGTGCCTACATGATACCGCGGAAGTAGTTGAGCCAAGTAAACTTGAGGAAGTATAGGTGGAACGGGAAGTGACAGTTAGACGAGTTCCTATTCGTATTCTTGGATCAGAAGCTATGCAATCAAGAGGTGAAGTTGATGAAAGTTCAGTGGGGAGATGACCACAAGGATGCAACTTGGGAGACTGAAGATAAGATTCACGCTTCGTACCCTTTTCTTTTCAAGGGTGTGTTCTTAACTTCTTTTGCAAAGCTTTTATTCGTACTTGTTTCTATCATTATTATATATTATCTATCAAATCTTCGAACTTTAGGTAGGAATCCTATGGATGTAAACACGTGTTTGAGACATGTTATGTTTGATGGATGCAAGTGGATGCAAGTATTTGCTAGTGCTTGCTTGTGGATTCATATACACACACACTAGGCACTAGATCGTCTCAATCACTCTCATACTGCATATGGATGCATGTGCATTTTTCTTTTCCTTTTTATGAATGAAATTAAGTGAATCGTCATATGGATGTTACATTTGGATGGATGTATTGTGCACAGATATAGCATTTATAGTATATATTAGGATTATTTTCATACATATTAGATTCATGGCACTGACATACATTGCATTAAGGAGGTCGACTGAATCAGTAGACCGCCTGATCTTTTGCATTAGTATAGGGACAAATACACACCTTTGCATATGTTCGTATAAGCATTAGAAATCTTTTAAGGACATTGGATGCCTGTGATTGGTGGATGAGTAGATGGATAATGGATATTAGGATATACATTCTTCTTAACTTAGATATTTCGATGACGAAATCCTTTAAGTAGGCAGAATGTAACACCCCGTAATTTTTAAAGAACACCATATTGATAAACTAAAGAATACTTAATTAAATATTAGGAATTAAGCAAAATGGGTTGCGCCATTGCGTTCATCTCGGAATTCTTCTTAAGATAGACTAGGAGTTTGCGTAAAAAAGACACTGTATGAAGAAGATATTAAGGTTTGAAATTTATATACATATAAGCAAATTAAATATAAATTAAACCATTCCAGAAAATCAAAAATCGAAGCGGGAAGGAGCGGGAAATCGGCCCGTTAGGGGTCAACCCCATGCCCTATGGGTATCGACCCATGGGTCGACCCCTACACGGGGGTGTCGACCCCTGGGCCGACCCCGGGGTCGACCCCACCCAGATCTGGAGCAGATCCATTTATGCGCGCATGGACTCGATTCTTGACCAGATTCGTTGACATTAAGCTACAAATAGGACCTCATTTCTATTGTTTTATTCACCAAAAAACAATGGAGACAACTATGTGTTTCCCCGACTTAAATTGAATTAACCTTTTCTTCTACAACAACGATTTATACGAATTAAAGAATCTCTGCTGCAACATCTACAGTCAATTCTCTATTCTTTAGATCTAGTCACAATGAGTTCATGTTATTTTTAGGTATAAACATTTAATAGTAATCTTGACATGTTTATAAGTTTGGATCTAAACCTATGCCTGTTAGTAACTTGAGTCATAACTAAACAGATCTGCCACTACTTGTACACCTAATTTCTTGTTTAGTTCTCATATACCTATTCATGATATCCCTATTTTGTCATTATGCCTGATAGTATCACCATGTGCCTATTATGTTAGTTTGCCTAATCATGTCACCATATGCCTATTCTGTTAGAATGACCAATTCCAATTCTATCACCATATGCCTATTTCATTATTATGCCTATTCTTGTTCTCTTCTCTCCCTCTTCCCCTTTTTATTTTTATAGCTTAGGCTACTTTCGAGCCTAGGCCTATCGCTAAAATACACGAGCGCACGAAATTGGGAATGGTTGGGAATGATAAATTGGGGCATGACGTATGACGTAAAACATGATTGGGATATGGAGCATAATCTATACCTTGACCTAAAACTTTAATTTGGGGGCATAACTAATATCGTGAATCTGACGGGGATTTGGGGCATAACTTTTGATAAACATGAAAAATTGTTTAATAATGAAAATGCCTCGATTTACAGTAATTAAAAACTGTAACAACACTTAGACACAAGGTTAGATTACACTTGTGGCAGAAGTCTGCCCGAAACTGTCCGACAAATCTAGCGTCCACAAGTAGCTAATCTAATGTGAGGGGTCAAGTGCATAAATGTACACGTAATGGTGCTAAGACACGAGGTTAATTCCGACTTATGGTAGAAGTCTTCCCAGATCCACCCGTCATATCTAACATCCACAAGTGGTAGACTTAATGTGAGAGGTCTAGCGCATTAACGACCATAAATGAATGAATGATAATAACTTGTTAACCTGTAATACTTAACCTATTTAAATATGTGAGGGTTACATGAACCTGTCAAATTGAGTATGGGTTACGTAAACTTGCTTGAATCAGTGGGGGTTAAGTTAATCTTGTTACATATGTGAGGGTAGGTTATATAAATAAATCCGACAAACTTAACCTATTTTATATGTTGGAGTTATGCAACCTTGTTAAAACTGTTAGGCATAACATGTCAAAATCCTAGTAGTGGGGACGTAAGCCTAGCGGGAAGCTTGTATCATATGTTGTGTGGGACCTGTATCAGTCAGTAACCTATCTTGGTATCAAACGGGGAACCGCGAACTAGGTTGGGGTCACGACACACTTACTTAGTTGATAGTAAGAGGTCCATCTAAGTGAGGGTGTTGACGGCGCATTCCACCGAAGTTATGTGCGTGCATGGGTCCGAATTCCTGGTGATAATAAGACGCTATGACATCAGTAGGTATTGCTATGCCTCTTGAAAATATAGGGTCACTTTAGGAAGTTATACATCCTACAATGGGGCCACCGCAGGGTATCTACGGGGTAGGAAGTCGATCGATTTGGGGTGTTAATTAGGGTACATCTAGTCTTGCTTGTTTAGAAGCCCGCTATTATCGTTGGGGGTAACACCTATCATTTTCCGTTGGGATACCTGTTATTATTGTACGGGGTAAACCCGCTCACTAGAAGTACACTATAATCGACCATTTATTTCTCTTATGATCATCTTGTTACTAGTATTGGTGTAGAGAAAAGTACTTGAGAAGATCAATATATTCTGTTTTGTTTAACCTGTTTACCTTATTATACTTGCCTTATGATAGTGTTATCTCTCTCATACAGTTTATATGCATGTCATGATGCTTTTACATATTTATATGCTAAAAATAACTGGATCGCCAGACTTTATGTTTGACCTGTTTTGTTTCCTTTTCTCTCTTCCTTTCCCCCCTCCCCTCGCCAGGTTCTCAAGGTGGAAATACTCAGGCTTGATTAGGATTCTCTCTTTCTTTCTTCTTGGAGCTGCTTAGATGTACCGCTTTGATTTCATGTCTTCTTTGATATGGCTATTTTTGGGGACTATGCTTTTTATATATTACTGTACTCTGATGACTTTAGTACAAGACATAAATTGTAATGGTTTTTTTGTATTTCAGACTTATAATGTAACTGGATTTTGAACAACTATGTTTTTTGTTTAATAAAGTTTTAAATTCCGCTGTTATTATACATCTGTCTTGTGATGTTTCTGTTTCTGTTTACCTATAACACTTCACAAAACTTAATGCATTCTGATAAAGAGTGACATTAACAGAAGTGGGGTGTCACAATATTCACTCAGGAATTTTGTTTCAAGTCATGCTCATGCTGTGTCAAATGCAATGGTGTATTTAATATGAAATTTCTGTTTTTTTTTACAAGCAATTTCTGAGTTTGAGGCTCAAAAAATGCTATTACTTTCCCAGTTTCAATTTCATTACCCAGTAAAAAATTGTAGTTGGTCTCTTTACCATTTTTGTTAAATTCCTATGGCCTTTTAGTTTCCAGTTTTCCTGTTACCTTTAATTTTGCAACTTAGTTAAGTGATCATTCCTTGGTTTTTAATCTTTTGATTTTTGTATTTCCATTTTTATTGATACAGTCGCTACAAGAAAAAGTAGAATAGACATCAAGTTCTAACATCGATCGTAAATTCAACCGATGTTTAACATTGCTAATTTTTAAAGTGATGTTGTTGGTTACTCAGACATCAATTTATTTAACGACTGATGTCTTAAATACGCTTTAAAAAATCGAACTTAGGCCATACCAAAAATCTTGGCTATTATATCACTTATTAAAATAGCTGTTGTCTATTACATCACTTGTTAAATGTATTATTATTAATGATTAATGATTAGTAAATTATAGTTAATATTTATTAATTATATTTCATAGTTAATATTTTCAAGTAATTATAGTTAATATTAATTAATTATAGTTAATATTATAATTTGTAAACTACAATTAATATTTTTTTAGTAATTATTTCTAATATTTATTTATTATAGTTAAAATTACATCTTACATTAATAAATAAATTGAAATGTGCTTTAACATCAGTTTCTATGCATCATTTACATCAGCTTCATGCGCGATGTTGTAGGTCTCATAATTTTCTTTCCTTATCATTACGCACCATCCATAATTCCCTGTATCTATCCATTGATCACTTCTCCTAATCCGCAACCATCGAAACCCTCCAATCAGCATCTTCCATGTCATCACTAATTCCCCTCTTCACATTTCAATACTCTCGTGTTTCTTAGATAATCAAAGTCGGCCTTTCTTGCTTAGCTCCTTGCTTTGTTAATAAACGTGTCGACTTCGTCTTAATCTTCAATGGCGACCGAACTCTAAAATTAGGGTTTGTTACCAAATCAAATCGCTACTACAAATCTGGATGAGCCTTCTGATGGTTCGACTGTCTTTGCTTGCTTGTCAATTGATTTGGTGAATGTGATTGAAAACCGTGAGTACTCTGATTTGATTTTTTTTATTTGCTCTCAAAAAATTCTATGATTTCATCATTAGAATAGGTTAATTTATAGGATGATGAATAGGTTAATTTAGGGATTCCTATTTATGCCGATGATGAATAGGTTACTTTATAAGTTTTTTGATCCAAAAAATTCTCGGATTTCATTATTAGACTTGGTCGTGATATACGCGTAAATATTGGGTTTGAATTCCACGACTTTGAATTTGCTTGGCTTTGAAACCCGTAATTTTTTTTTTTGCAAATAAATGTGTTGATAATTTTTGGGACAACACACTTCTCTGTAGTTCTCCAAACCATTCTGTGAGTTAAACGTTCCATTAAAATTAGAATGGAATAACTTGACTTTTTTTAGGTTTTCCTGGAGGTAAAAACTTGAACATATGCTATACTCTAATTTTCACAAATTTGAACTGGTGCTGAAAAAAATTGAACTTATACTACACATTTACTTGTCTAGGCCTTGAACTGATCCATAACTAGTTAATTAGACACTATACTTCATTATTTTTGAATGGATACTTCATTTTGGTCAGTTGTCTCTCAAATTTCCATCTTTGGTCATGTTACTTGTACTAGTCCATATGTACTCTTGACTTTATGCTTTACTTCTTGTTTTGTTTTTTTCACCCCATATATGTATTTAAAACTATTTGCATTTGCCTGTTTGAGAATTCATCTCCTTGTTAAAACTTCAGTATACTCAGGATGCCTTGTTTCACTTCCCTTGGCTTCATGTTGTCGTTTTGGACATTTGTAGGGCCTTGTAATCATTTTGGTTATTTGCTTGTTGCTTCATTTGTCTGCCCTTTACCCATTTTCGTGCTATTCCAAAGGTTGAGTTGTGCACATCTTATTGTTGTACATATATTTTTGCTATGGCCCATGAACTTTGGCTTTTTATTGCTCCTTTTTGTGCTATTTGTGATGATTGCTTTCTATCGGCTTGTACATGTATATAAAAGTGGTGCACTCCATTTTCTTGGCTTTGCATTTGAACATCTGAGTATGAAATAATTCGAGGCCATAATTTACTTGCTTGTTCAAATAAATATTAACTATAACTTGCACACATGAGCATTGTTTTACTTGCTGGTTACACTTAAAATTCTGGAAACTTGCTGCTCCATTTTCTTAGCAGAATTGTTTGGTTACATTGACATTTATGTTGATTTATTTATGAGCTTGTGCTCTTCTTGAACATGTTGCATTTCTTTGCATTTATGTGTACATATAGAACAGCTTAGTGTTGTTTGTGCAACCATATTATACTTGCACATTTATATATGTGTATATACATAAAACTGTATATGTATACATGTATTTTGTATGTGTACTTTATGTATGTGGGCTATTTGAATGACAAACATGAATGGTTTATCAACAGACCACTATATCTAAGTTGTGGCTATTCAGAATCAGCTAGTTATAATGTTGGTTCTGATCAGCAAACCAGTGTAGTTTTATTGGGGCTGATCTGTGAGCACTAGAGTATATATATCAAACCAAGTTTAGAAAAATGATGAGAAACACACCAAAATTCCGAGGCAAAAAAACGATAGCCTTGAATTACTGTTCAAATTATATTATATTTTACAATTTACTGCTCTAGAAATGTACGTGACAGGTACAGAAGAATGACAGCTGGAGCACAAGCTAGACAGTGAAAATCAAGATCTAGTTAGCTGAGCGATGAGCGTTGTAGTGATGTCGCAATGTAAAACTAATTGTGTAATTTATTAAATTGCGTATGAGGAATGTGAATGTAAAATAGTTGAAGTCAGAAATTTATGCTATTTCATATGTTTAGATAAAATATTTAATTGAATAAAAATACTGTTTGAATATTAATTTCTGTGCAATAGTATTTTTTTAATAAATATTTATTTTTGTATATGAGATGAGAAAACAACATAAACAAGCCATCACAGACATCAGTATAAAGCCATCATAGGCATCGATCAAAAGTTGATATGGTAAAATACTTAGTACAACAGTTAATTAATAAATTTATGATGTCTTAAAGCTGCTTTTACATCATCTTTTAACTGATGTAAAAAAGGGGTACTTTAGACATCACCGACAAAAACATCACTACAGAAAAACAAGGACATTGTTTTTTAGCCGATGTCTATGTGAAGTTTGCTTCAAATTTGCTCTATTGTTCTTTTTTTCTAATTCATTCACATTTTCAGCTTATATTGTAATTTATCAAATCAATATCAGTTTCCAAGAATAATTAGTTATTGGATTTTCAGCTTGTAACATAAGAGATGGTTTAGTATCTACACCATGAAATCACATTCGATGTGGAATGGTGCTAAATTCTGCTACCTGTCAAGCTAAGGCATGGTGTCTAAAGCATTATGATGCTGAGAAAGGTTGGACAGGAGCAGAGCTCGAGCATCTATATGTAAATATTTAAAATTTTATTTTTAAAATTAATATAGCTATTCTAATACTTACTATAATGAAATATATTATTAGGACAAAATGATGGAGTTGAGAGGTCAACAACCTCCAGAAGAATCATCTGATAAAGAGATGCAGAACGTGTATTTTGACGTGATTATGTATACTTGAAAGGATGGGGCGATCTTTTAGTTTCACAACTTCTACTTTACATCAGGAAAATAATATGGATAATCAGTCAACTTCTGAAGAATTAGTTGAATGACTTAATGATACAGTTTGTCGTAACAATTTAATGGAACTACCTTCACCACTTAGTGTGGTTGTAGATATACTTTGTCGTAACAATTTAATGGAACTACCTTCACCACGTCCAACAGTCCATGCTTCAGATGCAGATTTGAGATGGTCGCCATCTTGTTCAGTTCGACAGTCACAAGATATTTACATTAATTTGCCATGTAATAAACAATATGAGGTTTTTTGTTGGGGTAACGTTAGAAGTCTAACTTTTTGACTTAGTCTAGTATTGAAAATTATATGGAATGTTAGCAAGGAGTATTTTATTATTATATGTTTTTTCAGTTTATTTCTAATATAGAACAGTCACAAATAACTGTTATTACCTTTTATCTACACATAACCAGTTAAGTTGACCAAAATATGAATCGCCTAATAAACTAACAAAATGATGTCATGTGTGATATTACAATAACACCATGTGGTACAATAATGTTATACATTGTAGACCATGGCATAATGCCACATGGCAAATCAGATAATGCTTCATGGATTAATAAAATAATGCCATATGGCCTAAAAAATGATGTCATATGCACTAATCAAATGATGACGCATGGACAAATTATTGTTTGACACATGAACCAACCATTAAATGCTAAGTGTCAGCATTAATATATGTCATGTTTATACTACTACGATATCCATGTTAGTAGCCATGTAGGATGACACATCATCAACCATGTAGGATGACACATCATCAAACAGATCAACTGATGACTCATCATTTGGGTCATAACATAGTGGGGTCCATTGATTCTTTTACCTACCAATAATAATTAGTGTAGGTAAAAATTATTTCTCTACTACCTTTACCTACCAATTTCTACCAATTCATTATTAGTAGCTAAAATATATTACCCACTATTATGTTAGTTTTACCTACACCCATAATGGGTAGGCAAAGACCCCATTTTCTTATAGTGGTAAATAAGAATAATAGTTGTGTAGTTGTACTTTTGTTTATAGCGCTTTTACTTACAATTTATTTACGGTTTCTAATTATTCCTATTTTCCTATAACTTCTTTCTGTAAGTAGTTTTTGTAATTTTTTCTATCTTCTCCTATGGTTTTTCTTTAATTAATATTCAAATTAATGTAAGTTATATTAACAATCCTCTTTCCCCTTCTTCATCTGATTTTCACAGTTTATTCTGGTTATGTCCAAATATGCCTAAAGGCATATATATACGACCGATTTAGGGATAAATTTATATGCCTAATTACCTATGATTGATTATTATCCTTTTACTCTGCACATGTTTGGGAAATATGATTAAATTGGAACAATGGAAATAGGATTGGATAATTTGAGGCTAATTTGACATATATTGTGAAATTGTAATAAAAGGGGACATTGGATTGAAAATACGCAAACTTGGTAAGGTATGTAAAATGGCTATGGTACAAGTTATAATAGAAAATTTGATTGTAACATATATCTACAAAAGTATGCTAGATTTGCAAATCGTAATAAATGAACATGGCTTATTTGCAAATATAAATATGACATAAAAACTGTAAAAGAATAATTAGGCTTAATATGATTGACTTAAAATAATGTTAATTTACAAGCCTAAAATTTTGTGGTAATTTTATGGTGACCTTGTGACTAGGCAATTCTATAATTTTATGGTAGTCTTATGACTATAACCAGACAATTTTAGGGTGGTCTTGTGATTATACAATTCTATGGTGGCTTTGTGATTAAGAAATTTTATACTATGGTGGCCTTATGATTAGGCAATTCTATGGCGGTCTTATGATTAGACAATTCTATGGAGGCCTTGTGACTAGGCAATTCTATGGCAATGGTTTCTATGGTAAATGAATGAATAGTTAGGCTTAATAAATATTAAACTTAAAATGACATTAAGTTAAAAGACTAATTCTATGGTTAGTCTACGACAACAGTTTCAATAGGGTCCTAATAAATAGGAATTGGACTAAGTATTATTTGTTGAGGATCCATACCAAATAACATACTTTTTCATTACATATGTTCTCACACTAGGAGGCAAGAGCCACCACCATGTTGTACTAGGTAGTAAGATGGTCCAAATTGAGGTGGGTATGGGTGCGTTCTGATGATTCGATGTGCGTACATCGAAACAACTAGGAAGGATAAGATATTATAACGCTTATGGTAATGCTATGTCTTTTTGCTGATGGGTCGAGTCTGATAAGCCCAAGACCCATAGTGGGCATAAATTATCACTCTATGGTATTAATAGCCGATCAATGGGCAGTATTTTGGAAATTTTTCCTAATTATATTATGTTTACTTTAGGTGTACACAGACACTTACCCTATTTGATAATAAAACTATTGGTATATCTATTTTCTTTGCTTATCAATCATGCCAATAATCATAATAGCTCACCAAACTTTATGTCTGACCCATTTTCCTTCTTCTTTCCCTTTTCTTTCCCCTCAGGCTGGCATGGTGGAAGTGCATAGTTCAGATTGTTTAACAGATTCTGTCTTGGAGCATGTTCTTTGTAGAAGATGTATTGTTCTTTGTTATTACTTTTCCACGGTTTGGTTGTATCTATGACTATTTAAGGGATATAATTTATGTACTCAGACATTTTATGACTGATATTTTCTTTTGATGAGACATAGTATTTGGTTTCCGAAATAAGATGTAATGTTGATATTTAAATTTTCTTCTTCTTCCACTGTGTTATAATTATTTATGTCTTGTGAATCTTAGTCTCTGTGATATTCTCTATCTCATTACCTATAATACTCCAAATTCTTTAGCGGGATCCGACTTTGGATAAGGTTAAGAGGCGTGGGGTTTTTTCATGACTTCCTTGACCAACGTGTCCCACAATTAAGTTGACCAACGTCTTCAATGTACCCTCTATATTTTCAATCTTGGATTTCAAATCTTCGGAGTTTACTTGTAACAGCCCGCATTTTACGTATCGAAAGATCGTAAAATATTTTTATTTCATTCTCTGAGGGTTGGATCATTCTCGTCTTTTAATATGTTGCTTATGAGGATGTGAGACATGTCCATAATTTTTACCTATTTGGTTTGTGACCATTTTACCCCTATCATGCTTGTATAGGGCATAACTTTTGACTCGGGTCGAATCAGAGAGTGAGACCTATGCCATTGGAAAGGAATTGATGATTGCCTTTCCGTAGAGTGGTTACATTAAGGATTTGACTAAGCGGTTTGAGAGAAATGGTTGTTTTAAGGTTTTTCAGTTGGTTGTTCAGGTTTGGAGAGCCTAATGGGCTGAATTGGGGAGGCCCATTAGTGAGTTGGTGGAAACTATAAATAGGGGGGTGAGATGTATGGAGAATAGGTTACTTCTCTCATTCTCTCATTTAAAGGCAGTTGATCTCCTTCTTCCTCTAACACCTTTCCACCATTAAAAATCCAAATTCAATGAGGGAAATCGAAGATCTACACCATTCTAGGCTAGATCCACACGTTCGAAGGGAAAATTCATCGGACCAAGGAGCTTGGTTTGAAGTATTCGCTGTTCGAACTCAAATTTCTATCGTTTTAGCTTGTTTTGAAGAATTGGTGAGTGATTTACATCTCTCACATGAATGCAATGAAGTATATGAGTATTTGTGCATGTTTCTCATCAAATTGGGATGTTTTACCATAGATTTACACCATTACATGTCCATTTTCATATGCATCATCGTATGATCTAATCTAACAAGTTTTACTTGTTAATTTCATGTCATTTTACATGTATATGTTAGTTAGATCTTTCATTTTGATCATATGTTCATTTTAATGGTTTTTAGTGAGATTTACGTCATTTTTTTTGTGGTAATCGTCATATTCATGTGACTAGTAATGTTATGATATGTTTATGATTGAGTTTGATGATTTTGGTTGAGTTGGTTTCGTTGGATTCGTCGTTTGGCGAAGTTTTGGTCGAAATCGGAGTTGAATTGTAATAGGCAGGTTTTGGATCGGACCATATTTGGATCGGACCAAAGGTGGATCGGACAAAGGTGAACCGAATGAAAGTGGATCGGACGAAAGTGGATCGGATGAAAGTGGATCGGACCGGACCAAAGTGGATAGGACCGAACCAAAATGGATCGGATCAGACCAAAGTGGATCGGAATGGACCAAAGTGGATCGGATCGGACCAAATTTGGGTTGGACCATTTTGGACAGCCATTTCTAGTCAGCCATTTTTGCCATTTCTGGGCAAGTTTTTCTGGTCGGACATTTCCGGTGATGATGTGACTTCAAAGTAAATTCGATCGAGAAGTTAGGAAGTGCTAAAATAATGCTATGGATTGCTTTGAACCTTATAAATAAGTTGGTTGGTTCAACAATGATGGCGGCTTCGACAAGAGTCCAGAAGGGGATGTTCGAAGTGTTGGAGTGTTCGTTGGTCGAGGAGATGCAATGAATGCATTTTCAACTCAAAGGTCGTGAGTTGGTGGATAATGGTTGCTCGAGAAGGTTGGTTGAGCTATGAAATGTCATCAAGGTTGGATGACTAGAGATGCGAAGGCCGAGAAGTCATCGTTGTCATAAGTTCTAGCAGGCTCAAAGCAGGGGTACGATGGGGGCACCCAGTAGACCGGAAGGTTGCTGGTCGAGTACCTTAGGTATCGTTGAAAGGCCTAGTTGTTAAGGTTGGACATTGTCAAGGTTGGACATATGGAGTTAAACTAGAACTGGGATTACCATTAGCCATTGACATATGGCAAGGTTGGCCATCATACGATTAACGGTGGTTTCAAAGCAGGATTGGTGGTGATAGCCAAAGTCAGTCATAGATGATTGGTTGTTCTGTTTGTACCATCTCACGTGGATTAACCAAAATCGAGGGTGGTGTTTCTTGAGTGCTTAACTGATATTGGTTTAGGCCTCTGGGGAGAGTGCTTGAGGGATGTTAAACTCAATTAAGGTTGTCTACGTGAGACCTATGTAATCTGGATGCTATGAATGTTATCATTGGTTGTTTTGGTTTCCATGTATGAATTGTTATTCCTTTGGTTGAATGGATTGTAAAGGCTATCACTGTTCGATGTGGGGAAGATAAAGTTGACTTCTTCTCTGGTGTTGTGGGTAGATTAGTATGTTTATTTATCCCCTCTCATACATTTTATTGTTGAAGTTTGTTAGCTGATTTATCGCTCACTAAGACTATTGTCTGACTCAAGGTTTTATGTTTCCTCTTATTATCTTGGGTTGTTCATCCGGTTGTGGATGGGCAGACTAAGTAACAGGTAATGCTTTAGTGAGGACGACGATGCTGATCGATGGCAAGCAGGAGGCTCACGTACTATTTTTAGTACTAGCTAATAACTGAATTTTCATTGTTTGTGTTTCTAAGTGATGTAATGAGGCAAATTTGTATAAACACTATTTCCAAGTTGTGGATCTTACTTTCTACTTGCATGGAAGTCCTGTGTTTCTGCTTCACTAATATTACCTGTTGTATATGTTCTATTATACTTTATCCTTGCGCTGTGAGTTTTACGATAGGTTCAGCTTGTGTTTTCCTACTCTGATGATCGTTCATGACAACCTTGCACTTCTTTCAACGCATTATTTCTCTTGTATAGTGCGGGGGTTATGGGCGGTCGTCACTTTCGGTATCAGAGCTCTGGTCAACGATTTTTGGCCAAAGTTCAAGGACGTAATCACGTATGAGAGACGTACTTGTAGATTTTAGTTAGATGCTTACTATATATTCGCAGATATGTTAGTAACGGTTATTTTCCTTTAGCGGTTTTTCTTGAAGTGACTAATTATTCTAAATTGCAGATTTAGAATGAGTAGACAAGAAAAAAGACACGCTGCTAAGGGGGGCAATACTGGAGGGGGAAATGGTGTTGAACCTAATTACCCGGCCATGTTTGAAGCCATGGAAGAAGCAGTTATGCGAAGGGTACCCGCTCCAGTGGCGGCAATGGTAGATGTTGGTGTGTGAGTTCCTAGATTAGTAGATTTTGCAAAGCTGTGTAAGGACTTTACATCTCTAGGGGGGAACCATTCAAGGGAACTGAACCAGCTGAAGCGGTTCAGAGGTGGATGGACTCATGAATCTTTGGAGACTTGGGTATTGAGGATGCAATAAAGAGAAAGCTTGCATCAAGGCAACTGCAGGACAGGGCCATGGAATGGTGGAATTCTGTTACACTCGAGACTCTAGAAGAAGAAATTTTATGGGAGCTATTCCAAGCTAAGTTTGAAGCAAAGTTTATCTCCATAGCTCAAAAATCTGCTCTATTAAAGAAGTTCGTAGAGATGAAACAGAATGGTCGCTCTGTGCTTGACAATATTTCTGATTTCGAAGCTTTTTCTAGATATGCTCATTCGTACATTGATACACCATATCAGAAGAACAAGAAGTTTGTCTTGGGTTTGGATGCTTATATAGGAAAACCGTTAGTGGACCATCTTGATGATTCAATTGAGAAGATTGTGAAAAAAGCTATTCGTCATGAGAGCTTGTTTCCTAAGGAAGCAAATGTTGTCGCTGCCACCAAAGAGGCTCAGAAACCACAACAGGGTGGTAATAATAGGAAGAGGAGGCAACAACAACAAAAGGGAAAAGATAGCCAAAAGAAACCCAAGAGTGAGGTGGTTTTCTTTAATTGCTAGCAGAAAGGTTATTTTGCTAATGAGTGCAAGAATCCCAAAGCTGAGAAGAAGTGCTTCAAATGTGGGAAGCCTGGGCATGAGAAGAAAGATTGTCCAAAATCAGCTAAGGGCAAGCAGGTTGTGAGGGCATATGCTTTGGATGCTGTGCCAACTTCTTCAAGGCCTCCTACTGTAGAGGAGAAGGGAAATGGTGTCATGGTACAAGGTACTCTTTCGGTTAATGATATTTTAGTTCATGTGTCTTTCAATACTGGAGCATCGCATTCCTTCATTTGTAATGAGCTTGTGTGTCTCTTGGGTTTGGAACCTAAGATTTGTGATATACCCCTCATAGTGACTAATCCAATTGGGGGTTCGTCAAATCTTTGCATGATATGCCGTGGTCTAGTGTTGTCGTGTCATGGTTGCTCTTTTGTGTGTGATTGCTTTGTTCTTAACTTCGCTGGGTTTGGGATCATCTTGGGCATGGATTGGCTCAAGAGGTATGCGGAAAGGGTGAATTGCGAGAAGCTAGAGGTGAGGGTCGGGGATGTGGAACGGCAAAAGGTGTTGATTAGATGTAAGCGCGAAGACGGGGTCTTTGTAAGTTATCTATATTCTCTTGGGATTCCACAAGAAGACTTGTCATCAGTGCTGATCGCTAATGAGTAAGTTGATGTATTTGACGAGGTCAAAGGGTTGTCGCCGCATCGTGAAATTGAGTTTAGGATCGATTTGGTCGAGAGTGCTAGACCAATCGTTATGCCTCTTAGGCAGATGGCTCCTAGGGAACAACGAGAGTTAGAGGTGCAAGTTCGTGACCTTTTGGTAAAAGGATTCATTCAGAGGAGTGTTTCTGATTGGGGTGCACCAGTCGTATTTGCAACCAAGGCAGATGGATTATTAATATTGTGTATGGACTATCGTGAGCTGAACAAGATGACAAAGAAAAACAAGTATCTGTTGCCAAGGATAGATGACTTGTTCGATCAGCTTCACGAAGCCAAAGTGTTTTCTCAGATGGATTTGGCAACGGGATTTCACCAGTTGAGGGTGGCTAAGGATAGTGTGCCAAAGACTGCTTTTAGGACACCATCTGGTTTCTTCGAATGGTTGGTGATGCCATTCGGGTTGACTAACGCGCCAGCGTATTTCGTGGATCTTATGAATAGGGTGTTCAGAGATCATTTGAACAAGTTCATGCTTGTGTTCGTGGATGATATTCTTGTTTATTTCAGAAATGAGGAAAAACATAAGACGCACTTGAGAGTTGTGTTAGAGATCTCGTGGAAGCATCAGCTTAAGGCTAAGTTCTCAAACTTTCACTTCTAGAAGGATGAAGTGAGGTTCTTAGGTCATGTAGTTTCTGGGAAAGGGATAGCGGTTGACCCCGCTAAAGTTGTAGCAATCCAGGACTGGGATTGATCTAAGAATGCGATGGATGTTCATAGTTTCCTTAGGTTGGCAGGAGATTACCGACGGTTTATCAAGGATTTATCCTAGGTAGCTGGACCATTGACAGGATTGACGAAGAAGAACCAAGTATTCACATGGGATGCAAAGTGTGATCAAGCGTTCGGAATTCTGAAGGAGAGATTGATGAGTGCACCTGTGTTGACCATTCCAAGTGGGAATGAAGAGATGGTGTTATATACCGATGCATGTGGTACTGGACTTGGACAGCTGAAGCCGCATGAGAAGAATTACCCAACTCATGATTTGGAGTTGGCGACGATTGTATTTGCTCTAAAGATGTGGATACATTACCTATTGGGAGTTCGATTCGAGTTGTTTACGGATCACAAGTCATTGAAGTTTCTCTTCTCCAAAAGGATTTGAATCATCGGCAGAAAAAATAGTTAGAGTCTCTGGCATCATATGATTTTGGCATAGCCTATACTCTAGGCAAGGGTAACGCGATTGCAGATGCATTAATTCGAAGACACACAAATTTGGGAGCGATGTTTTCGGAATGGAAGAGCCTCGAGTACTAGGCAAGGTTTGATTTCAGGCCAAGGTGTGAGTTGGAACCTGAAATGTTGGCGAGCTTGTCGATAAGACCTACTCTTATCGAAAGGATTGGCGAGAGCCAAAAGAAAGATGCGAAGCTTGTCGAGTTCATTAAGAAACTGGAACCAGAAGATAAAGAGTTCGAGGTCGATCGAGAAGGTTGGCTTTGAAAGAAAGGACGATTAGTTGTTCCTGATATCGACGGATTGAGGGATGAGGTTCTGAGAAAATGTCATCACTTGAAGCTAACGATTCATCCCGATGGTAATAAGATGTATCAGGACATGAAGAGAATCTACTGTTGGGAAGGGATGAAGCGAGATATTAGGAAGTTCATTTCCAAGTGTATGAACTGTCAGTTAGTGAAAGCCGAACAGAAGAAGTTGAGTGGTTTGCTTCAGCCATTGGAAGTTCCTATGTGGAAGTGGGAGCAAGTATCGATGGATTTTATCGATGGACTACCTAGAACCAATCCAGGAAATGGGTTGGTCATCTTGGAGGAGTTTTCAGCAACGCTTCTAAACGTTGTGGTGGGTACCTTAAGTGTTATGGGTTATTGGACCGGTTCCGATAGACAAGCAAATATGAAAGCTCGCGTATAAAGTGATTTTACGGGAGGGATGTAGAGTGTGCACAATGTTTTGTGAGTCATTTTTGCGAAAATATTCGCATGATCTGGATGTGGTAGTACCTCCAGAGTAGTACGTCGACCTTATAGTTGAGACCGTAGTGGCGAAACCTCGTAACCCGCTTCGTGTTGTGGAGAATGACATGAAATAGCCTAGGGAAAAGACGTTTAATTTAGTTAAAGTATAATGGGGTGGAAAGGGCGACAACGTTACGTGGGAGACGGGGAAGAGTATAAAGACGACCCATCCAAAACTCTTCATCCGTATGACCCATTGATATCGCGCCATCATTATTACTTGTTGATTCTGTAGTTATCTTTGTTGTTGTTTGATAGAATTCCGCATGCTAGGATAAGTCTATGGATGCATGGCTTGATGGTTGCTAGTTTGGATGACAGAATTGGATTCTCATGGATGATAGGCATGCAGAATTGTTGTGATTACTTGTGTTTGTTTGGAATTTCGGGGGCGAAATTCTTAAGGGGGGAGAATGTAACAGCCCGCATTTTACATATCGAAAGATCGTAAAATATTTTTATTTCATTCTCTGAAGGTTGGATCATTCTCATCTTTTAATAATTGCTTATGGGGAAATGAGACATGTCCATAATTTTTACCGATTTTGTTTGTGACCATTTTGCCCCTGTCAGGCTTGTACAGGGCATAACTTTTGACTCAGGTCGAATCAAAGGGTCGGACCCGTGCCATTGGAAAGGAATTGATGATTGTCTTTCCATAGAGTGGTTACATTAAGGATTTGGCTCAGCGGTTGGGAGAAATCACTGTTTTAAGATTTTTCAGTTGGTTGTTCAGGTTTGGAGAGCCTAATGGGCTGAATTGGGGAGGCCCATTAGTGGGTTGGTGGAAACTATAAATAGGGGGTGAGATGTATGGAGAATATGTTACTTCTCTCATTCTCTCATTTGAAGGCATTTGATCTCCTTCTTCCTCTAACACCTTTCCACCATTAAAAATCCAAATTCAAGGAGGGAAATCGAAGATCTACACCATTAAAGGCTAGATCTACATCGTTCCAAGGGCAAATTCATCGAATCAAGGAGCTTGGTTCGAAGTATTCGCTGTTCGGATTCAAATTTCTATCGTTTTAGCTTGTTTTGGAGAATTAGTGAGTGATTTACATCTCTCACATAAATGCAATGAAGTGTATGAGTGTTTGTGCATTTTTCTCATCAAATTGGGATGTTTTACCATAGATTTACCCCATTACATGTCCATTTTCATATGCATCATCCTATGATCTAATCTAAAAAAAATTACTCATTAATTTCATGTCATTTTACATGTTTATGTTAGTTAGATCTCTCATTTTGATCATATATTCATTTTAATGGTTTTTAGTGAGATTTACATCATTTTTTTTGTCGTAATCGTCATATTCAAGTGACTAGTAATGTTATGATATGTTTATGATTGAGTTTGATGATTTTGGTTGAGTTGGTTTCGTTGGATTCGTCGTGAGGCGAAGTTTTGGTCCAAATCGGAGTTGAATTGCAATAGGCAGGTTTTGGATCGGACCATATTTGGATCGGACCAAAGGTGGATCGGACAAAGGTGAATCGGATGAAAGTGGATCGGACGAAAGTGGATCGGACGAAAGTGAATTAGATCGGACCAAAGTGGATCGGACCGGATCAAAGCAGATCGGACCGGACCAAAGTGGATAGGACCGGACTAAAGTGGATCGAATCGGACCAAAGTGGATTGGACCGGACCAAAGAGGGTCGGATCGGACCAGAGTGGATCGGATCGGACCAAAGTGGATCTGATCGGACCAAAGTGGATCGGACCGGACCAAAGTTGGATCGGACCATTCTGGACAGCCATTTCTAGTCAGCCATTTTTGCCATTTTTAGGCAAGATTTTCTGGTCAGACATTTCCGGTGATGATGTGACCTCAAAGTAAATTCGATTGGGAAGTTAGGAAGTGCTGAAATAATGCTATGGATTGCTTTGAACCTTATAAATATGTTGGTTGGTTCAACAATGATGGCGGCTTCGACGAGAGTCCAGAAGGAGATGTTCGAAGTGTTGGAGTGTTCGTTGGTCAAGTAGATGCAACGAAAGCAGTTTCAACTCAAAGGTCGTGAGTTGGTGGATAATGGTTGCTCGAGAACGTTGCTTGAGCTATGAAATGTCGTCAAGGTTGGATGACTAGAGATGCGAAGGCCGAGAAGTCATCATTGTCGTAAGTTCTACCAGGCTCAAAGCAGGGGTATGATAGGGGCACCCAATAGACCGGAAGGTTGCTGGTCGAGTACCTTGGGCATCGTTGAAAGGCCTAGTTGTCAAGGTTGGACATTGTCAAGGTTGGACATATGGAGTTTATGCTAGAAATGGGGTTACCATTAGCCCTTGACATATTGCAAGGTTGGTCGTCATACAATTAACGGTGGTTTCAAAGCAAAATTGGCGGTGATAGCCAGAGTCAGTCATGGATGATTGGTTGTTCTGTTTGTACCATCTCACGTGGATTAACCCAAATCGAGGGTGGTGTTTCTTGAGTGCTTGAATGATATTGGTTTAGGCCTCTAGGGAGAGTGCTTGAGGGATGTTAAACTCGATTAAGGTTATCTACGTGAGACCTATGTAATTTGGATGCTATGAATGTTATCAATGGTTGTTATGGTTTCCATGTATGAATTATTATTCCTTTGGTTGAATGGATTGTAAAGGCTATCACTGTCTGATGTGAGGAAGATAAGGCTGACTTCTTCTCTGGTGTTGTGGGTAGATTAGTATGTTTATCTATCCCCTCTCATACACTTTATTGTTGAATTTTGTTAGTTGTTTTATCGCTCACTAAGACTGTTGTCTGACTCAAGGTTTTATGTTTCCTCTTATTACCGTAGGCTGTTCATCCGGTTGTGGATGGACAGACTATGTAACAGGTGACAGGTAATGCTTTAGTGAGGACGACGATGTTGATCGATGGCGAGCAGGAGGCTCACGTACCAGTTTTACTACTAGCTAATAATTGGATTTCCGCTGTTTGCTTTTCTAATTGATGTAGTGAGGCAACTTTGTATAAACACTATTTCCAAGTTGTGAATCTTACTTTCTAGTTGTATGTAAGTCCAATGTTTTTGCTTCACTATTATTACCTATTGTATATGTTCTATTATAGTTTATCCTTTCGCTGTGAGTTTTACGACAGGTTCCGCTTGTGTTTTCCTACTCTGATGATCGTCCATGACAACCTTGCACATCTTTCAGTGCATTATTTCTCTTGTATAGTGTAGGGGTTATGGGCGGTCGTCACATTACTTGAAAACTTTTGAGTTGTTTTTGTGTTATAGTAGAAGACTTAACTTGGGTGCCTGATATCTTTCTCCCAACACTTCGAGTTCTTCCTAGTTTATCCTTGCCAATGACTTGTGAAAAAATGTCTTCATCTATTGGCAAATCTTCTTCATTACTATTATTAATTTTTTCTTCGCTTTTGGAATTTTATGTTAAAATACTATAATATTTGAAGTGTTAGATTTATTATGAAAACAACATAAAATATTTGAGCTATTATTAGTTTAACTTACAAAGTATGAAGAAGCTGAATTTGACATGGTGCCATCCATTTTCGTAGAAGTTTTTTATCCTAAATTTGACATCATATGATTTGTTTTATTTGATTTGCGTTGGCCTACAACAACAAAAGCTTGGTGATTTGAAAAGGACATCAATAAACAAAGCGGAGATAAAGTTAATCAAAAATGAATTTAATGGAGTTAACTGTTTACGTTCTAAACAACAGTGTTAATTTAAATGCATACGGATGCAAACAACAAACATAAGAGGTGAACCACGATGCATGTTTAGTCCCGATGCTCAAAACATGAGATATCAAAAATTAAATTCATCAAACAAGTGCATTTAAACTATGAAATTCAATGAATATCACATTTAGTTGATTTAAACTATCATGATGTTTGTTTTCTATTTTTCTAGTAGAATACAATGTGCTGCCGCTAAAAATTCATTAAACTTATACAGTCTGAAAGGTTAATTATAGTAAATAATTGTTGAGAATGTCTTTTCTTGATTTTTTTTCTAGTTATATTAATAAATAATCCTAGGAAAAGGATGAAACTGTTTGTACTTACATGATAGAGAATCTAAAGAACAATTAACATGATGCCATGTATTTTTATAACAAAATTTCCCTAGCTTAATTCTAAAATAAACTAAATTCTAATTCTTATATATATCTTACAAAAATATAAAAAATAAATCATGAAAAACATAAATATCAATACGACCTTCATATTGTGTAGAAAAGAGATAGAAGGAAGATACCCCTAAAACTAGTGTTCTAAAGACTCAACACAACATATGTTCGACCTAGAGCTCTGATACCAAATGTGACGGCTCGCCCGAGACCAGCCGACATTTCTCCGAAATGCCTGTGCCAATGCCCAACTAGCACGAGACAACCGTCAAAGGAAAATAAAGAAGTTGGAACCGTAAATCATAAAGAACTTGTAGTATATCTCACAGCGCATGGAATAAAATATAATAATAACATTATTTTGACATAAAACAGGCGAGACAGTGCATAAGCTGAAAACTAAACCATCATAGCAGCGGATTCCAAAATATAGCTTATGATCCAAGCCATCATTATTACAACTTCGAATTATTGTCTCTAAAGCAAAAGAAAGAAATGGTACACTAGTAATGCCCAAGCAATGACCAACAACAACACAGGGAGAATATATGAGAGTACGTGTAAGCCTCCTGTTCCTCTTCGGACAGATACTCGTGCATAACTAGCCAACTGCCTCTAGTCTGCTCGTTTAGGAGCACCCAGAGTAATAAGAAGAGACATAAAACTCTTGGTCAAACAAAAGTCTGGTATGAGCGATAAGCAGCAAAACAAAACGAAAACGGGTATAATCTAATCATACCTGAACCTGGACCTGCAACCAAAGTGTTAGCACAACAAGATGTACAGTACTCAAAGGTAACACTAACATAAAGTGTAAATGGGTGTGTGGGTCATGGTGATAGCAAACATCGAACATAGCAATCATCCTCACATCTCTCACTCAGTGCGTAAACCATACAATATCCACCACTCGATCACCCAATCCTTTGCTACGATCACTTTGCTCCATGGAGTCACAATGACTCCATTGCACTGATCCATAGCCACTAACTCGTCTCTCAGTGGTGAACTAAAGTTATGGATATCGATAATCCCTTTGCACACATCCCGCAGCAAAGTCTAACTCATGAAGTTAAATCGTTGGTTCCCGTCTGGATCCTGAGTTCTAACTTCCTATTTGGACTACCTTTGCATCTCGGGTTTTGGTCAAATTTGAATCGATCTTCAGAAGAACCCATGGTCGTCATTGCACATTCATACTCCATAGAGACCACTCACTCTTCCTTCCCTAGCTCGGTCGCTCATTCTTCCTTCTCTAGTTCGGTCGCTCGCTCCTTTTTCCACGGGCTCAGTTGCATTCACATGGATCAGATCTCATTATAGTCGCTTCCCTAGGAATCGCTCGCTTCCTCACAGTCGCACTGCGAGGAACCGCGCAATCGCTCTCCTAGGAATCGCTCGCTTCCTCACAACCGCACTCCGAGGAACCGCTCGCTTCCCCACGGTCGCTTTCCTAGGAATTGCTCGCTTCCCCACGGTAGATCTCCTAGGATTCGCTTGCTTCCCCACGGTCGATCTCCAAGGGATCGCTCGATTCCCCACAGTCACTCTCCAAGAAACCGCTCTGTGCGACCCAAAACCTACACCATTTTCCAGTAACCAATTTTCGCCTCTCGACGGCGTTTTCGACCATTCTAACTTTCCTATGCAACCACGAAACATTCCAAACAGTAATAGCAACATGTCCAAATTAACCCAAATTTCTAATAAAGGCATAAAATAACATTTAAGAATTTCTACTATTTTTCTAGATTTTTATAATGCATAATTTCGTTAATTATCACTAATCACCCATAATTAGCCGTAATTAGTGAAAAACAATGCAAATCACTCACCTTAGCCAGAATTAAATCTCAAAGCTGAAGCTTTAACTAATATGGGTCAACTCCCTATGTTTTCCAACTGGTTTACCTCGATCTCTATGCTAATCCGCTTTAATTTGATGTTGATTAGGCTAGTATGTGATTAGAAAGTGATTAAGGATGAATTTAGAAGGTGAAGGCCATTGCTAGGGTTGAAGAAGTGTAAGTGGCGGCTGTAAAAATGACAAAGAAGGGTTTCTCTAACCCCTTCTAGCCCTTATATAACCCTAATCCCGAAATCCCTAATGGGCCTAGCTGCTAATACCCTACTAAGCCCGGTTAAGCTGTTTTTCTTCTTCCAAACCTTATTTCAGCCATATCTCCCAAACGGTAAGTCCGTTTGATTAATATGACCACTCTACGGAAAGCGATACCATCAACCGAATCCAATGGAAGTGGTTTCAGGTCAAAAATCCTTACCAAAAAAAAGTTATAGGCTAAACAAGATTCGCCAGGGGCAAAACTGTCATTTAAAAACCGGCAAAAATCATGAACATGGAAAATGACCTCAATAGTCGCTTCCCAAAGTTACACGACCATATGACTTCTCAAGAAAAAGAAATAAATATTCTACGATCCTCTGATGTGAAGAATGCGGGTCGTTACATTCTTCCCCCCTTAAGAAATTTCGCCCCCGAAATTCCTTAACCAAAACAAATAAAGGTATCCCGCGTGCCTACCAGCCATTTACAAACAATCAAACATATGAATAACTTAACAAGCCTATCCTAGCATGTGGTTTACTAACAAAGAGATAACTGTTACTACATGCGAACTCAACCAAATGCAAATGGTCATCCCGTGACCCTCCAAAATCTAATATACAATCTCCCAAAGATCCTATAATGCATAATTCACCCAAATACCGTCATAAGTCGATCCAATACCTTGTAAACCATCAATGAAATCCATTGAGATTTCTTTCCATTTCCATTTGGAAATCTCCAACGGTTGTAACAAACCACTTGGCTTCTTTGGCTCGGCTCTAACTAATTGGCAGTTCATGCACTTGGTTATAAACTTCCCAACGTCTCTCTTCATCAATCAATCCTTTTACGTTGGGTACAAACAGCCTCTCACTCTTTCGAAGCCATTCTTCTCGATCAAGTCCTTGCTTAATCATTCTCTCACCATATATACCCATCTCTACCTTAGAGATGATTTCTAATAGGTTAGGATCGTCCCTCTAACTGGAACCAATCCACTCAATCAAAATCGGTCTGATTGTCAAACTTGTTAACATCTCTGGATCTAATCTATACTTAGGTCTGAAATCATATCCTGCGATATACTCTAATTGCTTCCACCCCAGGAACATACCCCCTAGACTAGCATGTCTCTTACTCAATGCACCTGTTACCGCACCTAGTCCGGTACTGTAGGCACCCATATATACCATCATCTCTTTGTTCCCCGTTGCTAGAAACCTACAGGTGATAGTCTACTCAAGAGAAGAAAAATAGGAACAAACATAGCAACCATAGCATCCATCAAACAAGTCCTATCTATTACCTGCTAAAGCCATAAATATATCGATACCCATATGACTGGTCCTACCAATCTCAAGGGCTAATAGAAGCCCCCGCTCCAAATGGACTACTGTACGTCCAACGTACGTTTATCCTCCAAGGATAACTAGATCACGTCCAACGGATCCAAGGTAAATGGGCGTCCCCAGATACCCCTGCTTCGAGTCCGCCTAGAATACTCCAAACTATCGACGATTCCTTGGCCCTCCATCAGAAGAGCTATCCACAACTCCATCTTCAATTTGAGTCCCACCCAAGTCAATCCATTTTCTTGCAGCCCTCTCGAGTCCAACTCGAGTCAATCCATTACCTTGTCGCCTTCTCGAGTCCAACTTGAGTCATCTCATTACCTTGCAGCCTTCTCTAGTCCAACTCGAGTCATCTCATAGCCCTATCGGGTCCAATTCGGGCCAGTCCACATCATCGAACAGTCTTATAATGTTCCGAGTTGCACCTTACTCCTCGAGTAAACCAAGACATCATCCAATGGAAATCACAACAACTACCTATATTTCACGCAAACCATCCTTGTCGAACTTGATATTCCCCAAGCACAAGCCCCAAAGGCCTAAACCAATATCAGAGAAGCACTCAAGGAACATCTCCTCCGAATTCAGACAACCTACGTGAGATGATATGAACAAAACAACGAAACACTCGAGCACTCATAACTAACTCTGGTTATCCTTGCCAATCCTGCTTCGAAACTATCGTTGATCTCATGACAGCCCATGCCATATGTCAAGCGTAATTGGAAACCCTAGTTCTAACCATACTACTGCACGTCCAACGTACATTTGCCTTCCAGAGACAACTAGAACTTACCACAATGATATTCTCTCTATAACACTAGTTGACATCGTTGGCGACTATCCCAAACTCAGACTCAGTCTCAAGTATCCCTTAGTTCCGGTTATTATTGCCATTACTAGGTTGGTACCCAATACCACCCTATACCCTTGGAGCCAATCGACTCCCAAAATAATGTTAAATCCAGTAAAGCCTAAAACAAAACAATATTCACAATCAAACATGCATCTGTGACTCTATAAGACCAAATTACAACAAATCCCGAGTTCCTATTCCAACCTATCTATCAGGTCACTAGATACGAACGAATGGGAAGCCCCATCAAACAAAACTTGAATAGGAACATCATAAACAAAAGCATACCTCGAATAACAACACCCTTTCCCTTTTCCTCCGCAGTAGGGACATTCGACGAAGAAGGAACAGCATTGATCGCATATGCTTTCACGATCTGCTTCTCCCTTGGAGGTTGCAGACATTTATCCTTGTGGTCCCGCTTGGCCGCAATTGAAGCACTTCCTTTCCCTGGGCCTTTCCTGACAACCTCTGGCATAGTAGCCCTTCTTGCCATAGCCAAAGCACTCGCCATCTTTCTTATTCTTCTTATTCTGACCATCCTTGGTTTGGTTCTGTTTCCTCTTATTCTGGGGATTATCCTTGCCTCCACCGCTTGCTTGCGGCTTTGGCTCCTCTGTAGATGCAATAACAACCTTGGTCTTGGACTTAGGGTAAAGACTCTCCGATCTCAATGTTTTTCCCACAATAGATTCAAACGTCTCATCGATGTGGTTTATAAGTCTTTCCCCCAAGTACTCATCTAAGTTGGTTATGAACTTCTCATTCTTCTTCTCGACCGTATCAATAAGGGACAATCCATATTTCGATAAAGTATCGAATTCAACAATATACTCCGAGACTGCTCTACCATTTTGCTTAAGCTCCAAAAATCTTTTGAACGGTACTGATTTCTGAGCGGTAGGGATAAACTTCTTACTGAAGCGAGTCTTAAACTGATTCCAAGTAACTTAATCCTCAGGAATTGCTGCTTTAATAGCATTCCACCAATTCATTGCTTGTCCTTGCAGTTGACGAGATGCTAGCTTTCTCTTCATTGCATCCTCGATTCCCAAATCCTCGAAGATACGCTTACAACTATCAAGCCAATCTTGAACCTCCGTAGCCGATTCCATTATGTGGAACGATTTTCCACCAAGATTAGTAAAATCCTTGCTAAGCTTGGCGAAATCGGCCCTAGGCGCCTGCACTGCTGCACCACCACCAATAACAACGTTAGGAACTGCTCCCTGAGTATCCCTAAGCATCTCCCGCATGAAGGTAGTAAACATCATCCTTATATCAGGGACATTCCCATTGTTAGCCCCTGAACCCATACTCCTCGTATATCGCTCATCGTTCAATTTGCAAGGAGAAAACGATTAACCATCTTCTTAATGGTGCCCGTGCAGTGCGACTTCATCCTTAGATATACTAATAGTATAAATATAGCTTTTAAAAAACAAAATATCACAAATGCGTGCTCTTATATATGTATACTATCTCTCCCTGATATCTTTCCCTAGGTAAAATACGCAACCTAGAGCTCTGATACCAAATGTGATGAACCACCACGGACCAGCCGACATTTCTCCGAAATGTCTGTGCCAATGCCCGACTAGCATGAGAAAGTCATCAAAGGAAAAGAAAGAAGTTGGAACCATGAATCATAAAGAACTTGTAGTATATCTCACAGCGCATGGAATAAAATATAATAATAAAATTACATTGACATAAAATAGGCGAGACAGTGCATAAGCTGAAAACTAAACCATCATAGCAGTGGAATTCAAAATACAGCTTATGATCCAAAACATCATTATTACAATTACAAATTACTATCTCTAAAGCAAAAGTAATAAAAGGTACACTACAAATGCCCAAGCAACGGCCAGCAACAACACAGGGAGAATATATGAGAGTAATACATGTAAGCCTCATGCTCGTCTCCGGACAACTACTTGTGCATAACCAGCCAACCTGCCTCTAGTCTGCTCGTTTAGGAGCACCCAGAGTAATAAGAAGAGACATAAAACTCTGGGTCATACAAAAGTCTGGTATGAGCGATAAGCAGCAAAACAAAACAATAACAGGTATAATCTAATCATACACGAACCTGGACGTGCAACCAAAGAGTTAGCACAACAAGATGTATAGTACTCAAAGGTAACACTAATATAAAATGTAAATGGGGGTGTGGGTCGTTGTGATAGCAAACATCGAACATAGCAATCATCCTCACATCTCTCACTCAGTGCGTAAAGCATATGATATCCACCACTCGATCACCCACTCCTTTGCTACGATCAATGTAACAACCCGCATTCTACGTATCGAAGGATCGTAGAATATTTATTTCTTTTTCATATGTGGTCGTAAGGTCGTGTAACCTTGGGGAACGAATATTGGGGCCATTTCCCATGTTCATGATTTTGTCGATTTCAAAATGACCATTTTCCCCATTGAATCTTGTTTCGTTTATAACTTTTGATTGATAAGGAGATTTGACCTGAAACCGCTGCCATTAGATCGGGATGATGGTTTAGCTTACCGTAGAGTGGTCACATTAATCAAACGGACTTACCGTTTGGGAAATATGGCTGAAATAAGATTTAGAAGGTGAAAAACAGCTTAACCGGGCTTAATCAGGGTGATTAACAGCTAGGCGCATAACCCATTTCGGGATTAGGGTTATGGGGAGGCTGAAATCAGTTAGGAAATGATTCTATTTCATTTTCTCAGCTACCTAAAAACATTTCCCTAACCCTAGCCATGGCCTCCATCTTCTAAAATCATCCCAAATCACCTTCCAATCACTAATTAAGATGATCTACATCAAAACAAGGCAAATCAACACCAAATCAAAGTTGGAGCTGCTGTGTTACATAGAAAAACACCCCAAAACGGTAGAGTTTCAGATCTAAAGTTTTATTTGTGGCTAAGGTGAGTGATTTGCATTGTTTTTCACTAATTACGGCTAATTAGGGGTGATTAGTGATAATTAGCAAAATTATGGCTCAGAAAAATCTGGAAAATTTTTGTAAAATTCTTAAATATTATTTTAGGGCTCTAGTAGAAATTTGGGGTAATTTGGATAAGTTTTGCTAATTGTATAATTAAACATGATTAAGGAGGATTAAGGGGAAAACATGGGTTTTTGGGTATGTTTGATCCATATTGACATATTAAATTGTTGTTTTGGTGTTAATAGTTGATTCTCTATGTTGCTATGACTGTATGGTATGCTTTGTATTTGATTAGAAAAGTTAGAGTGGTCGAAAACGCCGTCATATGACATAAAACAGTTGCTGGAAAAGTTGCAGGAAATGTGCATTGTTTCGGATCGGATATAGGGCTCAGATCGGATAGGAGAACCGGGCAAGGGAATCCGATTCGGATTAGAACTTGGCATAAGAGACTTGGCAAGCAGGAAGGCCACTTGCATAGAGTTGGAGTTGGGTCGGGGATCGGATCGGAGCTTAACAAGAGGACCGAATCGGATCAAAACTGGAGCAAAGGGAAGCGGATCGAAATGAAGCATCGGACCGGGCTAGGATTAGGATACAGGACTGGATCGACATGGGGAGCTAGAGCAACCATTGGGTCGGTTCGGTGTAACCGAACCGAACTGGAAGCTGGAGGTTTGATGTGATAGAGCCGAACTGAGGTGACGTGGAGGACCGAACCGGACTATAGGAAGGGACATGGACACCATATACCGAACCGAACCGGATTTAGACTTTCACTACTACAACGCGATGACTCTTCTGAAGACCAACTCCAATTCGACCAAAAACCGAGATGCAAAGGAATTCCAAATGGGAGGTTATTACTCAAGAACCAATAGGGATCAACGAGATAACTTCATGAGTCGGACTTTGCTGCGGGACGTGTGCAAAGGGGTTATCGATGTCTATAGCTTTGACTCACCACTAAGAGATGGATATTGGCTATGGATCAGTGCAGTGAAGTTGTCATGACTTCATGGGGCAGAGTGATCGTAGCAAGGATATGAGCCAGTGCAGTGGGGTTGTCATGACTCCATGAGGCAGAGTGGATATAACAAAGGATTAGTGGCTGTGGATCATTGCAGTGGAGTCACTGTGACTCCATGGGCCAGAGTGATCATAGCAAAGCATTGGGTGATCAAAGTGGTGGATATCGTATGCTTTACGCACTGAGTGAGAGATGTGAGGATGATTGCTATGTTTGATGTTTTGCTATCACTATGACATGCACACCCACTCCCCGTTATTTTCACACCATGAGTCAGTGTCACCTTAGAGTACTGTACATCTTGTTGTGCTTATTTTTTGGTTGCAGGTCAAGGTTCAGGTATGGTTATGTATACCTGTTATTATTCTGTTTAGTTGCTTATCGCTTATACCAGACTTTTGTCTGACCTAGAGTTTTATGTCTCTTCTTATTACTCTAGGTGCTCTTAAACGGGCAGACTAGAGACAGGTTAGGTGGTATGCACGAGTAGCCGTACCGGAGACGAGTAGGAGGCTTCCGTGTATGATATATATATATATATATATATATATATATATATATATATATAATCCCTATGTTGTTGCTGGTCACTACTTTGGGCATTAGTAGTGTTCCTCTTTCTTTTTACTTTAGAGATAGTATTTCAAAGTTGTAATAATGTTAGTTTGGATGATAAGCTGTATTTTGGATTTCCACTGCTATGATGGTTTAGTTTTCAACTTATGCATTGTCTCGTCTGTTTTATGTCAAAGTTATGTTATTATTATATTCTATCTCATGTGCTGTGAGACTTTCTACAGGTTCCTTGCTAGTTCAAATTTCTTTCTTTTCCTTTCTTTGGTGACCGTCCCGTGCTAGTCGGGCATTGGCACAACGCACTTTCATTGGAAATGTCGGCTGGTGCGAGGCGGGCCGTCACACTTGGTATCAGAGCTCTAGGTTGCATAGATAACCTAGGGGAAGACCCAAGGGAGAGATAGTACGTATATGAGAGCGCGTTTTTGTGATATTTTGGTTTTTAAAAGCTATATATATACTATTAGTATATCTAAGGATAGAGTCGCATTGTACTAGCACCAATGAATAGATGGTTAATCGTTTTCTCTTTACAGATTGAACGATGAGCCGATATACGAGGGGTATTGTTTCAGGGGCCAATAATAGGAATGCTCCTGATATGAGGACGATGTTCACTGACTTCATGAGAGAGATGCTTAGGGATGTTCACGGGGCAGCTCCTAATGCTGCAAATGGTGGTGGTGCAGCGGTGCAGGCGCTTAGGGCCGATTTCACTAAGCTCTGTAAGGACTACACTAGTCTTGGTGGGAAGCCTTTCCACGGAATGGAATCGGCTACAGAAGTTCGAGATTGGCTTGATAGTTGTGAACGTATCTTCGAGGATCTGGGAATCGAGGATGCGATGAAAAGGAAGCTAGCATCCCGTCAGCTGCAAGGACGGGCTATAAATTGGTGGAATGTTATTAAGGCAGCTGACCATGAGGATCAAGTTACTTGGATCAGTTCAAGGCCCACTTCAGTGATAAATTTATCCAAGCTGCTCAGAAATCAGAATTGTTTAGGAAGCTCTTGGAGCTTAAACAGAATGGTAGGGCAGTCTCGGAATATATTGCTAAGTTCGATACTTTATAGAAGTATGGATTATCCCTTATTGACACTCTCGAGAAGAAGAATGAGAAGTTCATAACAGGCTTAGATCAGTACTTGGGAGACAGGCTTATAAACCATATTGGTGAGACTTTTGAATCGATTGTTGGGAAAGCATTGAGATCAGAGAGCCTTTATCCTAAGCCCAAGGCGGAAGTCGCTGTTGCATCTACAGAGGGGCCAAAGCCGCAGGCAAGCGGTGGAGGCAAGAATAATTCTCAGAATAAAAGGAAGCAAAGTCAGACCACGGATGGTCAAAAAAAGAAAAATAAGAAAGATGTTGAGTGCTTTAGCTGTGGCAAGAAGGGCCACTATGCTAAGGAATGCCAAGCAAAGCCAACGGACAAGAAGTGCTTCAACTGTGGCCAAGTGGGACATCACAAGGATAAATGTCTACAACCCCCCAAAGAGAAGCAGACTGTGAAAGCATATGCTATTAATGTTGTTCCTTCTTCGTCGAATGCCCCAACTGCGGCGGAGAAAGGAAAGAATGTCGTTATTCAAGGTATGCTTTCTGTTTATGATGTTCCTGTTCGAGTATTGTTTGATATTGGGGGCTTCCCGTTCCTTCATATCTAGTGACTTGGTAGATAGGTTGGGATTGGAACCCGAGATAGTCGATAGACCTTTAGCGGTGACGAACCCGATTGGTCGAACGCCTTAGTATGATTTGTCAAAATTTGGTCTTATCGAGTCATGGATGTATGTTTGCTTGTGATTGCTTTGTTTTGGGCTTTACTGGGTTTGGCATTATTTTGGGAGTCGATTGGCTCCAAAGGTACGGGGTGGTGGTAGACTGTGAGGGATTTTCGGTGACTATTAGGGCAGAGGGTAGTGTTTGGTGGCCTGCCTAGTGATGAGATGATGGCTAGTTTTCTTAATTCCCTCAACATCCTACAGGATGAGTTATCAGAGGTTCCCATTGCCGGCCAATATCCAGATATCTTCAAGGAAGTGACCGGACTCCCACCACACCAGGAGATTGAGTTCCGTATTGATTTAGTGAAAGATGCTAGACCTATAGTGATGCCACTTCGTCGTATAGCACCAAGTGAGCAACGAGAGCTCAAGGTGCAAGTGAGCGATCTTTTGAAGAAGGGATTTATTAGAAGAAGTGGCTCCGAGTAGGGAGCACTAGTTGTATTTGCTACCAAGGCAGATGGTTTCTTCGTTTATGTGTGGACTATCACGAGTTGAATAAGGTGACTAGAAAGAATAAGTATCCTATTCCACAAATACATGATTTGTTTGATCAACTGGAGGCAGCAAGAGTGTTCTCCCAATTGGACCTCACGACAAGATTTCATCAGCTCCAAGTAGTAGTTGAGAGTATTCCTAAAACGACATTTCGGACACCGTCTGTATTCTATGAGTGGTTGGTCATGCCATTCGGGTTGACCAATGCCCCAGCATGTTTTGTGGACCTTATGAATAAAGTATTCCGAGATCAGTTGAATAAATTTGTTCTTATGTTCATGGACGATATACTTGTTTATTCGAGGACAGAGGAAGAACACAAGGAACATTTAAGAGTAGGGATGGAGGTGTTGAGAAAACACCAATTGAAAGTAAAGTTTTCTAAGTGTCATTTTTGGAAGAGGAAAGTGAGATTCTTGGGCCATGTTGTTTCTGAAAATGGTATTGACGTGGACCCTGCGAAGGTGGCTATGGTACAACGCCCAAGAATGCAACAGACGTAAGAAGTTTCTTGGGGTTAGCTGCATATTATCGTAAGTTTATCCAAGACTTCTCCAAGATAGCAGCACCGTTGACTCAGTTGACCAAGAAGAATCAAGCTTTCGTCTAGGACGAAAAGTGAGAGAATGCATTCAAGAGTTTAAAGGAAAAGTTGACATGTGCACCAGTGTTAGTCATCCCTAAGGGGAATGAAGAGATGACAGTATATACAGATGCATGTGGTACCGGACCAGGTGATGTATTGATGCAAGGAGGTAGGGTTGTAGCTTATACTAGTCGACAACTGAAACCGCATGAGAAAAGATATCCTACCCATGATTTAGAATTGGCAAAAATCATATTCGCAATGAAGATGTGGAGACATTATCTTTTAGGAGAATGATTCGAGTTGTTTACCAATCATAAATCGTTAGAGTATCTTTTCTCTTAGAAAGATTTAAATCTCCGTCAGCAGAGATGGCTAGAATTTTTGGCTTCCTATGATTTTGATATCGCACATACACCAGGAAAGGGCAATGCGGTAGCTGATGCATTAAGTAGGAGACATGCCAGTTTAGGGGCTATGTTTCTAGAATGGAAGCAACTGAGTATATCGCTGGATATGATTTCAGACCAAAGTGCGATTTGTATTCAGAAATGTTAGCAAGTTTGACGATCAGACCCACTTTGATTGAGCGGATTGGTTCCAGTCAGAAGGACGATCCTAGTCTATTAGAAATCATCTCCAAGTTAGAAATGGGTATCGACAGTGAGGAGATGAACAAGTATGGGCTTGATCGAGAAGGATGGCTTCAAAAGAATGGTAGACTGGTTGTACCCAATGTCAATGGATTGAGAGATGAAGTGCTTAGAGAATGTCATCACTCAAAGCTAACTATACATCCTGGTGGTAATAAAATGTATCGAGACATGAAGTAGACCTACTACTGGGAAGGAACGAAAAGAGATGTTGGAAAGTTTATATCCAAATGCATGAGATGTCAGTTAGTTAAAGCTGAGCAAAAGAAGCCGAGTGGTTTGTTAGAACCGTTGGAAATTCCTGAATGGAAATGGGAGCAAGTCTCAATGGATTTCATTGATGGTTTTCCAAGGACTAGATCTGGCCATGATAGCATTTGGGTGATTGTGGACCGACTGACAAAGAGTGCAAGGTTTATACCTGTCAAGTCAAATAGAACAACAACTAAATTAGCAGAACTGTATATGAAGTGGGTAGTGAGATTTCATGGAGTACCCAAAGTCATTGTAAGAGACTGAGATCTATTGTTTACCAGTGGATTTTGGAAGAGCTTACAAGAGGCTTTAGGATCATAATTACACCTTAGTACCGCGTATCATCCTCAAACCGACGGTCAGACAGAGAGGGTGAATCGAGTATTAGAAGATCTCTTAAGAGCTTGCATATTAGATATTGGAGGATCATGGGATGACCATTTGCATCTAGTGGAGTTCGCATATAATAATAGTTATCAGTCTAGTATTGGTACGTCTCTATTTGAAGCTTTGTATGGAAGACCGTGCAACTCACCATCATGTTGGTTAGAAACCAGTGAGAAATTTGTGCTTGGGCCAGATGTAATAAGAGAAACTTCAGATAAGATCAAGGTTATCCAACAGCGAATGAAGCTAGCGCCTAAGATAGGCAGAAGAGTTATGCTAATAAGAGACGTAGAGAATTGAAATTCTCCGTTGGCGACATGGTGTATTTCAAGATTTCTCCACTAAAGAGCGTGATTCGATTTGGTAGGAGAGGCAAGTTAACACCAAGATTTGTTGGTCCATTCCCAGTTCTCGAGCAAGTTAGGAATTTGGCATATAAAGTTGAGTTGCCAGACAAGATGGCGGGAGTTCATAACATGCTTCATATTTCCCAGTTAAGGAAGTTCGTGCATGACCCTGATATGACTATTTCACCGGATCAGTTGGATGACAGCGAAGTAGAACCCGAGGCGGTTGGGAACCACAAGCCGATCCGTATTGTCGAAGCGATAAGAAGCAACTTCGAAGGAACGCAGTGAAATTGGTCAAGGTTTAGTGGGGAGAGAATGAAAATGGCTGTACTTGGGAAATAGAGGAGAGCATAAGGGAATTGCATCCAGAACTCTTTGTCTGGTAAGATTTTAAATTACGATTTAATTATTCCACATGCTAGGGTAGGCTTGTTGTGCATGTTTGATTGTTTGTGAATGACTGATAGGCATGCGGAACACCTTTGTATGTTTTTGGTTAAGGAATTTCGGGGGCGAAATTTCTTAAGGGGGGAAGAGTGTAACGACCCACATTCTATGTATCAAAGGATCGTAGAATATTATTTCTTTTTCATATGCGGTCATATGGTCATGTAACTTTGGGGAATGAATATTGGGGCCATTTCCCATGTTCACGATTTTTACCGATTTCAAAATGACCATTTTGCCCCTAGCGAATCTTGTTTCGTCTATACCTTTTGATTGGTAAGGATTTTTGACCTGAAACCACTTCCATTAGATCCGGATGATGGTTTACCGTAGCTAGTGTGTAACATTAATCAAACGGACTTATCGTTTGGGAGATATGGCTGAAATAAGGTTTAAAAGGTGAAAAACAGCTTAACCGGGCCTAATTATGGTGATTAACAGCCAGGCCCATAACCTATTTCGGGATTAGGGTTATGGGGAGGCTGAAATTAGTTAGGAAACGATTCTATTTCATTTTCTCAGCTGCCTAAAATCATTTCCCTAACCATAGCCATGGTCTCCATCTTCTAAAATCATTCCAAATCAACTTCTAATCACTAATTAAGAAGATCCACGTCAAATCAAGGCAAATCAACACCAAATCAGAGTTGGAGCTGCTGTGTTGCATAGGAAAACGCCCCAAAACAGTAGAGTTTCAAATCTAAAGTTTCATTTGTTACTAAGGTGAGTGATTTGCATTCTTTTTCACTAATTACAGTTAATTAGGGGGTGATTAGTGAGAATTAGCGAAATTATGGCTTAGAAAAATCTGGAAATTTTTTGTAAAATTCTTAAATATTATTTTAGGGCTTTAGTAGAAATTTGGGGTAATTTGGATAAGTTTTTCTAATTGTATAATTAAACATGATTAAGGGGGATTAAGGGGAAAACACTGGTTTTTATGTATGTTTGATCCATATTGACATATTAAATTGTTGTTTTGGTGTTTATGGTTGATTCTCTATGTTGCTATGACTGTATGGTATGCTTTGTGATTGATTAGAAAAGTTAGAGAGGTCGAAAACGCTGTCTTATGGCGTAAAACAGTCGCTGGAAAAGTTGTAGGAAATGTGCAGGGTTTCAGATCGGATCAGATATAGGGCTCGGATCGGATAGGAGAACCAGACAAGGGAATTTGATTCGGATCGGAACTTGGCATAAGAGACTTGGCAAGAAGGAAGGCCACTTGCATAGAGTTGGAGTTGGGTCGGGGATCGGATCGGAGCTTAGTATGAGGACCGGATCGGATCAAAACTAGAGCAAAGGGAAGCAAATCGAAATGAACATCGGACCGGGCTAGGATTAGGATACGGGACCGGATTGACATGGGGACCTGGAGCAACTAATGGGTTGGTTCGATGTAATCGAACCGAACCGGAAGCTGGAGGTTTGATGTGATCGAGCCGAACTAAGGTGATGTGGAGGACCGAACCAGACTATAGGAAGGGACTTGGACACCATATACCGAACCGAACCGGATTTAGACTTTCACTACTACTACGCGATGACTCTTATGAAGACCAACTCCAATTCGACCAAAACTCAAGATGCAAAGGAAGTCCAAATGGGAGGTTATTACTCAAGATCCAAATAAGGATCAATGAGATAACTTCATGAGTTGGACTTTGCCGCGGGACATGTGCAAAGGGGTTATCGACGTCTATAACTTTGACTCACCACTAAGAGACGGATATTGGCTATGGATTAGTGCAGTGAAGTTGTCATGGCTTCATGGGGCAGAGTGATCGTAGCAAGGCTATGAGCCAGTGCAGTGGGGTTGTCATGACTCCATGGGGCAGAGTGGACATAGCAAAGGATTAGTGGCTATGGATCAGTGCAGTGGAGTCACTGTGACTCCACGAGCCAGAGTGATCATAGCAAAGCATTGGGTGATCAAAGAGGTAGATATCGTATGCTTTACGCACTGAGTGAGAGATGTAAGGATGATTGCTATGTTTGATGTTTTGCTATCACTATGACATGCACACCCCCACCCCGTTATTTTCACACCATGAGTCAGTGTCACCTTAGAGTACTGTACATCTTGTTGTGCTAACTCTTTGGTTGCAGGTCAAGGTTCAGGTATGGTTATGTATACCTGTTGTTGTCCTGTTTTGTCGCTTATCGCTCATACCAGACTTTTGTCTGACCCAGAGTTTTATGTCTCTTCTTATTACTCTGGGTGCTCTTAAACGGGCAGACTAGAGACAGGTTAGGTAGTATGCACGAGTAGCCGTACCGGAGATGAGCAGGAGGCTTCCACATATGATATATATATATATAAAATCTCCCTGTGTTGTTGTTGGTCACTACTTTGGGCACTAGTAGTGTTCCTCTTTCTTTTTGCTTTAGAAACAGTATTTCAAAGTTGTAATAGTGTTAGTTTGGATGATAAGTTGTATTTTGGATTTCCTCTGCTATGATGGTTTAGTTTTCAGCTTATGCACTGTCTCGTCTGTTTTATGTCAAAGTTATGTTATTATTATATTTTATCCCATGCGTTGTGAGACATTCTACAGGTTCCTTGCTAGTTCAAATTCCTTTCTTTTCCTTTTTTTGGCGACCGTCCCGTGCTAGTTGGACATTGGCACAACGCACTTTCATTGGAAATGTCGGCAGGTGCGGAGCGGGCCGTCACAATCACTTTGCTCCATAGAGTCACAATGACTCCATTGCACTGAACCAAAGCCACTAATCCGTCTCTCAGTGGTGAACACAAGTTATGGATATCGATAACCCATTTGCACACGTCCCGCAGCAAAGTCCAACTCATGAAGTTAACTCGTTGGTTCTCGTCTGGATCCTGAGTTCTAACTTCTTATTTGGACTACCCTAGCATCTCGGGTTTCGGTCGAATTGGAATTGATCTTCATAAGAACCCATGGTTGTCATTGCTCGTTCATACTCCATAGAGACCACTCACTTTTCCTTCCTGTAACAACCCGAAATTTAACAACATGTTAAATCAAGAATCAAGGCAGAATTATATTATAAAATCTCAATCAGAAGAAACGGGCTGTGCCATTGCGTTCGTCTCGGAAAAATACGCGAAATAGAGTCCGAGTTTTCGAAAATCGGAGTCCGTATGACCAAGTTATGGCCCGTCAAAGTTTTCAGAAAATTCCAAGTTCAAAAAACGGTTCAAATTTGAATTCAGATTTCAAATTCAGCCAAAACAGACTGGGCGGGAAAATTCCCACCCAGACAGGTCGACAAGGGGGTCGACACTAGGGTCGACCTCCCCCCCAACCAGGTCGACACTAGAGTCGACCTGGGGGTCGACCTCCCTGGTCGGGCAGGTCGGCCTGGTGCACCTGTTTTGGCTCCTGGGTCTTGTTTTGGAGGCTTGTGACGATTTTTGAGGGCTTGGATCTATCCTAGGGTTAATCTAAGGGTCTAAACTACTCCTAATCTCTATAAAAACACCCTAGGACGTAACCTAAATCACTAAAACTCATTCATGCAACGAAGTGCTGCCCAAATGCCACTTGATCATGGCCTTCATCTCCAACTCCACGAGACTATGCATGCAAATCGGATCCGAATCGAAAGGTGCAAGCTTGCTACACCAAATCGAGGCTCGATCAACGTTGCTACGGCGATTTCATGACGGTTCTTCGACAAAGGAGCCACCTTTCTTCGTCAAGATGATGCATGATCCTCTTCCTAAGCCTCTCTATGTAAGTTCTAGCTACTTCGAGATGTTAACGGTAGTTTAATGATGACATGGGATAAAATGAGATGTAACATGAGTATGTTAACCCATGTAAACCTAGTTTGCCCCCTTTATCATGAACATATGACTTTGGGTTATGTTTTAGCGACTAAACCGTGCTATTCATGTTGCATTGGACTTAGTTTTCCATGCAAGATTGGACCTTTACTTGTAGTATGATAGCATGAACACTTAGAGCTACTTTGACTTGTGAAATAGTTGCATAAATTGGACTTTGAGGCTCATGCATGTAAATGAAACCAACCCCCTTATGATATCATGTTTATGTCAGGTCAAATCCCGTTATGACAATATGCAAGTTTGTGGCCAAATTTCCTATGATAATATGCAAGTTTGTGGCCAAATCCTTTATGACATTATGCATGCTTATGGCCAACCCCTATATGACACTATCATTCATGTTTTAAGGCCAAACCCCCTTATGATACCATGCATGTTTGGAGCCAATCCCTTTTGTGGCATCGTGCATGTTTTGGGGTCTACATGTAGCCATAGTATACCTACTATGTTGACTCGCTTTTACTCAAGTAAAAACACGATTTGGGGTAGGATAGACAAACATTGGAATGATGCGAAAAATTTGACTTAAGGTTACATGTGAACACGACATGTAAGTTGAACCAAAATGGGGACATGACACATAGGGTAAACATGGGACTTGAAACTAGACACGTATGGATTGTAAGTGTAATATAACACTAGACCAAACATGAAAGTGGCCAACTCGAGGTTGTGTTGAGTTTGTAGCATAAATCTACTCGGACCCGCCCGGCTTAACTAGTGGCTACAAACAATAGGATCCAATGTGAGAAGTTGGTCGTGTCGCGCTTAAGACCCGAGGTTAGACTAGGTTGTGGTGTAAAACTACCCGGACCCGCCCGGCTTAACTAGTAACCACAACTATCTCTAATGTGAGAGGTTGAGAGCGCATTAATTAAATTAATGCCACATGATAAGGTTAAGTAAATTTGACTAATGACACTTAACCGATATGACATGAATGGGTAGGTTAAGTGGGACCGGGCTTGATTTCTTAATGACACTTAACCATACAAGACAATTAGTGGATGGGGTTAAGTAATTTACGCTTAACTAATCCGACTTGGTAATTAGATGGGGTTAAGTAATTAAGACTTAACTAATCTAAACACGGTAATTCGATGGGGTTAAGTTAAACACCTAACTAATCTAAACTTGGCAATTCAATGAGGTTAAGTAACCAATAGTTAACCAATTTAACATGATAATTTAATGGGGTTAAGTAACTTATACTTAACCAATTATACGTGATGATTTGATGAGGTTAAGTAACCTACACTTAACCAATCTAATTTGTGGACCTGGTAGGGTTAAGTCACAAGACCTTTTAAATTAGGATTAACCATTGTTATACGATTAGTGGATGGGGTTAAGTTAACCTATACTTAACCAATCCGACTCGATAATCTGATGGGATTAAGATAATCTATGCTTAATCAATCTAACATGATAATCTGATAGGGTTAAGACAAATAAATACTTAACCAATTTGACTTGATAGGGTTAAGTCATGAGCTTCTTAGTACACTTAACCAACTTGTAGGGCTAAACCTTGAACTTGAGTACTTAGCCAATCTTGACATGATTCGTAGGCGGGTTAAATCATGAACTTGGATAACAACACTTAACCCATTTGGCAAAACCCTAGATCAGGGGACTAGGTTGAAAATCGTGGTTAACAAGAATAGTGGGAAGAGAAGCTAAGTGGTAAACCTTAGTTAAGGATAACTAAGTAATAATTCTTAGCCAAGGACATGGGACTAGTTCATAAATAGATGAGTAACCTGATACGGTAGGTCATCGCTTAGTATACGAGGAGGAGCAACTTATCTGACTTGGATAAAAAGCTCCAACGAACTGGGTGGCGAAGTGGTAGCTTCGGGGTACGTGAGGGTACTCTTGGTATCCCTCTGTGAGGTGGCAGATGGTCCATGAAACCCGGCCTCACAGGGGTTAAGGTCTGCGGTAGAAGAGCCAAGAGTATGCCTTGGTTGTTATGCGAGCGACCTAAAGACTGGGATGGATTAGCGTGGAGTCGACGATACTTGTTTTTGCCCTGGATAGCACGTCGCCGACTACCTACCATCTTTAGTCAATCGTGTACGTACGGAAAGGCAGGGAACTCCCAACAGACCATATACTTGCTATCGAGTTATGGGTGAGGTTGGCTATCTGGAAGTGGGCATCGATGGGCCGTAGTGTAGTTCGCATACATGATTTTTCTTGGATTGCCTTTCAGTAGTTGAGGGAGGGGTCACGTGGGACCATAGCCACGGGTACAAAAACAGACCTTGATATCTGCATCAGCAGACGACTTAAAGCTCCCGACCGAGTTCCGTATTTCTTGATTTGCCCTGGCACGGAACTCGGATGGCACATTGAGGAACATGTGCGTCTAGACATGGAAAACGGTTCACGATACATACGTGGGATAAAAGGGCGCGGTTGACGGGTGGCATAATCCCTAGTGGTCCTAGGTGGCTGTAACAACCCGTATTTTTGAATAACATGTTATAACATAAATGGAGGCAAAATTAAACTGTAAATCTGAATCAAGGGAAACGGGCTATGCCATTAAGTTCGTCTAGGAAAAATACGCGAAATAGAGTCCGAGTTTTCGAAAACTCGAAGTCCGTATGACCAAGATATGGCCTCGCGAAGTTTCACGAAAAATTCCCAAATTAAAGTATACTTAATTAAGTGAAATGGGTTGCGCAGAGAAATATATATATATTGATATATATATATATAATTGAAAATTAAATAAATAAATATGCAAAAATGTTCAAAACAGCGAATTGGGAGAGGGGAATAACCGAACCGGCCGATTTTTGAGGTCGACCCGAGCCTGCTGGGTCGACTAGGGGTTAATCCAGGGTGTTTGGCTGTCAACCCGTGGGCCGATTCGCTCAAATGCAGATTTTGCATTTGGATGGTTCTCATGGTTCATCTTTAATCTAAAGGCCCTAGATGGTTCCTACACTTGACTTCTTCCCCAAGACATGCTTTGATGGCTTGGATTGAATCTAGGTTTAATCCTATGGCCTAAAACACTTGCCTAATCTATAAATAAGACCCTAACCTACCCTAAATCATCATTATTCATTCATACAACTAAACTATGGCAAAATCAATCCTCTCATGGCCTCCACTCTCTTCATAAAATTTCTAAATAAATTCCTAAGTGATTTTCCATGCATACAAGTGTTTTCAAACTTGTATGAGCATCATTAGCTTGCATTCAAGTCAAGTTTATATATTTGCATCATAAAGAAAGAGTCTTGATCATTTTGGCTCAAGGGTTTTGCTTGCATTTTGGGTTTAATTGATTTCATAAGGGCTTTGTCGTATTTTTGTGACTTCTTAAGCATTGTAAGCCCTATTCTACTTTCATACTTAAACTCTAAAGTTAAATGTATGATATGCAAGTTTATCATGTTGTGATATGCAAGTTTATATGCAAGTTTATCATGTTGTGATATGCAAGTTTATATGCAAGTTTATCATGTTGTGATATGCAAGTTTATATGCAAGTATGCCAAGTTATGTTATGCAAGTTTGGGTTGAACATTTTGTTCATGCTATCATGTTATGCAAGCTTATTTTGGGTTTATGAACATAAAGCTTTAAGCTTTATGCCAAAGGTTGCATTTTAGCAACATGTAAGTTATCATATCTCTTATGATAACTTGCATGTGAGGCTAAATGCGAACTTATGGCCATCTCTACTTGTCATTTAGCACCATGTATCACCAATATGCTAAGTTTGGTTTTATGCATGCTTTTGAGGCCTAAAAATGTAATATGCAAGTGTATGAACATATGAACATTTCATATGCCACCATGTTAAGCTTGTGGCTTCAATACCTTTATGTCATGATTATGCCAAGTTCCCTCTTTCTATCCTTTATGCGCTATTGCGATATGTAAGCGATGGGATTGCGTTTGGGGTTGGGTAAACTTAAAAGACATAAAACATAAGCTTGGGAATTTACCTATTAAGTTAGGTCTACCCATTGGGAATTTACCTATTAAGTTAGGTCTACCCATTGGGAATTTACCTATTAAGTTAGGTCTACCCAATTGCTTGAAAACTTGTAACATGTTTTGGAAACATGATGGACATGACACTTAGAAAAGATAAGTGTGGCCAACTCGAGGTTGGGTTGAGTTTGTAGCGTAAACCTACCCGGAACCGACCGGCTTAACTAGTTGCTACAAACAATAGGACCCAATGTGAGAAGTTGGTCATGTTGTACCTTGAACCCGAGGTTAGACCAAGTTGTGGTGTAAAGCTACCCGGACCCGCCCGGCTTAACTAGTAACCACAACAAGGTCTAATGTGAGAGGTTAAGGCGCATTAAATTAATTAATGCCTCGTGATTAGGGTTAAGTCATGGTCCACTTAATACTTAACCAATTTGGGCTTGGTAGATTAATCGGGGTTAAGTCGTGAACTCATCGTTACACTTAACCAAGTTAATCCAGGATTAGCAAGAGGGTTAAACCGTACTTAACCCACTAGAAAAATCCTAGCAATGGGGGCCCACTCCAGCAGTAATCCCAAGTTAGTATCATCATGACCCTAAGGACTAGGCTAGGGTGGGGGCACGATTATTGGACTGGAGGTAAGTGACCAAAAGCGACGGCAGAGGGTACGCCGGTGTAGTTCCGGGCGGACTCTGGTCGTGCACATAGTCCGTAGCCGGAGAAAACATGTGTAACAACCCGTATTTTCAATAACCTGTTATAACATAAATTGAGGCAGAATTTAATTCTATAATCTGAATCAAGGGAAACGGGCTATGCCATTGCGTTCGTCTCGGAAAAATACGCGAAATAGAGTCTGAGTTTTCGAAAATCGGAGTCCGTATGAAGAAGATATGGACGAATGAAGTTAGGCAGAAAAACCGAAAACTAGCCAGAATGCACTGGCGCACTTGTGAAGTGCGCCAACACAAAAATGCACTGGCGCACTTGTGAAGTGCGCCAACACATTTTTACACTGGCGCACTTGGGAAGTGTGCCCGTGTCGAGCCAGAAAACCTGCACAGTTTCTAGAGAGTTCTGTGGTTGGGTGCACCAGTTTGGGGTTTGGGCTTGGTCTTAGGGCTGGTTTCTGGAAGGTTCTGAAATCTAAGGGTCCTAATCTAATTTAGGGTTAATCTAAGGGCCTAAAACACTAGCCTAATCTATAAATAAGACCCTAACCTACCCTAAATCATTCATTATTAATTCTAGCAACTAAACTATGTCAAAATCAAACCTCTCATGGCCTCCACTCTCTTCATAAATTCCTAAATCAAATTTCTAAGAGATTTCCATGCATACAAGTGTATTTAGGCTTGTATGATCCTCTTTAGCTTGCATTAAAGTCTTGTTTCTCTATTGGCATCATAAAGGAGGAGTCTTGATCAAGTTTGCTTGCATTTTTGGGGTTTAATTAGTTGCATAAGGGGTTTCTTACATTTGCTAAACTCATTTGAGTCCGCATAAGCATAGTAAGCCCTATTCCTTTCATACTTGAACTTTTAAGTTAAATGTATGATATGCAAGTTTTCTATCATATGTTATGCAAGTTTTAGTATGCAAGTATGATATGCAAGTTGCCATATGTCATGCAAGTTTTAGTATGCAAGTATGATATGCAAGTTGCCATATGTCATGCAAGTTTTATTATGCAAGTATGATATGCAAGTTGTCATATGCTATGCAAGTTTTGTATGCAAGTTTGATATGCAAGTTGTCATATGTTATGTAAGTTGATATGCAAGTTTATCATGTTGTAATATGCAAGTTGATATGCAAGTTTATCATGTTGTAATATGCAAGTTTATAGGCAAGTATGTCATGTTATGGTATGCAAGTATGTTATGCAAGTTTGGGTTGAACATTTTGTTCATGCTATCATGTTATGCATGCATATGAACACTATGCAAGTTAAAATGATGTTATGCATGCATATGAACTTTATGCAAGTTGAAACCATGTTATGTATGCATGTGAACACTATGCAAGTTAAAATGATGTTATGCATGCATATGAACTTTATGCAAGTTGAAACCATGTTATGTATGCATATGAACACTATGCAAGTTAAAATGATGTTATGCATGCTTATGAATATTTTGCAAGTTGATAACAAGATATGCAAGTTTATGATCACATCTTTGTCTCATATGCCACCATGTTGAACTTGTGGCTTCAACACTTTTATGTCATGATTATGCAAAGTTCCCTCTTTCTATCCTTTATGCGCTATTGCGATATGTAAGCGATGGGATTGCGTTTGGGGTTGGGTAAACTTAAAAGACATAAAAACGTAAGCTTGGGAATTTACCTATTAAGTTAGGTCTACCCATTGGGAATTTACCTATTAAGTTAGGTCTACCCAATTGCTTGAAAAACTTGTAATGTGTTTTGGAAACATGGTGGACATGACACTTAGAAAAGATAAGTGTGACCAACTCGAGGTTGGGTTGAGTTTGTAGCGTAAACCTACCCGGAACCGACCGGCTTAACTAGTTGCTACAAACAATAAGACCCAATGTGAGAAGTTGGTCATGTTGTACCTTGAACCCGAGGTTAGACCAAGTTGTGGTGTAAAGCTACCCGGACCCGCCGGCTTAACTAGTAACCACAACAAAGTCTAATGTGAGAGGTTAAGGCGCATTAATTAATTAATGCCTTGTGATTAGGGTTAAGTCATGGACCGCTGGAATACTTAACCAATGAAAACACGATGGGTTGGTAGGGTTAAGTCATGAACCTTGGGTACACTTAACCAACTTGGTACTTGAATGAGTTGGGTTAACCACGTTAACCCATTAAGGAAACCCTAGTTGTGTGGTCCTTTGCACCAGTAACCCTCTTAGTTGTATCATGACACCCTAGGGACTAGGCTAGGGAGGGGCACGATTACTGGGATGCCATGTAAGCGACCAAACGACGGCTGAGTAGGTGCGCCGGTGTGGGTTCAGGCGGGCCATGATCGTGCACATGGTCCGGAGTTGAAAAAGCAGGCACGGGCACCAGTAGGTTTAAACTGTGCGTGCTTGGTTTGTGTCGGTGGTTGACACCCTAGGACTTGATACACCCTAGGGTGGACCTAGCACAGTTTAGCTACACTTCGTAGTTGGGCCGTACGACACAGACACTTGACGAGATAGGCTTATAGGGAGCCGATCGACTAGACCGTGCTAGTTGGACCTTGGTTTGGGTCATTCTTGATGTTGGGCCAAACTTGGGCCTGGGGATCACTTCTTGTTTACACTTTGGACCTCGTATTGGGGTCACTTCATGTTATTGGGCCAAAGCTTGGGCCAAGAGATCAATACTCGTTTATTCAAGTCATGTTAGTTTACTAGTACACCTGTGGTGCAAAACCTTAATCCTGATTATGCGATGACACCTTTATCTACCTTGATAGTTAATCATCATGCTAGTATGTTGTTATCCTTATGTTCATCCCTTGCTGCCCATACCAGTTAACTTTATCAGTTTACATTGATTGTAGTAGGGCTTACTCAGTCTTTTTGACTGACCTGTTTTCTTCCGTCTCTTTTCTTTCGTTCCCCCCCCCCCCTCCAGTTTCTCAGGGAGGGAATACAGGAGCCTAGCTTGGATTTTGGATTACTTGCTTGTGGGATTTCAGTACATGTACGCTTTCTACATGAAGCTAGCTATGGTTCTCACGTATTTTGGGGATAGCACTTATGTATTTCTGTTTTCAGATGATGTTGTTTTATCTAGACTTGTTTATTGGGAAAATTGATATTATGTTGTACCAGACTTGTTTTGAAATGGTTTAAATCTTCCGCTGTTTTATCTATGTTATTTACTCTGTTTACATATATACATATGTTCTTGTTCTGCCTTGATATATCATTTTGCATGTTTACCTGATTCAAACGCCCCTCCAAAGTCAGTGCACTTGCAAGAGTGGTACTGGCGGAGGTGGGGTGTTACATTTGGTATCAGAGCATATGGTTTACGAGAAAGAACAAAAAGGTTTTTTTAAAACTTTTTGGAAAACTATTTTCAAAACCAAGTATAAAGTATTTTCCAAAGAAAAGTCTAGTTTATTTTAAAGGCTATTCCCCAAAAAGCCATTAGCAAAATTCCTTCGTTTTTCTCCATTCTGAATCTATCTTTTTCTTCGTTTTCAGTATGGCCGATAACTTTGCCATTCCGGAGGGAGTACACGTACCTGTTTGGTATAGGAGACTTTTGGAGGCTAGGGCGACCGAAGCCGGCCCCGCAAATATTACTCCTCCTCCGGTAGTTGATGTTCCTCTTCCTCCTGTCGCTGAGGTTCCTCTTCCTCCTTCCCCTTAGCATCCTCAAACTGACTTCGCAGAGATTTGCCAAGATTTTAAGGCGATGGGTTGCAAGAATTTCTTTTGAACCGAGACTTATGTGGAGGCAAGGAATTGGTTGAAAGAAACTGAAGATCTTTTTGCCTTCTTTGATATAGATGACCGTAGGAAGATTTTATTGGCAGTATGGTTGCTAAAGGAAGAAGCTGCACGTTGGTGGGTGGTCACCACCGTTACTAGGCCAATTGAGACTTGGGAAGACTTTCGGGGAAAGTTTGGACTAAGGTTCCTATCACTGAGGCAAGGGGGCATGACTATTAGGGAATACATAGATCAGTTTAATCAACTGGCTCAGGTCGGTTTAGACTTAGTTAACACAGCTCAGAAGAAGGCCCTATACTTTACTCTAGGATTAAACGAGCCATTACATGGTTTGGCCATGACTCATATACCCTTGGGGGCAACTTTCGAGAGTTTGGTGAATATGGCCCTACTTAATGAAGAGAGTAGGAGTGACAAGGAGGAGATCAAGATGAATGATACTCAAGCCAAGAAGACTGATTCCCAGTGGAAAGGAAATCAGGATAATCCAAGCGGTCAGAGCAGTCAAGGCAATAAGAACAAGAACAAGGGCAAGAACAACAAGAGGAAGTGCCATTATTGCGGTTCAGTTGGGCATCTTAGTAAGGATTGTCGGAAGAGAAAAAGGAAGAATGGTGAATGCTTTTTCTGCGGTGAGACTGGACATTTCAGTAAGGATTGCCCGAAAAAGCAAGGGCAAGGCCAGGGTCAGACTCAGCGTGCTGGACCTTCGAGAGGGCAAGTTCATGCTCTCAATGCTGCTCCAGTTCCCGATCGAGGTAGTATTTCTGTTGAAAGCCTTGTATACATTTCTGATTTTCCTGTTCATACCTTGTTTGATTTTGGTGCATCGCATAGCTTATTTCATCTGATCTAGTTGAAAGTTTGCACCTGAGTACTAGTCTAGTTTATGATCCCGTTCAAATCCAATTGGGGTTTTCGCCCACTTGTCTATTATCTACGTGGATTTGAAAAACTCTATCTCTAGTGTAGAGTTCTCGTGTGATGCTTGTATTCTCGGTTTCATGGGGTATGAGTTGATTTTGACCATGGATTGGTTGTCCAGTTTTGGAGCCATTCTTGATTTTTGAGCATAGGGTTGTGAGGCTCATGACTCGCCTCGGTAATACCCTAGGAATTTCTAGTAACCCTATGAGTCTCGTCATGTTGTGTTATCTTAAATCCCTCGACTCGTCTAGTTTGCAATCGGTGAGGGTGGTCCGAGAATATCCTGATATCTGGGGTGAAGTGAAGGGGGTTACCCCTAAACGAGAGATAGATTTCCGCATTTATCTGGTTGATAATGCCAAGCCAGTTATGTGGCCGGTAAGGCACATGGTCCCGTGAGACGGAAGCTAAGTAAGCAAGTGAAGGAGTTGCTTGAGAAGAACTCCATTCGATGAAGCATTTCCGAGGAAGGTGCTCTAGTAGTATTCGCTACTAATGTGGACAGTTCGCTTCGCCCGTATGTTGATTATCGTGAGTTGAACAAGAAGAATAGACAACCATTGCCAAGGATCGATGATCTGTTTGACCAGCTTGTAGGAACATCTGTTCTGTCTTGATCTTGCTACTGGATTCCATCAGCTCAGGGTAGCTGAGGATAGTATAGACAAGACTGCGTTCAGAACTCCAGATAGGATTCTTCGAATGGCTTGTCATGTCGTTCGGCTTGACTAATGCACCCGCATACTTCGTGGACTTGGTAAGTAGGGTGTCTAGGGAGTTCCTGAACGAGTTTGTGGTAGTCTTCGTAGATGATATTCTGATCTTCCCAAAGAGTGAGGAAGAGCACGCAAGGCATCTCGTGGAGGTGATGGATACGCTTAGAACGCATCAGTTGAAGGCCAAGTTCTCCAAATGACATTTTGGAGAAAAAGGAGTTAGATTTCTTGGGCATATAGTTTCTAAGCAAGGCTTAGTGGTGGATCCTGCTAAAGTGGTCGCAGTTCAAGACCGGAAAGCTCCGACGAGGACAATTGAAATAAGAAGTTCTCTCAGTTTAATTAGTTAGTTAGCGTCCCTTGAGCTTAGACCTACCCTTCTGGATCAAGTAGGGACTTCACAGAAAGAAGACCCGCAGTTAGTCGAGATCATGAACAAGTTGATTCGAAGCGAGATGTTAAGACACCTCGCTATAGATGACAAGGGATAGCTAGGACGCAATGAGAGAAAGATGGCTCTTGAAGACGCACATTACACAGGGAAGTGGCCAAGTTTGTCCCAAGGTGCATGTTGGGCCAACAGGTTAAAGGCCAAGTCATAAAAAGACCGGTGGGCTATTACATCCATTGGAGGTCCCCGCAATGGAAGTAGTAAAGCGTCACGAAGGATTTCGTGGATGGACTGCCTAGATCAAGGAAAAGGGAATACGAGCATGTGGGTCATAGTAGATAGACTCACGAAGAGCGCTCATTTCACTCCAGTAAAGAGCGAAAGGACTGCATCATAGCTAGCGACAGTTTACTTTCAAGAAATAAAGCAGTTGCACGAGGTTCCCTAAAGTATAGTTAGTAACCATGACTTAATCTTCACTAGCCAGTTTTGGGATAGTCTACGAGAAGTCATGGGCAAGCAACTGAATCTAAGCACGGCCTATCATTCGCAGGCGGATGGTTCATTGGCAACGTGGATTGGTATTTTCGAGAAAAGTTCTGCTGCGTGGAATACTTTATGGTAAGTAAACGAGATCCAGGATTCACTAGTGAATTTTGGAGAGCTTGCATGAAACCATGATGTCATAGTTATGTTTAAGCCAAGAATGATAGAAGAGTAAGTGAAAGAGGAAGACGAGGGGCGACAATGAAATAGGTTCCAACTCATATTTGGAAATAAGAGTTAAGAAGCTAAGAAATCATGATGTAAAAGACAGTCAAAGCACAGTGGAGTTAAGCTCAAGGAAATGTGACTTAGAAGACTGAATGCTAGATACGCGCATCATATCTCTTTTTAAGAGCATATCCTTGATCCTTGTTTTCCTGTGGAAGTTACTCGCATATTATCTTTTTATGCATATCCTCTCGGTCCCATTTTCGGTCCTACTTCTGTCGGGAGGTATGGCTTATTGGCTAGTAATACATGTCAGGGTTTGAAGGGGTCCGTTAGGTTGACTAAACCTTTTGGGCTTTTATGGAATATGGGTTGGGTTAGGAAAGGATTTCTTGTAATCCAAAAGGAGTATATCTTGCTTATCCTCCCGATCTCTTTAGCACATCTTTTGCTATCCATGTTTGTCTTGTTTATCTAGTTTATCGTGTTAATCTTGTCATGAGAATCTTAGGTAGAAACCCTTTGGTTGAAACATGTGTTTGAAACATGTTATGCTTGATGGTTGCAAGTGTTTGCAAGTGGTTACTCGTGGATGCATTATACACGATTAGGCACTAGATCGGCTCACACACTCCTCATATTGCATATGCATGAGTGTTTATGCTTAGTCATGGATGAAAATTGTGTGTTATCACATGGATGTTGCATATGGGTGTATGTTATGTGCACACATATAGATGATATACATTATGTTAGGAATTGCATACATATGGATTCATTTCACTAACACAATTTGCATTGATGATATTCGCATTAGATAAGTACATATACACACACCTTTGCATATGTTCATCCAGCATTTAGAATCTTGTAAGGACAATGATTGCTCGTGGATGATGTTTTGAGTAGATGGATGTTGGATGGTAGGATACATTCTTCCTAACTTGAAGATTTCGGGGACGAAATCCCTTAAGGAGGGGAGAATGTAACAACCCGTATTTTCAATAACCTGTTATAACATAAATTGAGGCAGAATTTAATTCTATAATCTGAATCAAGGGAAACGGGCTATGCCATTGCGTTCGTCTCGGAAAAATACGCGAAATAGAGTCTGAGTTTTCGAAAATCGGAGTCCGTATGAAGAAGATATGGACGAATGAAGTTAGGCAGAAAAACCGAAAACTAGCCAGAATGCACTGGCGCACTTGTGAAGTGCGCCAACACAAAAATGCACTGGCGCACTTGTGAAGTGCGCCAACACATTTTTACACTGGCGCACTTGGGATGTGTGCCCGTGTCGAGCCAGAAAACCTGCACAGTTTCTAGAGAGTTCTGTGGTTGGGTGCACCAGTTTGGGGTTTGGGCTTGGTCTTAGGGCTGGTTTCTGGAAGGTTCTGAAATCTAAGGGTCCTAATCTAATTTAGGGTTAATCTAAGGGCCTAAAACACTAGCCTAATCTATAAATAAGACCCTAACCTACCCTAAATCATTCATTATTAATTCTAGCAACTAAACTATGTCAAAATCAAACCTCTCATGGCCTCCACTCTCTTCATAAATTCCTAAATCAAATTTCTAAGAGATTTCCATGCATACAAGTGTATTTAGGCTTGTATGATCCTCTTTAGCTTGCATTAAAGTCTTGTTTCTCTATTGGCATCATAAAGGAGGAGTCTTGATCAAGTTTGCTTGCATTTTTGGGATTTAATTAGTTGCATAAGGGGTTTCTTACATTTGCTAAACTCATTTGAGTCCGCATAAGCATAGTAAGCCCTATTCCTTTCATACTTGAACTTTTAAGTTAAATGTATGATATGCAAGTTTTCTATCATATGTTATGCAAGTTTTAGTATGCAAGTATGATATGCAAGTTGCCATATGTCATGCAAGTTTTAGTATGCAAGTATGATATGCAAGTTGCCATATGTCATGCAAGTTTTATTATGCAAGTATGATATGCAAGTTGTCATATGCTATGCAAGTTTTGTATGCAAGTTTGATATGCAAGTTGTCATATGTTATGTAAGTTGATATGCAAGTTTATCATGTTGTAATATGCAAGTTGATATGCAAGTTTATCATGTTGTAATATGCAAGTTTATAGGCAAGTATGTCATGTTATGGTATGCAAGTATGTTATGCAAGTTTGGGTTGAACATTTTGTTCATGCTATCATGTTATGCATGCATATGAACACTATGCAAGTTAAAATGATGTTATGCATGCATATGAACTTTATGCAAGTTGAAACCATGTTATGTATGCATATGAACACTATGCAAGTTAAAATGATGTTATGCATGCATATGAACTTTATGCAAGTTGAAACCATGTTATGTATGCATATGAACACTATGCAAGTTAAAATGATGTTATGCATGCTTATGAATATTTTGCAAGTTGATAACAAGATATGCAAGTTTATGATCACATCTTTGTCTCATATGCCACCATGTTGAACTTGTGGCTTCAACACTTTTATGTCATGATTATGCAAAGTTCCCTCTTTCTATCCTTTATGCGCTATTGCGATATGTAAGCGATGGGATTGCGTTTGGGGTTGGGTAAACTTAAAAGACATAAAAACGTAAGCTTGGGAATTTACCTATTAAGTTAGGTCTACCCATTGGGAATTTACCTATTAAGTTAGGTCTACCCAATTGCTTGAAAAACTTGTAATGTGTTTTGGAAACATGGTGGACATGACACTTAGAAAAGATAAGTGTGACCAACTCGAGGTTGGGTTGAGTATGTAGCGTAAACCTACCCGGAACCGACCGGCTTAACTAGTTGCTACAAACAATAAGACCCAATGTGAGAAGTTGGTCATGTTGTACCTTGAACCCGAGGTTAGACCAAGTTGTGGTGTAAAGCTACCCGGACCCGCCGGCTTAACTAGTAACCACAACAAAGTCTAATGTGAGAGGTTAAGGCGCATTAATTAATTAATGCCTTGTGATTAGGGTTAAGTCATGGACCGCTGGAATACTTAACCAATGAAAACACGATGTGTTGGTAGGGTTAAGTCATGAACCTTGGGTACACTTAACCAACTTGGTACTTGAATGAGTTGGGTTAACCACGTTAACCCATTAAGGAAACCCTAGTTGCGTGGTCCTTTGCACCAGTAACCCTCTTAGTTGTATCATGACACCCTAGGGACTAGGCTAGGGAGGGGCACGATTACTGGGATGCCATGTAAGCGACCAAACGACGGCTGAGTAGGTGCGTCGGTGTGGGTTCAGGCGGGCCATGATCGTGCACATGGTCCGGAGTTGAAAAAGCAGGCACGGGCACCAGTAGGTTTAAACTGTGCGTGCTTGGTTTGTGTCGGTGGTTGACACCCTAGGACTTGATACACCCTAGGGTGGACCTAGCACAGTTTAGCTACACTTCGTAGTTGGGCCGTATGACACAGACACTTGACGAGATAGGCTTATAGGGAGCCGATCGACTAGACCGTGCTAGTTGCACCTTGGTTTGGGTCATTCTTGATGTTGGGCCAAACTTGGGCCTGGGGATCACTTCTTGTTTACACTTTGGACCTCGTATTGGGGTCACTTCATGTTATTGGGCCAAAGCTTGGGCCAAGAGATCAATACTCGTTTATTCAAGTCATGTTAGTTTACTAGTACACATGTGGTGCAAAACCTTAATCCTGATTATGCGATGACACCTTTATCTACCTTGATAGTTAATCATCATGCTAGTATGTTGTTATCCTTATGTTCATCCCTTGCTGCCCATACCAGTTAACTTTATCAGTTTACATTGATTGTAGTAGGGCTTACTCAGTCTTTTTGACTGACCTGTTTTCTTCCGCCTCTTTTCTTCCGTTTCCCCCCCCCCCCCAGGTTCTCAGGGAGGGAATACAGGAACCTAGCTTGGATTTTGGATTACTTGCTTGTGGGATTTCAGTACATGTACGCTTTCTACATGAAGCTAGCTATGGTTCTCACGTATTTTGGGGATAGCACTTATGTATTTCTGTTTTCAGATGATGTTGTTTTATCTAGACTTGTTTATTGGGAAAATTGATATTATGTTGTACCAGACTTGTTTTGAAATGGTTTAAATCTTCCGCTGTTTTATCTATGTTATTTACTCTGTTTACATATATACATATGTTCTTGTTCTGCCTTGATATATCATTTTGCATGTTTACCTGATTCAAACGCCCCTCCAACGTCAGTGCACTTGCAAGAGTGGTACTGGCGGAGGTGGGGTGTTACAACATGCACGGATACCAGTAGATCGGGACTGTGCACTCATGTTCATGGTGTCCAGGGGTTGACACCCTAGGGCTTGATACACCCGAAGGGTGGACCCGGCACAGTTCGACTACAATTATGATTGGGTCGTATTGACACCAACACGTGACGAGTTAGGCTTAGGGAGCCGATCGACTAGACCGTTTGGTTGGACCTTGTATTAGGGTCATTTCATGTTATTGGGCCAAAGCTTGGGCCAAGGGATCAATACTTGTTTATTCAAGTCATGTTAGTTTGCTAGTACACCTGTGGTGCAAAACCTTAATCCTGATTATGCGATGACACCTTTATCTACCTTGTTAGTTAATCATCATGCTAGTATATTGTTATCCTTATGTTCATCCCTGCTGCTCATGCCAGTTAACTTTATCAGTTTACATTGATTGTAGTAGGGCTTACTCAGTCTTTTTGACTGACCTGTTTTCTTTCGCCTCTTTTCTTCCGTTTCCCCCCCCCCCCCCCAGGTTCTCAGGGAGGGAATACTGGAGCTTAGCTTGGATTTCGGATTGCTTGCTTGTGGGATTTCAGCTCATGTACGGTTTCGACATGAAGCTAGCTATGGTTACCACTTAATTGGGGATAGCACTTATTTATTTCAGTTTTTCAGTTGATGTTGTTTTATCTAGACTTGTTTATTTGGAAAGCTATGTTGTACCAGACTTGTTTTGAAATGTTTTGAAATCTTCCGCTGTTCTATCTATGTTATTTACTCTGTTTACATATATACATATGTTCTTATTCTGCCTTGATATATCATTATGCATGTTTACCTGATTCAAACGCCCCTCCAAAGTCAGAGTGCTTGCCAGAGCCACCCTGGTGGAGGTGGGGTGTTACAGTGGCCAAAACCCAAACCGAGACACGGAAACGTTCATTAGGTAGCATAATCCCTAGTGGTCCTAGGTGGCATAAATCATAAGGGAACGCGCGATAGTTCATGGTAAGGAAACATAACGAGATCAAGGGTAGCAGTCCAAAATAACCTCAAGGATAAAGCGTTCACATGGGAAAGCCCGTATGGCCAACGGCAAAGGACTGAACTTATACATGGAAAGAAACATACGAGTTGGGGAAAACCTACATATGCTATATATATATTAGGTTGACATGGACCATTACATGACATTGGGCAAGGGACATTCATAATTAGCACAGGACGCGGGTTGGGATACTAGTACGAGAGGTGCAGAGCAAATATACATGTTAGAACCATGAGAAATATACAGGATAGATACCTTGGGATAGTATACTTGATAGAAACCTGACGATGTGATACCTTGATTTATCATGACACCGTAGTTTATCATGATATCTTAGTTTACCTTGCTACAGTAGTTCAGCCTGTTACCCTAGTTTAGTTTATCTATCTTGTCGTCATCCTTATGTTTACTTTCAGTTTATGCATGTCATGTTACCTTTACCTGTTTTTATACTGGAAGTAGATAGGACTTACCAGTCTTTATGACTGACCCCCGTTTTGTTTCGCCTCTTTGTCTTCCGTCCCCCCCCCCCCAGGTTTCAGGGAGGAAACACTGTTATCTAGTTCGGACTTCTTCTGCTTGAAGGTCATCACGCATGGCTTGGACTTTTCTTGGCTATGGCTACTTTACTGTTATACTTGGGGAATAATTTATGAAATGGTTTTATGCTTCTTTATTATTGCAAGACAGGTTTTGATGTATTCTGATGTAAAAGGCTTTAGACCTTATTTTATAAGGTAATGAAATTTGTTTTACTTCCGCTGTTTTATATATGTTCTGTCTTGTAATATTTCTGTGCATGTTTACCTCGATAATGCTTCACCAAACCTAGTACATTCCCTTTGTGAGTGACCCTAGCGGAGGTGGGGTGTTACACTTCCCTAGCCCGGTCGCTCATCCTTCCTTCTCTAGCTCGGTCGCTCGCTCCTTCTTCCACGGGCGCGCTTGCATTCACATGGATCAGATCTCGTTATAGTTGCTCCCCTAGGAATCGCTCGCTTCCTCACAGTCGCACTGCGAGTAACCGCTCGCTCCCCACAGTCGCTCTCCTAGGAATTGCTCTCTTCCCCACGGTCGCACTCCGTGGAACCGCTCGATTCCCCACAGTCGCTCTCCGAGGAACCGCTCGCTTCCCTACTCTCCTAGGAATCGCTCACTTCCCCACGGTCGATCTCCTAGGAATCGCCCGATTCCCCGCAGTCGCTCTCCAAGGAACTGCTCTATGCGTCACAAAACCTGCACCACTTTCCAACAACCAATTTTCGCCTCTTGACGGCGTTTTCAACCATTCTAGCTTTCCTATGCAACCACAAAACATTCCAAACAGTAATAGCAACATGTATAATCAACCATAAATACCAAAACAACAACTTGACATGATAATATGGATCAAACATACCCAAAACCCATGTTTTCCCCTAAATCTCCTTATTCATGATTTAACCATACGATTAGCAAAACATGTCCAATTTAACCCAAATTTATAACAGAGGCATAAAATAATATTTAAGAATTTCTGCATATTTTTCCATATTTTTATAATGCATAATTTCGTTAATTATCACTAATCACCCCTAATTAGCCATAATTAGAGAAAAACAATGCAAATCACTCAACTTAGCCACAATTAAATCTCAGATCTGAAGCTCTAACTGATATGGGTCTAATCCCTATGTGTTCCAGCAGCTCTACCTCGATCTCTATGCTAATCCGCTTTAATTTGATGTTGATTAGGCTAATATGTCATTAGAAAGTGATTCAGGATGAATTTAGAAGGTGGAGGCCATTGCTAGGGTTTAAGAAGTATAAGTGGCGACTGTAAAAATGACAAAGAAGGGTTTCTCTAACCCCTTCCAGCCCTTATATAACCGTAATCCCGAAATCCCTAGTGGGCCTAGCTGTTAGTTACCCTATTAAGCCCGATTAAGATGTTTTTCACCTTCCTAACCTTATTTCTAGCATACCTCCCAAACGGTAAATCCGTTTGATTAATATGACCACTTTACGGAAAGAGAAACCATCATCTGAATCCAATGGAAGTAGTTTCAGGTCAAAACTCCTTACCAATCAAAAGTTATAGGCAAAACAAGATTCACCAGGGGCAAAATAGTCATTTAAAAATCGGCAAAAATCGTGAACATGGAAAATGAACCTAATAGTCGCTTCCCAATGTTACATGACCATACGACTTCTCAAGAAAAAGAAATAAATATTCTACAATCATGTGATGCGTAGAATGCGGGTCGTTACAGTTTTAAAAAAGCATCTATGAGAAAAGGATAATTTAGTAATAGAATTTTATAGAAAAGTAATGGTGTATATTAAGTGATTTTCGGTGTATAAATAGAATTTGTCTAAGTTAGATTATCTGAGTTCAGCTGAAACATGAGCATGGGAATTGTAGGTTGTGTCATTCGATACTTTGATATGATATATAGATGTTTTGTTTATCTGGATTGTATCGCTTAGCCGTTTTTATCTATACAAAACACAATTGGTACATAACCCTTTTTAATACTTATGCGACTCTGCTAAAGTTAATATGAACAGACCGAAGAATTAACCTATGAGAAATCCTTGGTATTTCTTTGTACACAGTGTGATGGAAATGCATGTACGGTTCATTTGAATCAACTAAATTGTTTTTTGATTTTTTGGAACGTGAAAAAAGTTTACTTTGGTTTCTAAAAAGTTAAAAAACAAATTGTATAAATCGATATAAACAGCGTTTTAATCTATATTGTTCTGTGTCGATCCGAAGGAGATTTCAGTTTATGTTGTTCTGTGTGAATTATACAATGCGTATCTGAATAACAATTATCAAGTATGGCAAAATAACGCCCTTGTATCCAAAACCCCCTATCTTCCTGTACGCAACCAATCAGGACTCCCTGATTTCCACCTTTTGCAATTAAACCCTTTTTTCTCTGAGTTAATTGAAAAAAAATGTGAACCTCTAATTGGTTGGATAAAGGGGTTAGGGAATTTTGGGGATAGTGGATTTTCTCTGACCGGAGATATCTAGAACTACACTGTACACGGGTAGACAAGACTTCCAACAAGTCAAAATTTGATACACTAATATCAATTATGAACATTACAGTTAATGTAATTTAGTTGATAGCTATTCATCATCTTCTCCCATATATTTTTTCCAAATGATTTAAATTAACCATGTAAGATAGAAAGTGAATACAACAACTTGTATTCAAGCGTTAAGTCTAATGCTTCATGCATTGAAAAGGAGTTTCACTAAAAAAAATTAGAGGGCTTGGCAGACATGCACAGTGGAGTTGGACCCTTATTATGGACTTAACAAATAATCCACAATGTGTAAGTCTTTCAATTGGTTTTTCTGAATTTCCAAGTAGATAATAGTTTTAGTGGCAATTTAAATTTATATACAACAAAATAATGATAATCCTGCAACTCAATTGGATGGTTGTTCAAAACAGTGAACTGGTAGATGATTTATAAATAAATTAAGCGAAACTAAAATACCAATGCAAGAAACAAAATGCAAAGTGCAAGAACTCATGTTGGCAAAATAACGGCAAGGGAACCGCGGCTACTCAACTTCGTCTTCTTTTATATGTATCAGGTTTTGCTTCATTTTTCAAGAACTCATCCCAATCTTCTTGCCTAATTGTAGGTGGACAAATTCTTCAGTTTATCTTCATTATTGTCAATTTTTTCATAAAAAATTTCTCTTAACTCCTTCTTGTGTCTCCTAAGTGAGTCGGATATCTTTTTTTTTACAAAAAACCTCCTTTAGATGTGACCCTAATTCAAAATGTACTGATGAAATTAACATTTATTTACTTAAAAAAAACAATGTAACACAATATATTTATAGAGAAAATTTAATGTGGTATAAATCGAATTAACTTACCAGTGATTCACTCCAAATGTCATCTATATATTTTTGGGGTACTTTATCCCAACTTCCATATGAAATCAGCACATGAATTCGTATTAATTTACCAACTTAATTTCCTATTTTTCCAGCATTTTTTTAAATAGAATACCATATAGGTTTACATCAACTTTCTCGAATTGCGTAGAAGATGAATAAATAACTGAGTGGATTGACGGGTCTGCAACTTCTGACATTGTAACTCTGTAAATTTAAAGAAAGAAAAATCAAGTTAACAATGCTAAATACATGTAATATTGACCTTAGTTTTCAAAATGAAGTGGCTATTCTAAGGGAGAATTACGAAATATTTACACAAACAGCTGATTGAATGTCAAAACCTACATGTGTTTTTGGAACCTGACAAAACATTGAGCATTTGAAGAATAAAAATGTGCACCCAATGCAATATAAAAAAACATCTTTGATATTTGATATTAGATCTATGGTCTAATGTGGTCCTTTATATTTGATATTTCAATATAGGAATATTATTATAAACATTATAATATTATATATTCAGGATATTAAAAAGATATATCCAGTGTAAACATTATTCAACAACTCATATACAAAGCTATAATAAACTTGATAGAAACATGTATAATATAATAAGTGAATAAATTTTATTCCAATTACTTCTAAACATTATAGAATTGAACATTAATTACTGCCTTGCTTAGACTTCTAAACATTATATAATTGCACTTATTTGAGATCAAGATATAAAAATTGTAATTTCAGATTCATAAAACTGTAATAAAAAATAATGATCTTTGGAACTGAAGTGTCAAGAAAACATTCATACTGACTATATCCTAAATTCAACTCAATTCAATTAACAAATACATCTTATATAAACCTATGCATTTGACAAGGTCTTCCAACTTTTTATTGTCTTCAAAAGATGATTGATAGGTAATAGGAAACTCAATGTCATCCACATTTAGTCAACACGTGTATGCAAAACCACAAACCATTCATTATTTTTCAAATCTTTTGAGTAGAACACTTGACTTGCTTCCAATGCAAGAATAAATAGCTCATCTTTTACTCTATGATATTTAATTTTCCTAAGTTAATGGTAATCAAGTTTGAAATAGGATCTATCTTGCAACCATTGACCTTATCTTCGACCTTCACCCAATCACAATAAAAACTATTTGTTTAAATTTAATGTAATCCAACTCAATTATGTGTTAAGTAACTCCATATATTACATCATTTATGCTTCCTTATAATTTTTATCCTTTCCACTTGTTTACATTTTGTAATTTCTATCATACATACACCATTATCTTGTGTTACCATCTGCTCTTCGTAAGCTTTCAAGAAAAATCTAAGCCCATTCACTTGGTACTTCATATAATTACGCGCTTTGAATTTTGGTTCATTCGCTAACCGTCAAAGAGTTGAATCAACATCATTGATATTCACCAACTATAAAACATAATAAGTTTAAAAATATGATCGAAAAGGCGTATGATTTTCTTTCAATAACGTGACATATTTAAGATGATGTAATACATCACTGTAACCATAGAGTAAAACTTTGACATGCATCCACAGATGTAACCCCACTTCCAAATTGAGATTTGATACTTTTCGCATGGATGTCATACCTCCTGCGATACACGTTTCAAAACATGAATATGAGTTAATTTATAGTATTGGTAATTTAGGACAAATTCATGATCTAACTTATTTCATTCATCCATTCCATTATACTTATTAAGGACTCGTCTATGAACTTGTTCAAACTGCACTTGTGTTAAAGTTATGTCTCTACCATCATTTAGAGACATCTTATTAGCAAACTCATCATCTTCGTTTAAAAACTTTTCACGAGTATGTTTACGAGTGCCATCAATCTAGTTTGGCATGTACTTCATACTTTAAAGACTAGCTTCTTATACAATACATCATTTTACAATACACCCTTCAATTTATCTTTTGTTACACATGTATCTTTCATATGTTTTCATCAATTATAAATATGATTAATGGAAAATAACCAATATCTATTTAAATTAAACGATGATGTATAGTAAAAAAAAATTAGTTTTTTTATCTTATAAAATGATACATCCACCTATATCTAATAGGACCATAGATCAACGCTTCATCGGCTAAATGAACTATGAGGTGGATGCTAATATCAAAAAATGTAGGTGGAAATTGTTTTTTTCAACGCACAAATTGCTTCTTCTAAATTAGCTTTTTCCTAAAAAAGATGCTCCTTGTTGACCACCTTTGAACATACAATGTTAAAGAATAGACTTATCTGATGGATAACATTACGCAGATCCTTATGTTGTGGATAAGCATGTTGAAGCAATACTAGATGTAATTATTGCATTATGACGTGATAATCATGCGTCTTCATATTTATAAGTTCATGAGGGTTGATACTCACAATATTGTGGAAGCTAGAAGAGAATTTGCTAGGCACTTTCAAAATTTTCAAAATGGTGCAAAACTGTAGATTATCTTCTTTGCTCAACGTGAAAGTTGACTTTGGTATGATTATTTTATTTGCTTAAGGGTCTTCCATCACCCATAATTTATGTTTTATACCCATGTTTTTCATATCCTTGCATGCATTGATGCCATCTTTTTACTTGTCTTTATAGCCTATAACTGTGCTAATGAGATGTTCCATGGCATTTTTTTCCTATATGCATAACATCAGCATTATGTCGTACCAAATTTGCTTTCCAATATGGGAAATCAAACAAGATGGATCATTTATACCATGCAGAAACATTGCTAATCTCTTCTTCATCGATTTTTTTGGCTAATTTTTTTATCGACTTTCACCTTGATATTCGCTACCTTCTCTTCAACTTGAGAACCATTCAATGGTCATGGAGGATTGTGTTGTTCTTGTTTGTTATTAAAGTTTCTCTTATAGTCTTGAAACTTGTGATAAAAAGGAAGAAATCTTCGATGTCTCATGTAACACATCTTCTTACTTTCCGAAGTTAATAAGAATATGTGTCTTTTCCACAAAAAAGACATGCAAAATATCCATGAGTTGTGCACTCCGATAACGTCCCGAGTGCAGGGTGATCATGAATTGCCCACAATTCTCTAGCTCTCATTGTGAACTCGGATTTATTAAATAAGTCAAATGTGATGACTTCTTCCCATAACTACTTTAACGCATCTACCAATGGTTGTAAGTAAGCATCAATATTCTTTTCTGATTGTTTTAGCCTCGAAATCAACAATGTCAACATCGAATATTCTATTTTCATGCACATGGATGGTGGAAGATTATGTGGTACTACAATTACCGGCCAACAACTGTAATTCTTAGATAGAGAAACATGTGGATTGAAACCATCAGTTGTTATTCCAAGTGTGATATATCATGGCTCAACAACAAACATTTGGTTAAAAGAATTTGCAGATCGCTACTGAGATATGTTGCATGGATGATGCAGTACAATTGGACGTGACTTCCCGTGACCATTCCAAGTCATAACATCTGCTATCCATCGTACATAAAACAGTCTTCTCAATCTAGAAATTAGAGGAAAATTTCTCGATGTGTTTTGAGGTACTTTGGTGATTCTTTTCTCTTTATTGAATGTAGTCTTATATCTTGGTTCATTGCAAATTGTACAAGAAACTCTGTTTGCATCATCTTTCTAGTATAACTTGTGGTCATTAATGAATGCATCATAAGTATTGTACTCCATCCTTACTTGTTTAATCACCTTCTTCATGTCTGGATACTTTGGTGGTAATGTGTTGCTTTCATGGAGTAACTCTTTTATAAATTCAATGAGTGCAGTCATGTCATTGTCAAAAAAGTCATAGTGGATTTTCAAATTGTTCAGTTTCACAATGGCATACAATTTTGTTACCCTTTCTGGGCATAAAGTATTAAGTGGCTCTTTTGCACTAACAAAATGTGATTTATACTTCTCAATTGATTGGTCTAACAATCTGCATCAAACGTCGATGATTCCCCAATATTATCGAGCAATAGTCTTGTAGGATTAAAATGACAAAATTTATTGTCATCTTTGGTTAATCCTTCCATCCTTGTATGTTCAGACTCACCGGTGCTTATGGCATGATTAGCTATTTGTTTTTTCTTCTCTAGCAACTCTTCTCCATGAAAACGCCATACAATATATGATTGGAAAATTCCTCATCTAAGCAAGTGATAATGAATGTCATCTAATTTGATCTTTATTTTCATATTTTCCCATTGTGTGCAAGGACATGAATTGACTTCCTTATTACTGCCATTTTTACCATGAAATCAATAAACTTCTGCACTCCTTTCACATAACGTGCAGTCCTTTTTGATCAGATTCTTTCACCCATGATTTGTCTATATTATAGGACATTTTGCCCTGTTATATCACATATAATAAAATAATGAACATGGATAAACAAAGATCTCATCGTTTTCATATATTCTCTATATGAATGCAGTATTCATTCCCATATTTTTTATAGTTCTTGTTTCCAATAATAATTTAGATAAAAATCTAAGGCTGATGTTGGATTATTTTTTCAAATGCATTTAACATCTTTATAAACATGTTAGTATTGTTATTTTAAGGAGAATAAAAAATCCAACATTAACTCCTTTGCGAGAACCAATTCGGACCGTAGGCCCTTGTTTAGTTTTGGACCAACTTCTCCACTAAATTTTTTGGGATCATGCACTTATTTGATTTAACTTTACATGTTGGCCCTGTGTGTACTATATGATATTTGTTTCTTGCTAGTTTTCATGGTTAAAAGTTTGCATTCTATATTTTACCTACCGGCCTACATATTTAATTGGACTTAGCCCAAATGAATAATCGTGAACCCTACAACCCCTTTCCCTAAAGTAAAATAGATCCACGCAATTGCTCTTGGCATTTTCATGTCTAAGATGCTCCAATTCGTATCACCAATTTTTCAAATCTCATTGTTGCATGTGGACCAGCCTCCTCCTAAAAGTCCACGTTATGACGGCCCACTCGCTTACACATCATGAGGATCTCCTCCACTATTGAGGCCCAAAGCATCCCATGAGAATTTAAGTTGACGAACATGAATAAAATGTATTTCCTTCCCAACAAATAGCTTATCCAAACTATTTAAGGAACTTGGAGGATCTTGATTCTCGCTTGGTGGGGTTGAACCCATCTTCATGTAGTATGATATATACAACTTATAACTTGTATATAAAGTAATAATTAAAAAAAATCCCCTTGTAGTAAGAGAAGAAGTCCAACAAGGCATTCGTATGATACATTTACGCTCAAATAAAGTACCCTAGTATTTTATGGTAAAACTTACACATAAGTACATTTCATGTTTTCTCCATTTTCATTTTTTAGGAGCCGTGTCAATGTTTGTTTGAGTGAATTCAATTAACTATATTACAGGATGTTATTATTCTGAGGTTACTAGTCTGTTTTTACAATTTAAGACATGCAAAGTCAACAAGTTCAACCAAAAAAGTGCTAAAATCCCTCTGTGTCCATCCTTCTTCCTTGAACAATCAGTAAAAGAAATCCCATTGCCATGATAGATACAATGTGAAGCAAATCGTTAAAAGCATCGTTTAACTTGAAGTAATGTGTTAAGAAGACTTTTGTTATGCACTTAGAAATTATGTCTAAAAATGAACATTTAATTTTTTAACTTCAAAATTCCTAACAATTTGGACCTTAAAACTTTTGCATTTGCATATGATAGACGACCGGTAACAAAATTATGAAAAAAAGAAGATAACCGAAACAATAATTTATTACAACATCAGCATTAGTGAACAGTCCACGTTTACTTTTGTAAAAATCATTGTAAAAAATAACCATTATGATCATTTGGGATGAGCATGCATTACTTATAACTTGGGATGAACATACCTTTAACAACAATTCAACATTTGCAAGAAAAATAATATTTTACAATTCTTATTTTTTGCATAACCGACCAGTTTTTATAGTGTTCCGTAACACTCTTTTATTATGATTAATAATAAGATTACAATGTAGTACATGTGACTGTGGTTAGCAGTCAGCTAAATTTGGTGTTTAACATGGATCATCCATCGCCTACGAAGTTTATAGTGTTCCGTCCACTCTACCTATCAGGAATACAGCACTGAAACTAGCTCTAGACTACAATCCATTTCATACTCCATGCAGGGAGTGTATTGCATATCCTATTAAAAAATAGAGGAGATTAAGGGTGCGTTCTTAACGAACGAGAACGGGGTATTTGAGCGTGGCATTTAAGCGGGGTACTATAGCGAAGGGGGAATATGTTTTTAGCTACGAACGGGGTAATTAGTTGCGAATGGGATGAAGGCGGTACAGTAAAAAAAAAAAAAAAAAAAAAAAAAAAAAAAAAAAAAAAAAAAAAAAAAAGAGGGGTTAAGGTGGGACTTGAACTTGGGTTTGTCTCCAAGAAAGCACATGCTTCTACCAAACGAACTATGGTTACTTTCAATACTAAGTATGATCAGACTAATTAATTACCTTGCGTCGGACGCGACGCCAACTGGATAATTTCCAACGATGACAAATCGTTGCTGGAAGCGTGGTGGGCGACGTACTGGTGTCGGACGCGACCACAAACGGAAGCATGGCAAAAAATGCCTGCGAACACATCCTAAATTACATTATTGTTTTACAACATCCAAAGGACACTGCAAAATCCACGTGAAGCTCTGTAGCTACAGTGAAGAGCCACGAGCTGTAGAAGCTCCATTAACAAACTAGCCCGACTAGTGAAATGACTGGCAGATTACATAACAAAACATATGCAGTGTCCAAAAGCATAACCTTGTAAACCAGGGACATGGCCATAGTGGCATAGCAAGGCACAATGAAGCCACAAAATGTATTTCTCTCATCCGAAAGATAGCTAAGTTCAGCGCCGCAGCATCACGTGTATAGCCATCCAAAGATAAAGAAAAAAGGACCAAACTGTGCCAAAACAAACCGCAAAATTCCATGTTTCCAATCCGAGACGCAAAAACCAAAGAAAACTAACCAAACACCTCAACATTACAAGCAATTTCCAGAAAAAACAATACTGAAATACATGAACTACCAACTAGACGTATAACACAGTAAACACTGAAGACCCAAAATAATAGATAGAGGGAGTTGTTGCTCACCGTGAGACTCCACATTAGTGCCGACCTCCCTTCAAATGCCGAAGCCACCAGTTGAATAACTTGCGAAAGCAAGTAGTTGCCTGAAATGGTTTTGCACATAGGATGGAAGAGATTACAGAAGCATTTTTCAGGAAGAAGTGTGATGAAGAAATGAGGCAAAGAATTCGGGGTTATTTGGAACACAGATCGTAGTTCATGTAATAGGGAAGCCATACTCCAGAACAACAGGAAAAGTCTCGATTACCACACCCGACCAAATCTAACAACATCGATAAATCTGTCTTTCCAGATCCAAGACGAGCAGAAGACATTCAAACCCACAGGTAGTAAAACCAGCACCGTGAATTGGTCTAACCCGACCCATACACTCAAGAAGCAGGTCAGATCTGCCTTTAGTATACCACTTACAAATACGAAACTCAAAGGTAGATGAAAATGAGCTCAAGAGCATCAGTTAGACGAGGCTAAGCACAGCAAATCGAAAATTGAAGCATAAAATAGGGTTGATAGCTGGAGATTGGGAAGTTTGTTTCAAGCGACATGAGAGAAAGCTGGGTTTCAAAGCAGATAGGAGGAAGAATCGGAGAAGATTTAGAAGTATGGAAGCATGTTGAGGTGTTTAGGTTTAGAAATAGGATGGAAGAATTTGATGGTGGCTGTTGTGATATCAAGACCCCATTGCTGCCATGAAAACGAGCTGAAACCCTTTTATAATTCTTAAAACAGTTTTAAAATACTATTTTGCTGTAATTTAATAAAAAGATAAAAACTCAAATGATATACTATGCATAATTTATATTCACCTGTCTGTAAAATAATCAAGTGTATTACATGATATAATTCCTTTATATAATCTTCATGATCTGCGACCTATCTTAATGAATAAGTGGAAATAATACAAACACATAATATCTAATAACATGTTGCATGTTCATATCAACAAAACCATAACCAGTAATAAGTAAATGACAACCCAAATGTAAGAAATCAGTAATCAGCAGGATTAAAAATCAAATCGAAACAAATATTTTATTTTTCCTAGTCAATGGAAGGAATGCTAGTAGAATACAAACACCTAAATCAAACTAAAAAAAGAATTAGTAAACCATACCCTTATCTAACAAATCATCACTCATTAGCAATCGGTATTAACCAAAATTAAATGAAGAATGCAGCACCAATTTTAATCAAAGTTTAAATTAATTTTTTTTAACATGGATTAATAGAAAACTACCACAAGGATATGAAAAACGTTCACAAAAGCAATTCTAAAAGGGAAAGGCGCATGAAACTGAAAGAAACTACATATTTTTAGTTAAAGGGTTTGTGATTTTACTCGTTTTTCATTAAAAACACCTAAACTGGAAAAGATCATGGCCAGTGAGACAACAAGAGATTTCAGCAAGTTTTCCAATCGATATTACCACAACCAATCAGTTAATGTTGTGATTGAAATGATATTGATACTAGTTTACAATATTTTTGTTCGAATCAAATAACAGCGGTATAAACATAACTGAAATGGAAAAATAAACTTTACCATAGCCGCCAAACAGTCGAGAACTGCCCACAAGAGGAACTTAAGATGTGTACGAAGGATGGAAAATATCGAGGAAGCGAGTTTTAGGGCAAGAGACAATTGAAGGAGAGGATCAAGTGTTAGTTTTAAGGCGTGGGTGAAAAAAGTTGAGGGGGAATTATCGAAAAAGATGAAAAAGGAACGAGGCGTATTCAATGTTAAAGTACAGTGGATAAAAGGCATTTTAGAAGAAAGATGGGAGTTTGGAATGGTCTTAGACCATGATAAAGTTGTATAAGGGTACAAAATCCATGTGATTCTTTCGCAATGGATCAAAACACATTCAAAGTTGCAACGATTATAATCTGTTGCGAATTTTCCATCAGAAGTGTTGCAAAACAGCTATTCTGGTGTAGTGGCCCAAAGTCTTCTATGTCGGTCCATCGACGAGTGTTTGAGCATTTGCACTTTGACCGATCCAATTATCACCAAACTTTGCGCATGACCTGCTACTGATCCCAATAAGCCATGCACGAAGTTTGTCGCCCCTCGACCATCCATGACGGATCGACACTGGTTCATTGCCTATGGATCGATACCAGCCTATGTACTTAGAGAATTTTCTAATGAATTTTTTTTAGCACCACCCCGATAGCCTCAAAGCTTCTCTGCCAAGTTTCGTCTATATCTGATCATCTGGACCTTTGATTTTCTTTGTTCTTTAATTCTAAGTCCTACGACATACAATTCTAAATAAACAACTCACGCATAACATACAATTCAACCAATCAAATAGCAATTCATCCAATTTCAAAAATGAGCAATCATGCAAATGCACATAGACATGATTCGTATCATAATAATCACAAATCTTGCTTCGTCGACATTAAAACATATAAAACATGATGGATCCAGTGAATAACAATATATATAATAAAATTAGGTTATCCTAGGGAGTCTAGATCTGAGTTAAACGTGTATGATCCGATTTTAGGTGAAATTAGTATATAAGATGTTTGATCAACCTAATTAACACATAGATCCATAGTAAGCATGTGAGAGATCTCTATCCCTCACCAAAACCTAGATCCAAAGCTATATAGATGAAACCAAATCTAGAAAACAAGGAGATAATGAAGAAAACACTTGGGTTCAATGCAAAACAGCAAGTTGCGATCTCCGTTAATATAGATCTTGCCTTAGATGCGATATAGAATGATTTGAGAGAGAAATTAGGGTCAGGGGAATTAGGCTGAACTAGAGATATAAAAACGCTCAATCTAATGTGTGGAATGAGGAGAAAAACCCTAATTCTCTTCTGAAACCCCCTATTTATAATCTTAGGCCATTAGACTAATGGGCTCACTAAACGGTCGATTAGCTGTTAATTAACCCGTCCTACCGAAACAAAACTTAAAATAATGATTTCTCTAAGCCGCTGAGCCAAATATTTGAAGTGAGAACTCTATGAAATGCTCAACCACCATCCTGATCCAATGAGACCAATTACAACACCAAATTTGGTCCTAAACAAAAGTTACAGCTAAAATATTAAGTCATAAGGGTAAAATGGTCACAAAACAATTCAATAAAAATCGGGGACATGTCTTACACTTCTTTAGTAACATACTAAAATTCAGGAATGGTACGACGATTAAGGAATTAAGTAGAATTATTTTACAATCCTCTGATACGTAAAATACGGGTCGTTACAATACTATATCCACTGATATATAGTATTTTACATTGTACCTGATGTTTGTATGTTCTATGTCTGTATTGCTGTTCTGTGAATTGCAAAAAAATTCTTTGGTTATGTTTTGTTCTGGATCGATCTTACAGCCATCGTAGTATATAAACATTTATTATGTTGATCCACCTAAAATTTGAAAAAATCATTCTATCAATGTAGTTAAGACTTTTGCAATAAAAATGTTGCAAATGGTAACTCATAACCAGCTTTATTCTCCATATTAACAGACGGTATTACTCTGATACTCTTCGATAATATGAGTCTCAAGGTGGTGGAAGTTGATATGTTTCTTCTTGGATCTCTTTTCTCTCCAGGAAGAATTTATTTCTCTAGTTGACAAACCTGTCTTGGGTATTTCTGGCTGCGAGCCACCAGGTGGAAGGATAACTTGTAAGGGATCGACTGAAAAGTCCCTGAATCGACCTTGATCTAAAAAGAATTCCTTCTTGCAATGCCTTCGGTTATGACACGCTCAAAGAACCTAGTTATCCGGATTCCCCAGTACAGAGCACATCATTACCACCTTCAACATCAGACTCCTTGGTTGGATCACCAATAGGGGCACTCGGGTTTTGTTTGCCTCTTTTGCTTTCGTCTCAGGAGCCATTTTAGCTTGCATTGTACCTAAAGTAGAAAGAGCAACAATTGTCCATCCTCCTGGAATAACAAGTCTCTCTTTTGGTAATTCCATAACCTAGCGATATACTATGATAACTTTCTAAAACCCGGAAGGAACTAGAGAAATACCTTTGAAGGAGCCATTGCTAGGAGTTGTAGGAGTTTTTGTTTCAGGAATTGGAGTTGGAGGCTTATGTAAACCAAAGCCTTAGTCATCTAGGTTCTACTCCTTGACTCTCTCGGAGCTCTGTTCTGAAGTAGGTGGGACAATATCATGTGTTGCAGATGGACATGCAACGTGAGTGGGTTGGAGAATTGACTGAGCATATGTGGTTTCTCCTTAGCCATGCTAGAAGCCCCTCCATAACAAATTTTCCTTTGACTCGGATCCGCTTTGCATCTTCCTCTTCTTTCTGTAGTTATTTACGTCTTGCCAAGATTTCAAGTCCATTGCCCTTCAAATATGTAACAACCCGTATTTTTATAACATGTTAAAATCATAAATCAAGGAAGAATTAAATTTTAAAATAAGAATCAGGGGAAACGGGTTGCGCCATTGCGTTCGTCTCGGAATTCTACATGAAATCGAGTCCGAGCTTTCGAAAATCGGAGTTCGTATGACCAAGTTATGACCCTCAGAAGTTTTAGAAATTTAAATAAAATAAAACAACTCGAAAATAAAGCCAGAAATTCGAAATTCAAACCCAGAGAAGGCTGGCGGGAAAATCCCCGCCCATATACCCAGGTCGACTGGGGAGTCGACCCCCCCCACCAGGTCGACTGGGGAGTCGACCCCCCCCCCCAACCAGGTCGACTGGGGAGTCGACTGGGGTGTCGACCTCCCCATGACCAGGTCGACTGGGGAGTCGACCTGGGGGTCGACCTGGCCCCTTTTTCCTGATCCGAGTCTTTTTTGTATTTTTCTGAATCTAGATCTATTTTCTAACCATATTCGTGACTCTAATCCTATATAAACTCACCCCTAGCCTCATTCTCTCCACACCATTTCATTCTGTCCTTATGTTGCTTCTGAGATAATCAAAATAATAAGATAAAAAGGAAGAAAAAGGACTGCTTCTTCTCCATCAAGACTACGCTTAGAGATTTGCAAATTGGGGGATTTCAATTAGAACACGATCAATCAAGTAGAGATTCAACAATCAAATTCTGCTTTCTAATTCTCGATCCACGCACTGTAAGTTCTAGTTACTTTTAGATGAAAACTATAAACTTGATATGGGCATGTTATAAATTGGAATTTGATATACGTATGATTCATATCTATTCTTATTCTTCTTGGATCTTGACATTTGGGAATATTTTTTTGAAATCAGTTTGGGCCTATTCGCATTATAAATCAAACTTTATCATGCCTATGACATTGAAACCATTATTAATGGCCAAGGACTATGACTGAGAACATAAGACTATGCCTATGCCTGAGGACATAAGACCATTGCTTATGACTATGACAAGGACAATTGTGGCTAATCACCTATGACTCGTGACTATGAATTACTGCCTATGATTATGAATATAAGACTATGACCATGACTTTGAAACTATTACAGTTAATTGCCTATGACTATTAGGGTAGTTGCCTAGAACTCTTTTGGATAATTATCCATGACTATTGTATAGCTATTGTGGTTAATTTACTATTATAGTTGATTGCTCATAACACTATAGTTGAAAACCATGTTAAACACCGAATTGGCATTTAATTGGATCCCATACCTAGGGTGTGACTTTCTTAGTTTATCCGTTATTATGTACACCAAAAACCATTGACCCATTATCCTTGTATTTGGCTTGCTTTTGCATGCCTATTCTTTTATGTCAAGTTTTTATCAGGACTATCACCTTGTTTTGCTAGATTTGAATCCCTGTTAATTTCTATATGCCAGTGATGTTGTAACCGATTATCTCAAGTTATATCATGCCAGTCTTGTAATCTCTTTTATCGTTTTATGCTTGTCCCTTCTGCCTATCATAGTTTTGATGTTATTCCCTTTATCTCTAGATTTAGATTTGCTTGTAATTTAGATCGATTAACATTTACATGCGATGGGAATACGATTTGGGTAGATTAGGAAAAACATGAATTGGTTATAAACATGAATCACGAACTTGATAATAGGCATAAGTTGAAACATGAAACTTGACACGAACTTGACATGAAACTTGAACATGGTCATGACACTAGAATGAACTTGAAAATGGCCAACTCGAGGTTGGGTTGAGTTTGCAGTGTAAATCTGCCTGGAACCACCCGACAAATCCAGTTACTGCAAACAATTGGATCCAATGTGGGTAGTTGGTCATATCGCGCTTGAAACCCGAGGTCAGACTGAGTTGTGGTGTAAATCTGCCCGGAACTGCCCGGCATATCCAGTGACCACAACAACAGGTCTGATGTGAGAGGTTGGGGTGCATTAATGAATTAAATGCCACATGATAGGGTTAAGTCATGAACATGAAAGACAACACTTAACCAACTTGAAACATGATTGGTAGGGTTAGGTCATGAACTTGAACGACAACACCTAACCAACTTGACACGTGAATTGTAGGGCTAAGTCATGAACTTGAATGACAACACTTAGCCAAGTTTGACATGACACGTAGGCGGGTTAAGTCACGAATTTAAATGACAACACTTAACCCATTGGACGGAAACCCTAGTTACGCGGTCCGTTTTAGCAGTAACCCACTAGATGTACCATAGTACCCTTGAACTAGGCAGGGTAGGGCACGATTACTGGGCTGATTGTAAGCAACCAGAACGATGGCTGTGTGGGTTCGTCAGTGTAGGTTCAGGCGGGCTATGGTCGTGCACGTGGTCCGGAGTTGAAATAGCAGGCATTGGGCATCAATAGGTTTATTTGTACATGCTTGATTCGTGTCAGGTGGTTGGCACCATAGGGCTTGATGCACCCTATGGTGGACCTACCACAGGTGACTACATTTGTGATAGGGCCATATGACACAGAAACACAACGAGCTAGAGCTTGTAGGGAGCCGATCGATTAGTGGATCGTTCCGTTGGACCTAGTAATGGGTCATTCACGATTTTGGGCCCAGGGATCATTTCATGATTAATACTTGACATAGGTTGGGCTACTAGTACAGTTGGTGCAGCGAACCTTGAACATGCGATGCTATACTTGACCTATACTTGATTCATCATGTTATCTTAGTCTATCTTATCCATCTTGACATCATACTTATGTTTACTTTCAGTTTATAAATGTCATGTTACCTTTACCTGTTTTTATGCTGAAAGTCACTTGGACTTACCAGTCTTTATGACTGACCCATTTCCTTTCGCCTCCTTTTCTTTCGTTTCTTCCTCCAGGTTCTCAGGGAGGAAACACTAGCTCTTAGCTTGGATTTAGCTTGCTTCTGACAGCTCATGTACGGTTTGGTCTTGAGCTATGATATGGCTGCACTTCTGCTATGTTTGGGGAATAATTTACTTTTGTTATCTTAAGTTTATGCTTCTTTATCTAGAACTTGATGTAATGGAATAATTTGTACCTTGGATATATGAGGTTTTGACTTTTTACTTGAAATTAATAAAAATTGGGTTTTTAATTTCTACCGCTGCTTTATTTATGTTCTGCCTTGTGATATCTCTGTGTATGTTTACCTAGATAATACTGCACCAAAACTAGTGCATTCCCTTTGTGAGTGACCCTAGCGGAGGTGGGGTGTTACATTTGGTATCAGAGCAGAAGGTTACTAGACTGGGCAAAAGCATTTAAAAACTTTTTGAAACTATTTTCAAACCGTTTATAAAGAAGTATTTTTCAAGAAAAGTCTTATTTTATTTAAAGGCTATTCCCCAAAAGCCATTAGCATTATCCTTTGTTTCCTCGTTTGAATCTCTTTTCCTTTCTTTTCTCCATCTGTAGTCTCATTAGTTATTACCTGCGTCTAATCTTCTTTCTAGATTCATAGAGGGTTTTTCGTACGATGGAGATAGTTTCCATGAGGCTTGTTAACATGTTACATAGGGAAGGTATGAGTGATAAGTTAAGGCGAATGAGTCTCAGAACGAGAAGAAAGACTTCCAGAAGGGAGGCGAGAACAACAACAACAGTAATGACAACAAGACACGTGAGAAAAGAAAATGCAACTTCTGTGGTATTGAGGGGCATATAGTCCAGGATTGTAGAAAGAAGAAGATGAAGATGGGAGCATGCTTTCAGTGTGGTGATACTGGACATATCAGCAAGAATTGCCCTAAGAAGCAAGGGCAAGCCCCGCAAGCAGGATCTTCTGGGGGTACATCTTTAACTTCTCCTCCTTGATGCTTTGTTTTATCTTGCTTATCTTCTCGATCCTATCTTGAGAACCTTAGGTAGAACCATATGGATGGAAACATGTATTTGAAACATGTTATGGTTGATGTTTGCAAATGGTTGCAAGTGGTTGCATAACACACATTAGGCACTAGATCGGCTCAGACACGTTTTCATATTGCATATGAATGAGTGTTTATACTTGTTTATGGATGAAATTGAATGTGTTATCATGTGGATGTTGCATATGGATGAATGTTTGTGCACACATATAGTGTTTCTGTGACTAGGATTATTTGCATACATGTTGGATTCATGACACTAAAAATATTTTGCATTAAGAAGATCAAACAGGCCTAATCATTTGCATTATATAAGGAACATATACACACACTTTCTGCATATGTTCATATAGCATTAGAAATCTTTTAAGGACAGTGATTGCTCGTGAATGATGGTTGAGTAGATGGATGATTCGATGGTAGGATATATTCTTCCTAATTTAGAGATTTCGGGGACGAAATCCTTTAAGGAGGGGAGAATGTAACAACCCGTATTTTTATAACATGTTAAAATCATAAATCAAGGCAGAATTAAATTTTAAAATAAGAATCAGGGGAAATGGGTTGCTATTGCGTTCGTATCGGAATTCTACATGAAATCGAGTCCGAGTTTTCGAAAATCGGAGTTCGTATGACCACGTTATGACCCTCAGAAGTTTCAGGAATTTAAATAAAATAAAACAACTCGAAAATAAAGCCAGAAATTCGAAATTCAAACCCAGAGATTGCTGGCGGGAAAATTCCCGCCCATATACCCAGGTCAACTGGGGAGTCGACCCCCTAACCAGGTCGACTGGGGAGTCGACTGGGGTGTCGACCTCCCCATGACCAGGTCGACTGGGGAGTCGACTTGGGGGTCGACCTGGACCCTTTTTCCTGATCCGAGTCCTTCTGTATTCTTTTGAATCTAGACCTATTTTCTGACCATATTCGTGACTCTAATCCTATATAAACTCACCCCTAGCCTCATTCTCTCCACACCATTTCATTCTGTCCTTATGTTGATTCTGAGATAATCGGAATAATAAGATAAAAAGGAAGAAAAAGGACTGCTTCTTCTCCATTAAGACTACGCTTAGATATTTGCAAATTGGGGGATTTCAATTAGAACACGATCAATCAAATAGAGATTCAACAATCTAATTCTGCTTTCTAATTCTCGATCCACGCACTGTAAGTTCCAGTTACTTTTAGATGAAAACTATAAACTTGATATGGGCATGTTATAAATTGGAATTTGATATACGTATGATTCATATCTATTCTTATTCTTCTTGGATCTTGACATTTGGGAATATTGCTTTGTAATCAGTTTGGGCCTATTCGCATTATAAATTAAACGTTATCATGCCTATGGCATTGAAACCACTGTTAATGGCCAAGGACTATGACTGAGAACATAAGACTATGCCTATGACTGAGGACATAAGACCATTGCCTATGACTATGACAAGGACAATTGTGGCTAATCACCTATGACTCGTGACTATGAATTACTGCATGTGATTATGAACATAAGACTATGACCATGACTTTGAAACTATTACAGTTAATTGCCTATGACTATTAGTGTAGTTGCCTAGAACTCTTTTGGATAATTATCCATGACTATTGTATAACTATTGTGGTTAATTGACTATTATAGTTGATTGCTCATAACACTATAGTTGAAAACCATGTTGAACACCGAATTGGTATTTAGTTGGATCCCATACCTAGGGTGTGACTTGCCTAGTTTATTCGTTATTATGTACACCAAAAACCATTGACCCATTATCCTTGTATTTGGCTTGCTTTTGCATGCCTATTCTTTTATGTCAAGTTTTTATCACGACTATCACCTTATATTGATAGATTTGAAATCCTGTTAATTTCTATATGCCAGTGATGTTGTAACCGATTATCTCAAGTTATATCATGCCAGTCTTGTAATCTCTTTTATCGCTTTATGCTTGTCCCTTCTGCCTATCATAGTTTTGATGTTATTCCCTTTATCTCTAGATTTAGATTTGCTTGTAATTTAGATCTATTAACGTTTACATGCGATGGGAATACGATTTGGGTAGATTAGGCAAAACATGAACTGGTTATAAACATGAATCATGAACTTGATAATAGGCATAAGTTCAAACATGAAACTTGACATGAAACTTGAACATGGTCATGACACTAGAATGAACTTGAAAATGGCCAACTCGAGGTTGGGTTGAGTTTGCAGTGTAAATCTTCCCGGAACCGCCCGAAAAATCCAGTTATTGCAAACAATAGGATCCAATGTGGGTAGTTGGTCATATCGCGCTTCAAACCCGAGGTCAGACTGAGTTGTTGTGTAAATCTGCCCCGAACCGCCCGATATATCCAGTGACCACAACAACATGTAACACCCCGCAAACTCTATAACTGTGAAACTCACAGATTAAAGTATAATTAATTTCAAATCAAAGAACTAAGGGAAACGGGATACGCCATTGCGTTCGTCTCGGAAAAATACGCGAAATAGAGTCTGAGTTTTCGAAAAACGGATATCGTATGAAGAAGTTATGGACGAACGAAGTTGGGCGAAAAACCGAAAAAAGGGCCAGAATGCACTGGCGCACTTGGGAAGTGCGCCAGAACAAAAATGAACTGGCGCACCTGTGAAGTGCGCCAGTACATTTTTGACCTGGCGCACCTGCCAAGTGCGCCCAGTTCAAAAATGACCTGCTGGCCAGGTCTGGTCTAGCCCTGGCTGGCCAGGTCGGTGTGTGGTCGAATTTCTGTGGTCTGCTATGTCATTAGGGCTAGGTGGCGAGTTTTTATTGGTCTCTCTTCCTAATGAATGGCTACGATCTAACCTAGCAACATCAATGGTCCTAATCAATTCCTAACCTCTATATAAACAACCCTAGACTAAACCCTAATCTATTCATTCAAAATAAGATTATAGCCGCCATTTTGCTGAGGAACGACAAAGAGTAGCCGCCGACTAGAGAGAGAGTTAGGAAGAAAGTTCTAAAGCCTAAAGCAATTCAAGCAACCTAAAGCTAATCAATTCAACAAAGGAATCGTGTCTCTTAATTAGAGAATTCGCCGCAACCATTGTAAGTAGAGTATTACTTTGGTATAATAAACAACTGTGTTGATGTGTATGCTTGAATTGTGGCAATGGAAGTAATTCGTGTTTGTGCAAAATTATGTTATTCATTATAAAGAACTACACGCGGTAGTTCTATGCAAATATACGTTTGGAATATTGCGCAAATTATGTAATCTATGTTGAAGCTACATGTATGTAGTTGAGTGAAATTTATGCAAGTTTGGGGCTTTGTTATTATGTCGTCATGATGTATACTTTGTGCATAAATCGTTTTGCAAGCAATTGAGATTAGTTTGGTTGTTATAGTTCATATGAAACTATGTTGGAATTTTGACACCTTAATCCATGTATTAAGTCATGCTTATGAATATGGCTAGGCTATGAATGATATTTGGCATAATTGAAATCTATGATTAAGTCTATCTTGTTTAAAAGAGTCATATGATGACATATGTGAGACATGGCTAGGTTAGACTCAAAAATCCCTTTTTGCAAGTTTAAAGCAAACACCATGATTAGGAATATTTATGCATAAGTATATTTATACCATCGTTATGTGATTAGACTTAAACCATGATTAAGTTGAACTATGCTTTTGTGTTAGTAACAAAGTATCCCCTTTGTAAACATGTAGAAACCTTATGAACATGACTTGTTTATGTTTATGCCATGAACAAATTGAACTTTACCTATGACATGCTTATGTTTGACATTATGCCATGTTTATGCTAGAAGTATTTATGCCATGCTTATGTTTGACATTATGCCATGCTTATGCTAGGAATATTTATGACATGCTTATGTTTGACATTATGCCTAAATAAGAATATAGGTTCATGTTGTAGTTAAACCTATGCAAGTTCACATGCTTTGATTCATGTCACCTATGTTACCACTATGCAAGTACACCAATTTCTATTTTGTATTTCCAACGTCGTATTGCAAGTTCATGCGCTCACCTTCCCCTCTCTGTGTATACGCCATAAGCCTCCCCTTTTCGCATGGCTAAATTGGGCTTTAAAAGGCTAAGCCCAATATATATATAAACGGACGTGTAAAACGGGGGAAAATAACGTTGGGTTAAAAATAAATTAATGAATGAAAATATAAAATAGAAGGGCCCAAATTCAAGTATGGGTTGGGCCCGTGATTGGTGTAACCTTTACACCATTAACTTAATAATGGGCCGCAAATATTTACATATAAATAAAGAAGAATGACAAGATATGTAAATGTAGAACATACGATGTGTTTAACCCGAGGTTGGATTGAGTTGTGATGTAAACCTGCCCGGAACCGCCCGGCTGTCCAGTAGTCACAACAATACCTATCCAATGTGGGAGGTTAAACATGGAGCCCAGCAAGGACCCGAGGTTAGACTGAGTTGTGGCGTAAGACTTCCCGGAACCAACCGGCAATAGGCAGCCACAACAATACCTGTCTAATGTGAGAGGTCAGGGCCTTAATAAGACAATTAAGGCTGAGTCAGGATTGTTAGGATTAAGTGAACTAAAGACTTAATCAAAATGGAACATGCTAAACTAAACAGACTGGTGGGGTTAGGTAGGAAACACTTAACCAACTTAGCATGTTGGCTAGAGATAGAAAACCTAGTAACAGGGGATCCTTTTCAGCAGTAACCCTAAAAGGTGTATCAGGATACCCTGAAACTAGGCAGGGTGGGGCACGATTACTGGGCTGATTGTAAGAGGTCAAATCGACGGCGGTGGTGTAGCAGTGTAGGTTCTAACGGAGTGCGGGCGTGCACACACTCCGGCGCAGAAAAATAAGGCACTGGACACCAGTAGCATACCTGTGCACTCTAAGGTTGTGTCGGGTTGCCACTATGGGACTTGATACACCCCATGGTGGGACCAGCATAGGTAACTACAGACATCGGGGGCCGTAAGACACATGTAACTATGCGAGTAGGAGCCGATCATCATTGAATGGATCACATCACCCTGATTATGGGGTGCAAATTGGAAACTAGTTTATATGGGTTCAGAGATTAACATGGGGTACGATAGCATATTCGACCCTAGATAACTTAACCAAGTTCATAGTGTTTGCCCACTTCCTGTATTACTTATCATACCCAGTTCTTTATTCATAGACAAAGTAGTACTAGACTTACTCAGGCTTTATGTCTGACTCTATTTTTCTTTCGTCTTCTTTCTTCCGTTTCCCCCCCCCCCCCAGGTCCTCAGGGAGGGAACACAGCAGCTTGACCAGCCTCAACATCCAGCTTGAAGAAGAGAAATGTATTGCTTGGACTTTCCTGTTTTGAACTATGGCTTTGGACAATCCACCAAGGGGCTTTTGCAGTTTATCTATGTTTTATTTATGCTTCTTTAAATAATGTACTCAAGACAGATTATGAAAGTGTTATGTTATGTTTTTGGAAAGGATGTTGTTGTAACACGTATTTGACTTAATGAAATAAAGTTTGTTGTTCTTCCGCTGTTTTACAAATATGTGTTCTTATAATCTGTCTTGTATATCTGTGACTTGTACTTATAAACCTCCACCAAAATTAGGGCATTCCCTTTGAGAGTGACCCTAACGGAGGTGGGGTGTTTCACTTGGTATCAGAGCATAGGTTTACCAGATAAGATAAAAAGTTTTGAAAAATTATTTTCAAAAAGGAAATTTAAAGAAGCATTTTTAAAAGAAAAATATTATTTTATTTTTAAAAGGCAAAGTCCACTCCCCAAAGCCATAGGAACTATCTCTTATCCTTCGTTTTGAATCTATCCTTTCGGTTTTAGCATGTCTGGAGACCTTACTCCCCAGCTGCTAACGCTTTCACTCCTCCTCCTCCACGTGAACCAGCAAGCGGAAGAGTCCCAGAGTAGGAAGACGAATAATAGTCAAACAAGAAAGGATCGTAACAGTAATAATAAGAAACGAGAAAAAAGGAAATGCAATTTTTGTGGTACGGAGGGGCACATAGCCAAGGATTGTAGAAAGAGGAAAAGAAAGCAAGGTGAATGTTTTCATTGTGGGGAGACTGGACACATCAGCAAAGACTGCCCTGAGAAGACAGACTTTGAGAAGGGCAACAAGTCCCGAGAGAAGAGGAAGTGTAAATTCTGTGGCAAAGTGGGGCACTTAGTAAAGGACTGCCGGAAAAAGAAGGCCAAGGAGAATGGTGGGTGCTTTTCTTGCGGAGAGACAGGCCACAGGGCTAAGGACTGCCCAAAGAAACGAGGACAGGGGCAGAGGGCTGGATCCACCCCAGGGACACAGGTTCATGTGCTGGAAGCGCCACCTCTGCAACAACGAGGTACAAACACTTCTGTAGAAAGTGTAGTTTATCTTTATGATCACCCCGTTCGCACTTTGTTTGATTCTGGCGCATCACACTCCTTTATCTCGTCTGCTCTAGTAGAATCTCTGCACCTAAAAACTAGTATAGTAGAGGACCCCTTAATTGTTTCAAACCCAATTGGGGGCCCAGCTCATTTGTCTATGATCTGTGTGGGATTGAAAATTTCTATTCTAAGTGTTGAATTTCAATGTAGTGCCTTTGTTTTGGGCTTTTCGGGGTATGGTTTGATTTTGGGTATGGATTGGCTATCCCGTAATGGGGCCATCCTTGATTGTGAGAAAAAGGGTTGTTAGGCTCCTAACCCAGCTCGGTAATACTTTGGAAATTTCTTGTAATCCCTCGTATGCGGTTATGCTTAGTTATCTTGAATCGCTAGATGCCTCTGTTGAAAACTTGCAATCAGTTAGAGTGGTCCGGGAATATCCGGATGTCTTTGAAGAGGTGAAGGGCTTGCCTCCGAAGCGGGAAATAGACTTCCGCATATATCTTGTAGATAATGCAAAGCCCGTTGCGTTGCCGTTAGACATATGGCTCCACGAGAAAGGAAAGAGCTCAGTAAACAGATTAAAGAGCTTCTAGAAAAGGGGTTCATTAGGAGGAGCATTTCAGAGTAGGGCGCTCCAGTAGTGTTCGCCACTAAGGCTGAAGGTTCATTTCGCTGATGCATGAATTGTAAAGAATCACCTTAGTAAGTACATTTGGCAACATAGTTGACATTTGTTTATTTTCAAGAGATAATTCATCTAAGTGGAATACCTTCTAGTAAGTGAACAAGATCCAAGATTCACTAATGAATTTTGGAGAGCTTGCATGGAACCATGAGTACGCAGTTAAGGCTTGAGCCAAGTATACTAGAAGGAGAATAAGTGAAAGAGGAACGAGAGGCAAGGGTTCCAACTCATATTTTGGAAACAAGGATTAAGAAGCTACGAAATTGTGAAGTTATAGACGGACAAAGCATAATGGAGTTAAGCTCAAGGAAGTGCGACTTAGAAGATTGAAGACTAGATTCGTGCATAATATCTCTTCTTAAGAGTATATCCTCTCGGTCCCATTCTCAATCCAATTTCTGTTGCAAACCACATAGGGAGTATGACTCATCTGTTAGTAACACATGTTGGGGCTCGAAGGTGTTCATTGGTTTGACTAAAGTTTTTGGGTTTTATAGGATACAGATTGGTCTTAGGAAGGGACTCCCTTATGACCTAAAAGGAGTCCATCATGCTTAGTTGCCTAGAATCATATATGGTGGTTGGGTTGAGTAATTCTTTGGGTGTCAGTCTGATGTTGATTTCGGTCTTCGGGGCTGATGCTTAGAGAGTTCTTCTCCTAATCAATATATATGTGGCATAGGTTTTCAGTTTTGACATTGCCTAATAGGCACAAAGTTTTTACTTGCTTCATTCGACTATACCTTTAGATAGGAACAATTGGGAAAATGTCCTATAGATTAGAGCTACCCGAGAAGTTGGCTGGAGTCCACAACGTTTTTCACGTCTCACATCTCCGAAAATGTCTGCATGAGTCTGCTGAAGTGGTAGAGCCAAATATCCTCGAAGAGGCCGAAGTGGAACGCGAAGCAACCATAAGAAAAGTTCCAACCCGCATATTAGGAACGGAAGTGAAGAAGCTACGCAACCGCGAAGTCAAGCTCGTCAAAGTTCAGTGGAGCGACGCCGAGGGAGACGCGACTTGGGAGACTGAAGCTAAAATCCGTACTGCCTACCCTTTTCTGTTCGAGGGTACATCCTTGATCTTTCACTTTCCTTAAGTTGCGCTTTTATCTTTTTAGGTATATTTCCTCGACCGTATCTTTTAGGTAGAATCTTTTTGGATGGAAACATGTAATTGAAACATGTTATGTATGATGGTTGCAAGTGGTTGCAAGTGATTGCTAGTGGTTGCTCGTGGTTGCATATACACACACAATCTAGGTTTTAGATCGGCTCAGTCACTTCATATTGCATATGCATATATGTTTGCACTCGTATATGATTGAACTTTAATGTGTTGTCATATGGATGCTGCATTTGTATTGAATGATTGTGCACTCATGTAGAATCATGAATAGAAAAATTTGCATACATAATGGATTCATGGCACTTACATAATTCGCATTAAGGAGGTCAACTGAATCAGTAGACCGCCTGATTTTGCATTAGATAAGTTCATGTACACACACACTTTGCATATGATCATGAAGCATTAGAAGTCTTTTAAGGACAATGGATGCTCGTGTTTGATGGATGAGTAGATGGATGATTGGATGTTAGGATATACATTCCTCCTAACTTGAAGATTTCGGGGACGAAATCCTTTTAAGTGGGGGAGAATGTAACACCCCGCAAACTCTATAACTGTGAAACTCACAGATTAAAGCATAATTAATTTCAAATCAAAGAACTAAGGGAAACGGGATACGCCATTGCGTTCGTCTCGGAAAAATACGCGAAATAGAGTCTGAGTTTTCGAAAAACGGATATCGTATGAAGAAGTTATGGACGAACGAAGTTGGGCGAAAAACCGAAAAAAAGGGCCAGAATGCACTGGCGCACTTGGGAAGTGCGCCAGAACAAAAATGAACTGGCGCACCTGTGAAGTGCGCCAGTACATTTTTGACCTGGCGCACCTGCCAAGTGCGCCCAGGTCAAAAATGACCTGCTGGCCAGGTCTGGTCTAGCCCTGGCTGGCCAGGTCGGTGTGTGGTCGAATTTCTGTGGTCTGCTATGTCATTAGGGCTAGGTGGCGAGTTTTTATTGGTCTCTCTTCCTAATGAATGGCTACGATCTAACCTAGCAACATCAATGGTCCTAATCAATTCCTAACCTCTATATAAACAACCCTAGACTAAACCCTAATCTATTCATTCAAAATAAGATTATAGCCGCCATGTTGCTGAGGAACGACAAAGAGTAGCCGCCGACTAGAGAGAGAGTTAGGAAGAAAGTTCTAAAGCCTAAAGCAATTCAAGCAACCTAAAGCTAATCAATTCAACAAAGGAATCGTGTCTCTTAATTAGAGAATTCGCCGCAACCATTGTAAGTAGAGTATTACTTTGGTATAATAAACAACTGTGTTGATGTGTATGCTTGAATTGTGGCAATGGAAGTAATTCGTGTTTGTGCAAAATTATGTTATTCATTATAAAGAACTACATGCGGTAGTTCTATGCAAATATACGTTTGGAATATTGCGCAAATTATGTAATCTATGTTGAAGCTACATGTATGTAGTTGAGTGAAATTTATGCAAGTTTGGGGCTTTGTTATTATGTCGTCATGATGTATACTTTGTGCATAAATCGTTTTGCAAGCAATTGAGATTAGTTTGGTTGTTATAGTTCATATGAAACTATGTTGGAATTTTGACACCTTAATCCATGTATTAAGTCATGCTTATGAATATGGCTAGGCTATGAATGATATTTGGCATAATTGAAATCTATGATTAAGTCTATCTTGTTTAAAAGAGTTATATGATGACATATGTGAGACATGGCTAGGTTAGACTCAAAAATCCCTTTTTGCAAGTTTAAAGCAAACACCATGATTAGGAATATTTATGCATAAGTATATTTATACCATCGTTATGTGATTAGACTTAAACCATGATTAAGTTGAACTATGCTTTTGTGTTAGTAACAAAGTATCCCCTTTGTAAACATGTAGAAACCTTATGAACATGACTTGTTTATGTTTATGCCATGAACAAATTGAACTTTACCTATGACATGCTTATGTTTGACATTATGCCATGTTTATGCTAGAAGTATTTATGCCATGCTTATGTTTGACATTATGCCATGCTTATGCTAGGAATATTTATGACATGCTTATGTTTGACATTATGCCTAAATAAGAATATAGGTTCATGTTGTAGTTAAACCTATGCAAGTTCACATGCTTTGATTCATGTCACCTATGTTACCACTATGCAAGTACACCAATTTCTATTTTGTATTTCCAACGTCGTATTGCAAGTTCATGCGCTCACCTTCCCCTCTCTGTGTATACGCCATAAGCCTCCCCTTTTCGCATGGCTAAATTGGGCTTTAAAAGGCTAAGCCCAATATATATATAAACGGACGTGTAAAACGGGGGAAAATAACGTTGGGTTAAAAATAAATTAATGAATGAAAATATAAAATAGAAGGGCCCAAATTCAAGTATGGGTTGGGCCCGTGATTGGTGTAACCTTTACACCATTAACTTAATAATGGGCCGCAAATATTTACATATAAATAAAGAAGAATGACAAGATATGTAAATGTAGAACATACGATGTGTTTAACCCGAGGTTGGATTGAGTTGTGATGTAAACCTGCCCGGAACCGCCCGGCTGTCCAGTAGTCACAACAATACCTATCCAATGTGGGAGGTTAAACATGGAGCCCAGCAAGGACTCGAGGTTAGACTGAGTTGTGGCGTAAGACTGCCCGGAACCAACCGGCAACAGGCAGCCACAACAATACCTGTCTAATGTGAGAGGTCAGGGCCTTAATAAGACAATTAAGGCTGAGTCAGGATTGTTAGGATTAAGTGAACTAAAGACTTAATCAAAATGGAACATGCTAAACTAAACAGACTGGTGGGGTTAGGTAGGAAACACTTAACCAACTTAGCATGTTGGCTAGAGATAGAAAACCTAGTAACGGGGGACCCTTTTCAGCAGTAACCCTAAAAGGTGTATCAGGATACCCTGAAACTAGGCAGGGTGGGGCACGATTACTGGGCTGATTGTAAGAGGTCAAATCGACGGCGGTGGTGTAGCAGTGTAGGTTCTAACAGAGTGCGGGCGTGCACACACTCCGGCGCAGAAAAATAAGGCACTGGACACCAGTAGCATACCTGTGCACTCTAAGGTTGTGTCGGGTTGCCACTATGGGACTTGATACACCCCATGGTGGGACCAGCATAGGTAACTACAGACATCGGGGGCCGTAAGACACATGTAACTATGCGAGTAGGAGCCGATCATCATTGAATGGATCACATCACCCTGATTATGGGGTGCAAATTGGAAACTAGTTTATATGGGTTCAGAGATTAACATGGGGTACGATAGCATATTCGACCCTAGATAACTTAACCAAGTTCATAGTGTTTGCCCACTTCCTGTATTACTTATCATACCCAGTTCTTTATTCATAGACAAAGTAGTACTAGACTTACTCAGGCTTTATGTCTGACTCTATTTTTCTTTCGTCTTCTTTATTCCGTTCCCCCCCCCAAGGTCCTCAGGGAGGGAACACAGCAGCTTGACCAGCCTCAACATCCAGCTTGAAGAAGAGAAATGTATTGCTTGGACTTTCCTGTTTTGAACTATGGCTTTGGACAATCCACCAAGGGGCTTTTGCAGTTTATCTATGTTTTATTTATGCTTCTTTAAATAATGTACTCAAGACAGATTATGAAAGTGTTATGTTATGTTTTTGGAAAGGATGTTGTTGTAACACGTATTTGACTTAATGAAATAAAGTTTGTTGTTCTTCCGCTGTTTTACAAATATGTGTTCTTATAATCTGTCTTGTATATCTGTGACTTGTACTTATAAACCTCCACAAAAATTAGGGCATTCCCTTTGAGAGTGACCCTAACGGAGGTGGGGTGTTTCACAACAGGTCTAATGTGAGAGGTTGGGGTGCATTAATGAATTAAATGCCACATGATAGGGTTAAGTCATGAACATGAAAGACAACACTTAACCAACTCGAAACATGATTGGTAGGGTTAGATCATGAACATGAACGACGACACCTAACCAACTTGACACGTGAATTGTAGGGCTATGTCATGAACTTGAATGATAACACTTAGCCAAGTTTGACATGACACGTAGGCGGGTTAAGTCATGAATTTAAATGACAACACTTAACCCATTGGACGGAAATCCTAGTTACGCGGTCCGTTTCAACAGTAACCCACTAGATGTATCATGGTACCCTGGAACTAGGCAGGGTGGGGCGCGATTACTGGGCTGATTGTAAGCGACCAGAACGACGGTTGTGTAGGTGCGCCAAGGTAGGTTCAGGCGGGCTATGGTCGTGCACGTGGTCCGGAGTTGAAAAAGTAGGCATTGGGCATTAGTAGGTTTACCCGTGCATGCTTGATTCGTGTCGGTGGTTGGCACCATAGGGCTTGATACACCCTATGGTGGACCTAGCACAGGTGACTACATTCGTGATAGGGCCGTATGACACAGAAACACAATGAGCTAGAACTTGTAGGGAGCCGATCGATTAGTGGATCGTTCCGTTGGACCTAGTAATGGGTCATTCACGATTTTGGGCCCAGGGATCATTTCATGATTAATACTTGACATGGGTTGGGCTACTAGTACAGTTGGTTCAACGAACCTTGAACATGCGATGATATACTTGACCTATACTTGATTCATCATGTTATCTTAGTCTATCTTATCCGTTTTGACATCATACTTATGTTTACTTTCAGTTTATACATGTCATGTTACCTTTACCTGTTTTTATGCTAAAAGTCACTTGGACTTACCAGTCTTTATGACTGACCCGTTTCCTTTCGCCTCTTTTTCTTTCGTTTCTTCCCACAGGTTCTCAGAGAGGAAACACTAGCTCTTAGCTTGGATTTAGCTTGCTTCTGATAGCTCATGTACGGTTTGGTCTTGAGCTATGCTATGGCTGCACTTCTTCTATGTTTGGGGAATAATTTACTTTTGTTATCTTAAGTTTATGCTTCTTTATCTATAACTTGATGTAATGGAATAATTTGTACCTTGGATATATGAGGTTTTGATTCTTTACTTGAAATTAATAAAAAATTGGGTTTTTAATTTCTACCGCTGCTTTATTTATGTTCTGCCTTGTGATATCTCTATGTATGTTTACCTAGATAATACTCCACCAAAACTAGTGCATTCCCTTTGTGAGTGACCCTAGCGGAGGTGGGGTGTTACAAAATATTTGGCCATTATCTCTTCCTTATTGGTTGAACCATCCTTCGAAGCAAGCCTCTCTTCTTCTAAAAATCGGTCCTAAGTATTTACCAAAGTTTGAGGGAAATCATTTACCCATGCCAAGTTCCAATACCTAAGGACTCAGGCTAAAAGCTAAGCACTTGGGAGTCAAACTCTTCTTCCATGATCTCCACATCAACTGCCTTGGCCATTAACTCCTGAACTTCCGTCTCATATTAGTCTTTGGAGTTAGCGGAAGATTCAAGAGTGGTATAAGCAGTTTCCTTGCCTCTTTTCTTTCCTTCATTGGAGGCGACCAGTTAGGCCTTAAGCCTTTCATTCTCTTGGGCATATTCTTCTTTCTCCTTTTTCAGTGCCTCATTATCATATTTTAGAGATATTTGTTCAAAGTAACTCCCCTTAAATCATCCCAATACATTCTATCTTGAGTGACCACAAGTTAATCTCCTCATGGAATCTTGATTGAAGTTCATAAAGCATAGTCTGAGCCTTTTCTTCTGAATTTTTGGCAGCTATAAGTTTGGCCTTACAATCTGCTGAGTCTTTCTCAGTGTGCTCCAGGATCTTCTTATCACGGACCTGTAATAGTGCATGTTATTAATTTGGAGCTCAAGATCCCTGATTACTTCACATAACCTCCTTTAATACATAACCATTTCTTTATATTGGAAAATCAAATCATCCAATCCAAATTTAATTGGGCATCGAAACATTCAGGCAACAATTGAGCCAAGAAGTTTATTCGAGAGAAATATGCTGAAGAAAGGATTTTTCTAACTCATTTTTGCATTGCTTGATGGTAAATTCCTGCTTCTTAGTAAGAGTAGCCATGGGGTCTCTCAAATTTCCCTTATTGGACACGATAGCCCATTTATCTTTGGATGAAACTAGTTTAGATTGCAGATCTGGATCAAGCGATACTTTGGATATAGCTGACCCCTGGCTTAGGAGTGCTCGTTGGGGGCTTTGTTCTAAGAACAAGAAGCTTTGTCATGAAAGAGAGAAATGTGATCATTATGGTATCTTTCTCTTTCTTTCTCTCTCTCTCCTTCTTGTTCACACCCCCTCTATTCTTTATTCCGCCTTTCTAGGCACTCACATTCAGATGAACTTCTTGGAAGGGGCCACTTCTGGGAAGACTGGAGCCAAAATGTCTATGGTACTTCTTTCCTTTTGTCATTGACCTTATAATTCAAGAAAAAATTAAGTCAGAATTTAATAATCTCATGGTAAATGAGTGTTGTAACATGTAGTGCACATGCTGTGTATGTCCTATTATCCTCCAAATGGACCCAAGCCCAGAGTTTGGCTGGTCGGTGTGGTCTTCCTAGCTTTGAATGGGGTGGACTCTTCTTTAGAGCCTAGACAGAATAATGCAAAATATATATTCTGAGCATAATACTACACAACCTACATTGGTATATCACTCTAGCGCTAGAACGGTGACTCGGTACTCTTGGGTCCAATGCCAGGGACCAGAGACTTGGCTTGAGATGGAGTCATTACAAGATACTTTTCGGCAACTGAATCTCTAGAGATGCACTTTTAAACCCTTCCTCAACCTCTTTCTCTAGTTGCCTTTAATTCTCCTCCCACTTTGTTATCCCCCTATGAGTTCCCGAATAGACTGGGAGGCAATAGCTTTCTTGGTGTCACTGTCGACGTCGGCTTGAATCTGAGGTTCGGTTGCCACTAGCCCCTCGATTAGGTGCACAACTGTTAGGGCTTGGGAACCGCCTCTCCTCGTTGCTCCGGTTGGGCCACCGACTGTGCCTGAACTTTTATTTTCATCTACCAAATGAAACTAGTGTAGAAATTCATTGTTAATGCATCTCCTGACCCTTTGGTCATCCGAGGGGACACTTCTCAGAGTATCCAAAGCCGTATGATAATAATGCCTGTAGGCTAGATCAGTCTCTCAATTGCATAAAGACGTAAAGTGTTAGAAGCGATCAAGTGAATTCGAGTGAAAAGAATGACTATGAAACATTAACTATGTCAAAATTCATCTTCTGGCAAAGCCTTCATATTGTTGGACATAAAACCAGTCTTGTTTGACAATCCCTAGCATGTTGTACCCATCCATTATGACTCGATTGCCTGAAGTCACTTAGAAATAAGTGAGGGAAGGATTATCTCATTGGTTCTTGAAGTTATAAAATAAGGCGATGTCCTCGAAGGTGGGTTCCCAATGCAATAGCTCAATGTATAATATATGTTAGAGGTAAGCATATGCTGTAAAGTGTAGTTGCATGGGTTCCAACCTCATGCGATGAAGAAAATTCCGAATGAACGGACTAAAGGGAGGAACACATCCACAGAGTTATGGAAAGTCTCAACCATGGGTGGCACTCAAGCTTGACCAAAAAGAATTCTATGTTTATAATACAACATTCTCAATTTCGGTTAGTCCATCGACTTAGGCCAAGAATCGATTAGGTCGTCTTAGAAGACTACCCCAGGTAAAGTATCAAGAGTGGTATCGACTCTGGTTGTATTGCCTCCATCAGCTTCTTCACCAGTAGACTCACGTTCTCCAGAAGAGACATGCCTTTTAGATGAAGAAGAAGTTGGTTATTCATCATAAAGTTGAACTATGAACTGTAAATCTTCATTATCTGACTCGGTGTTAGAACTAGATTTTGAAGTTGGATTCCTGTATATAACATCTTTTCTCCCATCTTCAAAAGCTCTGATGGTATATCTTTTGTCATGATTGCTATGTTATCCAAGAAATATCAGTGGTTAAAGTGATTACTATACCCCCTGTACATGATCCATAATGGTGTTTGCAGTTCGATATATAGATTATACAGTGGCATCAACATAATTAAAGAATTAAATATGAGTAGCGAGTAACAATTCAATGAATGGTCATTCCTGAATATCTCAACAAATCGTGATCATAAGCATTTCCAGACTGTATATCATACGAGGAACGAGGTTCTGTTATTTGGGTAGTTTAAAGTCATGTGCAAGTCCAAGCTGTGTTCATATGCAAGTGTGAATATCCCGATATGCTCTATCCTAACTGCTAAGTAGTCCAAGTATGCCTAATTGCTTTTAAGGTTATGTCATTATTATTCCCCGCAAGTCACCTAATCTTAATGTTGCTCAAGATCAACTATGGTAGGCCAATATGATCGGTTTAGCGAAGCTTTGGTTAAGTGCAAAAATGGATCGACTATCTCCGGATCGGTCAATTCTGGATCGCCCATTCTGGATCGACCATTCTTGATCTACCACTCGAGGTTGACTAGTTCCAGCTCGATCATTTCTGGATTGGCCTTTGGCTTTCCCATTCGAGTATTATGGAGGAGTTTCCACTTCAACTCCACTACTTATGTTGTCCACTTCCTCCACGAAGAGTCTACCATCTTCTTGAAGCCTCCATGCCTCTCCATGCAACATCTTTTCCTTCCAACTTACTCACCTATGACCTGACTTTCTAGCCATCTCCTTGCTTATTCCACCTTGCAACGCTGCTGCGACACCAATTTGCCTGTAACGGCCAGCCCCAAACCAGCCGACATTTCCTCAAAATGCGTTGTGCCAATGCCCGACCAGCACGAGACGGTCGTCAAAAGAAAGGAATCTAAAACTATGATCTATAAAGGACCCTGTAGTATATCTCACAGCACATGGAATAAAATATAATAATAACGTAACTTGAAATAAAACAGGTGAGACAGTGCATAAGCTGAAAACTAAACCATAGCAGCGAAATCAGAAATACAGCTTATGATCCAAACCATCATTATTACAACATCAAAATACTCTCTCTAAAGAAAAACAGAAAAGGTAAGCCACTAATGCCCAAAGCAGTGACCAACAACAACACAGGGAGAATATATGTAAAGTGTACGTGGAAGCCTCCTGCTCGTCACCGGACAGCTACTTGTGCATAACCACCTAACCTGCCTTTAGTCTGCTCGTTTAGGAGCACCCAGAGTAATAAGAAGAGACATTAAACTCTGGATCAGACAAAAGTCTAGTATGAGCGATAACAGCAAAATAAAACAAGAACATGTATAAATAATCATACCTGAACCTGACCTGCAACCAAAGAGTTAGCACAACAAAATGTACAGTACTCCAAGGTAACACAAACATAGAGTGTAAAATAGGAGTGTGCATGTCATGGTGATAGCAAACATCAAACATAGCAATCATCCTCACTCAGTGTGTAAAGCATACGATATCCGCTGCTTTGATCACCAAGTCCATTGGGGCCATGACGGGTCCATGCCCTTTTGGACTCCGTACAACTAATTTCCATGACCATGCCCTTCTGGTCTATAGCTAATAACTATTCCTAGTCCATACATCCTCTGGCTCTAGTTCATCTACATACCCCCTCTCTATACGGTGAACCAAAGTTACAGATATCGATAACTCCTTTGCACGCATCCCGCAACAAAATTGTTTAGGCTATGAAAACTGGCAAAAATGTCAAAAATAGCCTTTTACAGCGTTACTAAAATGCTGTTATATCAACTGGTTCAATTCTGCATTCATCTGGTGTGAAGAGCTAAACAAAATTGGCTTTCATGGCATTTCTGCCATTTTTACAGCGTTTCAGAAGTGCTGCCGTAGCTCAGGTGCGACCGAAACCCATGCGCGACAGACCACAGCATTTCACAAATGCTATCGTAGGTGCAACCAAAACCCATGCACGACAGACCACAACATTTCACGAATGTTGTCGTAGGAGCGACCGACCACAACATTTCACAAATGCTATCGTAGGTGTGACCGAGATCCATGCGTGACCGACCAAAGCATTTCACAAATGCCGTCGTAGATGCGACCGACCAAAACGTTTCACAAATGCTGTCGTAGGTGTGAAAAACCACAACATTTCACAAATGCTATCGTAAGGACAACCGAAACCCATGCACGACCGACCATAGCATTTCACAAATGCTGTCGTGGGTGGTACCGAAACCCATGCGGGACCGACCACAACATTTCACAAATGTTGTCGTAGGTGCGACCGATCCCATTTCCTACATACAATCTAGCAAGCAATCTTCGCCACATGACGACGTTTTCAACCATTCTAACCTTCCTGTGCGGCCACAAAACATCTCAAATAGTAATAGCAACATATAGAATCAACCTAAACATCAAAACAATGAACAATCATGTAAATATGGATCAAACATATCCAAAAAGCATGATTTCCCCCTTAATCCCCTTAACCATGTTTTAACTATAAGATTAGCAAACTTAATCCAAATTAACCCAAATTTTTTTCAGAGCTATAAGATAATATTTAAGAATTTCTACATATTTTTATTATGCATAATTTCGCTAATTATCACTAATCACCTCTAATTAGCCGTAATTAGTGAATAAAAGTGGAAATCACTCACCTTAGCCATAGATAAATTATAGATCAGAAACTCTAACTGATTTGATTGGCACGGATCCCAATGGATTCCAGCCGCTCTATATCGATTTCTACGCTAATCCGTTTTAATTTGATGTAGATTCGGGCAATATGTGATTAGAAAGTGATTAAAAATGAATTTAGAAGGTGGAGGCCACTGCTAGGGTTAAAGAAATGATAGTGGCAGCTGAGAAAAATGAAATGATATGGTTTCCTATCTCATTTTAGCCTCCCCATAACCCTAATCCCGAAATTGGTTATGGGCCCATCCACTAATTACCCTATTAAGCCCGTTTAAGCAATTTCTCACCTTGTAAACCTTGTTTCAGCCATATCTCCCAAATGGTATGCCCGTTTGATCAATGTGACCAGTCTATGGAAAGGTAAACCATCACCTGAATCCAATAAAAGTGGTTACATGTCAAACCTACTTACCAATCAAAAGTTATAGGCGAAACATGATTCTCCAAGGGCAAAATGGTCATTTAAAAATTGGCAAAAATCATAAACATGAGAAATGACCCTAATAGTCGTTCCCCAAAGTTACATGACCATACAACATCCGTATAAAAATGAAATAAATATTTTACAATCCTCCGATGCGTAGAGTGTGGGTCGTTACATCGCCCTTACCATATATGTTTGATATACTATAAGTGATGAGAAACCGTACTGTGACTTTTAAATCGAGAATTAATTTGAAAGGAACATGAAGAAAATTTAGTTGCACCTACCTAGATTGATTCAAAATTGAGATTTACCGCACTTATAGTGGAAGATTTTAGTAGTTGGTGGAATCAAAGTCGATTAGAATTAGGAATTTAAAATTGGGAAGGGATTCTTGGTTCGACTGAGTACGTAAAAAGAAAAAAACAATAGACTGTAGGCCCAGTATATACAAGGGAAAAGTGTTTCCACTTCTCTCCGAATTAATAGGCATGCAGTCCGGATCAGTCATCGAAGTTTTATTTAAAAATAAGGGGAAGAAAAGAGAAAAAATGATGGAAAATCATTAATGATGACGATGATGACACTGACAGAGACCCATCAATTCTATGAGTTCATGCACGTGCCCCTTCGCATGCTTTAAGACTAGCTTAATTGAAAAACATGACAAACGACGTCGTATGGTAATGACTTGCATACATGTGGGAGCCAACGACTCGATATATGAAGCTAAATCTGGGAGTGCCATAAATACTCCAAAGGACATGATTATTTATCGTCACCTTTCCTAAAATGGAGGTCAACGCAAGGGAAACATTCACAAGAAGACATGTAACAATCCAGAATTTTTAACCAATTTAAAATTGGAATTTTTATTACTTAATTTGAATTTAAATTTGAATTTTACATAAATATATATGGTTAAGAATATTTAATAATTTTGATAAGTTAGATGATAGATTTTACTTGAATTATAAATGAGAATGATTATTAATGAGTGTGGATTTATTGATACTATTTGTCGTTCGATCGGATTTGTCAAACCATAACATGAATTAGTAGCATTAGAACTAAGTGTAACCCTTAGTTTTCATAACATTTAAGGGAAAATGCTACCAAAAGTTCACCTTCTCTTCTTAAGACAAATGTATGGACACTTGTAATTTTATACGTAAGCTTTCATGCATGGATTCCGTTTGTCCCCTTATGTGCCTTTACCTCCTTACTCCTCCTTTCCTATATAAGGAGCTCTTTGCTTCATTTTTTATCATCCATTTTCATTTTCCCTACCTTCCTTCTTCTTCTCAAGCTTATGGCCATGGTTTTCATGGCATAAGTCTTCCTCTTTTCCACCACCACCTTGCCAAAGTTTGTCGTCATCCTCCTCCTCTTATAATATAAAGAGAGGAGATTAGTGTATATTATATATATATATATATATATATATATATAGGTGAAGAAGTCATTGCGCAGAAATATTGTCCGACGGTTTGCTCAGCTAGGCTCGCCTACCATGAAGATTTGGAAGGCTACTAGGTGAGAACCTTTAACCATGGTTTTTATATTTAATTAGTAGTTAGACTAATTTAAATATAGTGATGAATTAGTAGTGGTTAATGATGATTGATGTTTGTTGTGATGCATGATGGATGCGTTGTTTAGAACACACACACACACACACTATTAAGCGTTAGCGTTATAACGCTTGTGCACAGCTATGATTTATTTGATTATGTTGATGATGGTTGCTATAGATGTTTATAATGGTTGTTGATGTTGTTTTGCACACACTATAACACAACAAGTATGGTATCACATGGGTGATCAACAAATCCCCTTCGTAATTAGAAGCAATATCATTATTGAAATTGAAGGTTAATAATTAGGAAAGACCATATGTATGAATTCATATATATTGATAAAGTTCTTTAAATGAATAAATAAGCACCGAAACATTCTTGGATGATAGAGAGGATAGTGTCTAGGCTTGGGTTTGGAAAATATAGTTTCTGCTCTCCCTGACTTTCCCTAACTGATCCGAAGAATAGGATGGTTAATTTAAAGTTATTTGAATTTAGAAATGAATTGTAATTGGATTTATTAAGTAAAAAAATAAAAGTTGAATGTTAACCCAAAATAAAATTGGAAAGTCAATGTAAAACTACTTTAAATGGTTTTAAATGATTTACATGAGTGTAAAATGGTTTTCTAAGGTATTTTGAAGTACTCAAGAATAATTTTTATTTCAGTCAAAATAGAGCTTGTCGCATAATGGCAATTTTCTTATTTTAGTTACAAACTGTAAATGCTTATAACCTTTGCAATCTAAATTGAATTTCCAAGAAATGAAAAACAGTTGATTTATATTAACAAGAGCTTTTAAATGAGTGAAAGAGGATTTTAATTTTGGGTCATAATTTTCAAGTTGTGTTTAAAACCATTTTGGAAAAGGTCGATGTAAGAGCAGTTATCGACCATAACTATAAACAGCTATTTTAAATGTTTTAAAAATATGGAATTTTTTGTAAAATCATTATAAATTATGTAAAACTGTTTTGAATCATAAATTTTAGGTTTTGGCTAAGATAAACGATATTTTGATCAAAATAGTTAAGATAACTTTTATGTAACGCTTTTGAAACACTATGGTAACTCTTTCTTTGAAAACAATATATGTTGAAGCTGTAAACCGCGAGTTGTTTCTCGAACTATAATTAATCATTGTAAATGATTGGTGGGATGTTTTCAAAGATTTAAAAATATTGAAAATGTTTTATATGGAAATTAAATTGATTTATTTGATACTAAAATGGGGTTTTCAATTTTAAATAATTGGATATGGTTGGAGATAAATCTTCGGATGTTTGATATTAATCTGGTAGATGATAACTCTTACTATTTGAGGAATTTAAAAGGTAGTTCACCGTTATTCCGCTTATAGTGTGAGTTAGATATAGAGATTAATATTAAGTATAAGTGGATGATATTTCTATCCATATCTAACGTCAAAGAGTTAGATAAATCTTTTAATCAAGATATGGGTTTCCCAATTTGATTGGGATAAGTTGGATAGAAATAATCTTCAGATATTTGATATGAAATTCTTTGGTGTAAACGTATACTATTTGACGAATTTGGAAGATAATATTATTATATCATTATTTCACTTATAGTATTCGTTGATTATGAGAATTGATATCGAATACAAGTAGACACAATTTCTGTGTAACTTACATTCAATATTTATTGATTTGGGTTTTGTCGTGAATCATATCTTCAATAATCTCATTCTTGAAACCCAATGAGATTGAGTTGTGGAAATTCATATCGTAATTTGGGGATTTAATCAAATCTTTGATTTGTGGAAATTAAAAATAAGGAATTGGGAAGGAAGTATAATCTTTTAGTTAAGATTATAGAATTGAATGTTGGGAAACTGATTCAATTGGAAACTATGGTTAAAATGTGGGGTAAGGATTTTAAATGGAAACTGGGTTTTTGATAACGAGTTATCAAACAGAAAATTAATTAAGGCTTTGAGGCTAAATTATCTTTGATTTAAGGGATGTGTTTTTAAAGAGAAAGGTTAAATATGGATTTTGTTATAATTTGAGAATGAAGAAGTTTAATTTAACAAAATTCAAGACGGAAGGAGATATGTTAGAAAGCCTGCGTGTTCCATAATTGTGTTTTTAACTACGCTTATTATTTGGAAAAACCGGGATTAGAATTATGTTAGAAAACCATTCCAAATAATAATACGACATTGTGGAGCAATAGAAGACATTGGAGGCGGCATTGAAGACCGGGACCATTCATGTCATAAGGGCGTCTTGCTGAACATCTCGAATGGTTGGCTCCCATTCGCAGATGAATTTTATATATCAGTTAAGTGGCAAGAAGCCTGTATCCATGTAAAGGAATTCCGGATTGTTGTTTAGTTCAAACCCAGAACGGACATGTATGGATTATGTGTCTGACATTGTAATTGACTGCGTAGCACTGATCTTTATCAATATATATTTGTTTGGTGGCGGAGAATTTATTCTCTTGCTTAACACCCTTCTCTAAGATGTATAAGCTTAGAGGTTATATATTGAGGGAAATCAGTAATGTGTAGTGAATGGACAATGTGGCATACTTAATTTATGTGATGAGCTATGTATGATCAAAGCATGGCTTATTTAAGCGTAGCTTTGTGTATATCGTGACCTCGACAAACCTCACACCCCGGATTGATGGCAAACTGGTGGTCATATTTTTATGTTCATTTCGTATGTTCGGTGCACCGGGATGTGATGATGAAAGGGTACTACGAAGTCCCCAGTTTGGGATGCTATTTGTTGGGTACTCTGATTCATGTATGGTGGATTAGTATAACGAAGTATGAGTCTGGACGTTATCCGCAAGTACCGGGATGATGCACGCAAGAAAGTTTGTGAGCCCACAAATGATCTTTCATACCAGGAACCATCATGTTGGAAACCCAATCTCCACTACGAGCCCGTACGGTTTTGATTGTATAGCCTGCTGGTTACCGGTTGTCAGTATAATGGGATGGGCAATTATGCTGGCTAGGATTAATACATTTATTTGATAAAATGGTTTTCACACTATATGTAGTAGTAAAATAGGATTTTCACGTATGAAAGAATTTTTGGGTTATCATAAGGCTAAACGCGCCCATCTGATGTGCTCTTGCATTGTGTTATGTGGGAAGAGCTTATGATAGCTTCATTTTTCAAAAATTCTTTGTGGATTTCTATGCACTGGTGTTTACATGGAGTAAACCCGTTCCGCATTAGCGATGTGGTCCGATGATTACCCAACTTTAAAATAAATCCTAAAAACAACTGTTTTGAGTTCTCACACTAGTCCTTGTTTGGCATGAGTCAGCATGATAGAGGGTTCTTGCTCTTGGTTTGGTGGCGAGCGAGAGACTCTTACCTCTACACGTCCCAAGAGGGGTTGGTTAGGCATGAGGCCGCGACATTCGAGAGGCTGGCCGTAAATCAAGGTGCTGGGGTACTATTGTAATGCCACAACGGAGCATAGCCATTGTTCGATGGTTGAAAAAGACCAGACCGTTACAAGACACAACTCAACCGATTCAAAGCACGTCCCATTCACAATGCAACATACTTTGAAGTGCAATATGTTGACTTGCATTTTGAAAAGGCCAACAAATTAATAAAATTCAAAGCCAGGGTACTCATGACTTAAAAGCAAGCAATCAAGCCAAGAAATATCAACTCAACTAACCCAGATCGGCTAAGCATATTGGGATGAATCTCCAGTTTGGAAAACATCTGGATCAGCCATGCCGAACCAGATTCAGACCGAACCAGAATGGTAGTTGGTGCTGACGTGACCCACTTGCCCCCACTCGCTCCACTACTCCTACTTTCCTACGCACGTCTTTGCTGAACCAAATTCAAACTTTTCCTATAAATAGCACCCTAGGACATCTAAATAGCTCTTCTAATCTCTTTTATGCATGTTTCTTTTTTGTTTACTAACTGAACTTAGGATTTCTTTATAACAATACTCTGCGATCTCTTTTTTTTAGTAAACAATCAAGGAAGATAATAAAGTGGAAATAGACAATCGATAGCCGAACCACTGTGAATTCCATGTGTTGATTTTTTTTCTCAATTTCACTTACCGTTTTTTAATTTGTATTCTCTTCATTAGACTTTTGGGTGTTTGAACCAATTTTGGAGAAAAAAAAATTATAATAATGTTTATTTCTTAATTCATACTCTATTTTTATAGTTAATATCTAATTAATATTAAATAATTTTGTAACGAGCCGGATTTTTGGTCATTCGAACAGACAAAAAATTCACAAATGTCGACTTAAACAAATACAAAAATGCAGATAGTTATTAGGATTAATAAAATAAAAGAAGAAAGAAAAAACAATCATAGAATGTCGCAGAGGAAGGACAAAATATAATAAATAAATAACTGCTGACACGCATTTTAGTCAAAGCTGTCACACGTCCAGTATTTCGTTAGCAACTCGCTCAAGGAGGAAGAATGTCATTGGGAAACACAAAGAGATTTGGTCGGAGTCGTGTTGCAAGTGCAAGAAAGACCGAAACTTCTATCAGATAACCACTTTTGAGCCCGATGAACTCTTAGAAGAACTGTCAGCTGAGCCGAAGGCGAGCTGTCAAGCGGGTCCGGGCGCAACGCCGGTGGGGGTCCGGGGCCCACAGTCCTGACGGCAATCGATTTCATCGGAACCGGAAGCTCGGATCCCTTCATTTCAAACCAGCGAAAGCTCTAATCATCTCACTTTGTGTTCAGGAACCTCGACTTCCTCAACAACATGATTTCTGTCCCTTCGTCCATTAATTTCGTATCCCCTGAATGTGAGCGAAATTCGTATCCCTTGAGGGATACGAATTTCGTACCCCTTGTACCCTCCAAGGGGTATGAAATTTGTATCCCCCTGGAGGGATACGAAATTTGTATCCCTCCAGGGGATACGAATTTCATATCCCGTGAAGGGTATGAATTTCGTACCCCACACCAAGGGGTAAGAATTTCCTGTTCTATGGCTGATTCAGGGATCCAAAAATCTTATGTGTGGTCCCTATTTTCTACCTACTCCCACCTTACCTCCTTCCTATAAATAAGTAAAGCCTTGGCCTTCATGAATCTTTCTCCCTTAGAATTTTTAGACTTCTAGAGCTCCAAACACTCATTAATGGCTGTCAACACCTTCTCCATGGTCGTTGGACATGGCATGGATAATTAAAAGGTGGCATATACATGTTCCATTGCTTTGTGGGCACTAACAAGGATAATACACTACTTTTGAGATCTTGTGGACTTCACGGACATTAAGGATAAACCCGGACATAGTTGACCAAGTCAACTCATCTATAGGAGGAAGAAGAAGGACACTGTTGTTCTACTATAATAATTTGTACTTGAATATTGTCAAACCTTGTACAACATTGTAATTGGATATCATATGATGAATGATCATTATAAAGTGGACGTAGGCGTTAGTGCCGAACCACTATAAAAGCCGTGTCTTCCGCATTTACTTTATTTATTTTGCATTTGCTGTGTTCACACCACACACACATTAGGTGTCGACGCGTGACAATTTTGCCCGTCAACAACAACAGATCATAAACCTATTAAATTATACATTCGATTATACATTACATGAATTTATCAGAGTTCTATCACAAAACATACCAAGATATGCAGCGAAATAATAATAATAATGTTTGTTGAGCTCCATCTTTATCTTCATAAAGACATCTTCAATAACTGAAAACTCAGGCTGACCCGAGAACAAATGAAAAGATAAAATACCCGGATCAGAACTAAAATATTATTATATCATTCAAATCAAACCATGTATTAAAACGAGTGTCAAGGCATCAGAGATGCTTACAGTAATTCACATCTTCTATGTAATGTGTTCGTGAGTGCAATAACTTAAGAGATATTATGGGAATTTCCATCTCCTAAGGATTCGTTAAACTAGATACTATATAATACAATACACTATTATAATAGTGTCTATGGTTAAATATAAAATATTAAAATAGCATAAGCGGGAATACATTTTTACCCCTGCAGCGTTTATAATACTGTAGTCTATACAGACACCGTAAAGTCAATCGTAAACTAGTGGCTATCAGAGGACACTCCATAGGTACGGTACACATCAAAGTCATAGGGGATCGATCTATATAATATGACAAGGCACACAAGGAATGCCCAGAGTAGGAATATACTACTTGCATGTCCGGACTAGTGGTAACGCATGGCCACGAGTAACACCCACCTTTAAACAACACTCCCAAATCAAGGGTGTGCGTCTTTTAAATCAAATCAACTAAAGGACTATAGTAATAAAGGAAGAAGTGTTGGCGATAGGAGTAGCTAACCCCAGTTGGTCCAGTACAACCCTATTTTAGTCATTTAATTATGACCCGAAGGTCAAGGACATCCATCATCAATCTCTTACTTCATTCCAGTAGCGTTCTCCAAACCAACCTACTTCATTCTGGATTCTCCACCACGTATATAGTTGTTAAAGTGGTTTTTAGTAGTGACAGAGAGTATGACAATATGCAATCCTGGTCTCTTTAACAACCGAACGCTTACATTTTTCACATCGGTCATTTCTTTTACATTTCGAAGTGGCTCATACTTTATATCAAAATATCAGATTTTAGCTTTAAACTCATTTCAATAATCAAGATAGAATATTTTCATATTAAAATCTCCATTTAAAACCAAACTTAGAATCTTGAAACAATTCCACTTCTAAAAATTTGGATATTAAAAATAATTGAAAAGTATGTTAAAATAATTTAGATATATATTTAAAATAGTTTGGAAATAAATAGTTAGATAATAAAAGTTTTAATAAACAGACTAAATAAAAAATGTTTATCAAAATTCAGTAAAATACATATATATGTAGTAAAATATAAAGTAGTTTGTAAAATAGATAATTAGTTATTAAAATAGTTTATTAAAATAGTAAATATATATAAGTTAAAATAAAATTGTTTACAAAGATAGTACATATATATAAGTTAAATAGTATAGTTTACAAAATAAAATAAATATTTAGTAAAATACTTTATAGAATGGTTTAAAATATTATAATTGGAATTGGAATTGTTCCTTTCGAATAAGTTAAAGTCATTTTTCAATTTCAAATCAGATTGATTGAACTTCAATATTTCAATTCAATTCAACATAGATTTTATTTGAATTTCAATTCAGAAGTTTAATTCAAAGTTTGAAGATTCCAGTTTGAATATTCATTTGAATTTATTCAATTCATAATAATTTCAAGTTCAAAATTCAAATATCACTAATAAATCAAGTTGAATTAAGTAGATTTCAAAGATGGATAAAACAATTCAATTTCAATATATTCAATTTATGTTCAATTTCATTTTTTAACTTCAGTTTTGCAACATTAAATTATTTCCTTTAACTTTTACATTTCAAAAATTCAAAGTTCAAGTTCAAAGAAAAACCAGTTTATAAAACATCGTTTATATTATCTAAAAAAATATATTTTAAGATTCAAGGTTAAACAAATTTGATTTAACCAACTGGTGTCCGTATATAATTTTATATCCTATGGCCAAGTGATACTTAAAATTTAATTTTAGTATTTTGGGAAGGGATATATATCATTTCAATCCAAATCAGGATCATAGGTATTTATCGTTTCAACCTATGTTCTTAATTCATTGTAATGAATAATCCCGGGTATATTTGATGCCCGTAACATCTAAGGTAAATGGGTGGGATTAATCAACATAAACAAACAATTCAACATCAACATATTAAACATATTAATTCAAGATCATCCATCAAATAAATATAACCAAAAAGTTTAATATAACATCAATTTACTAGTCATCTTGTATGAGGTTTAAACTAGTAATTAAATTCTAACTGTTCAATTTATATTAACAGTTAAATTAAATTACACTGTCAATGCAGATTAACACAAATAAGCAATTTAAACTATCAAAGCTCAAACAATACAATCATATCATAACATGATTTTTATTTAAATAACAATCAAATATTTTAGTTAGGTGTGAGTGGGTTTAATCACTCACTTTGGTTCCAAACGAGATGGAAGTCCAATTGTAGGCCTAAAAATCAACAGTCTCAGAATCATTCCACGACAGTTCCCTATTGTTTGGAATTTGGATACGAATCCAGCGGATCCAACCGTGCATAAATCTGATTTCTGATGAAGAAGTTATTCATATTTAAATATTTCAATTCAAATTATATAAAATAATATAAAGAAACTCCCTCACCCATTCATATGCCGCCTCCTCGCCTTCTCTCTTCTTAAATCTCCTCTTCGTTAGCAGTAAAATTGTTCATGCAAAAAACCCAATCCCGCATAGAAAATGAAAATCATGTAAACCACAAATCAACGCCAAAATTCGACCACGATGCACTACAAGAAGCGCTGCCGTCGACTTCACCGGCACCTGAAATCCAGTCGCCCCCAACAACGAAAAATCTCCCTTAAACCGCATGACATTCAAGATGGATTCCTAGAAAATTTTGACATCATCACCTTCAATCCAGCATATGGATTCGAAGATCTCAACAAGCTCTTTGATTCTCCAATTGAAAGTTTGTCGAATCGTTTCATGAATTTGGAGAAATTAGTGAAGAAAAAAAATCAAAGTCTCATGGACATTGAAATTTAAAAGAGGCGGCTGTCCATTTTAGGTTTTGAAGATAATATAATGATATTATTTTTCATCATTTAACTTGTTTTAAAGCCAAAAACGGGCCTATGTCCAAATTAGGCGTGCTGATAGCCTATTAATAGGTTTTCACGTGTTCTGAACGCAATGGAATAAATTTCAGAGCCCAGTTCCTAACTCTCAAGCAGTTTCTTCTTAAATCAATTATTTTAATTGAATTGTACACATAACTTTCTACGCATTTTAAATTCGTACGATCAAACGATAACTCCGACGGCTACGAAATTTAAGATCCTACAATAATTTACAATTCTGGATCCAATGAAACTAATTTCATCGAATTTCAAGGTCATCTGCAAAATGACCTTTTAACAAGTTCATTAATACATTAAAATATTTAGTTTTCCCTTATTCACCATATTATATTAAATTCAAAAGTTCATAAATTCTATTCAAATCAAAATATAATACATATAAACTTATAAATCGACAATCGTTTATTGTGACTTCAATGTTCATTATTTACATATTCAAATTTTGTTTCAATTGTTAATTATTACATCAATCAATTTCATTAAAATATATCAATATTAAATTCCAACTTTTACTGTTAATTGATATAAACGAATCACAAGTTCATTTGCAATCAATATAAGCTCCTTTCCATCAAAATAAGTTGAATTAAATTACTTAAAAAATTTACTTGAATTTCGATCATACAATTATGTAATTTGAATCAATAAAGTTTAACTACAAATTTATCGACTCAATTTAAATTCAAATAGTTTAATGTTAAATTTCAATTCTCAAAAATTAAAATACAACCAAAATATAACTATCTTTACAATAAACGCATATAATTACATTTACAACTAGTTGAAATTTCATTGCATAATCAAATGGATCTATATTATTTCCATATTCCATAAATTGGAATTATCAATATATTATAGAATCTCAAATTTACTTAATCCATTTTATATTGTTAATTCAATATAAATTTCAAGTACCATTATAAATAGATTATCAAACATTGCCATTATCATATATAGCCATTGAGAATCAATTCTCAATAAATAAAGTTTAGTTAATATCTTAACAATCCATGAAATAAAACATAAATTTTTATATTCAAACCAACATTATTCAAAATCACATTAAATTTAACATTCCAAATTGTCGCAAAATCTCGAGATGTTACACTCTCCCCCACTTATAACTTTTTGTCCTTGAAAATGCGTAGTATGGAAGTTGTTAATTTATATATTTAATCATATAATTTCTTGTTTAACTTAGAAACAATTACTTATACAGAAGTTTAACTTAGAAACAATTACTTTCTAAGCCATAAATTTACGATTTTTTTGACAAAATCTCCTTTGTATGATTAGGTCCGGAAAGCAACAATATATGTAACAACCCGTATTTCGATAACATGTTAAGACGAGAATCAAGGCAGAATTTAATTTTAAAGTCTGAATCAAGTAAAACGGGCTATGCCATTGCGTTCGTCTCGGAAAAATACACGAAATAGAGTCTGAGTTTTCGAGAATCGGAGTCCGTATGACCAAGTTATGGTCCGACGAAGTTTTCAGAAAATTCAAGTTCAAAAACGAGTTTTAATTTCGAAAATTAGGGCTGGAAGGCTAGGCGGGAAAAATTCCCGCCAGGTACCCCAAGTCGACAGCCCTGTCGATTTGGGAGTCGACATGGCTTGACCCAAGTCGACAGCCCTGTCGACTTGGGGGTCGACTTATGGTGGCCGGGCAGTTTTGCCTGGTGCACCTGTTTTCTGTTTTGGCTAGGTTTTTGGGCCTGGTTCGAAATCTGATGGTTCAGGTTGATCCTAGGGTTAATCTAAGGGTCCTAACTAATCCTAATCTCTATAAATAAGCCCCTAACCCTCTCCTAAATCCTCATTATTCATTCATGCAACTAAACTATGGCAAAATTATTACTCTCATGGCCTCCACTCTCTTCAAAAAATTCCTAAGTTGTTTCCATGAGAGATTTTCCATGCATACAAGTGTTTTCAAGCTTGTATGAGTGTCATTAGCTTGCATTCAAGTCAAGTTTCCATATTTACATCATAAAGCAAGGGTTTTGATCATTTTGGCTCAAGGGTTTTTATTGATTTGGAGCTTTCATATTGGGTTTATTTAATTGCATAAGAGCTTCTTCTCAATCTTTGTTTTGCATTTCGATTTGTGTCTTCATAGCAATGTAAGCCCTTTCCCTACTCTTAGATATTAACTATGAAGTTAAATGTTCATGTTGCAAGTTTGGGTTTGATCATTAAGTATGATACATGCTATCATGTCATGCAAGTTTATGAAGTCATTATCTTGATCTTGTGGGCTAAAAGCTACAACCTTTATGTTGAAATGTTGCATTATGCAACATGAGAACCCTCATAACCTTTATGTCAACTTGCATATGAAGTCATATCCCTTATATGATGATATATGCGAGTTACTAGTCATCATTCCATGTCTTTTATATCCATGATTCGCTTATTTGCCAAGTTTGAATGTTATGCATGTTTTTTTTGAGGCTTAAGAATGTAACATGCAAGTTAATGAACACATTTGTGCCTCATTTGCCACCATGATTAACTTGTGGCTTAATATCCATTTTTGACATGCCTTTGCCAAGTCTCTTCTTTTAATCCATTACGTTGTTGCGAACGTATATGCGAGTTTAAAAGCGTTGGGTTATGTTATGAGTAATTTCTAATGACATGAAAATACAACTTGAAAACATGACTTGAAATATAACACGGAAGTTGACATGTGAGTATGTTTGAAAATATGAAATTGGGAATTTACCTATTAAGTTAGGTCTACCCATACTATGGAATTGGGAATTTACCTATTGAGTTAGGTCTACCCATATTCTTAAGAAAACTTGAATATGAACATGACACTAGGCTAAACATGAAAGTGACCAACTCGAGGTTGGGTTGAGTTTGCAACGTAAAACTACCCGGAACCGACCGGCCTAACTAGTAGTTGCAAACAATAGGACCCAATGTGAGAAGTTGGTCATGTTGTGCTTGAACCCGAGGTTAGACCAAGTTGTGGTGTAAAGCTACCCGGAACCGACCGGCTTAACTAGTAACCACAACAAAGTCTAATGTGAGAGGTTGAGGTGCATTAAGTAATTAATGCCACATGATAGGTTTAAGTTAATTTTATTAATGACTCTTAACCAAATATGACATGGACAAAAGGGTTAAGTAATTTGATTAGGCTAACAATACTTAACAAAACATGACAAGGTTGGGTAGGTTAAGTAACTTGATTTGCCTAATGACACTTAACCATTTTGATACGACTAGTGGACGGGGTTAAGTTAACCAACACTTAACCAAACCAACACGTGAATTTGATACGGTTAATTAAGCTATCCTAATTACACTTAACCGAATAATACAGTTAGGGGATGTGGTTACGTTAACCTAGACTTAACCCATCCAATTCGGTGATTTTGAAGTGGTTAAGTTAACCAACACTTAACCAATCTAACTCGGTAATTTTGAAGTGATTAAGTAACCTATACTTAACCAATCTAACGTGATAACATGATAAGGCTAAGTCACGAATCGTTTGAATACACTTGACCAATTTGACTCAGTAATTTGATAGGGTCAATTTAATACATACTTAACCAACTTGAGCATGGTTTGTAGGGTTAAGTCTTGGACTTGGATACTTAGCCAATTTTGACATGATTTGTAGACGGATTAAGTCATGAACTTAAGTGACACTTAATCCATTATATAAACCCTAGTTCAGAGAATTAGGTGGATAAACCGTAATTAACAGGGATAACGGGAATGAGGCTAAGTGGTAAACCTTAGTTGAAGAATAACTAAGTAATAATTCTTAGTCAAGAAAACTTAGACCAGTTCATAGATAGATGAGTAACCTGATACGGTAGGTCATCGTTTAAGCACACGAGTAGGAGCAAGTTATCTGCTTTAGATAAAGGCTCCAGCGAACTGGGTAACGAAGCAGCGGCTTCGGGGAACGTGAGGATATTCTTGGTATCCCTCTGTGAGCTGCCAGGTGATCATACTAGGCTCATGAGAGGTTAAGTTCTGCGTTAGAAGAACCAAGAGTATGCCTTGGTTGCTATACGAGCGACCTAAAGACGGGGATGGATAGGGGATAGTCGACGATACACGGTCGTGCCCTGGATAGCATTTCGTCAGGCTACCTACCATCTTTGGTCAAGCGTGTACGTACGGAAAGGCAGAGAACACCCAAAAGACCATAATTGCTATCTAATTATGGTTGCGGTAAGGCTAGGATTGTGGGTTGGCCAGTAGTGTGTTCTCATACAGGATTTATCCTGTCTTGTCTTTCACTAGTTGAGGGAGTGGTCTCGTGGGACCATAGCCACGTATAGGAAAAACAGACCTTAGCATCTACATCGGCAAATAAATCGAAAGCTCCCGACCGAGTCCTGTATTTCTTGATCTGCCCTGTGACAGGACTCGGATGGCACAATGTGATACATGTGCATACAGTCATGGAAAAACGATTCACGATGAATGCGTGGGAAAAAGGGCGCGGTTGACGGTTAGCGTAATTCCTAGTGGCCCTGGGTGGTTGAACCTAAACCGAAATACGAATACGTGCAATAGGTAAGCATAATCACTAGTGGTCCTAGGTGGCATAAGTCCTAGTTGCGCAAACGATGATCCATGTTGGGAAAGCCTAGCTAGGTCTAGGGTAACAGTCCAAACGAACTTAAGGATCATGGAATTACATTGGAGTAGTATAGAACCTCATGGGAAAGCCCGTACGGTCTACGGCAAGGAACTGAACATTTACATGGAAAGAAACATACGAGTTGAGTAACCTATAAATGCGATATATTAGGTTGACATGAACCATTACACGACTTTTGAGTAAGGGTCATTCATGGTTAACACATGATACGGTGGGGATACTAGTATGGTAGGTGCAGAGCTAAAATACAGGATAGATACTATGGGACGTTATACGTGATAGATATCTTGGGGATATTATACTTGATAGGAACCTGACGATGGGATACCTTGTTTTATCTTGACATTGTAATTTATCATGACACCTTAGTTTATCTGAGTTCGGTAGTTCATCCTGTTATTTTGATTTAGCTTATCTATCTTGTCATCATGCTTATGTTCATCTCAGTTTCTCATGTCAGTTAACTTTACTAGTTTTTATGCTGATAGTAGATAGGGCTTACTCAGTCTTTTTGACTGACCCGTTTTGTTTCGCTTCTTGTCTTCCGTTTCCCCCCCAGGTTACAGGGAGGAAATACTGTTGTTTAATTCAGACTTCTTCTGCTTGAAGGTCATCATGGATGGCTTGGACTTTTCTTGGCTATGGCTACTTTACTGTTTTACTTGGGGAATAATTTTCGAAAATGTCTTTATGCTTCTTTACTATTGCAAGACAGGTTTTGATGTACTCTGATGTAAAAGGCTTTAGACCTTATTTATTCATGTTATGAAAGTTTGATTTTACTTCCGCTATTTTATATGTTCTGTCTTGTGATATTTCTGTGCATGTTTACCAATAATGCCCCTCTAAAGCTAGTGCATTCCTTTGCGAGTGACCCTAGCGGAGGCGGGGTGTTACAATATATATGTGTATATATATATACACACACACATATATATATATAATCACGAATATACATCTCATCTCGATGATGAGGCATCCCAAACAACGGGGAAACAATATATAACATTTAAAATACGATGTATAACTCGATATACATACCTTTCATTGGTGCTATAAGCAATTTGGCTTTCTTTAAAGCAAGCAAAAACAATATTTTATGTGCAGTCAGCTCTAGAAGAAAGCAAATGCCATCCACACCTACTAAAACAATCAATAACAAAAAACAACGTACATATAAAAGAAATAAATCTATATGTCATCCATAAACATATATAAAATAGCCATGCAATTAAAAGATCAAATAAAATGTCCAAACAATTATGTTCATCCAAACAAGCACAATATCAAATTCCACAATGTCGATATTTTATTTGTACACTTTCATTTGTTCGTTCCCCTCTTTAACAATCATATTTTCATTTGTTATATTTCATTCTTCATTCGTTTCCAATGTCAACTCTTGGTTTATTATATATGTTACCTTCTATCATTATTCGATTTATTTTGCATTCACTCATCGAAATTCATTTTTTTTTCCAATAATTATATAGGTCTACATTATTCAATTCATTTAACCTTTGAATTGATTCACTTCATTTGTATTACCTAGACACTTATTCACTTTTAATTATTTTAATTAATTCTCATTGAATAGTTTTTTTTCATTTACACTTTGCTTTGTTTACAACCACCTAATCCTAAAAATTTAACAATAATTTCCATTCATGCTTTCTAATATCAATGTTTAATTTATTACACTACCATTTCATACCAATATACAATTGATTAACATTTATTGGTAGCATTAACTTCATTTCACATTAGTTGTTTTCATTCTCTTCAAATTTGATTCATTTCTATTTATTAAGTTTGCACACATTCATTCATTCACAATGTGTTCATATTCAATAAACTTTATATTACTTTAAATCCAACTGTCTCATTTCCAATCATTACTGTTCACTATATTTGTTTCACTTCACAAATTAGATTCATTTTCATATTATATTAGTTCCATTTCATTTGTCTTATTTTACTAATTTAGTCCTTCAACCAAATTTATTTATTCATTTTCATTAATCTCCGTAAGTTAAATAAATCTAATAATCTATATACTAGTTTATTTCATTAGTTTAATTTATTTACCTTTCTTAGTTGAATTCAATTCCATAACATAACTAAGTATATCATTTACTACCAGAATTTATATTTTATTTATATCTATAAACAATCAATTTAATTTCACCTTTCATTATTTATACTTACACTTGTATATTATTCAATTGATTATTCATATAACATTTCAACTTCTTATATATTTTGGTAAGTTATATATGCTATAGAAAAGGATTGATTATTATACAAGTTCAATGGTCTTAGTTTGTTTCAATTCATTGTTTCAAATTCTCAAATGTTTTAATTTAAATTATAACTCTCTTAGGTTCATTTTCTTATTATACGATCTAGAAGTTTCTAAAATTAAAGTTTTATTCATTTCATTAATTATTGTAGATTTAGGAATTCGGGTTCATTTCCAAATCATCTTTCAAAATAATATATATAATACCTTTGATATGAAACCATATTATAAAATATTAAATGAAATTCAATTTCGCAAAATAGATATATAAGTTCTAAGTGGTCTTCCCCACTCAGAATCTAGTAAATAAATGTCGACGACATGTGCACTCATCATCGAAATCATTTCCTGAAGACAAGATGGGAGTATACACTTATTTCAAAAATTCAGTTGAAAACAATTTCTATATAAAACAAATATTAAAATATAATGATATTTATTTCAAAACCATAAGCAAGTCAATACTACAAAACTACCCGAACTTAAATTCTCAAACTCATATTTAAATTCTTATTTCATTATCAATTAATATTCAATGTCTCGTTTATCATAAAACCATTCAATAGTCAATACTTTAGAAATATTGACTAATTAAACAATAAATAAAGGAAATATAATATTATCGTCCTTAACAACTAACAATATCAAAATTAATAACTTCAAAGTTAGTTAGTTATATAAAATATAATCCAAAACAATATAATATCGATCAGTCCTGTTCAAGTGTTTAGAAATCCCCATCAATGCCTTGGCGTCCCAAGTATCGACCAGAATTCATAAATACTCAACGGAACAAATTAACACAATACAAAATGTTTTTTATATCAAAATTACAAGTATGCTCTCTCATATACGCTCAAACTCATTCTAAGGCATTACTACCCTATCTCTAATGAGTTAATCTCAAATAGAGCCAAGGTTATCGCTAATTAAGCCTTGCTCTGATACCAAATGTAACAACCTGGATTTTTAGTCGTTCAAATCGACAAAAATCCACAAATGTTAAATTAAACAAATCCAAAAATACAGATAGTTATTGGGGTTAATAAAAGAAAATAAGAACAATCACAGAATCTCGCAACGGAAGGACAAAATATAATAAATAAATAATAGCTCTTGAAGGTGTTAAATTATACATTCGATTATACTGTAACACCCCACGTCCATTAATGTCACTCTCAAAGGGAATGCATTAACTTTCATGGAGTATTATTGGTGTGTAAAGCAGAATATAACAAGATAGATACAAGTATTGGTACTTGAAAATTAAAACAACTTTTATTGTAGTGGAGAAATAATTTGGTTACGACAACATCAAAAACCAACAATAAAACCAAGTACACTTAATATTCATGTTGAAAATTATTTTCTGAGTACATAAAGTAAAAATGCATAACCCCAACATAAGTAGCCATAAAAGAGATAAGCTAAACTTTACTTTCAACCATCCAAGCACTTCCAAAAGAGAGAGAAAGAGATCCAAATCAAGCTCCACTAGGACTAGCCCCACCCTGAGAACCTAGGGGGAAGGAAGAAAAGAGGCGAAAACAAAGGGGGTCAGACATAAAGTCTGGCGAGTCCAATAACTTTAACAATATAATTATTAAAGTAATTAGGATAAGGCATAAGCTGGTAAAACAAGGAATGATTATGAAACAAGTGGGCATGACAAAACCAACAAGAGGAATAAGATAACGTTAATTGCGTTCCTAATCACTATAGGATAATTACCCTACTGCACCAATACTAGTCACCCTAAAAGTTGATCCCGCCTACTGAACAAAATAATAATAATGGTAGTTTCGTGTACCCCTAGCTGTCTTCATAGGTGCCACCTACTCCTATCTCCACTAGTTGTACCCACTACCCTCCCGATTCTTATTACAGCATTTATTCATAATATGGTAGTTGTACTTCTAGCTGCATTCATAGGTGCCGCCCGCTCCTATCTCCGCTAGTCGTACCCTCTACTTTCCCTATTCGATCGGCTCCCTAACTCATAGATACTTGTGTTGGTCCCACAGTGGGGTGTATCACTCCCCAAAGTGGCAACCCGATACACTAAAGATGCACGGCTTATACCTACACGATGCAACAATGTCTTACCTACCAGCCCACGCACGCACATGACCCTGTTGGACCTGCGTTGCCACCGCTAACCAGTTTTGACCTCTTACAATCAAACCCAGTAAGCGTGTCCCGTCCTCGATCTAGATCGAGCTCACTTAGATACTAAATGGGTTACTGGTTAAAAATGGTCCCCACTCTTGACACAAGCTTTCCACCTATGCTTGTCCCCACTAGGATTTCCCACTTAACCCCCTCTTATTCATGTCTTCTTACATGTTTCAACTTCGTTAAGTGTTTATAATTATATCCTACATGTCACCCATGTTACCCACTTATCAACATGAGTTATTGGTTAAGCTTGTCTTAACCCTATCCGCTTATCAGATCAATATACATATTATTGGTTAAGCTGGTCTTAACCCTATCCACTTATATATTATTGGTTAAGTTGGTCTTAACCCTATCCACTTATATGTTACTGGCTAAGTTGGTCTTAACCCTATCCACTTATCAGATCAATATGTATTTACTGGTTAAGTTTGTCTTAACCCTATCCACTTATCAGATTAATATATATATATATTATTGGTTAAGTTGGTGTTAACCCTGCCCACTAATCAAATTAACATATATTATTGGTTAAGCTTGTCTTAACCCTAACTACTTATCAGATTATTGGTTAAGCTGGTCTTAACCCTATCCACTTATATATTATTGGTTAAGCTGGTCTTAACCCTACCTACTTATCAGATTATTGGTTAAGCTGGTCTTAACCCTATCCACTTATATATTATTGGTTAAGCTGGTCTTAACCCTACCTACTTATCAGATTATTGGTTAAGCTGGTCTTAACCCTATCCACTTATATATTATTGGTTAAGCTGGTCTTAACCCTACCTACTTATCAGATTTTATGTATCATATATATATATCGTATATCATGTTTTACTTAATTTATAATTAAGTACATCTTAGTTCACAGATACATTGGTTAAGAGAATAACTCCCTAAGTATCAACCCCGAAGACCAAAATCAACATCAGATTGGTACTCAGAGAATTACTCAACTCAAGCAAACTTCTGTTTGTCATTTATATTCGTCTTTGATCAGCGTTAATTAATTATTAATGCACAGACCTCTCACATTAAGTTGATTGCTTGTGGCCGCTGGATATGCCGGGCGGTTCCGGGCAGACTTCCACCATAAGCCAGACTTAACCTCATGACTAAGTATCTTTTAATTATGCCTACGACGTCTCAGATTAGACTGCCGTTGCGGTTGCTGGATGTGCCGGGCGGGTCCGGGCAGTTTTACACTACAAACGAGTCTAATTTCGTGTCGTAGGCATTTATTATGCATTTAGTTTACGCCTTTGACCTCTCACATTAGACTACCGTTTGTGGTTGCTGAATTTGCCTGGCGAGTCCGGGCAGTCTTATACCACAAACGAGTCTAACCTCATGTCTTAGGAATTTATTATTACACATTATTATTTAACCCCAATTTGAATTAATACCCCTATTCAAATTATCAATAATTTCCAAATTAATCTATGTCCATAATTGTCACATAAATTATGTCCATAATTTTCAGGTATATAAATTATACCAGTTAATGTCTAAAATTAATTATATGCCTTTAAAGCCATTTTATGCGAATTCTCAATATGTATATTTAATATTTTCCCAATGTCCCCGCGCTGTTCGTACGTTTAATATGAAATATGTTAGACTCGCAAATAATCTAACTCATAAAAAGAAAAGAAACATCATAACTTGCATAACACATAAAATAGATCTAACTTGCAAATAAGAATTATAACATAAATTTGCATAACCAATAACTTGCATAGGCAGCGGACATATAGAACATAAATTTGCATAAACTATGTACTGCCATGGATCTAAATATAAATCTAAACATGAAATTGTGAACTTGCATATATGAGTATGGTTTTCACCTAAACTTGCATATGTGAATATGGTTTTCACCTAAACTTACATATGGATTCATACAAACTTGCGTATGAATTTAAACATGTAAACTAATATCACATGTTTTACATGTAAACTCGCTTATGTATATATATATATATATATATATATATATATATATACATGATTCACATATAAACTTGTGTATAATTCACATACAGACTTGCATATGATTCACATACAAACTAGCATATGATTTACATCCCAAACTTGCATATAAACTGATGTCATAAAACGAATCAATTTAAACATATGTGATTGGACATATGAAATAGATCTAGTAACATAAGTTAACAAAACTATCATATGTTCACCAACAGACGATAACAAAGTTAAGTAACGTCACATGATTCAACAGACATGTTCTCATAATCCCAGTTATAACTCATCATAATTCATTTATTAATTATTTTGTGAAAGAAATTGTACTCATAAAGACGGATTAGAGAAGAGAATAATTCATTTGTCGTTTGTATTAGAATTCTGACATGCAGTTCCTAAGCTTTAAGAAGAAGAAGAACATTTCCAGCTGCAGCATGGAGGCTAAGAGATTAATTTAGTTTTAGGTTTAGAGCTTGAGTCTGTGCGTGCTTTTATAGAAGCTTTGATCAATATAAGCCATTAGATTATCATAAGAGCAATCATAACCATCCAAACTAGATAGAGTTATCCAAAATTGCCACTTATGCCCTAGTGACTCAGCAACGGGTCAGAAAAGACTCAGCAATAAGTCAGAATCGTCACAGTTCAGATCTTCCAGAGGCGGTAGGTTGACCCCCAAGTCGACCTGTATACGGGAGGTCTACCCGCTGGTCGACCTGGTCTGGGGCGGGAAAAATCCCGCCCAGCCTGCTTCTATGTTTGAATTCGAATTTTTGAATTTTAATCTAAAATGTTTTTAATTTATTTAAATTCTTGAAACTTCTGAGGGCTATAACTTCCTGATACAAAGTCCGATTTTCGGAAACTTGGACTCTATTCCAAGCAGAATTTCGAGACGAACGCAATGGCGTAACCCTTTCTCTTAATTCTCACTTTAACAATTAAGTATTCTTTAATTCATTCTTAAAATTATTAATTTTAATATTTAAAATTAAGGGGTGTTACATTCTCCCCTCCTTAAAGGATTCGACCCCGAAATCTCCAAGTTAAGGAGAATGTATATCCTAACATCCAATCATCCATCTACTCAACCATCAAACACATGCATCCATTGTCCTTACAAGATTTCTAATGCCGTATGAACATATGCAAAAAGTGTGTGTATATGTACCTTATCCAATGCAAAATCAGGCTGTCTACTGATTCAGTTGACCTCCTTAATGCAAATCATGACAGTGCCATGCATCCATTATGTATGCGAAAGAATCCTAACGATACATAATATTTCTACATGTGTGCACAACCATTCATCAAAATGCAGCATTCATATGATAACACAACCATTATACATCCATTAATTAAAATATGCACACATATTTATATGCAGTATGAAAGTGATTGAGCCGATCTAGTGCCTAACGTGTGTGTACATGCATCCACGAGCAACCAATAGCATCCACTCGCATCCATTTGCATCCACCAAACATAACATTTCTCAAACACATGTTTACAACCATAGGGTTTTTCCTAACTAAAGATCGAAGATATTATCACAAAGACATATTAAACGATAAGATAAGTATCAACAAAGCGGTAGAAAAAGGAGAAGTTAAAAACATACCCTAAAAAAGGAAAGGGTACAGCGTACGCATCTTGTCTTCCGTTTCTCAAGTCGCGTCTCCTTGATCATTTCCCCATTGCACCTTAACCAACTTTACCTCTCTGTTACGTAGTTTTATGACCTCCGATCTAAGGATGCATGTAGGGGCTCATCTAATCGGGGCATCTCACTCCACTTCCACTTCTCTATGCCTGCTCGGCTCTACTACTTCCGCGATATCTTATAAACACTTCCGCAAATTTGACATGTGAAACACGTCGTGAACACCACTAAGCTCGTTGCCTCTTCCCATGTCCCTCCAAAATCTAGGATACATAACCTCAAAAGATCTTCAAGGATTCTATTCACCCCTTTCTGTCCGTCCATCCGTCTGTGGATGATAAGTGATACTCGTACTTGCCGCCTTTTGCATATCACCTTTTCCTCTTGCATCGAAAACTGCTCCAGGCCCTGTCCCGCAAGCACCGATATACACTGTGAATGGCTTACCTCCATCTAGCAAAACTAAAAATGGAGTTGTCGTCAAAGCCCTCTTCAAATGTTGGAAAGCATTGTCATAGTCGACATCCCAAGCAAAAGTCAAGTTCTTCTTCGTTAACCGAGTAAGTGGGGCTGATATCTTCGCGAAGTCCTTAATGAACTTCCTATAATAACTAGCCAGCCCTAAAAAGCTTCTTATTTCTATTGCGTTCTTAGGAATCTTCCAATCTTGGATTGCCACCACCTTTGCGGGATCCATGGTTATCCCTTCCTTAGAGACCACGTGTCCTAAAAACCTCACTTCTTTTCTCCAAAAATGACATTTGGATAACTTAGCTTTGAGTTGATGCACTCGTAGGGTCTCTAAGACTTCCCTGAGATGTAGGGTATGCTCTTCCTCGCTTCTAAGGAAAATCAAGATATCGACCACAAAGACTAACACAAAATTGTTTAGAAACTCCCTAAACACTCTACTCATTAAGTCGATGAAGTATGCAGGTGCATTCGTTAAAAACAAAAGGTATGACGAGCCACTCGAAGAAACCATCAGGAGTTCTAAATGCAATCTTATCTATGATGTCTTCAGCCACCCTTAGCTGATGATATCCTATAGACAAATCGAAGCACCAACCAACTGATCGAATAAATCATCTATCCTTGGCAATGGGTGTCTTTTCTTCTTTGTGAGCTTATTGGGCTCTCTACAGTCCATGCACAATCTAAATGAACCATCAGCCTTCGTAGCAACTGGAGCACCCCAATCCGAAATACTTCTTCTTATGAACCCCTTCTCAAGCAACTCTTTCACTTGCTTACTGAGATCTTTTCTCTCCCTAGGAGCCATGTGGCGCACTGGTAATGCAACTGGCTTTGCATTGTCTACTAGGTATATTCGAAAGTCTATCTCGCGCCTCGGGGTAAACCCCGAACTCCATCAAAGACGTCACCATATTGACGGACCATACGAATGGATTCCAAGTCATCATTGGATGCATCAAGAGATTCTAGATAGCTAAGCATCACCGGACCTCTAGGGTCACAAGAAATATCAAGGGTCTTTCCACAACGAGTCAACAATCTAACTACCCTTCTTTCACAGCCTAGGATGGAACTGTATCTAGCTAGCCAATCCATGCCTAGAATCAAGCCGTAGCCCATGAGGCCAAGAACGAAGGCGTTGCATTTAAACCCAACGCCCAAGATAGACACTCTAAAATCCCCAAAAAACATTGAAAGATGAGCCAAACCACCAATAGGATTTGAGACTACTATAGGATCCGTAACTAGACTAGTATTTAGGTGCAGTGTTTCAACTAACGAAGTAGATACAAACGAGTGTGAAGCGCCAGAATTCAAACAAGGTTCGAACAGGATGATCAAAACGAAAAACCAAACTTCCAACCAAGATATTTCTACCTCTATCAGGTATGCCAGCCGTGAGGGAATGCATCTACTCGCCAAAAGATACTGTACTTTTTTTTTTACCTTTGCCTTTTGCTTCTTTAGACGATCTTAATAAGATTCCTGTTTCTCCGTAACGATATCAACTAGTCTTCTTCTTCTTTCTAACGTCTTTGTTTAAGTAGTCAGGTATTTTACAAGTGTGGCCCTTCCTTTTCTCTTGGCCCCTTGTTATCCTTACCGCCTTTCTTTATATCTACTTTCTTATCATGTGTCCTATCCATGTCTCTCCTGCACATTCTCCATTTGTGACCTCCTACCAAAAATGAGACTTCGTCCTTCATTAACCAAGCAGCTAATTGAACCTTCCTCCCATCGTCTATCTTAAAGGTACCAACAAGTCCTCCACTTCCTTCTATCTTTGACAAAAGTCCCATTCCCATGAAGCGGTTTTCCGCCCACCATACGGAAGTTCTTACATATCTTAGAAAAAGCGTCTATATGTGGAGGAAGAAATTCAAAAAGGAAAGAGGAAGAGATTTAAAACGGAGAATCGAAGGAAAGATATATGGCTCTTGGGGTTATGTTTTTAAAGCAAACTTTTCTTTTGAAAATACTCTCCTTAAAACCTTATTTTGAAAGTATTTCTTTATAAAATGCTTTTGAAAAACAATTTTTCAAAATCTCTTATTTGTTCTGGTAACCTTCAGCTCTGAAACCACATGTAACACCCCACGTCCATTAATGTCACTTTAAAAGGGAATGCATTAACTTTCATGGGGTATTATTGGTGTATAGAACAGAATATAACAAGATAGATACATATATTGGTACTTGAAAAATTAAAACAACTTTTATTGCAGTGGAGAAATAGTTTGGTTACGACAACATCAAAAACCAATAATAAAACCAAGTACACTTTATATCCATCTTGACAAATTGTTTTTTGAGTACATAAAGTAAATAAGCATAACCGCAACATAAGTAGCCATAAAAGAGATAAGCTTAACTTTACTTTCAGCAATCCAAGCACTTCCTAAAGAGAGAGAAAGAGATCCAAATCAAGCTCCACTAGCACTAGTACCACCCTGAGAACCTGGGGGAAGGGGGGGAGGAAGAAAAGAGGCGAAAACAAAGGGGGTCAGACATAAAGTCTGGCGAGTCCAATAACTTTAACAATATAATTATTAAAGTAATTAGGATAAGGCATAAACTGGTAAAACAAGGAACAACTGTAAAACAAATGGGCATGAAAAAACCAACAAGAGGAATAATATAACGTTAATTGCATTCCTAATCACCATAGGATAATTACCCTACTACAACAATACTAGTCACCCTAAAATTTGATCCCGCCTACTGAACAAAATAATAATAATGGTAGTTTCGTGTACCCCTAGCTGTCTTCATAGGTGCCACCTGCTCCTATCTCCACTAGTTGTACCCACTACCCTCCCCATTCTAATTACAACATTTATTCATAATATGGTAGTTGTACTTCTAGCTGCCTTCATAGGTGCCGCCTGCTCCTACCTCCGCTAGTCGTACCCACTACCTTCCCCATTCGATCGACTCCCTAACTCGTAGATACCCGTGTTGGTCCCACAGTGGGGTATATCACTCCCCAAATTGGAAACCCGATACCATAAAGATGCACGGCTTGTACCTACATGATGCAACAATGTCTTACCTACCAGCCCGGGCCCACGCACACACATGACCCCATTGGACTTGCGTTGCCACCGCTAACCCGTTTTGACCTCTTACAATCAAACCCAGAAAGCGTGTCCCGTCCTCGATCTAGATAGAGCTCACTTAGATACTAAATGGGTTACTGGTTGAAAAGGGTCCCCAAACTTGACACAAGCTTTCCACCTATGCTTGGTCCCCACTAGGATTTCCCACTTAACCCCCTCTTTTTCATGTCTTCTTACATGTTTCAACTTGGTTAAGTGTTTATAATTATATCCCACATGTCACCCATGTTACCCACTTATCAACATGTGTTATTGGTTAAGCTTGTCTTAACCCTATCTGCTTATCAAATCAATATATATATATTATTGGTTAAGCTGGTCTTAACCCTATCCACTTACATATTATTGGATAAGTTGGTCTTAACCCTATCCACTTATATATTATTGGCTAAGTTGATCTTAACCTTATCCACTTATCAGATCAGTATGTATTATTGTTTAAGTTTGTCTTGACCCTACCCACTTATCAGATTAATATATATATATATATATATATATATATATATATTATTGGTTAAGCTGGCCTTAACCCTACCCACTTATCAAATTAATATATGTTATTAGTTAAGCTGGTCTTAACCTACCTACTTATCAGATTATTGGTTAAGCTGGTCTTAACCTATCCCCTTATATATTATTGGTTAAGCTGGTCTTAACCCTATCTACTTATCAGATTATTGGTTAAGCTGGTCTTAACCCTATCCGCTTATATATTATTGGTTAAGCTGGTCTTAACCCTACCTACTTATCAAATTTTATGTATCATATATATATATATATATATCGTATAACATGTTTTACTTAATTTATGATTAAGTGCATCTTAGTTCACAGATACACTGGTTAAGAGAATAATCCCTACGTATCAACACCGAAGACCGAAATCAACATCAGATTGGTACTCAGAGAATTACTCAACTCAACCAAACTTCCGTTTGTCATTCGTATTCGTCTTTGATCAGCATTAATTAATTATTAATGCACATACCTCTCACATTAAGTCGATTGTTTGTGGCCGCTGGATATGCCGGGCGGTTCCGGGCAGACTTCCACCACATGCCAGACTTAACCTCGTGTCTAAGCATCTTTTAATTATCCCTACGACCTCTCACATCAGACTGCTGTTTGCGGTTGCTGGATGTGCCAGGCGGGTCCGGGCAGTTTTATACCACAAACGAGTCTAACCTTGTGTATTAGGCATTTATTACGCATTTAATTTATGCCTTTGACCTCTCACATTAGACTACCGTTTGTGTTTGTTGGATTTGTTGGACGGGTCCGGGCAGTCTTATACCACAAACTAGTCTAACCACGTGTCTTAGGCATTTATTATCACACATTATTATTTAACCCCAATTTGAATTAATATCCCTATTCAAATTGTCAATAATTTCCAAATTAATTTATGTCCATAATTGTCACACAAATTATGTCCATAATTTTCAGGTATAAAAATTATACCAATTAATGTCTCAAATTAATTATATGCTTTTAAAGCCATTTTATGCCAATTCTCAATATGTATATTTAATATTTTCCCAATGTCCCCACGCCGTTTGTATGTTTAATATGAAATATGTTAGACTCGCAAATAGTCTAACTCATAAAAAGAAAAGAAACAACATAACTTGCATAACACATAAAATAGATCTAACTCGCAAATAAGAATTATAACATAAATTTGCATAGCCAATAACTTGCATAGGAAATGGACATATAGGACATAAATTTGCATAAACTATGTACTGCCATGGATCTAAATATAGATCTAAACATGAAATTGTGAACTTGCATATATAAATATGGTTTTCACCTAAACTTGCATATGTGAATATGGTTTTCACCTAAACTTACATATAGATTCCTACAAACTTGCATATGAATTTAAACATGTAAACTAATATCACATGTTTTACATATAAACTCGCATATGTATATATATACTTGATTCACATATAAACTTGTGTATAATTCGCATATAGACTTGCATATGATTCACATACAAACTAGCGTATGATTTACATCCCAAACTTGCATATAAACTGATGTCATAAAACGAATCAATTTAAACATATGTGATTGGACATATGAAATAGATCTAGTAACATAAGTTAACAAAACTATCATATGTTCACCAACAGACGATAACAAAGTTAAGTAACGTCACATGATTCAACAGACATGTTCTCATAATCCCAGTTATAACTCATCATAATTCATTTATTAATTATTTTGTGAAAGAAATTGTACTCATAAAGACGGATTAGAGAAGAGAATAATTCATTTGTCGTTTGTATTAGAATTCTGACATGCAGTTCCTAAGCTTTAAGAAGAAGAACTATTCCAGCAGCAGCATGGAGGCCAAGAGATTAATTTAGTTTTAGGTTTAGAGCTTGAGTCTATAAGTGCTTTTATAGAAGTTTAGATCAATATAATACGTTAGATTAACATAAGAGCAATCACAACCGTCCACACTAGACAGAGTTATCCAAAATTGCCACTTATGCCCTAGTTGTAACACCCCACCTCCGTTAAGGTCACTCACAAAGGGAATGCCTTAACTTTGATGGAGCATTTTAGTAGATAGAATAGAATATTACAAGAACAGATACGTAAAGCAGTATTTGAAAATTTTATAACTTTATTTTAGCGGAAAACAGAAATCAGTTTGGTTACATCTTTCAAAATCACTTTACCAAAACTCAAGTACATATATATATATATATATATATATATATATATATATATAAGCCTTGTTCAAAAGCCCTCAGAGTACAAAACTTTAAAATCATAATCCCCACAGAAGATGCCATAAGAAGTCAAGCCATACTTTAAGCACTTCAAGTACTTCAAGCAGAAGAAATCCGGATCAAGCTAAAAGTATTCCCTCCTTGGAAACCTTAGGGGGGAACGGAAGAAAAGGGGCGAAAACAAGCAAGGTCAGACATAAAGTCTGGCAAGTCCAGTGACTTTCAGCATATGAACAGATAATAATAATCATGGCATGCAAATAAAACTGGATGAGAGATAACGGTAACAGGAGTAGCAGATATACTTAGGTTAAACAGAAGAAACAGATTGATATAAGCTATTACTTTTCACTTCTCTGCACTAATACTAATATAACAGGATTAGGTGTTATCCTAATGTCTAAACTGAAACAGAAACAGAAACGGAAACAAAATAATTTCCACAAAAGAGAATGTTAGTAATGGGCCTTTACCGCCCCAACAGAAGGTACAGAAACAGAATGCCAATAATGGGCCTTTACTACCCGAACAGAAGGTGCAGAAACAGAAACAGATTAATCCCTACGGAAATATAACGTAGAATTAGGTGTACACTAGTAAATGGGCCTTTACCACCCCAACAAACGGTACCATGCAGAAACAGACAGGTGTTACCACCCAACAGAAACAGACGGTACCCCATAGAAACAGACAAAGTTAAGCATACCCTAAGTCCTACCCCACGCGATCGGCTCCCTAATACATAAATACCCTGTGCCAGCCCCACAGAAGGGTGTATCAATCCCCAAAGTGGCAACCTTTGAATGACATAGAACTATTTATAGATGTCACAACGTCTTACATCCTCAGAGGCAGACCGGGATCCATGCACGCACATGACCCGGTTGGAACGCAAGATCAACACCCCTCGCCATTATCAGAATGAACCACTTATAATTAGTTCAGTAAGCGTGCCCGGACCCTACCTACTGTTGGGTCATAGTTTTGATACCATAAAGGGATACTGACAAATATGGGTCCCAAACAACAAATGACACAAGTATTTTCCCTCCTAACCTTGTGTCCCCAGACTAACATATTTCAGATTATTTTGTTTACAAGTTTCAGACAGATCAGCTTGTCCACAGATCAGACAATCCCGTTAACAAGTTTTCAGAATAACGGATCAGATATACGGATTTAACAAACTTACAGATTGTCTAACTTTGTATTGGGCCTACAGATTCACGAAACGGGTTTACTAAATTCATTTGTCCAGTTGGTTTAACCCTAACCACCCAACACGTTTTAAACATCATATTTATCTTAGATTTGCATTAATTAATTATTAATGCGTAGACCTCTCACATTAGGTCGCTAGCTTGTGGCCGTTGGATGTGCCGGGCGGTTCTGGGCAGACTTCTACCACAAGCCAGACCTAACCTCGTGTCTAAGCATATTTTAGTTATGCCTACGACCTCTCACATTAGACTGACAGTTTGCGGTTGCTGGTAAGCCGGTTAGGTCCGGGCAGGCTTCTACCGCAAACATGAGTCTAACCTCGTGTCACAGCATTCTTATTATAGCCAATTTATTCTATTACAAATTATACAGATATTAGGCTAATTATGTCCATTTAACAGATTTGACTTCTTCTCAAGTCGCAGCAGATTAATCAAATTAACATGTTTAACTCAATCTTAGGTTGCCTACAAATTACAATTATTCAGCTTTTCAACAGATTTAACAGATTAGGCGACACAACAGATTTAGCAGATTATGCAGTTTAACATAATTAGCAGATTTGGCGTTTCAACATATTTAGCAGTTTAGGCAATTCAACAGATTAAACAGATAATAGATTTAGCAGATTAGGCAATTCAACAGATTTAGCAAATCTAAAATATTCCATAAGGTTTCATTGAAAAATCTTGCCTAATTATAAATTAGGCCTAAATTCACATGCCTAAATCATGGTCATGATTCATAATATAACATATACCCAAATTTTAGTTAAATTTGCATAGTACAAAATATCTCCCAAAAACCCCAATCATGATCCACATATAAATTATGCCAAATATAGCCATTGATTACAATGCATGTCACATATCCAAAAATCCCCATTTAAGTGTATTCACACTTAGTAGTTATCAAATCTTAATATAGATCTTCTTACACCTAAGTCATATGCAAATTTCTCCTCCTTCTTTAAAATTACAGACTACAATATATATAGTATGTCGAGATCTAGATCTTGAATTACAACTTATGTCTTGTCCTTAAATTAGTTACAAATCTAGATCTTAAATTTCAACATGTACTATGCATCCAAATCAATTACATGTTTACAGTTAAACTTTACGCCCCAAATCCCAAGTCATATGTCCATTATTCTTTATGCCTCAAAACTCAAGTAATATGTTCAATACACCTCATGTTTTAAATATAACATGTCGAATTATATGCCTTAGATTTATGTTCTAAGTTAAACCTATGTTCTTTATGTTCTTAGTCATTAACCATCTCATATAATATGCCTCCGATTTATGTCCTGAATTACAACATGTGTTGTGTCCTCAAATCAGTTACAGATCAGTCATGTCCAAATTATGCATCATTCATTATTTTCCCCAAATTTGGCGTTTATGCATTTCTCTTATGAGATTTTGCTCAGGCTCGTGGTAGCCTGGCTATATAAAATAAAAAGGGGAAGAACGGAGGAAGAAGTACAGAACAAACGGAACAATAACAATAAAACAGAAGAACAGATCTGATAAACAGAAAAAGACATAACCTCAGATTCAGATTTATTATCATGCTAGGATCATAATTAAATTTCATATCGGAAAATAACTGTACTTGCCTTAGTTGGATTCTAAAAGAAAAAGGTGTTGTAGCTGTTCTCTTTTAATCCTAATCAGAATTGGAGGAAGAAGAAGCACAAGTCCTAGCTTAGGTTTTAGCAGAGTAGAGACGCCATTGATTTATTTTTTTAGAGGGGATGAGAGCAATGGAGGCTAGAGAATTGTGTAAGAGATTTAGGTTTAGGTTAGGGATGTATATATAGGTGTAGGAAGTTATTTAGGACCGTTAGATTAACCCTGAACCATGAAAACCAATCAGATGCAAAATCTGCAATTGGGTGAATCGGCCCACGGGTTGATAGCCAAACACCCCGGATTAACACCTAGTCGACTCAGCGCAGCTCGGGTCGACCTCAAAAATGGGCCGGTTCGGTTATTCCCCCTCCCAATTCGCTGTTTTGAAATTTTTGGCATATTTATTTATTTAATTTTTATATATATCTATATATATATTTCTCTCATATGCATACAAACTTCAAGGCTTAATAACTTCTTCATAATTAACCATTTTCACACTAAACCACTTTTTGAACTACATTCACACTAAGCCACTTTTTAGCCATTCCCCTAAAACAAAAATATGGCGCTGGCGGGGATCGAACTATGTACCTCTTGTATGCAAGTCACATGTTCTAACCAAATGAGCTACTAAGTCTTTTGCTTACAAACCTTAGAACAATGCTATCATTCTTTTCTCATTCCTCTTTTTCAAATAAATTATTCTTTAATTTGTTATTTTAATATTCTCAGAAAATACAGGGTGTTACATTCTCCCCTCCTTAAAGGATTTCGTCCCTGAAATCTCCAAGTTAAGGAGAATGTATATCCTACCATCCAATCATCCATTTACTCAATCATCAAACACAGGCATCTATTGTCCTTAAAAGATTTCTAATGCCACATGAACATATGCAAAAAGTGTGTGTATATGTTCTTTATCCCATGCAAAATTAGGCGGTCTACTGATTCAGTTGACCTCCCTAATGCGAATTATGATAGTGCCATGCATCCATTATGTATGAAAAAGAACCCTATTGATACATATCATTTCTATATGAGTGCGCAAGCATACATTCAAATGCCACATCCATGTGAGGAGTCAATCATTCTGCATCCACAAAAATTGAAAAATGCACACACATCCATATGCAGTATGAGAGTGTTTTTGAGCCGATCTAGTGCCTAGTGTGTGTATATGCATCCACGAGCGTCCACTAGCAACCACTTGCATCCACTTGCAAACATCAATCATAACATGTCTTAAACACATGTTTACATCCATTAGATTATACCTAAAGGTCGAAGACTCGATCGATAGGATATAGCTGAGTGATAGAAGCAAGTACAATTAAAACAAAAGCTCGGTTCCCATTAGACATCGGTTAAGAGAATAATTCCCTAAGTATCAACCCTGAATACCGAAATCAACATCAGATTGACACTCAGTGAATTACTCCAGTTAAACAATGCCAAAATTGGAAATCTACTTCACGCTTCGAGTAAAAAACCCTATCCTTTTTAGAAATATTCAGATACTTACAGACTACTGGCACAGATCAGATTATCAAATGATTTTTAGGAAAACTAAGCATGATAAAACCCCATCATATCCCACAAAACCCAGAATGTATGTGTCATAGTCAACTTAACACCCAACACAGATTCCCTCAAACCCCAATCTATCACAAACAGATGAGTCGTAACCCTTATGGAGTTTTGAGACTATAGTGGGATCAGAAACAAGACTAGTACTAAAGTGCAGAGTCTCAATTACAGAAAAATGCCAGAATCAAAAGGATTTGTAATTCAAAAATCAGATAAGAAAATTACCTCCTACAGAAATTTTTCTATTTCTATCATACCCATCAGCCACGAGAGCATTCGCCTTCCCTCCAGAAGTAGGTCCTATCTTCTGCCCTTGCCCTCGTTTCTTCAGGCAGTCCCTAGTGAAGTGTACCATCTCACCACAGTTGAAGCAAGCATCCTTCTTTGGATCCACTTTCTTATCGTGTGTCCTATCCATATCTCCCATGTACGTTCTCCATTCGTGACCGTCCACCAAAATGAAGCTTCATCCTTCATTAACCAAGCAGCTGGTTGAACCTTCCTCCCATCGTCTATCTCAAAGGTACCAACAAGTTCTCCACTCCATTGAGCCAACTTCTAGCCTCGACAACGTCTCAGTCCTATAAAGCGGTTTTCCACCCATCGCACGGAAGTCCTTACATATCTTAGAAAAAGCATCTATATGCGGAGGAAGAGATTCAAAACGGGAAAGAGGAAGGAAGTCGAAACAAAGAATCGAAAGAAAGATATATGGCTTTTGGGGATTTTTTTTTCAAAATAAGCTTTACTTTTGAAAATACTTCCTTTTTAAAACCTTTTTGAAAATAGTTTTCAAAAACTTTTTACCAAATCTGGTAACCTTCAGCTCTGATACCAAGTGTAACACCCCACCTCCGTTAAGGTCACTCACAAAGGGAATGCCTTAACTTTGATGGAGCATTTTAGTAGACAGAACAGAATATTACAAGAACAGATACGTAAAGCAGTACTTGAAAATTTTATAACTTTACTTCAGGGGAAAATAGAAATCAGTTTGGTTACATCTTTCAAAATCACTTTACCAAAACTCAAGTACATATATATATATCTGCCTTTTTCAAAAGCCCTCAGAGTACAAGACTTTAAAATCATAATCCCCACAGAAGATGCCATAAGAAGTCAAGCCATACTTTAAGCACTTCAAGCAGAAGAAATCCGGATCAAGCTAAAGTATTCCATCCTTGGAAACCTTGAGGGGGAGGGGAGGGGTGAACGGAAGAAAAGGGGAGGAAACAAGCAAGGTCAGACATAAAGTCTGGCAAGTCCAGTGACTTTCAGAATATGAACAAATAATAATAATCATGGCATGCAAATAAAACTGGATGAGAGATAACGGTAACAGGAGTAGCAGATATACTTAGGTTAAACAGAAGAAACAGAATGATATAAGCATTACTTTTCACTTCTCTGCACTAATACTAGTATAACAGGATTAGGTGTTATCCTAAAGTCTAAACTGAAACAGAAATGGAAACAGAATAATTTCCACAGAAGAGAATGCTAGTAATGGGCCTTTACCGCCCCAACAGAAGGTACAGAAACAGAACGCCAATAATGGGCCTTTACTACCCGAACAGAAGGTGTAGAAACAGATTAATCCCTACGGAAACAGAATGTAGAATTAGGTGTACACTAGTAAATGGGCCTTTACCACCCTACAGACAGTACCATGCAGAAACAGGCAGGTGTTACCACCCAACATAAACAGACGGTACCCCATAGAAACAGGCAGAGTTAAGTGTACCCTAAGTCCTACCCCATGCGATCGGCTCCCTAATACATAAGTACCCTATTACAACCCCACAGAAGGGTATATCATTCCCTAAAGTGGCAACCTTTGAATGAAACAGACCCATTTATAGATGTCACGGCGTCTTACATCCTCAGAGGCAGACCGGGATCCATGCACGCACATGACCCGGTTGGAACGCACCATCAACACCCCTCGCCATTATCAGAATGAACCACTTATAATTAGTTCAGTAAGCGTGCCCGGACCCTACCTACTGTTGGGTCATAGTTTTGATACTAGAAAGGGTTACTGACTAATATGGGTCCCAAACAACAAATGACACAAGTATTTTCCCTCCTAACCTTCTGTCCTCAGACTAACATATTTCAGATTAACTTGTTTACAAGTTTCAGACATACAGAGTTCAGATCAACTAGTTCACAGATCAGACAATCCCGTTAACAAGTTTTCAGACTAACGGATCAGATATACGGATTTAACAAACTTACTGATTGGCTAACTTTTTATTGGGCCTATAGATTCACGAAACGGGTTTATTAAATTCATTAGTCCAGTTGGTTTAACCCTACCACCTAACATGTTTTAGACATCATATTTATCTTAGATTTGCATTAATTAATTATTCATGTGCAGACCTCTCACATTAGGTCGTTATCATGTGGCCGCTGGATGTGCCGGGCGGTTCCGGGCAGACTTCTACCACAAGCCAGACCTAACCTCATGTCTAAGCATATTTTAGTTATGCCTACGACCTCTCACATTAAACTGACAGTTTGCGGTTGCTGGTTAAGCCGGTTGGGTCCGGGCAGGCTTCTACCGCAAACATGAGTCTTACTTCGTGTCTCAGCATTCTTATTGTAGCCAATTTATTCTATTACAAATTATACAGATTATTGGCTAATTATGTCCATTTAACAATATTGACTTCTTCTCAAGTCGTAGCAGATTAATCAAATTAACATGTTTAACTCAATCTTAGGTTGCCTACAAATTACAATTATTCAGCTTTTCAACAGATTTAACAGATTAGGTGACACAACAGATTTAGCAGATTAGGCAGTTTAACATAATTAGCAGATTTGGCGTTTCAACATATTTAGCAGTTTAGGCAATTCAACAGATTAAACAGATAACAGATTTAGCAGATTAGGCAATTCAACAGATTTAGCAAATCTACAATATTCCTTAAGGTTTCATTGACAAATCTTGCCTAATTATAAATTAGGCCTAAACTCACATGCTTAATCATGGTCATGATTCATAATATAACATATACCCAAATTTTAGTTAAATTTGCATAGTACAGAATATCTCCCAAAAACCCCAATCATGATCCACATATAAATTATGCCAAATATAGCCATTGATTACAATGCATGTCACATATCCAAAAATCCCCATTTAGGTGTATTCACACTTAATAGTTATCAAATCTTAATATAGATATTTTTACACCTAAGTCATATGCAAATTTCTCCTCCTTCTTTAAAATTACAGACTACAATATATATAGTATGTCGAGATCTAGATCTTGAATTACAACTTATGTCTTGTCCTTAAATTAGTTACAAATCTAGATCTTAAATTTCAACATGTACTATGCATCCAAATCAATTACATGTTTGCAGTTAAACTTTACGCCCCAAATCCCAAGTCATATGTCCAATATTCTTTATGCCTCAAAACTCAAGTTATATGTTCAATACACCTCATGTTTTAAATATAACATGTCCAATTATATGCCTCAGGTTTATATTCTAAGTTACAACCTATGTTCTTTATGTTCTAAGTCATAAACCATCTCATATAATATGCCTCCGATTTATGTCCTGAATTACAACATGTGTTGTGTCTTCAAATCAGTTACAGATCGGTCATGTCCAAATTATGCATCATTCATTATTTTTCCCAAATTTGGCGTTTATGCATTTCTCTTATGAGATTTTGCTCAGGCTCGTGGTAGCCTGGCTATATAAAAGAAAAAGGGGAAGAACGGAGGAAGAAGTACAGAACAAACGGAACAATAACAATAAAACAGAAGAACATATCTGATAAACAGAAAAAGACATAACCTCAGATTCAGATTTATTAACATGCTAGGATCATAATTAAATTTCATATCGGAAAATAACTGTACTTGCCTTGGTTGGATTCTAAAAGAAAAAGGTGTTGTAGCTGTTCTCTTTTAATCCTAATCAGAATTGGAGGAAGAAGAAGCACAAGTCCTAGCTTAGGTTTCAGCAGAGTAGAGACGCCATTGATTTATTTTTTTTAGAGAGGAAGAGAGCAATAGAGGCTAGAGAATTGTGTAAGAGATTTAGGTTTAGGTTAGGGATGTATATATAGGTGTAGGAAGTTATTTAGGACCGTTAGATTAACCCTGAACCATGAGAACCAATCAGATGCAAAATCTGCATTTGAGCGAACCGGCCCACGGGTTGACAGCCAAACACCCTGGATTAACCCCTAGTCGACCCAGCAGAGCACGGGTCGACCGCAAAAATGTGCCGATTCGGTTATTCCCCCTCCCAATCCGTTGTTTTGAACTTTTTTGCATATTTATTTATTTATTTTTTATATATATCTATATATATTTCTCTCATATGCATACAAACTTCAAGGCTTAAAAACTTCTTCATAATTTACTATTTTCACACTAAACCACTTTTTGAACTGCGTTCACACTAAGTCACTTTTTAGCCATTCCCCTAAAACAAAAATATGGCACTGGCGGGGATCGAACTCTGTACCTCTTGTATGTAAGTCACATGTTCTAACCAAATGAGCAACTAAGTCTTTTGCTTACAAACCTTAGAACAATGCTATCATTCTTTTCTCATTCCTCTTTTTCAAATAAATTATTCTTTAATTTGTTATTTTAATATTCTCAGAAAATACGGGGTGTTACACTATTGACTCAGCAATAGGTCAGAAAAGACTCAGCAATAAGTCAGAATCGTCATAGTTTAGATCTACCCGAGGGGGTAGATCGACCCCCAGGTCGACCTGCATAGTGGAGGTCGACCCCCTGGTCGACCTGTCCTGGGGCGGGAAAAATCCCGCCCAACCCGCTTCTATGTTTGAATTCGAATTTTTGAATTTTAATTTGAACTGTTTTAAATTTATTTAAATTCCTAAAACTTCTGAGGGCCATAACTTCCTCATACGAAGTCCGATTTACGAAAACTTGGACTCCATTCCAAGCAGAATTTCGAGACAAATGCAATGGCGTAACCCGTTTCCCTTAATTCTCGCTTTAACAATTAATTATTCTTTAACTCATTCTTAAAATTGTTAATTTTAATATTTAAAATTACAGGGTGTTACATATACACTACATGAATTTATCAAAGTTCTAGCACAAATATACCAAGATATGCAATGGAATAATAATAAGAATTACTTCTGTTGAGCTCCATCTTCATAACGACCTCTTCAATAACTGAAAACTCAGGCTGACCCGAGCACAAATGAAAAGACCAAATACTTGGATCAGAACTAAAATATTCCCATATCATTTAAATCAAACCATGTAATAAAATGGGTGTCACACTATCCGAGATGCTTACGGTAATTTATATCTCCTATCCAATGTTTTGTGAGTGCAATAACTTAAGAGATTTTACGGGAATTTCCTTGTCCAAAGGATCTGTAAAACACTAAATACTATTTAATACAATACGCTATTATAGTAGTGTATATGGTTAATATAAAATATTAAAATAGGGTAAGCGAGATTACAATTTTACCCTTTCATCGTTTATAATACCGTAGTCTATATAGATATTGTAAAGTCCACTGTAAACAAGTGGTTATCAAAGAGGTACGGTACAAATCAAAGTCATAGGTTGTCTCGATCAAGATAATATGACAAGGCACACGAGGAATGCCCGGAGTAGGAATATACTAGTTTCATGCTCGAATTGGTTGTAATGCATAGCCGCGACTACTGCCTACCTCAGAACAACAATCCCAAATCAAGGTTGCACATCTTTCAAACCAAATCAACCACGAGAATATAGTAACAAAGGAATAAGTATTGCCGGTGGGGGTAGCTAACCCCACTTGGTATGATATAGCCATGTTTTAGTCATTTTAATTATGACCTGAAGGTCAAGGACATCTATTATCATTCTCTCACTTCACTCCAGTAGTGTTCGCCAAACCAACCTACTTCATTCTGGATTCTACACCACGTACACAGTTGTTAAAGTGGTTATCGGTATTGGCAGGGAGTATGACAATATCTGACCTTGGTCTCTTTAACAACTAAACATTTACATTTTTCACACTGGTCATTTCTTATACATTTCAAAGAGGTTCAAACTTCATATTAAAATATCAGATTTTTTGCTTTGAACTCATTTCAATAATCAGGATAGAATATTTTCATATTAAAATCTCCATTTAAAACCAAACTTAGAATCTGGAAATAATTCCAATTCTAAAATTTTGGATACTAAAAATAGTTGAATAGTATGTTAAAATAATTTAGATATATATTTAAAATAGTTTGGAAATATATAGTCAAATAATAAAAGTTTAAATAAACAGTTTAAATATAAAAATAGTGTTTATCAAAATTTAGTAAAATACATATACATGTAGTAAAATATAAAGTAGTTCGTAAAATAGATAATTAGTTATTAAAATAGTTTATTTAAATAGTAAATATATATAAGTTAAAAATAAAATAGTTTACAAATATAGTACAATATATATAAGTTAAATAGTATAATTCACAAAATAAAATAAATATTAAGTAAAATAATTTATAGAATGGTTTAAAATATTATAATTGGAGTTGAAATTGTTCCTTTCGAATAACTTGAAGTTATGTTCCAATTTCAAATCAGATCGATTCAACTTCGATATTTCAATTCAATTTCCAATTTATTTTTAATTCATTTCAAAGGTTTAATTCAAATATTTAAAGATTTAAATCTGAATATTAATTAGAATTTATTCAGTTTATAATAATTTCATGTTCAAAATTCAAATATCACTAATAAATCAACTTGATTCAAAGTTGATTTCAAAGATAGATAAAACAATTCAATTTCAATATATTCAATTCTTGTTCAATTTCATTTTTAACTTCAGTTTTGCAACATTAAATTATTTCCTTTAGCTTTTATTTTTCAAAAATTCAAAGTTCAAGTTCAAAGGAAAACCAATTTATTAAACATCTTTTATATTATCTTTAAAACAATATTTCAAGATTCAAGGTAAAATCAAATTTGATTTAACCGACCGATGTCCGTATATAATTTATTATCATATGGCCAAGTGATACACATAATTTAATTTTATTACTTTGGGAAAGGATATGTATCATTTCAATCCAAATTAGAGTCATAGGTACTTATCATTTCAACCTAAGTTCTTAATTCATTTTAATGAATAATCCTGGGTTAATTCGATGCCCGTAACATCTAAGGTAAATGGTTGGGATTATCAACGTAAACATATAATTCAACATCAATATGTTAAACATATCTATTCACGATCATCCATCAAATCAGTATGTACAAACAGTTTAATATAACATCAATTTACTAGTCATTAAGTATGAGGTTTAAAACAGTAACTAAATCCTGACCGTTCAATTTATATAAAAAATCAAATTAAATTATACTATCAATGTCGATTAACACAAATAAGCAATTTAAACTATCAAATAAAAAATAATATAATCATATCATAACACGATTATAATTTAACTAACAATCAAATAATTTAGTTAGGTTTGAGTGGGTTTAATCATTCACTTTGGTTTTAAACGAGATTGAAATCCATTTATAGGCCTAAAAATTAGTAGTCTCAGAATTAGTCCACGACATTTTTATATTGTCTGGAAATTCGATTAGAATCACGCGGATCCTACCACGTGTAAATCTGATTTCGTATGAAGAAGTTATTTGTATTTAAACATTTGCAATTAAAATGATATAAATAATATATACAAACTCCCCCACCTGTTCATATGCCACCACCTCACCTTCTCTCTATACAACCCTCTTCTCCGTTAGCAGTAAACTTGTTCACGCAAAAAACCTAATCCCGCATTAAAATTGAAATTGAAAATAGTGCAAGCCCCAAATAAACACCTGAGTTCGATCCGGATGCACCACGAGGAGTGCCGCCGTCGACTTCACCTGCGCCTGAAATGTGGTCGCCAACGGTGGCCCCTACAACCCACAATCGCCCTTAAACCCCATAACATTCATGATGGATTCCTAGAAAATTTTGACATCATCGCCTTCGATCCACCATATGGATTCGACGATCTTAACGTGATCTACGATTCTCCGGTTGAAAGTTTGTTGAATCATTTCACAAATTTGGAGAAATTAGTGAACAAAGAATCAAAGTCTCATGGCCACTGTAATTTAAAAGAGGCTCCTGTCCATTTTAGGGTTTCAAGATAATATAATAATATTATTGTAATAACCCGGAAATTCTGAACCAGTTTAAAATTTTTATTTTGGCAATTTTAATGAATTTTGAATATTTAAAATAGATTATTTTAAATAAAATCGACGTGAAATTTATTTTGAATATAAATCGAACGTATATTATATACGTCATCGTTAGAATATATATAATTATATAATTATAAAAGGAATTGAAAATAGCGTGGTAGTTCGATAATTCGATTTCAAACTTCAATTGAATGTACCGGGTGCAAAACAATCCGGATTTCAGTGAAACCAAAAGTAGTAGGATCTAATTGTGAATATCTTTCCAACGAATCCGAAAAATTGAGATTTCATAGCGGGAATCAAAAGATATGTCCAGTTGAAAATTCTGAATAGTCGCTATGGAATTCAGGCCCTTAAAAATGGAAATTTTGCAAACGACCTCGGATTTCGACGAAACCACTTTTGTTGGATCCGCAATGTCAGGTTATTGCTAGGTTTCAAATTTCATAATTTTTCGAATCTATATGTGAGTGTGGCAAAGGAAAACGCATTTGACCAATTTCAGTTGATTTTAATCGACTGAAAAATGGCCATTTTTCAAACGGTCTCAGAATTCGACGAAACCAGTTTTGTTAGGACCATATCGTCAATACGAAGCTAGAAAATATTTTACGAGAATTTAAAGAGTTAGTATGTGACCCCGGTAAATTGAAATGCGCATTCAAATTCAATATATAGAGTTATATGTTGATTTTAGCGGAAACTGATCGAAACGATCGAATCAGCTTACGATACATATCCCATTGTGTTCGAAATGGGGCAATACGCTAAGTACAACAGTCATTGAGTCTTGTTTGGAGTTCAGAATAAAGTCGACCTTTATGGAAAAAAATAATATAAAATTATTATATATAAATATATTTAGAACCCCTTTTTCTCATTAGCCCTTTCTTCAATTCCACAATCAGAAAACCGCCCCTCTTTCTTTAAATAGATTGTGCCCACCCTCCCGTCTAAATCCGCCATCGACGAACTCTACCCCCACCGCTTTCTCCTCCTCCTCGACCAAACCCCCATCGCTGCTCCCCTTCTGCCTCAGCTCCCCTTTCTGTGAATGGATTCCGCCCCTCTCTTTCAACCATAGATCGACGAAACGACACCGCCCAGCAAACCCGACGCCGCCCGCCCCAACCACCTGCGCCAGTGAACGCCCGCTAGTACTCCGACGACGATCCGAGGAGAAAACTGCAACCCTAGGCTGCGAACTACCGAAGACGATGGTATGAAGCGAGATTCGCAACCAACCGCGCCACCATAACCCCCTGCGCACACCATCTACCTCCTACGCTCCCTTGCTCCACCTCGTCAGCCACTTAGATGTAAGTAAATTCGAATTTAATTTACAGTTTTATTATTTATTTGAATGTATAGCGTAAGAGTATGAAAAGGTAGGATTTTTGTTCGTGAAAAGGTGAGATTTTTGTTCGTTAAAAGAAAAGATTTTTAAAATATAAAAGACCAGTTTTTTTTAAAGTAAAAAGAACGGATTTTTATATATATGAATAAAGTAAAAAAATCGGATTTTTATATAAGCAGAGTATTAAAAATATAATTTTTATATTTTTAAAGAATTAAAAATATGATTTTTATATTTTTAAAGTATTAAAAATACAATCTTTATTAAGTAGAAGATGTAAAAATATGATTTTTGTTTATGTAGAGAATTAAAAATATAATTTTTACATGATAGGAATATTAGAAATATCATCTTTATATGTATAGCAAAATAAAAATGTGATTTTTATAATGATAAATTGGAAAAGGAGAAATCTTTATAGTTGAAAAGGCGAGATCTTTATATAGAAAATAGCGGAGTAAAAATTCGATTTTTATATATTGAATAGCATAGTAAAAATTCGATTTTTATATATTGAATAGCAAAGTAAAAATTCGATTTTTACATATATAGTGGCTACGGGCAACGAAAGCGACAAAAGGCGAGAATGGCGATGATTTCTGTAAATGAAGTGTCGTGGAATTGGGATAGCTATTGGTGAGAACATCTCACTTTTCAATTTCTTTTTTTTCTAGTTATATATATACTAGGATGCAGACGGTGCTTAGTAGCACCCAACACAATCGTCCACAGACCATGGACTTGTTTGTTTGGCTGTGTAGTTGGTTAGATTATTTGAATTGAATTGAATTGTTTGGTGAAATGAAATTGATTTGATTGATGTGTGAATGGCGTGGGCCTTCACTAGACCGGGGATAAGGCTAGGCCTCGTCCCGTTTCTAGTATTGTGCCGTTATGCCGCCGAAATTTTTCTAAAATAAATTAGAAAAATAAAAATATCATTTTATTGAATAAATGAACTGAATAAAATATTCATTGGTTGAATAAAATATTTTATCATTAAAAATATAATTTTTAACGGGAACATGAATAAATAAATATTCATTTACAAACCAGATGGTTTGTTTATGTACACCTATTTGAAGGACATTGATTGGGACGATAAATTTTACACATCGCCCAACTGCACAAATAAAATCTATGTTTGATTGTTTGAAACCCCACACGGGTGTTGGGATAATATTTGGGTACACTAATCCCAATTATTTAATTATATGTCGATTGATGGATCGACAGGCTGTTATAAGCGTTAGATATCTATATTTGATGCTTATACAGTGTAGTGCACTTAAGATGATGGTTGATTATTTATCGTTGCTATTATATACATGTGTTGTATGGAATCCGTATAATTAACTTTATATGGTAATTGATTGGGCCTCATTCCAATTTGAAAAATAAAGGATATTATAAAATAAAGGTTCATGTGTTGACTGTACTCATCCGTTGAGATTAGTCATGTGTTGAACGAAGGATTTTAACAACAAAAATAGTCACACGTGGACACTACTCATCCGTTGAGATTAGTCATGTGTTGGCAAAAATATAGATTCACGTATTGAATAGAATAAATATTCATTTGTTGAATAGAATAACGGAATTATTGAAATATATAAAGCCGTATTGATTAGAGATGCGCCATTTTGACGCGAACGATATTTATATCAATTATATTCATTTTTATAAATTGAATAGATAAAGAAATTCAAATTGAATTGAATAGATAAAGAAATTCAAATTGAATTGAATAAATAAAGAAATTTGAATTGAATCGAATAGAAAACCAATTCAAATTGAATCGAATAGAAAACCAATTCAAATTGAATCGAATAGAAAACCAATTTGAATTGAATCGAATAGAAAACCAATTTGAATTGAATCGAATAGAAAACCAATTTGAATTGAATCGAATAGAAAACCAATTTGAATTGAATCGAATAGAAAACCAATTTGAATTGAATCGAATAGAAAACCAATTCAAATTGAATCGAATAGAAAACCAATTCAAATTGAATCCAATAGAAAACCAATTTGAATTGAATCGAATAGAAAACCAATTTGAATTGAATCGAATAGAAAACCAATTTGAATTTGATTTGAATAGAAAACGAAATGAATTTGATTTGAATAGAAAACGAATTGAATTTGATTTGAATAGAAAACGAATTTGATTTCAATTGAATATATGGCGAATTTGATTTGAATTGAAAATAAAACAAATTCGTATTGAACTGAATTGAAAAGAAAATGAATTCGAATCGAATTAAAATCGATTTGAATTGAAATCAAATAGAAATGAAAGTAAAAAGGATTTATAAAATAGAAAATTCAATTTTGATTTGAATTGAAATGGAAGTTGAAATTGTTTTTGAAACGAATTTAAAACTATTTATATAATTCATTTTAAATAGTAATTGACGAAATATATATTATATATATAATATAATGGCCTGAATAGAACGCGCCGCACCGCGGCAGTTCGCGAATTTCGACCATTTATTTCAAACGGACATTACGGGAGATCCGACCGTCGGATTCTCCTAAAACCGGAACCGTTGGGTTTGTATCGAAAAGAGCTTTCTAACGAATATTAGAAATTTGAAATCTAATGGTTGGATTTGGAGATACGTCCAAATCAAATTTGGAAAAGATCGCTGTAAGTGCAGTTCGATGGCCGTTGATGGAAATCGACTGTACGGGCCTTGATAAAATTATTAAAAATAGTAATAATTTGTGTAAAATCATAAGAAATGATTTGGTAAAAATTGGGATGAAAAACTCCATATTTGTAAAGATAAAAATAGATTTTTATCGAAATGAACTAGTTTTGAACTAGTATTAAAACCCATTTATTTTTAAATAAATAAATTGGATTTTAAATGGGTTTTAAATAGAAATGATTTGTGGGTTTATCATGAACAGTGTTTTAAATAACACTTGTTCTTTAACCCGATAATAAATAGAATGTGATTTGGGTTTGTCGTGAAATGTGTTTTAAAAGACATTAGTTCTTTAACCCAGTAAAAGGAGTTTTAATGAATCCGCAATTAGACTGAAATGTGAATTGATAATTTAAATTATCAAATTTGGAAAATGAGCGAGGATGGAGTATTACCAGTTTTGCTTCATAGCGATAGTTAAATCTTTAATTAGATTTGAACATGAAATGGTAATTAATTTTACCGACAACACTGCGGTGTTAGATATGGAGTATTACCAGTTTTGCTTCATTGGATGAATAGGTTGGGATTGGGAAATAAAATAAATAATTACTTCGGTGTGGTTCGCTAATCTCGACTAGTTTGGAAAACCATAATTTGGTTTGAAATGACATCCAAAGGAAGATTAAAGAATAAATTTCAAAGAATTTATCTTGGATAAAATTAATGGGAACCTTTCCCTAAGAATATGAAATTTAGAAACTAGCTGTAGGTTAGCTAAGAAGAATGGTTTCCTGGGTATTGATCTGATGTTGGTTTCGGCCTTCGGGGTTAATATTTGGGAAATTGTTCTCTTGTTAATTCACGGTTAGTGACTAATGAATTGGAATGACGCGTATGTTGTGTTTGTGTAACATTTGTTTTTAATATACGCGGGTTGTTCGGAAAGGCCGGGTTTATACCCATTCTGAATAACCGATTCGACGATACGTCGAAGAAGAAGACGGTGGTTGAAGACCGGAAGTCTTCACATCATTTGGATAATTATTGAAGATCCTGATTGGGCTGTACACCCAAGAGGATGGAAATAGCTGGTGGTCGTCCAGACGTACTTGGAGATGGATGGATATGCGAGGAAAGTGCCTCCGGTTTCGTTCAGACCCAGAACGGACTTGTAAATGGATTGTGTGTCTGACATTGGATTTTATTCTGTGTTGATTGATTTCTATTAAATATACATCTGTTTGGCGGCGAAGAATTTATTCTCTTGCTTAACGCCCTTCTCTGAGACGTACGAGCTTAGAGGTTATATATCGATAGATATCAATCGCATGGCATGAATTGCCTGTGTGGCACGCTGAGTTGCATGGATCAAGGCTTCTGTTGAAAAACAAAGTCTTGTGGTTGATGATCAAAGCACGGCCTACGTGGCAGCTTTGTGTATAGCGTGGATTCGCGAGCCTCACACCTCGGTATGAGTTAAAAACGAGATACGGGCCGTTGGGAGAACACGACGTTTCTTTCTAGCTTTGGTGGTGTCAGTGACTTACCAGCCCTGACATTTATATACTTTTCACCTTTGTGGTTGTTGGAATGAGGCACCTCGATTATAGGTCTGTAAAGACCGGGAAACGTGTGTTCAGGAATAAATAATCCTCTAACGTAAGTGAGGACCGGCCCAACCGATCCAGTGGCTGCCCAGAGTGCGTAGTCCTGAGCATTTGCTAGAGTGTCTCGAAGCGGAGAGGAGCTTGCCCCTTGCCTCGACTCATGACGGAAATCCAATTTCCAATACGTGTATTTCGGTTTTATTTGTAGAGCCTAGTATGGCAACATAGTGGGATGGGGCACTTATGCCGTCTATGATTTATATTTATGATTGAAATTGTTTTGACACTATACAATATAGTATCAAATGATTTGTTTTAAACGTACCAAGCATGTTTGGCTGTTATAAGGTAAAACCCTATCCTCCGTCTTGTGTTGCATTGTGTGATGGGACCTGGGTCTTATAATGGCTTCATTTTTCGAAAAAGCATTGCGTTGTTTATTCTATGCACAGGTATTCTTGGGAGGAAACCCGTTCCGTGTTATACGGCGTGGTCCCTTGAATTACTCTCTTTTAAAATAAAGCTTTAAATAACTGTTTTAGTTCTCACACCAGTCACATGACTGAACTGGAGTTTATTGTTTTAACCTAAACTCTGGGTGCCCCTATTTTCAACACGGGCAGCTAGTAGTTTTGGTTTTGCAGATTTATATTCACAGGATCCTGGTTTACAGCTGGAATGATATCCGGAAAGCTCTGTGTCCGTATATCACCTTTAGTTGTGCTTTGTATTATTTTCCGCTGCTATACAATTTATTGTAATCTCTGATATTTTTCGAATGTAATTTATTCATTTATACTCTGTATATTCTTGTATCTGATGGAATTGTTGTAATAGCAATGAAATGTTCTTCTGTTTGTGTTCTGATTTGTCATGTTCTCAACGATCAGGGGTTTCGAATGGTCTAGATCGGTTTAATGACTGATTCGGATCGAGCGAAATTTCCGGGCCGTCACATTTGGTATCAGAGCTTTGGTTTACAGAGCTCGAGAACAAGACGCATTAGAACCATACGAAAGAATTCATCAGATATTGGATTAGTAATATCCAATTAGAATGACTCGTTAGAGATAGGATCGGTAGTATCCTAGAACGAGTGTGAAGAGTATATTTTTCAATTGAAAACAATTTTGTTTTGAATTTTAAATCGCTTTATACGTATTTGAATATTTATTTATTTTGAATATGGACAATCCGCTATATAATGATTTTGCATATACGCGTCATGAACGTATATTCGAAGTTTTAATATACTGGATAGATATAGAATCACATTCTAGTCGCCCGGAGATGGTACTGATAATTGTCATGACATCATCATTATTTATGTTCGTGTTTCGAAGGTGTGATATCTATATATTTCCATCAGACTGGTGTGAGAACCAAAAACTTATATAGCTAGATTTATTGTTGTGAATTGGCATCAAAAACATGATTTTCAGTATATATATATCAAAGTTATGAATTTGAAACTCTAATTCACTAATTGATTGATGTTTGTGTTGTTTATTTATTTGTTTGACAATTTTGAACCATTATGCCTAATTGAATCAAATATTGAATTGTAGTGAGAATTAGTCGCATTTGCTTGCATATACATATACTTACATTGAACAGGTCATAGCAAGGAGGCTAGAGCAGAGAATAAAATTTGTTTGCCCGACAAATAGGTACATGTTTGCTATAATTTACTGTTTTGTTTGGGTGATGATGATTTTATGAGCCTATTGGCTTTTTCTTTTTCTTTTTGAGATCAGAAGGCCTGTATGGCAATTTCGGGATTTTCCCGTGGCTCCCGGTGCAGGGGAGGTTATGGCGAAATTTTTCGGAAATTTAGGGTGTTAGCCAAATTTTTGAACAATTTGAAAATTCTTAGAAATTGAAAAGTTGGAGAATGGAAGCCAGATCGAACGTAGAGTTGATTGATCAAACCACTTTCGAACTTGTTCCTTTTCGGGGACGAAAAGTTTTAAGTGGGGGAGATTGTAATAACCCGGAAATTCTGAACCAGTTTAAAATTTTTATTTTGGCAATTTTAATGAATTTTGAATATTTAAAATAGGTTATTTTAAATAAAATCGATGTGAAATTTATTTTGAATATAAATCGAACGTATATATTATATACGTCGTCATTAGAATATATATAATTATATATAATTATAAAAGGAATTGAAAATGGCGCGGTAGTTCGATAATTCGATTTCAAACTTCAATTGAATGTACCGGGTGCAAAACAATCTGGATTTTAGTGAAACCAAAAGTAACAGGATCTAATTGTGAATATCTTTCCAACAAATCCGAAAAATCGAGATTTTGTAGCGGGAATCAAAAGATATGTCCAGTTGAAAATTCTGAATAGTCGCTATGGAATTCAGGCCCTTAAAAATGGAAATTTTCCAAACGACCTCGGATTTCGACGAAACCGCTTTTGTTGGATCCGCAATGTCAGGTTATTGCTAGGTTTCAAATTTCATAATTTTTCGAATCAATATGTGAGCGTGGCAAAGGAAAACGCGTTTGACCAGTTTTAGTTGATTTTAATCGACTGAAAAATGGCCATTTTTCAAACGGTCTCAGAATTCGACGAAACCAGTTTTGTTAGGACTGTATCGTCAATACGAAGCTAGAAAATATTTTTCATGAATTTATAGAGTTAGTATGTGACCCCGGTAAATTGAAATGTACGTTCAAATTCAATATATAGAGTTATATGTTGATTTTAACGGAAACTGATCGAAACGATCGAATCAGCTTACGATACATATCCCATTGTATTCGGAATGGGGGTAATTCGCTAGGTACAACAGTCGTTGGGTCTTGTTTGGAGTTCAGAATAAAGTCGACCTTTATGGAAAAAAATAATATAAAATTATTATATATAAATATATTTAGAACCACTTTTTCTCATTAGCCCCTTCTTCAATTCCACGATCAGAAAACCGCCCCTCTTTCTTTAAATAGATCGCGCCCTCCTTCCCGTCTAAATCCGCCATCGACGAACTCCGCCCCCACCGCTTTCTCCTCCTCCTCGACCAAACCCCCATCGCTGCTCCCCTTCCGCCTCAGCTCCCCTTTCTGTGAATGGATTCCGCCCCTCTCTCTCAACCATAGATCGACGAAACGACACCGCCCAGCAAACCCGACGCCGCCCACCCCAACCGCCTGCGCCAGTGAACGCCCGCCAGTACTCCGACGACGATCCGAGGAGAAAACTGCAACCCTAGGTTGCGAGCTACCGAAGACGATGGTATGAAGCGAGATCCGCAACCAACCGCGCCACCATAACTCCCTGCGCACACCATCTACCTCCTACGCTCCCTTGCTCCAACTCGTCAGCCACTTAGATGTAAGTAAATTCGAATTTAATTTACAGTTTTATTATTTATTTGAATGTATAGCGTAAGAGTATGAAAAGGTAGGATTTTTGTTCTTGAAAAGGTGAGATTTTTGTTCGTTAAAAGAAGAGATTTTTGAAATATAAAAGACCGGATTTTTTTAAAGTAAAAAAGAACGGATTTTTATATATATGAATAAAGTATAAAAATCGGATTTTTATATAAGTAGAGTATTAAAAATATAATTTTTATATTTTTAAAGAATTAAAAATATGATTTTTATATTTTTAAAGAATTAAAAATATGATTTTTATATTTTTAAAGTATTAAAAATATAATCTTTATTAAGTAGAAGATGTAAAAATATGATTTTTGTTTATGTATAGAATTAAAAATATAATTTTTACATGATAGGAATATTAGAAATATCATCTTTATATGTATAGCAAAATAAAAATGTGATTTTTATAATGATAAATTGGAAAAGGAGAAATCTTTATAGTTGAAATGGCGAGATCTTTATATAGAAAATAGCGGAGTAAAAATTCGATTTTTATATATTGAATAGCATAGTAAAAATTCGGTTTTTATATATTGAATAGCAAAGTAAAAATTCGATTTTTACATATATAGTGGCTACGGGCAACGAAAGCGACAAAAGGCGAGAATGGCGATGATTTCTGTAAATGAAGTGTCGCGGAATTGGGATAGCTATTGGTGAGAACATCTCACTCTTCAATTTCTTTTTTTTCTAGTTATATATATATATATATACTAGGATGCAGACGGTGCTTAGTAGCACCCGACACAATCGTCCACAGACCATGGACTTGTTTGTTTGGCTGTGTAGTTGGTTAGATTATTTGAATTGAATTGAATTGTTTGGTGAAATGAAATTGATTTGATTGATGTGTGAATGGCGTGGGCCTTCACTAGACCGGGGATAAGGCTAGGCCTCGTCCCGTTTCTAGTATCGTGCCGTTATGCCGCCGAAATTTTTCTAAAATAAATTAGAAAAATAAAAATATCATTTTATTGAATAAATGAACTGAATAGAATATTCATTGGTTGAATAAAATATTTTATTGTTAAAAATATAATTTTTAACATGAACATGAATAAATAAATATTCATTTACAAACCAGATGGTTTGTTTATGTACACCTATTTGAAGGACATTGATTGGGACGATAAATTTTACACATCGCCCAACTGCACAAATAAAATCTGTGTTTGATTGTTTGAAACCCCACACGGGTGTTGGGATGATATTTGGGTACACTAATCCCAATTATTTAATTATATGTCGATCGGTGAATCGACAGGCTGTTTTAAGCGTTAGATATCTATATTTGATGCTTATACAGTGTAGTGCACTTTGGATGATGGTTGATTATTTATCGTTGCTATTATATACATGTGTTGTATGGAATCCGTATAATTAACTTTATATGGTAATTGATTGGGCCTCATTCCAATTTGAAAAATAAAGGATATTATAAAATAAAGGTTCATGTGTTGACTGTACTCATCCGTTGAGATTAGTCATGTGTTGAACGAAGGATTTTAACAACAAAAATAGTCACACGTGGACAGTACTCATCCGTTTAGATTAGTCATGTGTTGGCAAAAATATAGATTCACGTATTGAATAGAATAAATATTCATTTGTTGAATAGAATAACGGAATTATTGAAATATATAAAGCCGTATTGATTAGAGATGCGCTATTTTGGCGCGAACGATATTTATATCGATTATATTCGTTTTTATAAATTGAATAGATAAATAAATTCAAATTGAATTGAATAGATAAAGAAATTCAAATTGAATCGAATAGATAAAGAAATTTGAATTGAATCGAATAGAAAACCAATTCAAATTGAATCGATTAGAAAACCAATTCAAATTGAATCGAATAGAAAACCAATTTGAATTGAATCGAATAGAAAACCAATTCAAATTGAATCGAATAGAAAACCAATTTGAATTGAATCGAATAGAAAACCAATTTGAATTGAATCGAATAGAAAACCAATTCAAATTGAATCGAATAGAAAACCAATTTGAATTGAATCGAATAGAAAACCAATTCAAATTGAATCGAATAGAAAACCAATTCAAATTGAATCCAATAGAAAACCAATTTGAATTGAATCGAATAGAAAACCAATTTGAATTGAATCGAATAGAAAACCAATTTGAATTTGATTTGAATAGAAAACGAAATGAATTTGATTTGAATAGAAAACGAATTGAATTTGATTTGAATAGAAAACGAATTTGATTTCAATTGAATATATGACGAATTTGATTTGAATTGAAAAGAAAACGAATTCGAACTGAATTGAATTGAAAAGAAAATGAATTCGAATCGAATTAAAATCGATTTGAATTGAAATCAAATAGAAATGAAAGTAAAAAGGATTTATAATAGAAAATTCAATTTTGATTTGAATTGAAATGGAAGTTGAAATTGTTTTTGAAACGAATTTAAAACTATTTATATAATTCATTTTAAATAGTAATCGATGAAATATATATTATATATTATATATATATAGTATATTGGCCTGAATAGAACGCGCGGCGCGGCGGCAGTTCGCGAATTTCGACCATTTATTTCAAACGGACATTACGGGAGATCCGACCGTCAGATTCTCCTAAAACCGGAACCGTTGGGTTCGTATCGAAATGAGCTTTCTAACGAATATTAGAATTTTGAAATCTAACGGTTGGATTTGGAGATACGTCCAAATCAAATTTGGAAGAGGTCGCTGTAAGTGTAGTTCGATGGCCGTTGATGGAAATCGACTGTACGGGCCTTGATAAAATTATTAAAAATAGTAATAATTTGTGTAAAATCATAAGAAATGATTTGGGAAAAATTGGGATGAAAAACTCCATATTTGAAAAGATAAAAATAGATTTTTATCGAAATGAACTAGTTTCGAACTAATATTAAAACCCATTTATTTTTAAATAAATAAATTGGATTTGAAATGGGTTTTAAATAGAAATGATTTGTGGGTTTATCGTGAACAGTGTTTTAAATAACACTTGTTCTTTAACCTGATAATAAATAGAATGTGATTTGGGTTTGTCGTGAACTGTGTTTTAAAAGACATTAGTTCTTTAACCCAGGAAAAGGAGTTTTAATGAATCTGCAATTAGACTGAAATGTGAATTGATAATTTAAATTATCAAATTTGGAAAATGAGCGAGGATGGATTATTACCAGTTTTGCTCCAAAGCGATAGTTAAATCTTTAATTAGATTTGAACGTGAAATGGTAATTAATTTTAACAACAACACTGTGGTGTTAGATATGGAGTATTACCAGTTTTGCTTCATGGGATGAATAGGTTGGGATTGGGAAATAAAATAAATAATTGCTTTGTTGTGGTTCGCTAATCTCGACTAGTTTGGAAAACCATAATTTGGTTTGAAATGACATCCAAAGGAAGATTAAAGAATAAATTTCAAAGAATTTATCTTGGATAAAATTAATGGGAACCTTTCCCTAAGAATATGAAATTTAGAAACTAGCTGTAGGTTAGCTAAGAAGAATGGTTTCCAGGGTATTGATCTGATGTTGGTTTTGGCCTTCGGTGTTAATATTTGGGAAATTGTTCTCTTTTTAATTCACGGTTAGTGACTAATGAATTGGAATGAGGCGTATGTTGTGTTTGTGTAACATTTGTTTTTAATATACGCGGGTTGTTCGGAAAGGCCGGGTTTATACCCATTCTGAATAACCGATTCGACGATACGTCGAAGAAGAAGACGGTGGTTGAAGACCGGAAGTCTTCACATCATTTGGATAATTATTGAAGATCCTGATTGGGCTGTACACCCAAGAGGATGGAAATAGTTGGTGGTCGTCCAGACGTACTTGGAGATGGATGGATATGCGAGGAAAGTGCCTCCGGTTTCGTTCAGACCCAGAACGGACTTGTAAATGGATTGTGTGTCTGACATTGGATTTTATTCTGTGTTGATTGATTTCTATTAAATATACATCTGTTTGGCGGCGGAGAATTTATTCTCTTGCTTAACGCCCTTCTCTGAGACGTACGAGCTTAGAGGTTATATATCGATACATATCAATCACATGGCATGAATTGCCTGTGTGGCACGCTGAGTTGCATGGATCAAGGCTTCCGTTGAAAAGCAAAGTCTTGTGGTTGATGATCAAAGCACGGCCTACGTGGCAGCTTTGTGTATAGCGTGGATTCGCGAGCCTCACACCTCGGTATGAGTTAAAAACGGGATACGGACCGTTGGGAGAACACGACGTTTCTTTCTAGCTTTGGTGGTGTCAGTGACTTACCAGCCCTGACATTTATATACTTTTCACCTTTGTGGTTGTTGGAATGAGGCGCCTCGATTATAGGTCTGTAAGGACCGGGAAACGTATGTTCAGGAATAAATAATCCTCTAACGTAAGTGAGGACCGGCCCAACCGATCCAGTGGCTGCCCAGAGTGCGTAGTCCTGAGCATTTGCTAGAGTGTCTCGAAGCGGAGAGGAGCTTGCCCCTTTCCTCGACTCATGACGGAAATCCAATTTCCAATACGTGTATTTCGGTTTTATTTGTAGAGCCTAGTATGGCGACATAGTGGGATGGGGCACTTATGCCGTCTATGATTTATATTTATGATTGAAATTGTTTTGATACTATACAATTATTATAGTATCAAATGATTTGTTTTAAACGTACCAAGCATGTTTGGCTGTTATAAGGTAAAACCGTATCCTCCGGCTTGCGTTGCATTGTGTGAAGCGACCTGGGTCTTATAATGGCTTCATTTTTCGAAAAAGCATTGCGTTGTTTATTCTATGCACAGGTATTCTTGGGAGGAAACCCGTTCTGTGTTATACGGCGTGGTCCCTTGAATTACTCTCTTTTAAAATAAAGCTTTAAATAACTGTTTTAGTTCTCACACCAATCACATGACTAACCTGGAGTTTATTGTTTTAACCTAAACTCTAGGTGCCCCTATTTTTGACACGGGCAGCTAGTAGTTTTGGTTTTGCAGATTTATATTCACAGGATCCTGGTTTACAGCTGGAATGATATCCGGAAAGCTCTGTGTCCGTATATCACCTTCAGTTGTGCTTTGTATTATTTTCCGCTGCTATATAATTTATAGTAATCTCTGATATTTGTCGAATGTAATTTATTCATTTATACTCTGTATATTCTTGTATCTGATGGAATTGTTGTAATAGCAATGAAATGTTCTTCTGTTTGTGTTCTGATTTGTTATGTTCTCAACGATCAGGGGTTTCGAACGGTCTAGATCGGTTTAACGACTGATTCAGATCGAGAGAAATTTCCGGGCCATCACAATTATTTTTCATCATTTAATGTGTTTTAAAGCCAAAAACGGGCCTGGTCCAAATCAGGCCTACTGACAGCCTATGAATACGTTTTCACACGTGCTAAACACATTGGAATAGGTTTCAGAGCCTAATTCCAAAATCTTAAGCAGATTCATTTTAAGTTCAATTATTTTAATTGAATTGTACATATAACTTGCTATGCATTTTAACTCGTACGATCAAACGATAACTCTGATGGCTATGAAATTTGAGATCTTACAATAATTTACAATTCTGAATCCAATGAAACTAATTTCATCGAATTCCGTGATCATTTGCAAAAAGACTTTTTTAACAGGTCCATTAATATATTAAAATATATAATTTTTGCTTATTCATCCTTTTATATTATATTCGAAAGTTTATAAATCCTATTCAAATCAAAATATAATACATATAAACTTATATATCAACAATCATTTATTGTGAACTTGATTTTCATTATTTACAAATTCAAATTTCATTTCCAATATTAATTACACCAACCAATTTCATTAAAATATATGAATATTAAATTCCAACTTTCACCGCTAACTGATATAAAGAATCACAAGTTCATTTGCAATCAATATAAGTTCCTATCTATCAATATAAGTTGAATTAAATTACTTAAAAATTTACTTGAATTTCCACCATACAATTATGCAATTTGAATCATTAAAGTTAAATTACAAATTTATTGACTCAATTTAAATTCAAATAGTTCAATATTAAATTTCAATTCTTAGAAATTACAATACAATTATAACTATCTTTAGAATAAATGTACAACATTACATATACAACTAGTTGAAATTTCATTGCACAATCAAATGGATCTACATTATTTTCATATTCCATAAATTAGAATTATCAATATATAATAGAATCTCAAAATTAGCTAATCCATTTTATTTTGTTAGTTCAGTATGAATTTCAAATTCTATTATAAATAGATTATCAAACACTGTCATTATCATATATAGCCATTGAGAATCAATTCTCAATAAATCAAGTTAAGTTCATATCTTAACAATCCGTGACATAAAACATAAATTTTTATATTCAAACCAATATCGTTCAAAATCACATTAAATTTAATTTCAAATTGTTGCAAAATTTCGGGATGTTACAAATTTAATTAATTTATAGTAATTATAAACTAACTAAATTGATTGTCTAAGGAGAATGCATCATTGTGGCTTTGTAAATCTCGGATGTAAATTCAATCAAAAATTAACACTGAACTATTCGAGTGTTGACTTTCATATTTCACTTAGTAAGTGGTGTGATGTTATAAACAAATTTATCGCTTATTAAGTTTTGGTAAAATCTTGCTTTAAATTAATAAGAATTATCTTGTTATAATGTTTATTTGCAAAAAATTCTTCACCAAAACTATAAAACTTTGGACTTGTAGAATTTGATAATTGTCAACATTCCAGTATCATCTATATTTGACTCATATTTCAGTAATAACAATTGTTATTAACCAAAATGATCTAGCCTAAGCCTTTGATATTCAGTTGATAATGATACTAATCTCATAAATAAGGAGATTAATCCTACCTTGAGTAGTGTTTCACTTCCAACACTTCCACTTGACCCAACCATGGTTACTCGATGGACATCATGCCATGATTTGATTGTAATCAAAGCAGAGCTTTAACATTAAAGTTCAAAGGTATTTTTAAGTCAACAGAACTTGCAAATAAATCACAACAATATTTTCTACTTGATATTACTTATGTTAACGAACAAAAAACTATCGAGTAACTCATTCCATAGTAATATGATGACATCAATATATAACCTCTAGGTACCTCTTACAGTCATATGTAACACAATGCCCAGAATTTGGAGAATTTAATATTCTAGTCTAAAATGACACACTGATGCAATTTAAGTGCATTTTAACTAAGAACATTTAAAATAATATATATATGTTCATAGTGATAAATTATCATGATCACAATTCTTCATAACTACTATCATAACATACATTATTTATGGATCTTATATTAAATATACTTTTAATTAAATTGATCAATTAACATAACACACTATATTAATTATATTATGAAAAGAAAATACATTTTATTTCGAAATGGTTTGGTAAAATATTTGCATATGTAACAAAGTGCATAACTTTTTCAGGGTATACTCCTAATTCTATCATGTATGAAACTATTACATTTCGTAAAAAATCGAGACTAAATAAGGGTTGTGTCTTGTATTGAAGCCCATTTCTTCTCCCTCCATCAAGTTTAATAACATTATATTAAAAAAATCATTCGTTCAGGCATGAGGATTAAAGTTATTTAATTCAAATCAACTAGGATGGCCAAATTACAGATCAAACTATAAGAATCCCTAACTCATCATGAATTTTAAAAAACAACTGAAACACTAATTTATGGTTTCAAATCTTTAACAGCTAAAATCGGCTAATTATACATTAAAAAGAAGAACTTTTATAACTAAAACTTAAATCCAAAGGCCTGAGAAAAAAGTAGGTCTTCAATGTCGAGAAGCTTTAATTTTTTGTTCATACTTTTTGGTTTGCAGGAAGAAGAGATAGAGGGTTTGAAATTTTTATATATAAGAAAAGGAAGAAGAGTGGCAACCATAAATTTTAAATGAGTGGCCTATATTCATCTGACGGAAAGGAGAAAAGAGATGGAAGCAATAGATAACATTGACATAAAAGTTGATAAACTCATTATAAAAAGGGTGGGGGCTAGTGCTACATCGATATTATATTGAATTAACTACCTGGCATGTCATTATCTAATATATGGATAATAATATGCTGCTTCGATCTAGCTAGGAGAATGGTATCTCCTATATTGTTTTGAAAGAGTGTGCCACGTTTCCTAGATTAAAAGACAATGTTGACTTTTTTCTAAATGCAAATGGCGTAACATCTTCCTAGTTTAGAAAAATGATGTAGTGCTAATTTAAGACAATGTCACCTACTAGAGAATTGCATCACTTTTCTTCACCCATAGAATGTATTGCCGCCTATCCTCATCCAAATAGGTGGTATAACTTCCCTTTCATCAGCAAGGTGTATTGGCTCCTTTGGATTCCATAGACATTTTGTCAACTAAAAAAAATAAGAATTGTTGAATGTGTTTTATTCGACAAGTATCACTCCTGCTAGTCCATAGTCATGTTGCCTTAATTAATGAGTGGTTGTACCGACTTATAAGGATAAAAAAGCTATGTTTTTCCATTATGCTCAAAAGAACCCTATCATCTTAACTTGTTGGAGTAGACATATCTTTTCATGAAGCTTGAGAAACCGATTTTCCCTTATCGATTATGTAATTGTAATACCTCATTACACCATGTGCTCGAGTCACCTCCATTCATTTAAAGGTGTATCTGTCCCATTCAATTAAGAAATGTGTTGCTCCTTTTTAGATAGTGAGATTGGGCCGCCCTAACAGGATAATGAGGCCATGCCACCACCACTCATTGAGAAGGCACTTCCCTTCAAGTCAAAATATTGTATCTTCCTTAAAGAAATACTACTATCTACTAATAGCCAAAGCCCTTGAATAAACTCTCTTGGATGTTGCATCAAACAATGAATGAGACCAAAATAGTGAAGTTGATACAACTGTAGGTAATGGGAAACTTGATCGACACTTATAAATGAAGGCAAGGGACTCCTTAAGTAGGGCTAAACTTTCTATGCTCATTCTCTACTTTTTAAATTTATTGTAATCCTAAATTGAATTGGAGACAAATTGAAAGTGATGTGGATTAAGGATCTTAAGGTTAGATTAATACTAAAAGAGGATGATTAGTGTTTTCTTAAGTTTGTGAATCATTTAGAAATTTTTACGATTATGAGTATACATACAAAATGAACACAGAATCAAATAAGTATAAATGCAATAAAAGTAAAAAATTGTAACGTTTTTTAAGAACACATCAAGAATTTTTATATTGGTTTGGAGTTACCGTACATCCAATTTCCCATTACATATGGTCTTTATTAATATCAAAAGTTATACTCATTGATTTCAAGGCCACAAGGACACACCCTTCAGAATACCAGCATCTGGGCAGACTAATCTGATTTGTGGGTCATAGGTCCTCACCCAACTTGATTTTTGGGCAACTAAGTCACTGTCAATTACTTTAGACGGGTGCAATCAAACCCTACTAGATTCAGGGCTACCCAATCACAACCACAAGGGTTTTTGAGTTGTTTGTACATTGGATGCAGGCTCGGTTATTTCAATTTTTTAATTACAATTTCTCATATAACTCTGATTTGCACTTTGATCTTGGTAGAAATGAATATCGCTTAATGTAGAATCAAAATAGATAACAAATAACTTGATTCATTGATAAATTAATAGAAATTGATTATAGAAATTAAAATTTTCATATAAGGGGTAAAGAGAGTGAAGAAATATGGAAGAAGTTGGTTAATATTGTTTTTGGAAGAAGAATATTTATACTTATGAAGAGATATGGCCGTAAGAAACAAGCTACCGCGAAAAGATATTTCCTTTTAAATTTAACTTTTAAAAATTATGTCAACATGTCTACAGATCTTATGTCTAAGGGCGTCCATTTATCATGGTTAATCGATCGAACTAATTCATCGATTAACTGTTTAGATAGGCCCTAGGTTTACATAAAACGGACAACGTATGAAGTAGTGATGGGCTCTGAAAGTTTGTATGCGCAAAAGGAGCTTACGTATAAACATAAATTAAAAATAAAATTCCAGAAAAGTCAAAAATGAGGCAAGCGGGATGAGGCGGGAAAAGGTTCGTTGTTGGACGATCCACACTGGCCTGGGTCAACCCACAGGTAAACCCAAAAGGGCTAGGTCGACCCTAGAGTCGACCCCGAGGGTAGGTGGGTCGACTCATCCCTAATCCAGAAAAATTCAAAGAGCTTACCTATACTATTTTGTGCACTGTACTCATTGCTGACTCAGCATGACTTGTACGGTCTGGATTTAAAACCTAAAATATAATGGCTGAGGCTGACTCTGTAACCCTATAAATAGATGGCTTCTCTCATTTCCAGTTCACGCAAATTCTTCATATTTCTGCATCTACGAAATTATTCTGAAACTAAAAATATATAATGGGGGAATGCTGCTAAATATTTGATCAAACAAAGACAACATCAAGACTTGCATACATACAACTTGGATTTGACTTGGACTTTCTACGACATAATGTTATATAATTATCTTCACCAAGTCTCACAGTGAGTTACTCGTCATTTACAGATCTGATTTCCTAGACTTAGAAAATGACAGTTAAATAAAACTGCTTAGGATCTACAGTTAAACAAATATTATACATGTTTTCAATGTTAGTCACCTATGCCATTATGATAAGTTATAAATATTCCCATGATTTTGGAAAATTAACAAGTTATACATATGGTCGTGATGTTGAAAAGTTAACAACTTATATGTATTTATCTTTCTTTTCCCATTTTCTATATTTTCTATTTATTTCCAGTCTTGCCTATACGTCTATGTGATTTGGTACTATTCCCTTTCCTCTATTTTCCCTTTTCATTTTACGCTAAGCCTAGTCCCTTAGAAGCCTAGACTATACCCGATTTGAGTGTGTGTATAATTAGGGCATTAATGAATAATATGAAAAGAGGAATTTAGGCATATTATTAAATTGGAACTTGTTAGCTACACATTGGGAAAAAAAGATAAATATACACATTTTTAGACTTGCTGTAACTAACAAAAGGGATAATGTGTATACGTTGCTATAACTTGGTAGAAATATGCCTAAACCTACATATGTTGTAATTTGGGGACATAGTTAATATGCATATGAAATGGACATGTTAGATTTGACTTAAGTAAATGACATGTTAGAAATAGGGTAAGTACTAGATATAGTTTATAACTGAAATGCCATGGGAATTGTATACGTCTAGGCAGGTGTTCTGGGGAAGGGTTGTACACAAAACGACATGTAATAATTACAACCATGCTTGTTAGTAAACCTAAACCTGCTAGGTTAAATATGAGTAATAATAAGCAAAGAGATCCCTAGTTCTGTTGTTGTATCTGGTTTTGGGGACTCTTAAATTCTAGTTTTGGAGGCATAAGGTTAGGAGGTTTGGCTTGTGTTAATCTGCTGTTTGGAACCCATATCAGTCAATATCCCTATTGTTATCTTATTAGAAGGGGCCTTACATTGGGTAGGGGACAGGGCACGCTTTACTAAACTGGATAGTAAGAGGTTCACATGAGGGTAGGTATGGGTGCATTCTGGCGGAGTCATGTGTGTGCATGGGTCCGACTAGGGAAATAAGACGCTGTAACACCAGTAAATAAGTCTGTGTTATATAGTCGCTGGCTTAGGGAATGATACACCTTACTACTGGAGCTGACACAAGGTATTTACATAGTAGGGAGCCGATCGCTTGGATAGTAATTAGGGTACACCTAATCCTGCTGTTGTATAATTAGGGTAACACCAAATGAGAAATGTAATTCGGGTGTGCCTAATCCTGTTGTTTATCCAGTTGACATTTAATCATATGGAACTGGTTATACTAGTATTAGTGCAAACATACCTGTTTTAGGATATAAATACGAAGCATTACTCAATCATAAGTTTATTCATGTTATTCTTGTCTATTATGTTATTCTGTTTACTTTAGTTTACCTTCTATTACACTATACCTTTCTCATTAAGTCTTATTTACCTTTGGCATCTCTATTTTATGCACATTTGTAAATCACTGGAACTTGCCAGACTTTATGTCTGACCCTTTTTCTTTCGCCTCTTCTTCTTTCCCCCCCAGGTCCTCAGAGTGGAAGCACTCAACAGTGACTAGGATTTCTCTTATAGCTTGGACTTGACTTGGATTTCTTGAGATTTATCATTTTGACTTGCTCTCTAAGTTAGTATGGCTTATAGAGAGGGATATAATTTTATGTACTCTGGTATTTTATTTCATGAGATGTTTTATGAGACATATTTGAGACATTAGGGTAGTTGTTATTGGCTTTGATGTACTTGTGAAACTATGCTTTATTTCTTTCATAATAAAGTTTAAAAATTTCCGCTGCTTATTTTATCTGTCTTGTATATTCTCTGTAATGATTACCAATTGCACTTCACGAAACTTTATGCATTATCTTAAGAATGACATTAACAGATGTGGGTGTCACATTTGCAATCATAATTGAAGGTTACAAGATTAGAGAAAAAATAAAAAAAATGTTTTCAAAAGCAAAGTATTTCCAAGTAAAAATCTGTTTTTGAAAAACATATCCTATGATATCCTAAAACTCCCGTAGTACGAAAATTTAACAACCCGAACTTCCCCGGTAAGGAAAGCCCGGATTGCTTTGAGAACAACACACATCGGAACACAAACAGAAGAACATTTCATTGTTTATTACAACAATTCCATTAGAATACAAGAATATACAGAGTATGAATAAATACACCCGACAAATATTAGAGATTTAAATTACATTTAAATACATAGCAGCGAAAAAATAATACAAAACATAACTGAAAGAAATACGCGGATACAGAGCTTTCCGAATATCACTTCAGCTATAAACCAGGATCTTGTGAATATAAATCTGCAAAACCAAAACAACTAGCTACCCGTGTGGAAAATAGGGGCACCCAGAGTTTAGGTTAAAACAGTAAACTCCAGGTCAGTCATGTGACTGGTATGAGAACTAAAACATTTATTTAAAACTTAACTTTAAAAGAGAGTAATTCAAGGGACCACGCCGTATAACACGGAATGGGTTTCCTCCCAAGAACACTAGTGCATATAACAAAACAACGCAATGCTTTTTGGAAAAATGAAGCTATTATAAGACCCAGGTCCCATCACACAATGCAACGCAAGCCGGAGGATAGGGTTTTCCCTTATAACAGCCAAACATGCTTGGTATGTTTAAAACAAATCATTTGATACTATTATAAGTGTATAGTGCCAAAACAATTTCAATCATAAATATCAATCCTAGGCTGCTTGGGTACCATCTATCATGTCGCCATACTAGGCTCTATAAATAAAACCACAAAGGTCGTATTGGAAATTGGATTTCCGTCATGAGTCGAGGCAAGGGGCAGGCTCCTCTCCGTTCGAGACACTCTAGCAAATGTCTCAGGACCACACACAGCGATCATTGGATCTTCAGGGTTAGTCCACTCTAAGTGCAAAACTGGATTAGTTATACCTGAACACACGTTTCCCGGTCCTATAGGACCTATATATAATGGTATGTATGTCAGCTCACATAGTGCCTGTTAGCGACCATATATTCGAGGCGCCTCGAATTCCAACAACCACACAGGTAAAAATTATATAAATGCCAGGGCTGGTAGGTAACTGACATCACCCATAGCTAGAAAGAAACGTCGTGCTCTCCCTGTAGTCACTATCCCGTTTTTGACTCATACCGAGGTGTGAGGCTCGCGAATTCTCGCTATACACAAAGCTATGCCACACAGGCCATGCTTTGATCATCAACCACAAGACTTTGCTTTTCAACAGAAGCCTTGATCATTTGCCACTTAGGCATGCCACACAGGCAATTCACTCCATGCGATTGATGTCCATTGATATACAACCTCTGAGCTCGTACGTCTCAGAGAACGGCGTTAGGCAAGAGAATAAATTCTCCACTGCCAAACAGATGTATATTTAATAGAGATCAATCAACACAGAATAAAATCCAATGTTAGACACACAGTCCATTTACAAGTTCGTTCTGGGTCTGAACGAAACTGGAGGCACTTTCCTCGCATATCCATCGATCTCCAAGTACGTCTGGACGATCACCAACTGATTCCATCCTCTTGGGTGTACAGTCCAATCAAGATCATCAATAATCATCCAAACGATGTGAAGACTTTTGGTCTTCAACCACCGTCTTCATCTTCGACTTATCGTCGAATCGGTTATTCAGAATGGGTATAAACCCGGCCTTTCCGAATAACCCGCGTATATAATAAACAAATGTTACACAAACATAACATACGCTTCATTCCAATTCAGAATATTCTTTTATTCAAATTTTCACACTCTTAGGGAAAGGTTCCCATTAATTTTATCAAAGTTAAATTCTTCTAAATTTATTTTTTAATCTTCCTTTGGATATCATTTCAAACCATATTATGGTTTTCCAAACTAGTCGGGATTAGCGAACCACACCAAAGTAATTATTTATTTTATTTCCCAATCCCAACCTATTCATCCCACGGAGCAAAACTGGTAATACTCCATATCTAACGCCACGGTGTTATCGGTAAATATTAGTTACCTTTTCACGTTCAAATCTAATCTAAGATTTAACTATCGCTTGGAGCAAAACTGGTGATACTCCATTCTCGATCTTTTCAATCTAATTAAAGATTCATTAAAACTCCACTTAGTTTATCTGTCTTTAACTGGGTTAAAGAACCAATTTCACCTAAAACATGATTCACGATAAACCCAAAATCGCATTTTATTGTTAATCGGGTTGAAGACCAGGTGTTATTCAAAACACCGCTCACGATAAACCCAAAAACCAATTTAAATTAAATACCAATTAACTGGACAATTTCATTAAATCTTAATTAAATGATTTATTCTTTTCTAAACTGGGTTCAAGAATAGTGTTGTTTAAGACACCATTCATGAAGAACCCAAAATACCATTTGATATTAAATACAAGGCTCTGAATAGAAAATATATATGCTTATATTCAATATCAAATTCTGAAACCAACAAATATCGTATTGGAAATAATGATATAAAATATATCTTTCAAATTTCCACAACCATACATGTATAATTCCGAAGATAATTTCGATTCAAATACATTCCAATTCACGTATTGGAAATTCTGATTATTCTCAAAACATTTCAAATCCAGTTCAAAACTAGTTCATTTCGATAAAAATATATTTTTATCCTTTCAAATGTGGAGTTTTTCATCCCAGTCCTTTCCAATTCAAATATTATGATTTTACACAAATTATTAATATTTTTAATAATTTTATCAAGGCCCGTACATTCAGTTTTCAACAACGGCCACCAAACTGCACTTACAACGACCTTTTCCAAATTTGATTTGGACATAATTCCAAATCCAACAGTTAGATTTCAAATTTCTAATATTCATTGGAAAGCTCTTTTCGATACGAACCCAACCGTTCCGGTTTCAGGAGAATCCGACGGTCGGATCTCCCGCAACGTCAATTCGAAGTCAATGGTCGAAATTCGCGAACTGCCGCGGTGCGGTGCATTCTATTCAGGCCATTTAATATATATAATATATATATTATATATATTTCGTCGATTTCCTTTTGAAACGTATTTTATAAATCGTTTAAAATTCGTTTTCAAAACAAATTCAACTTCATATTCAATTTTAAATCAAAATTGAATATTTCATATCATTAATATATAAATGATAATATTTTCAAAACGTTACATTTTGAAATCACTTTCTTTTCTATATTCATTATAAAAACTAATATAATCGATATAAATATCGTTCGCGTCAAATGGCGCATCTCTAATCAACACGGCTTTATATATTTCAATAACTTCGTTATTCTATTCAACAAATGAATATTTATTCTATTCAACACATGAATCTATATTTCTTTCAACACATGAATATTCTCAACACATGAGTATCGTCAACACATGACTATTTTTGTTATTTAATATATTTTATAAAATTATGATAAAGATGTAAATTTTATTGTTTAAAAATATTTTACTCAACACATGAATATTTTCAACGCATAAATATTTATTCTATTCAACACATGAATATATATTTCTTTCAACACATGAATATATATTTTATAATATTCTTTATTTTCCCAATTGGAATGAGGCCCAATAAATTACCATATAATTTTAATTATATGGATTCCATACAACATATGTATATAATAGCAACAATAAATAATCAACCATCATCCAAAGTGCACCACACAACTGCATAAGCATTAAATATAAATAATTAACGCTCATATAGTCTATCAATCAAATGATCGACATACCACTAAACAATTGGGATTAGTGTACGTCCAATATCATCCCAACACCCGTGTGGGGTTTCAAGTCAACAAACACTAAATATTATCTGTGCAGTTGGACGACGTGTAAAATTTATCATCCCAATCAATATCCTTCAAATAGGTGTACATAAACAAACCGTCCGGTTTGTAAATGAATATTTATTTATTCACAATCACGTTAAAAATTATATTTTTAACGATAAGTAATTTATTTCAACACATGAATATATTTCCATTCACTTCACATCACAATCAATTCTCACAACACAACAAAATCGTACAAGCATACAAGTCGTCCATGGTCTGTGGACGACGGGTGTCAGGTGCTGCTAAGCACTGTCTGCATCCTAGTATATATTTTAACTAGAAATAAATTAAAAGTGAGGAGTTCTCACCGACTAGTTAAACCAAATGCCACGACTCTTCATATGTAGAAATCATCATCATGTTCGCCTTCTGTCAATTTCATTGTCCGTAGCCACTACATATATAAAAATCACATTTTTATATTGTTGCTATGTATATAAAAATCAAAATTTTATAATCACTCTATATGGATAAAAATCACATTTTTATAATCATTCTATATGGATAAAAATCACATTTTTATACCGCTACTATATAGATAAAAATTCTATTTTTACACCGCTACTATATAGATAAAAATTCTATTTTTACACCGCTACTATATAGATAAAAATTCTATTTTTATTCTCTATGACTTCATATATAAAAATCTCATTTTTACTTTACCATTTCAACTATATAAAGATTCAAACTTTTCTAATATAAAAATTCGATTTTTATACTTTAAAGATTCAATTCTTTTCTTATTTCAAAATCAAACTTTACAAATTAAAAATCCAACCTTTCATATATGATAAAAATCTTATCTTTACCAATTCGCTTTCATTATAAAAATTCTATTTTTATTTCGCCTTTCTTATAATAAAAATTCGATCTTTCACTATATAAAAATATCGTCTTTTACTATATAAAAATATCTTCTTTCACTATATAAAAATATCGTCTTTCACTATATAAAAATATCAACTTTGATCTGATAAAAATCTCATCTTTTCACATAAAAAATATGATTTTTCTTATTAATAAAAATCTTCACTTTCATAAAAATAAAAAACTGAACACTTACAGATAATCGATCGGAGAAGCAAATCCAAATCAATGCAGCGGGCGTCGACGTTCGTTGGTGGCTTCAGGGTTACAGGCGAGCACTTGGATTAAAAGAAATTGATTTTTTTTAAAAATAGGAAGGGGGGCTATAATGGACGGTAGATGGCTAAGGGGCGGCGTCGGCGTCGGGGAGTGGCGCAGCGGCGTGGGGTCTGGTCGGAGGTAAGGGTGCGCGTCAAGCGGATGGCGGGGCTAGTGGAGCAGCGACGGTTGGTGACTAGGTCTCGGGTTTGGGCACGGTTGACATCAGAAAGGAGAGGAGGAAGAGTACGAGAGGAGGGAGGGGTTGATCGGAGGGCAAGGCGGGTGGTCGACGGTGGGGCGCGCTCGTCGAGGCACGGTGGTGCCACCCATCAGAGGAGCGACGGCTCCTCCATCTTCTTCTTTTTATTATTATTTATTTTCTTTCGAATGAAATGAACCGGGGGGGAGGGGGCTGAGAGAAAGGAAAGAGGGGTGAGGTGCTGTAATATATTATTTAATTATTTAATTATTTCAAAATGGTACTTCTTATTCTGACCTCGAAACGAGACCCACCGCCTATCGTCCATAGCTAATTACCCCCATTCCGAACACAATGCGATATGTATCATAGGATGATTCGATCGTTTCAATCAGTTTTCATCAAAATCAAAATATAACTCTATATATTGAATTTGAACGCACATTTCAATTTACCGGGGCCACATACGAACTATAAAAATTCCCAAAAAATATTTTCTAGCTTCGTATTGATGATACGGTCCTAACAAAACTAGTTTCGTCAAATTCCGAGACCGTTTGAAAAATGGCCATTTTCCAGTCGATTAAAATCAACTTAAACTGGTCAAACGTGTTTTCCTTTGCCACGCTCACATATTGATTTAGAAAATTACGAATTTTGAAACCTAGCAATAATTTGACATCATGGATCCAACAAAAGTGGTTTCGTCGAAAACCGAGGTCGTTTGCAAATTTCCATTTTTATGGGCCAGAATTCCATAGCGACTATTCTGAATTTTCAACTGGGCATAACTTTTGATTCCTGCTATGAAATTTTGATTTTTCAGATTCGTTGGAAAGATATTCTCAAATAGATTCAAATATTTTTGGTTTCGCCAAAATCCAGTTTATTTTGAATCCTGTACGTTCATTTGAAATTCAAAATCGAAATTTCAAACTACCACGCCATTTTCAATTCCTTTTATAATAGAATAAAATATGTATATTCTAACAACGATCTATATAAATCTATACATTCGAATTCTATTCAACATAAATTTCTCGTCATCATTGTTTAAAATAATTCATTTTAAATATTCAAACTTCATCAAAATTGTCAAAATAAATTTTTTAAATTGGCTCGGATTTTCCGGATTGTTATAGAAAGTAAGGATAATCATTGGAATATAACACATAAATAATAATAGCAGAACATAAATACAAAATTACAGCAGATAATGTACATCAAATTGCACTAGAAATAATATATCATCAGATTCACTAGCATAATAGGATCATACTTAGTACATAATACAGTTTACAACTAAATATAAAATGTTTGCAGCGGAATCAAACATAATAATCTAAATGAATCCTGAATAGCATAATAGAAATAATATGATCCATCTTCAACTCCATAGCTATCCATAATGAGTCTACTAAAACCTGAATAAAAGGCTGCCCATGTGGAAATAGGGCACCCGAGTTTGCAAAGTGAAATAAACTACGAGTCAGTCATGGGACTGGTATAAGAATTCTACTTAACCTATTTAATAATAAGGCTAATCACAGGGCCACGCAGCTAACGCGGAATGGGTTTACTCCATTGGATTGCCAGTGCATAAATAAAGTAAATCCTTAAACAACGCAATGATTTTTAGAAAAATGAAACCATTATAAGACTCAAGTCCCATCACATAATGTAATGAAAACCGGAGGATAGAGTTTTACCTTATAATGGACAAAAATGCTTGATACGATAAAACCGATTTGATATTATTATTAGTGTATATATGTTTCAAAAACATTTTAATCATAATGTATCAATCATAGACGGCATAGCTACCATATACTATGCCGCCATACTAGTTGTATAATCAAAACCATATGGTGTCGTATTGGAAGTTGGATTTCCATCATGAACCAAGGCAAGGGATCACCCTTACCGAATTTGAGACACTCTAGCCCGTGCCACGGGAACAGAATGCATCATCCCTTGGATCCATAGGGCTAGTCCACAACTAATGTTAGTGGATTATATGTAATTCCTGAACAATACGTCTCCTCGCCCTATAGGGCGTAAATAAAGAGCCACTAAGGACTCCAATCCGAGGTACCTTGCTTTCCATCATCCACATAAGTAATAAAGTCTGGGCTCCATACCATGACACCACTTCTAGCTAGAAAGAAACACATGTTCTCCCTGGATCCTTCTTCCATTTCTGGTTTATACCGGGGTGCAAGGCTCGCGAAGTAATGATATACACAAAGCTATGCTAAATAAAGTAGTGCTTTAATCATCAACCACAAGGCTCTGCTTTTCAACAATAAGCCTTGATCATTTGCATCTTGGCACGCCACATTGAAAATTCACGCCATGCGACTGATGTCTACTAATATATTACCTCTAAGCTCGTACATCTCAGAGAAGGATGTTAAGCAAGAGAATAAATTCTACGCCATAAAACAGATATATATATATATATATATATATATATTTATTAAATAGAAATCAATCAGCATAGAATAAAATCTAATGTCAGATATACATCCATTTACAAGTCCGTTCTGGGTCTGAACGAAACCGGAGACACCTTATTCCTCGTTCCATATGTCTAACACTGAAGAGAGGCTCTCGCATATGCGAACAACCAACAAGTACGTCCGGACAACTAACACTGTAACCCTTTCAAGGCAGCAACTCCAATCAAAGGCATCAGTAGTCATCTATTCGATGTGAAGATCGCCGGTCTTCAATCACCGTCTTCAAATTATCGACTTCTAATCATCGTATAATTATTTGAAATGAGATTTAACGTGGACTTTTAAAATAATTCGCGAATATATATATATATATATAAAATTCAAAATCATTTATTTTCATTCCAAATGGTTTTATATAATGATTTATCGTTATTTTTATTTATATAAAACTAGCCATTTTAATTTAAAGACGCTTCAGGTCATTACATGGCCTTGGTGCTGTTTTCATCAAAATTTGATTTACACATTTCTCAAAATCTAACCATTGGATCTTAACAAATTTATATCGTTGAAAAGATCTTTCCAAAGCGAACCCAACGGTTCTAGTTTTGGGAAAATCTGACAGTCGGATTTTTCAGTATAATCGTTTGAAGTTACAATTTCAAATCGCGAAGTACAGCTGCGTGATTCATTTTATTTTAATTTATATATATATATACATATAGGTATATATAAATGAATTCATTCAACGATTTCAAATCATCTCCTCTCTAACATATAATTTACATCAATTTATTGAATCATAATTTCATTAAAATGTAATTTTTAATGTTTTTAACATTTTTATTTCAACATTGTTTTCTTTTATATGAAATCATATATTACATTAAAAATGTATTTTTTCGTATCTTTCTTTTATTACATTAAAAATGAAATCTTACTTACGTAACCTTTTATTTCATTAAAATGTAATTTCTCTTATTTAATCTGTTACTACATAAAAAATGTAATTTCTCTCATGTAATCTTTTATTACATAAAAATGTAATTTCTCTTACGTAATTTTTTTATTACATAAAAATATAATTTTTCTCATGTAATCTTTTATTACATAAAAATATTTTTTCTCCCATGTAATCTTTTATTACATAAAAATGTAATTTCTCTTATGTAATCTTTTATTACATAAAAATGTAATTTCTCTTATGTAATCTTTTATTACATAAAAATGTAATTTCTCTTATGCAATCTTTTATTACATAAAAATGTAATTTCTTTTATGTAATCTTTTATTACATAAAAATGTAATTTCCCTCATGTAATCTTTTACTACATAAAAAAAATGTAATTTCTCTCATGTAATCTTTTACTACATAAAAATGTAATTCCTCATATATAATCTTTTATTACATAAAAATGAAATTCTTTTTATACTTTCATGAAAGTGAAATCTTTTATTCTTTCATAAAAGAAACGTAATTTTTAATGTTTCATTTACATTAAAAATGTGAGTTTCAAAGTAAAGACATTTATATAACAATGGACATTTTTAATGTCCCATTTACAATAAAAATGTAAATTTCAATGTAGACACATTTTTATATAACAATGTTTATTTTTAAAAGATTCATTTATATAAAATGTAAATTTAAATGTAAAACATTTTTAATATTGCAAACAATGACCATTTTTAACTTTTAATAAAAATATGAATTTTTATATTAACATATAAAGATTATTTTATATAAATAAAATAAAATTGTATTTGATATAAATAAAATAAAATTGTATTTTTATTTTTAAACAATTCTTCTATTCAACTATAATCATTTTCATATTTATATATATACAATGAAAATCAAGTTTTCGTATTATCTAAACAATTTTATATAATAACATGAATATTTTATAACATATAAATATTTCAGAAAATTTCGGTAGCATAACAGCAGGGTAATCAAAACCGGCACCGTCCTTAGTACGACTCCTCGCGCTAATTATACCTCGCGGCAATACAGGGGTTTTATTTTTCCTAATACATTTTTTTTCTAAACAATTGAATTTTCCACAAACACGATCGATTTCGTTTCAATCACAATCAATCACCAAAATCAACCAACTCCACATCACAATAAAATCAAGTCATCCACGGTCTGTGGACGACGAGTGTCGGAGATTCTAAACTCCGTCTGCAACCTAATATAAATTTATTTATTTACTGCGGATTCAGAAATCTCACTTTTCTTTTTATTCTTCTAAAATTGTAGAATGCTCCAAAAATTTTGCAGTCTCTTCTGAAATGTAGATCTCGAATTTACGGTTCCAATGTTTCCTGTTTCATCAAATTTCTTTAACTTATGAGCGAGATATGATTTTATGAAGGTTGATAACATTTAAAAGAAAATAAATAATTTAGTTAATAAAATATTACACCTTCTTCCTCTTCAAATCAATAGGTCGTTATTTTTAAGAATCCTTCAAAACTAGGTTCCAGTTTTCTGACCAAACCGTGAAGCTAGAGTCCGATCAGGTTGCGCGACGTGGAGGGGCTAGGGGAGGAGCGTCATCACTGTAGAGGGGGCCCACTTAGATCGCCCCAGGCGAGCACGGCGACGGAAGGCTGACGACTTTGGAGGCCCGGTTCCTGAAGCATAGGCGATGGTTCGGGTTGAAATCGGTATGGATGCGAAGCTTTTTAAATTCTCTACGAAATCCTCTAAAGGATTGCTAAATTTCGTTGAGCGGATTTAAAGTTATTTGGAGATGAAAATCTGAGTAGGTTAGGCCATTAATCGATGTAGGCGGCGGTATAACGATGAATAAGGTTTATACGATATACGCGTATTTATACGTTTCTATTTTTATTTAATTCTTTTAGTTTCAAAAAAATAATGTTTACTCATCCGATCTCCAAATCAAATCCAACAACTGTCGCCCTAGCTAAATACCCCCATTCCAGAAACAATGGGATATGTCCCGTAAGCCAATTCTCTTATTTCGATAGTTTTTTCTTTAAATTTAAATATAAAACATTTAATTATTTAATTTTGATCGTACATTTTAATTTACCGGGGCAACTGACTAACTCCAAAAATTCCAAAAAAATAAATTTAGCAATGTTTTGATGATACGATCCTAAAAAAATTAATTTCGTCAAATTTGGAGAACATTTGAAAAATGGCATTTTCTGGTCGATCCAAATTGACTAAAATTGATAAAAACACATTTTCTTTTGCCACGCTCACATATTAATTCGAAAAATTATGAAAATTGGAATCCTAAAGCAATTTGACATTTTGGATCCAACCAGGGTTGTTTTGTCAAAAACGGAGGTCGTTTGCAAAATGGCCATTTATAAGGGCTATATATTATATTGAATTCCATAGCGACTATTTTGAATATTTAACTGGCCATAACTTTTTATTCCCGCTATCAAATTTCAATTTTTCATATTCGTTGGAAAGATATTTTTAAACAGATTTAAATATTTTTGGTTTCACCAAAATCCAATTTATTTTGCATCCTGTACATTCAGTCAAAGTTCGAATTCAAATTTTCAAACTACCGCGCTATTTCTAATTCCTTTTATAATTAAAATAAATATAGTCATTCTAGCTTTGATTTAAATATATTTTTAATTGTTTATTTAAAATAAATAATTTTAACTATTCAAAATTCAATAAAATAACCAAAATAAAAATATTAAATTGGTTCTGATTTTCTGGGTTGTTATAATCTCCCCTACTTGAAAACTTTTCGTCCCCGGAAAGGAAACATTAGTAAAGTAGGAAACAAATTGGAAAATGCAAAATATTGTAAATATACCTTGCACTAGAGCTAATTAGAGATACCCACTCTACACTGGGGTAAACCATGCTATTGGAATGCTTCCCAGAATTTACTAGCAAATATCGGATCACGGTCACTAACAATGCTGTTGGGAACTCCATGTAGTTGGACAATTTCTTTGAAATAAATTTACACCAGACTTTGAGCTGTTCTAGTAGATCTGACAGGAATAAAATGGGCAGACTTCGAGAAATGGTCTACGATCACCCAAATACGGTCATTCCCTTTTCTAGTTCGAGGCAAGCCATCAATGAAATCCATGGAGATTTGATCCCACATCCAACTTGGAACTTCTAGTGGTTGTAACAAGCTGGTAGGTTTTCGTTGATCACTCTTGACTTGCTGGCAAGTAGAACACCTGCTGACATATATGGAAGTGTCTCTTTTCATAGATTTCCACCAGAATGTGCACTTGAGATCATGATACATCTTACTCACCCCTAGATGAATACAAAGTTTGGATTTGTGACATTCATCCATTACTTCTCTTCTGAGCTCAGGAATATTCCGGACACAAATTCGGCCTTTTAACCTTAGAACTCCTTTGTTATCTATTTGGAAACTTGAGGGTTCGCCTTCCCAAACACTTTTACTAATTCTCTGGATAAACTCATCATCTTTATGAGCAGAGATTTTGTCAATCAATGAAGATGTAATAATAAGATTGGCGATGATAAGATTAGCGATGACTGCATTCTTCCTGCTAAGCGCATCAGCTATAACATTGGCTTTCCCTAGAGTATACAAGATATCCAGGTCATAGGCCACAAGAAATTCTAACCAACGTTACTGCCTCAAATTCAAGTCCCTTTGGGTGAACTGGTACTTCAAGGATGTATGATTTGTATATAATTCGAACTTCTCACCCAAAAGATAGTGCCTCCATATTTTTAAAGCAAACATGATGGCCATCAACTCAAGATCATGCGTGCGGCTAGCATAAGCAACTGCTTTGCCTCTCTGCATTAATAATACACCAATACCTTCAATAGAAGCATCAGCATAGACTGCCAAATCTTGATTACCATCAATAATAGTCAACACCATAGCAGTGGTCAACCTCAATTTCAGCTCTTCGAAAGCTGCCTCACATTCAGGTGTCCAATTAAACTTTGTATGCTTCTTTGTAAGCTTTGTTAATGGACAAGATAGTTTCGAAAAATCTTTAATGAATTTTCGATAATAGCCAGCCAATCCTAGGAAACTTGTGACTTCTGTAGGCGTGCTAGGCTACTGCCAATCTTGAATGGCTATGGTCTTACTTGGATCCACTGAAATTCCTTCCTTCGATACTACATGACTGAGGAACTTTACTTCTTCTTGCCAGAATATGCATTTGGAAAATTTGGCTTCTAAAACATTCTTTCTCACAATTTCCAAAACTTGTTCCAAATGTTTCTCATGTTCGGCAGTTGACTTCGAGAAGATTAAAATGTCATCGATGAAGACCAGCACAAATTTATTCAAGACAACGTGGAATACTCGATTCATTAAATCGACAAAATAAGCTGGAGCGTTGCATAAGTTGAACGGCGTTACTAACCACTCATAAAATATGTCTGGACCTCTGAAAGCTGTCAAAGGAACACATTCTTCGGCAATCCGCAATTGATGGAAACTTATAGCTAGGTCCATTCTTGAAAAAAACACTTTTGCTCCATTTAAACGATCAAATAAATCATCTATACGGGGCATGGATATTTATTCTTGAGTGTCTACTTATTGAGGTCTCGGTTATCCACATATAATTTGAGGGTACCGTCTGACTTTGGAACAAACACTACTGCTGCACCCCAATTTGAAAAGCTAGGTCTAATCAGACCTTTCCATAAAAGTTTTTTAGTTCGATTGCCCAATTCTTCTTTCTCTTTCCATGTCATTCTTCGAATAGGATGCACAACTGGCCTTGCATTCAGAACTAGATCAATTATGAAGTCAATTTCTCTTCGTGGAGGTAAGATATCAACTTCTTCGAACACATCCGCATAATTCTTAACAACAGGAATATCTTCAACGGCAGTGGGAGAAACCTCAAGAGCAACCCAATATTCTTTTCTGTCTGAATCTGAGCCTACGCAAGGTATAACAACATTGGCAAGCTTCGTTTTAATTTTAACAACTCTTTCTGCACATCTAACATCGGCTTTATGTTTAGTTAGCCAATCCAGCCCAAGAATGATATCAAGTTCAGAAAAATCCATGACGATCAAGGTACAAGGAAATCGATAATGGGAAAAATAGACGGAGACTCTACAACACGAACCAAGGACATGAGAACCACCGATTGGATTATGAACTTTAATCGATTCTTTAAGATATTTTAGATTTAGCTTCTTGATTGTATTACTCGAGATGAAGCTTTGCGACGCGCCCGTATCAAACTATACTGTAACAGGAATATTGTTGACAGTGAGAGTACCTTCCAAAACATCTGGCCTTTGCTGACTAGCTGAGGGTGTTGGAGTTTCTGCTACTTCATTTATATAAGCTACTTTGGTCCCTTTTAAAAGCTGGAAATATTTGGCGAGATGACTAGTAACAGGAATATTGTTGACAGTAAGAGTACCTTCCAAATCATCTGGCTTTTGCTGACTAGCTGTGGGTGTTGGAGTTTCTTCTACTTCATTTATATAAGCTACTTTGGTCCCTTTTAAAAGCTGGAAATCTTTGGCGAGATGACCAGTCTGATGGCAATTATTGCATCCCCTCCTCTCTTGAAACTTCTTGTTGGATTAGGTCCATCCTCTCTTTGTTTCTTTAGAGATCTGCAACTTATTGCCAAATGTCCTTGCTTGTTGCAGTTAGAGCATGTGACATTCGTTAAAGGTTCTTTCTTAGATCTTGGTCTTTTCTTACTGACTTTCAGCTTCTTACCGACCTCAGGCTTTGTACTTGCCTCAGGGCTATCAGTTTCAAGCTTCCTTTTGCTGTTAGAGCTGCCTTCCACTTCATCTTCCCAACCATGTTATTTATCAATATAATCATAGCTGTGAGCCATTTGTATCATCTCAGAAAAAGGAAGATTCACATGAGCAAGTACTCTACCTTCGAATTTTTTTTGAAGTACTTTGATAAATATCAGATTCTTCCTTATATGATCTTGAATTAGTTCTGGGGAAAAACAATATAGTTCATTGAATTTATTCAGATAGTCTTAGATGGTCATATCTCCTTGTTTCAGATTGTAAAACTCATCATATAGCCGCTCAGTTGCTTCTGGAGGAATAAATTTTCTTTGAAAATTTCTTTAAATCTATCCTAGGTAACATTACCTTCAGTATTTTCCTCAGTAACAGTTTCCCACCAGATTAGAGCTTCGTCTTTGAGTGCCCAAGATGCTAATAATCTTTTCTGATCATCTCTCAGCTTTAAGCCTTCAAAAATTCTCTCAGAAGAACGCATCCATGCTTGTGTTTCAATAACGGATTCTTTGCCCGAGAATTGTATTCCACCTAGATTTCGATACTTCATTACAAGAGCTTATAGATTTGGTTCTGGTTACGGAAGCATGATTGGCTCATTAGATTGTCAAACCATAGAATTACTTCTTCAGTTTCTGCCACTCATTTTCTACTATGTCTGCAAATAGCAGACAAAGAGTTAGGCTAACAAAAAAGATGTTGTAATGTATAGAGACATATATTTAAATATAAATGAATCTATAGGGGTGCATTTTATTCTGCTATACTCATTCTAGGACATTACTAGTCCTATCTATGATGAGTTATTCGTTTTAGAATTCCGCGGATTCTATTTGTAACAACCCGGAAAATCAGATCCAATTTAAATTTTTATATAGGCAATTTTAATGAATTTTGAATATCTAAAATGATTTATTTTAAATAATAATGACTAGAATTTTTTTTTTGAATAGAATTAGAATGTATATATTTATTTAAATCGAAGTTAGAATATAAATATTTATTTTAATTATAAAAGGAATTGTAAATGGCGCGGTAGTTTGAAAATTCGATTTCAAATTTCAAATGAATGTACAAGATTCAAAATAAACCGGATTTTATGAAACCAAAAATATTAGAATCTATTTGAAAATAACTTTCCAAAATCCAAAAAATTGAAATTTCATAGCTGGAATAAAAAATAATGTCCAGTTGAAAATTCAGAATAGTCGCAACGAAAATATAGCCCTTAAAATTAGCCATTTTGCAAACGCTCTCCGTTTTCAACGAAACCACTTTTGTTGGATCCGAAATGTCGAATTATTGCTAGATTCCAATTTTCATAATTTTTTGGATCAATATGTAAGCGTGGCAAAAGAAAACGTGTTCTGACAGTTTTAGTCAATTTGGATTGACTAGAAAATGACCATTTTTCGAATAGTCTCTGAATTTGACGAAAATGGTTTTGTTAGGACCGTATCGTCAACACGAAGCCAGAAATAATTTTTCTAGAATTTTTGGGGTCCGTATGTGACCCCAGTAAATTGAAATGTACGTTCAAAATTGAGTATATAGATTTATATTTTAATTTAAAGAAAAACTGATCAAAACTGCTGAATTGGCTTACGGGACATATCCCGTTATGTCTGGAATAGGGGTAATTAGCTAAAGGCGACAGTCATTGGGTTTGATTTGGAGTTTGTATTGATTAACGAGAATATTGGAATTAAAAGAATAAAAAAACAAAATATATATAAATAATAGCCAATAGGAAAATTCCTTAAACCCTCGTTCATTTCAAAACCAAGCAGCTAGTGGAAACCGCGAACGACGGAAATCAGTTCCGAACTTCTCTCTTCGATTTCTTTTGATCCATTCAATGAAATCCAAAAATTCTTGAAGCAAAATCGTAGTATTCTCCACCCTCTTCTAATCCGTCGGGGTATTCGCATCTGGAGTTGGGTATTTTTCTCAGAATTTACCTATAAACCGCCGCCGGTCATGTTCGATTTCCTCCGCCCAGGAGCCGTCGAGATCAACGCCGTTATAGGGGCATGCGCGATTTTCAAGTCTTTTTCACGTGGTGTGTTTGGATTGCCGCCTAGCTTCACGGTGTGCGTGCAAAAATGCAAACCTAGTTGGAGCAGTGTTCGAATACGGGTTTGCCATGTTTACTGGAAGCAGAAAGGTTTGACTAATATTTATTTTCAGTTTTTTTAACATTGTATAAATATATATAGGATTTTTTAAAAATATTATTTTTTTATATATAGCATTAGAAGAAAAATAATACATATATATAATAAGATTTTTACATATATAGTTTTGAAATATAATTTTTATTTAAAATAGCATAGTTTTATAAAAAATAAAAATATACATTGCCATTAGAAATAAAAATATAAATTGCCATTGGAAATAAAAATATACATTGCCATTAGAAATAAAAATATACATTGTTTTTAGAAATCGAAGTAACATTGGTTTCAAAATATACATTGTTTTTAGAAATAAAAGTAACATTGGTTTAAAAATATACATTGTTTTTAGAAAAATATATCATTGTTTTAAAATAGAAAATTAGCATGGTTTTAAAATAGAATTGTGAATAAAAATGTGATTTTTATAATATAAACATCGTATTAAAAATGGGATTTTTAAGATATATTTAGCATTGTAAGAATGTGGTTTCTAATATAAGTTTCGTGAAACAGATTGCGTTGGAATCAAAACAGTGAATCTGAGCAACAATAAAGGATGACAGAGTGGAAATCAAAGGTGAGAACTCTCTCACTGAATTTATTTATGTAGTTATTTATTTTATAACTACATACATGAACGGCTCCTTGTCGTCCACAGACCATGGATGACTTGTTTGGTTTGGTTGATTTGTTTGTTTGAATTGATTATGATGTGTAATGGAATGTAAATATTCATCAGTCGAAATAAAATATTTTATCGTTAATAATATAATTTTTAGTGTGTATGTGAATAAAATAAATATTCATTTGCAAATCGAACGATTTGTTTATGTACACCCATTTGACTGATATTGACTGGGACGATAAATTTTGCACATTGCCAAACTGCACAAATAATATTCAGTATTTGTTGGTTGAAACCCCACACGGATATTGGGATGATATTTGATGTACACTAATCCCAATTGTTTAGTTGTATGTCAGTCAATTGGTTGACGGACTGTTATATGCATTAATTATTTATATTTATTGCTTATACAGTTGTGTAGTGCACTCTGGATGATGGTTGATTATTTATCAATGTTGTGATATACATGTGTTGTATGAAATCCATATAAATAACATTATACGGTAATTGACTGTGTTTGATTCTAGTTCAGAAAGAATAAATATTTAAAACAACGAATATTTTAGAATAACAAATATTTTAAAATAATATTCAAAAAAGAATCAAAATATGATTTTGATGTCAGATTTGGGATGGACACGAATATATTTAAATATATAAAGCCGTGTTGATTAATTTAATGCCATTTTGACGTGAACGATATTTATATCGATTTTATTCATTCTTATAATGAATATTGAAAAGGAATTGATTTCATAATCTAATGTTTTGAAAATATTATCATTTACATATTAATGATATGGAATATTCAATTTTGATTTGAAATTGAATATGAAGTTGAAATCGTTTTAAAAACGAATTTAAAACAATTTATAAAATACGTTTTAAATGGAAATCGACGATATATATATATATATATTTAACGGCCTGAATAGAACGCGCTGCACTGCGGCAGTTCGCGAATTTCGACCATTGACTTCAAATGGACATTACGGGAGATCCGACCGTCGGATTCTCCTAAAACTGGAACATTTGGGCTCGTATCGAAAAGAGCTTTCTAACGAAAAGAGCTTACCATATATGGGATTTAAAAGGCTTTGACGTTATTCCATTTATATTATCGGTTGGATATGGAAGTTTATATCGGTTATATATATTGATCTGTTTTCCGTGTAGATTCCATTGTTTATGGAATGAGATTTTGGGTTTATCGTGAGCTGTGTTTTAAATGACATTAGTTCTTTAACCCAGTTAAAGATAAGATTAATTTCTTAACTTGGAATAATCATTAAGTAATGATTTTTGGAAATTAAAACTGAATTAGAGTTTTAATGAATCTTTAAATAGATTGAAAGGTGAATTTGATAACGAAAATTATCAAATTCAAGGAATGATCGAGAACGGAGTATCACCAGTTTCGCTCCAAGCAATAATTAAATCTTTAATTAGATTTGAACGTTAAAATGGTAATTTAATTTACCGATAACATTGTTGTGTTAGATATGAAGTATTACTAGTTTTACTTCATGGGATGAATAGGTTGGAATTGGGAAATTAAACAAACGATTACTTCGGTAAGGTTCGCTAATCTCGACTGGTTTGGAAAACCTTAAAGTGGTTTGAATTGATATCCAAAGGCAGGTTAAAGAATAAATTAAAAGAATTTATCTTTGATAAAATTAATGGGAACCTTTCTCAAAGTATAAGAATATTTGAATAAAGAAATATTCTAGATTGGAATGAGGCGTATGCTGTGTTTTTATAGCGCTTATTTATTATATACACGAGTTATTCAGAAAGACCGGGTTTATCCCATTCTGAATAACTGATTCGACGATAAGTCGACGATGAAAACGGTGGTTGAAGACCGGAGGTCTTCACATCGTTTGGATGATTACTGATGTTTTGATTGGGCTGTACAACCAAGACGAGGTAATAAGTGGTGATCGTCCAGACGTACTTGGAGATCAATGGATATGCGAGAACCTCTCTCCTGTACTGGACATACAGGACGAGGAATAAGGTGCCTCCGGTTTCGTTCAGACCCAGAACGAACTCGTAAATAGATGTATGTCTAACATTGGATTTCATTCTGTGTGATTGATATACATCGGTTGCATAGCGTGAATTGCCTGTGTGGCATGCTAAGATGCAAATGATCGAGGTTTCTATTGAAAAGCAGAGTCTTGTGGTTGATGATCAAAGCACGGCTTTAATATAGCATAGCTTTGTGTAGCATTAATTCGCGAGCTTCACACCCCGGTGTGAACCAGAAACGGGAGAGGACTTCAAGGAGGGCATGCATTTCCTTCTAGCTAGGAGTGGTGTCTGGGTTTTGCACGCCCAGGCGTTTTACTTATGTGGATGATGGATAGCGAGGTGCCTCGGTTTTATCGGTCTCTATGGAGCCGATGAATGGTATGGTCTTTATACAGATTAATTTTACACCCTATAGGGCGGGGAAACACAATGTTTAGGCATTTTAATCAACTCAATGTGGACCGGCTCTGACGATCAGGGGTTGATGCGTTCTGACCCTGAGACATAGGCTAGATTGTCTAGAAGTGGTAAGGACGAGCCCTTGCCTTGGTTCATAGATGGAAATCCAACTTCCAATACGTGACATTTGCAGTTTTGATTGTAGAGCCGAGTATTGGCGACATAATATTTGGTACCCATGCCGTCTAGGATTTATACATTTATATTTGATGTTGTTTTATAGACTATACACTTATAATAGTATCAAATGATTTGTTTTAACGTACCAAGCATATTTGGCTATTATAAGGTAAAACCCAATCCTCTGGCTTGAGTTGCATTGTGTGATGGGACCTGGGTGTTATAATAGCTTCATTTTTCTTTATTTAGCGTTGCGAGGTTTGTTATATGCACTTGTATTCTTGGGAGGAAACCCGTTACGTGTTATACGGCATGGTCCCTTGATTTACCTTATTTTAAAGTAAAGTTTTAAATAACTGTTTTAGTTCTCACACCAGTCCTTGTTTGGCATGCCTGGTAATAGGGTGCAGCATGATAGGGGGTTCTCGCCATGGGGTTTAGTGGTGAACAGTGGGCTCTTACCCTTGCATGCCCCTATTTAGGGTTGGTTCATCAATCGATAGGCTGGCCGTAAAACAAGGTGACTGGGGGATCATCTGGGAGCCACGGTGGGTACCACCTGCTACTTTGGGGGATGAAGGGATGGTTGCAAAGCCTACTGGATTTCGTTAATTTATCTCATTTGGTATCAGAGCTTTGGTTTACGGAGCTCGAGAACAAGACACATTAGAACCAAACGGAAGAATTCATCAGAGATTGCATTAGTAATATCCAGTAGGAATGACTCATTAAAGATGGGATCAGTAGCATCCTAGAATGAGTCTGAAGCGTGTAATATTTAAAATGAAAACAAATTTCGTTTTGAAAATTTAAACCTTATCATACGTATTTGAATATTTTATTTTATTTTAAATTGATTTGGACAATCAAGTATATAAAGATTTTGCATAAACGTCTGATCCACATGTATTCGAAGTTTTAATATACTAGTTAGATATAGAATCACACACTAGTCGCCCGGAGATGATTCTGATGATTGAAGCTTCATTATCAGAATTTATGTTTGAGTTTCGAAAGTGGGATATCTATATATTTCCATTAGACTGGTGTGAGAACCAAAACTAGATAGGGTTTATTGTTGTGATTTGGCATCAAAAATGAATTTTAATATATATAAAAATTATGAATTTGAAACAATGATCAACTAATTGCTTGATGGTTGTGTTGTATGATTATTTGTTATCTAATAAAACCATCATGTGAAAGAATGGTACATACAACCAAATTGTATCGAATATTGAAATAAATTGAAATTTGTTTGAAATTGCATGCACATACATGTACATACATTGAACAGGTCATAGCAAGGAGGCTAGAGAAGAGAAATAAAATTGTATGCCTAACAAATAGGTATATGTTTACTAATTTATTGGGTTTGGATGATTTTATGAGCCGCTTGGCTTTTTCTTTTTCTTTTTGAGATGAGAGGGCATGTGTGGCAGTTTGGGGATTTTCCCGGGGATCCCCATACTAAGGAGGTTATGGCGAAATTTTTCGAAAATTTAGGGTGTTAGCCAAATTTTTGAAATTTTTTAAAATTCTTAGAAACTAAAAAGTTGAAGAATGAAAGCCAAACTGAAAGTTGAGTTGATTGGTTAAACAACTTTCAGCTCCATTCCTTTTCGAGGACGAAAAGATTTTAAGTGGGGGAAATTGTAATAACCCGGAAAATAAGAACCAATTTAAAATTTTTATTTAGGAAATTTTAATGAATTTTGAATATTTAAAATGATTTATTTTAAATAATAACGACTAGAATTTTTTTGAATAGAATTAGAAAGTATATATTTATTTAAATTGAAGTTAGAATATAAATATTTATTTTAATTATTAAAGGAATTGGAAATTGCACCGTAGTTTGAAAATTCGATTTCAAAATTCAAATGAATGTACATGATTCAAAATAAACCGGATTTTAGTGAAACCAAAAATATTAGAATTTATTTGAAAATATCTTTCCAAAGAATCCGAAAAATTGAAATTTCATAGCGGGAATAAACAGTTATGTCCAGTTGAAAATTCAGAATAGACGCTGTGGAAATATAACCCTTAAAAGTAGCCATTTTGCAAACGACCTCCTTTTTCGATGAAACCACTTTTGTTGGATCCGCAATGTCGAATTATCGCTAGATTCCAAATTTCAAAATTTTTGGGATCAATATGTGAGTGTGGCAAAAGAAAATGTGTTTTGATAGTTTTAGTCAATTTGGATCGACCAGAAAATGGCCATTTTCCGAACGGTCTCTGAATTTAACAAATTTGGTTTTGTTAGGACTATATCGTTAATACGAAGCTAGAAATATTTTTTTTGGAATTTTTGGGGTCCATATGTGACCCCAGTAAATTGAAATGTACGTTTAAAATATATTTTAATTTAAAGAAAAACTGATCGAAACTGTCGAATGGGCTTACGGGACATATCCCATTGTGTCTGGAATAGGGGTAATTAGCTAGGGGCGACAGTCGTTGGGTTTGATTTGGAGTTCGTATTGATTAACGAGAATATTGAAATTAAAAGAATAAAAAATAAAATATATATAAATGATAGCCAATAGGAAAATTCCTTAAACCCTCGTTCATTTCAAAACCAAGCCGCTAGTGGAAACTGCGGACGACGGAAATCAGTTCCAAACTTCTCTCTTTGATTTCTTTTGATCCATTCAATGAAATCCAAAAATTCTTGAAGCAAAATCGTAGTATTCTCCACCCTCTTCTAATCCGTAGGGGTATTGGCATCTGGTGTTGGGAATTTTGCCCATTATTTACTCTCAAAACCGTCGCCGATCGTGTTCGATTTCCTCCGCCCAGGAGCCACCGAGATCAACACCGTCATAGGGGTATGCGCGTTTCCAAGGCTCTTTCACGTGGTGTGGTTGGATTGTCGCCTAGCTTCACGGTGTGCGTGCAAAAATCCAAACCTAGTTGGAGCAGTGTTCGAATACGGGTTTGCCATGTTTATTGGAAGAAGAAAGGTTTGATTAATATTTATTTTGCCATTAGTGATGGATGAAATCACAAAAGATATACAAAGGGAGATTCCCTGGTGTATGTTGTTTGCCGATGATGTTGTGCTGATTGATGAAATTAGAATAGGCGTTAATCGACAACTGGAGTTGTGGAGGGAGACCTTGGAATCAAAGGGTTTCAGACCTAACAGAACTAAAACAGAGTATATGAAGTGTGAGTTTAGCAGTGTCAGGTCAGATGACGGAGATGTTGCCCTGGCCGGTAGAGTAGTACCCAAGAAGGAATCATTTCAAAACGTAGGATCTATGTTGAAGATTGATGGAGAGATTGATAAGGATGTTAGTTTTAGAACTCAAGCAGGATGGGTGAAATGGCGACTAGCATCTGGCATTTTCTGTGATTGGAAGATTCCTCAAAAGCTTAAAGGAAAGTTCTATAGGACAACAATCAGACCTGCTATGTCATAATGGTGCAGAATCTTGGCCTACTTAGAGGCAACACATCCAGAAGATAAGCGTAGCAGAGATGCGGATGTTGCAATGGAGCTGTAGGCATACCATACGAGATCGGATTAGAAATGAGGATATTCGCGAAAAACTTGGAGTTGCACCTATTGAAGAGAAGTTAGTCCAATACCGCTTGAGATGGTTCGGACATATCCAACGTAGACCATACGATGCACCTATACGCGTTGGAATTGTAGGCTGCACCGAAGGCCCAAAGAGAGGTAGAGGTCGACCTAAAATGACATGGGAGGAGATAATAAAGAGATACTTAAGTAGTTGGAGTTTATCGGAAGAGCTGGTAGTTGATAGGAGTGCATGGAAATTGGCAATCCATGTACCAGAACCTTAGGGTTTTTTTTAGACTTTATTTCACGTTTACTGAACCTTTTTACTTTTTATTACTCTTTTAGATTTTATTTCACTTTTATTGAACCTTTTTACTTATTATTATTATTTAAAAAAAAACCTTTATCGAACGACTTTTTATTTGTTTGGTTATTTTAAACCCTTTATATATACATATATTATTATCATCATTATTAATTTTATTTTACTTTAATTTTGGGTTCCATATCTAGCCAACCCCAACTTGTTTGGGATATATGGCTTTGTTGTTGTTGTTGTTGTTGTATAAAAATCTGAAATATATATATATATATAAGATTGTTTAAAAATATTATTTATATATATATATATAGCATTAGAAGAAAAATATTATTAATAATATATATAATAAGGTTTTTACATATATAGTTTTGAAATATAATTTTTATTTAAAATATCATCGTTTTATAAAAAATAAAAATATACATTGTCATTTGAAATAAAAATATACATTACCATTAGAAATAAAAATATACATTGTTTTTAGAAATCAAAGTAACATTGGTTTAAAAATATACAGTGTTTTTAGAAATAAAAGTAACATTGGTTTAAAAATGTACATTTTTTTTAGAAAATTATATCATTGTTTTAAAATTGAAAATTAGCATGGTTTTAAAATAGAATTGTAAATAAAAATGTGATTTTTATAATATAAACATCGTATTAAAATGGGACTTTTAAAATATATTTAGCATTATAAAATTTTGGATTTTAACTTAAATTTCGTGGAACAGATTGCATTGGAATCAAAACAGCGAATCTGAGTGACAAAAAAGGATGACGGTGTGGAAACCATAGGTGAGAACTCTCTTACTGAATTTATTTATACAGTTATTTATTTTATAACTGCATACATGAACTGCTCCCTGTCATCCACAGACCATGGACGACTTGTTTGGTTTGGTTGATTTGTTTGTTTGAATTGATTGTGATGTGTAATGGAATGTAAATATTCGTCAGTTGAAATAAAATATATTAATGTTAAAAATATAATTTTTAACGTGTATGTGAATAAAATAAATATTCATTTGCAAATCGACCAATTTGTTTATGTACACTCATTTGACTGATATTGATTGGGACGATAAATTTTACACATCACCCAACCGCACAAATAATATTCAGTATTTGTTGGTTGAAACCCCACACGGGTATTGGAATGATATTTGACGTACATTAATCCCAATTGTTTAGTTGTATGTCAATCGATTGATTGACGAACTGTTATATGCGTTAATTATTTATATTTATTGCTTTTATAGTTGTGTGGTGCATTCTGGATGATGGTTGATTAATTATCACTGTTGTGATATACATGTGTTGTATAAAATCCATAGAAAGAACATTATATGTTAATTGACTGTGTTTGATTCCAGTTCAGAAAGAATAAATATTTTAAAATAACGAATATTTTAGAATAACGAATATTTTAAAATAATATTCAGAAAAGAGTCAAAATATGATTTTGATGTCCGATTTGGGATGGACACGAATTTATTTAAATATATAAAGCCGTGTTGATTATTTTAACGCCATTTTGACGTGAACGATATTTATATTGATTTTATTCATTCTTATAATGAATATTGAAAAGGAATTGATTTCAAAATCTAATGTTTTGAAAATATTATCATTTATATATAAATGATATGGAATATTCAATTTTGATTTAAAATTGAATATGAAGTTGAAATCGTTTTGAAAACGAATTTAAAACAATTTATAAAATATGATTTAAATAGAAATCGATGAAATATATATAATATATATGTATATATATATTTAATGGCCGAAATAGAATGCGTCGCGCTGCGGTAGTTCGCGAATTTCGACCATTGACTTCGAATGGACATTACAGAAGATCTGAATGTCGGATTCTCCTAAAGCCGGAAATGTTCGGTTCGTATCGAAAAGAGCTTTCTAACGAATATTAGAGATTTGAAATCTAACAGTTGGATTTGGAATTATGTCCAAATCAAATTTGGAAAAGGTCGCTATAAGTGCAGTTCCATGACCGTTTATGGAAATCGACCGTACGGGCCTTGATAAAATTACTAAAAATATCAGTAATTAGTGTAAAATCATAAGAAATGATTTGGAAAGAATTGGGATGAAAAATTCCATAATTTAAAAGATAAAAATAGATTTTTATCGAAATGAACTAGTTATGAACTAGAACTGAAATACAATAATTTTTAAATAAAATAAATTGGGTTTGAAATGGTTTTAAAAATAACTAGGATTTCCAATATATAAATTGGAATGTATTTGAATCGAAATTGTCTTCAGAATATTTGGATGTTGGATTTCGTGATTATACAGATATTGTTATGAAAATTTGAAAGATATATTAATATCGTTATTTCCAATACGATGTTTGTTGAGTTAAGAATTTGATATTGAATATAAGCCGGTATATTTTCTATTCAGAGTCTTGTATTTAATATCAAATGGGATTTTGGGTTTCTCTTGAATGGTGTCTTCAGTAACATTGTTCTTGAACCCCATGTAAAGAGAATAAATCTTTTAATTAAGATTGTTAGAGTTTCCAATTATATTTAATAATTGGAATAAAATGGAATGTGAATTGGGTTTATCGTGAACTGTGTTTCTAGCGACGTTCTTTCTTTAACCCGATTTACAGTGAAATGTAATTTGGAACTTATAAATCTTTTGTTAAGAATTAAAGGAGATTTTCCAAAGTAAAGTTTTCCAATTTAACATATTAAATTGGAATGGAATGAAATTCGTTTCAGTAATAATCGAAGTGAACTCCTGTGGAGGAAGGTTGTTGCCATATATGGAATTTAAAAGGCTTTGCTGTTATTCCATTTATATTATCAGTTGGATATGGAAGTTTATATCGATTATATTTATTGATCTGTTTTCCGTGAAGATTCCATTGTTAATGGAATGAGATTTTGGGTTTATCGTGAGCTTTGTTTTAAATGACATTAGTTCTTTAACCTGGTTAAAGATAAGATTAGTTTCTTAACTTGGAATAATCATTAAGTAATGATTTTTGGAAATTAAAACAGAATTAGAGTTTTAATGAATCTTTAAATAGATTGAAAGGATAATTTAATAACTAAAATTATCAAATTAAGTAATGATCGAGAATGGAGTATCACCAGTTTTGCTCCAAGCAATAGTTAAATCTTTAATTAGATTTGAACGTGAAATGGTAATTGAATTTACCGACAACACTGTGGTGTTAGATATGAAGTATTACCAGTTTTACTTCATGGGATGAATATGTTGGGATTGGGAAATTAAACAAACGATTACTTCGATAAGGTTCACTAGTGGAAAACTTTAAAATGGTTTGAATTGATATCCAAAGGAAGATTAGAGAATAAATTTAAAAATTTATTTTTGATAAAATTAATGGGAACCTTTCCCAAAAGTATAAGAATATTTGAATAAAGTAATATTCTGCATTGGAATGAGGCGTATGTTGTGTTTTTATAGCACTTGTTTATTATATAAGCGAGTTATTCAAAAAGACCGGGTTTACGATGATAAGTCGACGATGAAGACGGTGGCTGAAGACTGGAGGTCTTCACATCATTTGGATGATTACTGATGTCTTGATTGGGCTTTACACCCAAGATGAGGTAAAAAGTGATGATCGTCCAGACGTACTTGGAGATCAACAGATATGCGAGGACCTCTCTCCTTTATTGGACATACGGGACGAGGAATAAGGTGCCTCCGGTTTCGTTCAGACCCAGAACGAACTTGTAAATGGATGTGCGTTTGACATTAGATTTCATTCTGTGTAATTGATATGCATTGGTTGCATAGCATGAATTGCCTGTGTGGCATGCTGAGATGCAAATGATCAAAGCTTCTGTTGAAAAGCAGAGTCTTGTGGTTAATAATCAAAGCACGGCTTTAATATAGCATAGATTTGTGTAGCATTGATTCGTGAGCCTCGCACCCGATGTGAACCAGAAATGGGAGAGGACTTTAGGAAGGGCATGTGTTTCCTTCTAGCTAGGAGTGGTGTCTGGGTTCCGCACGCCTAGGCGTTTTATTTATGTGGATAATGGATAGCGAGGTGCCTCGGTTATATCGGTCTCTACGGAGCCGATGAATGGTATGGTCTTTATACAGACCAATTTTACTCCCCATAGGGTGGGGAAACGCAGTATTCAGGCATTTTAATCCACTTCGTGTGGACCGGCCCTGACAATCCAAGGGTCGACGCGTTCTGAACCTGAGACATGGGCTAGATTATCTCGAAGCGGTAAGGACGATCCCTTGCCATAGTTCACAGATGGAAATCCAACTTCCAATACCAGACATTTGCAGTTTTGACTGTAGAGCCTAGTATTGGCAATATTATATATGGTACCCATGTCGTCTAGGATTGGTACATTTATATTTGAAGTTGTTTTATACATTATACACTTATTATAGTATCAAATGATTTGTTTTAACGTGTCAAACATATTTGGATATTATAAGGCAAAACCCTATCCTCCGGCTTGCGTTGCATTTTGTGATGGGACCTGGGTCTTATAATAGCTTCATTTTTCTTTATTTAGCATTGCGAGGTTTGTTATATGCACTGGTATTCTTAGGAGGAAACCTGTTCCGTGTTATACTGTGTGGTCACTTGATTTACCTTATTTTAAAGTAATGTTTTAAATAACTGTTTTAGTTCTTACACCAGTCCTGTGACTGACCATGATTTTATTGTTTTAACCTAAACTCTAGGTGCTCCTATTTCCACATTGGCAGCTTGTAGTTTTGGTTTTGCAGATTTATATTCATAGGATGCTGGTTTGTAGCTGGAATGATATTCGGAAAGCTCTATATGTGTATATTCTTTTCAGTTGTGTTTTATATTATTTTTCTGCTGCTATGTAATTTAAATCTCTGATATTTTTATTCTGTACATTATTCATGTATACTCTGGAATATCTTGTATTCTGATGAAATTGTTGTAATAAGCAATGAAATGTTCTTCTGTTTGTGTTCTGATTCGTCTTGTTCTCAATTCAATTCGGGATTTCCTTTATGGGGAAGTTCGGGTCGTTTCACTATTTCTGATGAGTTTGTTAATATGTTATATTCCAAGGCTAAGTTTAACCATTAACTCCGATACCAACCGTGATATCCCAAAACTCTCGTAGTACGAAAGTAAGGATAATCATTGGAATATAACACATAAACAATAACAGCAAAACAGAAATATAGAATAACAATAGATAATGTACATCAAATTACACTATAAATAATATATCATCAGAGTTACACAACATAATAGGATCATACTTAGTACATAATACAGTTTTCAACTTAATATAAAATGTCTACAGTGGAACCAAACATAATATTCTAAATGAAGTCTGAACAGCGTAATAGAAATGATAGGATCCATCTTCATCTCCATAGCCATCCAGAATGAGTCTGCTTAAACCTGAATACAAGGTTGCCCGTGTGGAAATAGGGCCCCCGAGTTTGCAAGTGAAATAAACTACGAGTCAGTCATGTGACTGGTATGTGAATTCTACTTAACCTATTTAATAATAAGGCTAATCACAGGACCACGCCGCTAACGCGGAATGGGTTTACTCCATTGGATTGTCAGTGCATAAATAAAGTAAATCGTTAAACAACGCAATGCTTTTTAGAAAAATGAAACCATTATAAAACTCAAGTCCCATCACACAATGCAATGCAAACTGAAGGATACAGTTTTACCTTATAATGGTCAAAAATGCTTGATACGATAAAACGGATTTGATATTATTATTAGTGTATATATGTTACAAAAACATTTCAATCATAATGTATCAATCATAGACGGCATAACTACCATATACTATGTCGCCATACTAGTTTTACAATGAAAACCGTATGGTGTCGTATTGGAAATTGGATTTCCATCATGAACCAAGGCAAGGGATCGTCCTTACTAAATTCGAGAAACTCTAGATTGTGGCTTAGGAACAGAATGCATCGTCCTTTGGAGCCACAGGGTCGGTCCACAACTAATGTTAGTAGATTATATATAATTCCTGAACAATATGTCTCCCCACCCTATGGGGCGTAAATAAAGAGCCACTAAGGACTCCAATTTGAGGTACCTCGCTTTCCATCATCCACATAAGTAAAAATGTCCGGGCTCCATCCGTGACACCACTTCTAGCTAGAAAGAAACACATGTTCTCCCTGGATCCTTCTCCCGTTTCTGGTTCATACCAGGGTGTGAGGCTCGCGAAGTAACGCTATATACAAAGCTATGCTAAATAAAGCTGTGCTTTGATCATCAACCACAAGGCTCTGCTTTTCAATAATAAGCCTTGGTCATTTGTATCTTAGCATGCCACATTGACAATTCACACCCTGCAACTGATGTCTACTAATATATAACATATGAGCTCGTACGTTTCAGAGAAGGGTGTTAAGCAAAAGAATAAATTCTCTGCCACCGAACCGATATATATTAAATATAAATCAATCAGCACAGAATAAAATCCAATTTCAGACATACATCCATTTACAAGTCCGTTCTGGGTCTGAACGAAACCGGAGATACCGCATTCCTTATTTCGTATGTCCAATACGGAAGAGTGGCTTTAGGTCATTACATGGCCTTAGCGCTGTTTATAACGATTTTCATTTCAAATCGTTTATAATATTTTATAACGATTTATCGCTATTTTTAAATATATAAAACTAGCCATTTTAATTTAACGACGCTTCGGGTCATTACATGGCCTTGGCGTTGTTTTCATCAAAATTTGATTTACACATTTCTCAAAATCTAACCATTGGATCTTAGCAAATTTTATATCGTTGGAAAGATCTTTCCAAAGCGAACCCAACGGTTCCAGTTTTGGGAAAATCCAACGGTCAGATCTTTTGGTATAATCGTTTGAAGTTACGATTTCAAATCGCGAATTACAGCTGCGCGATTCGTGTTATTTTAATTTATATATATATATATATATATATATATATATATATATAACTGAATTCATTCAATGATTTCAAATCATCTCCTCTCTAACATACAATTAACATCATTTTAATGAATCATAATTTCATTAAAATGTAATTTTTAATGTTTTTAACATTTTTATTTCAACATTGTTTTCTTTTATATGAAATCATATATTACATTAAAAATGTAATTTTCCGTATCTTTCTTTTATTACATTAAAATGTAATCTTATTTGTGTAAACTTTTATTTCATTAAAATGTAATTTCTCTTATGTAATCTTTTACTACATTAAAAATGTTATTTCTCTCATGTAATCTTTTATTACATAAAAATGTAATCTCTTATGTAAATTTTTTATCACATAAAAATACAATTTCTCTAAAGTAATCTTTTACTACATAAAAGTATAATTTCTCTCGTGTAATCTTTTATTACATAAAAATATAATTTCTCTGGTGTAATCTTTTATTACATAAAAATGTAATTTCTCTCATGTAATCTTTTATTACATAAAAATGTAATTTCTCTTATGTAATCTTTTATTGCACAAAAATGTAATTTCTCTTATGTAGTCTTTTATTACATAAAAATGTAATTTCTCTCATGTAATCTTTTACAACATAAAAAAAATGTAATTTCTCTCATGTAATCTTTTACTACATAAAAATGTAATTCCTCTTATGTAGTCTTTTATTACATAAAAATGTAATTCTTTTTATCCTTTCATAAAAATGAAATCTTTTATTCTTTCGTAAAAGAAATGTAATTTTTAATGTTTCATTTACATTAAAAATGTAAGTTTCAAAGTAAGGACATTTATATAACAATGGATATTTTTAATGTCCAATTGCAATGAAAATGTAAATTTCAATGTTGACGCATTTTCATATAACAATGTTTATTTTTAAAAGATTCATTTACATAAAAATGTAAATTTCAATGTAAAACATTTTTATTATTACAAACATTGATCATTTTTAACTTTCAATAAAAATGTGAATTTTTATATTAACATATAAAGTTTATTTTATATAAATAAAATAAAAATGTATTTTTATTGTTAAACAATTCTTCTATTCAACTATAATCATTTTCATATTCATATATATACAATGAAAATCTAATTTTCATATTATCCAAAAAAAAATTATATAATAACATGAATATTTTAAACACATGAATATTTTAGAAAATTTCGGCAGCATAACGGCAGGGTATTGAAAACCGGCACCATCCCTAGTACGGCTCCTTGCGCTAATTAGGCCTCGCGGAAATAGAAGGGTTTTATTTTTCCTAATACAATTTTTTTTCTGCACAACTGAATTTTCCACAAACACGATCGATTTCGTTTCAATCACAATCAATCACCAAATCAACCAACTCTACATCACAATAAAATAAAGTCGTTCATGGTTTGTGGACGTTGGGTGTCGTGAGTTTCTAAACTCCGTCTACAACCTAATATAAATTTATTTATTTATTGCGGATTTAGAAATCTCACTTTGCTTTTTATTTCTTCTAAAATTGTAGAATGCTCCAAAAATTATGCGATCTCTTCTGAAATATAGATCTCGAATTTACGGTTCCAATGTTTCATGTTTCATCGAATTTCGTTATCATATGAGCGAGATATGATTTTATGAAGGTTGATAGCATTTAAAAGAAAATGAATAATTTAATTAATAAAATATTACACCTTCTTCCTCTTTAAATCAATAGGTCGTTAGTTTTCAGAATCCTTCAAAACTAGGTTTCAGTTTTCTGATCAAACCGTGAAGCTGGACTCCGATCACGTTGCGCGACGTGGAAGGGCTAGGGGAGGCGCGTCTTCATCATAGAGGGGGCCCACTTCGATCTCCCTACGCGAGCACGGCAGCGGCGGAAAGATGACTTGGGAGGCCCGGTTCTCAAAGCACAGGCGATGGTTTGGGTTGAAATCGGTATGGATGCGAAGCTCTTGAAATTATCTATGAAATCCTCTAAAGGATTACTAAATTTCGTTGAGGGGATTGAAATTTATTTGGAGATGAAAATCTGAGCCGTTTAGGCCATTAATCGATGTAGGCGGTGGTACGACGATGAGGAGGGTTTATACGGTATACGCGTATTTATACGTATTTCTATTTTTATTTTATTTAATTCTTTTAATTTCAAAAAAATAATGTTTACTCATCCGATCTCCAAATCAAATCCAACGATTGCCGCTCCTAGCTAAATACCCTTAATCCGGATACAATGGGATATGTCCCATAAGCCAATTCAATTGTTTTGATAGATTTTTCCTTAAATTTAAATATAAAACATTTAATTATTTAATTTTGATCGTACATTTTAATTTACCGGGGCCACAGACTGACTCCAAAAATTCCCAAAAAATAAATTTAGCTATGTTTTGACGATACAATCCTAATTAAATTAATTTTGTCGAATTTGGAGACCGTTTGAAAAATGGCCATTTTCTGGTCGATCCAAATTGACAGAAATTGACGAAACACATTTTCTTTTGCCACGCTCACATATTAATTCCAAAAATTATGAAAATTGGAATCCTGAAATAATTTTACATTCCGGATCCGACCAAGGTGGTTCGTCAAAAACGGAGGTCGTTTGCAAAATGGCCATTTATAAGGGCTATATATTACATTGAATTCGATAGCGGCTATTCTGCATATTTAACTGGCCATAACTTTTTATTCCCGCTATGCAATTTCAATTTTTAAAATTCGTTGGAAAGATATTTTTAAAAAGATTTAAATATTTTTGGTTTCACTAAAATTTGATTTATTTTGCATCCTGTACATTCAGTCAAAGTTCGAATTTAAATTTTCAAACTACCGCGCTATTTCTAATTCCTTTTATATTTAAAATAAATATATTCAGTCTAACTTCGATTTAAATAAATTTTTAATCATTATTATTTAAAATAAATTATTTTAACTATTCAAAATTCAATAAAATAGCCAAAATAAAAAAATTAAATTGGTTCTGATTTTCCGGGTTGTTACATATCCCCTCAAGCAATAGTCAATATTCTCTCGATCTCTTGTTAAACCCTTATTCTTTTCTTTTCAGCATATCCAGGGAACCCAATATTATCGAGGGCATTTCGTTACCGACATGGATCCATAGGTATATTGAGGTTAGGACACCTGTCGGAGGTCAAGTGGATGCTCCTCCCCCAACTACAGTCGATATTCCTCCGCCTCCACGAGTAAATAACTTATCTAATTATGCAAAGACCCATGCGCTATGGTAGGAAAACCATTCTGTGGTATTGAAAGCTTTGTTGAAGCACGGAATTGGCCACAAGAGATAGAGAATTTGTTTGGGCTCTTTGATATCTACGATCAAAGGAAGATACAATTGGCTGGATGGAAACTTAAGGATGAGGTTTCCTACTAGTGGGAAGTAACGCAAGCTGGACAACCAGTAGTGACATAGGATGACTTCAGGTAGAGATTCGAGAAGAAATTTTTATCTGGAAGAAGAGGGATTGCAAATGGAGAGATTCTTTATTCTAAAGCAAGGAGATATGACTGTTAAAGATTATGCGAATAAGTTTAATCAACTGGCAAGGTTCGGGATAGACTTGGTGAATACTCCCCACAAAAAAGGCACTTAGATTCGCGAGATGGTTGAATCAACCTCTCCAAGGACTTTCTTTGTCTCACATACCAATGGGGGAAATTTTTGAAAGGCTAGTTGAAATGGACTTATGCACGAGGATGGCAAGTAAGAGAAGAAAGAAACTAAAACTGAGAAGATTCAAGCTAAAGGCGAAAAACATAAATGGTGGCCAAAGAAAGGAAAGCAACAAAAGGAAGGTGGAAAGCTTGACAAGGCCCAAATAAAAAAAGATGTAAAGTGTCATAGTTGTAGTGCTATGGGACATTTTGTAAAGAATTACTAAAAGACGAAGAAAGCCCTGCTTTGATTGTGGGCAGATGGGACACTTCAGCAAGCAATTCCCCAGCAAGCATGGACAAGGGGCATGAAATTCTAGACAAGTGCATGCTTTGGAAGCTAGTGGACCTGATCGAGGTAGGAAAGTCATGGTCGAAGGTTTGATTTCCCTTTTTGACTATCCTGTTCGAACCCTGTTTGATTATGGCGCTTCACAATCATTTATTTCTAGTTTTTTTGAAAGATAATTTGCACCTTAATACTAGTATAGTCTCCGAACCTGTAGTGGTCTCAAACCCCATAGGAGGATCAACTTATTTATCCATGATGTGCAGGGGTTTGAGAATTTCTATCTCGGGCATCGAGTTTGAATGCGACGCATGCGTGATGGGCTTTATAGGTTATGATTTGATTCTAGGCATGGATGGGCTAGCCACGTATGGTGTCATCCTTGATTTAGAAGGAGAGTGGTTAGAATTATTTCTTGTCATGGTAGGACTCTCGATATTTCCTGCGACTTACAGGAGTTGATGATGCTCAATTTTTGAGAATCACTTGATACTTCTGTTGATGACTTGTAATCTGTGCCTATAGTTAAAGACTACTCGAATGTGTTTGAGGAGGTTAAGTGTAACAACCCAGAAATTCAGAACCAATTTAAAAATTTTATTTTAAGAAATTTTGACAGAAAATGTGTCAGAATTTAAAATTCCCATTTTTTAAATAATAATAAAGCTATTAAAAATAGTCATTTTGCAAATGACCTTCGTTTTCGGTGAAACCATATTTGTTGGATCCGAAATGTCAAATTATTGCTAGTTTTAATTTTCCATAATTTTTGGAATTTATATGTGAGCGTGGTAAATTAAAATGTGTTCGATAAATTCTATTAAATTAGATCGACCGTTAAAAAGACCATTTTTCAAACAGTCACCAAATTCGACGAAGTTAATTTCGTTAGGACCGTATCGTCAAAATATAGCTAGATTTATTTTTCGGGAATTTTTGGAGTTAGTATGTGGCCCCAATAAATTAAAATGTACGATCAAATTAAATAATTAAATGGTTTATATTTTAATTTAATGAAAATGGGCTAAAACGACCAAATGGGCTGATGAGACCTAGTTCGTTATGTCCAAAATAGGGGTATTTGCCTAAGGGTGACATTCGCTGGGCTGGATTAGGAGTTAGTAGGAGTTAACGGGTTTTTTAGTGATTAAGGAATTAAATAATATTATATTATAAATAGTTAGGAATAATCTAACCCTAATTCTAAACTAGCCACCGCCATCTTCAATTCCATGGCCAGAAAAGATACGTTCTTCTCCCATTAAATTCTCTCCATCCATTCAATAAAATCACTCTCCCCTTTGGAGAATATTGAAGTGCTCTTTGCACTCTTCACATCCATACGGATAACCCCTCCTGTCATCGAGTATCCGTCGAGTTCCTACACCCCGAACACTCGCCGTTTGCACCGTCACCCCGTCAACTAGGGAGGATCGAACCCGCCGATGTAGGCCCCCTATGCGCCTCTCCTTCCCATCTGGTGGTAGCTTCCGATCGTCACGAAGTCGAGCGGTTTGATCACAAATCCTGACCTAGGATTGAACAAATACGAAAAGTAGCGATTGTGTTTCTGATAGAAGGAGGTAAATTTTTAATTTAATTATTCAATTAATTAAATTTAAAATACTACTAACACAATAAAATTCGTAACTTACTCATACGTTATCGGAATCGCATGAAACAAGAATCGTTTGTATCGTGGCGGAGTGTACTTCATTTTAGAAGCGACCAGGGAATTTTAGATCGATCTAAAATTTTTGAGGAAATCCAAAGCACTATGAGATCTCTTATTTAAAAATTAAAATTAATTGTTATTGCATTGGAAAATTTTTATATGCTGTTAAGATTCTGTTGTGTGTTGTATGAGATTTGGATTGTTTGGTTTTGTTTGTGGTGATCCATGGGATCTAATTGGACAGGATAGAATTGGACAAAATTGTTAAACAATAAAATTCCTTTTATTGTAAATATGAGGATCTTAGAATTAAGAAGAGAATGTTGTATAAATAAAATTCTTTTTTTATTTATACATATGACACCTAGAGATTGTTGTATAAATAAAAATTCTTTTTATTTATTTATACATATGACCCATAGAAATTGTTGTATAAATAAAATTTTCTTTTTTTTTATTTATATATATGAAACATAGAAATTGTTGTACAAATAAAATTCTTTTTTTATTTGTACATTTAAATCATAGAATTTGTTAAACAATAAAAATATTCTTTTTATTATAACATGTTAATATTAGAAATGTTAGAATTTGTTAAACAATAAAAATATTCTTTTTATTGTAACATGTTAATGTTAGAATTTGTTAAACAATAAAAATATTCTTTTTATTGTGACATGTTAATATTAGAAATGTTAGAATTTGTTAAACAATAAAAATATTCTTTTTATTGTAACATGTTAATGTTAGAATTTGTTAAATAATAAAAATATTCTTTTTATTGTAACATGTTAATATTACAAATGTTAGAATTTGTTAAACAATAAAAATATTCCTTTTATCGTAACATGTTAATATTAGAAATGTTATAATTTGTTAAACAATAAAAATATTCTTTTTATTGTAACATGTTAATGTTAGAATTTGTTGAACAATAAAAATATTCTTTTTATTGTAACATATTAATATTAGAAATGTTAGAATTTGTTAAACAATAAAAATGTTCTTTTTATTGTACATGTTAATAATAGAATTGTTAGAATTTGTTAAATAATAAAAATACTAGGATTTGTTAAACAACAAAAAAAATCCTCTTTTTATTGTAAGACGTAAGTCATAGAATTGGAAAAAAATGTTTATATAAATAAAATATTCTTTTTATTGTATACATGTGATCACAGAAATTGTGTAGACAATAAAACATTCTTTTTATTGTATATACATGTAATGATAGAAATTTTGTAGACAATAAAATATTCTTTTTATTGTATGTACATGTTTGTGTAGACAATAAAATTCTTTTTATTGTATATGTGAATATAGAAATTGTCAATATAGTTTATACAATAAAATTATCTTTTTATTGTATATGTGAACATAGGAATTGTCAAAATTATTAAACATGATAAAGAAACATATTTTAGGGAAAATTTTAGTTTCATTAAAAATGATATTTTTAATGTATATATTTAGATTCATTATTTAAAGAATCATGTTTAGGAAAATTTGTTGAAACATTAAAAATGATATTTTCAATGTACATTCAGATTCATTATGAAAAAGAAACATGTTTTAGGGAAAATTTTAGTTTCATAAAAAATGATATTTTTAATGTATATTTAGATTCATTATTAAAAGAATCATGTTTAGGAAAATTTGTTGAAACGTTAAAAATGATATTTTTAATGTACATGTAGATTCATATTAAAAGAATCATGTTTAGGAAAATTTGTTAAAACATTAAAAATGATATTTTTAATGTACAATCAGATTGATTATTAAAAAGAAACATGTTTTAGGGAAAATTTCAGTTCCATAAAAAATGATACTTTTAATGTACATTTACATTCATTATTAAAAGATTCATGTTTAGGAAAATTTGTTGAAACATCAAAAATGATATTTTTAATGTAGATGTAGATTCATTATTAAAAGAATCATGTTTAGGTCAATTTGTTGAAACATTAAAAATGATATTTTTAATGTATATTTTGATTCATTATTAAAAGAATCATGTTTAAGAAAATTTGTTAAAATAATAAAAATGACATGTGCATTAGAAATTTTTTAGAGATTAAAAAGGACATTTTAATGTATATTTAGTTTCATTAAAATGTTACATTTTACATGTTCATTTAGATAAAAAGGATTATAGGTTAAAATAGGATTTGTAATAAAAAAATGTTACATTTTACTTGTTAGCAAAATAGGAAAATGTTTAAATGTTAATATATGATTTGTTTGTTGAAAACATCACTTTTACCATGTTAGGGAAATCGTCGAATGATATATATATATATATATATATATATATATATATATATATATATATATATAATTTAAATTAAATGAATCGCGCGCGGTAGTTCGCGTTTCAGAATCGTAACATTAAACGATTATACCGAAAGATCCGACCGTCGGATTTCCCAAAACTAGGACCTTTAGGTCCACTTTGGAAAGATCTTTCCAATGATATTAAATTTATTAAAATCCAACAGTTAGATCATGAGAAATGTGTAATTCAAATTTGGATAAAAACAACGTTAGGGCCATGTAACGACCGGAAGCGTCGTTAAATTAAAATGGGCTATTTTTATCTAAATAAAAATAGCGATAAATCATTATAAAATATTATTAACAATATGAAATGATTTAAATTACATATATTCAAGAATTATTTGAAAAGGCTGAGTTCAATCTCATATCAAGTAATTATACGATGATTTAAATTGAAGTCAATGAAGACGGTGGTCAAAGACCGGCGATCATCACATCGACTGGACGACTACTGATGCCTTTGATTGAAGTTGCTACCTTTAAAGGGTTGCAGTGGTAGCTGCCTAGACGTACTTGTTGATTGTTCGGATATGCAAGAACCTCTTTTCCGTATTGGACATATGGGACGAGGAATAAGGTGTCTCCGGTTTCTTTTAGACCCAGAACGGACTTGTAAATGGATGTGTGTCTGACATTGGATTTCATTCTGTGTGAATTGATTCCTATTTAATATATATCTGTTTGGTGGCGAAGAATTTATTATCTTTCTTAACACCCTTCTCTGTGACGTACGAGCTTAGAGGTCATATATTGATAGTCATTAGTCGCATGGCGTGGATTGCCAATGTGGCATGCCAAGATGCAAATGATCAAGGCTTTTGTTGAAATGCAGAGCCTTGTGGTTGATGATTAAAGCACAACTTTATTTTGCATAGCTCTGTGTATAAGCGTTACTTCACGAGCCTCACACCCCGGTATGAGTCAAAAATGAGATAAGGGACCCAACGAGTGCATGCGTTTCTTTCTATCTAGAAGTGGTGTCATGGTATGGAGCCCCGACAATTTTACTTATGTGGATGATAGATTGCGAGGCCTCGGTATTTTGGTCGCTACTGGCGTAAATCCGTTCTACGTTAGTGGCGTGGTGCTGTGATTAGCCTTATTATTAGATAAGTTAAATAAGATTTTTCATACCAGTCCCATGACTGACTCGTAGTTTGTTTTCACTTGCAAACTCTGGTGCCCTTATTTTTACACGGGCAGCCAATGACAGGTAATAGGCTTAATTTGGATATGTACCGAAGTGAAGTATGCTCTTAGGCAGAAGATGAAGATTATCTCTATCTTTTATTTCTATTTTGGAACATTTAAACATCATTTATCCATGTTGTACTTGATGATGTTTTAGACTTATTTCTATTTGATGAGACTTTTCATGTGCTAAGTTGTATCATGTATCTGTGCCACTCTGATGTTGATGACATTTCTAATTTCCGCTGCAATGATGATATTATCCTATGATTTAATGTGTTATGCTATTATCTGAAATCTGTTGTTGTGATAAATATGTTATATTCCAATGATTATCCTTTCTTTCGTGTCACGGGAGTTTGGGGTTATCACATTAAGGGACTAACTCCAAAGCATGAGATAGACTTCCGAATTTATATGTAGAGAATGCAAAGCCAGTTTCTCTACTAGGTGCGTCACATGGCTCTTAGGGAAAGGAGGAAGCTTAGCAAGCAAGTAGGGGAGCTATTCAAGAAAGATTTCATTAGGCGAAGCATTTTAGAATGGGGAGCACTAGTCGTCTTCGCAACTAAGGTAGAAGACTCACTTCGTCTATGCGTGGATTATAGGGACCTAAATAAGCTAACAAAGAAGAATAGGTACCCACTACCGAGAATTGATGACATGTTTGATCAATTGGTTGGCACATCAGTTTTCTCGCAAATGGATCTGGCCACGGGATTTCATCGGTTGAGGGTGGCAGAGGACAACATTGATAAGACTACTTTCAAAACTCCCAATGGTTTCTTTGAATGGTTGGTTATGCCTTTTGAGCTAACAAATGCACCCGCTTATTTTGTGGACTTGATAGTAGAGTATTTAGGGAGTTTCTAAACAAGTTTGTAGTGCTCTTTGTGGATGACATTCTGATCTTCTCAAAGAACGAGAGGAGCATTCCAAACACTTAGGAGAGGTTCTACGTACCATCAGGTCAAATCGGCTCAAGGAAATGTTTTCTAAATGTCACTTTTGGAGAAAGGAAGTAAGGCTCCTACGGCATGTGGTCTCCAAGGACTGGATAACAGTGAACCCCGCAAAAGTCATTGCAGTTCAAGATTGAAGGGATCGAAAGAATCAATGGAAGCAAGAAATTTCCTAGGTTGGTAAGCTACTATAGAAAGTTTATCAAAGATTTTGCAAGGGTATTCACCCCACTTACCCGATTGATGAAAAAGAACTTGTCTTTTTCATGGAGCATTGATTGTGAGTGTAACAACCCGAGTTTTCGGTAATTACCTGCTACAATTAATGATAATAAAATAAAAATAATTGATTGATAATTAAGTTGAAATATATCATCAACTTGATTATTTGACATAATTATTCGTGTTAATAATAAATCGGTGCTTTGAGGATTGGTTGTGGAGCTTACTCATGTTTAAGTGATTATATTTGAGGTTTAGGTTAATTAAATATGAAATTTATGATAAATTGTGAAATATTGGTCTCGGAGAGGGGTGTTACAGTGAAGAAGCTTTTCAGAGGTTGAAGAGGGATCTGGCAACAACCCCAGTTCTAACTCTTCCCGACGGAAGCAAGCTGTTTATAGTTTACAGCGATGCATGTGGTACAGGGCTTGTTGCCATTCTGATGCAAAAGGGAAGGGTAGTGTGCTGTGGAAGTAGACAACTGAGGGTTCACGAGAAGAATTACCCAAACTATGATCTAGAGTTGGCTGCTATAGTGTTCGCAATGAAGTCTTGGCGACACTATTTACTTGGAGAAAGATTTGAGCTATATACTGTAAAACCCCACTTTTATACGTGCAAATTTTGACAAAAATAGAAACTCAAACACATACAAGCATAGAGCTGTAAATCTGGTACCTGCAATAAATGTGCATGAACATAATCCGAGAACGATAAGAAAACTCATAGTGGAGAAAAAATAGGATAAACTAGTATTAACTTAAGTAACTACCTTTTTCAAAGTAAGTCATTTTGTCAATACAGAGCATGAGAGGGGACGAGAAAGGAAAGCCATACTTAAACACCTGTAAGAACCCGACCTCCTCTAGAAAACTTGGGGGTTGTAATGAGGAGGGGTCAGAACAGAAAAATTTCGGTGAATAGGAAATGTACAACACATATTATAATACACAAATGTTGACCTAATGCCAAGATGTCTAAATAATGCTAGGTAGGGGTATATATAGTGCTCTTTAGATCTAGATCCAAAAAGAATATTCCAGTGCAACATGATATTCTATTAATGCAACTATATGAATGTAAAATTATATGAAAATATGATGATCGGTTTATTTTAAATAGTTACAATATTGTAGTGTATAAGTGTTCTAGTCAGAATTGAGAAATTTATGTTTATCACTTAGCAACAAACTTCAAACAAAAGTCAAGTTTCCATCACATCAGACTTAGCTTGCAAATATTTTAGGTTAAAACATGGTAAAATTACGATAGTTTTTTATAGATTGTCAAATTTTGCAAAGTGATACTTCTATTTTCACTTGTATAACAATTTCAAATTGATAAAACTAAGAGTATGCTTTGATTTCATTCACTTATCCACTCTTATTTTTTTACTTAATGATACAACTTTTTTTTACTTGTACACCTAACCCATGGACCAAGGTATACCATCCATGCACCGCCTTTCGGGCTTACATGAGAATGGAATAGAGCTTGGCGGATTGTGCAAACCAATTCTGACAATGTCAGTATAGGTCGGTGATCCTTAGGTGCCCAACTCATAATGAGACCAAGGTATACCTCCTATGCACTGCCTTTTGGGCTTACATGAGAGTGTGAAACACCCCACCTCCGTTAAGGTCACTCATAAAGGGAATTCATTAACTTTAGTGAAGCGTTATAGGTAAAAGATACAAATAATTTACAAGACAGACATATAAACAGCAGAAAAACTAGAATCATTTCATAAGCAACGTGGTCTAGTCAAAATATTATAACCATTGTCTCAAAACCCAACTTCCAAGTTATTATAATAAAACTTCTGTCTTGGTTAAAACCTCAAAACACATAAAGAAGCATAAAGCCGTAGTAAAGAGAAATACATCCCCAATAAAAGCGTAACCACAGCTTTAACCCAAGAAAAGAGAATCCAAGCAATACATCTACTCTCTTCAAGCTGGAAAAGGTCTAAACTAAGCTGGAGTATTCCCTCCCTGTGGACCAGGGGGAACGAAAGAAAAGAAGACGAAAGAAAATGGGTCACACATAAGTCTGGTAAATCCAATGATTTTTCAGCATGTAAACAAGAAAAAGGATCATGACATGAATAAACTGAATATAGGACCATACTATAGTGACAAGATAACATAAGGTAAGATAAGGCAAGACAAATTGAATATACCATCGCACTCATTTCTATTTCTCTGCACCTACTAACAAATGTTTCAACTAGCATCATGTGTTCATAATAAAATGATCCCTTTATCAATCGGCTCCTACTCGCATGCATTTATTACTTGTGTCATTCGGCCCCGCTTGATTGTAGATACCTGTGCTGGTCCCACCATGGGGTGTATCAATCCCTATGGTGGCAACCCGACACAGTTCAAGATGCACAGTGTATAACTACTGATGCCCAATGCCTGATTTTTCTACTCCGGAGTACGTGCATGCTCGTACTCCGTCGGAACCTACACTGACGCACCACTGCCGCTATTTTGACTGCATATAATCAGTCAAGTAATCGTGCCCTGCCTAGTTCAGGATACCATGATACATCTATGTGGGTTGCTGCTGAAATGGGTCCCTGTTACTAGGGTTTCCTAATCAACATGTTATAATGGTTAAGTGTTCTCCATTTAACCTAACCCCACCCATTTGTTTAATTATCATGTTGTATTGGTTAAGTGTTGCCTAAGTTAACTTAACCCTACTAATTGTAACACCCCACGCCCGCTATGGTCACTCTCTAAGGGAATGCCATAACATCGGTGGAGTATTTTAGTGAATATAGAACAGAAAAATTACAACAAGACAGATATAAATAGTACTTGAAATTTAAAACATCATCTCATAACAGCGGAAGTAAACATGTCTGGTTACATCATAAAACCACAATAAAAGTCAAGTACAATATCCATCAAAATAAAGAAGTACATAATCCCACTCTCTCATACAATAGCCAGGACAAAAGAAAAGATAACTGGGCAACTGGAGCTTTACATCTACCCAAGCTCCTAAAGACTGGAACAGCAATCCGATCAAGCTCCACTAGTGCTAGGATCCACCGTAGGACCTGAGGGTTGGGAAAAAGATAAAAACAACGGGGTCAGACATAAGTCTGAGCGAGTCCTATAACTTTAACAATACAATCATTAAAGTAACCAGAGAAGATATAAACTTGACCCACGGTAATGTCTGGGGATGAATGGCTACACTAAGCAGCTTGGTAGACTTAGGATAGACTAAGATAACTGAAAGACGCATTTACCCACCCAAGGATAATTACTTCACTGCACCACACCAGTCATTTCTACTTAAAGGTTGATCCCTCCCAAGGACTTAGAAAATTTTTCCCCAGTAGTCTCGTATACCCCTAGCTGACTACATAGGTGCCGTCTGCCCCTATCTCCACTAGGTGTACTTAGTAATTTTATCCAGTAGTTCCGTGTACCCCTACATAGGTGCCGTCTGCCCCTATCTTTATTAGGTGTACCCACTACTCCCCAGCGATCGGCTCCCTACCGTAGATACCCGTGCTGGTCCCACAGTGAGGTGTATCACTCCCCTAAAGTGGCCACCTGATAATATCGACGGTGCACGGCTTTATATCTACACGATGCAACAACGGCTTATCTACCAGCCCGGGCCCACACACGCATATGAAACCCGTTGGACTTGCGTTGCCACCGCTAACCCGTTTTGGCCTCTTATAATCAAGCCCAATATGCGTGTCCCGTCACTCGACATGGGTCGAGCCCACAAAGATACGTTTGGGATATTGGTTGAAATGGGCCCCCACAAGCTACCCACCTAAGCTTGTCACTTATCTAGTGTATCCCACTTAACCCTTTAATCATGTATAATTACATGTTTCACTTGGTTAAGTATTCTAATCGTATTTTCTATTGCCACCCAAGGCAACCCACTAGATTCCACATGCCACCCAAGGCAACCATTAAATTTCCACATGCCACCCAAGGCACCCACTTAACCCCTCATGTCCCACTACATGCTAATATGGTTAAGTGTTTCTTAATTAATTAAGACCGTGATCTCCCATAAAGACCTCCCACATTAGACTGGCTGTTATGACCACCTGGTTAAGCCGGTAGGGTCCGGGCAGTCTTACGTCATAACAGAGTCTAACCTCGTGTCTTTACTTTAATCACGTATTTAATTTATGGCTAAGACCTCTCACATTGGGCTGACATTTGTAGCAATTGGTTAGGCCGGTCGGGTCCGGGCAGTTTTACACTACAAATGAGTCCAACCTCGTGTCTTAGTCGATTAATTACACCTAATTAATCACCCCCATATTAATTATCCCTAATTAATATCAAGTTTTTCATAACATGGGTAGACCTAACTCAATAGGTAAATTCCCATGGGGTAGACCTAACTCAATAGGTAAATTCCCACTTATGTTAATTTATTTTTATGGTATGCTTAATCATACCCAATCACACTTTTATTAACATATTTACCAACCCCATCGTTCCCCACGTAAATCGTTCTCATGATATAATAAAGGGAAAGATCCATTACAAATATCATGGGTTTAGCATATAACTTTGTCATGGGTTAAGAGGATGTCAACTTGCATATATGAGCATATATTAACCCAACTACATTTAACCCAACTTGCATATTATCATACACATGATTTGCATAACATGTTGCATATGAGCTTGCATATTATCATACACATATCTTGCATAACATGTTGAACTTGCATATAAGCATTATCATAACTTGCATAACATGTTAAACATGCATTTAAGCATACACATAACTTGCATAAGCATTCACATACTTGCATAAGCATTCACATACTTGCATAAGCATGCATAACTTGCATATCATGTTAATCTTGCATTTAATCATATATATAACTTGCATATGAACTTGCATAACAACCTACACATAACATCATACACATAACTTGCATATGAACTTGCATAACTCACTTTGTTAAACATGCATAAATCCACTTATTAAATATGCATAAACTAACTTGTTAAACATGCATAAACCAACTTATCAAACATGCATAAACCAACTTATCAAACATGCATAAACCCACTTATTAATTATGCATAAACATAGGAAAGCATAGAGTAGCATATCATTACAAATGATTCAAACTCACTAATCCGCATTTAAGACCATAAGTCTCATTACACCCAATCTACTTACTTTAACAATTGATGTTAAAGTGATAGAAACTCACCAAACCCAAGATTAGCAAACTTATGAAGTGGAATTAGTTGCTAAATATGAAGATGGTGATGATTAGAGATTGATTAGAGAGTGATTAGCTTGCAACTTCCTTCATAAACAAGTGGAGGCTCTCTCAAGTTTGATTTTGGCGGCATGAGGCCATCATTACTATTTTTAGTATGGATTAGGGTAGGTTTAGGGTGTATTTATAGATTAGGAGAGTGTTTTAGGCCCTTAGATTAACCCTAGATTAGATTAGGTCCGTTAGATTTAGGAAATCTCTAGAACCCAGCCCAGCCCTAGCCAGAAAACCAAATCTGGTGCACCCAACCTTCTGGCTCGACACGCCGTGTCGACAGGAAAGTCGACAGGCAAGTCGACTCCCCCTGTCGACAGGCCTGTCGACAGCCCTGTCGACATGGTCAGGGCAGGATTTTTCCCGCCTGGCCCCGCTGGTTCTAATTTGAAATCTGAGTTTAAATTTCTAAATCTGTTTTTAGCTTTAATTTTTCTGCAAACTTCATTGGGCCTTAACTGGGCCATACGGACTCCGATTCTCGAAAACTCGGACTCTATTTCGCGTATTTTTCCGAGACGAACGCAATGACGCAGCCCGTTACCCCTAATTCCCACATCTGAGATTATTTATCCTGTAATTAGTGAATTTTTAGTATTAACTAAAAATTCGGGGTGTTACATTCTCCCCTCCTTAAAGGATTTCGTCCCCGAAATCTCTAAGCTAAGGAGAATGCATATCCTACCATCCAAACAACCATCTACTCAATCCATCAACCACGGGCATCCATTGTCCTTAAACAATTTCTAATGATGTATGAGCATATGCAAAAAGTGTGTGTATATGTTCCCTATCTAATGTATGAACATATGCAAACCATGATAGTGCCATGCATCCATTATGTATGCGAGAGAACCCTATCGACACATACAATATCTACATGAGTGCACAATCATTCACCAAAATGCATCATCCATATGATAACACAATCATTATACATCCATAAATATAGCCTTCTACACACAATTTTTATGCAATATGCAATATGAAGTGACTGAGCCGATCTAGTGCCTAGAGTGTGTGTATACGCATCCACGAGCAACCACTAGCAACCACTTGCATCCACTTGCATCCATCAACCATAACATGTCTCAAACACATGTTTCAACCATAGGTTTACCCTATCTAAAGGTCAATCAATACCAACGAGAGGATATACTAAAGATAAGATAAGTACTAGACAACGATAGAGGAGAAAGTAAAGACATACCCTCAAAAAGAAATGGGTACAATGAACGCATCTTCGCTTCCGTCTCCCAAGTTGCGTTGCTCTCATCTTCTCCCCATTGCACTTTGACTAGTTGAACCTCTCTGTTTCTCAATTTCCTAGTCTCTGACCCAAGGATGCGAGTAGGAGCTCGTCGAATCGTCGCATCACGCTATACCTCTACATCTCTAAGCAAGCTCGGCTCTACCACCTCTGCGGTCTCATGCAAGCACTTCCTCAGATGTGATACATGGAATACATCATGAACACCACTAAGTCTGTCAGGCAACTCCACCCTATATGCCATCCGTCCAATCTTGTCCTTAATAGGAAACGGCCCAACAAACCTCGGTGCTAACTTCCCAACGGATCCAAAGCGAACCACATTTCTCAACGGAGATACTTTGACAAAAACCATATCCCCAACCTCAAACTCAAGATCCGTCCTTCTCTTGTCCGCATAAGATTTTTTCCTATCCTGTGCTGCTTTCATCCTTCTTCGAATCAAGTCAATCTTCTCAGAAGTCTCCCTAATCATATCAGGCCCAAGCAAGATCTTATCCGTAGATTCCCACCAACATGTAGGTGATCGACAAGGCCTTCCATAGAGAGCTTCGAAAGGAGCCATACCAATACTGGACTGAAAGCTGTTATTATATGCGAACTCCACCAATGGAAGATGCTCTTCCCATGTACCTCCAAAATCTAAGATACAAAGCCTCAAAAGGTCTTCTAGAACACGATTCACCCTCTCAGTCTGGCCGTCTGTCTGAGGATGATATGCGGTGCTCAGACACAATTGAGTCCCCACTGCTTCTTGCAAACTTCTCCAGAACTCGCTAGTGAAGATAGGATCTCGATCACTCACTATGCTAGAGGGTACCCCATGCAATCGAACTATCTCTCGAAGATATACAGAAGCTAGCCATGGAGCGGTCCTCTTGCTCTTCACAGGTATGAAATGGGCGCTCTTAGTAAGTCTGTCTACCACCACCCAAATTCCTGTATTACCCTTCCTCGATCTGGGTAACCCGTCAATAAAATCCATCGAGACACTATCCCACTTCCATTGCGGAACTTCCAATGGGTGAAGCAACCCACCAGGTTTCTTTTGCTCCGCCTTCACTTGTTGGCACACCAAGCATCGAGCGACATACTCGGCCACATCTTTCTTCATACCGGCCCAGAAGAAAATCCTCTTCATGTCTCGGTACATCTTGTCCCCACCGGGATGAATGGTCATCCTAGAACGGTGTGCATCATCAAGAATAGCCTTCCTCAAACCCTCGTCTTGCGGTACACAAAGTCTACCGTCTCTACGCAAGCACCCCCTATCGTCTAGGGTGTACCTACTCAAATGGCTGGATGACTCCCCCCTTATGAGCTTCTCTACCAACTCAACCAACTGTGGGTCGTCTCTCTGTGCTTCTCCAATCCACCCCAAAAGAGTAGGTCTAACCTCCAAGGACGCTAGCAAACCGGGTACATAATCAATGGAAGGTCTGAAATCAAACATCGAGATAAATTCCAAGCTTCGTTGTTTCACGAACAATGGACTCAAGGACAACCTCTTCCTGCTCAAGGCGTCCGCCACCACGTTACCCTTGCCAGGGGTATACGCTATCTCGAAATCATAGGATGCTAAGAATTCCATCCACCTTTGCTGTCTCAGATTCAAATCCTTCTGAGAAAACAAGTACTTCAATGATTTATGGTCGGTGAACAATTCGAATCTCTCACCAAGAAGATAATGGCGCCAAATCTTAAGCGCAAAAACAATAGCGGCCAACTCTAAATCATGGGTAGGGTAATTTTTCTCATGTGCCCTCAACTGCCTTCCACCATAGGCTATCACCCTTCCCTCTTGCATTAAGACTGCGCCCAGCCCTGTCCCACAAGCATCAGTATAGACAACAAATGGCTTACTCCCATCTGGCAACACTAAAACTGGAGCAGTGGTTAAAGCTCTCTTTAACCGTCGGAACGCATCATCACAATCTACGTCCCATGCGAAAACAAGATTCTTCTTCGTTAAGCGGGTTAATGGGGCTGATATCTTCGCGAAGTCTTTAATAAACTTCCTATAATAACCCGCCAACCCCAAGAAACTTCTTACTTCAGTAGCATTTTTCGGAACCTTCCAATCCTGAATTGATACTACCTTCGCGGGATCTACAGCTATCCCTTCCTTGGAGACCACGTGCCCCAAGAACCGCACCTCTTTCCTCCAGAAGTGACATTTAGAGAATTTAGCCTTAAGGCTATGTGCTCGAAGAGTCTTCAATACTTCCCCAAGATGTAGGGCATGCTCTTCTTCACTCTTAGAAAATACTAAGATATCATCCACAAAGACCACCACGAATTTATTAATGAACTCCCTGAACACCCTACTCATCAAATCAACAAAGTATGCAGGGGCGTTCGTCAACCCAAATGGCATCACCAGCCACTCATAGAAACCATCCGGAGTTCTAAAGGCAGTCTTGTCTATGCTATCCTCAGCCACCCTCAACTGATGAAACCCCGTGGCTAAGTCCAACTGAGAAAATACTGAAGCGCCAACCAACTGATCGAAAAGATCATCAATCCTCGGCAATGGGTGCCTATTCTTCTTTGTGAGCTTGTTGAGTTCTCTATAGTCTACACAAAGTCTGAGGGACCCATCCGCCTTCGTAGCAAATACTACTGGAGCACCCCACTCCGATATACTTCGTCTTATGAACCCCTTCTCAAGCAACTCCCCTACTTGCTTATGGAGTTCCTTCCTCTCACGAGGAGCCATGTGGCGCACTGGTAAAGATACAGGTTTAGCATTATCCACCAGATATATTCGGAAGTCAATCTCCCGCTTCGGAGGTAAGCCCTTCACCTCCTCAAACACATCCGGATATTCCCGGACCACTCTAACAGATTGCAAACTCTCGACCGAAGCGTCCAGCGATTCAAGATAACTTAGCATAACAGAGTCCATGGGATTACAAGAAATCTCGAGAGTGTTACCCAAGCGGGTCATGAGCCTAACAACTCTCCTTTCGCAATCAAGAACGGCACCATTACTGGATAACCAGTCCATGCCCAAAATCAACCCATAGCCCGTGAAGCCCAACACAAAAGCATCACATCTAAACTCAATGCTAAGTATAGAAATCTTCAAACCCAAACATATCATGGACAAATAAGTGGAGCCCCCAATTGGGTTTGAAACAACCAAGGGATCATCTACTAGACTGGTGTCTAAGTGCAGTGACTCAACTAATGATGATGAGATAAACGAATGCGATGTGCCTGAATCAAACAATGTACGGGCAGGATGATCAAATAGAAAAACCAGACTCTCAACGGAAATAGTTCTACCTCTTTCCTGAATTGGTGGGACTGCGAGAGCCTGTACTTTCCCCCTAGCCTGACTCGGTGCCATAAGAGCTTGCACCTGTCCTCCTGAGGTAGACCCCGTCCTTTGCCCCTTCTTAGGACAATCTTTCACTAGATGCCCTGCTTCGCCACAGTGGAAGCAGCCAGTCTTATTCTTCTTGCGACAATCCTTGCTTAGGTGGCCAGGTGTCCCACAATTGAAACACTTCTTCTTCTTGCCCTTGCCACCGTTGCCTTTCCCACCTTTGTTTTGTTGTTGTTGCTGAGGTCTCTTTTGATCTCCCTTCTTCTCGGGTGCCTTATTAGCATTGGGACCCTTCTCTTCTTCATGCATGAGTGCCATGTCAACTAGCTTCTCAAAGGTGGCCCCCATAGGGATATGAGTCATAGCCAACCCATGCATCGGCTCATTCAAGCCTTTCACGAACCTCAAAGCCTTCTTCTCCGGTGTATTCACCATGTCTAGGCCAAACCTTGCCAATTGATTAAACTTGTTGACATATTCCTTCACCGAGAGATTTCCTTGCTTTAGAGTCAAGAATCTTTCCATGTACAAGTTTTCCTCCGCCCTTGAGAGAAACTTTGCCACAAATCTTTGCCTAAAATCCGCCCAAGAGTCAACGGGGCGTTCTCCATTAGTGACCTCCCACCAGAATGAGGCCTCTCCCTTCATTAACCAAGCAGCCAACTTGACTTTCTTTCCTTCTTCCATCTCAAAGATATCTATCAATTCTTCCACCTCCTTAAGCCAATCTCTAGCCTCCACAAAAGTTTCAGATCCTTGAAAAGGTTTCCCTCCCATAGCTTTAAATTCCTTGCAAGTCTTAGCAAAAGTATCCGTGCGAGGAGGAGGGGGAGGAGGAAGATCGGGTGCTACGGTTGGTGGAGGAACATTTGCAGGACCCGCAGTGGTGGCCCTAGCCTCCATCAATCTCCTATACCATACTGGTACCGTCACACCCTCCGGAAAGTTAAGATTCTCGGCCATGCTGAAACGAAAAAGGAAAGATTCAAAACGGAGAATTCGAAGGATATAGATATGGCTATTGGGGATTATGCTTTTCCTTCAAAAACTTTTCTCTTTAAAGACATGTTTTTGAAAATATCTCTTCCAAAAATGTTTTTATAAAAATAGTTTTCTAAAAATTTTATTTGTTCCGGTAACCTTTGCTCTGATACCACGTGTAACACCCCACGCCCGCTATGGTCACTCTCTAAGGGAATGCCATAACATCGGTGGAGTATTTTAGTGAATATAGAACAGAAAAATTACAACAAGACAGATATAAATAGTACTTGAAATTTAAAACATCATCTCATAACAGCGGAAGTAAACATGTCTGGTTACATCATAAAACCACAATAAAAGTCAAGTACAATATCCATCAAAATAAAGAAGTACATAATCCCACTCTCTCATACAATAGCCAGGACAAAAGAAAAGATAACTGGGCAACTGGAGCTTTACATCTACCCAAGCTCCTAAAGACTGGAACAGCAATCCGATCAAGCTCCACTAGTGCTAGGATCCACCGTAGGACCTGAGGGTTGGGAAAAAGATAAAAACAACGGGGTCAGACATAAGTCTAAGCGAGTCCTATAACTTTAACAATACAATCATTAAAGTAACCAGAGAAGATATAAACTTGACCCACGGTAATGTCTGGGGATGAATGGCTACACTAAGCAGCTTGGTAGACTTAGGATAGACTAAGATAACTGAAAGACGCATTTACCCACCCAAGGATAATTACTTTACTGCACCACACCAGTCATTTCTACTTAAAGGTTGATCCCTCCCAAGGACTTAGAAAATTTTTCCCCAGTAGTCTCGTATACCCCTAGCTGACTACATAGGTGCCGTCTGCCCCTATCTCCACTAGGTGTACTTAGTAATTTTACCCAGTAGTTCCGTGTACCCTTACATAGGTGTCGTCTGCCCCTATCTTTATTAGGTGTACCCACTACTCCCCAGCGATCGGCTCCCTACCGTAGATACCCGTGCTGGTCCCACAGTGGGGTGTATCACTTCCCTAAAGTGGCCACCTGATAATATCGACGGTGCACGGCTTTATATATACACGATGCAACAACGGCTTATCTACCAGCCCGGGCCCACACACGCATATGAAACCCGTTGGACTTGCGTTGCCACCGCTAACCCGTTTTGGCCTCTTATAATCAAGCCCAATATGCGTGTCCCGTCACTCGACATGGGTCGAGCCCACAAAGATACGTTTGGGATATTGGTTGAAATGGGCCCCCACAAGCTACCCACCTAAGCTTGTCACTTATCTAGTGTATCCCACTTAACCCTTTAATCATGTTTAATTACATGTTTCACTTGGTTAAGTATTCTAATCGTATTTTCTATTGCCACCCAAGGCAACCCACTAGATTCCACATGCCACCCAAGGCAACCATTAAATTTCCACATGCCACCCAAGGCACCCACTTAACCCCTCATGTCCCACTACATGCTAATATGGTTAAGTGTTTCTTAATTAATTAAGACCGTGATCTCCCATAAAGACCTCCCACATTAGACTGGCTGTTATGACCGCCTGGTTAAGCCGGTAGGGTCCGGGCAGTCTTACGTCATAACAGAGTCTAACCTCGTGTCTTTACTTTAATCACGTATTTAATTTATGGCTAAGACCTCTCACATTGGGCTGACATTTATAGCAACTGGTTAGGCCGGTCGGGTCCGGGCAGTTTTACACTACAAATGAGTCCAACCTCGTGTCTTAGTCGATTAATTACACCTAATTAATCACCCCCATATTAGTTATCCCTAATTAATATCAAGTTTTTCATAACATGGGTAGACCTAACTCAATAGGTAAATTCCCATGGGGTAGACCTAACTCAATAGGTAAATTCCCACTTATGTTAATTTATTTTTATGGTATGCTTAATCATACCCAATCACACTTTTATTAACATATTTACCAACCCCATCGTTCCCCACGTAAATCGTTCTCATGACATAATAAAGGGAAAGATCCATTACAAATATCATGGGTTTAGCATATAACTTTGTCATGGGTTAAGAGGATGTCAACTTGCATATATGAGCATATATTAACCCAACTACATTTAACCCAACTTGCATATTATCATACACATGATTTGCATAACATGTTGCATATGAGCTTGCATATTATCATACACATATCTTGCATAACATGTTGAACTTGCATATAAGCATTCTCATAACTTGCATAACATGTTAAACATGCATTTAAGCATACACATAACTTGCATAAGCATTCACATACTTGCATAAGCATTCACATACTTGCATAAGCATTCACATACTTGCATAAGCATGCATAACTTGCATATCATGTTAATCTTGCATTTAAGCATATATATAACTTGCATATGAACTTGCATAACAACCTACACATAACATCATACACATAACTTGCATATGAACTTGCATAACTCACTTTGTTAAACATGCATAAATCCACTTATAAATATGCATAAACCAACTTGTTAAACATGCATAAACCAACTTATCAAACATGCATAAACCAACTTATCAAACATGCATAAACTCACTTATTAATTATGCATAAACATAGGAAAGCATAGAGTAGCATATCATTACAAATGATTCAAACTCACTAATCCGCATTTAAGACCATAAGTCTCATTACACCCAATCTACTTACTTTAACAATTGATGTTAAAGTGATAGAAACTCACCAAACCCAAGATTAGCAAACTTATGAAGTGTAATTAGTTGCTAAATATGAAGATGGTGATGATTAGAGATTGATTAGAGAGTGATTAGCTTGCAACTTCCTTCATAAACAAGTGGAGGCTCTCTCAAGTTTGATTTTGGCGGCATGAGGCCATCATTACTATTTTTAGTATGGATTAGGGTAGGTTTAGGATGTATTTATAGATTAGGAGAGTGTTTTAGGCCCTTAGATTAACCCTAGATTAGATTAGGTCCGTTAGATTTAGGAAATCTCTAGAACCCAGCCCAGCCCTAGCCAGAAAACCAAATCTGGTGCACACAACCTTCTGGCTCGACACGCCGTGTCGACAGGCAAGTCGACAGGCAAGTCGACTCCCCCTGTCGACAGGCCTGTCGACAGCCCTGTCGACATGGTCAGGGCGGGATTTTTCCCGCCTGGCCCCGCTGGTTCTAATTTGAAATCTGAGTTCAAATTTCTAAATCTGTTTTTAGCTTTAATTTTTCTGCAAACTTCATTGGGCCTTAACTGAGCCATACGGACTCCGATTCTCGAAAACTCGGACTCTATTTCGCGTATTTTTCCGAGACAAACGCAATGACGCAGCCCGTTACCCCTAATTCCCACATCTGAGATTATTTATCTTGTAATTAGTGAATTTTTAGTATTAACTAAAAATTCGGGGTGTTACACTAATCTTAGCATGTTCGTTCATTAGCATTAATTCATTCATTAATGCCTCAACCTCTCACATTAGAACTGTTGTTTGCGGTTGCTGGATGTGTCAGGCGGTTCTGGGCTACCGCAAACTCATTCTAACCTCGAGTTTTTGGCTTATTGCGCTAACCTCTCACATTAGATCTGTTGTTGCGGTCGCTGGATGTGTCGGGCGGTTCCGGGCAGTCTTACACCGCAACTCAATCTAACCCAGTGTTAGGCATGCTCATATTTTAGCCAAATTAAATATTTACCATACATGCCCAAATCTAGACTTTTATATGCCAATTACCCACAATTGTAGTTAATTCAAGTTATGCCGCATTTACTTGTTACGCCCAAAATTACTTGTAACACCCCACGTCCGTTAGTGTCACTCACAAAGGGAATGCACTAAGTTCTGTGGAGCATTTTGGGTAAAAGATGCAGATAAATTACAAGACAGACAAATTATTAAACAGTGGAAAATAGAACTTTGCTTTATTGATAATTTAGTCTGTACAAGATTCTTTTACAATATCAGAGTATCATCTGTCTTTATAAAATAAAGAAGCATGAAAATACATTTATATATTCCCCAATGTAGCAAGAGCCAGCCATAGCATCTGGAAGAGAATCCAAAGACAACTTCGTCAAATCTTCAAGCTGGGAAAGTGCAACGGTCCAGTCTAATCCTGAGTTATACTATTCCCTCCTCAACTACCTGGGGGGGGGGGGGGGGGAACGGAAGAAAAGAAGACGAAAGAAAAACAGAGTCAGACATAAAGCCTGAGTAAGTTCAGTAACTTCTAGCATGTGAACATGGAAAAAAAAAACGACATGAATTAACTGAATACAAGATTACACCATGACGATAAGGTCAACAAGATTAGACAAGGTAGTCACAAGATATGCTAAGATGACTGAATACGCTCTAATACTTTCGCAGCTTCGCTATTTCCTTGTTATACTGGTTTCTATATCTCTGCACCACCTAACTAGTGTTATACTAGTAACGATAACGTGATCCCAACCTCTGTAGTTTCCATTGTCTTCAGGCATACATTTATTATTTATTACCTAGATCTAATCTAGAGTTTTCTATCAAGTGCTTCTTAGATTTAACTATAGTTTTACGCTATCTGCTGAACGCTTTTCGAGTTCAGGGTTTATGCCACCTAGTCCAACTAGGGATTACGCTACCTGTCGAACAATGCCCCCAAGTCTAGGACACACTACCTAGAGTGGTATATGCTCCTAGGCTTCCCCACGCATGTATCGCGAATCGTTATCGCTTGTCTAGATGCACATGTCCTGTAATGTGCGATCCGAGTCCTGTGACAGGGCAAATCAAGGAATACAGAACTCGGTCGGGAGCTTTCGGATATCTGCTGATGCAGATGCTAAGGTCTGTTTTTATTCCAGTGGCTATGGTCCCACTTGACCCCTCCCTCAACTAATGAAAGGCACACCTTGTAAAATGAGAACTATACGCCGGCCCCCGGTGCCCCACTATCCTATGGCCATCCGCAACCATAACTAGATAGCAAGTATATGGTCTTTTGGAGTTCTCCGCCTTTCCGCTTCACGTATCTCGATTGACTCAAGATGGATGGTAGACGACGAGTTGCTATCACAGGGCTACCGTCTTCTCGCCGAATCACGCTGGTCCATCCTAGTCTTTAGGTTGCCACATATATATATTGCAACCAAGGCATACCCTCGGTTCTTCTAACGCAGACCTTAACCTCTGTGAGCCCAGGATGATCATCTGCAGCCTCACAGAGGGATACCAAGAGTACCCTCACGTCCCCCCGAAGCCTCGGGCTTCGTAACCCAATTCGTTGGAGCCTTCTTAAAACCATATGGATGTCCGCTTCTTCGTGTTATACTAAGAATTACTACTTAGTTCTACTAACTAAGGTTTACCACTTAATTTCCAAATTCCTTGTTTTCTTAACTAAGTTTACTACTTAGTCCCTTTTTCAACTGAGGTTTACTATTTAGTTTTCTTTCTCGCCAGGTTGGGTTGGTTAAGTGTCTTTAGTCGATTGAAGCTATCTTAACCCTCTTCCTTTTATCCTATTACACTGGTTAAGTGTTATCCCTTTATGCTTTTTACTTAACCCTATTCATTTATCATATTCTGATGGTTAAGCATTCAAGTTTACTTAACCCTATGGTCTAGTCCAGCTAACATATTAATTTGGCTAAGTGTATAACTTAACCCCAACCTCTAGTCTAATTAACATGTTAAATTGGCTAAGTGTATTAACTTTACTTAACCCCACCTTCTAGTCTAGTCAACATGTTAATTTGGCTAAGTATTCCCATGGACTTAATCCTCCCATTCTAGCTTTAACTGTGCTAAGTTGGTTAAGTGTTCCTTAACCTTCCCATTCTAGCTTTAATCAATAAATTAAAGCCGCAACCTCTCACATTAGACAGATATTGCTGCGGTTACTGGATGTGCCGGTCGGTTCCGGGCAGGTTTACACCGCAACTCAGTCTAACCTCGGGTTAGGCATATTCATGTTTTCTAAGTTCAAAGGGTTTTTGATTAATTTCCAAATCTGGTCTTGAAAACAACCATCCCGTCCTTCGGATCAGTTAGGGATAGCCAGGGAGGGCAGGAAACTTGTATTTTCCAAACCCAAGCCTAGACACTATCCTCTCTGTCACCCTAGAACCTTCTGGTCTATGTGTTATAAAAAGGGGTGTTATCAAAATACTTTTCTTTTGTTTATAAATTGTTAACAATTTATTTCAAAAGCCCATTTCCCCTTTTTAGACAAATTTGGCCTATATTTATTTGTCAAGCCCACTAGTATACTTATATTCTAGGCCCAAGTCCTAACCCAACATGCAGTTTAAGCCATTTCCTATTTCATTGCCGAAACTAGATTAAATATCCTAGTTTATAATTTATGGCCAAAATTTAACCAAGTTACATATTTTGTGGTAAATGAACAATTTAACATTTATGACGAATTCTATAAGTAAATTACTCGTAATTTACTGATTTCATTACTACTCTTTTAATGTACATTGTCATATTTATTATTATGGCCCATTCTCTCTTATTTATCATATTTATACTTTTTGGTATGTAAATTATACCAAGTTTAGTGTCGCTAACCATAATTTATTCTAAACATGACAATTGCTCACAATTATGAATAAATTCAAAATTGTGCTAATATACTTATTCCAAATCAACCTTAATTAACCCAATCTTGGTTTAACATCCTAATTCACAATTTATGACAAAACTAGAATTATTTTTCTAGTTTACATTTTATGCCTAAAATTTAGCTTACTTACTAACGCTAAATTTAATATGTCAAAATCACATATTCCCTAATCCATGTCAAATTTCCCCGTTTTCATTTTAATATGCATGTCATAATACATATTCCAAATTATGCCAATTTCCAAGTTTACAACTACGTTCATATTCATTTCCATGTTTTTCCCAAAATCGCATTCCCACCGTTCAAATAATCGTGATTCAACCTAGATTATAAATAAATCTAGATTCGTAGATAAAAAAGGGAATGAATCAAAATGACAAGAAGGAATAATTGGCATAAAAAGGTTTGGATAACAATGTAGGTTCAAGAATATGGGTAGACCTAACTAAATAGGTAAATTCCCACTGTCTTAAAACCAAAGAATGGGCAAAATAGGTTCAAGAACGTGGGTAGACCTAACTTAATAGGTAAATTCCCACTGTCTTAAAACCAAAGAAAAACCAAGGAACAGGTAGAATAAATAATTGGGTTTAGACCCAACTTCTCAATCACAAAACTAAAGCAATATTTTCCTAATCATAAATCATGGGTGTCAAAATCACAGTTGTCCTCATTATGTCATAAGTAATAGTTTATGTCCAAATCAAAGGTATAGGCCTAGTCAAGGAAATAATCCTTGTAGTCACAGTCACAGTCATAGGAAATGTTCATAGTCATATGCGATGTTCATAGTCCAAAAGGGAAAATAATTCCCATAGTCATAAGTCATTGTCATAGGCAATGTTTATATGTCCCAAAATCAAAGGCTTATGTCATAGTCCAAAGGCATATGCTTTCAAATGCCATAGTTCTATAGTCATAGTCACGGTTACAGTCTTATTTGTCCTCGAATCATAACAGCTCTTAATTCAGTCCAAGAGTATAAACACAGATTCGAAGAGAGAGAGAGAGAGAGAGATTTGGCATATTCCTTTATTCCTTTAATTTCATGTCACAAATAAAACAAAATATTCAGATCTAGAAATAACCAACTTACAGAAAATAGATCTAGAAAAGAAGGAAAGCATGGCTATGATTCGTGCGTCGTTGCTTGAAACTTGTTTGAGCTAGCCTTTGAATTCTTCACTTGAAACTTTGATTTGAATCCCTCCTTAAAAGTCTTTTAGCAACATCTCCTCGTCTTGAATCATATTTTATTTTATTTATTTAAGAAAATTTAGAGGAGGGGAAGAAGCCATGAATCTTAGCAGCATAAGGATAGAAGAGAATTGGTGCAAAGAGAATGAAGACTAGGGCTGTTTATATAGCTGCTCAAGACCTTATCGTACACGCAGCGCTGAGTCAGCATTAAACCTAGTTAAGAAAATAGTCCAGGTACGTAGATGAATCTAGCCAAACCTTATCATACACGCAGTGCTGAGTCAGCATTGGGTCCCACAAGCTATTTTGGCGTAAAAGTTTGATTTTCAAACTTTTGAATTTCTGGAATTTATTTAACTGTTTTATTCACATGAAATATTCTTATATGTATACAATTCCTCTAACGACCATTTTACGCGTATATATATACGCACAACTTTCATTTTATTTTCAAAATTCAAATGATGTTGCCATATTTCATTGACTGTAGCCTTATCTTGAATTTTATCTTTCGTATACATATATTTTTGTATATATATATATATATATATTTATATTTCTCATATGTATATATATATATTTTATTTATTTCCTTATACGTACGTTCTTATCCTTTCAAATTTTGAATTTGTATACGTACATATATTTGCATGTTTAGTTGGCCCTCTCTAAAACAATGATAAAAAATTATGCCGCCGCCGGGGTTCGAACCCCCGACCTCCATGCTACCAATCCAATGCCTTAACCAACTGAGCTACAGAGGCTTTTGTTAATAAGTCTTAGAACAATAATAATTATTGTTCTCTCCTTACCTCTTTTTTTTCATGTTAGTTACAATACTTAAATTAAACAACTACATGGATCTTTTTCTTTTAATTTTTCTTTTAAAAATTAATTATACATTAATTTGAGAATCTTAATGTCACAGAATTACGGGGTGTTACATTACTCAATTAAGTTATACCCAATTCACCGCGTTTCAATCGTACGTTCGATGAGATTCAGTCTAGGTTCCGAATGAACCTAGTATTCATAAAATAAAACAGAAAGGGGAATAGAGAAGGAACACAAAATTGACATCAAAAACAAAATAGGCATGTAAAGGTATAGCCAATCCAAGAATCATGTTTCCAATAGGCGTGTTGTTCATTAACAATACGTATGGCCAAACTGAGCAAGTTACATCATACACATAAAGATTCGATAGAACTGAATACAAGAGAATCACCAATTTGGTGTACAACATGATATACTCCATTGTTTCAATCACAATAGTCTCATAGACATAGGTAATTCAGATTTGGCAAAAGGATAAACATGAACCGGAATTGATTATCTCACAGTTAGGCACAGTGTTGTACCACATGATACATTCCATTGTTCTAATCAAAACAGTCTCATAAACATAGGTAATTCAGATTTGGCGAAAGGATAAACATGAATCAGAATTGATTATCTCACAATTAGGCATAGTTCTAGATCCGATTATCACAGTCATGATTTCTATTAGGTGTTTAAATCTGAATAATGACTGAACTTACAGTGAAAGTATTAGAAAAGTGAATTAGTTGACGTTGTAGTGATTCTAATCCTTCTTTATTGATTGAAGAAGAAAACCTATACTTTGATTTGATGCTCTTCTAATTTGATTTCTCGTTTGGACAAGACGGAGGCTAGGCTAGCTTATAGATGGGCAACATGACGACTTCGTAGAAGAGGATTGTGAGGTTTAGGGTTAAAGTTTGATGTATTTATATAGGATTAATATGAGCCTTTAGATCAACCTAGGAATCATCAGAGCCATCCAGTCCAAGAAAATGCATAATCGTTCAATCAGAAGTCGCCACGTAGCTCTACGACTCAGAAAATCGTCACTGTCTAGAACAGTCAGCAGGGGTCGACCCCTACAGGGGGGTTCGACACCCATATCGAAACCCCCTGGTGGGGGGGGGGGTCGACACCCTTGATCGGGAGATTTCCCGCTCAGCCGATTTCCTAAATTTTGAATTTCGAATCTATTTTGATTATTTAATTATTTTAATTTAATTTCTGCTTACACTTGAAATCTTCTAACCTCCATAACTTCTTCATACGGAATCCGATTCACGCAAACTCGGACTCTATCTCAAGCAGAATTCCGAGACAAACGCAATGGCGTGACCCGTTTCACCTAATTCTTCTTCTAAAAATTAAGTGTTCTTAAATATGTTAATTCTAATAATCATATAAAATATGGGGTGTTACAGAGTGGGACAGAGCTTGACGGGAGTGCACACCAACGCTAGGTTTACTAGCAATGTTGGACACCCTTGGTTTTTTAATTATTATTATCATTGTTAACCAAGAGAGGGCAATGCAAAATCATCTTAACACCTCTTAATTATATTGGTTTGAAAACTATTAACATATGTATTTTAGATGTAACACTTTATAACAATGACAATGAATAACAAGCTTCATAATTACCACCTATGAATCAGCCTGCATATTAGCTTACTATTGTCATTTGTGATTTACACTTTTCGTCTTATTTTCCATCTGAAGCTAATGATTCACAAAAATTTCCGTTAAATGACTGCTGTAATATATCTACCCTACTGTATCTATTTATAATAAACCAATTTTTTTTTTTTAAATAAATGCTATGTCTTAAATGCATATACCTAAAATAAATGTGATTTTACATGCAGAAATGAAAAAAAATGAGTGCAACTAGGAAAAAAATATGAATAAATACAATATGAGTCTCCTCCCACACTTAAATTCAATAGTGTCCTCACTTTTCATAATGCTTTCTAAACTTGAAGAAAAGTACCCATACATGGATGCAATGAAAAATGATTTGTAATATAAAATGCAATTTACCGATAGGAAGAAATGGATTGTGTATAAAATTATGTATATGTTTACGATGAATGTGATGCATATATTGCCACCACCTCTTTCTTCCATACTTGGTTTTTGTATTATTTATTCCCCTCCACTCTATGCTTAGGTACCTTGCTTAATAAGAAACTTCTTTTCACCATCATCTCATTCTTATACCTAGATTTATAGTTAATTGGATTGGTATCTAAGTATCTTGTAAAGGTAGATTTCTCCAACTAAGCTTTGTGTATGACGTGATTCATATACTCGACAAATTTATCAGTGTAATCCTCTAAGAATAAATAATTGTGGATAACTGTAGTTAATTTAGTAGAATCAAGAGGTGATCCAAGATCATGTTCAATATCATGTGCTTTGGTAGTTGACATTTTGATATTCTCAACAAGTTCAAAATTTATCTTGGATTCACCTTCATCATTAGCCTCATTAGTAGAATTTTCAATGTCACACACAAAACTTACATGTCTATCTTCATTTGCAATTTTTCAAAATTTAAAATTGACTCACCATTGGTTGAATGATCATCCGCGAATAGCCCGAAAAACCCATGTTCACAAAATTCCTCATCTTTAACAAAGTCAATAAAAATATTATTCTTTTCGTCGTTTTCAATTTCAAAAATTGTTGTTTCTATTTTACTCATGTCAAATAAAGGGAAATTGCAATTCAGAGTTAAGTCGATTTCTTTAAAAGAATTGAAATCCAAATTTATTCGTGAAATTTCAACAACTTCATTAGGGTTGTCATTTTCAATTTCATAAGTGGTTTTTCAAACTCATCGTTGTGAATAGGATTTGGATTATCGTTCGATTCATTGCAAGTTTGGCATGGTGCTTCTTCATTCTTTGTATTTAATACGTTCATTACCATGTTCATCAACTGGTCAGTATCTTTTAGAAATTGTTTAATTTGCCTCTCCAGACGAACATAGTTTTCTTCATAATGGTTATTTTCAAAACTATAATCCAAGTCATTTTCGTTGTAAAAATTATTCTCGGATTCAATTTCGTTTTGATTTTCTACCATATAAGTTTTTTGATATGGATAATTCTCAAAATTATAATTCGAGTCATTTTCATCATTAATATTATTTCCATTTTCTATTTTGTTTTCGTATTCATTAAAATTATATTGGTCTAGGGAATCAAAATTCGTTTGTTAATGGAAATTACTTTGATACCGAGAATCAGAATCATTGAAGTTGGAAGAGAAATTTTAGTTATTTTTAAAATGTTGATTTGAATTATTCTGAAAAGATTGTTCACGTTGGGGATCGTTTTCAAAATGACATTTATGTTCATATTGATTTCAAGAAAACTTATTGGATATGCAGCTTTCTCTCTCCTTCTTTATTTTCTCCTTAAAATCATGCAAAGTTTTGAGTAAAAATTTTGTATAGGCTTTTTCATTGTATTCCAAATCTTCTGGTTGAAATCTGTTTGAAAGTCTTTTATAAAAATTATTTTGAGAATTACAATCCAAATTGTTGCACCTACCAAAATTATTTGCATATTGAATTTCATTTCCACTTTCATAAAAATCATATTGATGTTAGAAATTGTTTTGTAAATGAAATTATTATTTTGACGGTGAAAATCACTTTGACGATGCAAATTAGGCTCATGATCAAAATCATTAGAGTTAGAGAAAAACTGCAACTTTGACCGATTTCAAAATTCTGATTTTGATTATTGTGGAAATATTGTTTGTTTTGAAAATTTTTCATAGTGTAACCAAAGTCATTTCCACTATCAAAATTATTCTCATAGTGATTTCTGTTTGCATATTGATTTTGAAAATGATTATTTTCAAATTTCAAATTATTTTGATACAATTTACGCAAGTGGAAAATAGGGAGAAGGACAAACTTAACAAAAAAATTGGTTAAAAGTATGGAAAGTTTAGAATTTAGTGAGAAAGCCAAATGATAGTGTAAAGTGGAAAAGGTGAGTGGGCCCCCTGAATTCCAAATTTAATATAAATGTGTCATTCTCCCAAATTTTGAAACTTCTCATACTTTTCATCAAATTTTTTTCAATGTTTGTCCTTTAAAAGAAAATCCTCCATTTTTCTCGTTCTCATAACAGCTTCAATCTTCACCCCTTCACCATCAGCCACAACAATCTCCACAGACTGACAACAAGAAGTCGACTCCTGCAAACACTCCACTTGAACCACTTCTCCACTGGAACAATCAACAACCGCCACGGTTCAACAAACTGGTGCCAATCTCATCATCTTCCATCAGAACCTTTAACTGATCAAATCAACCTCAACTTCCTGCACCATCACCCGCATCCTTCAAACCGAGTCTGCAACATCTCCAATTCCATCGAACAACTCAACAGAACTAATCCATCATAATCACGAACTCTACCTGCCGTACTCAGGACCAGCATCGTGAAACCCACACCCAACCAAATCGAATTATGAAACCCACAATTCCAATTCAAAATCCAAAAGAAAACTAGAACCGCAACTTCCTTAGCCAAAATTCCAAAACCCTCAGCTTCGCAACTTGCCTAGTTGATCACTTGAAGCTGCCTCGAAATCTTCTTCAATCACCCAAATCCATTCCTATATCCGCAACCTCTTAGTCTTCTTCCTACCAAATCCACATCGCAAGCCACGAACACCCAAATCAGCGTCGACACCACATCAGAGTATAGCTGCTCATCGAAACCTACCTTCCTCCGATTTCCGAACTTCACGCGTCTTATAAGGAACGAACGAAAAGAGAAAGAAAACAAAACGAAGAATTCGTGATTTAGAGAAGGAATTTTTATAAGGGTTCAGAACATTTTTATGGAGGAGCAAAAAGGAAACTGAATCTGAAAGTCAAAGAGAGGAGCGTGCAAATTATAAGGAGCAGGGAGATAATTTATGGTCAAACAAACCAATGTTGAAATTAAAAATAATCGAAATCAAGGTTCTTATTTAACCTATGATACTTTTGGTTACTTGCCTAAAGAGGATTTTCTTTTAAAGACAAACATTGAAAAAAGTTTGGTGAAAAGTCTGAGAAGTTTCAAAATTAGGGAGAATGACACATTTACACTAAATGTGGAATTCAGGGGACCCACTCACCTTTTCTCATTTACAATATCATTTGGCCTTCTCACTAAATTCTAAACTTTCCATACTTTTAACCAAATTTTTTGTTAAGTTTGTCCTTCTCCCTATTTTCCACGAGAAAAATGCAAAAGACTTGGAAGAACAAAAATAAATAGAGATCTGCTGAACTGAAATAAAAGAGAAAAAAATGTGTTTTTTTAAAGGGATTTAATTGTAAAACTAGAAAGAAATAAAAGGATTGTAAAACAACAAAGAAGAAATCTAAAACTACTAATAACACAAGTAAGCAACTAAATTAAAGGAAACAAAGACAAAAGAGCAATTCAACTAAAGAAGATAAAAAAAAAAAATTAAGGTTAATAAAAGGAAACAAAGATGAAAAAAATTCGAAACTAGTAATAACAAAACTAAATAACTAAACTGGAAAAAAAATGATTTTTTTTATAGTACGAAGAGAACAAAATAAAGTAAAACAAGGGACTATAACTAAATGGAAAATAGAAACAAAAGCACAAAGGAAAAAACTATCACAAATCGAATATTAAATAAACACTGGGAATTATTAAAACTCCCCGGCAAAGGCGCCAAAAACTTGATCGGCGGTTTTAGTTGCAAACATAAACCGCGATTTGTTTAACCGCAAGCGCAAGGCGTCTATTGTAGTATTTGTGCGAATACGGGTCAAATCCACAGGGAGTTGTGTAATTACTAATGTTTATTCAAATTCTAGGCGAGTTAGACAAATTTAGGATTAATGTTTTAATTAAGAATTAGAGGAGAATAGCAATGACTTTGCAAAGAATATATAAGAGCTTTGAGATTTAGTGATGAGGTATATTGACCTCTTGGCAAATCAATAGATCTCAAGAAATTAAGAATAGAAAATAGGAAATACAACACAAGAAAGAATACAAGTTAAAATAAACAAAAGAGTGCGCAAATTGAAAGGTGTTAGAAGAATTTAATAAAATGAAATATAATAAAGAGAAGAACAAGAAGAAAACCAAATTTTATTCATGAAGTAGAAGTTGATTACAAGAGAATAGACTAAAAGAAAATACAAAAAAAAACCTAAGTTGATGCCCTATTGGCATATAATGCCAAGATGTCTAAACTAATGCTAGGTATGGGTATTTATAGTGCTCTTTAGATCTAGATCCAAAAAGAAGATTTTTCTTGAAACTTTGACTCGATCTTCCATTCTTTTCTCCTTCTTTATTGTTTTGGAAATCTCTTTCTTTATATTTTTAGGAGCTTCTTGCTTAGCACATTCTGGAACATTTGAATTGATCTTTTTGTAGATGTTTCTTGATCTAACTCGTTCCATACTCTTCTAAAAGCTTCTTTCTCTAGAATATTCTAGAATCTTCTCGAGTTGGCCCCTTTTTAGATGGAATTTCTTCTTATTTTAAAAATAAAGCACCTTCCATAAACACAATTAAAAAGGCCGAGTAATATTTCCTTAGAATAATAAAATGCATAATTAAGCAGTGTAAAATTTACATAATTTTATGTTTATCAAATGTATCCCATTTGGTTCAACCCCAGTTGTATGCCTATCAAGGTTAGTGGTTCTAACCTAACCTTGTAGATGTTTACGCACGACCCAACTATTCTTCCCGAAGTAGCATTCCCAAAGTATATACCGAGATAGAACGTTTACGTATGTATTTGTGAAGCCTTTATACCACAACATGACTAGTTATTTAATCGAGAGTGGACCGCTAATTACGGGGTTTCTATATATGTATGTGTCCTCATTCATTATCCATTATTATTTAATGCCTTACTATCAATGATAAATTGGTGGATTCTCCCTGATCGCTTAAGACCCTAGGCAGACCAATTGGTCACTATTAATCCTCGATAATATATTCATCATTAACATAAACTAGAGGACACTAACCACGGGCCCTACTAGTTAAGGCTTCCGTCATTCACGCATATACCCTTGCAATGTGTAAGGTGAGAGGTGGTATTTATCTTTCATTGTACCATCTAGCTGACCTTATTGGATAACCTCCTTAGTTGCTTATTGTTTCCCGTAGAATAGGTACCCATATCTAACGTTTTGAGTTTCCAGGTTTGGGAAGACAATACGCACACGTGCCGTTTAATACTCCTAAAATGAAAGACCTACTCTGAGGTGGACTCCTTAACCCAAAGTCAATTAAGCCCCGAGGAAACGGACTATACGCGAAGATTATTGGATTTGTACCCCATTTTCCTTTATCACCTTTCCCAATTGGAATAAAGTAGGCTACGTTATTAGGTTATTCCCATTTAGTCCCTCTACACAGAAATACTATACGTATACAATTCGTTATCGTCACGGGTTCATGTAGTTAATAATATTTTACATCATTAACCTAATAAGTCCAATTATATTTTATATTTTAAGCTCTGTATTCGTTTACATAATTAAGGAAGGTTGTATTCCCTTTTTCCCTAGGGTATTTATTAAATTTTTCCTTAATTTGGACTTCGTATTTAAATGATAATCAATACCCGTTATCCCCTTTTTGACACCCACTTTTATTGTTTCTATTTTTATTGCCCTTTATGACCATAACGGTCATATTTTCCTAAGGAGACTGTTTATCTGTCCCATGGTATCTACATTTTGTACCCCAATAGGCAATTAATATTCTTATTCATTTATTTATTTATTGGTTGACTATTATATATATATATATATATATATGTATATATATATATATATTCATGCACCAGGCCTCTCACATTAAGTTGACTACTTGTGGATGCTGGATTGTTTGTTGTTTCCAGATAGACTTCTTCCACAAGTTGAACTTAACCTCGTGCCTTAGTACAGTTACATTTATGCATTAGACCCCTCACATTAAGCTAACTACCTGTGGTTATTGGATTTGCTAGTCGGCTCCGAGCAGGCTTATACCACAAGTTGAGCTTAACCTCATGTCTAAATGCGGTTATAACTCAAATTTCCTAATTTGGGATGTACAACATTTATCCTAATTAATTCAGGAATTGTAACCATTATCCTATTATCTTTACTTTCCCTAATCAACATTGGTTACGATTGTTAATTATTTATTTATGGCCTTATTTACAGCAATCATTTGCACTAATTGTTACAACAGGTCACCATAAATATATTCATTAAGTGTGCAATATAATTTACATGTATGATTTCATAAATGAATACCATTCAACATTTCAAACCTTCAAACATTTAATATAATGTATAGTTTACAGTTTTACATTGATTTAGATGGATAATGTGTATATATTGATATTTTATGTTTTCGTGCGATCAACGTAGTTATTATATTTTATTTTTATTATTATTCTTAAGTGACTTGGTTTAATTGACAACCAAACATTCCTTTTTACATTCAATATTGTCAAAATGCTTCAGATCTTACAAAAAGATCATTAGCCGTAATCATTGTAAATTATGCCTAAATTGTGGAATTGAAATATTTCCAAATCACAATAAATATATGTAAATATATAATTTGGAATAGCTGATGCAAATTACGCACAAATATCTATATTTATACGTATGTTTGCACCACTTTTCCCATTTTGATCTTTTTATCATAGCTCTAGTGATTTCAAAAATAATTCTTTTTTATTCAAAAGGAGGAAAACAACATGTTTGCAATAATTAAGCCAAAACTCAACAATATTGAATACAAACAGGCATATTTCTTTTGATATTACAATCACATAATTTACTAATCGAATCTTTTTACCCAAATTCACATAAGTTATTATTCGACACTGAACTAGAGGTCTGGAATGTAACTACATCTAAATGGTGTCTAATGGGACTGATTTCCAGATCTACAGTGCTATGCAACATCCACAATACATTTTTACAACATAATTGTAGGAAATAGGTATAAATAAATCAAAGAATCCCACAATTAATATATATGCTTAACGATAATTCATAATATTCAAGTTTTAACAATGTTTGCAATCGGATCTGATGAGTGTCAATCCAATTACAATAATTTTAATGAATAGATCTGATAGAAAATAGGCATAAAAACTTAGATTAATTTAAACGAAATAGATAAGTTATTATAACTGTATTCGTGAATTTCTCACTTACCTTAAAGCATCCAAATTCAAATTTTGAATTTTTTACTGCTACAATTCCCAATTTCTTATAAATCTACAATTTATCTGGAAAAGGGATAAATTCAGATATATAAAAACGTAAGAAAATAGGAAGAGAGTAAAGAATCTAATTTGGAGCGCCAATTTGCATTCTGTTCCATTGAATTTGATAATCCTCTCAATTTCATATGAATTGGATTTGATTTGTTGTATAAGAATATATTTTTAATTAAGCAATTAGGTTTGGAGAAGGAGGAAAATGGCAGAGCTTCGCTGCTGCCTACAAACTTATATGGAAAAGAATGAGGCTTTGGCCCTTTATTTATAGCAGTGGAAATAGCCTTAGACCGTTAGATCTATTTTAATTAGCATCCATTCATTCATATAATAATATAAATTAAACTAAACCATCTTAACCTAGCTGCCACTGGGCACTTTAGGCCTGAAGCGGTCGGTCGCTTCCCTAGGTGTCTCGACCACCCTTCGGCTGATTTACCTAGTGAGGGTTGGTTATAAATGGTAAAATTTACTATATTTATTATGTTCCGTCCACTTTTCGTATTCGTCCATAACTTTTCATATGGACTCCGTTCACGAAGCTACAAACATGAAAGTTGACCAGATTCCAAGACGAACGCATCGATTAAGGTTTCGTGGTCAAATTCCATTGTCTGCAAAAATTTCTATTTTTGAGATTTAATTAGATAACTATTTACTGTCAAAATTCTGGGTTGTTATATTCTTCCCTTCTTAAAAATGAATTTCGTCCCTAAATTCTGACATCTAATTATTCTATCCTACACAACCAATTTGTGTACATCTACTTTGCAACCATATGTATAAGTGCATGGTGTACATAATGCATTTAAACCATAAAAACTTGTATGGAAGATGGTTCTAAATCGAGCCCTCTACATGTATGAAATAAATTTTTAAAACACTTTTGAAAACAGGATGCAAAACATCCCAAATATACTGGAAATTTTATATGAATACAAATTTTGAAAACTCTTTTTCATCCATTACCTTCACACAATTACGAATAAAAGTGTAAAGCAACCAATTTTGCATCCAAATCCTACCATCCAAAACGTCACGCAATCTTATCGTTTCCCATTTAATTTCTCCTAAATCGGAAAAAGGAATCGAAGTGAAGAATTTTAATGTTTACTCCACTTACAAACATTCCATTTCCCGCCATACAATGGAATTTCACCTCAGTTACCCAAAATACTCTAAAAAAAGATTCATCTATAGATTGTAAAGGAGACTTAAAACAAACTCTAAAATGTAAAACGAGTTAATTAATAGCTCACGTACATTGTTGAAAAGTTATGGAAAGGTAAACCAACATTTTCCTTATTATCGTTAATGGTTTTATCGTATCGTCGGCCCTATTGCACCGCTAAAAGTGCACACAAAGCATTCAAACATCTTCCTTACACTACTCATGTGACCCAAAAATTGAAATTTTTCATAAAAATTAATTTTCACTTAAAAACTTCTTATATTTATTTTGAAAATTTCTTTTTAATACCACTTTGATATCCATATGAGATTCGTATGAAAAAACAAAATTTTGGTAACGTGCACTTTGCAATAATCAAATCGTCAATTTCAATGTAAAATAGACATATAAATATGCATAAATTGCCATATCCAAATTTTGTGTTTTCGCACAATCCGAAATAAAAGGAAGTAAATTAGTTAAAAATTAAAAAAAGGTAAAAAGTTTTTTTTATTCCAACAACGATTTCTAAAAGTTTCAAAAATGTATTTCGTGGAAACTTAAACGATTCAAGTCAAATGTTCACGAAAAAGGAAGTCAGTCACGCAAAAACGCGAAAACTGAAATCACACACAAAAGACCCAAAATAAATTTTAGCTTAACAAGGAACAGTGATTTATTTATTTATATGTGACGAAAAAACGCAAAACTGGTTCTTTATTAAAATTTAACCAATACAGAATTCTATTCTTCTAGCTTTAGGACAACTATTAGTTTAGATAAGAAATAAGATTCAATTCAAACAGGGATGCGCGAATGACATAAACATTTCCAAACTTATAAATCTCATTAACCTAAGTCCTGCGATTTAAACAACACTAACCGTTACAAGAACGAATCACCATAAAGCCAAGAACCCGATGTTGGAAAGGGATAACAACAAAGACAATGACAAAACAACGACAAAACAACACCAAAGCTCTCAAAACAACGGTTATAAACAACGATATGTCTTGCTCCATGGCTGGAGCTCAATCCATTTTTTATAATCTTCAATTAATCATATCATGGTAGCAAATTGCTCAATCTTGTGTTACAAACACTATTGGCATTGTTGGAGGTTCCTACATTACCACCTCTTCTAAAAGAGAATTTGTGACGGCCCGCCCCCGACTAATCGACATTTCCCTGAAATGCGCTGTGCCGATGTCCAACCAGCACGGAATAGTCGCCAAAGAAAGGAAAAGAAAGGAATTTTAACTAATAAGGAACTTGTAGAATGTCTCACAGCGCATGGAATAAAATATAACAATAATATACTTGACATAAAACAGGTGAGACAGTGCATAAGCTGAAAACTAAACCATAATCATCATAGCAGCGGAAATTCAAAATACATCTTATTACAACTCCAACATACTATCTCTAAAGAAAAGAAAAAGGAAAGGTACACTACTAATGCCCAAAGTAGTGACCAGCAGCGACAGGGAGAATATGTATAGAGGATAATACGTGTAAGCCTCCTGCTCGTCTCCAGACAGCTACTCGTGCACAACCAGCTAACCTATCTTTAGTCTGCCCGTTTAAGAGCACCTAGAGTAATAAGAAGAGACATAAAACTCTGGGTCAGACAAAAGTCTGGTATGAGCGATAAGCAGCAAAAATAGAACAATAACGTGTATAATCCAATCATACCTGAACCTGGACCTGCAACCAAAGAGTTAGCACAACAAGATGTACAGTACTCTAAGGTAACACTAACATAAAGTGTAAATGGGGTAGGGGTCATTGTGATAGCAAACATCAAACATAGAAATCATCCTCACATCTCTCACTCAGTGCGTAAAGCATACGATATCTACCACTTTGATCACCCAATTCTTTGCTACGATCACTCTGCCCCATGGAGTCATGACGGCTCCACTGCACTGACCCATAGCCATTATTCCGTCTCTCATGGTGAACTAAAGTTATGGATATCGATAACCCCTTTGCACACGTCCCGTAGCAGAGCCCAATCATGAATTTAACTCGTTGGTTCCCATCTGGATCCTGAGTACAAACTTCTCCTTTGGACGACCTTTGCATCTCGGGTTTTGGTCATCATCTCTGGATCGGTTCGGTTCTTCACTTCTCTTTGCTTCAGACGTACTCCCGGTTCGGCTCGTTGCACACTCTCCAGATCGGTTCCGTTCGTGGTAGCTCACTGGGTTCATAGTCATTGCTTCGGGTCGGGTCGGCTTCCCCCACCGGTTTGGGTCATGACTCCAGGTCGTGGCTCCAAGCTCTGACTCGTGGCTACATGACATCAGATCGTGATGCTTTGGTTCAGGACATCCGGTTCGGGCTTGCATGTTGGAGCAGATCGTGAGGAGCATCATGGTCCAGCTCGTGATGCAGTTCAGTTCGGAGAAGCGTGGTGCTTCGGTTTGGGTCGTGATACCCTGGTCACGAATGGGTAGGGCGATCCGATCCAGTTCCTGCATCATTTTCTACCACCTTTCCAGTGACTGTTTTACGCCACACGACGACGTTTCGACCAATATAACTATTCTAAGCAATCATAAATCATACCAAACAGTCATAGCAACATATAACGTCAACCATAAACACCAAAATGATAAATAACCATGTCAAAATGGATCAAACATACCCAAAACCCTTAATCATGCTTAACCACAACTAATGACAGGATTAGCAAAACATATCTAAATTAACCCAAATTTCTAATTGAGGCTTAAAATAGTATTTAAGAATTTCTAAACATTTTTCCAATTTTTTTTGAGTTATTATTTCGCTAATCAACACTATCACCCCTAATTAACCGTGATTAGTGAAAAACAATGCAAATCACTCACCTTGGCCATAAATTAATCTTAGGTCTAAAATTTGCTACTGTTATAGGTCAAATTCCAATGCTTAGCAGCAGCTCCAACTCTAATTTGGTGCTATTTCTCCTTGATTTGACATAGATTAGGCTAAAACTTGATTAAACAGTAATTAGAAGGTGATTTGGGTGTTGGAGGCCATTGTTAGGGTTGAAGAGAGGTAAGTGGCAGCTGAAAAATGACAAAGAAAAGGTTTCGCTAACCCTAATCAGCCCTCATATAGCTCTAATCCCGAAATCCCCCAATGGGCCTAGCTGCTAATCACCCAGTTAAGCCCAATTAAGTTGTTTTTCACTTTCTAAACCTTAATTCAGCCACATCTCCCAAACGGTAAGTCCGTTTGACAAGTGTGATCCCTCGACGGAAAGGTAAACCATCATCCGGATATAAAGGAAGCGGTTTCAGGTCAAACTCCTTACCAATCAAAAGTTATGGGCGAAACGAGGTCCGCCAGTGGCAAAATGGCCATTTAAAAATCGGAAAAAATCGTAAACATGAGAAATGTTCCCAATAGTCGTTCCTCAAAGTTACACGACCATACAACTTCGTGTGAGAAAGATATAAATATTCTACGATCCTTCGATACGTAGAATGCGGGTCATTACACTCTCCCTCCCTTCTCCCCTTTAAGAAATTTCGCCCCCGAAATTCCTTAACCAAAAACATACAAAGGTGTTCCGCATGCCTATCAGTCATTCACAAAGAATCAAACACATAAAACAAACCTATCCTAGCATGCAGAAAGACTAAATCGAAATGGAAACCTTATCAGGTAAAGAGTTCTGGATACGTCTCCGTAATGCTCTCCTCTGTCTCCCAAGTACAGTCGATCTCATCCCCGCCCCCATTGAACCTTGACTAGGTTCACCACTTTCCTTCGAAGTTTCTTCGTATTGTGCTGGACAATATGAATCGGCTTGCGGTTCCCAACCGCCTCGGGTTCTACTTTGATATCATCCAACTGATCAGGTGAAATAGCCACTTTGGGGTTGTGCACGAATTTCCTTAACTGGGAAACATGAAATACGTTATGAACTCCTGCTATCTTGTTCGGCAACTCAACTTTATATGCCAAATTCCCAACTATCTTGAGAACTGGGAATGGACCAACAAATCTTGGTGTCAGCTTTTCTCTCCTACCAAATCGAATCACACTCTTTAACGGAGAAATCTTGATGAATACTAAGTCGCCAACGGAGAATTTCAAGTCTCTTCGTCTCTTATCAGCATAACTCTTCTGCCTATCTTCAGCAGCTTTCATTAGTTGTTGTATAACCTTGATCTTGACTGACGTTTCCCTTATTACATCAGGCCCAAGCACGAACTTCCCACCAGTCTCCAACCAAAATGATGGTGAGTTGCACGGTCTTCCATACAAAGCTTCAAACGGAGCCATACCAATACTGGATTGGTAGCTATTATTATATGCGAACTCAACTAAACACAAATGGTCATCCTATGATCCTCCAAATTCCATTATGCAAGCTCGTAAAAAATCTTCTAATACTCGATTCACCCGCTCTATCTGACCATTGGTTTGAGGATGATACGTGGTACTAAGATGTAATTAATCCTAACGCCTCTTGTAAGCTCTTCCAAAATCCACTAGTAAACAATGGATCTCGGTCGCTCACAATGCCTTTGGGTATTCCGTGAAATCTCACTACCCACTTCATATACAGTTCCGCTAACTTAGATGCCGTTCTATTCGACTTGACGGATATAAACCTTGCACTCTTGGTCAATCGGTCCACAATCACCCAAATGATATCATGTCCCGATCTAGTCCTTGGTAACCCATCAATGAAATCCATGTAGACTTGTTCCCATTTCCATTTTGGAATTTCTAATGGTCGCAACAAACCACTAGGTTTCTTTTGCTTAGCTTTAACTAGATGGCAGTTCATGCATTTGGATATAAACTTCCCAACGTATCTTTTCACCCCTTCCCAGCAGTAGGTCTGCTTCATGTCTCGATTCATTTTGTTACCACCGGGGTGTATAGTCAGTTTTGAGTGATGATATTCTCTAAGCACTTCATCTCTTAATCCATTAAAGTTGGGTACAACTAATCGCCCACTCTTTCTAAGCCATCTATCTCGATCAAGCCCATACTAGTTCATCTCCTTGTCGATACTCATCTCTAACTTGGAGATGATTTCCAATAGGTTAGGATCGTTCCTCCGACTAGAACTAATCCGCTCAATCAAAGTGGGTCTGATCGTCAAACTTGCTAGAATTTCTGGATCCAATTCGCACTTTGGTCTAAAATCATACCCAGTGATATACTCCAATTGCTTCTTCCATTCAAGAAACATAGCATCTAAACTGTCATGTCTCCTGTTCAATGCATCAACTATCGCACCTAGTCCGATAGCACAGGCGTTCGTGTATGCCGTCATCTCTTTGTTCTCTATTACCAGAATCCTACAGGTGATAGTCTACTCAAGGGAATAAAAATAGTAACAAACATGGCAACCATAGCATCCACCGAACATGTCCTATCTATCAACTGCTAAAGCCATAAATATGTCGATACCTACCTGACTAGTCCAACCAAATCCAAGGCTAATGGAGCCCCGCCTCCATACATACATCGATGCTTACTTGACTGGTCCAACCAATCCCAAGACTAATGGAATCCCTGCCTCCATACGGACTACTGTACGTCCAACGTACGTTTATCCTCCAAATATAACTAGATCACATCCAACAGATCCAAGGTAACGGGTGTCCCCAGATACCCCTGCTTCGAGTCCGCCTAGAATATTCTAAGTATCGACGATTTATCGGTACTCTCATCAGAAGAGCTACCCACATACTCTGCCCAGTCTCGAGTATCCATTACTGACAAATCTCAAGTCCAACATGAGTCGTATCCCCTCCAAGATCAACGAACAACCAGTTTTTCTTTTACGAGTTCAAGTCCAATTTGAATCGTCCTAGCCCTCGTTGCATCTCCACGATCAACGAGCACATCTTATCCCTTTGAACTTCTACCATTCTTGAACTAAAGAAAACACCAACATAGGGTCCTAAACAATCTATTACCTTGCAACTTCCTCAAGTCCCACTCGAGTCATCTCTTAACCCTATCAAATCCAAATCGGGGCAGTCCATACCATTGAACAATCTTATCATGTCACGGCTGCACATCACTCCTCGAGTAAGCCGAGATATCATTCAATGGAAATCACAACAACTACTTATATCTCACGTAAACCATCCTAGTCAAACTTGACATTCCCTAAGCACAATCCCCAAATGCCTAAACCAATATCAGACAAGCACTCAAGGTACATCTCCTCAGAATTCAGAGCATCTACATGAGATGGTACTAGCAAAACAACTAAGAAATCACAAGCAAACATACATCCGTAACTCGATAAGACCATATTACGACAAATCATGTAAAGACTAGTTGAACCACCTATCGGGTTCGTCTCAACTAAAGGTCTATCGACTATCTCAGGTTCCAATCCCAACTTATCTACCAGGTCACTAGATATAAAGTAATGGGATGTCTCGCTATCAACAAAACTAGAACAGAAACATCATAAACAGAAAGCATACCTCGAATAATGACGTCCTTTACCTTCTCCACCGCAGTTGGGACATTCAACGAAGAAGGAACAATGTTGATAGCATATGCTTTCATAATCTGCTTCTCTTTAGGGGGTTGCGAGCAATTATCCTTGTGATGTCCCACTTGGCCGCAATTGAAGCACTTCCTTTCCCCGGGATTTTCCTGACAATCTCTAGCATAGTGGCCCTTCTTGCCACAACTAAAGCACTCTTTATCTTTCTTGTCCTTCTTTTTCTGACCACCCTTGGTCTGATACTGTTTTCTCTTATTTCGAGACTCCTTCTTACCTCCACCGCTTGCTTGCAGCTTTGGTTCCTCTACAGATACAATAGCAACATCGGCATTTGACTTAGGGTAAAGACTCTCTGACCTCAATGCTTTCTCCACTATAGACTCGAACATCTCGTCGATGTGGTTTATCAGCCTTTCCCCTAAGTACTCATCTAAGCCAGTTATGAACTTCTCCTTCTTCTTCTCGGCAGTGTCGATAAGAGATAATCCATACTTCAATAAAATATCGAACACAGCAATATTTTCCGAGACTGCCCTACCATTCTGCTTAAGCTCCATAAATTTCCTAAACAATTCAGATATGTGAGCATCTGGAATGAACTTTTCGCTGAAACGAGTCCTAAACTGATTCCAAGTAACTTGATCCTCAGGAGTAGCTGCCTTAATAGCATTCCACCAATTCATAGCTCGTCCTTGCAGCTGACAAGATGTTAGCTTTCTCTTTATTACGTCATCAATTCCTAAGTCCTTGAAGATACACTCATAACTATCAAACCAATCTTGAACTTCTGTACCTGATTCTGTTCCATGGAACGGCTTCCTACCAAGACTAATAGTCCTTACAGAGCTTGGCGAAATCGGCCCTAAGCGCCTGCACCGCTGCACCACCACCATTTGCAGCATTAGGAGCTGCCTTCTGAACATCCATAAGCATCTCTCTCATGAAGTCAGTGAATATCGTCCTCATATTAGGAGCATTCCTATTATTAGCTCCTGAACCAATATTCCTCATATATAGGCTCATCGTTCAATCTATAAGGAGCAAACGATTAACCATCTCTTCAATGGTGCCAGTGCAGTGGACTCCATCCTTAGATATACTAATAGTATATATATATAGCTTTTGAAAACCAAAATATCACAAATACGTGCTCTCGTATACATACTATCTATTCCTGGTGTCTTTCCCTAGGTTAACTACGCAACCTAGAGCTCTGATACCAAGTGTGACAGCCCACCCCAGACCAGTCGACATTTCTCTGAAATGCGCTGTGCCGATATCCAACTAGCACAGGACGGTCACCAAAGAAAGGAAAAGAAAGGAATTTGAACTAACAAGGAACCTGTAGAATGTCTCATAGTGCATGGAATAAAATATAATAATAACATACTTGACATAAAATAGGCGAGATAGTGCATAAGCTGAAAACTAAACCATAATCATCATAGCAACGGAAATTCAAAATACAGCTTATTACAACTCCAACATACTATCTCTAAAGCAAAGAAAAAGGAAAGGTGCACTACTAATGCCCAAAGTAGTGACCAGCAGCGACACAGGGAGAATATGTATAGAGGATAATACGTGTAAGCCTCCTGCTCGTCACCGGACATCTACTCGTGCCCAACCAGCTAACATGTCTCTAGTCTGCGTTTTTAAGAGCACCCAGAGTAATAAGAAGAGACATAAAACTCTGGGTCAGACAAAAGTCTAGTATGAGCGATAGGCACCAAAAATAGAACAATAACAAGTATAATCCAATCATACCTGAACCTGGACCTGCAACCAAAGAGTTAACACAATAAGATGTACAGTACTCTAAGGTAACACTAACATAAAGTGTAAATAGGGTGGGGGTCATGGTGATAGCAAACATCAAACATAGAAATCATCGTCACATCTCTTACTCGGTGCGTAAAGCATACAATATCTACCACTTTGATCAACCAATTCTTTGCTACGATCACTCTGCCCCATGGAGTCATGACGGCTCCACTGCACTGACCCATAGCCACTAATCCATCTCTCAGTGATGAATTAAAGTTATGGATATCGATAACCCCTTTGCACACGTCTCATAGCAAGGCCCAATCATTAATTTAACTCGTTGGTTCCTATCTGGATCATGAGTACAAACTTCTCCTTTGGACTACCTTTGCATCTCGGGTTTTGGTCATCATCTCCGGATCGGTTCGGTTCTTCACTTCTCTTTGCTTCATATCGTACTCCCGGTTCGGTTCGTAGCACCCTCTCCAGATCGGTTCAGGTCATGGTGCCTCACTGGGTTCTTGGTCATTGCATCGGGTCTGGTCGGTTTCCCCCACCGTTTCGGGTCGTGACTCCAGGTCGTGGCTCCAAGCTCTGGCTCGTCGCTTCATGGCATCAGACCGTGATGCTTCGGTTTAGGACATCCGGCTCGGGCTCACATGTTGGAGCGGATCGTGAGGAGCATCAGGGTCCAGCTCATGACTTCGTTCGGTTCGGAGAAGGGTGGTGCTCCGGTTCGGGTCCTGGTCACAAACGGGTTGGGTGATCCGATCCGGTTCATTTTATGCCACCTTTCCACCGACTGTTTTACGCCACACGACGGCGTTTTAGACCAATCTAACAGTTCTAAGAAATCATAAATCATACCAAACAGTCATAACAACATATAACATCAACCATAAACACCAAAATGGTAAATAACCATGTCAAAATGGATCAAACATAACCAAAACCCATATTTTCCTCTTAATCATGCTTAACCAAAACTAATGACAGGATTAGCGAAACATATCCAAATTAACCCAAATTTCTAATAGAGGCTTAAAATAATATTTAAGAATTTCTAAATATTTTTCCAAATTTTTCTGAGTTATAATTTCGCTAATCAACACTAATCACCCCTAATTAGCCGTAATTAGTGAAAACAATGCAAATCGCTCACCTTGGCCACAAATTAATCTTAGATCTGAACTTTGCTACAGTTATAGGTCGAATTCCAATGCTTAGCAGCAGCTCCAACTCTGATTTGGTGTTATTTCTCCTTGATTTGACATAGATTAGGCTAAAACTTGATTAAACAGTGATTAGAAGGTGATTTGGGTGTTGGAGGCCATTGTTAGAGTTGAAGAGAGGTAAGTGGCGGCTGGAAGATGACAAAGAAAAGGTTTCTCTAACCCTAATCAGCCCTCATATAGCTCTAATCTCGAAATTCCCCAATGTACCTAGCTGCTAATCACCCGGTTAAGCCTAGTTAAGCTGTTTTTCACTTTCTAAACCTTAATTCAGCCATATCTCCCAAATGGTAAGTCCGTTTGACAAGTGTGGCCATTCTACGGAAAGGTAAACTATCATCCAGATCTAAAGGAAGTGGGTTCAGGTCAAACTCCCTGCCAATCAAAAGTTATAAGCAAAACAAGGTCCGCCAGGGGAAAAATGGTCATTTAAAAATCGGCAAAAATCGTGAACATGGGAAATGTCTCCAATAGTCATTCCCCAAAGTTACACGACCATACGACTTCGTAAGAGAAAGAAATAAATATTCTATGATCCTTCGATACTTAAAATGCGGGTCGTTACAGAATTTGTAATGGAAAAAGAAACCTAACACAAAACTGCTTCTCATGAAAATTCACATAATATTGACTGAAGACAAATTGAATAGGTGGAATTGCAGAAAGTAACTCCATGAGATAACACAAGAAGAACAAGCTTGTAATACCCTGTATTTTAATAACATATTAAGATCATGAATCATGGTAGAATTAAATTTTAAAATAAGAATCAGGGAAAACGGGTTGCGCCATTGTGTTCATCACAGAATTCTACATGAAATCGAGTCTGAGTTTTCGAAAAACGGAGCCCGTATGAGGGAGATATGACCCTCCGAAGTTTCAGGAATTTTCAAAATCGAAAACAGCTTGAAATTCGAATTCAAACCACAACGCAGGCTGGGCGGGAAATTTCCTGCCCAGGACCCGGTCGACCTCCCAGGGGCAAGGTCGACCCTATGGTCGACCTGGGGGTCGACCTGGTGCCAAAAGCCAGTTTTGAGCCTGGGTTCATTCTGATGTTTTAGGTCTCGTTTTCAGTCCAGATTCGTTCGCCTAATCCTATATAAACCCACCTAATCCCCATTCCTTCTCACCCATTCTTCTCTAACTTTATGCTGCACAAATTCTTGATGGACATGACTTCTTCTTCTTCAAAGATTCAAATAAAAATTAATCAAATCTAGAGTGTTCTTCTACCTTCGTCTTCAAGCAACGCAAGATTCACAAATTGGGGATTTTCAATCAAACTGAGATTTAATGTTCAACGACTACTTTCTAGAATCAACTTCTGCATCTTAATTTCTCAGTCCACGATCTGTAAGTTCTAGTTACTTTTAGATTTAAATATTTAATTATGATGTGGCCATGGAATAAAGTGGAATTGGATTTAAGTATGTTTATCGATTCTGATCTATTTCTGTTGCTCCTTGAATCTTAAGTTTTGAGACTTGTCTATCTTTATGATCATGTCAAGTTTATGATCTATTCAGCAGTTTTCTTGATTCGTAATGATGTTATCATCAAGTTGTAATCTTTATGACTATCATAATGATTTATATTGTTTTCTCTCTGATCTTGTTTTTATTGCAACTTCTACATCCCCCTATTTATTTATTTTTGATGAACTTAGGACAATTTCGGACCTAGGCCTAAAATACGATATACGTGCGATGGTATACGGGGGATATTGGAATATTGCCTACTGGAATATATGTGTTTGGTGGAATCAAAGGCATAATATGAAAATTGGATGTTTGGGGATAATTTATCATTAACATGAAATAGGGTAATTTTGGGTATTGGCATTATAATGGTTATTGCGCGATTGGGATTGATATATGTAATTTGACATGGATCTTGATTTAGCTAGAACTCGTTATGGGTAAATTGGTGTAAACGTTGTATACATGTAATTTTGGGTATAAAACTTGATCTATGTAAATTGAGAAAAGCTTTGTAAACATGGTATATGTGTAAATTGGCATAAACTTGGCATACATGTAAAACGGCATGAATTGAACATATGTAAATTTAGTATGAATTGGGCATATGTAAAACTGACATGTAATCTAGAACTTGGGCATATGTTAATTATGTAAAATTTGGAGTTGAAACGTATGTGATAATTTATGAATTGGTAGAGGTTTAATATGAACGCGCCTAAGTTGGGTTTTGGGTAGTTGGCATGTATTGTAAATAAAAGGCTATAACTTGGCATAACTTTATAGTGAATTATGATAATAATTTGGGAATACGTTTTGGGGCAAAAACGTGAATTATGAACTAAATAATTGGCATATAACTGGAAATATGAACGTGGTTGAAACATGAACATGAATATGAATATGAATGCGAACGTGAACATGGCTAACTTGAGGTTGGGTTGAGTTTGCAGTGTAATTCTGCCCGGAACCGCCCAGCATATCCAGTGACTGCAAATAATAAGATCCAATGTGAGAAGTTAGTCATATCGTGCTTAAACCCGAGGTTAGACTGAGTTGTGGTGTAATTCTGCCCGGAACCGCCCGGCATATCCAGTGACCGCAACAACAGGTCTATTGTGAGTGGTTAGGGCATTAATAATTAATTAATGCCAATAAACAGTGTGCTAAGAATGGAAATGTTAAGTAATATGACTAGACTAACGACACTTAACCAACATAACAGGACAAGTAGGTGATGACACTTAACCGATATGTCATGAATGGGTGGGTTAAGTCATGAACCGCTTGAATATACTTAACCAATTTGACACGATGATTTGGTAGGGTTAAGTCATGAACCGCTTGAATATACTTAATCAATTTGACACGATGATTTGGTAGGGTTAAGTCATGAACCGCTTGAATATACTTAACCAATTTGACACGATGATTTGGTATGGTTAAGTCATGAACCACGTGAATATACTTAACCAACTTGACACATGATTCGTAGGGCTAAGTCATGAACTTGAACGACAACAGTTAGCCAATTTGACATGACATATAGGCGGGCTAAGTCACGAACTTGAATGACAACACTTAACCAACTTGACATGCTAGACTGATAAGGGTTAAGTCACGAATTTAAATGACAACACTTAACCTGTTGGACGGAAACCCTAGATACCCGGTCCATTTCAGCAGTAACCCACTTAGATGTATCATGGTACCCTGGAACTAGGCAGGGTGGGGCAAGATTACTGGGCTGATCGTAAGCTACCAGAACGACGGCTGAGTTGGTACGCCAGTGCAGGTTCAGGCGGACTATGGTCATGCACGTAGTCCGGAGTTGAAAAAGCAGGCATTGAGCATTAGTAGGTTTACACTGTGCGTGCTTGATTCGTGTCGGGGGTTGGCACCCTAGGGCTTGATACACCCTATGGTGGACTCAACACAGGTAACTACATTCGTGATAGGGTCGTATAACACAGACACATGAACGAGCTAGGACTTGTAGGGAGCCGATCGATTAGTGGATTGTTCCGTTGGACCTAGTAATGGGTCATTTCATGACATTGGGCAAGGGATCATTTTATAGTCAACACATGACATGGGTTGGGATACTAGTACGGGTGGTGCAGACTAAATAGATATCTTAGAAATATTTTAATGGTGAAGCAGAGAAATCTTGTGATGCTTGATAGGAATCTTGCGAAGTTATACCTAGTTTATCTTGAATGGGAACCTTGTGATGTTATACTTGACAAAAATCATATGATGTTATTCTTAGTTATCGTGCCTGTAGCTTATCTTGTCATCATGCTTATGTTTACTTTCAGTTTATTCATGCCATGTTATCTTTACCTGTTTTTATGCTGAAAGTCACTAGGACTTACTCAGTCTTTATGACTGACCCATTTTGTTTCGCCTCTTTTTCTTCTGTTCCCCCCTCCCCCACAGTTTCGCAGGGTGGGAATACAGCTTAGTTCAGATGTTACCAAGCTCCCGTGCTCTTTCATGTATGGCTTGGATCTCTCTTGGCTATGGCTTGCTTTGCTTTATTGGGGAATACTACATTTTATTTTTTTGCTTCTTTGTTTTTGAGCAAGACAGATATTTTAGCTATAAAATTGGGTATTGGAAGTTGATGGGCTTTTATTGTGAACAATTATATTTAATAAATGATTTGAAGTACTTCTACTTTACCTTCCGCTGTTTTATATATGTCTGTCTTGTAATATTTCTATTCCAATACCCATAATGCTCCATTGAAGTTAAGGCATTCCCATTGTGAGTGACCTTAATGGATGTAGGGTGTTACATTTGGTATCAGAGAAGAAGGTTACCAGACTAGGCAAAAGCTTTTAAAAACCTTTTGAAATTATTTTCAAAACGTTTACGAAGAAGCATTTTTCTAAGAAACCCAAAGCCATATGCACTATCTTTTGATTCTCTCTTTGAATCTCTTCTTTCTCTCTTTTCACCATAGTTTTGTAGGCGTACAACACATGTAGGAGGGAAAAGAAGTGCCCAACCTCCATCTGTAGCCGTAGTAGTTTTACTTGCGACTAATCTTATTTCAAGATTTGTAGGGTTGCCGTGTGATGGAGGTAGCTTTCGAGAAACTTGTCAACAAACTATACAAAGATAGTTAGAACGAGGTTAAAGAACACAAGACTAAGGACGAGAAACTTGTTGATATGGCTTAATCCACGAAAGAGGAAAAAGGTGAAAGGGAAGAGACCAAAGTGAAAGAATAATAAAACCCATGACAAGAGAGAGTATCTTTAGTATGGTAAAAAGGGACATGTAGTTAAGTATTATAGGACAAGGACAAGATCGTCAAGAGGGAAAATGTATGCTCTCACTACTAGCATACCTAAGAGAGGTGGTAATGGTACTATTAAAAGCTTAGCTTTTCTTTTCTATTATACCATGGGAACTTTTTATTGTACATCGCATCCTTTTAATTCTACTGCGATAGTTGAGTCTATGCACCTTAGTACTAGCGTAGTAGAGGATCCCATTTTTGTCTCAAATCCTGTTGGGGAATCGGCTCATTTATTCATGACTTGTTTGGATTTGAGAATTTCTATGCTAAGTGTTGAGTTTAGAAGAAATGCTTATGTTTTTGGGCTATGGGTTGATTCTAGGGATGGTGTGGTTATCCAGAAATGGTACCATTCTCGAGTATGAAAAGAGGGTAGTTAGACTCTTGACTTGCCTTGGTAATGCCCTCGAAGTCTAGTGTAACCCTTAAGGATCTTCCATGCTTAGTTACCTAGAATCTCTCGATATATTCATTGATCCGCTCGAGTAGTGTTCGCAACTAAGGAGGATAGTTCATTTTGCTTATGCATGAGTTATAGAGAATCACCTTAGTAAGTACATTTGGCAACATGGTTGACATCTGTTTATTGTCAAGAGATAGTTCGTCTGCGTGGAATTACTTATAGTGAGTAAACGAAATCCAGGATTCACTAGTGAATTTTGGAGAGCTTGCATGAAACCATGAGCATGCAGTTATGTTTGAGCCGAGTATACTAGAAGGAGAATAAGTGAAAGTGGAATGAGAGGCAACATGAAATGAGTTCCAACTCATATTTTGGAAATAGGAATTAAGAAGCTACGAAACTGTGAAGTTAAAGACGGTCAAAGCACAATGGACTTAAGCTTAAGGAAATGCGACTTAGAAGACTGAAGACTAGATACGTGCATCATATCTCCTTTTAAGAGTATATCCTTGATCCCTCTTTTCTTGTAAAGCTTACTTGCATGCTATCTTTTAAGTATATCCTCTCGGTCCTATTCTCAATCCTATTTCTGTTGCAAACCCCTTAGAGAGTTTGACTCATCTGTTAGTAATACATGTTGGGGCTTGAAGGTATTCCTTGGGTTGACTAAACTTTTTGGGTTTTATAGAATACGGGTTAGTTTTAGGAAGGGATTTCTTGTGACCTAAAAGGATTCCATCATGATTAGTTTCCTAGAAACATATATATTGGTTGGGTTGAGAAATTCTTTGGGTATCAGTCTGATGTTGATTTCAGTCTTCGGGGCTGGTGCTTAGGGAGTTCTTCTCCTAATCAGTATATATGTGACGTAGATTTCCAGTTTTGACATTGCCTATTGGGCACACAGTTTTTACTTGCTTCTATCATTCGACTATATATTTAGGTAGGAACAATTGGGTGTAAACATGTGTTTGAGACATGTTATGATTAATGGTTGCAAGTGGTTGTAAGTGGTTGCTACTGGGTGCTCGTGGATGCATATACACGCACATTAGACACTTTATCAGCTCAGTCACCTTTCATATTGCATATGCATGAGTGTTTATACCTATTTATGGATGAATTTGAATGTGTTATCATGCGGATGTTGCATATGGATGGATGTTTGTGCACACATATAGTGTTTATGTGAATAGGGCTATTCGCATACATGTTGGACTCATGGCACTAAACATATTTTGCATTAAGAAGATCAATCAGGCCTGATCATTTGCATTAGATGAGGAACATATACACACACTTTCTACATATGTTCATATAGCATTAGAAATCTTTTAAGGACAATGATTGCTTGTGGATGATGTTTCGAGTAGATGGATGATGGATGGTAGGACACATTCTTCTTAACTTGGAGATTTTGGGGACAAAATCCTTTAAGGAGGGGAGAATGTAATACCCTGTATTTTAATAACATATTAAGATTATGAATCAAGGAAGAATTAAATTTTAAAATAAGAATTAGGGAAAACGGGTTGCGCCATTGCGTTCGTCTCGGAATTCTGCATGAAATCGAATCCGAGAATTTCGAAAAACGGAGTCCGTATGAGGGAGATATGACCCTCCGAAGTTTTAGGAATTTTCAGAATCGAAAACAGCTCAAAATTCGAATTCGAAATTCAAATTCAATCCAGCATAGTTTGGGTGGGAAATTTTCCGCCCAGAACCTGGTCGACCTGGAGGGTCGACACTATGGTCGACCTCCCAGGGGACAGGTCGAAATGGGGGTCAACCTGGTGCCAAAAACCAGTTTTGAGCCTAGGTTCATTCTGATGTTTTTGGTCTCATTTTCAGTCTAGATTCGTTCGCCTAATCCTATATAAACCCACCTAATCCCCATTCCTTCTCACACCATTCTTCTCTAACTTTATGCTGCACAAATTCTTGATGGACATGACTTCTTGTTCTTCAAAGATTCAAATAAAAATTAATCAAATCTAGAGTGTTCTTCTACCTTCTTCTTCAAGCAACGCAAGATTCACAAATTTGGGATTTTCAATCAAATTGAGATTCAATGTTTAACGACTGCTTTCTAGAATCAACTTCTGCATCTTAATTTCTCAGTCCACGATCTGTAAGTTCTAGTTACTTTTAGATTTAAATATTTAATTATGATATGGCCATGGAATAAAGTGGAATTGGATTTAAGTATGTTTATCGATTCTGATCTATTTCTGTTGCTCCTTGAATCTTGAGTTTTGAGACTTGTCTATCTTTATGATCATGTCAAGTTTATGATCTATTCAGCAGTTTTCTTGATTCGTAATGATGTTATCACCAAGTTGTAATCTTTATGCCTATCATAATGATTTATATTGTTTTCTCTCTGATCCTGTTTTTATTACAACTTCTACCTCCCCCTGTTTATTTTCTTTTGATGAACCTAGGTCAATTTCGGACCTAGGCCTAAACTACGATATACATGCGATGGTATACTGGGGAAATATTGGAATATTTCCTAGTGGAATATATGTGTTCGGTGGAAATATGAAAATTGGATGTTTGGGGATAATTTACCATTAACATAAAACGGGGAATTTTGGGTATTGGCATTATAATGGTTATTGCGCGATTGGGATTGATATATGTAATTTGACATGGATCTTGATTTGGCTAGAACTTGTTATAGGTAAATTGGTGTAAACGTGGTATATATGTAATTTTGGGTATAAAACTTGATCTATGTAAATTGAGCATAGCTTTGTAAACATGGTATATGTGTAAATTGGCATAAACTTGGCATACATGTAAAACGACATGAATTGAACAAATGTAAATTTGGTATGAATTGGGCATATGTAAAACTGACATATAATCTAGAACAAGGTTATCACGTAGTCGTCGACTAGTCATCGACTAGTCGTCGGCTAGTCGAGCAGTCGCCTGGAAATATTCCACGGCTGTCGACTTATTGAATTCCACGGTGGTGGGCCAAAATCGAGCCCAGAACATAATTCGAGCCCAAAAATCCTAATTTACCTTAAGTCGACTTCGATTTTCATCAGCTGAAACTTGAAACGAGCGTCGATTGAAAAAAAAACCTAGCTGAAGTCAACTTCGACCTTCCTTCCGTCTTCGATTTTCAACGCTGCTCCTTCCTTTGTCCGTCGCCAGCCCAGGTAGCTTACTCGATTTTGTTTTTTTTTTCTATCGAAGAAAAATCTGAGCAGCAGCAGCTTGTTTTGTTTGAACTGTTTTTAAAGAGCTGCTTTTTACTAACTGTTTTTAATACTGAACCGTTTTTTTTTACTGAATTGTTTTTAATAACTGAATTATTTCAACAGCAGTTTTTTTTTGTTTACTGATTTGTTATTAACTTTTAATTATATTCGCAGCGGTTGAAATGGAGAATAACACGGAAAATACTTGGCATGAGATGGCTAAAGATCCTAAGAGGAAAGCTAAATCAAATGATCTCGGTTGGAAGCATGCATTTTGGCCAAACTTGAGCAATAAAGATGTGGTTAAATGCATTCTTTGCGGGAATGAAAATCATGTCGGCATTAACAGATTCAAGCAACATTTGATTGGCGGTTTTTTGGATATTCATAAATGTCCAAAGACAACTAGAGAGATTGCTAGAGAAATGAGTGATTTTATGGAAAGTAAAAAGAAGAATAAACGGGTGCAACTTGATGATGACGATGATGATGAGGTTCAAGAAATCGAATCCACTGCAGCCTCCAATACTATTCCAAAAAAGAAAAAGAAGACATTTGAATTTCAGAAAGTCCAACCTAAACCTTCTAAATCGGTTGGCTCGATGCTTATGAGGACACCGGAACAAATCATTGAAGATAGACATTCCAAAGGTATGAGTCAAACAACCTTGGAAAGTCGCCTCAAAACGCAAGAAGAGAAAGAAAGAGTTCACATGCACATTGCGAACTTTTTCTACGAGTGTGGAATACCTTTTAATGCTGCCAACTCTAGGAGTTATGAAGTCATGGTTGAGTCCATAGGCCAATATGGACCGGGTTTGAAGCCCCCCACATTTCATGAATTAAGGGTTCCTCTATTAAAAAAGCAAAAGAAGAGACAGAAAAGCAGAAGGAGAAGCATGAAAAATCTTGGAAAATATACGGATGCACGCTTATGTTGGATGGGTGGACGGATAGACGAGGAAGGCACCTTATAAACTTTCTTGCCAATAGTCCGGAAGGTACTTTCTTCTTGGGTTCGGTTAATGCTTCTAGTGAATCACACGATGCATCAATGTTGGATGACTTACTTGGTAGCAAGATCAAGGAAATAGGTGAGAAAAATGTTGTACAAGTTGTGACAGATAATGGTGCAAATTATAAGGCAGCTGGTGAGCTCTTAGAGGCTAGATTTCCTACTTTATTTTGGACTCCATGTGCTACCCATTGTCTTGATTTGATGTTGGAGGACATAGGCAAGTTGTCGGGCTTTAAAAAAACAATTAATCAAGCAAGAAGATGTACTACATTTATTTATAGACATGGGCGTATACTTGATGCATTGAGGGACAAGACTAATGGAAGGGATTTAGTGAGGGCTGGAGCTACGAGGTTTGCCACTACTTTTCTCACATTGCAAAGTTTGTACAGGAATCGGGAGTCGTTGCATTTTTTGTTTTGTGCCGAGGATTGGAATAGGTCTAAGTTAGCAAAACAGAAAACGGCAAGAAAGTTTGTGACACTGTGTTTTCATCACTTTTTTGGAATAGTGTTGAAGAGTGCATTCAAGCATCACAACCTCTTCTTGTGGTGTTACGGATTATTGATGGGGATGAGAGACCCGCTTTGGCAGAGATTGCATATGCTATGGACTTTGCAAAAAATAAGATCAAAGCGTCATTCGAGAAGAAACGAGCATTGTTGAGCAAATTGGTTAAAATCAATTATGATCGTTGGATGAACCAAATGGGAAAACCAATATATGGGGCTGCTTTATTTCTTAATCCGGGTAAATAATTTGATGTTCTAGAAAATGATCTTGCTTATGCCTCTTGGTTAAGAGACGACTTTAATGACGTGCTTGAGAAGATGATCATAGATCGGGGTACGCGGAACAAGATAAGTAATTATGCCGATGACTATAAAAATTCAAGGGAAGCATTTGCAAGAGAGATAGCACTTGACCAAAGAAAGCAAAAAAATCCTCGTGAGTTTCGTATATGTTTAAGTTTGATGCATAGTATTAATGGCACAATTATATCCTCGCAAGTAGTACTAAAACACAATTATATTTATTAATTTATGTTAGTTGATTGGTGGGATGCTTATGGAGGTCGTGCACTTGAGCTTCAATCATTTGCGAAGCATATTGTTGGTCTTTGTTGTTCATCTTCCGGTTGTGAACGCAATTGGAGTACATTTGAGTTTGTAAGTTCCCATATATTTTAAGATATTTATTTTCAAATTTACACTATTTATACTTTAGGTCTAGTTGCATTTTATATTTTTAGATTCATACAAAAAAAAGAGGAATAGATTGGAACATCAACGTTTAAATGACTTGGTTTATGTCCAATACAACCGAAAAATAGAATCAAGATTCAAAAAAAGGCATGAACTTGGAAGGAATTTTGATCCACTTGTACTTGATGACTTCGAATGGAATAATGAGTGGATTAGCAATGAAGAGGATACTTTTTGGAGTGTTGTGGATGAAGCTCAAGGTGCATCACATGCGCTTGAGGGACGCAATCTTCCAAGGAGATATCATGTTGGTTCTAGTAGTGATATGTTGGTCTACACTCGTCGTAACACTAGTTCAACATTTGGATTAGTTGATGAAGAATCCGATGAAGAAGCCATTCCTCTTGATAATGAACAAGTGGAGGATGATTATGGTGTACCATTACCCGATCCAAGCAATGTCAACGTTGAAGGAGATGGAGATGATATTGAGATGGATGATTTTGCTTGAGTTCATACTCATTTTATGATCTATTATGGGTTTTATTTTGTTGTGACTAGGATCTATCATGTTATGTTTGTTGAATTTGAACCTATTATTATGTTATCTTTGTTGAATTTGAACCTATATTATGTTATCTTTATATCTAATTATATTATATATTTAAGTCTAATAAATATATGCATATAAAAGAATTGTCGACTAGTCGGACGACTTGTCGACTAGTCTTCTAGACGGTAGTGGCTCGACTTGGTGTCGTAATAACCTTGATCTAAAACTTGGGCATATGTTAATTATGTAAAATTTGGAGTTGAAACGTATATGATAATTTATGACTTGGTAGAGGTTTAATATGAACGCGCCTAAGTTGGGTTTTGGGTAGTTGGCATGTATTGTAAATAAAAGGCTATAACTTGGCATAACTTTATAGTGAATTATGATAATAATTTAGGAATACGTTTTGGGGGCAAAAACGTGAATTATGAACTTGGTAATTGGCGTATAACTGGAAGTATGAACGTGGTTGAAACATGAACATGAATATGAATATGAACACAAACGTGAACATGGCTAACTTGAGGTTGGGTTGGGTTTGCAGTGTAATTCTACCCGGAACCGCCCGGCATATCCAGTGACTGCAAATAATAAGATCCAATGTGAGAAGTTAGTCATATCGTGCTTAAACCCAAGGTTAGATTGGGTTGTGGTGTAATTCTGCCCGGAACCGCCAGGCATATCCAGTGACCGCAACAACAGGTCTAATGTGAGTGGTTGATGCATCAATAATTAATTAATGCCAATAAACAGACATGCTAAGAATGGAAAGGTTAAGTGATATGACTAGACTAACGACACTTAACCAACGTAGCATGACAAGTGGGTGGGTTAAGTTAACTTGAATTGATTGATGACACTTAACCGATATGACATGAATGGGTGGGTTAACTCATTAACGGCTTGAATATACTTAACCAATTTGACACAATGATTTGGTAGGGTTAAGTCATGAACCGCTTGAATATATTTAACCAATTTGACACAATGATTTGGTAGGGTTAAGTCATGAGCCACTTGAATATATTTAACCAATTTGACACGATGATTTGGTATGTTAAGTCATGAACCGCATGAATATACTTAACCAACTTGTCACATGATTCGTAGGGCTAAGCCATGAACTTGAACGACAACATTTAGCCAATTTGACATGACATATAGGCGGGTTAAGTCACGAACTTGAATGACCACACTTAACAAACTTGACATGCTAGACTGATAAGGGTTAAGTCATGGATTTAAATGACGACACATAACCTGTTGGACAAAAACCCTAGTTACACGGTCCATTTCAGCAGTAACCCACTTAGATGTATCATGGTACCCTGGAACTAGTCAAGGTGGGGCCCGATTACTGGGCTGATTATAAGCGACCAGAACGACGGCTGAGTTGGTGCGCCAATGTAGGTTCAAGCGGACTATGGTCGTGCACGTAGTCCAGAGTTGAAAAAGCAGGCATTGGGCATCAGTAGGTTTACACTATGCGTGCTTGATTCGTGTCGGGGGTTGGCACCCTAGGGCTTGATACACCCTATGGTGGACTCAGCATAGGTTACTACATTCGTGATAGGGCCGTATGACACAGACACCTGAACGAGCTAGGACTTGTAGGGAGACGATCGATTAGTGGATCGTTCCGCTGGACCTAGTAATGGGGCATTTCATGACATTGGGCAAGGGATCATTTTATTGGAAACACATGACACGGGTTGGGATACTAGTACGGGTGTTGCAGAGCAAATAGATATCTTAGAAATATTTTAATGGTGAAGCAGAGAAACCTTGCGAAATTAAACTTAATTTATCTTGAATGGGAACCTTGCGATGTTGTACTTGACAAAAATCATATGATGTTATTCTTAGTTATCGTGCCTGTAGCTTATCTTGTCATCATGCTTATGTTTACTTTCAGTTTATTCGTTCCATGTTATCTTTACCTGTTTTTATGCAGAAAGTCACTAGCACTTAGTCTTTATGATTGACCCGTTTTGTTTCGCCTCTTTTTCTTCCGTTCCCCTCCCCCTAGTTTCGCAGGGTGGGAATACAACTTAGTTCGGATGTTACCAAGCTCCCGGTCTCTTTCATGTATGGCTTGGATCTCTCTTGGCTATGGCTTGCTTTGCTTTATTGGGGAATACTACAATTTTTTTCTTCTTCTTTGTTTTTGAGCAAGACAGATATTTTAGCTATAAAATTGGGTATTGTAAGTCTATGGGCTTTTATTGTGAACAATTATATTTAATAAATGATTTGAAGTACTTCTACTTTACCTCCCGTTGTTTTATATATGTCTGTTTTGTAATATTTTTGTTCAGTACCCATAATGCTCTATTGAAGTTAAGGCATTCCCTTTGTGAGTGATCTTAACGGATGTGGGGTGTTACAAAGCTAAATTGAATATGATGCGCACTAAATGATCGTTGCACCATTGATTGAACAAAAGATTAAATTTCCACATCATGAGATAAAGCTATTCATAACTACTCATTTATATAATGATGTGCTAAACGGGTCATATGTATACATGGTTAGTTCGACCATAGATTCCCAAACACAAAAACCGACATCAAGAAAAGGAGATGTTTTGTAGAATCTCCAAAGCCAGTCAAACAAAATACCACTCAAGTCCGCATAAGACACAGATTCCTCTAAAATTTCATTGAGATTCTCCTTGGAATAACCATCTAAAGATAGTTTAATCTTCATCTCTGAAACGATGATCGCCTTCTTCAAATTCTATTCCAACAAGACATATATACGCAAATACAACAGACAAGTCCACGTAAGATACAGTTATATAACAGAGCCGGATCCAGCACAGACAATAATCCTATTCTAATATCTCGAAGCAATGGATTGGTGCAAATCCAGCTGCCATGACAAATTCCTTAGTCCTAAAGTGGTGAAACCTTTTTGCCCATTCCATTCCAACCAAATGATCTTTCCTTAAGGGTAAGACTTAAATGATATGAGTAAGATCGGATAGTGCAATTAGGTATTATGGACTAAGAAATGATTGGAGAGAATAAATTAGATCTTGAATTACTAGTGAGGCAAGATCTAATGCGTAACTAGCGCAGGAAAAGAGGAGACTAGGTGACGACAAAAAAAGAGAAGAAGGATAAGAATATGGATTCGGCTAAATGAGTAAGGAAGGATGAAAGAAAGAAGTTAAGGGGGTGGTTTGGATGCAACTTTTATAGTTGAGTCCTAGGTCCAAGTTGTACCAAAGCTCGTCAATTAATTGACCATCCTAGTATAGCACTAAGCGGTCAATTACCAAACGTGCTTTGGATAGAGGTTGAACCTTGGCATTATTAGGTCAGATTAAAATATTAATCGTCCCTCATCATCTTTTAAGATTTAACGCGATTCGAAAAACAATTATCCTTATCACGACGATATCAAAGACCATAGTCAAATTCCTATCCAACTCTAAGGATTCATAGTCTCAACAATGATGATGCGACTACACAACGTACGAACAAATTCTAGAAATAAATCAGCCAGAAATCCGTAATATAAATTAAAACAGATTTTCTCCTTACCTAGCTGACAATAAACAGATGATTCACGAAATCAAATACTCCAAAAAATCAAGATGAAGGATTTTCGTATTTTTTATAAATTAATGGTTTCGTATTTATAAACCCAATTTATTATTACTATTCATATTCTAGTTTATATTTTAAACTGAAAAACCTTTTTTGTGTTCAAAAATGCTGGAGCTTTAAAATGTTAAGGATTAATTGTGGTAATTTTAATAAATTAACCAACATATATAGGGATAGGGATACTGAAAATCACAAGGAATGGATATTTATTATTCTTAAGTTTAGTGGCATATTCCGTGTCATTTCTACCTCCACTCCAACCAATCAGATTATATTTATTAAAATTATACAATAGCCCTATAATTTTGAAACAGGAATAGATTAAAATTTTAATAACCATTTCTTTGTAAAACTAGGCCTTTACAAAACAATTTTTCACAACCGTATTTAAAAACTCATTTTTATTTTCTAAATAGTTTTAAAAATAAAATTTCCTTGAATACAATGCCAAGAACTAAATTGAATATTTCAACAAAGGTAGATTTCAGAAATCCAATGAAGTAACAAATTGATATACCTTATAATTATATTTCCGAAATGGATACGACATACTAATGTGAACTTTTCTCTTTTCAGATAAGGAAATGGTCTTAACCGGAATTACCAACAAAACTAAAAACCAGAAATCACGACTATCTCGATTGTAGCTAGATTTTTTGTCCAGTCTCCAGATTTGAGTCAACGAAATTCACCATATGTCGTCCTCATGCTCTTCACGACGAGATTGCCAACATACCGTGGGGTAAGATAGAATTTGCTAGAAACACGAAGTCAACATATTTCAATTCTTAGTCACTTAACGCCCATTTTTATTATTAGGCCCATAACTAATTCATCGTCGAAATAAATTCAAGTCAAGTAAGACAGAAGAAGAAAACAGAAAAGAAAATCAATTTACGTTCTCTCACGTGTCCTAGTTTAACTAATTCCTCTGATTGCTTAACCTAAGTTATGATACCAAATGTAAGGCCCCATACTTTATGCACCTAAATTTTGACAAAAATCAAAACACAAAAACATCGTAGCATGGAGCATGTAAATCTGGCACCTGCAATAAATGAGCGTGAGCATAATCAAAGTACGATAAGATAACTCACAATGGAAACAAAAGAGGATAAACTAGTATTAATCAAGTGACTACCTTTTACAAAGTTAGTCACTTTGTCAATACCGAGCATGAGAGAGACTGAAAGCCAAACTTAAACACCTTTGAGAACCCGACCTTCTCTAGAAAACCTAGGGGTTGTGATGTGGAGGGGAGCTAGAACAACAAAATTCTGGTGAACAGGCGATGTGTAACACAGATTATAATATACTGATGTATCCTGTTTGGTTCAACCCAAGATGTTTGCCTATCAAGGTTAGTGATTCTAAACTAGCCTTATAGATTTTTACGCCCGACCCAACTACTCTTCCCAAAGTAGTATTCCCAGAGTGTAGTACGAGATAGAACGTTTACACATGTATTTGTTAAGCCTTTAAACTAGAACATGACCGATTATTTAATCGAGAGTGGGCCCCTAATTACGATGTTTTTATATATGTATACATCCTCATTCATTATCTTTATTATTTAATGCCTTACTATCAACGATAGATAGGGTGGATTCTCCCTGATCGCTTAAGACCCTAGGCGGACCTATTAGTCAATTATTAACCCTCGATAATATACTCAACATTAATATAAATTAGAGGACACTAGCTACGGGCCCTACTAGTTAAGGCTTTCGTCATTCATGCATATACCCTTGCCCCATGTAAGGTGATAGCTGGTATTTTATCGTTCTCTATACCATTTACCTGACCTTATTGGATTACCTCCTTAATCGCTTATTACTTCCTGTAGGATAGGTAGCATATCTAACATTTTAAGTTTCCAGGTTTGGGCATGCAACACTCACACATGTCGTTTAATACCCCTAAACTGGAAGACCTACTCCTAGGTGGACTCTTTAACCAAAGCCACTTAAGACCCAAGAAAGAAAACTATACGCGAAGGTTATTGGATTCATACCCTATGTGCCTTGAGCACCTTTTGCCTATTGGGATAAATTAGGCTATGTTATTAAGTTATTCCCGTTAAGTCCCTCTACACGGAAATGCTATATGTATACAACTCATTATCGTCACGGGTTCAAATAGTAATAATATTTTACATTATTAACCTAATAAGTCCAACTATGTTCTATATTTTAAGCTCTGTATTTATTAACATAAGTAAGGAAGGTTGTATCCCCTTTTTCCCTAGGGTATTTAATAGTTTTATTCTCTAATTTGGGCTTAGTATTTAAACGACAATTAATATCCATTAACCCCTTTTTGACACCCTTTTTCTTTTGTTTCTATTTTTATTGCCATTTATGACCATAACAGTCATATTTTCCCCAGGAAGCTATTTATTAATTCCAAGGTATCTATTTGTTGTGCCCCAACAGGAAATTACTTTATTTATTTATTTATTGGTTGACTATTATATGTATCTATATTCATGCACCAGGCCTCTCACATTAAGTTGACTACTTGTGGATGCTGGATTTTCCCGTCGGTTTCGGCCAGACTTCTTCCATAAGATGAACATAACCTCGTGCCTTTGTACCTTTACATTTATGCATTAGACCCCTTACATTAAGCTGACTACCTACAGTTGCTGGATTTTCCAGTCGGTTCTGGGAAGGCTTATACCACAAGTTGAGCTTAACCTCATGTCTAAATGTGGTTATAATTCAAATTTCCTAATTCGGTGTGTACAACATTTACTAATTAATTTACGAATTGTAACCATTATCCTATTATCTTTACTTTGCCCAACCAACATTGGTTACAACTGTTAATTATTTACGACCTTATTTATAGTAATCAATTACAGTAATTGCTACAATAGGTCACCATAAATATATTCATTAAGTATCCAATATAATTTACATGTATGTAAATGAATACAGTTCAACATTTCAAACCTTCAAATATTTAATACAATGTATAATTTACTGTTTTACGCCGATTTTGATGGATAATATGTATATATTTATATTTTATGTTCATGTGCGGTCAACGTAGTTATTATATTTTATTATTATTTTTATTCTTAACTGATTTGTTTTAATTGACAATCAAACATTCCTTTTTACATTCAATATTGTCAAAAGGTTTCAAATCTTACAAAAAGATCGTTAGCCGTTACCATTGTAAATTATGCCTAAATTATAGAATTAACATATTTCTAAATCACAAGAAATATATGAAAATATATAATTTGGAATACTTGATGCAAAGTATGCATAGATATCTAAATTTATATCTATATGTACATTTGTACCACTTTTACCTTTTTGATCTTTTTATCATACCTCTTGTGAATTCAAAAATACCTTTTTATTCAAAAGGAGGAAAACAACATGTTTACAATAATTAAGAGACGACCTAAACTCACCCTTATAGGAAAACCCGGATTGAATTAAGAACATGACAAATTAGAATACAAACAACAGAACATTTCATTACTTATTGCAATAATACATCAGAGTACAAAAATATATCAGAGTATGAATAAATATTGTACAGAAAAATATCAGAGATTTAAAATACAAAGCAGCGGAAATAAAATGTATAAATACAATGCGTAGCGGAAAATACAACAACTAGCACAACTGAAAGAGATACGGATACAAAGCTTTCCAAATATAGCTCCAGCTGTAATCCAGGATCCTGGGAAAAGAAATATCTGCGAAAACCAAAACTGCTAGCTGTCCGTGTGGAAAATATGGGCATCCAGAGTTTAGGTTTAAATAATAAACTCTGAGTTAGTCATGGTACTGGTGTGGGAACTAAAACAATTATTAAAACTTTACTTCAAAATATGGTAAATCAAGGAACCATGCCGTATAACATGGAATGGGTTTACCCTCAAGAATAAAACAAACAGCGCAACGCTAAATAAAGAAAAATGAAGCTATTATAAGACTCATGTCCCATCACACAATGCAACGCAAGCCGGAGGATAGAGATTTTACATTATAATAGCAAAATATGCTTGGTACGTCTTAAAACAAATCTTTTATTATTACTATAAGTGAAGAAATTGACTTCAAATATAAATGTATCAATCATAGACAGCATGAGCGCCCCATCCCACTATATCGCCACATATAGGTTTACAACTAAAACCGCAAAATGTCATATTGGAAGTTTAGATTTCCATACTGATGGCTCCTGATTCGAAAGATCTATCGCGTAGTGCAATACCTAACAGCTTACGTCCCGTGCATGAGAAAACGCCGTAATGCACATCCGCACTATATCTAGGAAATAAGTTACCATGGCTTACGTCAAAGCATTGGAAAACACCACTAACTCTGTCAATCTGGGAATCGGGGGGTGTGCCCTATCCCTAATAGTGTTGGGCGACCACACCCAATATACCCTCGATCGAGCGAATCCATGACAACCGGTGGGATGTTTATCATCATCTCTAAAGTATATTGATCTAACCATCAGTTTACCACTATACCGGTGTTTGAGGCTAGCAAATTAATGTTACACAAAGCTGTGCTATATAAAGCTGTGCTTTGATCATCATCCACCAAACTTTTCTTTTCAACAAAAGTTTGGATCACTGCATGCCACACTGTCAATCCATACCGTACCACTGATTTCTACTGATATATAACCTTTGAGATCGTACATATCAAAGAAGGGTGTTATGCAAGAGAATAAAATCTCCGCCACCAAACAGATATATATTTAGCAGAAATCAATGAATGCAGTATAGACGTCATACATACCATCCATTTACAAGATCGTTCTGGGTCTAAACGAAACTGAAGGAACCTTATTCCTCGTCCTGTATGTCCAATACAGGAGAGAGGCCCTCGCATATTCGTACAATCAACAAGTACGTCCGGACGGCTACCACTGTAGCCCTTTCAAGGTAGCTACACCAATCATGGGCATTAGTAGCAACCCATCCATTAGATGTGAAGATTGTCGGTTTTGCACCGTCTTCAATCTCTTTGACTTTTCGTCGTATCAATTATTCAGAATGGGATGAACCCGGTCTTTCGGAATAGCTCGTGTATCTTATAATCAAGTGCTATAACAACACATCATATGCCTCATTCCAATCAAGAATATTCTTTTCACAATTTAAACCAAATTAAGGTTATCCAAGCTAGTCAGGATTAGCGCACCTTACCGAAGTAATCATTTGTTTTATTTCCCAACGCCAACCTATTCATCCCATGGAGCAAAACTAGTAGTGCTCCATATCTAACACCATGGTGTTATCGATAAAATTAATTATCATTTCAAGTTTAAATCTAATTAAAGATTTAACAATCGCCTAGAGTAAAACTGGTGATACTCCATTCTCGATCATTTTCCCAAATTTTATAATTTAAATTATCACATTCACATCTCAATCTAATTAAAGATTCATTAAGACACCACTTAGTTTTAATCTTCCCAGAAATCATTACTAATAATTATTTAACTTTGGGAAGTCAAACATGTTGCATTGACAGTCTACACCGTACCACTGATTTCTGCCACTATATAACCTCTCAGTTCGTACGTCTCAGAGAAGGGTGTTAAGCAAGAGAATAAATTCTCCGCCACCAAACAGATATATATTTAGAAGAGATCAACAAATACAGTTCAAAATACAATGTCAAACATGAAATATTGTCTTTAACTGGGTTAAAGAACCAGTGTCATTTAAAACACGGTTCACGATAAGCCCAAAATCACATTCCATTAACCATGGAATCTTCACGGAAAACAAATCAATATATATAATCAATATCAATTTCTGTATCTGACTAATAATATAAATGGAATAAAGACAAAGCCTTTTAAATTCCATATATATTAACAGTCTTCCTCCACAGAAACTCACTTCGATTATTATCAAATCGAATTCCATTCAATTCCAATTTTAATATACTAAATTGGAAATATTTACTTTTGGAAAATTTCCATTAAATCTTAATAAAAAGATTTATAAATTCCAAATCATATCTTCGCTGTTAATTGAGTTAAAGTACAAGTGTTATTTAAAACACCGTTCACGATAAACCCAAAAATTCAATTCTTTTATTCAATACTTTTATTCAATTCCAATTAAATATTAATTAATTGGAAAACTTCACTAAATCTTAATTTAAAGATTTATTCTTTTCTCAACTGGGTTTAAGAATAGGGTTAATAAAGACAACATTCACGACAAACCCAAAATCCAATTTGATATTAAATACAAGGCTCTGAATAGAAATTATATCTGCTTATATTCAACATCAAATTTTGAGACCAACCAATATCGTATTGGGAATAACAATATATATATTCCAAATTCCTCAACAATATCCGTATAATCATGGAATCTAGTATCGAAATATTTCAAAGATTATTTCTATTTCAAATCCATTCCAATTTATTCGCTGGAAAATTCTGGTTATTTTAAAACCATTTTCAAATCCAATTTATTTATTTCTAAAAATAATTGGATTATTATTCTAGTTATTAACTAATTCATTTCGATAAATATATATTTATCTTTTTAATACTGTAATTTTCATCTAAAATCTTTCCAAATCATATACTATGATTTAACATAATTTTTCCATATTTTTAATAATTTTAATATTGCACGTACCGTCGGTTTCCAATAACGGCCATCGAACTACATCCATAGATACCTTTTCTAAAACTGATTTGGACATATATCAAAATCCAACTGTTATATTTCAAATCTCTTATATTCATTGGAAAGCTCTTTTCGATACGAACCCAATGGTTCTGGCTTTAGAAGAATCCGATGGTCGGATCTCCCGTTACGTCCATTTGAAGTTAATGGTCGAAATTCGCGAACGGTCGCTGCACGGCGTGTTCTATTCAGTCCATTCATATATATATATATATATATATATATATATATATATATATATATATATCATCAATTTCTATTTAAAACGAACTTTATAAATCATTTTAAAAGCGATTTTCGCTTACATTTCAAATTTTAAATCAAAACAAAATATTCCTTTATAAATTCGTTTTAAATTCATTTTAAAATGATTTCCACTTCATTTCAATTTTAAATCCAAACTGAATATTCCTTTATAAATTCATTTTAAACTCATTTTAAAACGATTTCAATTTCATTTTCAAGTCTAAATAAAAATTGAATATTCCATTATAAATTCGTTTTAAATTCATTTTAAAGCGATTTCATTTTCAAATTTAAATCAAAATTTAATATCCCTTATCATTATACTATTAAAACGATAATATTTTCAAAATATCAGATTTTGAAATCACTTTTCGGTATCCTTTATAAAATGAATAAAATCGATAGGAAATCTCGTTCATGTTAAAATGGCATTTAAATACTTAACGGCTTCACTTTTCAATATTCACTGAATATTATTTTAAAATATTCATTAATTCTGAACTGGAATCAGACTCAATCAATTACCATATAATTCAGTTATATGGATTTCATACATCATGTTTATACAACAATAATGATAAACAATCATTAAAAATTCAAACAACATCCAGAGTGCATTTTACAACTGTATAAGCATTAAAATAAATAACGCTTATACAGTCTGTCAACCCATCGATTGACGTACCACTAATTATTGGGATCGGTGTATGCAGAATATTATCCTAATACCCGTGCGGGGTTTTCAAACAACAAATACTGTTTTTTATTATTTGTGCAGTTGGACGATGTGTAAAAATTATCGTCCCAATCAATATCAGTAAAATGGGTGTACATAAACAAACCGTCCGATTTGTAAATGAACATTTATTTTATTTTCATTTCGTGATAATTTTTATATACAGTTTATATAAATAATTTTTATATACAACAATATCAATACATGACAATCCAATCACAATCCAAACAAACAATCAACTGGTTTGTACAAAAAATATTGTCAGAGGCTTCGAAGCCCCGTATGCATCCTAATATATATTAACTGTGAAATAATTTGAGTGAGAGAGAGTTCTCACTGTCGGTTTCCACTCCGTCACTTTCTAATTCTGATTTTTATTTCTGTACAGTTTAGATATGAATTTGCCCCAAATTCTTATTTACTCTGTTTCAATTCTGATTTGTTCTGAAATGCAGTATTCGACAAGAGGAACCCAACGAACCCTTGTTTGCTGAATTCTGATAACGTACAAAGAAGTTATTAATTTTACAAGCTTGTATACATTAAAACATCATTAACTTACAATAATATAATTAATTATTTATTCTCTTGGGAGCACAAAGTTTTGGTCTGACCATGAACTTCCCAAAATGCAATTTCATAAGAATCTGCATGAATATTGGGACATACCTTTTGAGCGCATTGATCATTTTCAATTAAATCATAAATCATGCATTCATTAATAGAATTAACTCATAAAGATTTTTGGTTATTAATTAATAGAATTATGGTAGGATGATGCATTCTCTATATGGAAAAAACAATGCATTAACTAATAGAATTATGGTAGGATGATTTAATTTGTAAAACACTGCATTCCTCCTTTTTAGTCTAATTGCATTTGATTTGTATAATTACTATATATGGCCTATGTCATTTAAATATAACTGGTAGAGTATGTAGCATAAAATTTATCATATATAAAGTAATCCAATTTTCATAACAGTAAATTAGCGAAATAGTGCACTGTCGAAATAGTATATATTTTATCTCATTCCTAAAATGCACTGTCGAAATAGCATAATAAGTCATTTCGAAAAAAAAGCCTAATAAATAGCATCTGTGAATACACAGCAACTTCCGTATTTGAATGGTTCCAAAATTCTCAAAGCTATTATTTGATCTATCACCCGGATTTGCGTTCAATTTAGACCGGGTTTGTAGGCAATTATTTGATGTTCCAGAGAATACCATGTTACCAATAAATACCAGTTGCTTTACCTCTTGCTTTTATATCAACGCCACTTTTCTTTACAAATCTCTCCTTCCTCGGATCTATTTCTTTCTTCTTGCACATTTTTTATGCTACTTTTGAAAGCCTGACAATTAAATTGGTCCAACTGAGCAACCTCTAAGTCACCTTTGCATATAACATGCAGGTATGATTTTATTTTTACAACATGAATTAATCGCTGAGTTCTATAATCACAAAGTTATGAGCAATTTTATATCAGGTGATTCTTTTCCTTCCAAATAGTTTCTCATTCAGCAAGCTCAGGGAAATGATACTTTGCACCGATGGATTTGCGCCCAATCTATCGGCTATGCATGTTTGCTATTCTATTTTATATAATCCGCTGGAACAATTCAATCATTACTTTATAAATTTATTCATCTCATTTTGTTAATTCCACCTTTGATATAACACGCTTTGCCCAATTCTTCTAGACGGAAGTCAGAACTTTTTTAAAAAATTTCGACAGGTTCAATTTTTTTTTTTTTTTTGATATAATGAGCTATCCCTTTTGATCCCACCGTCGATACTCTATTCTTTGGAACAACAGTGAAACAATGTAAGTCAATTACAGTATTTAGAGTCAGATGTATACTTCAAACCATATATAATATATATAGATATCGTCGTCGTTTGTGTGTTTCAGATTTTACATGGCTGATTCAATATGTTGTTCACAGCTCTAAAATGGGAGATATAGTATCCTTGCAATCCAATGTCGGTTTATGCAACTATATGGGATGGATCGATATGAGAGATGCATGTGGTTTTCATCTCTTCTCTATGAAAAAAAAAGATGGAAATAACTTATTTAGAAGTTTGTATATTTGAGCTGTCCAACGTCTATCCCCAGAAGTGTTTCAAATAGGAAAAATTGTTTTATTTTTGGAAAAAACTGTTTATATAATTATTGTTCAACAAGAAAAATATATATTTTTATACACTGCTTTAAGAAGAAAACTCATTAAAAATGAAATAGACCTCAATGTTACAAATTGTATTATATTTAAAACTTCACTTTTGTTTATGCCATTTATATGTCAATTTACTATTTAGTGATTTCTATATTTTTCTTTCTAGTGACAATATAATTCACATTCAAATAAATACATAAAATAAACAAACATTTTAGAAATAATAATCCAAGCGCGGAGCATGTGTAACGACCCAGAAAATCTGAACCAATTTAAATTTTTTAAATTGGCTAAAATAATGGATTTTAAATATTTAAAATAAATATTTTAAATAATAGCAATGAAAATGGAGTTTGAATCGACAATTGAAAATGAATATAATTAATTATAATTATAAACAAGGCCTGAAATGGCGCTGCAGTTTCAAAAATTGAGTTCAAACTTTGTCGGACTGTACCGGGTGCAAAACAAAACGGATTTTAGTGAAACCAAAAATATTTAAATCTGTTAGTGAATACCTTTCTAACGAATCTGAAAAATCGAATTTTCATAACGGAAAGCAAAAGTTATGACCAAATGAATTTTCAGAAAGGTCACTATGGAATTTATATAGCCCGAGAAATTGGCCATTTTGCAAACAACCTCGGAATTCGACGAAACCACTTTTGATGGATCCAGGATGTGAAGTTATTGCTAGGTTTCAAATTTCATAATTTTTGAAGCTAGTATGTGAGCGTGGCAAAGGAGAACGTGTTTTGGTCAATTACAGTTAAATTGGATCGACCAGAAAGGGGCCTTTTTGTAAACGGTCTCAGAATTCGACGAAACTAGTTTTGTTGGGACCGTATCGTCAAAACATAGCTAGATTTCATTTTTTGGAATTTTTCGAATCAGTTTGTGGCCCTGGCAAATTGAAATGTATGTTCAAGTTGAATATTGAATGTAATATATTTTAATTTGAAGGAAAACTGATTAAAACAGTCGAATGAGCCTACGAAACATATCCCATTGTGTTCGGAATGGGGGTAAAACGCTAGGGACGACAGTCGTTGGGTTTTGATTGGTGGTCGTGTCAGAAAACCCCTTTAAAACTCCACCGGCCAATCAGAATTTTTTTTTTAAAAAAAAGAGAAAACCCCTCGTTTCTCTCTCCCCGACGAACGACGGAAATATGTTCTTCCCTTCCCTCCTCTATTCCACTCAATCCACTCAAAATTAGGCCTCCATTCTGTTGGGGATTTTGTAGAGCTCGTTAAGATATTCAAATCCATGGCAGGTTTGGATTTTTTCGTCGCCTGAATCGCTCGAATCGACGTCAGGAAGTTTCGAACTTCCAACAGCCGCCGCCATCGCCTGGCGCCACCGAGTGGGCCCCCACCATCGCACGCAGACGCGCGTCTCCCCCCCTTCGTCGCTGCATCGACCGATCCTCCTATCGATTCACGGTTTGATCGAAAATTGCAAACCTAGTTTTGAACCTTTCAGCTAAGGTACGACTTATTTTATTTTCAACTGTTTTAACACCTTTAAACCGTTGCAAACTTTGAAAAATCATATCTTTTTTGTTTCTTGTCGAAATTCGATGAAACAGGAAACATCGAGACCATGTGGACGTCTTCTTCATTCTAGAAGAGACCGCATATTTTTCTGAGCCTTCTGCTATTTTTGGTGGAGTGGAACCCAAAGTGAGATTTCTAATAAACAATATGGAAAACAATGACGTATAAATTATATAGTCGATGTGTGAGTTATATAAGCGTTGTACACCTCTTGTATAAGCATTGTATAAGTTGTATGTTCGATGTATAAGTTATATATGCGTTGTAAAAATTATATATGTGTTGAAATAGAAGTGAATTGCTATATATAAATATATAAATATAAATATATATATATATACGCCCCTCGTCCACAAACCATGGACGATATTTATTGGTTGTGATTGGTGTGAAAATTGATTGATAGCGAATAGTTGTTTGGGATTGTTTGTGGTTGATATTGATTGATTGTGGTTGAAAAATACCCATTTGTGGTTGAGAAATATTTGGTTCAAACCACATAGGATTAGTTTGTGGAAATGAAATAAATATATACATGCCGCCTGCGTGCGAACTAGATGCATGATCCCCATTGTCAAAAACCACGAGGTTTTAAGGTAGAGCGAGGAGCCGTACTAGGGACGGTCCCGGTTTTAACTACCCTGCCATTATGCTGCCGAAATTTTGAATAATGTTCATGTGTTTGAATTATTTTCATTTTTTGAAACTATATTTATTCGTTGAATAGAAAACCTTCATGTGTTGAATCGATATTCATTCGTTGGATTGAAATTCATATGTTGAATGGTATTCGTGTTTTAAATATAAAAATCACATTTTTATCTATATATATAAACTATAGAATGGTATTCATATTTTGAAATAAATTGTTTCATAATAAAATCACCTTTTATCAACTATATGGACTATGTAAAATAATCTCGTTTTAAAAGAAATTGTTTTATAATAAAAATCCTATTTTTATCACCTATATAAACCATATAAAATAATAGTGTTTTGAAATGAATTGTTTTACAATAAAAATCACATTTTTATTATATACATGAATTGTTGAATTGTGAAGTGTTAAAAATAGCCACTCGTTCAAATAAATATGCATGAGTTGAAATATTCCTTAATTAGCTAATGATATGATTTTTGCCTATGCATGCAACATTAGAATGAATGGTGCTTTTAAACCAAATGGAATCAAACATGAAGTTGAATGGAAAATGATAAGTGATAAGAACTGTATATTTGTACATGCATATTTATTTGAACAAGTTATAGCAAAGGGGCTAGAGAAGAGGAATAAAATTTTGTGCCCGACAAATAGGTACACATTTACTGTTTTGTTTGGGTGATGATTTTATGAGCCTGTTGGCAAGTCGCTTGGCTTTTTCCTTTTCTTTTTGACATGAGACGCCCGTGTGGCTATTTGGGAATTTTCCCAGCCCCTCCCGTACAAAGGAGGTTATGGCGAAATTTTCCAAAATTTAAAGGCGTTAGTAAAATATTAGAAGTGGAAATAATATAGGAATTTTTGAATGAACTATATTTATATAATTATATAAATATAAATAAAATTAAAACGAAATGTGGCTATGTAGTTCGTATTTTGAAACCGTGACTTCAAACGATTGTACCGGGAGATCCGACCATCAGATTTTCCTGAAATCGCAACCGTTGGGTTCGCTTTGGAAAAATCTTTCCAACGGCACCAACTTTGTAAAGATCCAACGGTTAGATTTTCAGATATGTGTAAATCAAATCTGAAGAAAAACAGCGCCAGAATCGATTATATATATATATAATTATATTTAATCGAATAACGACGCTGCAGTTCGTATTTTGAAATCGAAACTTCAAACGATTATACCGAGAGATCCGACCGTCGGAATTTCCAGAAACTGGAACCGTTGGATTCGTTTTGAAAAGATCTTTCTAATGATGTAAATTTTGTGAAGATCCAACGGTTAGATTTTCAGATATGTGTAAATCAAATCTGAAGAAAAACAGCGCCACGGTCGCGTTATGGCCCGAAGCGTCGTTTTTGAATATACTGGCTATTTTAAAATAAATAAAAAAATCGATAAATCGTTATAAAATATTATAAACAATATGGATGTGATTTAAAAATTAACTGAAGGTTGGCTAAGTTGAAAGGTTTCCTGGGTGTTGATCTGATGTTGGTTTCGGCCTTCAGGGTTAATATTTGGGAAATCGTTCTCTTACTGATTGACGGTTAGTGACTAATGAATTGAAATGATGCGTGTATATGTTAGTATTGCACTTGTTTATTATATACGCGAGTTGCTCAGAAAGGCCGGGTTTATCCCATTCTGAATAACTAAATCGACGATAAGTAACCGAAGATGAAGACGATGGTCGAAGACCGGAGATCTTCACCTCGTTTGGATGGTAATCGAGGTCCTGATTGGGAGGCATCCCGAAATATGGATACTGAGTGGTGATCGTCCAGACGTACATGGTGATCGATGGGTTTGCGAGGTATTAAGTGCCCCCGGTTTCGTTCAGACCCAGAACGGACTTGTAAATGGACTGTGTGTCTGACATTGGATTTTATTCTGTGTTGATTGATCTCTATTAAATATACATTTGTTTGGCGGTGGAGAATTTATTCTTTTGCTTAACGCCCTTCTCTGAAACGTACGAGCTCAGAGGTTGTATATCGATGGACATCAGTCGCATGGCATGAATTGCTAATGTGGCATGCCTAAGTGGCAAATGATCAGGGCTTCTGTTGAAAAGCAAAGTCTTGTGGTGATGATCAAAGCACCGCCTGTGTGGCATAGCTTTGTGTATAACGTGAATTCGCTAGCCTCACACCCCGGTATGAACCAGAAACGGGAGAAGGACCTCAGGGAGGGCATGCGTTTCTTTCTAGCTAGGGTGGTGTCAGTGACCTACCAGCCCTGACATTTATATACTTTTCACATGTGTGGTTGTTGCTGTTGCGAGGCGCCTCGGTTAGATCGGACGATCCGGGTCCGACGGAGCCATTCGTTGGCTCATTTACACCCCAAAGGGTGGGGAAACGCAGTGTTCAGGAATTTTAATCCACATCGGTGGACCGGCCCTGACGATCCAAGGGTCGATGCGCTCTGACCCTGTGGCTCGGGCTAGAAAGTCACGAAGTCGGTAAGGACTATCTTTTGCCTTGGTTCATGACGGAAATCCAATTTCCAAATACGTGACTGTGCGGTTTTGATTGCATATATATATATGGCGACATGATATATGGTACCCATGCCGTCTATGATTGATAGTTATGATTTGAAATTTTTCTCAAAATATATAAACACTAGCAATAATATCAAATGCCTTTGTTTTATTCGTATCAAGCATATTTTGGCCGTTATAAGGTAAAAACTCTATCCTCCGGTTTGCGTTGCATTGTGTGATGGGAACTATGTCTTATAATGGCTTCATTTTTTATAAAAAGCATTGCGATGTTTAAAAGAATGTTTTGTTTTAAAGCACTGGTAATCCAATGGAGTAAACCCATTCCACGAAAGTGGCGTGGTCCTTTGATTAGCCATATTATAAATGTGTTGAGTAGATTTCTCATACCAGACCCATGACTGACTCTTAGTTTGTTTCACTTTCAAACTCGGGTGCCCCTTTTTCTACACGGGCAGCCTTGTATCCAGGTTTAGCTGGCTTTCTCTGGATAGCTGGAACTGAAGATGGATTCTATCATTTATCTCTTTTTATGCTGTTCAGCTCCTATTGTACATATTTTGTTTGTTTCCGCTGTAGACATATATGTATAGTTGAACTGTATTTGTACTTAGTAAGATCCTGTATACTGTGTAACTCTGATGATTACTCTTATCCAGTATATTCTATTGTTAATTATCTGGTGTATTTATTTAATTTTGTTCTGCTATTATCTGTTTCTGTGTTATATTCCAAGGATTTCCCTTGCCTCCATCAGAACGGGGTTTGGGGTCGTCTCTCGTGGTATCAGAGCTTTGGTTAAGCTTAGTTCTGGAATATAACATTTGAACGAACTTGTCAGAAATTGAACTAGTAGTGTTCTAGGATGGGTAACTCTATACAAATAGGATCAGTAATATCCTAGTATGAGTAAAGCAGAATGGAATACACCCCAGTAGACACGTTTACATTGAAGTATTTGTCTCTATATTTTGAAATACCTTTTCTGTGACCTGACACTTGATCTGCCATTTGCAGAAGTGCTAGAAAAATGAGTGTCAGAAACAGGAGAAATGCAGAACCCGATCTAGAGGCTCTATTAAAGAGATATCGAAATCTGAACGGAGAACAATTCTCGGGCAATGAATCTATTATTCAAACTCAAGCTTGGGTGAGCTCTGCAGAAAGAATATTTCAGCGTTTCCAGCTGAGAGACGACCAGAAAAGATTAGTAGCATCTTGGGCGCTCAATGGAGAAGCTTTAATATGGTGGGAAACAATCATAAAAGATAATCCAGAAGGTGATATCACCTGGGTTAGATTCAAAGAGATTTTCCTAGGAAGATTTACTCCTCCTGAAGCGACGGAGCGATTGTGTGATGAATTTTCTTATCTGATACAAGGTGATATGACCATCCCAGAATATCATAAGAAATTCAACGAACTTTCTCACTTTGCTCCTCATCTGATTCAAGATCCAAAGAGGAAAAATTTGAGATTTATTCATGGCCTGCTAAGGAGATATCAGAATAGTGTAATGAGGAATGTAAAGCTTCCTTTCTCTGAAATGATTTATATGGCTTATCAGTATGAAGATCTCCATAAGAAAGGAATGTTGTGTGACGAAGAAGAAGTCTGTTGTAGTGACAAAGAAGAGTCGGAAACAGATATTCCTGAAGCCAGTACGAGGTCTGAGGTCAGTGAGAAGCCCAGTGCTAAGAGAAAAAGGGCTAAGTCTGGGAAAGAACTAGTAACAACTGCTATTTGCTCTAACTGCAATAAGAAAGGACATTTGTCGATAAGTTGCAGATCTTTAAAGAAACCAAGAAAAGAGGGATATAGGGCAAATCGAAAGCAAAAAAAAGAAAAGGTTCAAAACTGACGGGGAGTTCCAAGAGAATAGAGAGTGCAAACAGTGCCACGAGGCTGGTCATCTTGCAAAGGATTGCCCGCTGTTAAACAAGCCTGAAATAATTCAAGTAAATGAAGTAGCAGAAACTTCTGAGCTCTCAGCTAGTCAAGAAAGGGCCGATGTTTTAGAAGGCACGCTAACGGTCAAAAACATTCCAGTCAAAGTACTGTTTGACACAGGCGCGTCACGAAGCTTCATTGCCAAAGATGCAACTAAGAAACTGGATTTGAATTTGAATAAGCTGCCGACAAAGTCGATTTTATTAAGAAACGATTATTGGCCGCTCAAAGCCGACAAAAGAGCTACGCTGATAGGAGAAGAAGGGATATATCATTTGCTGTGGGTGACTATGTATATTTAAATGTATCGCTGATGAGAGGAGTTATCCGGTTCGGTAAAACTGGAAAGTTGGCGCCCAAATTCATTGGTCCGTTTCCTATTCTGGAACGGATCGGGACTCTCGGTTATAGGGTTAAATTGCCAGATTGGTTGCATGCAGTTCATGATGTATTTCACATATCTCAACTTCGAAAGCACGTTCATGATCCAAACTTGATCGTCGAAGAAGCAGCTTAGCAGGATATTGAAATTACTCCAGAACTAGCTGTGAGAAGAGAGCCGCTAAAGATTATCGGCAAAGAAACCAAAGAGCTGAGGAACAAGAAGGTTCACTTAGTTAAAGTGCAATGGAGTGGAGATCCGCGAGATTGTACTTGGGAAACTGAGGAGAGCATTCAGAAAGCTTATCCTAGATGCCGAGTGGATATCTCTGATTGACTCTGGTGCAAGGTACATTTACCCTACTTTGCATTACCATTTAATTCTCTACACTATTGTTATTTTCTTTCCATGGATGTGCACTTTTAAATTCTATAGTCTGAATGATTTAAAAAAAAAAGAGTATAGAAATTGATTAGTATATTTTTGAAAAGTTGAAAACAATTGGATTGGTTGTTGTGTTGTGTGATTGTAGATTTATCAAACCACTTTCGACTTTGTTCCTTTTCGGGGATGAAAAGTTTTAAGTGGGGGAGATTGTAACGACCCAGAAAATCTGAACCAATTTAAAAAATTTAAATTGGCTAAAATAATGGATTTTAAATATTTAAAATAAGTATTTTAAATAATAGCAATGAAAACGGAGTTTGAATCGACAATTGAAAACGAATATAATTAATTATAATTATAAACAAGGCCTGAAATGGCGCTGCAGTTTCAAAAATTGAATTCAAACTTTGTCGGACTGTACCAGGTTCAAAACAAAACGGATTTTAGTGAAACCAAAAATATTTAAATCTATTAGTGAATACCTTTCTAACGAATCTGAAAAATCGAATTTTCATAACGGAAAGCAAAAGTTATGGCCAAATGAATTTTCAGAAAGGTCGCTATGGAATTTATATAGCCCGAGAAATTGGCTATTTTGCAAACAACCTCGGAATTCGACGAAACCACTTTTGTTGGATCCGGGATGTGAAGTTATTGCTAGGTTTCAAATTTCATAATTGTTGAAGCTAGTATGTGAGCGTGGCAAAGGAAAATGTGTTTTGGTCAATTATAGTTAAATTGGATCGACCAGAAATGGGCCTTTTTGCAAACGGTCTCAGAATTCGACGAAACTAGTTTTGTTAGGACCGTATCGTCAAAACATAGCTAGATTTATTTTTCTGAAATTTTTCGATTCAGTTTGTGGCCTTGGCAAATTGAAATGTACGTTCAAGTTGAATATTGAATGTAATATATTTTAATTTGAAGGAAAACTGACTGAAACAGTCGAATGGGCCTATGAAACATATCCCATTGTGTTCGGAATGGGGGTAAAATGCTAGGGACGATAGTCGTTGGGTTTGATTGGTGGTCGTGTCAGAAAACCCCTTTAAAACTCCACCAGCTAATCAGAATTTTTTTTTTTTAAAAAAAAAGGAAAACCCCTCATTTCTCTCTCCCCGACGAACGACGGAAATACGTTCTTCCCTTCCCTCCTCGATTCCACTCAATCCACTCAAAATTAGGCCTCCGTTCTGTTGGGGATTTTGTAGAGCTCGTCAAGATCTTCAAATCCATGGCAGGTTTGGATTTTTTCGTCGCCTGAATCGCTCGAATCGACGTCAGAAAGTTTCAAACTTCCAGCCGCCATTGCCTGGCGCCACCGAGTGGGCCCCCACCACCGCGCGCAGACGCGCATCTCCCCCCTCTTCATCGCTGCATCGGCCGATCCTCCTATCGATTCACGGTTTGATCGAAAATTGCAAACCTAGTTTTGAACCTTTCAGCTGAGGTACGGCTTATTTTATTTTTAACTGTTTTAACACCTTTAAACCGTTGCAAACTTTGAAAAATCATATCTTTTTCGTTTCTTGTCGAAATTCGATGAAACAGGAAACATCGAGACCGTGTGGACGTCTTCTACATTCTAGAAGAGACCGCATATTTTTCTGAGCCTTCTGCTATTTTTGGTGGAGTGGAACCCAAAGTGAGATTTCTAATTTATAAACAATATGGAAAACGACGATGTATAAATTATATAGTCGATGTATGAGTTATATAAGCGTTGTACACCTCTTGTATAAGTGTTGTATAAGTTGTATGTTCGATGTATAAGTTATATATGCGTTGTAAAAATTATATATGTGTTGAAATAGAAGTGAATTGCTAAATATAAATATATATATATATATATACACGCCCCTCGTCCACAAACCATGGACGATATTTATTGGTTGTGATTGGTGTGAAAATTGATTGATAGCGAATGGTTGTTTGGGATTGTTTGTGGTTTATATTGATTGATTGTGGTTGAAAATTACCCATTTGTGGTTGAGAAATATTTGGTTGAAACCACATAGGATTAGTTTGTGGAAATGGAATAATTATATACATGCCGTCTGCGTGCGAACTAGATGCATGAACCCCATTGTCAAAAACCGCGAGGTTTTAAGGTAGAGTGAGGAGCCATACTAGAGATGGTCCCGGTTTTAACTACCCTGCCGTTATGCTACCGAAATTTTGAATAATGTTCATGTATTTGAATTATTTTCATTTGCTGAAACTATATTTATTCGTTGAATAGAAAACCTTCATGTGTTGAATCGATATTCATTCGTTGGATTGAAATTCATGTGTTGAATGGTATTCGTGTTTTAAATATAAAAATCACATTTTTATCTATATATATAAACTATAGAATGGTATTCATATTTTGAAATAAATTGTTTCATAATAAAAATCACCTTTTATCAACTATATGGACTATGTAAAATAATCTCGTTTTAAAAGAAATTGTTTTATAATAAAAATCCTATTTTTATCACCTATATAAACCATGTAAAATAATAGTGTTTTGAAATGAATTGTTTTACAATAAAAATCACATTTTTATTATATACATGAATTTTTGAAATGTGAAGTGTTAAAAATAGCCACGCGTTCAAATAGATATGCATGAGTTGAAATATTCCTTAATTAGCTAACGATATGATTTTTGCCTATGCATGCAACATTAGAATGAATGGTGATTTTAAACCAAATGGAATCAAACATGAAGTTGAATGGAAAATGATAAGTGATAAGAACTGTATATCTGTACATGCATATTTATTTGAACAGGTTATAGCAAAGGGGCTAGAGAAGAGGAATAAAATTTTGTGCCCGACAAATAGGTACACATTTACTGTTTTGTTTGGGTGATGATTTTATGAGCCTGTTGGCTAGCCGCTTGGCTTTTTCCTTTTCTTTTTAACATGAGATGCCCGTATGGCTATTTGGGAATTTTCCCAGCCCCTCCCGTACAAAGGTGGTTATGGCGAAATTTTCCAAAATTTAAAGGCGTTAGTGAAATATTAGAAGTGGAAACAATATAAGAATTTTTGAATGAACTATATTTATATAATTATATAAATATAAATAAAATTGAAACAAAACGTGGCTGTGCTGTTCGTATTTTGAAACAGCGACTTCAAACGATTATACCGGGAGATCCGACCATCGGATTTTCCTGAAATCGCAACCGTTGGGTTCGCTTTGGAAAAATCTTTCCAACGGCACCAACTTTGTAAAGATCCAACGGTTAGATTTTCAGATATGTGTAAATCAAATCGAAAGAAAAACAGCGCCAGAATCGATTATATTTATATATATATATATATATATATATATATATACATATATATATAATTATATTTAATCGAATAACGACGCTGCAGTTCGTATTTTGAAATCGAAACTTCAAACGATTATACCGAGAGATCCGACCGTCGGAATTTCCCGAAACTGGAACCTTTGGATTCGTTTTGAAAAGATCTTTCTAATGATGTAAATTTTGTGAAGATCCAACGTTTAGATTTTCAGATATGTGTAAATCAAATCTGAAGAAAAACAGCGCCACGGTCGCGTTATGGCCCGAAGCATCGTTTTGAATATATTGGCTATTTTAAAATAAATAAAAATAGCGATAAATCATTATAAAATATTATAAACAATATGGATGTGATTTAGAAATTAACTGAAGGTTGGCTAAGTCGAAAGGTTTCTTGGGTGTTAATCTGATGTTGGTTTCGGCCTTTGGGGTTAATATTTGGGAAATCGTTCTCTTACTGATTGACGGTTAGTGACTAATGAATTGAAATGATGTGTGTATGTGTTAGTGTTGCACTTGTTTATTATATACGCGAGTTGCTCAGAAAGACCGGGTTTATCCCATTCTGAATAACTAAATCGACGATAAGTAATCGAAGATGAAGACGATGGTCGAAGACCGGAGATCTTCACCTCGTTTGGATGGTAATCGAGGTCCTGATTGGGAGGCATCCTGAAATATGGATAATGAGTGGTGATCGTCCAGACGTACGTGGTGATCGATGGGTTTGCGAGGTATTAAGTGCCTCCGGTTTCGTTCAGACCTAGAACGGACTTGTAAATGGACTGTGTGTCTGACATTGGATTTTATTCTGTGTTGATTGATCTCTATTAAAAATACATTTGTTTGGCGGCGGGGAATTTATTCTTTTGCTTAACGCCCTTCTCTGAAACGTACGAGCTCAGAGGTTGTATATCGATGGACATCAGTCGCATGGCATGAATTGCTAGTGTGGCAAGCCTAAGTGGAAAATGATCAGGGCTTCTGTTGAAAAGCAAAGTCTTGTGGTGATGATCAAACCACCGCCTGTATGGCGTAGCGTTGTGTATAACGTGAATTCGTGAGCCTCACACCCCGGTATGAACCAGAAACGGGAGAAGGACCTCAGGGAGGGCATGCGTTTCTTTCTAGCTAGGGTGGTGTCAGTGACCTACCAGCCCTGACATTTATATACTTTTCACCTGTGTGGTTGTTGCTGTTGCGAGGCGCCTCGGTTGGATCGGATGATCCGGGTCCGACGGAGCCATTCGTTGGCTCATTTACACCCCAAAGGGTGGGGAAACACAGTGTTCAGGAATTTTAATCCACATCGGTGGACCGGCCCTGGCGATCCAAGGGTCGATGCGCTCTGACCCTGTGGCTCGGGCTAGAGAGTCACGAAGTCGGTAAGGACTATCTTTTGCCTTGGTTCATGACGGAAATCCAATTTCCAAATATGTGACTGTGCGGTTTTGATTGTATATATATATGGCGACATGATATATGGTACCCATGCCGTCTATGATTGATAGTTATGATTTGAAATTGTTCTCAAAATATATAAACACTAGCAATAATATCAAATGCCTTTGTTTTATTCGTATCAAGCATATTTTGGCCGTTATAAGGTAAAAACTCTATCCTCCGGTTTGCGATGCATTGTTTGATGGGAACTGAGTCTTATAATGGCTTCATTTTTATAAAAAGCATTGCGATGTTTAAAAGAATGTTTTGTTTTAAAGCACTGGCAATCCAATGGAGTAAACCCGTTCCACGAAAGTGGCATGGTCCTTTGATTAGCCATATTATAAATGTGTTGAGGAGATTTCTCATACCAGTCCCATGACTGACTCGTAGTTTGTTTCACTTTCAAACTCGGGTGCTCCTTTTTCTACACGGGCAGCCTTGTATTCAGGTTTAGCTGGCTTTCTCTGGATAGCTGGAGCTGAAGATGGATTCTATCATTTATCTCTTTTTATGCTTTTTAGCTCCTATTGTACATATTTTGTTTGTTTCCGCTGTAGACATATATGTATAGTTGAACTGTATTTGTACTAAGTAAGATCCTGTATACTGTGTAACTCTGATGATTACTGTTATCCAGTATATTCTATTGTTCATTATCTGGTGTATTTATTTAATTTTGTTCTGCTATTATCTGTTTCTGTGTTATATTCCAAGGATTACCCTTGCCTCCGTCAGAACGGGGTTTGGGGTCGTCTCAGCGTGTGCCACAATCATGCGTGAAGCGCATGCCGTCATCACGCACAGAGCGCGTGCTGACGCTAGTAATTAATTATTTACTTAAGGGAAAATCTATATGAACATAAAATTTAGACACAAATTGAGACACAATGAATCTCTATCGCTAGATTGCCCCCGAATTCCACCCCTCACATAAAGACAAACTGATCCAATGACTCATATTTTGTGTCTTTCTATTTGTGTCCAATTTTGTGTTCCAATAGCCGCTCCCTTTACTTAAACACGTTTTACCCCATAATCCTTCTTCTTCACAACAGTATCTCGCAAACTTCCTGAAGCTATCCTCCACCATAATCGTGAGTTTACTCCACCATAGACCGTGCCATACTCCACCATTTCACAAACCAAGACCAGCCAACAACTTCTCATCAAAATCTATTGTTCCCCATTACCATTTTGCTCATCTCTGCCCTAAAACCAGTGATAACCCCAAGCATCGAATACCCCAAATTCTTGCGCATCTTTGCTATTTCATGCCAACATTCCGAAAATGATAACCAAAACATGAACTATTGCTCTGACTCTTCAAAAATCTAAGCCCTAGGGCTGCCTCGAACTGTCGAACCTCACCAGAGGCGTGAGCACCCTCTGAAATGTATACTGGATGGAAGAGCTCTACTCCCCGAGTTGAAATATACATGTATTTTAATTTATAGATCTTCCCTTGATTTTATTTTGATTTCTAAGCTCCTCCTTTTAGGTTTAGGGAGAAAATTTGTGCGGCCTATTGTTACGTTGACTACAAGAGAAATGATGGAGGATTTAGAGATGATAACGATATTATATAGGATAGGAAATATTATTATTATATTGCTTATATATTTTGTTTTATTCAATTTCTGTTTATTTTCATCTTTTAAAAATTCGTGGGATCACATAAGGATCCTGTTTTCAATGAAAACTAGTTTGGAATCCATGCTACGCACTCAGGTAAATGTGGTAAATTTGTTGTGATGGTTAGGTTGAAAGATGTGAAAAAGTTGGATTGGTGTAATGTATGTGTGGGTAATTTAAGGAATTCCGGTTGCTGTATTAAAAGTAGGGTTATTAAGAATGTGAATTTGTAGGGCATGAATAGTTACGCATCAGAGGAAAGTTTGTAGTTTAAACATGTTTACGTTAAAAAATTAAAAGTAAGTGGAGATAAGTTAGGTTAAAGTAAGTCCGTGCATGTAATGTAGATTCTGTGAGGACAATAGCTTATTGTGTTGAAATGGTTGCACGTAAACGTTTTTACGTAGCAATGTGATTGAGTTTAAGTTGTGGTATTGTTTGTACAAACGTAAAATAATTAGGGCTGTTATGGTAATGGTAAATTTACCATTACATTCTTTCACCAAACCATTGGTAAGCAATATCGAGCTGCATCGGTATACTAATGCATCTGGTATAGTAATGGTAAGTTTTACATTTATTAACATTGAAACAGTTAATATTTATATTTAAATTTGTTATTGAATTTGTTGTTGAATTTCAACTTTTTGATATTTAAATTTGTTATTGAATTTCAACTTTTTTTTATCCTATTGTATGCACATGCTTATAGATTTGTTTAGGATGGTAATTGTATGGCTTCATTAACTTTGTAGTTTATGAATAATTTTTTTTTATATAATATTGTTGTAAATATCTTGTAATAAGCTAAGTAAATTTTTTAGGCCAATTATAATAAGTGTAAATATTTATATAAACATTAATGGTGTTAGAGTTTGTAAAAATATATTTACTTTTTATCGTTATTAAAAAATTTATGTGATAATGTTTTTATAGCTCAATGTATTGGTAAGTTTACCTTTACTAGTCAATGGTTTATCACTTTGTCGCTGTCTCAATAAACATGTGTCTGTGGTAACGCTAAATTATAGGTAATCATTTTTGGCTTTTCAATAGTAACAGTATGGTATTAGTTTTATCGTATCGGCAACGGTTAATATTATCAAAACAACCGTAGAATTAATGTTGGTGGATAAGGCGATAGTTTGTGGAAGTTGACATATGAATGTAAATGACTATGTTTTCTTGGTTATGTTGTACATTATCTTTGTATACGATGTTTGTTTTTAACAGTGTACCAAAATTTTTGAATGATGTAAACAATTAGATTACGTTGTCTATGCTTGGCATTGTTGATTGTCAGCATCTTGTATATCTATATTGTGTATTATAATGAAATACACATAAATAGTTATAAATATTACAATGTCGTATATTTATATTGTGTGTTTTAAACTGTTGTGTAACTGACTATGGGAAGGAATGCAATATATTGGCGTCACTCATGAGCTGCAGAAAACCGGAAAGTGAAATGTTTAAACATAGTTTCGGATAGAAAGGCATGAAGAAAGAGTGACTCAGTATGCCGTATACGTAAAATTGATGGGTGTACAATATATGTTTATATAGGAAGTGGTGGAATTAAAAAATAGGTGAGAAAATTAAAGTGAAGACTTTGGTTTATTAAAATGTAGCCATACATACTAATGTCCTTTTGCACATAAGTTAGGCTGATTCATATGTAATGTGTGGAGAAGCAAGTTTGGCTCTGGATAGTGCAAATATTGGGAAGGTATCGAATAATTTAATGGCTGAAGCGAGAACAGAAGGTATAGGATAGGTACTAAAAAATAAAATAATTAAGATATACGACAACATAAGGAAGATATATAACAAATAGTATATACATTGGATACAACGGAGTAACCGGGTAAAAAAAGGCACGAAAGGAGAAACGATGAATATTTACATCACAAACAGATGAATAGATAAACAGACAGCGGACGTTTGATGAATTATACTATAACATTATTTCATGGCCCTCTTTTTACGTCCGTCCTTCTTTGCGGTGGAGTTTGAAGCATCGGCTGCATTATTATCTGTCTCCCTGATTATAATTCCTTGTGTGCTACCATGCCTTCTTGCAGATTTTCTGCCTTTCTTCATCATTTTTGACTGAGGTTCGCAATGTTCTGCCAAAACAATCTTTTTTCCTTTTGAGATTGCGGATTTTCCGTGATCGTCATCGTCTAATAAATTTTCTAAAGTGGAAATCTCCTATTTTATATAAGTCTTCTTGGAGGAGGAAGGATTATCAAGTAGTGAAATCTTGTTGGTAGTGAAGTTCCCTTTTATGTTCGAAATATCATACGCTGAGGTGTTTATTTCAATCACAGCCTGCATTCCACAAAGAGTTTAAATATAGTATCAATCTGTTGATGACCGTCACTCTCGTGTAGTAAACCCATCATATAATCAACAGAGTGTTTCAACAAATTTTCAGCTTCCTTGTCAAAAGCAATCACAGTTGTAGAATCGGTGCTGTCAAAAACTTCCAATGGCAATCAGAATCTATCTGTAGGAGTGTGAATGGTTTTACAGCATTTAGAACAAAAGAAATGGACGCTTTCATTTTGCACTGTTTTTTTGCAGTCTGGACAAGATACATAGAACCATCGACCCGTTGCATTTACATTCATAATAGTTGCTGTGAAAGAATACCTTTCACCCTGTACAAAACAACAATGATATTAGTACACATTAGTGGATATGGTGGATTTGTAATAATTTGCATGCAGATACTGCAACGCTTGAGTTTCTGATAGCATTGAGGACGTCTGATGGTGGTTTGTGAAGTGGAGAATTTGCAGATGAGTTAGATCCATCAAGTTGCAGCATAGAGTTGGAATGGAAGTTGGTATGCAGGGTCCTTAATGCATACACAAATTGATAAAGTTGAGTATCTGAAGTAAGAAACATAAATTTTAATATTTAAAAGAAGTACCATTTGAGAAAATCTTTGCTTTGAGGCTCATCAATATTTATGTACACTTTAGTGGCATTGGTAAAGATGAAAGAGAATTCTCCTTGAAAAAAAAAATTTGCTTAAGTATTAGAGAATTGGCAAAAAATAGTGCGGAGAATGAAGAGTAAGATATCTTTATAGAGCTTGATTACAGTTGATGTAACAACTACACAATAACTGGCTGGTCTATTATGTCCATCACAGTTTCATCAATCAAATTAGTTTTATCGGACCAAAGAGTTGCAACAATCAATTTTCCTTCCCCAATTAAACTGTGTAGAATAAAGTCAGTAAAAATGTAGTAAAAGGTTTTGTGTGCACAAAGTGAATATATGTACTCACCTTCCACAAATAATCTGTAAATCCCTCTTCACTGTTTATAATCCTTTCGAAGTAGTCAAAGGGATGACACCAGAGATTCCTCTAAGTATACCAGATTTGTCTGTGGTTATTTGTAAGCAATAATAAGTATGAATTACAGTTATTTGCAGAACCGAAGTTAGTTTGAAAATGTATAGCATATATGCACCTGTTAGCAGTTTAGTTTTACCAACACTTGACGCAAGTATGCCTTCATTGACGATAGAAAATTTATAATGTGGAATCATAGCGTCTGGTTGGTTAAGTTTTGTGACGACTATACCGGACCTAATGAATATGGTTAACTCTTCCTCAACAACATGGTAGTTTTCATCTGATCTGATCATGTTGAAAGTTTCAATTTCGTACAAATCTTGTTCATGGAATATTGCTTCATATTTTTGTAGTAATGGTTTTAGTACAAGGGATAACTTATGGTTTCCCTGGCAATAAAGAATAGAGAAAAACAGTAATAGAGTGCGTTAAAGTAAATAATGCATATTGTAAAAGAGGAGTATCAGATACAGACCATAGCATCTAATAGCTGTAAGTTTAAACAATAAGCCTCCTTGCTTTCATATTTGACAGAATGCCAAATACGTCCAATCCGAACTTTGATGCATACCCATTTTGTGCCAATCGCTGTGTGTTAATATTGCAAGAAAGCAGCGGAGGAGATGAAAGAAATGAGACGATGGGATTGTTTGGACTACATGATATGGGGACATATTTATATATGCTGCATTAAGGAACAGTTGCCATAAATTCTGGAGAATGAAGACAACAAATGACAGACTAAATTGAAATTAATGTTAACGGATCAAGGCCTACGTAACGGTTGTGGATAAGAATGGATGGTTAAAGCAGGGATACGAAGGAAGAAAGGGTGGGAACAGTTAGGCAAAACTGTTTGTTTATATGGGGAACAAAGGGGGTAATAGTTGGGGATGAATTTGGCTTAACTAATTTGTTTGCGTGGACAGAGGGTAATTATATAGGGCAAAAATGGATATTAGTGTGTGTACATCGTGACACATTGTCAAATTGTAACATATATCAGTACGGTATTGAGTTTGAAAATAAAATTGTAGTTTGTAGTTTTGCATGGACAGTGTTAGTACAAAGGAAAAAATAAAAATGTACGTTAAGTTTATACGAAGCAGTATATGAATAATGCACACCGTAGATAAGAGCTTAATAAGAAAAACATATAGTTAAATATTAAATAGTGTTACTCATGCATGATGTTGTGGAGCTCGTTATTAGGGGGAGCATTTGGTTGGTTCCGTTGGTTATGAGGTGGAATAACTTAAGCTGAACAGCTCCCAAATATGTTAAAAACCGAACAAAAACCAGCCAAATTAAATTTGTTTAATTCGTTCGTTAATCGATTAAATCAAACTTGAAGCATGTGTTATTATATAATTGATGAATTCACGCAAAGTGTCACATAAATTCATGTTTCGAGCAATTTTGTAAAGTAAAATATATGTTTAAAATAAAATTTGACCAATTTGCAATACATTCATTTGTTTTTTAGCAGTAAACAAATTATTTAAAGTACTGCGGCAATGTAAAAATAGGTAGTAAATTAGAAGTTTGGGTAAACAAAGAAAAAAAATTAAAATTACTGATCGAATTCAAATTGATTTTGTGTTATAACCAAATCGAACTGACAAAAAAATAACTGGTTTGGTTGTTAATTCGATACGAACCGACTATTGCTTACCTGTACAAGGAATAAGATAACACTTGGAACAGGAAGAAGACAATGGACGAACTAAACCTGAAAGTAACTTCTGACAGGTATGTGCCCATGGATAGTGTTGGTACAGTTGAGTCGTTCGAACGACAAATCGTACTAACCGTTTTCACGGTTACCGTCTTATACGGGTAAGGTAACGGTAACGGGTGTGAATTTTGATAACTGTGGGAAAACATACCAACTGCACATTTATTTTTTATTTGTTTGTTGTAGTTAAATAAAATGTTTGTTTAAAAACTTGAGCTAGTGATATAAGATATGTATAAATTATTTGTGGTTTTTTCTGGACAAAATTCATGTGGATGCATTGTTTCGCTGTTAAACAAATTAATTAGTAAAGAAAAAAGTAAGAATTTGAGTTATTTATTGATATACGGTAATGATTGCGGTAATGGTTATACAATTATGGTAATATATATAAAATGTATTAACTGGTAACAACGGTTGCAGTTACAGTTGGTGGTACAAATAATGGTTACCGAAACCAAGACACCTCTAGCCATGGATGTACTATTTCATCTGATATAGAACATTGCATCGCTGTCAGGGACCCTGTGGATAATGACGTTCATTATTTGGAGTTCATCATCCTGTAAATGTAAAGTGTAAAAAATAAAAATGAAGTGGCTTCAGTGATAAGATAAGAGCACAGAGTAATGTAGCGTTATGTTGTAGAGTAGATTAAACAAAATATATATATATAATTCTTGATATATCATAAAATTAAACACAATAAATTAACCAATACTGTTAGAGAGAGCAGAAAAGCATGCATGAAAAAAGAGTAAAAATTTAAATGGTAGTCATATTTCATTCAGAAAGGTAGCATTTATTTTTTTGCATTCAAACAAATCTTTAAGTAGGTTCCGTTTTTAACATATGATAATACATATCAAATGAAGTACATCTGGATTATTTGTTCACAAGAAGACATTTTCATAATTTAATTACAACAGTCATATGTAATTATACAACTACAAAGGTACATGAATGCATATGCAACTTTTTTTTTTTAGTGATTTGAGGTGTGCTTCACCCACTATTATCGTATCCTTGGACCATTCACTTTGGTTTGGATCACATGTTCAAGCTCAGACAATCAATCTCAGTCATATGTAGATACTGTTCGCCATAGTCATGGCATAAATTTGGTATTTATATTTCCTTGGTTCATCCTGGAAACCTTTAGTTGAGAAAGTGTAGTAAGAGCTTAAGATGCAATACCAAGAGAGTGAAGTCGTAAGTGGAAAGAAGAAGAGCATATCCGAAGAGATGTCGAAGGTAGTATTCAAAGCATTTCGGAGTAATTAAAAAAATGGAATTATAAGGGGGAATATATCCACTTGATAACCGTATCAAATGGAAAAAGTAACTCAAAATATTACAGTGGACAATTTCATTACTGAAAAAAAGAAAAAAAATCTAATTTGAATTGAAACGAAAAATTAAAACCCAATAGAAATGGAAGTACTTTGAAAAATATATATTCAATATCAATAATGTTACTATAAAGGTATTGAAAAGCGAGACGCAATTTTTTCAATTCACACACAGGCCCAAATGTAATAATTTCTATTAATTAGAGAAAGATAAGCGGGAGAAAAATGGTCCTATACCTCATTAGTTCTACCCAACAGCTCCTGCAATAGCTTGGTGAAAGAATCTTTCAGTTGACAGGCTTAAGTTCCAAATAAAGGTGGCAAAAAATACAGGAAGCATCATAGAAATGAATTCTGTGAAGGCCTAATCGATAAAATGTAGATTACCCATCATCGGAAAACAATATCTAGAAGCAAATCAAGTCAGTCTTTGCAACTATAAGGAAGTATTATTTGTTTATATGTAGCAAATTCCTAATGCAGACAATGTCACTGTTAGAGTCCTTGCCTTTTAACGTTCAGACAAATGTGTATAGATACAAATAACATAGGGAATGACTCGACAATTTTATGTAATCACTTAGAAGGAAACAAATTTGACTTTGCATAGATTTATTAAGCTACCAAAGCAATAAAAAAAACAATATACATTAAAAATATGAAATTTAGTAGCTTTTTAAATCTTATATTATTCAATAGGGGGAAACAACAAAAAGAAACCGAAGCCAATATGTTTGATCAGATAAAAGGTATGTTATAATTTCTAAATTTAAAATGCCACCCTGATTAATGCCATTTGATTGCAATTTACATCATGTAGTGAACTGATCTAACACCATAAATTTATTGTTTAAATTGCAGTTTTCAGTAAATAAATTATGAAAGAGAGATAGAATCGAATAATATGAATAGATACATAAATCATCATGAAGAAGAAGAAAAACATTTGAACCGAAATTGTAAATATAAAATGTTACCCTGATCGATGTCATTCGATTAGTACTTAAATCATCTACTGAATTGATTTAACACCGTAAATTTATTTTTTGTTGGGTAAACATTAAATGCAAGTTTAATGAAAATAATAAAATGAAAAGACAAGTGTCTTTTAGGTGAAAAAGTAGTGTCTTTAGAGTCAAAAGTCATGTCAGTTGAAATGAAGAGTCATGTCCGTTAAAGTCAAAAGTCATGTTAATTAATAATGTGTTTATTCGTGAAGAGTCGTGTCTGTTTGTCAAGTGTCGTGTCTGTTTGTCAAATGTCATGTCTGTTCGTGAAAGGTCGTGTCTATTGATGAAAAGGTGTCTATTGGAGTTGAAAGGTCATGTTGACCACTATATAAATATGGGTGTGGTCATTTTGTGAGTAGGAGAAAAAAAAAAAAGAGAAAAGTGTAAGAAAAAAGTGTGAGGGGATAAGTCTGAGAAGAAAAAAAGGAGAAAAGAGAAATAAAAGGTGATAAAAGTGTAAGAAAAAGAAATTGTTGCAAGTGTTGTAATGGAAAGTTGATTTATAAAAGAAAAACAAAATTTGTTTGTATATCCAACTCCTCCTCCTCCTAATCTAAATAAGTCCTCCTCTTCTCAATTCTACAAACTGGTATCGGAGCTTCCGTTTTTACAAATTGGTATCAGAGCCTAGGTTGAGACAATGGTATTTTTATTCTTTTCATCGTTCGTTCTCACAAAGGAAAATTATGAAAGAGGGAGTAACAGAAGAAAGGAAGAGTTGATCTCCAAAGGACTATGGGAGATTGTTGAGAGTGGCTATGAGTGGCCAAAAGACGTTAAAAACATGACGAAGTAAGAGAGTGAGGCATTCACAAGCTTGAGAAGGAAAGATCTTCAAACTTTTATAGTGCTGAGTGATAACTTTGATAAAGAAGCATGGTATTATATTAATGGAGAGAAAATCGCGAAAGATTCATGGAAATTATTGAAAGAGGTGTATGCAAACGAGGATGTGGAGATGGCAGAGGTCGAAGAAGTATTTGAAGAAGATGATGAAGAAGAGATCGAAGGATTCAAAGCGGTGTTGATGGGAAAGAAAACTGCTAAAGACAAAGAACCTGAAGTAGAAGAGAAGGAAGAAGAAGTAGAGAAAGAGATGGTTAAAGAAAATGATGATGTAGATGAAAATGTAGAGGATGAAATTAAGGAAGAAAAAGAAGACGAAGAGGAGGTCAAAGAAGAGGAAGAAGAGGATGAAAGCAAAGAAGCTGAAAACAAAGTTGAAGAAAAGCAAGTAGCTGCAATGGAGAATATTGCAGATAATGTTGATGAGACAAAAATGGATAGCAAAGAAGAAACAGTGCAAAATAACAACTCAATGTTGATCGAAGAGCCTAGAGTTGGAAAAATGACTGTGTTAGAAGGACTAGCACAGAGAATAGTTAGAGGTGATGTGCCAAGCAATTTATTGGATGTTAAGTTGATAGCACTTGATATGGGAGCATTGACGGTAGGTGTGAAATATAGAAGAGAATTTAAGGAGAGACCGAAATCTATGCTAAAAGAAGTGGAGGATTCAGATGGGAATGTGGTATTGTTCATTGATGAGATACATTTGGTGCTTGGAGCAGGAAGGACTGAGGGAAGTATGGATGCTGTCAATTTGTTCAAACTAATGTTGGCTAGCGGGCAGTTGAGGTGCATTGGTGCAACCACATTGGAAGAGTACAGGGAGTATGTTGAAAATGATACTAAGGAGGAGACGCCTCCATATGCTGATTTGGTCGGTGACGTATACAAACCCCCTTAAAGGACTAAAGCATTTAAGTTTAGGGGGGGTTGTTGTTGGGTAAACATTAAATGCAACTTTAATGAGAATAATAAAATGAAAAGACAAGTGTCTATTAGGTGAAAAGGTAGTGTCTTTAGAGTCAAAAGTCATGTCAGTTGAAATGAAGAGTCATGTCCGTTAAAGTCAAAAGTCATGTTAATTAATGATGTGTCTATTCGTGAAGAGTCGTGTCTGTTCGTCAAGTGTCATGTCCATTAGTCAAGAGTTATGTCTGTTCGTGAAAGGTCGTGTCTATTGATGAAAAGGTGTCTATTGGAGTTGAAAGGTCATGTTGACCACTATATAAATATGGGTGTTGTCATTTTGTGAGTAGGAGAAAAAAAAAAAGAAAAGTGTAAGAAAAAAGTGTGAGGGGATAAGTCAGAGAAGAAAAAAAGGAGAAAAGAGAAATAAAAGGTGATAAAAGTGTAAGAAAAAGAAACTGTTGCAAGTGTTGTAATGGAAAGTTGAATTATAAAAAGTAAAACAAAATTTGCTCGTATATCCAACTCCTCCTCCTCCTAATCTAAATATGTCCTCATCTTCTCAATTCTACAAGCTGGTATCGGAGCTTCCGTTTTTACATTTTTTAAATCACACTTTTCAATAGACAGATCATGTAAGAGATAGAAAAAAAAAATATAAGTAGATATATAGATCAGCATAGTACGGAAAAAAGGCATATGAATTAAGTTGTGCAAAAAACAGTTTATAAGTCATAAGAAATGGCATGTTATTATGTACAACTAAATATATCATTCGGTTTAAATGGAGGCTTATTAATACAATGGTCGAGAACTACTTGATCGAAGTGATATGTATCATATGCGTGTATGCAATCTAAAATTAAAGACCTACCATAGTAAGGGAACCTGGCACGTAACATCGTACGACACAGTCATTTTATAGCGAGCACAACAATAATCGAAGATTCAGATAATAGTAAGCACATTGAGGAAAAAAAATATAATATTAAAATGGATAATGAAATAGAACAATACATATCTCTTGTAAAACTGATGGATTCATGAAATCAATATTACTATGGAATATCTAATTCACATTAGTATCAACTGATTATATTAATTAACAGTGGATATTTCCTGATGGAAAAAGTGGTTGTTTAGAAGAAATCCCATAAAGAAAAGCATACGCTTGTAGAACGACAGTACCACATTCATCGAAGAGAGGTCAAACAACAGCAAATATGATAGGTGTCAGCAAAATGGACTAACGTCGTCATGCAATTGTACAGAGGCAAAGTCGATTGTTAGATGATTTCAATTAGGGTTACGTATTATTGAGTGAGATACAAAGCATAATAATTAATTTGAAATATATTAGCAGAAAAGGATGAGATAGAAGCTCATAATTTTATTTTATTTTTCCAAAAAATGAATAGAACGAAGAGAATGATGGAAAAAGACACTAAAAAGAGTATTACAATTAAATCGATTGACCGTTGTGTTAAATAATTCAGAAATAAAAGCATTCTATATATTTTGCATTGCTGATCAAATTAGTAGATTGGAGAAGAATACAAAATTTATATTTGTAAATCTGGTTTCTTTAGTTTTTTGAATAACAAACAAATCTCAACTGAAAAAGCTATACAAATATGTAAAAGACATATTACGTCACCTGGAATGGTAGGATTATAAGATCACCGACATCATCATATCCCTAAATGAAATCTATAATCAGAGAAGGAAACGATTTAGGCCACAAATTGTTGGCAAATTATATAATTATTAACATTCCATGGAAAAAATGAATCAATATTTAAAGTATGAACCATAATGATTATGAATAAAAAAGGATAATAACATATGGATATAGTAACCAATTTATTGGTATGGATAAGAAATGAACTCATCATTTTTTTGGCAACTATCAGATTATATAAGTTCTACAAAAAAAAAAGTTTGCATATTAGCACCTTCATTACACATGCAAGAAAATAAGTAAGGAAATTTAACCTTGTTGTACGAAAATCAAAATTTAGGGGTTTACTGGGATGAACGGGATGATGTTAGAATTGGGGGGAGGACATTTGGAAAATGGAGGAAGTGAATATAACGCTGCGGAAAGGTCTCGTCAGATAAACAACGATTACTCTGTAATCGTTTTCTATATTTTACAATTATTTACTCAATACTGGAAGCCGCCGCTTCTGAGCGACACGTCGGAAATGGCGAAAAAAGAAATGACACAAATATATTCTGTAGGTCATATATGTTGAAGTATGCGATACTATTGTAGAGAATATTTTGGATCTGGAGAATATTTTGGATTTGGAGGATATTTTGGATCTGGAGAATATTTTGGATCTGGAGGACATTTTGGATCTGGAGAATATTTCGGATCTAGACGAAATTTTGGGAATTTCCATATACTTCTCTATGCCTATATAAGCTACATCAAATCCAAAAGGAGATATGAAAAAATCAAGAGATTAGATCAAGATTTATTCTAATTAGGGTTTTGGCAATCCTAATATTCTTCAATTCTTTTCTCCACAAAATCAAAATTTTCTAGTAAATTTGATCATTGTAATCAATCTCTTGTACTCTTCTATTGATATTAATAAAGGTTTCTCTCTCAAAGTGGCGTACACTGACAAGACGTCGGTGGAACCACTATAAATCCTTGTGTGATTTAGTTTCTCGTTATTGCTCTATTATTTCCATTATTTGGTGATTGTGATTGGCTTGGATAAGATTGAGATTGTTCGATTGGTTATTTTTGCACTATTACCACGATCTCATTTTCCGCGGCGTTGGGGATTTTTGATTTGAGCGGTCTTGAATCAAAATTCCTCCACTACATTTGGTATCAAAGCATTGGTGTTGGTAGATAGTTGTAGAAATGCCGGAATCAGGTTCAAATAATTCATCAACAATTGGTCCAAGTGGTGTAGCTCCTTATGTACGTGGGTCGTACGCAGCTGCTGGTTCACAATTGGTTATCGACAAGTGGAATGGCGATAATGATTTCGAAAAGTGGCAGTGGAAGATGAAAGCGGTTCTTAGGCGGAATCGGGTACATCGCGTAGTGTTTGATACACATTTATTGCCAGAGGACATCTCAGATGTGGAGAGAGAAGAAATGGAAGAGTGGGCATTCACTACACTTCAACTTGTCATGGGAGAGAATGTTATTTCCGAAATTAGTGGTGAGACGACTGCTAAAGGTATTTGGAACAAGTTGGAGGAGTTGTATATGAAGAAATCACTCACAAATCGACTGATCTTGTTGCGGACTTTCTTTACCTACAAGATGAATAAAGGAACTTCGCTAAAGGCGCACTTAAATGTGTTTGATGATTTGCTAATGAAGATGAAGGCGGTAGATTTGAAGATTGACGAGGAGCAGAAGGCGATGATATTGCTATGTTCGTTGCCTGAGCGCTATACTGGGTTCTCAAACAGTTTGATCTATGGCCGGGATACATTGACTCTAAATGATGTCAAGACGGGTCTTCTTAGTGAGGAATTGCGAGACCAGATGAAGGAGCTGAGTGATGGTAGTAGTGGTGCTGGTAATGGTCAAGGTTTATTTGTGGAGAAAGAAAAGTCAAAGAAGAAGGGAAACCGGAGGCGTTCTAAATCTAAGAAGCCCGGTGGAAGAGGAAAGTCAAAGGAAAAAAATGGCAAGTGCTTTATATGTAAGAAACCTGGTCACTGGAAGAATGATTGTCCAGAGAATGGGAAGAAGGAAGTAGCATCTTCACCAGTTGCAGTGGAGAGAGATGTTGGTGAGGGAGACGTAGATGTTTTGTTGGCAGTAGCATCAGATGTTTCGGGCAACAATTGGGTGCTTGATTCGGGGGCTTCATATCACATGACGCCTAATAGGAATTGTTTTTCTTCTTATGTTGAACGGGAAGGAAAATCAATTGTTATGGGAAATGGTACAGTTTGCAAGTCGAAGGGCATTGGATCCGTGCAAATTCGAATGTTTGACGGAGTGGTTCGTACTCTCACTAATGTGCCCTATGTTCCGGGACAACGGAAGTCACTTATCTCTTTGGGATAGTTGGATTCTTTAGGTTGCAAGATCACGATTGAGAGTGATAGCTTGAGGGTTTCGAAGGGTGTGCTTGTGGTTATGAGGGGTGCTAGAACTCATGGTATTTATTTGCTTCAAGGAGTGACCGTGCAAGGCGAAACTTGTGTCAGTGTTGATAGTTCTCATGGCTTAGATGTTGCACGGCTGTGGCATTTGAGATTGGGTCATGTCTCGGAGAAGAGTTTAGATGTTCTTCGTCGAAGGGAGATGATTGATGGTGAGAGTTTCAGCAAGTTGGAGTTTCGCGAGGAATGTGTCATGGGGAAGCAAACTAGAGTATCATTCAGTGAAGGAAAACATGATTCAAGAGGGATTCTTGAGTATGTGCACACGGATGTTTGGGGACCAGCGCCTGTAGCTTCTTTGGGAGGAGCAAGATATCATATTTGTTTCATTGATGATTTTTCTCGGAAGGTTTGGGTGTATGTAATAAAGGCCAAGTCGGAGGCATTTGCAAGATTCAAAGAATGGAAGGCTCTTGTTGAGAATGAGAGTGGAAAATCTTTGAAGGTTCTTAGGTCCGATAATGGCGGCGAGTATGTTTCCTGAGAGTTTCTGAATTTTTGCAAGCATCATGGTATTCAGAGGCATTTTACTACACCGGGAGATCCGCAATCTAATGGAGTGGCGGAGAGAATGAACCGAACTCTACTAGAGAAAGCTCGATGCTTGAGATTGACATCGGGTTTGTCTAAGGGATTTTGGGCCGAAGCTTTGTCAACCGCGGTGCATATTATTAATCGAATTCCGTGCTCGGCTATTGATAACAAAATTCCGGAGGAAGTGTGGAAAGGGAAGAGCATTGACTTGAGTTATCTTCTTGTATTTGGCAGTCCTGTTTATGTGCATGATCCGGGGAATGATACGCTCTCGCCTAGAGCTTTCAAAGGGATTTTTCTCGGATATATGGATGGCGTCAAAGGCTATCAGATTTGGAATCCGGAAATGAAGAAGGCTATGGTTTCTCGTCATGTTACTTTTGATGAGTCGGCTATGTTCAAGGAGAACGAAGGCTCATCGGATGTTCCGGATTTGGTTCATGGTGAATCAAAGGAGAAGGAAGTTATTCCCACTTTCAGACCTAGAGAGAGTAGAGTTGTTGGAGGTGCTTGCGAGGTGAATGCGGTTGATGTTACATCACATAGTCCACAGGATTCCTCTAGTAGTGTTGGCGATGTGCACGAGCCTAGAGAAGATTCAGTTCAAGGTGGAGCTGAAGGAAGACCGGGTGATGGTATTGCTACTCGGGTTGGTCGGCGTGCTATAAGGCCACCCGAAAGATATGGTGATTGGAACTTGTAACACCCCGTAATTTTATAACATTAAAATTCACAAGTTAAAGTATACTTAATTTTTAGAAAAGAATTAAGTGAAAGGGGTTGCGCAGAGAAATATATATATATTGATATATATATATATATATATAATAAAAATTAAATAAATAAATATGTGAAAAAGTTCAAAACAGCCAATTGGGAGGGGGAATAACCGAACCGGCCCATTTTTGAGGTCGACCCGAGCTCCGCTAGGTCGACTAGGTGTTAATCCAGGGTGTTTGGTTGTCAACCCGTGGGCCGATTCGCTCAAATGAGGATTTTGCATTTGATTGGTTCTCATGGTTCAGGGTTAATCTAATGGTCCTAAATAACTTCCTACACCTATAAATACATCCTAATGCTAACCCTAAACCTAATTAAAATAGAATAGTTACCGTCGCCATGGAAATCAATGGAGCCGCCGCTAACTAAGAAAGAAGAAAAGCAAATTCAATTCTAATTCTCTCAACCCTAAAGCAAAGCAAAACTCTCTCTTTTCTTCTCTAAATTGTGAGTATGATGATCTTAACAAGATTTTTATCATTTTAATTAGGTTGAGTTATGAATGGATTATGAGTAGATGATGTGAATTATCATATATGTTGTTGTAAACCACTTTTGCTATCATGTATATTGTAAATCCAATGTTATGTGATGATGATATCTTATATGTTGTAAATCATGCTATGATGATGTTATGTATGTTGAAAGTTTCTATGCTAAGTTGTGATGAATCATACATGTTAAAAAGGCCATGATGTTACCATTTATGCTAGTTAGTTCATATTAATTAAATCATCATATTTGGGTTATGTTGATCTATATGACAGGTCACATATGCAAGTTAGATTGATTAGAAAAGTTATGAACATATGCCAAGACATCTATTATGACATCTAGAATTATGCTATGACATATGTAATATCCTATGCTAGTTCACACCATCATTATGTTGCCTAAAAACCCCATATACAAGTTTATGTATAGATTTGGGCTATGATCATATCATATAAATTGAGACATTTAACAAGTTGACACCTTTTGATCCTTAACATGTGTAGTTTATGCAAGTTTCACCCCTATTATGATTAGATTTATTTTAATTGTCTATATGTTGTGATAATTTATCTTTGTGCTAGGTGTTAGACTATACAAGTCTAGCCTATATTATGCGTTGAATAAGCGAACGTATAAACGTGGGGTAGGGGTAATATTAAGGATTTAATATTAAAAAGTTGGGGTGCAATTGATATGATTTTGCATGCCATAAGTGGATGGCCATAATTGAGTCAATTATGGACATCATTAAAAGTTGATTTAATTAATAATTTGAATAGGGAATTATTAAAACTGGGGTAAAAGATTTTAAGTGTTAATCAATGCTTAGGACACGAGGTTGGACTCGTTTGTGACGTAAACCTGCCCGGACCCGCCCGACAAATCCAGTGGTCACAAATGTCAGCCCAATGTGAGAGGTCCTAGGCCTAAACTAAAGCATAACGGTTGTAAAGACACGAGGTTAGACTCTTTTATGGTGTAAGACTGCCCGGACCCGCCCGACAAATCCAGCTGCCATAAATGCCAGTCTAATGTGAGAGGTCTTTATGAGGTTATGGCCTGAATGAATGAAGTAATACTTAACCAGATAAACATGTAAGGTGAGACATGGGGGTTAAATAGGTGCCTTGGGTGGCATGAGGAATCTAGGGGGTGCCCTTAGTGGCATGTGAAATACGATTAGTAAGACTTAACCAAACACACATGTAAATGAACATGACTAAGAGGGTTAAGTGGGATATACTAGTGACAAGCTTAGGTGGGTAGCTTATGGGGGCCCATTTCGACCAGTATCCCAAACGTATCTTTGTGGGCTCGACCAAAGTCGAGGACGGGACACGCATGCTGGGTTCGACTGTATGAGGCCAAAACGGGGAGCGGTGGCAACGCAAGTCCAACGGGTTTCGTATGCGTGTGTGGACCCGGGCGGGTAGGTAAGACGTTGTTGCATCGTGTAGGTATAAGCCGTGCATTCTCAAGTTGTATCGGGTTGCCACTTTAGGGGAGTGATACACCCCACTGTGGGGCCAGCACGGGTATCTACGAGTAGGGAGCCGATCGAAAGTGGGTAGTGGGGTACACTTACGGGCAGACGACACCTATGTAGTCAGCTAGGGGTACGTAAGGCTATTTATAAAGTTTCTGTGTGAAGCAAGTGGGATCAAACAATAGGGTGACTGGTGTGGTGCAGTGTAGTAATGTACGGTGCAGTGTAGTAATCATTCGTTAGTAATTAGGTGTGCCTTTACCGTTATCTTTAACGTTATCTTAAACGCTATCTTTATCTTCCTAAGAGTTAATAGACATTTACTTGTCTTCCAGCTTATGCCTTAGTCTAGTTATTTTGATAATAGTATTGTTAGAATTATCATACTCGCCAGACTTTATGTCTGACCCCCTCTATTTCTATCCTTTTTCCCCCTCCAGGTCCTCAGGTTGGGCCCAGCTCTAGTGGAGTTTGATTGAATTGCTTCATCTCTCTTCGGAAAGCTTGGACCGTTGAAGTAAAGTCCAGCTTGTTATCTTTTTAGTGGCTATTTATGTAATGTGATTATGTATTTTGTTTTTATGAAGATGGATATTGTACTTGGTTATGATCTATGGTTTTATGATGTAACAAACATGTTTAATTTCCGCTGCAATAAAATGAAGTTTTAGATTTCCAAGTACTATTTACTATCTGTCTTGTTGTAATTTTTCTATTCTATATTCACTTATAACTTCCATGGAAGTTAATGCATTCCCTTCGTGAGTGACATTAATGGACGTGGGGTGTTACAGAACTATCTTAGCTTTTGCGAGAATTTGGACTATGCTCTTCATGTAGTCCAAAATGAGCCGATGGACCTTGATGATGTCATGGGTTCGAGTGATAGCTCGAAGTGGATTTGCGCCATGGAGGAAGAGATGCGATCGTTGATGAAGAACCAGACTTGGGAGTTGGTTCCACTTCCTCAAGGAAACCGTGCTATTGGGTGCAAATGGATATATAAGGTGAAGGACGATGGAAGATACAAAGCTAGGCTAGTGGCTAAGGGGTTTGCACAGAGGAAAGGAAAGGAGTATGATGAGATCTTCGCACCGGTTGTGAGGCATACTTCTATCCGGATACTACTTGCATTAGTTGTTATTTACGACTTGGAGTTGGAGCAACTAGATGTGAAAACCGCCTTCTTGCATGGAGACTTGGATGAAGACATCTACATGGAGCAACCAGAAGGGTTTGTTGTAGAAGGTAAGTCAGAACTAGTTTGCAAGTTGAAGAAATCACTATATGGTTTGAAGCAATCACCTAGGCAATGATACAAGAGATTTGATCATTTCATTCTTGAAAGTGGATTCCATCGAAGCATCAAGGATGCTTGCGTTTACTTCAAGAGGTTAGGAAATGATTGTTGGGTGTATTTACTCTTGTATGTGGACGATATGCTCATTGCTTCTAAGGACAAGGCAGAAATCAACAAGATGAAAGAGAAATTAAAGGCGGAGTTCGAGATGAAAGACCTTGGAGAAGCAAAGAAGATCTTGGGCATGGAGATTGTAAGGGACCGAAAGCGTTTTGAGTTGAGATTGACTCAAAAGGAGTACATTAAGAAGGTGCTTTGCCGATTTAACATGGAGAATGCAAAGGCGTTAAATACACCTTTACCTTTACATATGAAGCTTTCGGAAAAGGGATCACCTATCGGAGAGAATGACAAGGCTTATATGGCAAAGGTACCATATGCAAGTGCGGTTGGTAGCTTAATGTATGCCATGGTGTGTACAAGGCCCGATATTGCAAATGTCGTCGGGGTGGTTAGTCGGTATATGGCTAATCCGGGGAAATCGCATTGGGAAGCCGTGAAGGCTATATTGGGATACTTGAAAGGCACAGCATCTCATGGTCTTGTTTTTTGTGGTAGTGATGGATTGAGTTGCAAGTTAGTTGGTTATTGTGACTCGGACTACGCCGGTGATAGAGATCGGAGGAAATCAACTTCCGGATATGTCTTCACACTTGGTGGTAGGCCATTAGTTGGAGATCGAGATTGCAGACCATAGTTGCTTTATCCACTACGGAGGCGGAGTTGATAGCCGCTGTGGAAGCGGCAAAGGAGGCACTCTATTTGAAGCGACTATTGTGTGACTTGGGTTTCGAACATGAGAGTATTGATGTTCGATGTGATAGCCAAAGTGCTATACATTTGGCGGAGAATTTGGCGTTTAGCTCACGAACGAAGCATACTGAAGTGAGAGAGACATTTCTAGTAGCCATGGACGAAGACAAGCAAGTATGCCTTCGGAAAGTGCACACAAAGGATAACGCGGTGGACATGTTCACTAAGACATTGCCGGTTGGGAAGTTCGAGCATTGCTCGAACTTAATTCGCTTGGAGAGATGCTAGGTGCCACAAGGTAGCACAGTTGAGAGAGAAACTTGGATGTAGAAGAGTATCGGTGAGAGGTTGTTGTTCTATCTTCATGCTAAGTACTCGTTTTCACTCCCGAGTACATTGTATTTCGGTGGGACTGGTTTAGGAGTTGGATGTTTCAACACTTTATTGACGGGTGGGGGCTATGCCTGAACTCGTTAGTGAAGTGCAATGGGCGGTGGCTATGCCGGAGTTCATTGGGGAAACATTCAAGCTTTCTTGATTGAAGATGGAAGGAAATGCTTGGGTGCATTGAAGGTTGTGATGTAGATGGATATAGTATCGAGGTGGAGTGTTGAAGTATGTGATACTATTGTAGAGAATATTTTGGATCTGGAGGATATTTTGGATCTGGAGAATATTTCGGATTTAGAGGAAATTTTGGGAATTTCCATATACTTCTCTATGCCTATATAAGCTACATCAAATCCAAAAGGAGATATGAAAAAATCAAGAGATTATATCAAGATTTATTCTAATTAGGGTTTTGGAAATCCTAATCTTCTTCAATTCTTTTCTCCACAAAATCAAATTTTTCAAGTAAATTTGATCATTGTAATCAATCTCTTGTACTCTTCTATTGATATTAATAAAGGTTTCTCTCTCAAAGTGGATGTACACTAACAAGACGTCGGTAGAACCACTATAAATCCCTGTGTGATTTAGTTTTTCGTTATTGCTCTATTATTTTCATTATTTGGTGATTGTGATTGGCTTGGATAAGATTGAGATTGTTCGATTGGTTGTTTTTGCACTATTACCACGATCTCGTTTTCCGCGGCGTTGGGGATTTTTGATTTGAGCAGTCTTGAATCAAAATTCCTCCACAACAATATATACATTCATATCATATCTTGTAAATAGATGGAATAGAAAGAAAGGGGTAATAAACATAACATGTACTTGCAGACATTTGGTTGATGTACCTGGACCAGTAAGAGATGCATACAGCAGCCGTGGTTGCCTATATAAGCTTACTACTGTTCACAGTAAGTTGCTCTCCAGAAAGAATTGACTGTTCCACCGCAATTAGACAGTTTTAGATGTAAAATGATCACAAAACCTAAAATATCCTATTGTAAGCATGTATATCTATCTTGGCCTATCTAAATGTTATAACTGTAGGTGTCATTCGCATATCAATAATTGGCAAAATTAAAAAGTTATTTGAGGATCCAAAATTAAGCTATAAAACAACGAGCTTTAAAAAGTTATTCCTATGTAAATAAATCAATAAAATTAAGCTATAAAACCCAAAATGTGAACAGTGTATACCTTAGCAAACGTAAATGAGTCAGACACTATTTGAGGATCCATAATTTAAATATTATAAATTAGAACATACTTACTAAACATAGATTACTCTGCCTATTTCAGAATCCAAAATAGAAATACTGGGGTTAAGAGACATTGTATTTCTTTTTTGTGATCGTTTTCGTTCATTTTATTTAAGGCGGAATGAAATAAGGGTATGCAATAAAAGTGGAGCAGCAAGGAGACGTGGTATTAAGGGATGAAACAACGAAAGTGGACGAATATAAAGTGCGAATATTACCCTTAAACTTGTCGTCCTTTGAAGTTGTTTGACGGTTATGTTTCGGAAGTCTGAAAAACCTTCACGATGACTGGTAGGCTGAAATATTTGAACTGTATTCAACACATGCTTGAAGGTCACAATAATTCTTCTATCCTCGAATTCAGTGTGCACCCGTGTCCTAACCAATCAGAATAATAAACATATTTTTTATCATCACCACATAATGAAAAGCTAAAAATTCTAATTATTATACTTAATGCAATTTTGCTTTATTATATTTAAGTTTAATCACTTCGTAGATTTTTTACAACATAGAAAAATAACCTGAGTTGATTAGTGAAATTTCATTGCACTCAAACAAGAAAGCAAACATGCAAATTGTACAATAAACACTGTTAGGTCTGGGGCTCCTAGATAGATACAATTTGGGGAATGATCAAGTGGATTCAAAATTAGGTCAAGTGTGAGGGTTGCATTGTTATAAATTTGCAAGGTTGTCAGGTGCACAGAATTAATTTTGAATTTTTGTCACATATATCTGATATCCTATTCACAATATGATTTTTTTCATTTTTTTTAATAAGAAGTTTGATATCTAGAACTATGATTATTTTTAGCATAGCATGGATTTAAAAAATTGTTATTTAAATGGGTTTCATAGATTTAGCTATTTTGGGTTGATTTTGGATGGAACTACGTACACATCAACTAAACCCAAAAGTGATGTCTTTTTTAAAAATCATATCATATTTATTTGACCTTATAAAATTGGATAGTACTTTCTACTGGTTTGTTTTGGTTTCTACGAGATAGTTTTATTTATACAGAATTTTCTATCCGATTTTAAGTAATAATTAATATTTTTTTCTTTTATTGGTTCATGGTTTATTTCAGTATAATCGTAATATAAACTTTTTAAATACTAATATGAACGTTTAAGAAGTAAACAGGCACATAATAAGAGGATGCCAGCTGTTATAAACTGAATATTGGTTGTCAAATACTATGAATGATTAGTTTTGCTATTGTTATCATTGTTGTATAAGTATATATCTCTATACTAGCATTGATGTCAGCTTAATAGAAACACAAATTGATACTTTCATACATTCTCAGGTAGGATATAATTGACTATGGGTCTTTTATAGATCTATCCATTTTTTTAAGTTGTTTCCACATAAAGTATTGATTATGTGTTAGAAGCATCATAATTTTTTGTAGACTATAGTGAAAATGTCACAATAAAAAAGGTGCTTGAATTTACAAGGGAACTACCCACTGCTGCTGCTCGACAATAAAAACTACCCACTGCTGCTGGTCGACAATAAAATTATGCTTTATAAACTTGCTAAAGTAAGTTAATTTACCAGCAAAGTTAATCTTATTTCTTTTTTAGAAAAGATAATGATTATTGTATTCACCACATTTAGTACCACGATGCTGGTAACCAAAATCATATGTGTACATATATATATATATATATATATATATATATATATATATATATATATATATATATATATATATATATATGTATATATATATATGTGTGTGTGTGTGTGATCTCCCCTTTATTTAGGCATATAAAAAGACAACTACATCCTCTCTTTTTGCATTTTCATAGTTATAACTTTCTGAATATCTCAATGGGAAGCATGTTGTTTACAATTGCAAAGAAAGTTGCAATAGGTTTCCTGGCTCAAATACAAAGAGAACCTATACCGAGCGATCAGACAGGTATTCCATAAAAGTTCTATATTTTATTTTTTCATGATGAGTTGGAATGCAACTATGTTTTAAACTATAATTAAAGTTGGTCTACTAATTTGCCTATATTGAGAAAACTTCATCTAGAGTATAAAGTTGTATAATTAGACCCGCTTTAACAAGTATGTCTTGGTCTACTGGCATAGATATAGGTTAAAAAAATATAAGATTAGGTCAGTAAATAAGTTATGACAGTTTATTACAAGAGAAATTAATGTACTTTTAACAGCATGTACATTATAGTATAAATAGTGGAATCAGAAGCACACAAGAGTAAAGGTATTTAATGGTTGTAGGATGTACATCTGGTATTTTAAGTGAACATCGAAAACCAGTGTGGATCCTTAACGTGTAATATTTGTGGGTGGAGATGTAAAGCCAAATATTTGAGTTTGAGTTGATCGAATGAACCTTTTAACACATGGTTTTAATTTGATGTCATGCAAACTTAATAATTAATATGATGCAAAATTCACCTGTTTCATTTTGTTTAAAAATGAAAATTATTGCTGCTTCAATATGTTTGGATATTAACAATTTGGTTTTCTCCTACAGGAAAAGGTTCACTAAAGCAAGTTGAAGAGCACAGTTGACTTTCCTTCATAGTTTTTATTATTGATAATTGTTTTACCCATTTCTACTTATTTCTAGCTTAATCTGTGCCTTAACCATGTAAAGGTGAATAAACAAAAATAGGAAGACTGGAAGTTAAATGACATGCTCTAGCTTATGTATGGGGAACATGAGGTATAATGCAACTTAGTTTTGCTTGCCACTGTATTTGCTTTTCGGGTATATACTATGCTAAAATCCGATATTACTTACTCTATACAGTACTACTTTGAGCTGTGAAATCCATTGACAGTTGTAATATAATTCTCTTAACCATTTGTCATTTCTTAACATGCTGTTAAAATATTTCATTATTTCACATGTCACAAATTGATCATTTGATTGCCAATCTGTGTTATATATTTTAAGTTTCCAACGTAACCCAGTTTCAGAATGTAACTTTCAGAACATGTATATATATTTACCTATCCATTCCTTTGTTTGTATCGCTGCGTATAATACATGTACAGAAGGAGATGTAAGCTAACTCCATTTTCTAAAGTGCTAATTGAAATATTCCAATTTACCATGAAAATTTGTTATGTCTAAGAGTTTAAACAACTTAGTTCTTCAAACAATTTTGGTAGTACTATGAAGTTATTTTGCTTTTATTCTTACCCATATTTGGTCCAACTGTAATTATTATCACTGCAAGCTAAGAGGATCCATATCTCATGTCAGTATTGTTGCTTCAGTGTACGTCTATATCACATGCTCTCATCAGTTCATAAACATAAAAGATATTGATATATTAAATGTGTTGCATGGACTAAGACATCAATACTTCAAAATGAAGTAGATCAGGAAAAAATAAAGTAGAATTCAAACATAAGACATCTAGATTCCAAGTTATTACTTGAAAGAAATGCCAAGTTCATTATCATCATAATAATATCTAAGCAAGAAAACATAGATTAAATGACAAATACATAAAATATAACAATCCGTGTGCGTAGCACGGGTTCGCACTAGTTGGTATGGATAAGAAATGAACTCATCATTTTTTTGGCAACCATCAGATTATATAAGTTCTACAGGAGTTTACTGGGATGAACGGGATGATGTTGGAATTGGGAGGAGGACATATGGAAAATGGAGGAAGTTGTTAGGAATATTTTTTAAGAGAAGAAGAAGGAATATTTGAGAAGATTATTTTAATGGGGAGGAACTTTTCATTGATTTTCTTTTGATTACAAATTTGATTGCCTACATACATCAACTTGATTGCCTTGCTTTTATAATGCACTGCATTCTCTAGAGTATTCTAGGAATGCCTTACCTAGAATATCTAAAATAGGAATTCTAGATTTTGCCCTTTATTCAATTCATTAATACAATTGCTAATTTAACAATATAATTATTTGTTTCCTGAAAAGCCAAGATTATTTCCAACATTCCCCCGTAAGCTTGGTTTTTGAACTCCAAGAAGATCTCGCAATATTTTAAAATTATCAGGCTTTAATGCTTTTGTGAAAATATCAGTGGTATCAGAGCCCTAGATCCTTGCAATTAAAAAAAAAGTGCAAAGTAATGGCTTCTCCAAGCAATACTTCAGCAAGCATCAACTCCACCTATAGCAATGTCCAAGTTCCTTTATTTGAAGGAGAAAATTATGATTTTTGGGCAGTAAAAATGGAGACTTTGTTCATCTCCTTGGATGTCTTGGAGTTCATCAAGCAAGGATATGAAGACTCAACAGCTGCGGCAGAACGTACAGCAGCTCAAACTGAAGTATTAAAAAAGAAAAGAATCACAGATGCTGGAGTTCTTGGAATGATTCAAAGAGAAGTGTCAAACACCATATTCCCAAGAATTATGAGAGCAAAAACAGCCAAGGAAGCATGGGAAATCTTGCAACAAGAGTTTGAAGGGGATTCAAAGGTGAGAACTGTCAAACTTCAGTCTCTAAAGAGAGATTTTGAAAATGAAAAAATGAAAGAAAATGAAAGTTTGAATGAGTATTTTAATAGGCTGTCCGAATTAGTGAATCAAATGAAGTCTCATGGAGATATAATTGACGATCGTAGAATCGTTGATAAAATTTTGATAAGCTTAACTGAAAAATTTGATCCTATGGTGGCTGTTATAGAAGAAACCAAAGATTTGTCAAACATGACCGTTCAAGGCTTGATGGGTTCACTTAGATCCTACGAGCAAAGATTGTTACGCCGTATGGAAAAGACGGTTGAAAACGCATTTCAGTCCAAACTCACCACTCAATGCAACAATGACAAAACAATAAAACAAAATAATGGCGAGTCTTCTAGAGGTGGCAGATTTGGCAAAGGAAGAGGAAGAAATTCACGCGGAAGAGGTCGAGGCACCTATGGCGGAAGAGGAAGAGATGAAGGAACAAATAAATGGTGTGGAATTTGCCAAAAAAGCTCTCATGAAGAAAAGGACTGCTGGAACAAAAAAAAGCCACAATGTCATAATTGCAAAAGGTTTGGGCACATTCAAAAGGACTGTCGCCTTGGTAAGCCACATAACACAGCATTTGCCGGAGCGGAAGATATGGAAGGGAGCTTGTTCTTTGCTTGTCAAAAGGCAACTGAAGAATATAAGAATATATGGTACCTGGACAGCGGATGTAGCAATCATATGACAGGAGACAAAAGTGCATTCATTGACATAGATTCTTCATTTGGTTCGAAAGTTAAACTTGGCAATGGAGAGTATGTTGAAGTTGAAGGCAAAGGCAGCATTGGAGTTGCAACAAAGCAAGGAGGTAAAGTTATTCATGATACCTTTTATGTTCCTAAATTAGATGAGAATTTGTTGAGCATTGGACAACTTTTAGAGCATTATTATTCTCTTCAATTTGATAATCGAGAATGTAAAATTTTTGATTCAAAAGGAAAAGTTGTTGCTGTAATAAAAATGACACAAAACAGAAGTTTTCCCCTTCATCTCAATTATGAGAAAAATCATAGCTTCATGGCAAAAAAGGAAGACGACACTTGTTTATGGCATAAGAGACTTGGGCACTTAAACTACAATAGTCTCGCATTGCTTTCACAAAAGAAGATGGTGTATGAGTTGCCAACAGAAGTGAATATGACGCTGCGGAAAGGTCTCGTCAAATAAAAAAACGATTACTCTGTAATCGTTTTCTATATTTTACAATTATTTACTCAATACTGGAAGCGCGCTTCTGAGCGACACGTCGGAAATGGTGAAAAAAGAAATGACACAAATATATTCTGTAGGTCATATATACATTCATATCATATCTTGTAAATAGATGGAACAGAAAGAAAGGGGTAATAAACATAACATGTACTTGCAGATATTTGGTTGATGTACCTGGACCAGTAAGAGATGCTTACAGCAGCCGTGGTTGCCTATATAAGCTTACTACTGTGCACAGTAAGTTGCTCTCCAGAAATAATTGACTGTTCCACCATAATTAGACAGTTTTAGATGTAAACTGATCACAAAACCTAAAATATCCTATTGTAAGCATGTATATGTATATTGGCCTATCTAAATGTTATAACTGTAGGTGTCATTCACATATCAATAATTGGCAAAATTAAAAAGTTATTTGAGTATCCAAATTAAGCTATAAAACAACAAGCTTTAAAAAGTTATTCCTATGTAAATAAATCAATAAAATTAAGCTATAAAACCCATAATGTGAACAGTGTATACCTTAGCAAACGTAAATGAGTCAGACACTATTTGAGGATCCATAATTTAAATATTATAAATTAGAACATACTTACTAAACATAGATTACTCTGCCTATTTCATAATCCAAAATAGAAATACTGGGGTTAAGAGACATTGTATTTCTTTTTTGTAATCGTTTTCGTTCATTTTATTTCAGGCGGAATGAAAGAAGGGTATGCAATAAAAGTGGAGCAGCAAGGAGACGTGGTATTAAGGGATGAAACAGCGAAAGTGGACGAATATAAAGTGCGAATATTACCCTTAAACTTGTCGTGCTGTGAAGTTGTTTGACGGTTATGTTTCGGAAGTCTGAAAAAACCTTCAGGATGACTGGTAGGCTGAAATATTTGAACTGTATTCAACACATACTTGAAGGTCGCACCAATTCTTCTGTCCTCGAATTGAGTGTGCACCCGTGTCCTAACCAATCAGAACCCCCTGGTTTTCACCTTTTGCACTTAAACACCTGAATTGTTTTTGTACTTAAATGCAAAAAAGCGGAAATGGAAAGGTTTGATTGGAGGGATAGGGGAAATGGGTACAGAAGAATTGGTCTCGAAACTGGAGTAAAGAATGTGAAAAAAGGAAGTACCTGGTAGTAGTAGCTGAACAGTTTTGCATATATAGAAATAAATAATTAAATATACAGGATTAAAAATACGATAAAGTTGAATAATTATTTAAACTAAATATACAAGAATAAAAATAATTTCACATCCGGTGACAGAGCATAATAATTTATATTACGCAAATGAAACTGTTGTCAATCAATTAACAATCGTACATCAGTTATCAGCATTGACCAACATCAGTACAAATAAAAAGTTATGTTGTGCACGTTAACAGGATAGGATCACTGCTTACTAGTTGCTGTGAATTTAAAATAAAATGCACTATTCACATTTGTCAACTTATTTTTCCATGTTTTGTGCTAATTTCCGTCCATTTTGACAACCTGATGCAGTTGGCAACAAATCGTATTAGTATATAGTTAAAAGTAATATTACCTGACCTAACAGGGAACACTTGTACATCAACTGGCCCGTTAATGATTTGAAAACTTCTTTGTAGACAATATTTTGTGTATGATCAGATGGTATGGTACCCAGGTTCCTTATTAGAAATTTTAATCCATGATACAGATGTAGTTTTGGAGATTGCCACATATAACTGACCGTGTGCAGCGATAGATATACTCCAACAGTTTCCAAAGTCTGCCGCTGACTTTTGTTAATAGTCATTGCAAAGCAAACTTTGATGGGAAATTGGCGTCTTCGGAGAACAAAAGGCCATTTAGTTTCAACAGATGTCAGTATAATGTGTGGAATTGAAACTTTTCTCCCACTATTGTTTCTTGTTATAATTTGAGCTTCGATAACTCGACTACCAAGCTGTGTGACAACCAATCGAGTTCCATTGCAAAGCCCAAAACCATGATTAAGATTTTGTAACAACATAATGGGCACACCTATTTTAAGCTCCGTCTTATGATTTGGAATACCAGAAACTTGTAAGCTATTTAAGAATTCAGTTGGATAAATCAAATTTTGATCATCAGATCCTTCTGTTAATGGGCTTATAGAATCCGCACTAAAATAAGTAACGACATTTCCTTGTAAAGTGGAAATTACAAATGAGTTAATTACCTCCACTGCTTCATTTGTAGGAGTGAGAATACACCTATCACGAAGAAAATTTATTTCAGGTAGTCTGTTATTCAAATCAGGGTACACATATCGCACAATTTTTTGGACAACATCTTTCCCGTGAGGAATAAGATATTGTTCCGGTATCTTTATTCAGGATTGTTCATTATTAGAATGAACGGAAGTTGTTTCAACATTGCCTTCACCAACATCAAGGACCCACTTACAAAAATTATCAATTTTGGTTTTCTCCAAATTTTCATCGTTATTTTTCAAACGCATGTTTTCCCTAAGCTCGAAAACAGTGCATCTACTCCATAGGCTTAATTGACTAATAGTTGCTTGAACTATCATTTGTTTTATTCAATGGCAGGTAAAGTCTACCTGAAATCGCCACCTAACAAAACAGTTTTCCCACCAAATATTTTGGTCTCACCGTAATTATCATCCGCTGTTAATAATACATGTCATTGTTTTTTCAAAAGCTTCTAACGCATTTCTATGGACAATGGGAGTCTCATCCCAAATTATTAAACTGGTTTTATGAAGTAGGTCAGCTAAAGCTGATTGTTTTGATATATTAGAAACTGAGTTTTCTTCCACTGTCATTGGTATTCTAAATTTCGAATGAGCAGTTTTTGTAACAACCCGTAAAATCTGGGCCAGTTTAAAATTTTTATTTTGGCAATTTTATCGAAATTTGATTATTTAAAATGAATTATTTTAAATAATATCGACGAGAAATTTATTTTGAATATAATTCGACGTATATATTATATACGTCGTCGTTAGAATATAAATATTTATATATAATTATATATAGAATTGAAAATGGCGCGGTAGTTCGATAATTCAATTTCAAACTTCAATTGAATGTACCGGGTGCAAAACAATCCGGATTTTAGTGAAACCAAAAATAATGGGATCTAATTGTGAATATCTTTCCAACGAATCCGAAAAATCAAGATTTCATATCAGGAATCAAAAGATATGTCCAGTTGAAAATTCTGAATAGTCGCTATGGAATTCAGGCCCTTAAAAATGGACATTTTGCAAACGACCTCGGATTTCGACGAAACCAGTTTTGTTGGGTCCGCAGTGTCAGGTTATTGCTAGGTTTTAAATTTCATAATTTTTCGAATCAATATGTGAGCGTGGCAAAGGAAAACGCGTTTGACCAGTTTCAGTTGATTTTAATCGACTGGAAATTGGCCATTTTTCAAACGGTCTCAGAATTCGATGAAACTAGTTTTGTTAGGACCGTATCGTCAGTACGAAGCTAGAAAATATTTTTCAGGAATTTTTCTAGTTAGTATGTGACCCCGGTAATTGGAAATGTACGTTTAAAATTCAATATAGCAATTTAAATGTAAATTCAACGGAAACTGATTCAAACAGTCGAATCAGCCAGCGATACATATCCCATTGTGTTCGGAATGGGGGTTAAACGCTATGGACGACAGGCGGTGGGCCTCGTTTCGAGGTCGTATGTAAAAGTCAACTTTTGCAAATTAAATAATTAATAAAAAAAAAAAACCTCTTCCCTTAAACCCGCTCTGGCCCCCCCCCCCTCTTTCATTTTCAATCCGATAACAAAAAAAAAAAAAAAAAAAGAAGAGAAGACTGACGGAGCCTTCACCCCTCACGCGATCGACGCCGCCACCCAGGAGGACCCCCGCCGTCCTCGATCTCCGCCAGACCCCCCCCCCTTTCTCGCCTCGCGTCCCGCTCCTCTCTCCTCCGCAGTCAAAGCACCCAAAGTCCCCCCCCCCCCCCCCGACGCAAAGAAGCCTTCGCCGCACCACCGCCTACCCCCCCCCCTCCAGTGATGTCCGCCGATCTCTCTTCCCCCCCCCCTCCTGTAAGTAAAACTGATTTTTTATATTTTTATTTTATATTACAGTAAAATTGATTTTATTTTGTTTAGGTAGAAATCTGAATTTTATTTAGGTTGAAATCTGAATTTTATTTAGGTTGAAATCTGAATTTTATTTAGGTTAAAAACTGAATTTTATTTTGTTTAAAATCTGAATTTCATTTTGTTTAAAAACTGATTTTAATTAATGTTTAAAAACTGATTTTTGTTTAAAGTAAAATAAAAACTCGATTTTTATATATTGAACTTTAAAATAAAAACTCGATTTTTATATATTGAACTTTGAAATAAAAACTCGATTTTTATATATTGAACTTTAAAATAAAAACTCGATTTTTATATATTGAACTTTGAAATAAAAACTCGATTTTTATATATTGAACTTTGAAATAAAAACTCGATTTTTATATATTGAACTTTGAAATAAAAACTCGATTTTTATATATTGAGCTTTGAAATAAAAACTCGATTTTTATATATTGAACTTTGAAATAAAAACTCGATTTTTATATATTGAACTTTGAAATAAAAACTCGATTTTTATATATTGAACTTTGAAATAAAAACTCGATTTTTATATATTGAACTTTGAAATAAAAACTCGATTTTTATATATTGAACTTTGAAATAAAAACTCGATTTTTATATATTGAACTTTGAAATAAAAACTCGATTTTTATATATTGAACTTTGAAATAAAAACTCGATTTTTATATATTGAACTTTGAAATAAAAACTCGATTTTTATATATTGAACTTTGAAATAAAAACTCGATTTTTATATATTGAATAGCGAAATAAAAATTCGATTTTTATATATATAGTGGCTACGGGCGACGAAGCTGACGAAGATGCGAAAACGGCGAAGACTTCTGCAAATGAAGTGCCGTGGAGCTAGGATAGCTATCTGTGAGAATTTCTCACCTTTCAATTTCTTTTCTAGTTTTATATATATACTAGGATGCAGACGGTGCTTAGTAGCACCCGACACAATTGTCCACAGACCATGGACTTGTTTGTTTGGTTGCATAGATTAGTTGAATTATTTGTTTGAATTGAATTGTTTGGTGAGGTGAAATTGATTTGATTGATGTGTGAATGGCGTGGGCCTTCACTAGACCGGGGATAAGGCTAGGCCTCGTCCCGTTTCTAGTATCGTGCCGTTATGCCGCCGAAATTTTCTAAAAATGTGTTAGAAAAATAAAAATATCATTTTTATTGAATAAATGAATTGAATAGAAATTCATATGTTGGAATAAAATGTTTTATCGTTAAAAATATAATTTTTAACGTGAATGCGAATAAATAAATATTCATTTACAAACCAGACGGTTTGTTTATGTACACTTATTTGAATGACATTGATTGGGTCGATAAATTTTACACATCGCCCAACTGCACAAATAAAATATGCGGTTGATTGTTTGAAACCCCACACGGGTGTTGGGATGAAATTTGAAGTTCACTCATCCTGATTGATTAAATATGTCGATCGATTGATTGACATGCTGTTGTAAGCGTTAGATATCTATATTTGATGCTTATACAGTGTAGTGCACTTTGGTTGATGGTTGATTATTTTCAATGTTATTATATACATGTGTTGTATGAAAATCCATATAATTAACTTTATATGGTAATTGATTGGGCCTCATTCCAATTTGAAAAATAAAGAATATTATAAAATAAAAGTTCATTTGTTGACAGTACTCATCCATTGAGATTGGTCATGTGTTGAACGAAATATTTGATAATAACAACTATTTTGGAAAAAGAAATATTTGAAATAGAATATTTGAAAATAGAAATTTATGAAGCCGTGTTGATTAGATTGACGCCATTTTGACGTGAACGATATTTATATCGATTAAAACGATTTCGAAATGAATTGAATTGAAAACGATTTCGAAATGAATTGAATTGAAAACGATTTCGAAATGAAATGAATTGAAAACGATTTCGAAATGAATTGAATTGAAAACGATTTCGAAATGAATTGAATTGAAAACGATTTCGAAATGAATTGAATTGAAAACGATTTCGAAATGAAATGAATTGAAAACGATTTCGAAATGAAATGAATTGAAAACGATTTCGAAATGAATTGAATTGAAAACGATTTCGAAATGAAATGAATTGAAAACGATTTCGAAATGAATTGAATTGAAAACGATTTCGAAATGAAATGAATTGAAAACGATTTCGAAATGAATTGAATTGAAAACGATTTCGAAATGAATTGAATTGAAAACGATTTCGAAATGAATTGAATTGAAAACGATTTCGAAATGAATTGAATTGAAAACGATTTCGAAATGAAATGAATTGAAAACGATTTCGAAATGAATTGAATTGAAAACGATTTCGAAATGAAATGAATTGAAAACGATTTCGAAATGAATTGAATTGAAAACGATTTCGAAATGAAATGAATTGAAAACGATTTCGAAATGAATTGAATTGAAAACGATTTCGAATTGAAATGAATTCAAATTGAATTGAAATTTGAATTGAATAGAAATGAATTTTAAAACGAATTTATAAAGAAGAATTCAATTTTGATTTGAATTGAAAAGAAAGTTGAAATAGCTTTTGAAACGATTTTAAAACTATTTATATAGTTCGTTTTAAATAGAAATCGACGAAATATATATTATATATATTATATATAATATAATGGCCTGAATAGAACGCGCCGCGCCGCGGCAGTTCGCGAATTTCGACCATTTATTTCAAACGGACATTACGGGAGATCCGACCGTCGGATTCTCCTAAAACCGGAACCGTTGGGTTCGTATCGAAAAGAGCTTTCTAACGAATATTAGAAATTTGAAATCTAACGGTTGGATTTGGAATTATGTCCAAATCAAATTCGAAAAAGGTCGCTGTAAGTGCAGTTCGATGGCCGTTGATGGAAATCGACTGTACGGGCCTTGATAAAATTATTAAAAATAGCAATAATTTGTGTAAAATCATAAGAAATGATTTAGAAAAGATTGGGATGAAAAACTCCATATTTGAAAAGATAAAAATGGATTTTTATCGAAATGAACTAGTTTTGAACTAGAAATATAATTCTATTTATTTTTAAATAAATAAATGGAATTTAAAAAGGGTTTTAAAAATAACCAAAATTTCCAATGATTGCATTGGAGTGGATTTGAATCGAAATTGTCTTCGGAATATTTCGATGTTGGAATTCGTGATTATACAGGTGTTGTTATGGAAATTTGAAAGATATATATATTTATATCGTTATTTCCAATACGACATTTGTTAGTCGTAGAATTCGATATTGAATATAAGCCGATATATTTTCTATTCAGAGCCTTGTATTGAATATCGAATGTGATTTGGGTTTGTCGTGAATGGTGTCTTTACTAACACTGTTCTTGAACCCAGTTGAGAAAAGATTAAATCTTTTTATTTAGATTTAATGAAGTGTACCAATTAAATAATATTTAATTGGAATTGAATTGATATTGATTTTTGGGTTTATCGTGAACAGTGTTTTAAATAACACTTGTTCTTTAACCAGATAATTAATGAATGTGATTTGGGTTTGTCGTGAATGATGTCTTCACTAACACTGTTCTTGAACCCAGTTGAGAAAAGATTAAATCTTTTTATTTAGATTTAATGAAGTGTACCAATTAAATAATATTTAATTGGAATTGAATTGATATTGATTTTTGGGTTTATCGTGAACAGTGTTTTAAATAACACTTGTTCTTTAACCCGATAATTAATGAATGTGATTTGGGTTTGTCGTGAATGGTGTCTTCACTAACACTGTTCTTGAACCCAGTTGAGAAAAGATTAAATCTTTTGATTTAGATTTAATGAAGTGCTCCAATTAAATAATATTTAATTGGAATTGAATGGATATTGATTTTTGGGTTTATCGTGAACAGTGTTTTAAATAACACTTGTTCTTTAACCCGATAATTAATGGGATGTGACTTTGGGTTTATCGTGAACCGTGTTTTAAATGACACTGATTCTTTACCCCAGTCACAGATTAAAACTAAGTGGAGTTTTAATGAATCTTTAATTAGATTGAAAAGATCGAGAATGGAGTATCACCAGTTTTGCTCCAGGCGATAGTTAAATCTTTAATTAGATTTGAACGTGAAATTTAGAAACTAACTGTCGGTTAGCCAAGCAGAAGGGTTTTCTGGATATTGATCTGATGTTGGTTTCGGCCTTCGGGGTTAATATTTGGGGAATTATTCTCTTGATTAATTTACGGTTAGTGACTAATGAATTGGAATGAGGCGTATGTTGTGTTTGTGTAACACTTTTATAAAATATACGCGAGTTATTCGGGAAGTCCGGGTTTATCCCATTCTGAATAATCGATACGACGATAAGTCGAAGATGAAGACGATGGTCGAAGACCGGAGGTCTTCACGTCGTTTGGGTGATAACTGATGATCTTGATTGGGCTGTACACCCAAGAAGATGGAAACAGTTGGTGATCGTCCAGACGTACTTGGAGATCGATGGATATGCGGGGTACTAGTTGCCTCCGGTTTCGTTCAGACCCAGAACGGACTTGTAAATGGACTGTGTGTCTGACATCAGATTTCATTCTGTGTGACTGATATCGGTTGCATAGGATGGTTTGCCTGTGTGGCATGCTAAGATGCAAATGATCAAGGCTTCTGTTGAAAAGCAAAGTCTTGTGGTTGGTGATCAAAGCACGGCCTTTGTGGCGTAGCTTTGTGTAACGTTTACTTCGCGAGTTTCACACCCGGTATGAACCAAAAACGGGAGACGGACCTCAGGGAGGGCCTACGTTTCCTCCTAGCTAAAAAGTGGCGTCAGTGGTTTTACACGCCCTGACGAGTTTGACTTATGTGGTTGTTGTTGTTGCGAGGCGCCTCGGTTAGATCGGACGATCCGGGTCCGATGGAGTCATTCGTTGGCTCGCTTACGCCCCAAAGGGCGGCGAAACGTAGTGCTGAGGCATTTTAATCCACTCCGTGTGGACCGGCCCTGACGATCCAAGGCTTGCCTGCGCGCTTGCCTGAGACTCGGGTTAGGCAGTCTCGAATCGGTTGAGGATCTTGACCCTAGCCTCGGTTCATAGACGGAAATCCAATTTCCGAATACGTGACTTTGCGGTTTTATTTGTAAACCTATATATGGCGACATAGTGGCATGGGACGCTCATGTCGCCTATGATTGATACTTATGATTTGAAGTTGCTTTATGCACTATGCACTTATAATAGTATCAAATGATCTGTTTTAAACGTATCAAGCATTCTTTGGCTGTTATAAGGGAAAACCCTATCCCCCGGCTTGCGTTGCATTGTGTGATAGGACCTGGGTCTTATAACAGCTTCATTTTTCTTTACTTAGCATTGCGCTGTTTGTTTTATGCACTGGTATTCTTGGGAGGAAACCCGTTCCGTGTTATACGGCGTGGTCCCTTGATTTACCTAGCTTTAAAAATAAAGATTAACTGTTTTAGTTCTCACACCAGTCACATGACTGACCTGGAGTTTATTGTTTTAACCTAAACTCTGGGTGCCCTTATTTTGACACGGGCAGCTAGTAGTTTTGGTTTTGCAGATTTATATTCACAGGATCCTGGTTTACAGCTGGAACGATATCCGGAAAGCTTTGTATCCGTATATCTCCTTCTAGTTGTGTATTGTATTATTTTCCGCTGCTATGTATTTAAATGTAATTTAAATCTCTGATATTTCTGTGTAATATTCATTTATACTCTGTATATTCTTGTAATCTGATGCATTGTTGTAATATACTAAGAAATGTTCTTCTGTATGCGTTCTGTTGTGGCGTGTTCTCGAACTATCCGACGCTTTCCTTTACGGGGAAGTTGCGGGTCTTCACAGTTGGTATCAGAGCTTTGGTTTACAAAGCTCAGAGAACAAGACACATTAGAACCATACGAAAGAATTCATCAGATATTGGATTAGTAATATCCAATGGGAATGACTCGTTAGAGATAGGATCAGTAGTATCCTAGAACGAGTGTGAAGAGAATATTTTTCAAATGAAAACAATTTTTGTTTTGAAAATTTAAATCAATTATTCGTATTTGATTATCTATTTATATTGAGTTGGACAGTCCAGTATATATAGATTTTGCGTATACGTCTGATCCGCGTGTATTCGAAGTTTTAATATACTGGATAGATATAGGATTACACTCTAGTCGCCCGGGGGTGATTCTGATGATTGATATATCATCATCAGAATTTATATTCGAGTGAGGAACGTGTAATATCTATATATTTCCATTAGACTGGTGTGAGAACCAAAACTTATATAGCTAGAACCCTTTGTTGTGAATTGGCATCAAAAACATGATTTTCTGTATATATATCAAAGTTATGCATTTAAAAAACTAATCAACTAATTGATTGATGGTTGTATTGTTTGATTATTGTATGAATAATTAAAATTTGAACCATTTAGTTCATTTGAGTCAAATATTGAATTTTATTGAAAATTGGTTGCATTTGCTTGCATATACATATATATCATTGAACAGGTCATAGCAAGGAGGCTAGAGCCAGAGAATAAAATTTGTTTGCCCGACAAATAGGTACATGTTTACTACATAATTTCCTGTTTTGTTTGGGTGATGATGATTTTGTGAGCCTATTGGCTAGCCGCTTGGCTTTTTCTTTTTCTTTTTGAGATCTGAAGGACCGGGGAAGCTATTTGAAATTCCCCGATGCTCCCGGTGCAGGGGAGGTTATGGCGAAATTTTTCGAAAATTTAGGGTGTTAGCCAAATTTTTGAAAATTTGAAAATTCTCAGAAACTAAAGAGTTGGAGAATGGAAGCCAGATCGAACGTAGAGTTGATTAATCAAACCACTTTCGACTTTGTTCCTTTTCGGGGACGAAAAGTTTTAAGTGGGGGAGATTGTAACAACCCGTAAAATCTGGGCCAGTTTAAAATTTTTATTTTGGCAATTTTATCGAAATTTGATTATTTAAAATGAATTATTTTAAATAATATCGACGAGAAATTTATTTTGAATATAATTCGACGTATATATTATATACGTCGTCGTTAGAATATAAATATTTATATATAATTATATATAGAATTGAAAATGGCGCGGTAGTTCGATAATTCGATTTCAAACTTCAATTGAATGTACCGGGTGCAAAACAATCCGGATTTTAGTGAAACCAAAAATAATGGGATCTAATTGTGAATATCTTTCCAACGAATCCGAAAAATCAAGATTTCATATCAGGAATCAAAAGATATGTCCAGTTGAAAATTCTGAATAGTCGCTATGGAATTCAGGCCCTTAAAAATGGACATTTTGCAAACGACCTCGGATTTCGACGAAACCAGTTTTGTTGGGTCCACAGTGTCAGGTTATTGCTAGGTTTTAAATTTCATAATTTTTCGAATCAATATGTGAGCGTGGCAAAGGAAAACGCGTTTGACCAGTTTCAGTTGATTTTAATCGACTGGAAATTGGCCATTTTTCAAACGGTCTCAGAATTCGATGAAACTAGTTTTGTTAGGACCGTATCGTCAGTACGAAGCTAGAAAATATTTTTCAGGAATTTTTCTAGTTAGTATGTGACCCCGGTAATTGGAAATGTACGTTTAAAATTCAATATAGCAATTTAAATGTAAATTCAACGGAAACTGATTCAAACAGTCGAATCAGCCAGCGATACATATCCCATTGTGTTCGGAATGGGGGTTAAACGCTATGGACGACAGGCGGTGGGCCTCGTTTCGAGGTCGTATGTAAAAGTCAACTTTTGCAAATTAAATAATTAATAAAAAAAAAAAAACAAAACCTCTTCCCTTAAACCCGCTCTGGCCCCCCCCCCTCTTTCATTTTCAATCCGATAACAAAAAAAAAAAAAAGAAGAGAAGACTGAAGGAGCCTTCCCCCCTCACGCGATCGACGCCGCCACCCAGGAGGACCCCCGCCGTCCTCGATCTCCGCCAGACCCCCCCCCTTTCTCGCCTCGCGTCCCGCTCCTCTCTCCTCCGCAGTCAAAGCACCCAAAGTCCCCCCCCCCCCGACGCAAAGAAGCCTTCGCCGCACCACCGCCTACCCCCCCCCCCTCCAGTGATGTCCGCCGATCTCTCTTCCCCCCCCCCCCCTCCTGTAAGTAAAACTGATTTTTTATATTTTTATTTTATATTACAGTAAAATTGATTTTATTTTGTTTAGGTAGAAATCTGAATTTTATTTAGGTTGAAATCTGAATTTTATTTAGGTTGAAATCTGAATTTTATTTAGGTTAAAAACTGAATTTTATTTTGTTTAAAATCTGAATTTCATTTTGTTTAAAAACTGATTTTAATTAATGTTTAAAAACTGATTTTTGTTTAAAGTAAAATAAAAACTCGATTTTTATATATTGAACTTTAAAATAAAAACTCGATTTTTATATATTGAACTTTGAAATAAAAACTCGATTTTTATATATTGAACTTTAAAATAAAAACTCGATTTTTATATATTGAACTTTGAAATAAAAACTCGATTTTTATATATTGAACTTTGAAATAAAAACTCGATTTTTATATATTGAGCTTTGAAATAAAAACTCGATTTTTATATATTGAGCTTTGAAATAAAAACTCGATTTTTATATATTGAACTTTGAAATAAAAACTCGATTTTTATATATTGAACTTTGAAATAAAAACTCGATTTTTATATATTGAACTTTGAAATAAAAACTCGATTTTTATATATTGAACTTTGAAATAAAAACTCGATTTTTATATATTGAACTTTGAAATAAAAACTCGATTTTTATATATTGAACTTTGAAATAAAAACTCGATTTTTATATATTGAACTTTGAAATAAAAACTCGATTTTTATATATTGAACTTTGAAATAAAAACTCGATTTTTATATATTGAACTTTGAAATAAAAACTCGATTTTTATATATTGAACTTTGAAATAAAAACTCGATTTTTATATATTGAATAGCGAAATAAAAATTCGATTTTTATATATATAGTGGCTACGGGCGACGAAGCTGACGAAGATGCGAAAACGGCGAAGACTTCTGCAAATGAAGTGCCGTGGAGCTAGGATAGCTATCTGTGAGAATTTCTCACCTTTCAATTTCTTTTCTAGTTTTATATATATACTAGGATGCAGACGGTGCTTAGTAGCACCCGACACAATTGTCCACAGACCATGGACTTGTTTGTTTGGTTGCATAGATTAGTTGAATTATTTGTTTGAATTGAATTGTTTGGTGAGGTGAAATTGATTTGATTGATGTGTGAATGGCGTTGGCCTTCACTAGACCGGGGATAAGGCTAGGCCTCGTCCCGTTTCTAGTATCGTGCCGTTATGCCGCCGAAATTTTCTAAAAATGTGTTAGAAAAATAAAAATATCATTTTTATTGAATAAATGAATTGAATAGAAATTCATATGTTGGAATAAAATGTTTTATCGTTAAAAATATAATTTTTAACGTGAATGCGAATAAATAAATATTCATTTACAAACCAGACGGTTTGTTTATGTACACTTATTTGAATGACATTGATTGGGTCGATAAATTTTACACATCGCCCAACTGCACAAATAAAATATGCGGTTGATTGTTTGAAACCCCACACGGGTGTTGGGATGAAATTTGAAGTTCACTCATCCTGATTGATTAAATATGTCGATCGATTGATTGACATGCTGTTGTAAGCGTTAGATATCTATATTTGATGCTTATACAGTGTAGTGCACTTTGGTTGATGGTTGATTATTTTCAATGTTATTATATACATGTGTTGTATGAAAATCCATATAATTAACTTTATATGGTAATTGATTGGGCCTCATTCCAATTTGAAAAATAAAGAATATTATAAAATAAAAGTTCATTTGTTGACAGTACTCATCCATTGAGATTGGTCATGTGTTGAACGAAATATTTGATAATAACAACTATTTTGGAAAAAGAAATATTTGAAATAGAATATTTGAAAATAGAAATTTATGAAGCCGTGTTGATTAGATTGACGCCATTTTGACGTGAACGATATTTATATCGATTAAAACGATTTCGAAATGAATTGAATTGAAAACGATTTCGAAATGAATTGAATTGAAAACGATTTCGAAATGAAATGAATTGAAAACGATTTCGAAATGAATTGAATTGAAAACGATTTCGAAATGAATTGAATTGAAAACGATTTCGAAATGAATTGAATTGAAAACGATTTCGAAATGAATTGAATTGAAAACGATTTCGAAATGAAATGAATTGAAAACGATTTCGAAATGAATTGAATTGAAAACGATTTCGAAATGAAATGAATTGAAAACGATTTCGAAATGAATTGAATTGAAAACGATTTCGAAATGAAATGAATTGAAAACGATTTCGAAATGAATTGAATTGAAAACGATTTCGAAATGAATTGAATTGAAAACGATTTCGAAATGAATTGAATTGAAAACGATTTCGAAATGAATTGAATTGAAAACGATTTCGAAATGAATTGAATTGAAAACGATTTCGAAATGAAATGAATTGAAAACGATTTCGAAATGAATTGAATTGAAAACGATTTCGAAATGAAATGAATTGAAAACGATTTCGAAATGAATTGAATTGAAAACGATTTCGAAATGAAATGAATTGAAAACGATTTCGAAATGAATTGAATTGAAAACGATTTCGAAATGAAATGAATTGAAAACGATTTCGAAATGAATTGAATTGAAAACGATTTCGAATTGAAATGAATTCAAATTGAATTGAAATTTGAATTGAATAGAAATGAATTTTAAAACGAATTTATAAAGAAGAATTCAATTTTGATTTGAATTGAAAAGAAAGTTGAAATAGCTTTTGAAACGATTTTAAAACTATTTATATAGTTCGTTTTAAATAGAAATCGACGAAATATATATTATATATATTATATATAATATAATGGCCTGAATAGAACGCGCCGCGCCGCGGTAGTTCGCGAATTTCGACCATTTATTTCAAACGGACATTACGGGAGATCCGACCGTCGGATTCTCCTAAAACCGGAACCGTTGGGTTCGTATCGAAAAGAGCTTTCTAACGAATATTAGAAATTTGAAATCTAACGGTTGGATTTGGAATTATGTCCAAATCAAATTCGAAAAAGGTCGCTGTAAGTGCAGTTCGATGGCCGTTGATGGAAATCGACTGTACGGGCCTTGATAAAATTATTAAAAATAGCAATAATTTGTGTAAAATCATAAGAAATGATTTAGAAAAGATTGGGATGAAAAACTCCATATTTGAAAAGATAAAAATGGATTTTTATCGAAATGAACTAGTTTTGAACTAGAAATATAATTCTATTTATTTTTAAATAAATAAATGGAATTTAAAAAGGGTTTTAAAAATAACCAAAATTTCCAATGATTGCATTGGAGTGGATTTGAATCGAAATTGTCTTCGGAATATTTCGATGTTGGAATTCGTGATTATACAGGTGTTGTTATGGAAATTTGAAAGATATATATATTTATATCGTTATTTCCAATACGACATTTGTTAGTCGTAGAATTCGATATTGAATATAAGCCGATATATTTTCTATTCAGAGCCTTGTATTGAATATCGAATGTGATTTGGGTTTGTCGTGAATGGTGTCTTTACTAACACTGTTCTTGAACCCAGTTGAGAAAAGATTAAATCTTTTTATTTAGATTTAATGAAGTGTACCAATTAAATAATATTTAATTGGAATTGAATTGATATTGATTTTTGGGTTTATCGTGAACAGTGTTTTAAATAACACTTGTTCTTTAACCCGATAATTAATGAATGTGATTTGGGTTTGTCGTGAATGATGTCTTCACTAACACTGTTCTTGAACCCAGTTGAGAAAAGATTAAATCTTTTTATTTAGATTTAATGAAGTGTACCAATTAAATAATATTTAATTGGAATTGAATTGATATTGATTTTTGGGTTTATCGTGAACAGTGTTTTAAATAACACTTGTTCTTTAACCCGATAATTAATGAATGTGATTTCGGTTTGTCGTGAATGGTGTCTTCACTAACACTGTTCTTGAACCCAGTTGAGAAAAGATTAAATCTTTTGATTTAGATTTAATGAAGTGCTCCAATTAAATAATATTTAATTGGAATTGAATGGATATTGATTTTTGGGTTTATCGTGAACAGTGTTTTAAATAACACTTGTTCTTTAACCCGATAATTAATGGGATGTGACTTTGGGTTTATCGTGAACCGTGTTTTAAATGACACTGATTCTTTAACCCAGTCACAGATTAAAACTAAGTGGAGTTTTAATGAATCTTTAATTAGATTGAAAAGATCGAGAATGGAGTATCACCAGTTTTGCTCCAGGCGATAGTTAAATCTTTAATTAGATTTGAACGTGAAATTTAGAAACTAACTGTCGGTTAGCCAAGCAGAAGGGTTTTCTGGATATTGATCTGATGTTGGTTTCGGCCTTCGGGGTTAATATTTGGGGAATTATTCTCTTGATTAATTTACGGTTAGTGACTAATGAATTGGAATGAGGCGTATGTTGTGTTTGTGTAACACTTTTATAAAATATACGCGAGTTATTCAGGAAGTCCGGGTTTATCCCATTCTGAATAATCGATACGACGATAAGTCGAAGATGAAGACGATGGTCGAAGACCGGAGGTCTTCACGTCGTTTGGGTGATAACTGATGATCTTGATTGGGCTGTACACCCAAGAAGATGGAAACAGTTGGTGATCGTCCAGACGTACTTGGAGATCGATGGATATGCGGGGTACTAGTTGCCTCCGGTTTCGTTCAGACCCAGAACGGACTTGTAAATGGACTGTGTGTCTGACATCGGATTTCATTCTGTGTGACTGATATCGGTTGCATAGGATGGTTTGCCTGTGTGGCATGCTAAGATGCAAATGATCAAGGCTTCTGTTGAAAAGCAAAGTCTTGTGGTTGGTGATCAAAGCACGGCCTTTGTGGCGTAGCTTTGTGTAACGTTTACTTCGCGAGTTTCACACCCGGTATGAACCAAAAACGGGAGACGGACCTCAGGGAGGGCCTACGTTTCCTCCTAGCTAAAAAGTGGCGTCAGTGGTTTTACACGCCCTGACGAGTTTTACTTATGTGGTTGTTGCTGTTGCGAGGCGCCTCGGTTAGATCGGACGATCCGGGTCCGATGGAGTCATTCGTTGGCTCGCTTACGCCCCAAAGGGCGGCGAAACGTAGTGCTCAGGCATTTTAATCCACTCCGTGTGGACCGGCCCTGACGATCCAAGGCTTGCCTGCGCGCTTGCCTGAGACTCGGGTTAGGCAGTCTCGAATCGGTTGAGGATCTTGACCCTAGCCTCGGTTCATAGACGGAAATCCAATTTCCGAATACGTGACTTTGCGGTTTTATTTGTAAACCTATATATGGCGACATAGTGGCATGGGACGCTCATGTCGCCTATGATTGATACTTATGATTTGAAGTTGCTTTATGCACTATGCACTTATAATAGTATCAAATGATCTGTTTTAAACGTATCAAGCATTCTTTGGCTGTTATAAGGGAAAACCCTATCCCCCGGCTTGCGTTGCATTGTGTGATAGGACCTGGGTCTTATAACAGCTTCATTTTTCTTTACTTAGCATTGCGCTGTTTGTTTTATGCACTGGTATTCTTGGGAGGAAACCCGTTCCGTGTTATACGGCGTGGTCCCTTGATTTACCTAGCTTTAAAAATAAAGATTAACTGTTTTAGTTCTCACACCAGTCACATGACTGACCTGGAGTTTATTGTTTTAACCTAAACTCTGGGTGCCCTTATTTTGACACGGGCAGCTAGTAGTTTTGGTTTTGCAGATTTATATTCACAGGATCCTGGTTTACAGCTGGAACGATATCCGGAAAGCTTTGTATCCGTATATCTCCTTCTAGTTGTGTATTGTATTATTTTCCGCTGCTATGTATTTAAATGTAATTTAAATCTCTGATATTTCTGTGTAATATTCATTTATACTCTGTATATTCTTGTAATCTGATGCATTGTTGTAATATACTAAGAAATGTTCTTCTGTATGCGTTCTGTTGTGGCGTGTTCTCGAACTATCCGACGCTTTCCTTTACGGGGAAGTTGCGGGTCTTCACAGTTTTGCCTCTTGGAAGAAGTAATGACGCTATGCCAGAAGAAGCCACAGTAAGGACGACCAAACCTTTTGCTCTTAAACTGTTTATGATAGCCTTCCAGAAAAACATTTTTCCAGTCCCACCATTTCTATAAACAAAAAAAACCACTTCCCCACTTACAATAGCATGTTGTATAACATCGAATACAATTTTTTGATCCAAATTCAGTGCTTGTAGCATAGTTTGCAGTTGAATCTCCAAGTCATCAATATCGTAGTTTTGCTCTTCTATTACAAAACTGTAGTTTACAGATGGATTACCAATGAAATTTAAAACAAAATTAGATGAAAACTCAGCTAAAGTACGATTGCTTCGACGCAATATTTTCTCCACCTCCTCTAATGCCAATTCTTTAACTTGGACTTCCGTAAGGTCACATGATTCATTCTTTAAAACACAGTTTTGTCTCCATGCTATGTCATCTGATAGTGATTCCCAATGTTTCTCCCATATCTTAATTGGGTCAGTTATTTCACAAAATACGAGCATCATTATAAACAGTTCTCGTAAAGATGATGCAGTAGACCATTATCCTGCTTCAAATATTGCGTCAGACCATTCATTATCATCTTCTAGGAGCCCTCGTGCTGAACATGCATTTTTTAATGGATCATAAACCACATTATCAATAGTTCTAATCTCTTCAAATGTACGCGGGCCTTTTACAATATTTAGCAACATTCTTAGGTAAAATCTCTCACTAGAAATTGGGTGTGCGTAATAGATTCTACCTATTGTTGTACCTTTTTTCAAACGTGTCCATTTTTTTAAATTTTTGTTCCACACCCACCTAGTAGGAAAATCAGCATATGTTAGTTCGCGTGCTTCTGCAGACAACTTATTTGTCTCCATCCACTGTGTGAAAATACATGCTCCTCCAGCATATGAAACTGTAATCTTTCTACGGTAAGATTGTGATACTGTATTTCAAACTCAAAAATCCTCCAACATGCTTCTGTTGCAAATATGTATCTAAAGTCTAAATACGTTTTAACCTCGTCTATTGGTTTCACAAACTTATGGTTAGTGACATTATTCTCCTCAAGTATCACAGTAGTTTTATCATGCCCTTTGTTTATGTACTTGAATAAATATTTAATTGATCTTGCTCTGTTGCACATTTCAACATTAATGTGCACCTGATATTTACAACCAAATCTACATTGTGAGGTATAACCCATCCATTGTCTAATTTTATATCAGTAGTTACCTGAATGAAATTGCCTTGGTCTCTTCTTCTGTATAGTGGAAAACCCTTTCTATCGAATGATGTTTCATTGACAAACGTTCTAGGATAGCGCTTCGAATAACAACTAGCAATCATACAAGGACATTTCGTATTCAACGCCCCACTTGGCCCATGAATCACAAATTGTGATATGGTGGCACACACAATAGGATCAACCAATTTATTAGGAATTTCAGCACTAACAAAATGATTAACGTCTACAACTGTCTTCGGCTTGTCTTCTTGCTGCAGAAATATAAGAACGTGTGGATGGGAAGGCCTCTTTTCTGAAATTCGATCGTATAAAGAACGGTAAATAAGAATTTCCTCATGTTAGTTATATGACAAAAGATATAGGAAACTTAAGTTATAATTTTTTTTAAAAAGACGTTTGAAAATAAACCTGCTTTAACATGTCCGAAAAAACTTTTCTTAATGTCCTGCAAAAGCTGCAAGAATTTGATGAGAAAAACACGTGAAACAATATCTGGTCTATCTTCAACCATCTGTCCGTCTATACATTTCAAATATTCCTTTATTTCTTTCCATTTCGGATTACATGTAAATGTCAGAAAATAATCTGGAGATCCTTCCCAATGACATATTGCCATGGCATCTTGATAATTCTGCACCATATATCTAGGATCACCAGTGAACGATGATGGCAGAACCATACGTTTACCTATTGAGATTGTAGAAGTGTCCCCTGCCGATACTACATCCCCTAACCCTCGGTAAATTTCAGATCTAATGTGTCGCTGATTGTTTCGAATCCAACTAAGTCTATCTTCCTCAACTGAAGTGTATGCATCAACCAAAAATTATTGAAATAATCTTTCCCCTTTCAATAATTTTTGTCCGACACCATGTCAAAACTGTATTATATATGCATAGTACTCACACATGGTCACCGTTGTGCGTTTGCAAGATTTTGGAACCTTTTCCACTACATAACTAATATTCGGCCTGAATCCATCTTATGCATATGGAAACAGAATTGGATATTGCATTGCCATGAAACTTGGATGCTTCTCATTTATTATTCTTAGCAGGCCACTCTTTTCCTCAACCACAACATCCCTAAATCCAACGACCTGTCCACTTGCACCAACTGACAAAGCTGCAATTTCAGAAGTGGTAGGAAGGTTATATTGCCTTCCAACTTTCTCTCTGCGTTCCCACAATGTAATAGTAACAGGTTGATGAGTAGTTCCCTTAAATCGATCTCTTGCCATCCTAAAATTTTTTGCTAACTCATTGCAACTGTCAAACATCGAGATCAAATTCGCCACAATTTTTGCATCCAAAATCTTTTCACTATTGCTTCCCTTTAGCCCCATCCTACTCCACACCTCATTATCAGTGTCATAAATGTATAGCTGCGCAAATTTTGGATCTCCATCCATAGGAAGAAGTGAACCAATTTTGTGGTGATTCTGTCCATTCAACCTAAACACATATGGTCCTCGACCTTTATTGACAGAGTGATCTACATGCCCACCCATTGATGTGAATGCAAATATCGAGTTATATGCACGTATGTTATTCCTAAATTTCCTACTCTCTCTCCCACCACCATATTGCATAAGACTATGTAGGTAGTCGGGACATTGTCCATACACAAGTAATTTTACCTTCCCAAGCTGACAGCATATGGAGAAATGTGGGTTATTGGGAGTTGTGGGCATGGTATTTCTTTCCTCACACCACATTAACGCGCTGCAATCAAGATAGATGTTACTTGGTGCACCAAAATTCCATTCTTTAAAGATCCTCCCTAGTGTCGTACACATACTCAATCATAACCGTATTGAAATAACGTTAAAAGAACAATTTTAATTTTACCAACAGACTTACTGCTGGTAATGCTGCTGCCTTCACCACTCATCTGCAATCTATCATTCTGTGCTTCACAACTATTCATCGTAATACAGTCATGTACAGCAGTAATATTACCAATAAACCTTTTTGTTATGTCTTATGTTTCTTCATTTTTCTGGCTTGCTGCTAACATTTTTCAACATATATGACAAAGATACCACATTTAAAAAACAACAAAAAGTAATATGTACGAACCAATGGGCATATGCAAATAACTCAACATGTTTACCTTGCCGACTTCTGCTAAATTTCCTTTTATTAACGGCAAGTGCGCGATGACATCGTCTAGCTAAAATATACATACACACACACGCACGCACGCACGCACACACACACACACATCAGTGGATAGTAACACTAAAACTACAAACAAAATTAGCAAATTTATGTTTTGCCCCATATACCTTGTTTAACGACAACTGCTTGAAAATTTGACTTTTGTTTTTTAGCGAGTTCGTGCAGGGTACCAGTGGTCGAAGAAGTGCGCAACTTTTTTTTCTTATCAAAAACACGTATACCACTATTGTCTACACCTGGACGGTGATCCATAAGGTGAAGCTTTCGTTTAGCCGTGCATATCTTTTTACACCGTCACCGTCTACTACTACAACAGAACCGCCATCATAACGTTAAAATAATAATTCTCAATTCATTTGTGTCAAGATTGAGAAAAAATAAATGGAGAAAAAAAACAAAAATGCCTGCTACATATTTAACGCCTATAACATAACCTGTTTGGTTTTAAATAAAACGTATTGTACTTTATTTGCACAAGGCAAAAGTGCAATGGTAGAATCTTGCAATAATTTATTAAACACAACCCAAAGCTCCCGGAATAATGGTGGATAGTAGTATTTAGTAACTCATGTGTAAAATAATAACAACAAATAATTGTATTATGTAATAAATTTTAAGACATATGATTTGTTGTGACTCAATAATCGTGACATGTTACACTGTTAATGCAAGAGTTAATTTGACTCATTTAGAGAGATTCGTGAGTTTTCGACTAGAAAAAATGCATTTAGCTGCACTTGTTGTACAATAAAAGTAACTTTATTTGGCTAACCTTGGTTCGTGTTGTCCAATATTTTGGTCTGACCAGCACATGTGGATGATTCACCATCCCATCGTGTACCTGAACTCAGCAAACATGGAACATAACATGCACATAGTAACCAAATATATTTAACTCTACTACCGTCTACCTTGACGTATTCTATTTGGTGACACAATTGATTTTTGTCAGGCAATATCTTGGTGCAACAATGTACGTGACGAAGCTGGCCACAACTTTTTTCTTCTACATTCCCCCTAATTGACACATTTATGTGATCATGTATAACGATACATCGGATGCAGCTTATTTGTGTTTTGCAGTTGTACTATACCTGTGGATAAACGTCAGATGTATAACTGTGTAAGAAATCTATGCATGAAGATCATGTAGTTGACATGTACATTTACGTTGTGGACAAATCAGTAATTGAAAAACTATCGTATGGTAAGTAAACAAACACATACACAGATCGTGTGGTGGAAGCAAGAAGGTAACAACAAGTTTGCAATAATAATGTCGGTGGTAGACGTAAAAGCAAGTACACTTTGTTTACCAATAGTTGCTTACTATGGAAAACAGCCAGTGTGAGCCAGTGGAATGACTGCGGTGGGGAAAGTGTATATATAGAAGGCATTCTACAAAACGAAAAATAAGATACGATTTTATAAGTAACGAAATGATAAGCAACGTGGCACAGGTATTGCAATGAAATGTTAGTTCAATTCATGTTGGGATGATTATCAACTTATGTAAACATTCTACAAACTATCATTGCAGTTAAGCAATTTTTAATATTCTCTAACCCAAAAAAATGATGAAAAGGAAGTATGGGACCTAGTAGGACATCCAGAATTAACTTGATTCTTCTGCATGACTCGTAAATGATTGAACATGTAAACATGGTCAAAATGATTAGTGAGAACGAACTATTTAATATCAGGTTTACATGCTCACGCAGCATGGAAAAAAATAGTTTCTTCATTCGATGGGAAATTGAAGCAAAGTAGTAATTATTTGTAAAAAAGAAAGCAACTAAATTAACATAGGATTGCCAACTTGAGGAAATTTAATAAATAGTTGGAAACTACCATTTTTGGGATAAAATAATAGCAATGTAGTATATTAAAGCTGGTTATGTGAAAAGTAAAGGAGATTAAAAAAAATGGTTTCCAAACAAACAGGGAATGTATTAAAACCGTTGAACGGATTTGTGAATGTACGTGGATATTCGTGGAAAAAATATTACGTGTTTGAGACTGAAATAATGGAAATTTAGATAAATTTTAAAAACAGTACGAGTATGAAAAAAATGTAGAGTAGAGTTAATTCGAGGACATAACCCAAAAAAAAATACTGGTATAACTGTGTGTTACAATGAAATTTGTAGAAAAAAATTATACAGGAAAAAAAATTAAACACCTATCATACAACGATAGGGTAGGCAAATAGGAAAAATGTAATATTACAGTAATTAAACCAAATGCAACAGGTTAGGAACATGAAAATGTAAAAGAATGTAAAACAAATTGCATAGAAAAAACAGAAAACATAAACACACAACAATTGAACCAAATATTATTATGATGTCGGTTGAATTCATTTGTTGCCAAACTCATTTCTTGCCAAACGCAGAAAACGATTATAAACAATAACCAATCCTCCTGGAAAAATATCAACAATCTACTATTCTCATTAGTCAATATATTGAAGGCGAATATGTTTCCATGAAGAATGTACATAAAAACTTGTTAAATTGCAATTTGAGAATGCTGGAAATTCAGATGCAGCCTTAACGGGCATTTATAATTATTATAATAACAATAACAACGAAATTGCACAAAAAATTTATGCATAGATAGGCAAAAATTAAATAAAAAACTGAATTGAAGAAGGCATGTCCATCCAGTTCATTTACAATAGGGTAAGATCCTTCTTCATACGTTAATTTAACTTACATTTACAAAGTATAAACTTAAGCTGGTAACTAAAACCAAAAAAAGAAGTTAGGAAGAAAATGCACTTTTGTTCTTTTTTATTTACTCCAAATATGAGAAACAAATTCGAGGTTGATATGTTAATAACATATTAGTGATAGGAACATAGTTTTAAAGAAATATCTATACAGATATATGTACTAGTGATGGGATGTATTTTTTTAGCATACGAATAATGTAGCCAAGTGAATCAGAGAGACTTGAAATGTATGTAATTCTAATAATCGGAAAAAAAGAGACAAAGAATAGAAACATGGAATGATAATTTTTGTTAAAGAGAATAGAACAACAAGGGAATTAAAACAGAAGACATCAAATGCGAAGGTTAACCAAACAAAAGTGAATAATGAACAACAATTTTTTATTTTGTTTTACAAACAATTGGTTTTCATGCTATTGAAAACAGGTCCTATTCTAGATGTGCTTATCCAAATATTTCACCATTGGATTCATTCTAACACTGGAATCACAATAAATGATCAATTTAATGACAAATCGTATAGATATTGTAGGTTTGCATTCAGAAAAAGAAAAAAAAAACCTACATTTCCGTCACAATAGGCACCCAATAGTAACAGATTTTGTCATCTTACAGTCAAGTGTTCCTCTTAGATTAAAAATAAATTCACCCAATTCATTTGCCTTTCCACCATACTGAAGTAAGTCAAAATATTTATGAGCAGCAACAAAGTTAAAGGAGTGTTTTGATGATAATGATGAAAAGCTAATCATGACAAAGGCAGAAAGGCTTCTTGGTTGGTTTTTTGGTGTGTAGCTTAGGTTAAACTGCTTAGCTAACTGAGGTTTAGCTTTAGATGAACTAATCGATAAACATAAGGGATATACCATTGTTTTAGGGTGTGTAACAGTTAGGCATTGATATGGAGCTCTTGTTGATTAGGGGTGTAGATAGTTGTTTGTCAAAAATGGAAACCGTGGACTTTTTGCTTATCACACCGCCTTCAAACTCCTAATGAAGATGAATTAACACAATAGTGATAAATCACAATGGCAACAGTTTTTATAGAAAACTGGCAAGGAAAGGAAGACAAATTTGAAAGTAGTTTACAAATAATATAATGCATGATTTCCTAAAATGCTTGCAAACAATATATGAAAACAAAAAATGCAGTACATGGATATGATAAACCTTTCATCTGCCATTTTATTACGTAAAGAAAATTTGGACATGGATGGTAATACTATATTTCAAAATTGATTCATTTTGAAAATTTGATACGAAAGTTATGTCGCTCAAATGCATTAGAAAATAGTGGTTACAACTAAATTGCACACAAAATTTATGCATAGATAGACGAAAATAACATAAAAAACTGAATTGAAGAACGCATGTCCATCCGCTTCTCCTACAATAGGGTAATATCCTTTTTCATACAGTAATTTAACTTACAGTTACTAAATATGAACTTAAAGAGAGTAGAACAACAACAGAAATAAAATAAAGACAGCAAATGCAAATGTTAAACAAACAAAAGTAAACAATGAACAACATTATTTTTTTTTGATTTAAAACAATTGGTTTTCATGCTATGGAAAGCAGGTCCTATTCAAGATGTGCTTATCCAAATATTTCATCGTTGGATTAATTATAAAACTGGCATCACAATAATTGTAATAACAAATGATAAAGGTAAAGGAAACCATATAGATATTTTAGGTTTAGATTCAAGGAAAGTAAAAAAACCATCATTTCTGTCACAACAGGCACCCAATAGTACTGTTTGTACTGATTTTCGGTTCCAAAGGCAAACCGTTTTCTTTTCTTACACAAGGCAACTTGCAACCATTCATAAATACACCTTTGACTAGATTCCGCAGTGAAATTTTATGAACAGGGATAAAATGGAACATACATGTTATCAATGGAAGAGGGAGCGTCCATGGATATCTGATTTGCAGGAAGGTAAGGAAATGAACATGGTTGGGAGAAATCAAAGCGGAATGGATGGGAAATGCAAATTACGAAATCATATCACAAGTAATTGTCAGTACAGTTCCGATTACGGACGGGAAGAAAAAAGTGAGGAGGGCGGTAAATTTTCGGCAGTACAACGACGATCGGTCTGGATTTGGAATTGTGGGAAATGAAGTTAGGTAACGGGGGAAGTTAAAATGGCGATTTGGGACGGAGGTTTGTAAATTACGAAGTATTTTCCTCGATACGAAGAGGCGGCCTATCTAAGCGACACGTCATGTAACAACCCGTATTTTAATAACGTGTTATAACCATAAATCAAGGCAGAATTAATTTTTAAATAAGAATCAAGCGCAACAGTTACACCATTATGTTCGTCTCGAAATTCTGCTTGGAAACGAGTCTGAGTTTTCGAAAATCGGAGTCCATATGACCAAGTTATGACCCTTCGAAGTTTTCAGAAATTTTCAAGTTCAGAACAGCTCAGAATTCGAATTCAAATTTTGAATTCAAACCCCAGAACGGAATGGGCGGGAAATTTCCTGCCCAGGATCAGGTCGACCTGGGGGTCGACCTGCCCAGGACCAGGTCGACCATAGAGTCGACCTGGGTGTCGACCTGGTTGCTGAGCCCATTTTTGAGTCAGAATTCACTCGGATGTTTCTAGTCCGATTTCTGTCTAAACTCGTTGGCCGTACCCTATATAAACATCCCCTAACTCTAGTCTCTCTACACAAATTCTCTCGGACCTTATGCTGCTAAAACTCTGGTTGAAAAGTTAGAGAAAAGGGATTGCTTCTTCTCCAACAAGGCTACGTGTAGAGTATTGCTGTTTGGGGGATTTCTGTTAGACTCAAGATTCAACATCGCCTCTTTGTTTTCTAATTCTCTAACCACGATCTGTAAGCCCCAGTTACTTTTAGATCTAAACTTTAAACTTAATATGGACATGTTGTAAATCAAGATTGAACCTAAGTATGATAATTATCTTGGATCTATCATTGTATATCTTGGATCTATCATTGTTCATTTTGGATCTATTATTTTCGATCTAAACTTTAACCTTAATATGGACATGTTGTAAATCGAGATTGAACCTAAGTATGATAATTATCTTGGATCTATCATTGTATATCGTGGATCTATCATTGTTCATTTTGGATCTACTATTTGTTCACCTTGGATCTATTCATCTTGAATCTTGACTTGTAGGAATATTTGCATGAAATTGATTTGGGGCCTATACATGTTGTAGATCTAAAACCCTTAATGTCCATAATATTCATGCCTGTGATGTTGAAAAAGTAGTTATTCACAAGTTTGGGGTTATTATCTTATGTCAACTGTTACACTGACTATCACCCTATTTTGCTAGATTTGATATTTGAGACCATTATTCCATATGCCAGTATTGTTGTAATCATTTATCTCAAGTTATACCATGCTGGACTTGTAATCACTTTTGCTACCTAAGGCCAATTCTTTCTATGTTATTCCCTAATTAGATTTGTTTGTATCGATTCGAGCTTACGTGCGAATGGAATGCGATTGGGTAGATTAGGCAAAACCTAAATTTACTATGAACTTGAAACATGAACATTGTTATAACCTGCACCTGGATATGGACTTGACATGAAAACATGAACATGGGCATGACGCTAGAATGAATATGAAAATGGTCAACTCGAGGTTGGGTTGAGTTTGCAGTGTAAATCTGCCCGGAATCGCCCAGCGAATCTAGTGACTGCAAACAATAGGATCCAATGTGGGTAGTTGGTCATATCGCACGTAAAACCCGAGGTTAGACTATGTTGTGGTGTAAATCTGCCCGGAACCGCCCGGAAAATCCAGTGACCACAACAACTAGTCTAATGTGAGAGGTTGAGTTGCATTAATGAATTAATGCCACATGATAGGGTTAAGTCATGAACCACTTGATTATACTTAACCAATTTGACACGATGATTTGATAGGGTTAAGTCATGAACAGCTTGAACATACTTAACGAACTTGATACATGATTTGGTAGGGTTAAGTCATGAATTTGAATGACAACACTTAACCCATTAGAAACCCTAGTTACGCTGTCCTTTTCAGCAGTAACCCACTTAGATGTATCCCGATACCCTGGGACTAGGCAGGGCGGGGCACGATTTCTGCGCTGATTGTAAGCGACCAGAACGACGGCTGAGTAGGTGCGCCATTGTAGGTTCAGGCGGACTATGGCCGTGCACGTAGTCCGGAGTTGAAAAAGAAGGCATTGGGCACCAGTAGGTTTACACTGTGCGTGCTTGATTCGTGTCGATGGTTGGCACCCTAGGGCTTGATACACCCTATGGTGGACCTAGCACATGTGACTACATTTCGTGATTGGGCCGTATGACACAGACACATGACGAGCTAGAACTTGTAGGGAGCCGATCGATTAGTAGATCGTACTGTAGGACCCCGTAATGGGCCATTTCATGATATTGGGCCAAGGGATCATTTCATGGTTAATACTTGACATGGGTTAGAATACTGGTACAGTTGGTGCAGCGAATCTTGAATATGCGATACTAGACTTGATTTATCTTGTAATCTTAGTTATCATGCCAGACTTATCATCATCCTTATGTTTACTCTCCGTTTATTCATGTCTTGTTAACTTTACTAGTTTTTATAATGAAAGTCACTAGGGCTTTCCAGTCTTTATGGCTGACCCTTTTTCTTTCGTCCCCCCAGGTTCTCAGGGAGGAAACTCTAGCTCTTAGCTTGGATTTAGCTGCTTTCTGTCAGCTCATGTACGGTTTGGTCTTGAGCTATGCTATGGCTGCACTCTGCTATTTTTGGGGAATAATTTACTTTTGTTATTTTAAGTTTATGCTTCTTTATCTAGAACTTGATGCAATAGAATAATCACAATTTGTACGTTTTGACTCTTTTCTTGAAAGTAATGAGATTTGGTTTTTAATTTCTACCGCTGCTTTATTTGTGTTCTGTCTTGTGATATTTCTATGCATGTTTACCTAGATAATGCTCCACCAAAACTAGTGCATTCCCTTTGTGAGTGACCCTAGCGGAGGTAGGGTGTTACAATTTGGTATCAGAGCAGAAGGTTACCAGACTGGGCAAAAGTTTCAAAAACCTTCTGAAACTATTTTCAAAACCATTTATAAAGAAGCATTTTTCAAGAAAAGTTTTATTTTTAAGAAAAGGCTATTCCCCAAAAGCCATTAGCACTTTCCTTTGTTTCCTCGTTTGAATCTTTTTCTTTTCGTTTTTCAGCATGTCTGACCTTAACCTTCCTGAGGGAGTACTCGTACCTGGATGGTTCCGAAGGTACTTAGAAGCTAGGGCCAACGGAGCGGGCCCGGCAGACATCCCTACTCCTCCTCCCCCAGTGGTCGCGGTTCCTCCTCCTCCTGGAAACGCCTTCGCCAAAATATGCAATGACTTTAAAGCAATGGGCGACAAGAACTTCGTTGGAACTGAAACCTTCGTTGAGGCGCGAAACTGGCTAAAGGAGACTGAAGACTTGTTTGTTATCTTCGGTGTGGAGGATCATAGGAAAGTTCAGTTGGCAGCATGGTTGTTGAAAGAGGAAGCTGCATTTTGGTGGGAAGTCACCAACGCTACCAGGCCAGTTGAGACTTGGGCAGACTTTAGAGAGAGGTTTGGGCTTAAATTCTTATCGTCAGTAGAAGAGAACCTTCAGATGGAGAGGTTCCTAGCACTCAGGCAAGGCGGCATGTCTGTTAGGGAGTACACGAATAGGTTTAATCAGCTTTCTCGGTTCGGTTTGGACTTGGTCAATACAACCCAGAAGAAGGCTGTACGCTTTGCTCGAGGATTGAACGTGCCACTACACAGTTTGGCCATAACTCATATACCCATGGGGGCGACCTTTGAAAGCTTGGTGGATATGGCCCTACTTCATGAGGAATACTAGCAAGAAGGAGGTTAAGCCTAATGAGACTCAGAATAAGAAGGTTGACTTCAAGAAGGGAGGCAACAAGAATAACAAGAACAACAACAACAATGCTAACAAACCACGTGAGACAAGGAAGTGCAACTTTTGTGGTATTACGGGACATCTAGCTAAAGACTGTAGAAGGAAGAAGAGAAAGATGGGTGAATGCTTTCATTGTGGAGATACTGGACACTTCAGTAAGGATTGCCCTAAGAAGCAAGGACAAGGGCAGACCTAGCGAGCAGGACCTCCTGGAAGGCAGTTGCATGCTCTCAACACCACTCCAGCTCTTGACCGAGGTAGTAATATTTCTATAGAAAGCCTTGTTTACATTTCTGAATTTTCTGTTCGAACCTTATTTGACTCTGGCGCATCGCATACTTTTATTTCTTCTGATATTGTTGAAAATCTGCACCTAAGTACTAGTCTTGTTGAGGATCCCGTTAGTGTTTCAAATCCAATTGGGGGCTTCGCTCATTTATCTATGATTTGTGTGGATTTGAGGATTTCTATTTTAAGCGTAGAATTCACGTGTAATGCTTATGTTCTCGGATTTATGGGATACGGTTTGATTCTAGGTATGGATTGGCTGTCCAATTATGGAACCATTCTTGATTGTGAACGAAGGGTAGTGAGGCTCATGACTCGCCTTGGTAATTCCCTTAAAATTTCTTGTAACCCGAAGGGTCCGGTCATGTTGTGTTATCTTGAATCTCTTGACTCGTCCATCGACAATTTGCAATCTGTAAGAGTGGTCCGAGAATATCCAGATGTCTTTGATGAGGTGAAGGGGTTACCCCCTAAACTTGAGATAGACTTCCGAATTTATCTTGTTGATAATGCCAAGCCAGTTTCATTGCCCGTTAGGCACATGGCCCCGCGAGAAAGAAGAGAGCTCAGTAAACAAGTTAAGGAGTTGCTTGAGAAAAATTTCATAAGACGAAGCATTTCTGAATGGGGTGCTCCGATGGTATTCGCTACTAAGGCGGATGGTTCACTTCGTCTGTGCGTAGATTATCGTGAGTTAAACAAGCTGACGAAGAAGAATAGGCACCCACTGCCAAAAATCAACGATTTGTTTGACCAGCTTGTGGGAGCATCTGTTTTCTCTCAACTCGATCTAGCCACAGGATTCCATCAGCTTTGAGTGGCTGAGGATAGCATTGACAAAACTGCGTTTAGGACTCCAGATGGGTTCTTCGAATGGCTCGTCATGCTGTTTGGGTTAACGAATGCACCCACGTACTTTGTAGATTTGATGAGTAGGGTGTTTCGGGAGTTCCTTAACAAGTTTGTGGTGGTTTTTGTGGACGATATTTTGATCTTCTCAAAGGATGAAGAAGAGCATGCTAGGCATCTCAAGGAAGTCATGGATACGCTTAGAGCACACCAGTTAAAGGCTAAGTTCTCCAAATGCTATTTTTGGAGAAAGGAAGTTCGTAGTTTCTAAGCAAGGTAGCTGTGGACCCCGCGAAGGTAGTTGCGGTGCAAGACTAGAAAATTCCTAAGAATGCAACAGAGGTGAGAAGCTTTCTCGGTTTGGCAAGCTACTACAGGAAGTTCATTAAGGACTTCGCTAAGATTTCAGCCCCTCTTACTAAGTTAACAAAGAAGAACCTAGCTTTTGCATGGGACATAGAGTGTGACGTTGCTTTTCAAAGGCTTAAAAGAGCCCTTACTACAGCTCCAGTTTTGGCATTACCCGACGGAGGCAAGATGTTTACGGTTACACAGATGCGTGCGGCACGGGATTAGGCGCTGTCCTAATGCAATATGGAAGAGTGATATGCTACGGGGGCAGACAACTTAAAGTTCATGAGAAAAACTATCCCATACATGACTTGGAGTTGGCCGCAATTATTTTTCGCTTAAGGCTTGGCGCCACTATCTTCTAGGTGAAAAGTTCGAGCTGTACACTGATCACAAATCACTTAAGTACCTCTTTTCGCAAAAATATTTGAATCTAAGGCAGCAGAGGTGGATGGAATTCTTGGCATCATATGACTTCGATATAGCTTATACCCCTGGCAAGGGTAACGTGGTGGCGGACGCGCTAAGTAGAAAAAGGTTGACTTTGAGCCCCTAGTTTGTTGAAAGGAAAAGCCTTGAGTTTATAGCAACCTTTGATTTTACACCTGTTGTTGAGTCATTAGCTGATACGCTAGCATCTCTTGAGTTAAGACCTACACTCCTAGATCAAGTAGGGACTTCACAGAAGGAAGACCCACAGATAGTCGAAATCATGGACAAGCTGATTAGTGGTGAGACGTCAAGTCACCTCGGTAGGTATGCCATAGATGACAAGGGATGGCTAAGACGTGATGGAAGGCTATGTGTCCCACAAGTGGGAGACTTAGTTAGTAAAGTCCTCGGGGAGGCGCATCACTTGAAGATGACCATACATCCCGGAGGGGATAAGATGTACAGGGATATGAAACGCAATTTCTTTTGGCCTGGAATGAAAAAGGACGTAGCAGAGTTTGTTTCGAAGTGCATGGTGTGCCGACAAGTAAAGGCCGAGTCAAAGAAGCCCTGTGGGCTATTACATCGTTTAGAGGTTCCGCAATGGAAATGGGAGAGTATCTCGATGGATTTCGTGGATGGACTGCCTAGGTCAAGGAAGGGAAATACTAGCATATGGGTCATAGTTGATAGACTAACGAAAAGTGCTCACTTCATTCCGGTGAAAAGCAAGAGGACTGCATCATGGCTAGCGTCTATTTACCTTCGAGAGATAGTACGGTTGCACGGGGTTCCTTCTAGTATAGTTAGTGACCGTGACCCGATTTTCACTAGCCAGTTTTGGAATAGTCTACAAGAAGCAATGGGTACGCGAATGAGTTTAAGCACGGCCTATCACCCACAGATTGATGGTCAAACCGAAAGGGTAAATAGGGTACTAGAGGATCTCTTGAGACTATGCATTCTTGATTTTGGTGGTACTTGGGAAGTCCATCTCCCTCTCGTGGAGTTTGCGTACAATAATAGCTACCAAGCTAGCATAGGAATGGCACCGTTCGAAGCCTTGTATGGAAGACCGTGCAAGTCACCAACTTGTTGGGGGGAGACAACAGACAGGCTTATACTTGGGCCCGACATGATAAGGGACACTTTTGAGAAGATTGAGTTGATACGAAGACGGATGAAAACGGCCCAAGATAGACAGAAATCTTATGCGGACAAGAGAAGAACAGACCTAGAGTTCGAAGTCAGAGATATGGTCTTTATAAAAGTTTTTCCTTTACGTAATGTGGTTCGTTTTGGAGCGGGTGGAAAGCTAGCACCAAGGTTCGTAGGACCATTCCCTATCACTGAGAGGATTGGTGTAACAACCCGAAAATCTGGGCCAGTTTAAAAATTTTATTTTGGCAATTTTAGCGAATTTTGATTATTTAAAATAGATTATTTTAAATAATATCGACAAGAAATTTATTTTGAATAGAATTCGAACGTATATATTTATTCGAATCGTCGTTAGAATATAAATAATTATATATAATTATAAAAGGAATTGAAAATGGCGCGGTAGTTCGATAATTCGATTTCAAACTTCAATTGAATGTACCGCGTGCAAAACAATCCGGATTTTAGTGAAACCAAAAACATTAGGATCTATTTAGAATATCTTTCCAACGAATCCAGAAAATGGAAATTTCATAGCAGGAACCAAAAGATATGTCCAGTTGAAAATTCTGAATAGTCGCTATAGAATTCAGGCCCTTAAAAATGGAAATTTTGCAAACGACCTCGGATTTCGACGAAACCACTTTTGTTGGGTCCGTGATGTCAAATTATGGCTAGGTTTCAAATTTCATAATTTTTCGAATCAATATGTGAGCATGGCAAAGGAAAACGTGTTTGACCAGTTTCAGTTGATTTTAATTAACTGGAAAATAGTCATTTTTCAAACGGTCTCCAAATTTGATGAAATTAGTTTTGTTAGGACCGTATCGTCAATAGGAAGCTAGAAAATATTTTTCGGGAATTTTTAGAGTTAGTATGTGGCCCCGGGAAATTGAAATGTGCGTTCAAATTCAATATATAGAGTTATATGTTGATTTCGACGAAAACTAATCGAAACGATCGAATCAGCTTGCGATACATATCCCATTGTGTTCGGAATGGGGGTAATTAGCTATGGACAATAGTCGGTGGGTCTCGTTTCGAGTTCGAAATAAAAAAGTTGCTTTTTGAAAATTAAATATAATTAAATATATTAATTATAATTAAACCCCTATATCCTTTGTCCTCCCCCACGTTCTTCATTCAGAAAGAAAATATATATAAAAAAAACCTAACTAATGGAACCGCCGCTCCTGAAGACCACCGCGCCACCGGAGTTCACCATCGCCGCCCCATCGCCGTCGGTCCCTTCCGCCTCCTTCCTCGATCCATGTTCTCCCCCTCCAGTTCGAAGATCCCACGCCCCACAGCCCTAAAAACGTTTCCTCCAGCAATCGTGGGCCAAGCCTCCGACCGCCACCGACTAGCCAAGCCTCCCCAACCGCCTGCCGCCCCTCCAAATGATGCCGAGCCTCCCCCTTTCCGCCTCCTTCCTCTGTCTCCTACTCCTCTTCTTCCAATTGAAGACCGTGACCCCCAAATGGTCAGCCTTCGGTCAGCCCGCCACCGGACAGAGGCACTGCCACTCCCTTGTCCCACTTCGTGAGCCTATTCAATGTAAGAAAAATCCCAATTTGAATTTTATTTTCAGTGTTAACTATTTATAGCGGGTAAAAACTTGATATTTATATATAAATAGCAAATAAAAGAATATGATTTTTATATTTTTAAAGAATTAAAAATATGATTTTTATATTTTTAAAGTATTAAAAATATAATCTTTACTATATAGATGATATAAAAATATGATCTTCGTTTATGAAGAGAAGTAAAAATATAATCTTTGCATGATAGGAACATTAAAAATAGCATCTTTATATGGGTAGCAAAATAAAGATTGATTTTTATAAGACGATAAAAAGAAGAAGTGAAAAGACGATATTTTTATATAAAGAAAGGCGTGATTTTTTATAATGTTTTCATAGAAAAAGAATATATTTTGTTCATAGGAAAGATTAGATTTTTATTTGTTTAAAAATTTTATTTTTTGTTTGTTAAAGAAAAATGAATTCTTTGCTTTGAAAAAGCGAAATCTTTATATTGAATAGCGAAGTAAAAATTCGATTTTTATATATTGAATAGCAAAGTAAAAATTCGATTTTTATATATGTAGAGACTACGGGCAACGAAAGTGATAAGAGACGAGAATAATGAAGATTTCCTGCATTAGAAATGCCGTGGAGTTAGGATAGATATTGGTGAGAATTTCTCACCTTTCAATTTTTTTTTCTAGTTATATATATATACTAGGATGCAGACGGTGCTTAGTAGCACCCGACACAATCGTCCACAGACCATGGACTTGTTTGGTTGATTGCAAAAATTAGTTAGATTATTTGATTGAAATTGAATTGTTTGGTGAAATAAATTGATTTGATTGATGTGTGAATGGCGTGGGCCTTCACTAGACCGGGGATAAGGCTAGGCCTTGTCCCATTTCTAGTATCGTGCCGTTATGCCGCCGAAATTTTCTAAAAATAAGTTAGAAAAATAAAGATAACATTTTATTTAATAAATGAACCGAATAAAAATTCATGTGTTAAAATAAAATATTTGATCGTTAAAAATATAATTTTTAACGTGAATGTGAATAAATAAATATTCATTTACAAACCGGACGGTTTGTTTATGTACACCTATTTGAAGGACATTGATTGGGACGATAAATTTTACACTTCGCCCAACTGCACAAATAAAAATCAGTGTTTGATTGCTTGAAACCCCACACGGGTATTGGGATGATATTTGACGTACACTAATCCCGATTGTTTAGTTGTATGTCGATCGATTGATTGACAGGCTGTTATAAGCGTTGAATATTTATATTTGATGCTTATACAGTGTAGAATGCACTTTGGATGATGGTTGATTATTCATCGTTGTTGATATATACATGTGTTGTAGAAAATCCATATAATTAACATTATATGGTAATTGATTGGGCCTCATTCCAGTTTTGGAAAAGAAATATTTGAAAAGGAAATATTTAGAAATATTTGAAAAAGAAATATTTGAAAAAGAAATATTTGAAATAGAAATATTTGAAAATAGGAATATATGAAGCCGTGTTGATTAGATTGACGCCATTTTGACGTGAACGATATTTATATTGATTTTATTCATTTTTCAACGAATATTGAAATAGATTTGAAATTCGAATTAAATTGAATAGATTTGAAATTGAAATCACATTGAAATGAATTCGAATTGAAATTGAAAATAAATGAATTCGAATTGAAATTGAAAATAAATGAATTCGAATTGAAATTGAATATAAATGAATTCGAATTGAAATTGAATATAAATGAATTCGAATTGAAAGGGTATAAATGAATTCGAATTGAAATTGAATATAAATGAATTCGAATTGAAATTGAATTGAATTGAATTAGAACTAAAATTGAATTAGAAATCAATTTGAATTGAAATCGATTTGAAATAAATTTAAAATGAATTTAAATTAGAATATTCAATTTTGATTTGAAATTGAATATGAAGTTGAAACCGTTTTGAAAATGAATTTAAAACGTTTTATAAAGCACGTTTTGAATTGAAATCGACGAAGTATATATTATATATATAATATAATGGCCTGAATAGAACGCGCCGCGCCGCGGCAGTTCGCAAATTTCGACCATTTATTTCAAACGGATATTACGGGAGATCCGACCGTCGGATTCTCCTAAAACCGGAACCGTTGGGTTCGTATCGAAAAGAGCTTTCTAATGGATATTTGAAATTTGAAATCTAATGGTTGGATTTGGGATTATGTCCAAATCAAATTTGGAAAAGGTCGCTGTAAGTGCAGTTCGATGGCCGTTGATGGAAATCGACTGTATAGGCCTTGATAAATTTATTAAAAATAGTAATAATTTATGTAAAATCATAAGAAATGATTTAGAAAGAATTGGGATGAAAAACTCCATATTTGAAAAGATAAAAATAGATTTTTATCGAAATGAACTAGTTTTGAACTAGAATTATAATTCTATTTATTTTTAAATAAATAAATTGAATTAGAAAAGGGTTTTAAAAATAACCAGAATTTCCAATGATTGCATTGGAATGGATTTGAATCGAAATTGTCTTCGGAATATTTCGATGTTGGATTTCGTGATTATACAGATGTTGTTATGGAAATTTGAAAGATATATATATATTTATATCGTTATTTCCAATACGATATTTGTTAGTCGTAGAATTTGATATTGAACATAAGCCAGTATATTTTCTATTCAGAGCCTTGTGTTTAATATCAAATGTGATTTGGGTTTGTCGTGAATGGTGTCTTCATTAACACTGTTCTTAAACCCAGTTGAGAAAAGATTAAATCTTTTTATTTAGATTTAATGAAGTGTACCAATTAAATAATATTTAATTGAATTTATATTGATTTTTGGGTTTATCGTGGACAGTGTTTGAAATAACACTTGTTCTTTAACCCGATAATTAATGGAATGTGACTTTGGGTTTATCGTGAACCGTGTTTTAAATGACACTGATTCTTTAACCCAGTTAACGATTAAAACTAAGTGGTGTTTTAATGAATCTTTAATTAGATTGAAAAGCTCGAGAATGGAGTATCACCAGTTTTGCTCCAGGCGATAGTTAAATCTTTAATTAGATTTGAACGTGAAATGGTAATTGAATTTACCGATAACACCGTGGTGTTAGATATGAAGTATTACCAGTTTTACTTCATGGGATGAATAGGTTGGGAATGGGAAATTAAAACCAATGATTACTTCGGTAAGGTTCGCTAATTCCGATTAGTTGAATCGAAATTCAAAAGAAGATTAGAGAATAAATTCAAGGAATTTATCTTGGATAAAATTAATGGGAACCTTTCCCTAAGAATGTGAAATTTAGAAACTAACTGTCGGTTAGCTAAGCAGAATGGTTTTCTGGATATTGATCTGATGTTGGTTTCGGCCTTCGGGGTTAATATTTGGGAAATTATTCTCTTGATTAATTTACGGTTAGTGACTGATGAATTGGAATGAGGCGTATGTTGTGTTTGTGTAACACTTATTTAAAATATACGCGAGTTATTCGGAAAGACCGGGTTTATCCCATTCTGAATAATTGATACGACGATAAGTCGAAGATGAAGACGGTGGTTGAAGACCGGAAGTCTTCACGTTGTTTGGGTGATTACTGATGATCTTGATTGGGCTGTACACCCAAGAAGATGGAAACAGTTGGTGATCGTCCAGACATACTTGGAGATCGATGGATATGCGGGGTACTAGGTGCCTCCGGTTTCGTTCAGACCCAGAACGGACTTGCAAATGGACAGTGTGTCTGACATTGGATTTTAGTCCGTGTGATTGATCTCTATTAAATATATATCTGTTTGGCGGCGGAGAATTTATTCTCTTGCTTAACGCCCTTCTCTGAGACGTACGAGCTCAGGGGTTATATATTGATGGATATCAAACGCATGGAGTGAATTGCCTGTGTGGCATGCCTAAGTGGCAATTGATCGAGGCTTCTGTTGAAAAGCAAAGTCTTGTGGTGATGATCAAAGCACAGCCAGTGTGGCACAGCTTTGTGTAACGTGAATTCGCGAGCCTCGCACCTCGGTTGTGAACCAAAAACGGGAGACGGACCTCAGGGAGGGCATGCGTTTCTTTCTAGCTAGGGTGGTGTCAGTGACCTTCCAGCCCTGACATTTATATACTTTTCACCTGTGTGGTTGTTGTTGTTGCGAGGCGCCTCGGTTTGATCGGACGATCCGGGTCCGATGGAGTCATTCGTTGGCTCATTTACGCCCCAAAGGGCGGGGAAACGTAGTGTTCAGGTATAATAATCCACATCGGTGGACCGACCCTGACGATCTAAAGGGTTGAAGCGTTCTGATCCTGAGGCTCAGGCTAGAGAGTCTCGAATCGGTTGAGGACTATCTTTTGCCTCGGTTCACAGACGGAAATCCAACTTCCAAATACGTGACATTTGCGGTTTTAATTGTAGAACTAGTATGGCGACATGATATATGGTACCCATGCCATCTATGATTGATACTTATGATTTGAAGTTGTTTTATACACTATGCACTTATAGTAGTATCAAATGATTTGTTTTAAACGTATCAAGCATTCTTTGGCTGTTATAAGGGAAAACCCTATCCCCCGGCTTGCGTTGAATTGTGTGATAGGACCTGGGTCTTATAACAGCTTCAATTTTCTTTATTTAGCATTGCGCTGTTTGTTTTATGCACTGGTATTCTTGGGAGGAAACCCGTTCCGTGTTATACGGCGTGGTCCCTTGATTTACCTAACTTTAAAAACAAAGATTAATAACTGATTTAGTTCTCACACCAGTCACATGACTGACCTGGAGTTTATTGTTTTAACCTAAACTCTAGGTGCCCTTATTTTGACATGGGCAGCTAGTAGTTTTGGTTTTGCAGATTTATATTCACAAGATCCTGGTTTACAGCTGGAACGATATCCAGAAAGCTTTGTATCTGTATATCTCCTTCTAGTTGTATATTGTATTATTTTCCGCTGCTATGTAATTTATTGTAATCTCTGATATTTCTGTGTAATATTCATTTATACTCTGTATATTCTTGTAATCTGATGCATTGTTGTAACATACAATGAAATGTTCTTCCGTCTGCGCTCTATTTTGTCGTGTTCTTAAAACAATTCGTTCTTTCTCTTCTCTTCGGGGACCGGGGAAGTTCGGGTCGTTTCAATTGGGCAGATGGCCTATAAGGTAGACTTACCCGAGAAGCTGACCGGAGTACACAATGTCTTTCACGTCTCGCATCTCCAAAAGTGCTTACATGAGTCGGCCGAAGTGGTTGAGCCAAGCATCCTTGAAGGCGTAGAAGTGGAAAAAGAAGCAACATTGAGGCGAGTTCCGATTCGTATCTTAGGAACGGAGATCAAGAAGCTTAGGAATCGAGAAGTCAAGCTAGTTAAAGTACAATGGAGTGAAGCCCAAGAAGACGCAACTTGGGAAACTGAAGAGAAGTTACGTGCGCTTTACCCATTTCTTTTTGAGGATACATTCTCAATCTCTTTTCCTATAAACTTGAAAACCTTTCGTATCATGCTTTTACTACCTATGTTTGCCTTGTTGTCTTCTCAATCTTATCTTGAGAACCTTAGGTAGAACCATATGGATGTAAACATGTGATTGAAACATGTTATGGTTGATGTTTGCAAATGGTTGCAAGTGTTTGCTAGTGGATGCATGACACACATTAGGCACTAGATCGGCTCAGTCACATTTTCATGTTGCATATGCATGAATGCTTATACTTGTACATGGATGAAACTTGTTATGCAATCACTTGGATGTTGCATATGAATGAATGATATGTGCACTCATGTAGAGATTATAAATTATGTTAGGAATTTGCATACATGTTGGACTCATTACACTAACATATTTTGCATTAACGAGGTTTACTGAATCTGTAACCGCCTGATCCTTTGCATTAGATAAGTACATATACACACACTTACTGCATATGTTCATACAGCACTAGAAATCTTTTAAGGGCAATGGTTGCTTGTGGATGATGCTTAGTAGATAGATGATTGGATGGTAGGATATATTCTTTCCAACTTGGAGATTTCGGGGACGAAATCCTTTAAGGAGGGGAGAATGTAACAACCCGTATTTTAATAACGTGTTATAACCATAAGTCAAGGCAGAATTAATTTTTAAGATAAGAATCAAGGGCAACGGGTTACGCCATTACGTTCATCTCAAAATTCTACTTGGAAACGAGTCCAAGTTTTCGAAAAACGGAGTCCGTATGACCAAGTTATGACCCTTCGAAGTTTTCAGAAATTTTCAAGTTCAGAACAGCTCAGAATTCGAATTCAAACCCCAGAACGGACTGGGCGGGAAATTTCCCGCCCAGGACCAGGTCGACCAGGGTGTCGACCTGCCCAGGACCAGGTCGACCATAGAGTCGACCTGGGTGCCGAGCCCACTTTGGAGTCTGAATTCACTCTGATGTTTCTAGTCCGATTTTTGTCTAAATTCGTTGGCCAGACCCTATATAAACAGCCCCTAACTCTAGTCTCTCGACACAAATTCTCTCTGACCTTGTGCTGCTAAAACTCTGGTTGAAAAGTTAGAGAAAAGGGATTGCTTCTTCTCCAACAAGGCTACATGTAGAGTATTGCTGTTTGGGAGATTTCTGTTAGACTCAAGATTCAACATCGCCTCTTTGTTTTCTAATTCTCTAACCACGATTTGTAAGCCCCAGTTGCTTTTAGATCTAAACTTTAAACTTAATATGGACATGTTGTAAATCGAGATTGAACCTAAGTATGATAATTATCTTGGATCTATCATTGTATATCTTGGATCTATCATTGTTCATTTTGGATCTACTATTTGTTCACCTTGGATCTATTCATCTTGAACCTTGACTTATAGGAATATTTGCATGAAATTGATTTGGGGCCTATACATGTTGTAGATCTAAAACCCTTAATGTCCGTAATATTGATGCCTGTGATGTTGAAACAGTTGTTATTCACAAGTTTGGGGTTATTATCTTATGTCAACTGTTACCATGACTATCACCCTATTTTGCTAGATTTGATATTTGAGACCACTATTCCATATGCCGGTATTGTTGTAATCATTTATCTCAAGTTATACCATGCTGGACTTGTAATCACTTTTGCCACCTTAGGCCAGTTCTTTCTATGTTATTCCCAAATTAGATTTGTTTGTATCGATTCGAGCTTACGTGCGATGGGAATGCGATTGGGTAGATTAGGGAAAACCTGAATTTACTATGAACTTGAAACATGAACATTGTTATAACTTGAACCTGGATATGGACATGGACTTGACATGAAAACTTGAACATGGGCATGACGCTGGAATGAATTTGAAAATGGCCAACTCAAGGTTGGGTTGAGTTTGCAGTGTAAATCTGCCCGGAAGTGCCCGGCGAATCCAGTGATTGCAAACAATAGGATCCAATGTGGGTAGTTGGTCATATCGCACGTAAAACCCAAGGTTAGACTATGTTGTGGTGTAAATCTGCCCGGAATCGCCCGGCAAATCCAGTGACCAAAACAACTAGTCTAATGTGAGAGGTTGGAGTGCATTAATGAATTAATGCCACATGATAGGGTTAAGTCATGAACCACTTGAATATACTTAACCAATTTGACACAATGATTTGATAGTCATGAACCGCTTGAACACACTTAACCAACTTGATACATGATTTGGTAGGGTTAAGTCACGAATTTAAATGACAACACTTAGCCCATTAGAAACCCTAGTTACGCGGTCCTTTTCAGAGTAACCCACTTAGATGTATCACGATACCCTGGGACTAGGCAGGGTGGGGCACGATTACTGGGCTACTTGTAAGCGACCAGAACAACGGCTGAGTAGGTGCGCCATTGTAGGTTCAGGCGGACTATGGTCGTGCACGTAGTCTGGAGTTGAAAAAGTAGGCATTAGGCACCAGTAGGTTTACACTATGCGTGCTTGATTCATGTCGATGGTTGGCACCCTAGGGCTTGATACACCCTATGGTGGACCTAGCACATGTGACTACATTTCTTGATTGGGCCGTATGACACAGACACATGACGAGCTAGAACTTGTAAGGAGCCGATCGATTAGTAGATTGTACTGTAGGACCCCGTAATGGGTCATTTCATGATATTGGGCCAAGGGATCATTTCATGGTTAATACTTGACATGGGTTAGAATACTAGTACAGTTGGTGCAGCGAATCTTGAATATGCGATACTAGACTTGATTTATCTTGTTATCTTAGTTATCATGCCAGACTTATCATCATCCTTATGTTTACTCTCCGTTTATTCATGTCTTGTTAACTTTACTAGTTTTTATACTGAAAGTCACTAGGGCTTACAAGTCTTTATGACTGACCCTTTTTCTTTCGCCCCTTTTTCTTTCGTTTTCCCTCCTCCAGGTTCTCAGGGAGGAAACTCTAGCTCTTAGCTTGGATTTAACTTGCTTTCTGTCAGCTCATGTACGGTTTGGTCTTGAGCTATGCTATGGCTGCACTCTGCTATTTTTGGGGAATAATTTACTTTTGTTATTTTATGTTTATGTTTCTTTATCTAGAACTTGATGTAATGGAATAATGACAATTTGTACTTTGGATATGTAAGGTTTTGACTCTTTTCTTGAAAGTAATGAGATTTGGTTTTTAATTTCTACCGCTGCTTTATTTATGTTCTGTCTTGTGATATCTCTGTGCATGTTTACCTAGATAATGCTCCACCAAAACTAGTGCATTCCCTTTGTAAGTGACCCTAGCGGAGGTGGGGTGTTACACGTCAGCTTTGTTAACAGAAGAAAGCATCCAACACATCATTTAGTTTATTTTGTTTTCTATTATATATAATAGATAGATTGACATACAACTACTCTCTAACATTACGGATGTAACGAAAATGATTTCGTCGAATTATGAGTCCGTATGCACAAACAGTGAATTTTTAAAGTCAAAATATTGACTATTTTTCACGGTAAAATCATACACAGTCACATGCTAACTCTAAAAATCAAGAAATTTGGAATCTAACAATAATTTTGTATTCCGGATCCAACAAAAGTTGTTTCGTCAAAAATGGAGGTACTTGCAAAATGGTTATTTTTAAGGGCTGTATATTATATTAAATTTCATAGCAACTTTTTAAAATTTTAAACTGGAAATAACTTTCAATTTATATAATGAAAAATATATATTTTTTCTCATTCATTAGTAAGATATAGCTAAACAGATTCAAATATTTCTTGTTTCTCTGAAATCTGATATGTATTGAATTTTGTATATTCAATTGAAATTAAAATCGAGTTTTCAAACTACCACGCCATTTTAGGCTCGTTTTATAATTAAATTAAATTTATTCATTCTAATTCTATTCAAAATAAATTTTTATTCGTTATTATTTAAAATAAATCATATTAAATATTCAAAATCCATTAAAATAACAAAAAATTTAAATTGGTTCTGATTTTCCAGGTTGTAACAATCTCCACCATTTAATATCTTTTCGTCCTCGAAAAGGAATGGAGCTGAAAGTTGTTTAACTGACCAACTCAACTTTCATTCTGGCTTTCATTCTTCAACTTTTCAGTCTCTAAGAATTTTCTAATTTCTCAAAAATTTGGCTAACACCCTAAATTTTAGAAATTTTTTGCCATAACCTCCTTTGTACAGCCCTATCGGTAAAACCACAACTAGCCTCACAGGGCCCTCATCAATCCCAAAAAAAAGCCAATCGGCTCATAAAATCATCAAAAACCCAGGAAATACAGTAAACATGTATTTGTCGAGCATACAATTTTATTCTTCTTCTTAGTGCCCATGCTATGACCTGTTCACACATATACATATGTACATGTATGCAATTCTAATAAATTTTCAATCCAGCTCAATATTTGATTCAGTTTGGCTAAATTTACCTTTCATTATCTTATTGGTTTAATTATTCCAATTTTATTAATTAGTTCAACTAATAATCAAATAACACAACAAACAATCAATTTGTGAATTAAATTTATAAAACATGCAACCTTTGTATATATATATTCATAAATCATATTTCTAGTGCTAAATCACAAATAATAAATTCTATCTAAGTTTTGGTTCTCACACCAGTCGATTGGAAATATATAGATACCCCACTTTTGAAACTCTAACATAAATATTGATGATGTAGCTACATCATCAGAATTATCCCCGGGCGACTAGAGTGTGATTCTATATCTACCCAATATATTTGAGACTTCAAATACACATGGATCAGACGTATATTAAAAATCTCCTGTAATCGATAGTCCAAATTCAATATAAAATACTCAAATACGTATAATAAGTTATAAATTTTCAAAATTTATTTGATTTTACAAATAACACTCTTCCAACTCATTCTAGGATACTACCGATCCCATCTCTAACGAGTCATTCTCATTGGATATTACTAATCCAATCTCTGATGAATTCTTTCGTTCGGTTCTAATGTGTCTTGTTCTCGAGCTCTGTAAACCAAAGCTCTGATACCACACTGAGACAACCCAAACTCACCCGTACGGGAAAGCCTGGATTGAATTGAGAACATGACTAATCAGAACACAAACAACAGAACATTTCATTGCTTATTACAACAATTTACATTACAATACAAGAATATATCAGAGTATGAATAAGTATTACACAGAAAAATATCAGAGATTTAAAATACAAAGCAACAGAAATAAAATGTATAAATACAATATGTAGCGGAAAATACAATAACTAGCACAACTGAAAAAGATATATGGATACAAAGCTTTCCGAATATAGCTATAGCTCCAACTGTAATCCAGTATCCTGGGAAAAGAAATATCTGCGAAAACCAAAACTACTAGCTGCCCATGTAGAAAAATATGGGCACCCAAAATTTAGGTTTAAACAATAAACTCTGAGTCAGTTATGGGACTGGTGTGAGAAATAAAACAGTTGTTAAAACTTTACTTTAAAATAAGATAAATCAAGGGACCATGCCGTATAACACGAAATGGGTTTACCCCAGGAATACCAGTGCCCAAAACAAACAACGCAATGCTAAATAAAGAAAAATGAAGTTATTATAAGACTTAGGTCCCATCACACAATGAAACGCAAGCCGAAGGATAGAGTTTTACCTTATAATAGCCAAATATGCTTAGTAGATCTTAAAAAAATCTTTTATTATTACTATAAGTGAAGAAATTAACTTCAAATATAAATGTATCAATCATAAATGGCATGAGTTCCCTATCCCACTATGCCGCCATATATAGGTTTACAACTAAAACTGCAAAATGTCATACTGGAAGTTTGGATTTTGTAACAGCCCGCACTATCTGAATTGACTACATACATCTCACGTCCAACCCAAATTGCACAGAAATATGGATTATTATTAGAAAGAAGTTAGATGATCAGAAATAGAAAGAAAGAAATATTAGAATAGAAGAAAAACGAAGATCACAAACTCACAGCGGAACGAATAAAATATATTAGATAACATAACATTTGAAATACAACTCTATACATACCATTATTAGAGCACAACAGTTATTCCTGGAATAGTTATAAACACTTGTTTCTAGATACAACATAGTACACAATGAAAATATGATAGTCTATAGCTAACTGATGAAGCCTCTTGCTTCCAGCTCTTCCAAGTGAATCTGAAAAATCCCGACTACTTGACTGCCCGTACAAATTTAGGCACCCAAGAGTTTAGGGAAAACAAAATAAACTCTGGGTCAGTCATGGGACTGGTGTGAGTAAACTCCAATCATTTGTTTAACTTTTTAAAAAAATCCTTTCGAAAGAAATGATAATCGTAAGACCGATCCACACATAAACACGGATGGTTTTTACCTTACGATAACCCAAAATATTTTTATGATATCAAATCCAGTGATACTATAACAATGTCTACATCAAATAAATAGAATCTAGCAGAACGCTTGCATTTCACGCTCCATATATATTATAAAGCAGGGTGCTTATTGGAGATTGGATTTCCAAGATGACAAGGTATGGAACCACCTTCCGATAGTGTATCTCTAGAGGGAAATACATTGGGTTCAACAAGAACATCTTGCAACCCGACCCACACATGCCCGACCACTCATTTCGCTTGAGTGTATCGAATGTATATCAACAACGGTTGGGATCAGCAACCGTTTTCCCGAAAAGGACAGTATCGATAGATTAAAGAAGCAAATGGAATTTCTCTAGATAGGTAATGGGAGCGACCCACATAGCCATGCTACCTGCCCGATTTTTGTCATTCCCCGGTTGTTGAGGCCTGAGGCTACAATTTCTTATCATTCATTGATAGCACAATCACTTTGAATGCCACATTGTCAGATCCGTAAATCATTAATTGATTTGCACGAATATATTCTGGATATTATGCTAAGAGAATAAATTCTCCGACACCATATATACTTATACAGACCAACATATTCAATCATTGGAAATACTCTATCAGACATTCGTCCATATACGTTCGTTCTGGGATTGAACGAAACCGAAGGCACAACTTCTACTAATAGAAAAAGCCCTTGCACTTTACTCCGTCTTCGATTATCTTCATATAATCGGATTCGCAACGCTACTGCCAATACGGAGTGGTTCTCGGATAATAATCGAACCGGTCTCTCCATATTGACAACGATATGGGCAAATACTTCGATAGTCGGTTATTTAACTATCGAAGAAAAACAAACATCCATTCATAGCATCAAACAATCACTGGGCCCTTAATTAATATTTCATTAATTAAAACACTTCTCCGTTTCTTTATCCATATTCGTTAACACGATATTTTCTATAATCATATCAGCCTATTACGCTATTTGGAAAACATTTCATATATCGCCTTCTTTTACTTTCTATACTTAGAAAATATGTTCTATTTATAATTGGAAAAAATTCCAATTTATCTCTTCTACGACCATTCATTTATTTCTATACTCAGGTAATATTTATTATTATATTTCCAAATTTCCACTTACTTGGGTTAAAATGAATGTTGTATAAAGCATCGTTACAACAACCCAAAATATTACATTCAACTAAACTCTTTAAACATTTATTTTTGAGACTGAATCTTGTAGTTTATCAGTTAGTAATGAAATCAATCAAGTTGGGGTACAATTACCTCTCAGACCTTGACTGAATAACAGCTTTAACTACAAAACAGACAGGACCACTTATCTCAAATCATCAAAACCATAAAAACCATTTATTCATTTTTAAAACGTGTGTGTGTGTATATATATATATATATATATATTTCTCTTTCTATTACCAGATTTTCGATTTCCTTTTGTTTATAATATTCTATTTTTAAGTTCATTTCCTTACCGGATTCTATATGTATTGATATATACATTTCTAATTATCAAATTATCTTAAAAATATTCTAACTCCTTAAATTCCCGGAAAATTTCGCCATAACCTCCTTTGTACCGGTCGATAGTTCAAATCTCAACTCGCCTCTCTAGGCCCTTTTCATTCAAAAAGAAAATCAAAAAGCCAAGTGGCTTGCCGATTCGGCGCATAAAATCTCATATGAAATTTAAACGTGTACCTTTTTGTCGGGCACACAAATTATAACCTTCATACACTTCATCCCATACCTGTCTAACCCATATACGTCCCTTCTCAATTTATTCCAACTCAATCTGGCCATTTTAACTCAATTCGCTAATTTATTCTTTAATTAGCTCTTTTGCCTATTCCACTTTTTAACTGATCATATCACGTTCATATACTATTTTTAATTTGGTTATAAACCAATTGAATTATGTTTTTCAACTCGAGTTTCATATTCGATTTCGAATATAAATTTACAAACCCAATTTACTTATCCAAAGCCCAATTTTAGTTCAAACTCCATTAACTAATTATTCTTCAAATTAGTTAATTATATTCAATAATTAACAACATCAGATTTTGGTTTCAAAAATCATTTCATTACTCCATTTGAGTTAAGATATATTTTATAACTCAAATCTGGATTTCTACAATGAAGATTCAGATTTTTATTTGCTTAAAATTCTTTTATAAACCGTTATGGATTTATAATGGTTATGGCGCTGTTTTTCTGAAAATTTGATTTTGACATAACTCAAAATCTATTCGACGAAATTCAGATCTTTCTCTTCCATTAGAAAGCTATTATCAAATTGGTCCTGATGATTCTTGTTACAAAGAATTCCAACTTAAATTAAGTTCTATATACTCAATTGAAGTTCGAAACGCCAATTCACGAATTGCCGTGTTGCGGTGAGTTCGTTTTAATTATATTTAATATATAAACGTTTTAAACTTCATTTATATAAAATTCTAACTTCATTCTAATATATTTTAATACATATTAAACCAATTTTTTAGCTTAATAATTCTGATTATCCCAGATCGGCAATTATTCTATATCTCAATTATAAATTTATTTATAGTTCGACCTTCTACATTAAATTCTAATTCCTTTATAAATAAATTATTTATAAAATTCGATATAATCGAATTTCAAATTATAAATCCTTTTGGTTTATCCCATCTCAGTTTATATTCCAATTCCAGAAATAAACCCGTCGTTCCTTTTCCGAAACGATTTCCAAATTACTTGTTAAATTCGTATTTGAATTTAAATTCCTAAATTATCAAACGATAATTTATTTCACTAAATTTATATCACTATTTATAAATTCAACTTCCTTGTTTCGTATATTAAAACAAGTTCTATTTGAAATCTATCTGAAACCCAATTCATTCTGAATCCTGGAATAAATCTGTCGTCCCCTTTTCAAAATGATTTAAAATTATAATCTAAATTCATATTTGAATTTAAAATTATAGAATATCTCCAGATAATTAATTTATTATATTTATAAACATTGTTTATAAATTTACTTGTTTTATAAATTCAAACAAGTTCCATTTCAAATCGATCTAATACCAAAATCTTATTTTGGAATATTCCATTTATTATAACTTATCAATATAGAATCTATTTTCATATTTTATTTTTAAATTTATATTTAATAAAATCCTAATATATTTCAAACAATATTTTATCTAAAAAACTCGATCAAATCGAATTCAAATCATAAATCCATACGGATTTATTTTCAGTTCAATTTACATTCTGAACATCAGAATAAATTTCATCGTTCACTTCTTTAAAACGATTCCCCATTTCTATTTTTAAATTCACATTTGAATTTAAATATTTGAATTATCAAATGATAATTTTTCCACTTCATTTTTAAACACTGTTTATAAATTCATTTCAATTCTCTGCATTATTGAATTTTTAAACAATGTTTATAAATTCAATACTTGTTCAAAACAAGTTAATATTCCTATTGCTCATTAAAAATTCAACTTCTATTTTTAAAAATATATTTCCCCTTTTAAATCTCAAACATCCTTTTCACGATATTTTTATATATCAAAATTTTGGCCCTAGTGATATTTAAACAATCAAACCACTTAATTATCAACCAATACATCATATATGATAATATATGTGAAAACAAACAAATAATAATATTTTTTAGGAATCCAGTTGGATCCCTCCAACTTGTTTTTCCTGCATTCACAGATGTTAGCCAACATAAATAATACCCATCCTGCTTCGAGGAAGGATATCGCGGTTAGAAGGTCATCCACTATAATAGCGTGGGGCGTATAGGGTCATCCGCTAATGATACTGCGGGCATCCGCTAATGGTACTGCGGGAATCCAATCGATCACCATTATATATATATATAACCACAACACCAATCCTAAATAACTAATATATATTTTTAATAGCCAAAGAAATATTTAGCGCATCCAAATAACCAACAAACAAATATTTTTAACAAATAAAAATAACTCTAAATAAAATGGAGTGAGCTTTACTCAATGGGGTTTTCCTTTTCGATCCTTTTCAAGTTTTGAATTTAAATCAATCCTTCGGATTAAATTGAAAAATCTAGCTGACTTCGATAAATCTCAAATCCCTTTTTATAGTATAGCGTTCATCACTATGATTTTCAGCACACTTGGTTTCACTTGAATTTGATAACATCTGAACAATATATAATTGTTACAATCTTTAAATGAATTAAATGTCATCAACTTTCTAATTAACAATTTGTTATACTTTAATTTATACTTACCCCTAATTCACTCATTAGCGTGCTTTATCCCTAACTAATCCACCAGATACTCTTCTCAGGCAAACAAGCCTAACATCCCTCTTCCAACATTTGCTCAGATTTGCAACCTTTTCCCTCCTAACATCATCATTCCATCACAGTAACTTGCGCAATCCTATCTGCAACTCGAAGCTCACAACCAACCTTTCCTCGTCTCAATACCCAGCGCCAACCTTCATACAACTCACGCTAATCCGCTCCACAAATAACACAAACCAAGCTTTAAACCTTCAGTTGTCAAACTCCATCCTTAGTTCGTCCTCATCTGTCATTTCATATGACTCGTTAGGCTCAACAGAAACCGCGACTTCGACTATAGTGATTCACTTTGTTCTGTCGCTTTCCAACTTCCATAACTCATCATCCTCCAGAAATTTCGACGCCCTTTTCTTCCATTCGCATACCAGAACAAAACCCACTCCAACCAACATCGGCTTCCACACATCGCACCACCCAAGTCAACCATGAACGCCACCCTGAGTTTGTCGATGAAGTCACCATCCTCTTTTACCTAAATCGAGACACCTATGAACCCCGTCGCACCTCGCGATGTCTTCGCGTCGGTCCTTGGTAGCCTCGCAGCCTTTAATCGCGCTTCCCCTTTTCAGATTCTCTTTTTTACTTAACAAGAGTAATCGATTTAGCGTTTAGGGAAAAAGGAAGAGGAAGGAGTTAACTTAATTTTGCATTTTAGAAGTGAAAAATATGAAGGCTGTGGGTTCTTTGTATAGTCGTGAATGTGAAACAAGAGTACGATGCCATTAAATTAAATAAGCGTTTTACTTAGGGATGAAGGAAAGGGAGCTGAGTGTGCGTGAAGTGAAAGGAGAGGGAATAGCTTACTGTAGGTTTACAGCGTACTAATTCCTTAGGAACTAAGGAATTTATTTTATAATAATAATTTAATTTGCTTTATTTTATTTTGAACCGGTGTGATTTTAATTAACCCCGTGGTTCCGAACTCCTTTCTGAACCCAACAACCGGTGTTACTAACGTTACACCACTATTCTGAACACATTGGAAATGGTTTTGCAGCTCAGTTCGATCATCTGGAGAAGATTTTAATTTAAACTGATATAAATTTAATTAAAACAAATAAATTCTTTGAAAACAAATTAATATTATTATTCTAATTCAAACAGAAGTTTATATTGATCTTCTGAACTGTATTCAATTCAGTTATAAATTTTGAAATCAATTAAATTCATTTCATATATTTCGATAATTATATATATTCGAAATAATTCGTATTTTGATTATAAAATTGATAATTCAATATAAAATATCATTTATATTATTAACTCAATATTTACATCCATATTAAATATTTAAAATTAATATACCAAAAATCTGGGTCGTTACAGATTTGCATACTGATGGCTCCTTATTCGAAAGATCTATCGCGTAGTGCAATACCCAACGGCTTACGTCCCATGCATGAGAAAACGCCATAATGCACATCTATACTATATTCAGGAAATAAGTTATTGCGGCTTACATCCCAAGCATTGGAAAAAACAGCTAACTCTATCCATCTGGGAATTGGGGTGGTGTGCCCTATCCCTACTAGTGTGGGGCGACCACACCCAGTATCACCTCGGTCGACCAAATCCATGACAACTCGTAGGATGTCTATCCTCATCTCTAAAGTATATTGATCTAATCATCGGTTTACCACCATACTGGTGTGTGAGGCTTGCGAATTAATGCTACAAAAAGCTGTTCTATTTAAAGTTGTGCTTGATCATCATCCACCAAACTTTGCTTTTCAACAAAAGTTTGGATCACTGCATCTCAGCATGTCACACTATCAATCCATACCATACCACTATTTCTGCCGATATATAACCTTTGAGCTCGTACGTCTCAGAGAAGGGTGTTAAGAAAGAGAATAAATTCTCCGCCACCAAACAGATATATATATATTTAGCAGAGATCAACGAAAACAGTATAAAGGAATACAATGTCAGACATACCATCCATTTACAATTCCATTCTGGGTCTGAACGAAACCGGAGGCACCTTATTCGTCGTCCCGTATGTCCAACACAGGAGAGAGGCCCTCCCATACCCGTATAATCAACAAGTACGTCCGGACAGCTACCATTGTAGCCCCTTCAAGGTAGCTACTCCGATCATGGGCATCAGTAGCAACCCATCCATTAGATGTGAAGATCGTCGGCCTTGCACCGTCTTCAATCTCTTTGACTTTTCATCGTATCAATTCTTCAGAATGGATGAACCCTGTCTTTTCGAATAACTCGCGTATCTTATAATCAAGTGCTATAACAACACATCATATGCCTCATTCCAATCCAGAATATTCTTTTATTCAAATATTCTTTTCACAATATAAAACAAACTAAGGTTTTCCAAACTAGTCGGGATTAGCGCATCTTACCGAGGTAATCATTTGTTTTATTTCCCGATCCCAACCTATTCATCCCATGGAGAAAAACTGGTAGTGATGCATATCTAACACCACAGTGTTATCGGTAAAACAAATTACCATTTCACGTTCAAATCAAATTAAAGATTTAACTTTTGCCTGGAGTAAAACTGGTGATACTCAATTCTCGATCATTTTCCCAAATTTGATAATTTAATTTATCACATTCACATTTCAATCTAATTAAAGATTCGCTAAAACACCACTTAGTTTTAATCTTCCCAAAAATCATTATTAATGATTATTTAACTTTGGGAAATCAAACATGCTGCATCGACAATCTACACCATACCACCGATTTCTGCCAATATATAACCACTGAGCTCGTATGTCTCAGAGAAGGGTGTTAAGCAAGAGAATAAATTTTCCGCCACCAAACAGATATATATTTAGAAGAGATCAACAAATATGGTTCAAAATACAATGTAAGACATGAAATCCTGTCTTTAACTAGGATAAAGAACCAATGTCATTTAAAACACGGTTCATGATAAACCCAAAATCACATTCCATTAACCATGGAATCTTCACGAAAACCAGATCAATATATATAATCGATATCAATTTCTGTATCCGACTAACAATATAAATGGAATAACGACAAAGCCTTTTAAATTCCATATATATTAACAGTCTTCCTCCACAGAAACCCACTTTGCTTATTACCAAATCCAATTCCATTCAATTCCAATTTAATATTAAATTGGAAATCTTTACTTTGGAAAATTTCCATTAAATCTTAATAAAAAGATTTATAAATTACAAATCATATCTTCATTGTTAATTGGGTTAAAGAACAAGTGTTATTTAAAACACCGTTCATGATAAACCCAAAAATCCAATTCTTTTTTTCCAATTCCAATTAAATATTAATTAATTGGAAAACTTCACCAAATCTTAATCTAAAGATTCATTCTTTTCTCAACTGGGTTTGAGGAAAGGTTTAATAAAGACACCATTCACAACAAACCCAAAATCCAATTTGATATTAAATACAAGGCTCTGAATAGACATTATATCGGCTTATATTCAATATCAAATTCTAAGACTAACCAATATCGTATTGGGAATAATGATATATATATATATATATATTCCAAATTCCTCAAGAATATCCGTATAATCATAGAATCCAATATCGAAATATTCAAAAGATTATTTACATTTCAAATCCATTCCAATTTATCCATTGGAAAATTCTAGTTATTTTCAAACCATTTTCAAATCCAATTTATTTATTTCTAAAAATAATTGGATTATTATTCTAGTTATTAACTAGTTCATTTCGATAAAAAGATATTTTTATCTTTTCAAAACTGGAAATTTTCAACCAAATTCTTTCCAAATCATTTATTATGATTTTACATAATTTTTCCGTATTTTCAATAATTTTAATATCGCTCATTAAGTCGGTTTCCAATAACGGCCATCGAACTGACCTTTTCCAAAACTGATTTGGATATATCTTAAAATCTGACCGTTAGATTTCAAATCTCTAATATTCACTAGAAATCTCTTTTCGATACGAACCTAAGGTTCTAGTTTTAGGAGAATCCGATGGTCGGACCTCCCATTACGTCCATTTGAAGTTAATGGTCGAAATTCACAAATGGTCGTTGCATGGCGCGTTCTATTCAGGCCATTAATATATATATATATATATATATATATATATCGTCGATTTCTATTTAAAACGATTTTTGTAAATCGTTTTAAATTCATTTTAAAAACAGTTTCCACTTCCATTTCAAATTTTAAATCAAAACTGAATATTCCTTTATAAATTCGTTTTAAATACATTTTAAAACGATTTCCACTTCATTTCAATTTTAAATCAAAATTGAATATTCCTTTACAAGTTCGTTCTAAATTCATTTTAAAACGATTTCAATTTCAATTTCAAATCTAAATCAAAATTGAATATTCCATTTTAAATTCATTTTAAAACGGTTTCCATTTCATTTTCAAATTTAAATCAAATTTGAATATTCCTTATCATTATAGTATTCAAATGATAATATTTTCAAAATATCAGATTCTCAAATCACTTTTTGACATCCATTATAAAATGAACAAAATTGACAGGAAAACCCGTTCGTGTTAAAATGGCGTTTAACTACTTAACACGGCTTCACATTTCATTATTTATTGAATATTATTTTAAAATATTCGTTAATTATGAACTGGAATCAGACTCAATCAGTTACCATTTAATTTCAGTTATATGGATTTCATACATCGTGTGTATACAACAATAATGATAAACAATCATTAAAAATTCAACCAACATCCAGAGTGCACTTTACAACTGTATAAGCATTAAAATAAATAAATAATGCTTATACAGTCTGTCAACCCATCGATTGACATACCACTAATTATTGGTATCATTGTATGTCAAATATTATCCCAATACCCGTGTAGGGTTCTCAAACAACAAATACTGTTTATTATTTATGCAGTTGGGCGATGTGTAAAAATTATCGTCCCAACCGATATTAGTAAAATGGGTGTACATAAATAATCCGTTTGATTTGTAAATGAATATATATTTTGTTTTCATTTCATGATAATTTTTGTATACGGTTTATATAAATAATTTTTATACAAAACAATATCAATACATGTCAGTCCAATCACAATCCAAACAAATAGTCAGCTGGTATGTACAAAAAATAGTGCCGGGGGCTTCTAAGCCCCGTTTGCATCCTAGTATATATTAACTGTGAAAAAATTTTAGTGAGAGAGAGTTCTCACACTCGGTTTCTACTCCGTTAGTTTCTAATTCTAATTTTTATTTGTGTAAAGTTCAGATTTGAATTTGCCCCGAATTCTGATTTGCTCTGTTTCAGTTCTGGTCTGTTCTGAAATGTAGTGTTCGAGAGGAGGAATCCAACGAACCCTTCATTACTGAATTCTGATAATGTATGAAGAATTTATTAATTTTACAAGCTGGTATACATTAAAACATCATTAACTTGTAATAATATAAATAATTATTTACTTAACCACGTTTTACCCCATAATCCTTCTTCTTCACAACAGTATCTCGCAAAATTCCTAAAGCTATCCTCCACCATAACTGCGATTTACTCCACCATAAGCCGCGCCATACTCCACCATTTCACAAACCAAGATCACCAAACAACTTCTCATCAAAATCTATTGTTATCCATTACCATTTTGCTCGTCTCAACACCCCACCTGAGCCGCGTCATAATGCCCCTCCCTCGTGAAAACCAGCGATAACCCCAAGCATCAAATACCCCAAATTCTTGTGCACCTTTGCTATTTCATGCCAACATTCCGAAAATGATAACCAAACATGAACCATTGCTCTGATTCTTCAAAAATCTAAGTCCTAGGGCTGCCTCAAACTGTCGAACCTCACCAGAGGCATGCACACCCTCTGAAATGTATACTGGATTGAAGAGTTCTACTCCCCGAGTTCAAATATATATGTATTGTAATTTATAGATCTTCCCTTGATTTTATTTTGATTTCTAAACTTCTCCTTTTAGGTTTAGGGAGAAAATTTGTGCGACGTATTGTTACGTTGACTACAAGAGAAATAAGGGAAGATTTAGAAATGATAAGGATATTATATAGGATAGGAAAAATTATTATTATTATTTTCTTATTACTTATATATTTTGTTTTATTCAATTCCGGTTTATTTTCATCGTTTAAAAATCCGTGGGATCACATATAGATCTTGTTTTCAATGAAAATTGACATTTAACTACGCTTTGACATTACGGATTCAACGAAATTGATTTCATCGAATTCAGAGTCCATATGCACAAATAGCAAATTTTAAAGTCAAAATATTGACTATTTTTTATAGTAAAATCACGCACGGTCATATGCTAAATCTAAAAATCAATAAATTTGGAATATAGCAAAAATTCAGTATTCTGGATCCAACAAAAGTGGTTTTGTCGAAAATGGAGGTCATTTGCAAAATGGTTATTTTTAAGGGTTATATATTATATTAAATTCCATAACGACTATTTTAAATTTTAAACTGGACATAACTTTCAATTTATATAATGAAATTTATGTTTTTCACATTCATTAGTAAGATATAGCTAAACAGATTCAAATATTTCTTGTTTCACTGAAATCCGATTTATATTGAATTTTGTATATTCAATTGAAAATTAAAATCGAATTTTCAAACTACTGCGCCATTTCAGGCTCGTTTTATAATTAAAGTAAATTAATTTTATTTGTTTTAATTCTATTCAAAATAAATTTTTAGTCATTATTATTTAAAATAAATCATTTTAAATATTCAAAATCCATTAAAATAGCTAAAATAAAAAATTTAAATTGGTTCTGATTTTCCAGGTTGTTACAAATTAAGCCAAAACCCAACAATATTGAATACAAATTACACAGGAAGATTTCTTTTAATATTACAATTTCATAATTTACCAATCAAATCATTTTACCTAGATTCGCATAAGTTATTATTCAACACTGAATTAGAGATCTGGAATGTAACTACATCTAAATGGTGTGTAATGGGACTGATTTCTTGATCTATAGTGCTATACAATGTCCATAATACATATTTACAACATAATTTTAAGAAATAGGTATAAATAAATTAAAGAATCTGACAATTAATATTTATGCCTGACCACAATTCATAATATTCAAGTTTTAACAATGTTTACAATCAGATCTGATGGGTGTCAACCAAATTACAATAATTTCAATGAATAGATATGATAGAAAATAGGCATAAAAATTTAGATCTGATTCAAATGAAATAGATAAGTTATTATAATTGTATTTGTAAATTTCTCACTCACCTTAAAGCGCCCAAATTCAAAGTTTGAATCTTTTACGCCTACAATTCCCAAATCCTTATAAATCTACAATTCATTTGAAAAAGGGATAAATTCGGATATGTATAATGTAAGAAAATAGAAAGAGAGGAGAGAGTATGATTTGGAGCGCTAATTTGCATTCTTTTCCATTGAATATGATAATCCTCTCAATTTCTTATGAATTGGATTTGATTTTTTGTATAAAAATATATTTTTAATTAAGAAATTAGGTATCGAGAAGGAGGAAAATGGCAGAGCTTCGATGCTTCCTATAGATTGTGTGGAAAAGAATGAGGCCTTACCCCTTTATTTATAGGAGTGGAATTGGCCTTGGACTGTTAGATCTATTTTAATTAACATCCGTCCATTCGTACAATAATATATATTAAACTAAACCATCTTAACCTAGCCACCAATGGGTACTTTAGGCCCGAAGCGGTCGACCACTCCCCCAAGGGTGTTGACCGCGCTTCGGCTAATTTGCCTAGTGAGGGTCGGATAAAATATATTATATTTGTTATGTTTATTTACTTCCTTCCGTTTTTCGTATTTCGTCCGTAACTTTTTCATACGGACTTCATTCGCGAAACTCCCGACATGAAAGTTGATCAGAATTTCGAGACGAACGCATCGGTTAAAGTTTCATGGTCAAATTCAATTATTTATAAAAATTCATATTTTTGAGATTCTAATTAAATAACTATTTATTGTAAAAATTCTAGGTTGTTACATATACGGATCATAAGTCACTTAAGTACCTGTTCTCGCAAAAAGATCTCATTCTAAGGTAGCAGCAATGGATGGAGTTCCTAACATCCTACGACTTTGAGATTGCAAATACCTCAAGCAAGGGTAATGTAGTGGCAGACGTAATGAGTAGGCATAGGATGACTTTGAGTCCTCTATTTGTAGAAAGGAAAAGCTTGGAATACATCTCGACCTTTGATTTCAAGCCATTTACGGATTTCACAGCTGGATGGTTAGTATCATTGGAGGTGCGGCCTACTCTATTAGAACGAGTTGGATCTATGCAACGAGACGAATTGTAGATTTCATACATCTTGGACAAGCTCAATAGACGTGTTAGCCTACTTTGTGAACTAGGCTACACAAAGTTAAAGAGTCAAACAATGAAGAGTACCCTGCCAGATAATCGGATCGGATCGGGTTTCCTCGAGCAAAAACATATCAGCACAAAGCAGAAAGGGAAGGAAAACAAGCCGGATCGGATCGGATCCTTATTGCCGAATCAAATTAGAGGGCAGCGGAAGAAGGAAGAGCTTCTCCAAAGACCGGATCGGTTCGGATAGGTTGATCCGATTCCATTCTCTATAGAACAGCCGATCCGATCCCTTGTAGTGATGGTTTCACCCCATGATTTCTTAATACTCGGAGTGGTTATACCCACGATCTACCCATGTTTGCCACTAACTTGGTGTGCTGTCATCATCAAAATCCATCCGAACCCGATTGTGGCGGGATTGATGACATGTGGATCCGAACCGATCCCACTCCAGGGGGATTTTCCACCTATAAATACCACATCAAGAGGCATTTGGAAGGATCTTTTGGCACTTTCAGAATTGAAACTCCTTTGCAACCCGAATTTCATCAACTTATTCAGCTTACAATCATTTTTCAAATCATATTGCGAAGGAAATTGAGTGAATCAATGTATGAGATGAGCGAGAATTGAGTGAAAATCATTATTGCACTTACATTCAAGACATCAATCAAAAAAGAAGAAAGTGGACGTAGGCTATTTAACGTCGAGCCATTGTGTGTTTCCTTCATTTTAGCTTTCATTTCATTAGAATCTTTACTAGTTTGGGTGTTAGAGCTAATTTTGGATCTAACATTTGGTGCTTTCATTAAGAGATCTTTGAATTCTCAGCTTTTTGGGATTATCATTCTACTATTTGGACCCTCAAGTTCAAAAAAGTTAATCCTCTGTTTCTGACATCTTTAAGTACTTATTGACTAACTGTTGAAGAATCGAATATTATGGCCAAGACAAAAGGAAAAGAAGTGAAAAGCGCTAGGGGAAACAATGCTAGAGAAGATCAACATGCCATCGTGATAACGAGGTCACGTGCTCAAGACTCTGGAGCAGGCCGCTCCGGTCAGGAATGCCCGAACCGGATGGAAGATCCCGATCCGAGCCGGTCCAATGAGGTTGAGGTCACTCATTCTCCCCATCCGAACCGCTCCGGCCAAGCTACTGCACTCTGATCTGATCCGAACCAGAATGAAGCTGGAACTTCAACTCGAGCTCCCACCAATGCTCCGATTCCAGACACGACGACTAATGTTCAGCCTGATCCATCTGTACCCGTCACACAGGGAGATTTTTCATGCTTTCTTGACATGCTCCAAAGTACTAAGGAGGCATTGGAATCCCAAAGGCATGACAGCCTTCACATGCAGGAAAACATGATCACTATGGGTAGAGAACTCCAAGAGCTTCAGAGGCAAAAGACACCTTCCCCAACATGCCGCCTTGCTATAGACGATTCATCTTCTTCAGATTAGGGACGTCCTCGTGAAAGAAGACCACTAAAGCGACCTCAAAACCTTGATCAGCTGACTTTTGGATCTTTAGGATCCCGCGAAGACTGTGCTCGTGTGTCAGGGCCTAATCATCCAAGCTTGAAAGAGCCTATGTTATTGCTCATGCGTGGATCTCACGTTCTACCTAGGGATCCTAACATTACTAATCCTACGCAACAGTAACTTCTTCAGCCCCTCCCTCCTGAGATCGGCCAGGAGCGTAGGGAGCAATGCAGAGTAACCGCCGCTAGAAACAGAAGGTTATCCTCTAATCTCGAGCCTAGGGGTAATCCGAATATTAGACCTAGAGAACCGGTGCAGACATTAACCAATGCCGATGTATGGGAGATGGTGCATCAGATTATGTCCGAAAGTCGACGGTACACTAATGAAGATTGGGGCATTGAGCAAAGTCATACCCCCTTCATAGATGATATATTGGATTTCTAGTTCCCTCGGCGATTCAACTTGCCTCAGATGGATCGATATTCAGGAAGTACGGACCCAGGGCAGCATCTGATGAGGTATGCATGATTAGTGCTGCAGCAGCTTCAGATGCTGTAAAATGCAAAGCCTTTCCAATTTATCTTGAAGACGTGGCATTAATGTGGTTCACCCGACTCCCTCCTCGGTCGATATCAAATTTCATAGAATTGAGTGAGTTCTTCATGAACCAGTTTCGACTTCGCACCCAAAAGTCCAAGATCGTCATAGAGTTGTCATGGATTAAACAGGCCCCAGAAGAATCTTTAAAGTCATATTTAGACTGCTTCAATCTGGCCATCACCGAAGTTAGTGACCCACACGAGCCCACTATTTTGATGGCCTTGATAGAAGGGGTAGACCCTGACACAGAATTCAGGGATTACTTGTCTGGGAAACCGCCTCCTACTAGAGAATTGTTATGTGAAAAAGCTAATATCCGCTTAAGGCGAGAAGAAGCTCATGCAAATAGGAAGAGAAAGTCTGAACGGGCCTTGAGGGAAGGTGTCCAGAGTAATGTTGCTGTGAAACAATCTAGTGACAGTTCAGGGAAGGTTGAAGTAAACGTTGGCAACCAGAGTGGGAGTAATAGCAACAGGAATGGGAACGACAATAGAAGGAATAGAAACCGAGGGAATAGCTCTAGTAAAAGACCCAGATTCCAGACTTTTTAAAACTATATGTCGTTAAATGATACATTGGAGAATATTTACTTTGATACATATAGCTTATTGCAGTACAAAAAACCACCACCTAGGGACTCCACTGAGAAAGAGAACGCAAAGGGAAAGTTTTGTTTGTTCCATGGAACCCACGGTCATTCCACCAACGAATGTCGTCATTTGAGAGATATAGTGGAAAGAATGTTGCGGGAAGGGAAGTTAGACGAGTACAAGTTTACCCCAAGGGACAAGGGGCAAGAGGGACAAGCGCCGGACCAAAACCAGCCTACTTCAAAACCCATAGCCCAGCAGAAAGGTAAGGGGATTGTTATTAATACCATTATAGGTGGACCCCACCTAATTAGTCATAGTTTCAAAGCAATGGATCAGTACGTCAATGCCGCCAAGCATTTTGAGGTAGGAGAATGCAGTAGCCTCGAAGACATTACTCCAATAAAACAACAAAAGACGATGTCAGACGACATCATATTCCGTAGTAGAGATGATTCCGAAGTTCAATCCCCAACTGACGATCTACTAGTAATTACCACAACAATTGGCCCTGCTTTAGTCCATAAAGTGTTAGTGGACAACGGGAGCTCAGTCAATATCCTCTTCAAGAAAGCTTTCGAACAAATGAGACTTGAAGCTAAAGATCTAAAGCCACACGAAGGATGGATACGTGGCTTCAACGGAGCGTCGACGTCTCCGATGGGCTACATAGAATTACCCGTGACATTAGGGAAGGGAGATCGCCAGAGAGTGAGGATCCTACCGTTTGTAGTTTTGGATATGGAGTCGCCCTACAATGCCTTCCTAGGCCGACCGGCCCTTGCCGAGTTTAGGGCATGTATTGCACCTTGGTGCTTGCTGCTTAAATTCCCGACTGACGGAGGAATTGGGGTGATGAGGGGAGACCAAGCTACGGGATGAGCTTGTTACATGACGGAGTTGATTATGCTAATGAAGGGGTTGAATATAAAAAAAAGGACGATTCTGCCCCTCCAAAGGAGAACTCAGCATAGCAATTAAGGGGTCCTTCCCCAAGAGAGTCGCCCTCAGATGTGCCCGAGGATATAGATCCCAGAGAGGATAGAGAACCCGAGCATAGGAAGGCGACTCCCAACGAAATAACAGTAGATATACCTATTGATGAGACAGATTCGACAAAAGTACTAAAAATCAGCTCGCAACTAGATCCAGTTCGAGCGAAAGAGTTGGAAGCTTTTTTAAGGGCAAATCTGGATGTGTTTGCCTGGACTCACGCTGACATGTTTGGGATTTCGCCTGCCATCATGAGCCACTCTTCGTGTATTAATCCAAAGCACCCACCAATCAAACAGAAGAGACGGATGTTAGGCCCAGAGCGGTCAGCAGCTTTGAAAGAAGAGGTAGAGAAATTAAAAGATAATGGATTCATTAAGGATTCGAAATATCTCGACTGGATATCGAATCCTGTCTTGGTCAAAAAGTCAAACGGGAAGTGGCGTACATGTATCGACTTTTATGATTTGAAAAAGGCGTGCCCGAAGGATAGCTTTCCTCTCCCCAAAATTGATCAGCTAGTAGATTCGACGGACGGGCACGAGCTTTTATTCTTTATGGACACCTATTCTGGGTACAATCAAATTCCTATGCACATACCAGATCAAGAGAATACAAGTTTCATCACAGACTTGGGGTTATATTGTTAAGTGGTAATGCCATTTGGGTTAAAGAATGTAGGAGCCACGTACTAGCGCTTGGTCAACCGCATGTTTTATAATCAAATCGGGAAAACCATGGAGGTTTATGTGGATGACATGCTTGTGAAGTCTAAACAATTTTCCGACCATACTGGGGACTTAGCTGAAATGTTTGATATTCTTCGAAGGTATGGAATGAAGTTAAACCCCATAAAATGCTCGTTCGGGGTCGCATCCGAAAAATTCCTTGGGTTTATCATGAGTTCTCGAGGAATTGAGATAAATCCTAGCCAAATAGCAGCAATAAGGGATATTGAAGAACCACGAACGATCAAAGACGTTCAAAGCTTGGTCGGAAAAGTTGCTGCATTAAGCAGGTTTATCTCCAAAGCTACAGATAGGTGTGTGCCTTTCTTCGATCTCATAAAACGAGGAAAGCAAAATTTTGAGTGAACCCCCGATTGTGTGGAGGCGTTCCAGAATCTATTAGCCTTATTAAAAAAGCCTCTAATATTATCAAAACCCGTGGAACATGAGGATTTGTTTGTCTACTTAGTGGTATCATCTCATGGCGTCAGTACGGCATTAGTACGTGAAGAGGATAAAGTCCATAAGCCTGTATACTACGTGAGCAAAAAGATAGCTGCTTCGGAACGTAATTATCCGAAGATAGAAAAGCTTGCTTATAGCCTCTTGATTGCTTCCCGCAAGCTTCACCACTATTTTCAAGCTCACCCAATAGTTGTATATACCGATCAACCTTTGAGACAAGTGTTGCAAAAACCCAAAGCATCGGGGCAGTTACTTAAATGGAACATCGAGCCGAGTCAAATTGATTTGAATTTTCAGCCACGAAGATCAATAAGGGGGCATGCATTGGCTGAATTTATAGCTGAATTCACAATTCCCGAAGAGTAAACGGTGGGTGACAAGGTAGTTACTTTGGACCAAGAGTTAGAGCTTAGTCCATGGAAGCTATCTACGGACGGAGCCAAAAATGATCGAAGGTCCGGCGCCGGAGTTGTTTTAATAACTCCTAAAGGACGATCTATTTACTATGCATTACGATTAGAGTTTGCTGCTACCAATAACGATTCCGAGTATGAAGCCCTGATTGCCGAGCTAAAACTCGCCAAAGAATTGGGAGTAAAGACATTGGATATATATATATATATATATATATATATTGCGATTCCAAGATAGTTGTATGCCAGGTTCGGGAGGAATTTACTGCTAAAGGATCTCGACTCGTTACTTATCTCAGAAAGGTAAAGGAGTTGTTGGGAAGTTTGGAGTATTACAGCATAACGCATATTCCAAGAACGGAAAATCAGAAAGCAGATCGGCTGCCAAATCTAGCAAGTTTTGATAACCCTGAAGAAATTGACATGGTTCCGATAAAGGTTTTGGAATCACTGAGTTTCGACCTGATGGAAGTGGAACTAGCCTTGGAAGTCGACCCAGAGAGAGAATCATGGATGACACCAATCAAGAATTTTCTCAAGAATGGAACCCTCCCGTTAAAAAAGAGCAAAAGATTAGCTGTATGATGTAAGGCCACAAGATACGTTTTATAGGACGATGTCCTTTATTGCCAAGGGTTTTCAATGCCCCTACTACGGTGTATTGCACATGACGACATCAAACGTGTACTGCAAGAAGTACATGAAGGTGAGTGTGGGGACCACACCGGGGGCCAACCCTAGCAAAGAAAGTATTACGGTATGGATATTTCTGGCCTATCGTGAATAAAGACGCGGCTGATTATTCACGACGTTGCGACAAATGTCAAAGATTTGCCAAGATTCCTAGAGTGCCTCCGACTCAGCTCAAGTCGATGGTAAGCCCATGGCCATTCTCCATGTAGGGGATTGGCCTTATTGGAGTGTTACCTGTTGCCAGAGGAGGAGCTAAGAATGCGATCGTCGCCGTGGACTATTTCACAAAATGGGTGGAAGCTGAACCTTTAACAACCATCACGGCGATAAAGCTGATCATTTTTGTAGTCAAAAACATTGTTTGTCGATTTGGGATACCAAAGACCATCATAACTGATAATGGACACAGTTTGACAGCATCGAATTCAGAAACTTCCGCCAGAAGTACAAGATTGATAAATGATACACGGCAGTAGCTCACCCGCAGTCAAATGGCCAGGTCGAAGCAATAAACAAGGTCATTAAATCTATTCTGAAGAAGCGGTTGGAGCGGGCCAAGGCCAAATGGGTAGACAAGTTTCCACTAGCTTTATGGGCCTACAGGACAACCTTTAAGACAGCTACCGGCCATACTCCCTATTCAATTTCCTTTGGGTCAGAAGCAGTGATCCCGGTAGAATTGGAAGTCCCTTCTCATCGAGTCGCGTATTATGACCCAATGACAAATAGGACACTCCTCCTAGAGTCTCTTGATATGATTGAAGAAAAAAGAGATGAATCAGACTTACGTGCCTCGAGACATCGACATCAAGTAGCACGTTATTATGACCGGAAAGTTCGCTTCAAAACTTTTGAACCAGGAGATCTAGTACTGAAACGAGTCTTCCCCACCTTCGACCCAATTAGGTCCAAAATAGGAAGGGCCATACACCATCCAACGGATGCTTAATACAAGAGCATTCAAGCTAACGACCGTGGACGGTGAAGAGATTCCCAGAGCTTGGAACGCTCAGCACTTACGACGATATCTGAGCTAAATATGAAATGTCTTCCTTTTTGTTTTTATAAGCTGTGTAAAAAGGCACGAATTGCCTTGAAAAGTCTGTTTATATGAACAAAGGATTATGAAGTGGATGTAGGCTACGACTTAGCTGAACCACTATAAAAATATCATGTGTCATTTACTTTCCTGCATTATTTATATATTTGACAATCATTCTATCATGACCATGAAATACGAAACATTAAATTAAATCTGGAAAATTGGAGATAACCTATGTGTAGGAGCGAACAAAATGACCGCTTGCATGATAAAATGCAAAAGAATGGGAAGATAACATTCTTAACTCTAACTCTCATGAATCGAGAGATAGTATAAAGGACGGGAAGACGAAGTCCCTTGAGGCATGATGGTGCACCCAGATGAGAGACCGCCTCAACAATACTCTAACCTGGTTATGAGACAGGAGAGTATAAAGATGCTAGAAAGAATAGGCATCAACGACGAAAGGAATATGGCCCTGTCGGAGAATCGGGGGCAATCGGATTTTGAATTTAATCAATCTTGAATAATTCTTGCTCAGTTATCCAAGATTGATTGGGGGCATATATGTGTACACATATTCCCGTCAACAATGACTTTATTATATAACTGTAATATGACATGCTATCTATTTGCATTTTTACTTAAGTATTAAACTAACAACAATCAGACATTGCAGGAAATAAACTATTTCATTTACAAACACGTGAGTTTGTACAGGGAAATCAAGCAAAAGATGCGAGGGCCGCACTCGCTGCAACAATTGCGGACCAATTGAATATCAAAATAAAACAAAGCACATCATCACTTAGGCTTTGGAGCAGACTTTGATTTTTTGGTAGCCTTATGAGTAACTCTAGCTTCTTTTTCAGCATCAGTCATAAGACGCTTTGGCCTCTTCTTCTCTGTAGTTGAAGTACCAGAATCGGCGGATTTATTCCCAGGAGTCGGAACATTGGAATCAAGAGAAGATTTTTTAGCAAGCTCTTCTGTAATAGACCTAGTTGAAAGCTTACCGACTAACCTTGATCCAGGATCCAACACTGCAAAGGGCTTAAGGCTTTCGGGGTTCAAGTCTTCAGCTTTTAGCTGCATGCGTTTGTCTTGTTCGGCTTTCATTTCGGCCAAAGTATTGTCATCGGCACTTTTTGAATCCCCAATTATAGCCACATCGGGATCTTCTTCATTCCCCTCATTACCACCATCGTCTTTTAAGGCATCTATCATCTCGTCATCATGAGAAGTGTCGGCCTTAGACAGTTCAGTGCCCCCTCCGGATTCGGCGGTGGTAGCCTTATCCTGTCTTTCCTGAGCCTTTTTCATGGATCCTCTCTAATAGAGGATCCCTGAGGCTCATCGATCTTCTCGGTTGGTCTAGCACCTACAGAATGAGAAGCAACAATTATCAACTCAGGAGAAAATAAAGGATCCTCCATCGATTGCCCAATTATGTGATGAAAGGTGGAGACGACCTTGACAGATTGAGGTGAAAAGGTTGAAATACCTTCTGATGGTTTCTCAATTGGGGTTAATACCGTCTTTGACGCTGATTCGGGTATAGGAGATAAAAGAGATGCCTTAGGAATTCCCAGGTTCTTGGGATCATATCCCTCAACTTCAGTAGTTTCAGCAGTAGCGGAAGAAGAACCAACCTCGGGGATATTCTTTTGTTTGGCCTGGCGTTTCTCCTCCTCCATAGCAGCAGCAATAAGGCGACGCCCCTCGGCCAAGCGTGTCAGTTCATCATCTTTCAGATACTTCTCCATAAGTTTATCTTCATCAACGAAGTCTACCTTAAGTTCCTCTTTCTCCCATTTGATGATTTGACTCCATACGTGAACTAAGGTAGTTGGATAGTCTTCAATCCAAGAGATGTTTCGGCGACGAATTATGTGCGCAAAGAATTCAATCAGTAATTCGCCAAAACCGTGCACTTCTTTCTGAGCCTTTGATAGCTGTCTACGGGTCTCTTCAGTAGACTTAATGATGTTGTCCACATTCCCCTCAAATAGGGCAGCCCTATTCTCGGCTTACATTAACTTGGACTCTAAGTCAGTGTTTCGTTTCTCCAGTTCAGCATTTTTTCTCGCTAACTCGACTTTTTCTTACTCAAGAGTATTATAAGCCAGTTGCATTTTGACACTGTCCGACTTACCGTCTTCCTCTTGTTTCTTTAACTCCAAACTCTCTTGACTATGAGATTCCAGCAAGTCATGATAATCCTTCTGTAACTCCTCAAATTGTTGTTTGAAGTTGTTGGCGTCTCGTTGAGCGATGACGAGTTGAGCCTGTGTGTCTTCTAGGTCCTTCTCCAAATTTGTCATGGCATTCTCATCGGAATCCGCAGCCTTTTTTATTGAATCAACATCTGTAATTAAAGTCCGAATAATTCTGGAGAGATTGCGTGAATATTTGAACATCTCCAAGTATTGCTTCTCAACTGCGTCAATCTTTGCTTTAGCCTCATGTGCCCACTTTGAGGAAATAGGCTCAAGTGCAGGTAAAAAAGTTAGATTCTCAAAGTAATGATCTGGGAACTGCTTCTCCAGATATGCCAGCTTAACTTTGGAATCTGATCCAGTGGTGGAGGCTTGCAGTATATTGGTTCAACGTGTTTTCGCTTAGTTGGGACGATGGCTGCATCACCCTTTCCAGATCGCTTCTTAGAAACTTTGTATTTGTCTCGTGAATCGGTATGTTTCGGTGGACTTTTTTCCCGACTGTGTTTGTCTTGAGGAGAAGTTTGGTCTTTGGACTGCGACGTGTCTTCTCCTCGACGACTCTGGTAGCTCTTATATCTGCTTGGATCCGACTGGACGGGGGAACGAGAGCGTGAGGTGTGTGGTCGATGAGAATCATGATGCCTTTTGTCATCTCTGCCGCGGTTCTCACGGCGATCATGCTCGATATATGAAGGAGGCCTAGACATGCTACGGTGCATTTTTCTGACATCGTAGTAAGGGCGAGACATTGTGCCTATGCAACAATATAAGTGGAATTCAGAATCTGTGTTCACATAAGACGTGAGTGCTATGACGTGTGGTGTTAATGTGTTGAGTGCATCCTAAGTGGTGTTCCCCCCGACAAACCCGAGTCTGAAGCCAGATTAGCATGAGCGGGCTCTTTGGTCTTCATGGGAGTAGTCTCCCCTGAAGAGGTGAATTTAAAGGGTTTGTGCCAAAGTCCTCTGAAGTACAGATGGTTTCAGGCAAGGGAAGGTTTCCTAAACCCTTAAATGTGGAATCGTCGGTAGTAGGAGCATCTCCTCGAGAAGCATCTGTTGGCAGCTCTTTAGGAGATGTTGACTTCTCAGGAGAAATAGCGTCATCGGGGACTGTATACCCTTCTCTGTGCTTTTCAGCTATGTTGGCTAACTCGTCATCCTGAGTTGAAAATGGACAAGGTGAAGTCCGAAGAGGTATTGTTGGACCTTTTGAGCCCTCGCCCGTCTCAGGAATAATGTCTAGCGGGGGTATGTACACATATGGACCCGTCCCATGACCTAGACTATGGGGAATGGATAGTAACCCATGATGATGGAGATACTCATCCTTAAGAACTTCGTCGATAGTTAGAAACTTTTGATCGCCATTGAGAAGCCGATGCAAACGATCAAAGTACAATTGATCCGATATTTGCTTTGGGTTATCAACTGCGAATAAAAAAGAAAGCAAGTTAATGTGTTGGCATGAGCATTTAAAATTGAGATCTAGAAAATCGGTGCTTTACTTGATTTGGTCCATCTCCTGGCGCACCCCGGCTGCTACCTAATATAAAACCATTCGAGCTTAGAATCGCCAGCCTTGCTGCTAAATGGAGCTGTAATAATTTTCCTTTTTGGGACTGATTCAAAATATGAGAAGGAAGGAGTCTCTTGAGTCCGATGCTTGAAATTATAAAAAAAGTGGACGTCATCAAAGGTAGGCTCTATACCTAAAACCTCTTTGTATGCTATATATAAGTGTATAAATAGGCATAAGAGTTGGGATGTAATCGCATGGGGGCAATTCGCATCTATCTTAGAAAATCGACAACAAAAGGCGGAAACGGTGGAATAGCCCCAACCATACACATCAATCGAGTAACTGCCATAAATCCTTCCAGAGAATTGTGGGGGCGATCTATTTTTGATGGCACCAGGGTATCTCTTTTCAGTATTCCATGCTTTAGACATATTCGAACAAGTCTGTCATCATCAATCGTCGATTCAATAGAATCTTTGGGTAATTCCAATGTAATGGAAGAATCAAACCCATCAGGAGCACGATTATCTCATATCCCTCCTTCCTCTTCATCGCCAAGAGAAACTTCACTATCAGAAGGTATTTTGCTATTGTGTGCTTCTACTTCATAATTTGGGCCCTCATCGTCCCATTCAGGGTCTGAGGGAGAGGATATGTCATCAAGAGTAAATTTCTCAGAAGTTTCCGCAACTTCTTTCTTCTCTGCTAACCTCGATGAACGTCTCTCTGCCATGATCACTAAACTACTGAAGAAGTAATAATATAAGTTAGAGTAAGATAGCCCGTATCCCCCCGTGTAAGTGTGTGAACTAAAGTGTGTGCTATGTGTGCAAAGAATGCAAAGTAAATACATGAGAGCATGATGCAAAGGTTCGATAAAGTAGTAATGTTCAGAATAGTTCTTGATGTTCGTTTATGTTCGTAAGGCGCTATCCAAGTTGTTCTTTAAGTTGAAGGTTATGTCAAGTATTGATTTGGCTAATTGAAAAAATTCTCGTGCATTGAGTAGAACTGCTTCGGTACGGTTCGGATGTGAGTATTGGGATCGAATCGGGGGAAGCTTTGTTGTGGTCTGAGGCAAACGTTCACAACCAGCCAGCAAAACCGGATTGGTTCGGAAGTAGGCATTCGGAGCGGTCCGGATAGACTTGAGTATCCATACCTCTCTTCCTCCTTATTTCTCATTCTGACCCGGTCAAGTGAGCTTTGCTCCCCATCTTTGCTTTTTAATTTGACCCGATCCGGTCAGGTAAATTCCATTCCCATCTCCATTCCTATGCTACCTCACCCGAAGCGATCCCATTCATTATCCTCTTCTTCTTCTTCCTCTTCCTCATCAAAACCGAAGCCATCTCCTTCTTAAAAAAACCATCCTTTTTTGAGAAGCATGTCACAACAAAATCACCATTAACCAATTTACCCCTATCATGTCAAATCCTATCTCCTCGCGCCTCGAGGTGATGACGGATTCACTAATGACGACGGCGAGGGAGGAGGAGGCCATGGCGTCGAAGACGAACAAAAGCCATGACCAAATCGTTCAAATTGACCACAAATTCTAACTAAACTCGATTATTACAAGGAAAATCGAAGTTTTAAACCCACCAAAGTGTTTAATTTGAAGATTAACGAGAGGATTTTGGAGGTTTTGAAAGTTAGGGTTTCGGTGCAATGTCTGTTAGGCGAGATCAATAAGAGAAAGGGAGGAAGAAGGAGATAGGCGGCGGGATTATATAGGCTTGTTGTGGCCCCTCATATTCCCAGCCTTTTTACTCCGTTAGGATAGGAGTGCAAGCCCACAAAAACGTATTGGCCTGCTAACCCAATGTTAAACAAGACGAGAAAGAAAGCCTTTCGGGTCGGAGTCCGAACCCGAATGAAATCATATACATTGAATTGGTGTATAAGTTGAATTTAGAGAAAAATAAAGAAGAAACCTACTCGGAAGAATCACTGGACATCAGTCATAATTCCTAAAGCTTGTCAAAAACAAAGGAGGGAATCTGTGAACCTTTTTGGTGTATTTATAGGCTGCAAGAGCCACAACCTTATGAAGCATCACATCTCTACAAACGAATGGGGATGACTATTTAACGATTTAAATTCAGAGACCAATGAATAGACGAAGTCAAGGCACGCTCCATCTTTGATAGAAGCATCCCTTGAGGGGGCAAAATGTTAGCCTACTTTACGAACTAGGCTACACAAAGTTAAAGAGTCAAACAATGAAGAGTACCCTGCCAGATAATCGGATCGGATCGGGTTTCCTCAAGCAAAAACAGATCAGCACAAAGCAGAATGGGAAGGAAAACAAGCCGGATCGGATTGGATCCTTATTGCCAAAAAAAATTAGAGGGGAGCAGAAGAAGGAAGAGCTTCTCCAAAGATTGGATCGGTTCAGATAGGTTGATCCGATCCCATTCTCTATAGAACAACCGATCTGATCCCTTGCAGCGACGGTTTCACCCCACGATTTCTTAATACTCGGAGCGGTTATACCCACGATCTACCCATGTTTGCCACTAACTTGGTGTGCTGTCATCATCAAATTCCATCCGAACCCGATTGTGGCGGGATTGATGACACGTGGATCCAAACCGATCCCACTCCAGGGGGATTTCCACCTATAAATACCACATCAAGAGGCATTTAAAAGGATCTTTTGGCACTTTCAGAATTGAAACTCCTTTGCAACCCGAATTTCATCAACTTATTCAGCTTACAATCATCTTTCACATCGTATTGTGAAGGAAATTGAGTGAATCAATGTATGAGATGAGTGAGAATTGAGTGAAAATCATTATTGTACTCGCATTCAAGACATCAATCAAAAAAGAAGAAAGTGGACATAGGCTATTTAATGCCGAACCACTATAAATTGTGTGTTTCCTTCGTTTTAGCTTTCATTTCATTAAAATCTTTACTAGATTGGGTGTTAGAGCCAATTTTGGATCTAACAAGAGGAGAGACTTATAGTCACCTTGCTAGTACACCATGGACGATAAAGGGTGGCTAAGACGATGTGGAAGGTTATGTGTCCCTAAGATTGAAGAATTACTTAAGACTATGCTTGAGGGAGCTCATCATTCTCGGATGACTATCTATTCGAGTGGAGAAAAAATGTAACGAGACATGAAGAGGGTTTTCTTTTGGACTGGCATGAAGAAAGATGTGGTGGAATTTGTAGCTCGATGCATAACTTGTCCAAGAGTAAAGGCTGAATAAAAGAAACTAGATGGATTGCTTCATCCCTTGAATGTCCCATAGTGGAAGTGGGAGAGCATCTCTACGGACTTTGTCGATGAATTTCCACGATAAAGAAGGGAAATATGAGCATTTGGGTGACAGTGGATGGACTTACAAAGAGTGCTCATTTTATTCATGTAAAGAGATAGAGGACGACATCTTGGATGGCATCAGTATATCTCCGAGAGATAGTTCGATTACATGGGGTGCCTTGTAGTATAGTAAGCGACTGTGACCCCATCTTTACTAGTGATTTTTGTAAGAGCTTGCAAGAGGTGTTAGGTACATAACTATGTTTGAGCACATTATACCACCCTCAGACAAATTGACAGACCGAGAGGGTGTATAGAGTTCTTGAGGATCTTCTGAGACTATGTATCCTTGATTTTGGAGGGACCTGGGAAGAGCACCTTCCTTTGGTGGAGTTCGCCTACGAAAACAGTTACCAATTGAGCATGGGCATGACACCCTTCAAAGCATTGTATGGACGACCTTATAGGTCGCCGACTTGTTAGTAGGTGTCTATGGACATACTTCTTATTTGATTAGAAATGATTCGAGATACTTCCTAGAAGATTGATCTCATTGGCCGAAGAATGAAAGCCAATCAAGTACTATGTCGATAAAAGGAGGACCGGTTTGGAATTTGAAGTGGGAGATATGGTCTTCATTAAAGTGTCACCGCTAAGGAATGTAGTTCGCTTTGGATCAGTAGGGAAGTTGGCACCGAGATTTGTAGGGACATTCCCTATATTGAAGAGGATAGGACATATTGCTTATCAGATTAAGCTACCGAATAGACTAGCAGGCGTACCCGATGTGTTTCATGTTTCCCATTTAAGGAAATGTCTCCATGATACGGAGGAGATAGTAGAGCCGAGCATTCTCGAGAACGTGGAAGTTGAAAAGGAAGCATCAGTAAGACGAGTTCCTGCTCATATCCTTGGATCAGAAATCAAAAAGCTTCGTAATAAGGAAATCAAAATGGTTAAAGTGTAATGTAGAGAAGACTGCGAAGATGTGATGCGGGAATCCGAAAATATCATTCGTGCTTCTTATCCTTTACTTTTTGAGAGTGCGTTCTTGACTTGTTTTCCAAGCTTTTACTCTGCATTTTCTTCTACCATTCGAGTTTATTTATCCTACCGTTCAAACCTTTCGATCTTTAGGTAGAATGGTTGGAAACATGTATTTGAAACATGTTATGATTGATGGTTGCAAGTGGACGCAAGTGTTTTCTAGTGGTTGCTCGTGGATGCATATATGCACATTAGGCAATAGATCAGCTCAATCACCTACATATTGCATATGGTGTGTGCATTTTTAATTTTCTATGGATGGAAATGGGTGAATCATCATATGTATTTCGCATTTTGATGAATGATTGTGCATACATATAGAGTTTATATGTTATAATAGGATTACACGCACGCGTTTTGGATTCATGGATAACCATATATTGCATTAAGGAGGTCAACTGAATCAACTGACCGCTTGGTTTTCGCATTATTGTAGGGACATATACACATAAACACCTTTGCATATGTTCATACAAGCATTAGAAATTTTCTCAAGGACAATGGATGCCTATGGATGATGAATGAGTATATGGATGTTAAGATAGTAATACTCTTTTTAACTTGGAGATTTTGGGAACATAATCCTTTAAGTAGGGAAGAATGCAACACCCCAAAACTCAATACACTATAATCATTCTTAAAGATAATAAATTAGGAATAACTTAATTAAATATTTAGAATTAAGTGAAGCTGACATTACCATTGCGTTCTTCTCGGAATTCTGGTTCAGAAAGGCCCCAAGTTTACATAAAATGGACAACGTACGAAGAAGTTATGGGCTCTAGAAGTGTGTATACAAAAAAGGAGCTTATGTATAAATATAAATTAAAAATAAAATTCCAAAAAATTCAAAAACAAGAAGAGCGGGAATAGGCGGGAAAAAGTCCCTTGCAGGACGACACACGATGGCCTGGGTCGGCCCATAGGTTGACCCATAGGGGCTGGATTGACCCTAGGGTCGAATGGGGGGTAGGTGGGTCGACCCATTCCTGATCCGGGTGAATTAAAATAGCATACCTAGACTATTTTGTTCACTTGCTGACTTAGCATGACTTGTACGTTCTGGATTTAAAACCTAAAATCTAAAGGCTGAGGTTGACTCTGTAACCCTATAAATAGATGGCTTCTCCCATTTCTAATTCACACAAATTCTTCATATTTTCTTCTGCATCTATGAAACTATTCTGAAAAATATAAACATATAATGAGGGAATAGTACTAAAGATTGGATCAAACAGAGACGACATCACGACTTGCATACATACAACTTGGATTGGACTTTCTACGAAATAGTGTTAGATAATTGTCTTTACCAAGACTCATTGTGAGTTACCATTCATTTTAAGATCTGATTTCTTAGACTTAGAACATGACAATTAAATAAAACTGGTTTGGATCTACAGTAAAACAAATGTTATACATGTTTTCACTATTAGTCGCATATGTTTTTGTGATCAGTTATACATATGCCTATGATGTTGGAAAATTAACAAGTTATACATATGCCTGTTATGTTGGAAAATTAACAAGTTATATGTATCTGTATTCCTTTTCCTATTTTCTATGTTTTTTTGTTAATTTCCAGTCATGCCTATATGTCTATATGATTTTATTTTATTCCCATTCCTCTGTTTTCCCTTTTATTTTATGCTAAGCCTAAGCCGTTGGAAGCCAGGACTATACCCGATTTGAGTGTGTGTATAATTAGGGGATTAATGAATAATACGAAAAGAGGAATTGAGGCATATTATTAATTTAGGACTAATTAGCTATACTTTGTGAAAAAAGATAAATATACACATGTTTAGACTTGCTGTAAACTAACAAAAGGGATAATGTGTATATGTTGTTATAACTTGGTAGAAATATGCATAAACCTATAAATTTTTTGTAATTTTAGGACATAATTGATCTGCGTATGAAATGGACATGTTAGATTTGACTTAAGTAAATGACATGTTAAGAATAGGGTAAGTACCAGATGTAGTTTAATAAACTGAAATGCTATGAGAATCGTATACATCGGAGCAGGTGTTTTGGGGAAGGGTTGTACACATAATGACATGTAATAATTACAACCACGCTTATTTGTAAACCTAAACCTGCTAGGTTAAATATTAGTATTAATAAGCAAAGAAGTACTTCCTTTTGTTGTTGTATCGAGCATTGGGGACTCTTATATCCTATTTTTGGGGGCACAAGCTTAGGCAGTTTGTCTTGTGTCAATCTGCTGTTTGGAGCACATATTAGTAAGTATCCCTGTTGGTATCTTATTAGAGGAGGCCTCACACTAGATAAGGGCTAGAGCATGCTTTACTGAACTGGATAGTAAGAGGTTCACATGAGGGTGGGTAAGGGCGTGTTCTGGCAGAGTCATGAGCGTGCTTAGGTCCGATTAGTGAAGGTAAGCCGTTATAACACCAGTAAATAGGTCTGTGTTATATAGTTGCTGGGTTAGGGAGTTATACACCCTACTTCCGCAGTTGACACAGGATATTTACATAGTAGGGAGTTGATCGCTTGGGTAATAATTAGGGTACACCTAATCCTACTGTTGTATAATTAGGGTAACACCTATTGAGATTATGTAATTAGGGTATGCCTAATCCTACTGTTTATCCTACTGATATGTAATCATATTGAACTTGTTATACTGGTATTAGTGCATACATACCTATTTTAGGATATAAATGTGAAGCATTACTCGATCATAAGTTTATTTCTGTTATTTTTGTCCATTACGCTATTTTGTTTAGTTTACCTTCCATGACACTATACCTTTCTCATCCAATCTTATTTACATGTCTTGGCATTTCTATTTTATGCACATTTTTAAATCACTGGAACTCGCCAAATGTTATGCCTAACCCTTTTTCTTTTGCCTCTTTCTTCCTTCCTCCCCCCAAGTCCTCAGAGTAGAAGCGCTCAACAGTGACTATGATTTCTCTTACAACTTGGACTTGACTTGGATTTATTAAGATGTATCGTTTTGACTTGCTCTCTACTTTAGTATGGCTTATGGCGACAGATATGATTTTATGTACTCTGATATTTTATTTCATGAGATGTTTTGTGAGATAGATTTAAGACATTTGAGCAGTTGTAACTAGCTTTAATGTACTTGTGAAACTATGCTTGATTTCTTTCGTAATAAAGATTAAAAAAAATTCACTGGTTATTTTATCTGTCTTGTATATTCCCAATAATGGTTACCTATTGCTCTTCACAAAACTTAATGCATTCTCTTAAGAGTGACATTAACGGATGTGGGGTGTCACAATTGTAATACTGATAACATAAATATTGTCATTACCATTTGTATGAACCTATATACGTACACATATATACGTACATATTGCGTATATATACATACATACGCACGCGCGTACACACACACACACATATATATGTATATATATATTAGTAATATAGTATTCACGGTTAGATCTAATAGTTACATACATATATATATATATATATACATACATATATATATATTAGTAATGTATACATATATATACTAATATATATTAGTAACATTTATAATATATATACATGTGTACTCATATATATATTATTATTATTTATATTATAATATACATTATACATATACTAACATATATGTATTGTGGTTAACCGACTTAACTGACTCAACCGAACCGCATTAACCGATAAATTTGGTTAACCGAGCATTTGGTTAATCGAAAATATTAACCAGTTGGTGCGGTTAACCAACTGCGCCTACCGTACTTATGTCGACATGTTCTAGTGAAATTTGAAAAAAAGTTTATTTTGAATTTGTCCAAAAAATATAAATATACATATAATGTTTTAAAACATTGCAAACATATTTAGTTATAGTAAATGTATATTTTAAGCATAGTAATACTTAAGAAAATTTTTATAAAATATTTTGAAAGAAAATAAGTAAAAGTATATTAAAACTATAAGTAATCAAATATGTGAAACTTAAAATATAACTATTAAAATTATAATAGTATAAAATCTTAATTATTAAGTTTTAAACTCAAAATCTAAGGTATAATTAAATTAAGATCACAAGTAAAATTAAAATCAAAATTATAATATCAAAAATATTAACATTAATGTAAAACGAAAAATGAAAGTATAAGTATTAGAATATTTTGAAAGTATGAAATCAAAAATATTTTAAAGGTGTAAGTAGTAAAATCAAAATATAACAATTAAAGTATAATAGTAAAGTAGAATATAAATATTGAAATATAATAATAAGTGTAAAAATACTTCAAAGTAAAGTTATAAAATTTTCTTTTTGAAAGGATTATTTTATAAACATAGGATATTTGTGAGCATTTTGTGAAGAAATTTGAAAATTAGTTTTGAAAATAGATTTTGAGAACAGGAATATTTCTGAAAATCATTTTAAAAAGAGATGGAGATCAAAAAGTACAACCTGAGTTTTAATATATTTTCAAAGACTATTATCTTGAAATCTTGAGCAGTTGAAACTCATAAGTTTTCATATTTTTGGATCAGCATTCTGAATCTTTAATCCTAATACTATATAGTCTTGATTATCTATTACCTACATAATTCCTACATAGTACAATATATACATATCTTGATACTGATTAGTACATGTACAATATAAAATATTCATTACTTGAGGTTGTTTACATCAAAACTACCATCTTAGTACTAACGATCTCTCCCTTTTTGATGATACAACTATGTTATAAAATATCTCCTTCATAACTCCCCTAAATTCAATACCTCCCCTTTGACTTGTACTCCCTCTCAGTTTGTGGATATTTTATATTTTCTCTCCTTTTTTGTCAATAAAGCCTTCTGTAATTTAAGAATAAACTGACTAAAGTACAGATACGACCAAAGTACTAACTATATTATTGACCGAGTCAAATACAAACTTTAAATATTAGGACGTTTTAAATGGAAAACAAGGAAAATAAAATATATGTATATATATATGAAAACAGAAATAAAGAATCAAGCATTTCTATTAAATCCGAATTAATATATATTTTAATCATTCAAACAAAACAACCTACACCAGCTAAATCTTACATTAGTTATTTAAACCATACAATCATGTCCTAAAAATTTAAACCAATTCAAACTTTGAGTATTATTTATTTAAACAAACCAATTTAAACATTTCTTGGCACTTCCTCCTAGCCATCCATGTTGAGATGGGGTCTTGCCTTATAGCATTCCAATCGTCGTCATCTTTGGTTGTAATGCATCCAAGATTTCCTTTGGGTTCGCCTTTAGAGAGTGAGGAAATCGTCCATCAAATTGTGTTACAGTGTACCTCTTTCTCTTTGGTCATTTGCATTTGACTAAGTTCTAAAGGCCTTTGATTTATTAGTATAAAAGAGAGTATATTTTTTGAAAGATTCAAATGATTTTTCCCAAATTTTCACTCAGACTGTGGAAAGTATAATTTGTTTATTAGTTTAAGGACTAAAGGATGATAAGGAAAGAAGAAAATAAAGTTTTTGGTTTTCCGGTTTGGAGTGATATATATAGGAGAAAAAAATCATTTGAAATTAAAAGATACTTCGGTAGTTATTAAGTTTTAAAATTAAAAAAATTGGTTTCTGACTATTATATATCGACATGTATATAGGGGGTATGTCGACATGTTTTTGGTATTTTTGGAAAGTGACTTGTTTTTGAGTTTTTAAGTTTTGTATCATCATTTTATTTATTTATTTCTAAAGGCTAATATAGAGGATTGAATGAAAATAAAAGGATTTTCATTCACATTAAACATTAGTTATAACTATTATTACAAAAAGCTCTAACATTTGAAAAAGTGGTGATAGATGCATCACTATTCCTATAACATATAATTTGGAATTTCTCATACAATTAGTTCGCGCACTCTGACTTTGTTAGACTTCTATCTTTGTACTTTCTTTCTCTAGTCTCTGTAGTTCGTCACGTCGTTCATCGGCCCGCTCTCTCTCCCCTCCTCCCTCTTTAGGGTTTCCTTATCCATATTAGTTTGGTCCAGCTTTTCCATCCACTTTCTCCTCCCCAGTTCATCGATTCTGACTACGTCCCTGTGCCTCTTCGATTTTCTTTTCTCCATTATTCTCCAGCCTACCGTGTTTCTCCAGTTCACCGCTCTTTCTTGCCTATCTAATTTCCTTAACCTATTTTATATCTCATCAAAGCCATGCCTGTCGTCAACCTCCCTTCTCAATATCGAGTCTCTCTCTGTCGATCTACTGCTTGCCTTTTTAATATCTGATTTCTTATCATGGCCATTTGCTCCTGATTTTGGAGTTGTCGCACGGGATCCATGTCTCTACGTTTCCTCCTCTTCCTTGATTTTCTCTACCAGTCTCTACCTCCATGATTGGTGTCTCACTAAATGTTGTCATGTATATCCATGCTGAACTGACAATAAGATCATTGAAAGCTATATAGAAAATTTTCTTAAAGTATTGTTAGCGTGCAATCTTCAAATGCTAATCCCAAACGCCTCTTCAAAGGGGAGCCTATTGTTTTCTTTAATCGTAAGAAAATCAACAACTTCACGAGACCTCTTCAATATGCTTTTATTGGTTGGTTTATTACCATATGTTATCCCATTGACAAAATCCAAAAGGTATTCACAAAATTCTCTCCTATTTTACAAGCTAAGACTGGAGTCTAGATGCAAAATACATCCTTATTCAATTGTTTAACGAAGAAATTTATCTTCGCCTTTAGTTACATGAACACCTCAATATCCTTAATGCTCAAATGTTGGTTTTTAAATGGTTGACTAGTAACCATCTCCTTCTTGATGTTCCGTGTTATCCTATTTGGATCTCTATTCCTTATTTGCTAGCCCAATTATACAACAAAGAGGCTCTTGAGGCTCTTTGCGAGCAAATAGGGAAGCCGCTCTAAGACGCCCCCCCCCCCCCCGAACCAGTCGACATTTCCCTAAAATGCGCTGTGCTAATGCCCGACTAGCATGGGACGGTCGTCAAAGGGAAGGAGTTTTGAAACTATGAATCACCAAGAACCTGTAGTATATCTCACAGCACATGGAATAAAATATAACAGTAACATAACTTGACACAAAACAGGTGAGACAGTGCATAAGATGAAACCAAACCATGACCATCAGAGTTGAGGAATCCAAAAAAATACAGCTAATAATCCAAACCATTATTACAACTTTAAAATACTGTCTCTAACAAGGAAATAAAGAAGGTGCACTACAATTCCCAATGCAGTGACCATCAACAACACAGGGAGAATATATGTAAATAGTACGTGGAAGCCTCCTGCTCGTCTCCAGACATCTACTTGTGCATAACCACCTGACCTATCTCTAGTCTACTCATTTAGGACACCAGAGTAATAAGAAGAGACATAAAACTCTGGTTCAGACAAAAGTCTGGTATGAGCGATAGCAGCAAAATAAAACAATAACAGGTATAAATAATCATACCTGAACCTAGACCTGCAACCAAAGAGTTAGCACAACAAGATGTACAGTTTTCTAAGGTAACACTAACATAAAGTGCAAAATGGGAGTGTGCATGTCATGGTGATAGAAAACATCAAACATAGCAGTCATCCTAACATCACTTACTCAGTGCGTAAAGCATACGATATCCATCGCTTTGATCACCAAATCCATTGAGGCCATGACAGCAACTCCGTTAACTATTACTATGACCATACTTCTCTGGTCTATAGTTAGTAACCTTACCTAGTCCACACATCCCTAGCTAGGTTAAGGGCCAACTAGTCCACACTTCCCTGGCTTTGGTTCGTCTACATGCCCCCTCTCTTCAATGGTGAACCAAAGTTATAGATATCGATAACCCATTTTGCACACGTCCCGCAGCAAAGCCCAACTCTAGAAGTTAACTCGTTGGTTCACATCTGGATCCTAAGTAATTACTTCCCATTTGGACTTCCTTTGCATCTCGGGTTTTGGTCTCCTCCGGTTCGGTTCGGGTCTCCTCCTCATACTCGGTTCGGTTCGGGTCTCCTCCTATCCGGTTTGGTTCGGGTCTTACTCCTATCCGGTTCAGTTCGGGTCTCTCCCTCCTATCTGGTTCTCTTCGGGTCTCCTCCTCCTATCCAATTCGATTCGGGTCTCCTTCTCTCCTTCTTCTATCTGGTTCAGTTCGGGTGCCTTTCTCCTATCCGGTTCGATCCGGGTGTCTTTCTCCAATCTAGATCGGTTTGGGTCTCTTTCTTCTATCCGGATCGATTCGTGTGTCTTTCTCATATCCGAATCGGTTTGGGTCTCTTTCTCTTATCTGGATTAGTTCGGGTCTCCCTCTTAATCGGTTCGGATCGGGTCTTCCTCCTAACCGGACCTAAAAATCTACAACTTTTTCCGGCAAGCTACTTTCGCAAAACAATGGCGTTTTCAACCATTCTAACCTTCTATGACATCACAAAACATTCCAAACAGCGATAACAACATATAGAATCAATCAAAAAGATTGAAACACCATTCATATGAAATATCTTAGATCAAACATACCCAAAAAGCATGATTTTCCCCTTAATTCCCTTAACCATGTTTAACTATAGGATTAGCAAACTTAATCCAAATTAACCCAAATTTTCACCAGTGACATAAAATAATATTTAAGAATTTCTACATATTTTTCCAGATTTTTATGATGCATAATTTCGCTAATTATCACCCCTAATTAGTCGTAATTAGTGAATAAAAGTGCAAATCACTCACCTTAGCCACAAATGAATATCAAATCTAAAACAATGACTGATATGACACGAATTCCAATGTATAGCACCAGCTTTATCTCTAATTTGATGCTAATTTCTCTTCCTTCGGTGTAGTTTTGGTTAATTAGGGATTAGGAAGTGATTAGAGATGAATTTAGCAGGTGGAGGCCATTGCCAGGGCTAGAGGGATGTAAATGGCAGCTAAAAAAATGAACAAAACTGATTTTCCAAACCCTATCAGCCCTCCCATAAGCCTAATCCCAAAATGGGCTATGGGCTTAGCTGCTAATCACCCGGTTAAGACCAGTTATGCTATTTTTCACCTTCCAAATCTTATTTCAGCCATATCTCCCAAACGGTATGTCTACTTGATTAATGTAACCGCTTTACGGAAGGTAAACCATCATATAAATCCAATGAAAGTGGTTTCAGGTTAAACTCCTTACCAATCAAAAGTTATAAGCGAAACAAGATTCGCAAGGGGCAAAACGATTATTTAAAATCCGGAAAAAATCGTGAACATGGGAAATGACCCCAATAGTCGTTTCCCAAAATAAAACAAATGTTCTATGATCCTTTGATGCGTAGAATGCGGGTAGTTACATTCTCCACCCTCAAGAAAATTCTCCTTTGAAATTCCTTAACTAAGAAAACAACAAAGGGTCCCGAATGCCTATCAGCCATTTGCAACAATCAAACATACATAATAAACACTATAGGCCTATCCTAGCATGCATAATAACTATATTTCTAATAAAACCTTACCATGCAAAGAGTTCTGGATATGACTTTCTTATGCTTTCCTAAGTTTCCCAAGTAGAGTCGTTCTCATTATCACCTCACTGGACCTTAACCAGTTTCACCATCTTCCTTCGAAGTTGCTTCATACCATGTCCGACAATACGAATCATTCTGTGGCTCCCAGCTGCCTCAGATTCCACTTCGATATCATCCAATTGATTTGGTGAAATAGTAAGATCCGAATCGTGCACGAACTTCCTTAACTGGGAAACATGAAACACGTTGTGCACTCCCACCATCTTGTCTAGTAATCCAAATTTATAGCTAAATTCCCAACTTGTTCGACAACTAGAAGTGGGCCAACAAACCTTGGAGCCAACTTACCTCTCCTACCAAAATGAATCACACTCTTCAACGGAGACATCTTGATGAATACCAAGTCGCCAACTGAGAATTCCAATTCTCTTCGTCTTTTATTAGCATAGCTCTTCTGCCTATCTTGGGTAGCCTTCATTCGTTGTAGGATAACCTTGATATTATCTGAAGTTTCCCTTATTACATCCGGCCCAAGAACAAATTTTTCACCGGTTTCCAACCAACATGAGGTTGAGTTGCACAGTTTTCCATACAAAGCTTCAAATGGAGCCATACCAATACTGGACTGATAACTATTATTATACGCAAACTCAAATAGATGCAAATGATCATCCCTTGACCCTCCAAAATCCAATATGCAAGCTCTCAAAAGATCCTCTAATACACAATTCACCCTCTCTGTTTGACAGTCCGCCGTCGGTTTGAGGATGGTATGTGGTACTAAGACATAATTCTGACCCTAAAGCCTCTTGTAAGCTCTTCTAAAACCCGCTAGTAAATAATGGATCTCGGTCGCTCATAATACCATTAGGTACTCCATGAAATATCACTACCCACTTCATATACAGTTCTGCTAACTTAGTTGTTGTTCTATTCGACTTGACTGGTATAAACCTTGCACTTTTGGTCAATCGATGGACAATCACCCAAATACTATCATGACCAGGTTTAGTCCTTGGCAAACCGTCAATGAAATCCATTGAGACTTGTTCCCATTTCCATTCAGGAATTTCCAACCAGTAGGCTTCTTTTTCTCGGCTTTAACTAACTGGCAGTTCATGCACTTGGATATAAACTTCCTAACGTCTCTCTTCATCCCTTCCCAATAGTAGGTCTGCTTCATGTCTCGATACATTTTTTTACTACTGGAATGTATAGTCAATTTCGAGTGATGGCACTCTCTAAGCACTTCATCTCTCAACCCATTAACGTTGGGTACTACTAGCTTCCCCTTCTTTCGAAGCCATCCTTCCCGATCAAGACCATACTTGTTTATTCTCTCACCGTCGATACCCATCTCTACCTTGGAGATGATTTCCAATAGATTAGGGTCGTCTCTCTGACTGGAACCAATCTGTTCAATCAAGGTTGGCCTGATCGTCAAACTTGCTAACATCTCTAGATCCAGTTTACACTTAGGTCTGAAATCATATCCCGTGATATATTCTTGTTGCTTCCATTCCAGAAACATAGCCCCCAAACTGGCTACTTAATGCATCAGCTAACGCATTGCCCTTCTTGGGTGTGTATGCGATACTGAAATCATATGAAGCCAAGAATTCTATCCATCTATGTTGACGAAGATTTAAATCCCTCTGAGAGAAAATATACTTTAATGACTCATGATCGGTGTACAGCTCGAACCTTTCTCCCAAGAGATAGTGTCTCCACATCTTTAACGCGAACACGATCGCTGCCAATTCCAAATCATGGGTAGGATATATTTTCTCATGCGGTTTCAGTTGTCGAGTAGCATAAGCTACAACCCTACCTCCTTACATCAGCACAACACCTAGTCCGGCACCACAGGCATCCGTGTATACCGTTATCTCTTCGTTCCCTTTAGGAATAACTAACACTGGTGCACACGTTAACTTTTCCTTTATTCTCTTAAATGCATTCTCACACCTTTCATCCCAAACGAAAGCTTGATTCTTCTTAGTCAACTGAGTTAACGGTGCTACTGTCTTCGAGAAGCTTGGATAAACTTACAATAGTATCCAGCTAACCCCAAGAAACTTCTCACGTCCATTGCATTCTTGGGCGTAGACCAATCTTGTACCATAGACACCTTCGCAAGATCCACAGTAATACCATTCTCTGAAACAACATGGCCCAAGAATCTCACTTCCCTCCTCCAGAAGTGACCCTTAGAAAATTTTGCTTTCAGTTGGTGTTTTCTTAACACCTCCATCACTGTCCTCAAATGTTCCTTGTGTTCTTCCTCTGTCCTCGAGTAAACCAAGATATCATCCATGAACACAAGAGAAAACTTATTTAATTGATCTCTAAAAACTCTATTCATAAGATCCAAAAAATATGGGGGTGCATTGGTCAACCCAAATGGCATGACCAACCCCTCATAGAATCCAAACAGCGCCCGAAATGTCGTTTTAGGTATACTCTCAACCGCTACTCGGAGCTGATGAAAACCTATCGTGAGATCCAACTGGAAAAACACTCTTGCTCCATTCAGTTGATCAAACAAATCATCTATCTGTGGAAGAGGATACTTATTCTTCCTAGTTACCTTGTTCAGCTCACGGTAGCCTACACATAAACAAAGGGAACCATCGGCCTTGGTAGCAAATACATGCTCCCCACTTGGAAACACTCCTTCAGATAAATCCCTTCTTTAAAAGGTCACTCACTTGCACCTCAAGCTCTCGCTGCTCCCTTGGCGCCATTCGATGAAGAGGCATCACTATAGGTCTGGCATCTTTCAATAAATCAATCTGAAACTCAATATCATGGTGTGGTGGAAGTCCGGTCACTTCCTCGAAGATGTCCGGATACTCGCCAGCAATAGGCACATCTGATAACTCATCCCGCGGGATGTCGAGGGAATGTAGAAAACTAGTCATCACCTCATCACTAGGTAGGCAACCCAATACTACCCTCCGCCCATCATCCGCTCTAATGGTCACCGAAGACCACTCCTAATCTACCACCACCCCATATCTTTAGAGCCAATCAACTCCCAAAATAATGCCAAACCCAGTAAATCCCCAAACAAAGCAATCACAAGCAAACATACATCCATGACTCGATAAGATCAAATTTCAACAAACCATACTAAGGCTAGTCGAACCATTGATCGGGTTCATCACAACTAAAGGTTTATCGACAATCTCAGGTTCCAATTCCAACCTATCTACCAGGTCACTAGATACGAAGGAATGAGAAGCCCCGGTAGCTAACAATACTCGAACAGAAACATCATAAATAGAAAGTATACCTTGGATAACAACACCTTTTCCCTTCTGCGCCATAGTTAGGGCATTCGACGAAGAAGGAATAGCGTTGATAGCATATGCTTTCACCATTTTCTTCTCCTTAGGGGGTTGTGGACATTCATTCTTAAAATGTCCCACTTGGCCACATTTGAAGCACTTCTTTTCCCCCGGTTTTGCTTGACAATTGCTGGCATAATGGCCCTTCTTGCCATAGGTAAAGCACTCAATATCTTTCTTATTCTTCTTTTTCTGACCATCCTTCATCTGGTTCTGCTTCCTCTTATTTTGGGAATTATTCTTGCCTCCACCGCTTGCTTGTGGCTTTGGCTCCTCTGCATATGTAACAACAACCTCGGTTTTTGACTTAGGGTAAAGGCTCTTAGACCTCAATGCCTTTCCCACAATAGATTCGAATGTCTAATCGATATGGTTTATGAGTCCTTCCCCCAAGTACCCATCTAGACCAGTTATGAACTTCTCGTTCTTCTTCTTGGCAGTATCGATAAGGGATAATCCATATTTTGATAAGGTATCAAATTCAGCAATATACTCTGAGACTGCCCTACCATTCTTCCTAAGCTCCAAAAACTTCCTAAACAATTCTGATTTCTGAGCAGTGGGATAAACTTTTCACTGAAACGGGTCTCAAACTGATTCCAAGTGACTTGATCCTCGGGAGTGGCCGCTTTAATGGCATTCCACCAATTCATAGCTCGTCCTTGAAGTTGACGCGATACTAACATTCTCGCCCTATGAGCCTGCACCGCTACACCACCACCGTTAGCAGCATTAGGAAACACTCCCTTAGCATCTCTAAGCATCTCTCCCATGAAGGAAATAAACATCGTCCTCGTATCAGGGACATCCCATTGTTGGCTCATGAACCCGTACTCCTAGTATATTGGCTCATCGTTCAATCTGTAAAGAGAAAAACGATTAAACATCTCCTTAGTGGTGTCCGTGTAGTGCGAGTTCATCCTTAGATATACTAATAGTGTATATATATTGTTTTTGAAAACCAAAGTATCACAAATACGCGCTCTCATATACGTATACTATCTCTCCCTGATGTCCTCCCCTAGGTTAACTACACAACCTAGGCTCTGATACCAAGCGTGATGGCCCACCCCGAACCAGTCGACTACAAATCGAGATCGATTACAACAAAATGATTCGAGATTTTAAACCTACTTATGTGTTGAATTCGAGGATTAAAACGAGAAGAATTTCAGAGTTTTTAAATAATTCTAGGGTTTGATGCAAATCTCGCTGGAAGAAGATAATAAAAGAGGAAGAGGGAGACGAGGAAGTTATTTATATGAAATCGCTGTAACTACTCGTATTCCTAGCCAACTTCATTCCTTTCGGATTGGAAGTCGAGCCCATGAAGAAACTATGGTATGTTAGCCTGTGATATAGCAGTATTGAAAGGCCCATTCGAGTGCGCTACTAAAGAGAACCCGTTCGGATCGGGATCCGAACCGAAGGCGATCATTCAATGACTCTAGTTCAGAGGATGTCTTGTGAATTTCTCCGAACCACACTTTATCTTAAATAAGAGTGTACTTCGAGGGGGCAAAATGTTAGCCTACTTTGTGAACTAGGCTACACAAAGAGTAAATAGTGAGGAAGACATCGGATCGGATCGGAAGAGAATAGCGCTGGACATGAGTAGAGATCGAAGACGCAGAGTCCACATCGGATCGGATCGGAGAGATATGTCAATAGCCTCATTACATTGGATCGGATCGGAAATACGTCAGCAATACCAAAGGATAGCAAGTGGCTTCAGCGGTTCAGTTCGGAGGAACACTCCAGCGACAACAGAAGAAAGCAAGCAATCCCAACGGTTCGGATCAGATGAGTACGTCAGCAGCATGAAGGGGCAACAAGCAGGCTAAACCGGATCGGAGGCTCCGATCCGAACCCCTTTTTTTCCTTTGAATTTGTAGCCATTGCTGCGAATATCCCCTGAAGACGCGGACAAGATCTGACCATTTCTTCAACGATCTCCTACTCAATCAATGCGTTGTAGCCATCTTAGAGCTTCCGAACCCGACTCTCAAGGGATGAATGCCACGCAATTCCGAACCGGAGCCACTTCGAGGCGATTTTTCACCTAAAAATACACCACCTAGAGGCATTTGAAAGGATCTTTTGGCAAATTCTTAGTCCATTCTTCCTTCATAGTCGAATTCTACAATCATATTCAGAACAAAATCATCTCTTAAAGCCCATATTTGAGAGATTTGAGCGAGTTTATGAATTTTAATTGTGAGGTTGAGTGAGAATCCTTGCTGTATTCATATTCAAATCATCAAATCAAAGAAAACAAAGTGGACGTAGGCTCGTTAATGTCAAACCACTATAAATTGCGTGTTCTTTACTGCTTTTTGATTCTATTTTGTTGAATTCATATCTAATTTGGGTGTTAGAGCCAATTTTTGGTCTAACATTATATATTTGAAATCATGGCATATTGCTCGACACGATCATGTTTTATTTCTGTCCTTAGCAGTGTGGACGCGAACGGAATTCTACGTGATACAGTACGCTACAACTTTAATCAAACAAAATATAAAGTCTCGCTGCCCTATAATACAATACGAGCAGACCTATGTTTTAAAAATAGGGAAAACTTAATTCTTAAGTAAATTATGTCAAACCCCATTTCTCGAGCTAGGCAAAGCTAAACAATTGCAGATATCTCCATTGCTTTAATGCGTCCATGTATAGTCGCCCCAAGTATCGGTATGGCACAAATAAATGGTTCATTAATACTGAAGGTGGCCAAACAAAACCTTTTGCATACACTTCAATGCCTACGAAGATTCTTTCAAATCCTACCACTTAAAATATATGTAACGTATAAATCCCATCACTCCTACTAACAGGAAACACATCAGTGCATTTAAACGCACACGCCTATCTAGCTGTGCAACAGTGTCTCTTTCCTGGCCTTGCATGCCAAGTAGTCATAACTCCTTCCTGGCCAAGCAAACCAATACCGTGGCGACTAAGCTGTCCTCACCGTGCCTGCAATGACATTTATATTATAAATACAACCAGTTTTCGTCCATTTTCAGAAACCAAAACAATGAAAACAAAACCAAACTACAAACAAATCTAAAAATGTAGTGGAGCGCATATTTTTACCACACCAATTTCCTCTAATGACTGCTTATTGAGTGAGATCGGATTCACTGAATGGGGAAGAAGGGACCGGGAGTTTGTCGCGGTGGTTCGGGTTCAGACCTGGCGCAAGGAAGCAAGGGAGTATGGCAGCACTTTTGTAAATGGGATGGGAGAGAGGCGGTGTCACGTAAATATAGTGAAAGCAACCGTTTGCAACCTTTTATGTATGATGCATGTGAGGACTTCGGACGCGAGGGAAGCTCGTGGCAAGGCAGACTCAAATACAGTGGCACGGCGGTCTTAGACAATCCCCAGTGGCGGCGCTGGTGGAAGCTATGCTTGGAAATACTGGACGTGATTTGATGGAGTACTTAGGGTGGAAATAAATGGGTACATGGAGTGATATACGAATGAGGAGGAGTTGGCTAATGTCAAATTTCCAGTAGCATTTGTGGCGGAGGAGCCAGTAGGTTCTAGGAGGCTCCGGTAGCAAGGAGGATATGCTGGTTGGAAGGGTGGCGCGTTCTAGTGGTGTTTGGGAGATGGTGTGTTGGCTTTGCAGATCAAAGTTGTAGTGGAGTGGTATACTTTGGTGGGGAAGAATTATGCTGGGAAGAAGAACGAGTACGGGGAGGCGGTACTGTTCGAAGTGGGGACTAAATAATTTTACTGGAGCAAGTAAGAAATAGAAAAGAAGAAATAGAAGTGGGTATGAGAGGAAGCATGAAATGAAGTAAAATGCGTAAGGAGTTAAGTGCAGAACGTGGATTGTAAGTAAGGATGTGGGCAAGCACAGTTGTACAAGGCATGGTATGCATGAAGGTTATCAAGAATTTTGGAAAGATAGTGCACTGGTTACTGGTTAGCGGGTATATGTGTTAAAGTGAAGACATATGGGAGTGTGTGTGATGGGAAAGGTGCATGGTAAAATGGGGAGAAGATAAGGATGTGGCATTTGTGTAAAATGTGATATATGAAATGGGATGCGAACTAGTTGTGTAGATTCAGGCGGTGGGTAGGGACGGTGGCTCGATCTTGATCAGGAAGTGCTGTGGAGGGGGGTCACATGGGGGGTACTATGATGTATGGTGTCAGAGTTTGGCGAGGTGGGTGATGCAACTGGGGGTAGTGTGGCCTGTTTGTGTAAAACAAATAGAAGGAGCTCAGAAAGGAAGGGAGTAAGAACGTTAACACGTGGTCATACGGGAATCAGAAGAAGTAGTTTTCCTGGTTTTTGTGTACTGGGAAGTGGTTTGCTTTACACTGACCGAAGATTAAAGGTAATTAAATTATTTGATTAAAAAAGTTAATATAAATATAATCTATTTTAATTATTTAAAACTTGTAGCGCCTACGTTCTTCATAAGTGATCAGATCCAATCAAAAACCAGTTGCGCTGGAATCACATGCGACGAGTACAGACGGGATTGGAACTATTTTACGATAGCTAGAGTTTATATAATTTCAAATGCATGGTTGGAATTACATGAATCAATGCTGAACCGACAATCGGAAACAAAGGTGAGTTAATTCTCACACATTTCTAAAATACTAGGGTGTGCTAAATTCATATAATTAGATTAAAACATTGATAATTGGTTGATTGAATGCCTTCAATGCCCATGGTTGATTTATAGGTTAATGTGGATTATATTATCATCGAGTAATATATTCCAATTAAAATTGTATGCTGTTATAAATTATATGCAAATCTATGATGTAGGGAAGAACAGGTAGGAGGAATCAAACCGGATTCCTCAAATATTTAGTTTGTTGTCATTTCATATTTCATATGAACTGTTTAAAACCCGTTGACTTTAAAACCCTGTTGGTTGTTGGTTGTGGTTGAGCTTTGAATCAATATATAGTATTGATTACGGAATAAATAGTAGATGGCCCAGAAATACACCGTTTTACAAAGATCGATTCACCGTCAGGTGAATCGCTAGAAGTGAAGTTATAGAAGTTATTTTATAACTGAATATAGATTTTTAAATATATTATTTTAAAAGAATTTTCTAAAAAGGAAATAAACCAACCATTTATATACATTAATTGGTTTAACCACAAATTACCATTTTTGTACCAAATCTACCATGCGCGAAGCACGTGCCTATTAAATGATTATCAAACGATTTGATTTAGCTAATATAAGTGACCAGAATTAACATAACAATTAGAATGGGTTTATATTGATATTGACTTAATAAAAATCCAAGTGAATAGAATTATTTTGATTAATTAACTATTAATTTATTTAAATGGCAAGATCAATAACGATTGACTAACGGATAGTCATGTTTAGAGTTGAACGAGTTAACGGCGTTAACTGAAATTGTTTATTGAATTAGTTCATTAATTTAAAGAGGGTAGTAAATGGTTAAGAAACCCAGTTTTATTTTAATAAATGTTGAAATTTGATGATTAGACATTTAAAAATAATCAAAGAGATAATTTAGAATGTTAAATATTGTAAGAAAAGTTCATGAAGTTTAAAGTCGTGTTTATAGTAAATAAAGCGAGTTAATATTTATAATATGAAATCGAAGTTTTAACTTGATTCTTACTGAATTATATTTAATTGGATTCTATGAATCCAAGTTATACAAAGTTATAAAACCAAAGTTTTATTGAATATCTAAATGGAATGAGTTATTAGAAGTGACATTGAAGAAAGTAAAAGCCAGGATTGAAAATTAAAGAATAGAACTTAACTGGGAATCAGTTAAAGTAACTGATTTTTTCTGAATACTGATTTGATGTTTGTTTCGGCCTTCGGGGTTAATTTTTAGAGAATTATTTTCTGATTAATTCACGGTTAGGAACCAGTGGAGAGATGAAATGGGAAATCAAACGTAAACCCAAATTTGGATTAGAGTCGTTAAACGAGATAAGTTATAAAGATGCGATATAGAACCACTATTTTAAAGAAGAGATGATATCTCATCAAGATGAAATTAAAATGGAATTTGTCGTGATATGGGAAATGAGTGTCGGTTTTTGCATTACAACTGATATCTATCTTAAGATAAGAACGTTGTTGATCAAGGTCTGAGAGGTAATTAAAATACCCCAACTTGAACGACTTCAGGATTACGAAAGATGATATTAGTCAAAATAATGAAGATGTTAGAGTAAATTATTTTAGGGAAAACAACAACGTAACGTTATTAGAAGGATTTGGAAATATATTTATAATGAGATTCTGACATATAAGGAAATTAAAAGTGGCTTGATGGTATGAAATGTTATTTCCCAAAATAAAAGAAATAAAAAGGAGGTTTATGGAAAGATAACGATATTTTCAAAGTTAAGAAATGAGATTTAAACAGGTTTATTCTAAAAGGATGAGTGGTGATTTTGGTGTTCAAATAACGAAGCCAAAGATGATGTCATAATGATCGTTTTACAAATGGTAAGTTGAAACGATAAGATAATAAGAAATGTTATAGCAATGTTTTGAAATGTTAGTTGAAGGTTAAATTGGACATGATTTTAAGATATTAGCTAAGTATATAAGTGAAAGGATTTGAGTATAATTATATATTAAACCAATATATTATTTTTGGGTATTTCAACTGAGATATTATTTTTAATGGCGAAGTGATGCAGTGTAATAAACCAACAGATCTGTTTATTTTTTTATGGTTGTTTATTTTGATAGTCAAATAACCGACTATCAAAATATGACCCAATGTTATTGGTACGGAAAGACCGGGATCGAATTTCTATTCGAAAACCATTCCGACCAATAAATATGAACACGTCGAAGATGCTGATCGAAATGGATCAATTGAATACCGTAGATCTTCATAAAACGGAAGAGTTACTTACAATCTCTAGCAGATCCCTAGAGATATACTGTGATTCTGTCGTGGTTGGAATCTACAGGTTGCAACGACTTCTCGTTGCTGATCCATGAGGTGATTCCTATATTGGATGCAGTAGGAGAGTACCTTCGGTTCATCCTATTCCTGAATGACATGTAAGGACGCTGTGAATAGTGGCCAGATGTTTCAAAAGTCGATTATAACCTCAAGCCTCATCAACCGAGAAATGACAAAAATCGGGCAGGAAGCATGGTTATGTCGGTCGCACCCATTAGGGTGTATTGTCACCATCTAGAGAATATTCATATTTGTTACTTCTTTTCGTTTCTGGATCACCTGGGAAAACAGTAGCCGCGCAGTCATGAGGTGACAATATATTCGATACACTCAAGAGAAATGAGCGGTCGGTCATGTGTGGGTCGGGTTGCAAGACGTTCTTGTTGAACCCAACATATTCCTCTCTAGAGATACAATATCGACAGGTGGTTCCATAGCTTGTCATAGTCGGAATCCAATCTCCAATAAGCGCCGCGGTTTTGATTGTATACTATATATGTGGAGCATGAGATGCAAGCATTCTGCTAGATTCTATTTATTTGTATTTAGACACTATTATAATATCAGAAGAGGACATTGATCTCAAAATGTTTTGGGTTATAGTAAGGTAAAAACCATCCATGTTTATGTGGGATGGTCTTACTATTATTCTTTTATTTAAGTTAAGCAAGTTGTTTGTGTCATGAATTTATCACTGAAAGTATTCCAGACTGATCCGTGTGAATTTTGCTTTGCTTCAAATATTCTCGGGTCAGACAGAGTATATTATCAGGTTTGGTATCGCTTGGAGTTCCAAAGAAGGAGTTGAAATCGAGACGTATTCCATATATACTGGTGCTAGTTTATTTCCGTTGTATGTTGTATTAATCTAAATGTATACTCTGATGTTGTAATCATATGTATATATATAGTTCTTTTTGTATCAAGTATTATTGATTATTGTATTTTGTCTATTCTGCTGTGAGAATCTAATCTTCTTATTCTTCTATTCTAATATTTCTTTCTTACTTCTCTCACCCTCTAACTTCTTTCTATTAGCTTTCCGGGTTTTCGATACTAGAATTTTGGATATGAGATGTATTAGTATCTGGATTCAAGTGTCGAAATTCCGGGTCGCTACACTGAATTAGAGTTTTAATGAATCTTTAACTAGATTGGAATGTGAATGAGACAATTAAATTTATCGAATTCATGAAATGATTGAGAATGGAGTGTCACTAGTTTTGCTCCAAGCGATAGTTAAATTTTTAATTAGATTTGAACATGAAATGGTAAATAATTTACCGATAACAACGTGGTGTTAGATATGGGGTATTACCAGTTTTGCTCCATGGGATGAATAGGTTAGGATTGGGAAATATAATAAATGATTACTTCGGTAAGGTTCGCTAATCCCGACTTGTTTGGATAAACTTTAATTTGGTTTGAATTGATATACAATGGAAGATTAAAGAATAAATTTAAAGAATTTATCTTTGATAAAATTAATGGAAACCTTTCCCAAAGGATAAGAATATTTAAATAAAAGAATATTCAGAATTAGAGTGAGGCGTATGTTGCGTTTTTATAGCACTTGTTTATTATATACACGAGCTATTCGGAAAGGCCGGGTTTATACACATTCTAAATAACTGATACGACGGTAAGTCGATGATGAAGACGGTGGTTAAAGACGAGAGGTCTTCACATCGTTTGGATGATTACTGATATCTTGATCGGGCTGTACACCCAGGACGAGGTAATAAGTGGTGATCCTCCAGACGTACTTGGAGATCGACCGGATATGCAAGGACCTCTCTCCTGTATTGGACATAAGGGACAAGGAATAAGGTGTCTTCGGTTTTGCTCAGACCCAGAACGAACTTGTAAATTGATGTGTGTCTGACATTGGATTTTATTCGGTGTTGATTGATCTCTATTAAATATATATCTGCTCAGTGGTGAAGAATTTGTTCTCGTGCTTAACACCCTTCTCTGAGACGTACGAGCTCAAAGGTTATATATCGATAGACATCAGTCGCATGGCATGAATTGCAAGTGTGGCATGCTGAGGATCAAGGCTTCTGCTGAAAAGCAGAGTCTTGTGGTTGATGATCAAAGCACGACTTTAATATAGCATAGCTTTGTGTGTAGCGTTAATTCGCGAGCCTCACACCCCGGTGTGAACTAGAAACGGGAGAGGACTGCAGGGAGGACATGCGTTTCTTTCTAGATAGGAGTGGTGTCATGGTATGGAGCCCAGACATTTTTACTTATGTGGTTGTTGGATTGCGAGGCGCCTCAGATATATCGGTTACTACGGAGCCGATGGATATTAGTCATCTGGCTCATTTACGCCCCACAGGGCAGGAAACGTATTGTTTAGGGATTATTAATCCACTTAAAATGTGGACCGGCCCTGAAGATCCAGGGGACGATGCGTTCTGTTCCTGAGACATCGGCAAGATTGTCTCAAATTCGGTAAGGACGAACCCTTTCCTTGGTTCATATATGGAAATCCAACTTCCAAAATGTGACTTTTTGGTTTTGATTGTAAACCTATATGTGGCGGCATAGTGGCATGGGACGCTCATGTCACCTATGATTGATACATTATGATTGAAATTGTTTTTGAAACATATATGCACTCATAATAGTATCAGAAATGCTTTGTTTTAAACGTACCAAGAATGTTTTGCTATTATAAGGTAAAACTCTATCCTTCGGCTTGCGTTGCATTGTGTGATGGGACCTAAGTCTTATAATAGCTTCATTTTTACAAAAAGCATTGCGTTGTTTGTTTAATGCACTGGTATTCTTGGGAGGAAACCTGTTCCGTGTTATACGTCGTGGTCCTTTGATTTACTCCATTTTAAAGTTAAGTTTTAAATAAATGTTTTAGTTCTCACACCGGTCACATGACTGACCTGAAGTTTATTGTTTAACCTAAACTCTGGGTGCCCTAATTTTCCATATGGGCAGCTAGTTGTTTTGGTTTTGTAAATATTATATTAACAGAATCCTAGTTTACAGCTGGAGCTATATTCAAAACGCTCTGTATCCGTGTATTTCTCTCAATTGTGTTTTGCATTATTTTCCACTGCATTGTAATTTATAAATCTCTGATATTTATCAAATGTATATTATTTGTTCATACTTTGTATATTCATGTACTCTGATGTAAATTGTTGTAATAGCAATGAAATGTTCTTCTGTTTGTGTTTTGATTTTCGTGTTCTCAGAAAATCCATTCTTTCTCTTCTCTTCGGAGACCAGGGAAGTTTGGGTCGTTACAGTTTGGTATCAGAGCTTTGGTTTACAAAGCTCGAGAACAAGGCATATTAGAACCAAGCAAAAGAATTCATCAAAGATTGGATTAGTAATATCCAATAAGAATGACTCATTAGAGATAGGATCAGTAGTATCCTAGAATGAGTGTGAAGAGTAGTGTTTTTAAAATAAAAATGAAAACCAAATTTTGTTTTGAAAATTTAAACCATTTTATACGTATTTCAATATTTATTTTAAATTGATTTTGGACAATCGAGTATATAAAGATTTTGCATATACGCCTTGCAAACATATATTCGAAGTTTTAATATATTGGATAGATATAGAATCACACTCTAGTCGTCCGAGCATGACGCTGCGGCAGCATGATCAGTAGTTATTTTCGATCTTCGAAAGTGAGATATTTATATATTTCAACATGGCTGGTGTGAGAACCAGAACTAGATAGGGTTATTTGTTCTGAATTGGCATCAAAAATATGATTTTTGTATACATATAAAAGTTATGTGTTTGAAACGTTAACCAATTAATTGATTGCTGATTGTTGATTGTGTTATGTGATTATTCATTTAAACCAACATTTGAAGGAAAGCAAGTTTAGCCAAATGTGCCAAATATTTAACTAAATTGAAAACCGATTGAAATTGCATGCATACACATGTATATACATTGAACAAGTCATAGTAGGGAAGCTAAGCAGAGGAATAAAATTGTATTCCCGAAAAATAGGTACATGTTTACCAATTTATTGGGTTTGGATGATTTTATGAGCCGATTGGCTAACCGCTTGGCTTTTTCTTTTTCTTTTTGGATGATGAGGGCCCTGCGTGGCTAGTTGAGGTTTTAAATATCTCCCCGTACAAAGGAGGTTATAGCGAAATTTTTCGAAAATTTAGGGTGTTAGCCAAATTTTTGAAAAAATAGAAATTCTTAGAAACTGAAAAGTTGAAGAATGAAAGCCAGACTGAAAGTTGAGTTGGTTAGTTAAACAACTTTCAGCTTCGTTCCTTTTTGATGATGAAAAATTTTTAAGTGGGGGAGATTGTAATAACCCAGAAAATTGGAACCAATTTAAAATTTTTATTTTGGGAATTTTAATGAATTTTGAATATTTAAAATGATTCATTTTAAATAATAATAACTAGAAATTTATTTTGAATAGAATTAGAACATATGTAAATCGAAGTTAGAATATAAATATTTATTTTAATTATAAAAGGAATTGGAAATGGCGCGGTAGTTTGAAATTTCGATTTCAAATTTCAAATGAATGTACACGATTCAGAATAAATCGGATTTTAGTAAAACCAGAAATATTCGAATGTGTTTGAAAATATCTTTCCAACGAATGTGAAAAATCCAGATTTTATAGAAGAAATAAAAATTTATGGCCAGTTGAATATTCAGAATAGTCGCATTGGAATTTTATATAATATATAGCCCTTAAAAATAGTGATTTTGCAAACGACCTCCATTTTGGATGAAACCACTTTTGTTGGATCCGGAATATCAAGTTATTGCTAGATTCCAATTTTCAGAATTTCTGGAATCAATATGTGAGCATGGTAAATTTAAACGTGTTTGGTCAATTCAATTTGAATTTAATCGACTGGAAAATGACCGTTTTTCAAACGGCATCCAAATTCAACGAAATTAGTTTTGATGGGACCATATCCTCAAAACATAGCCAGATTTATTTTTCTAGAATTTTCGGGGTCAGTATATGGCCCTTGTAAATTAAAATGCACGTTTAAATTAAACATATATCGATTTATATTTTAATTTAAAGAAAAACTGATCAAAACGGTCGGATTGGCTTACGAAACATATCACATTGTGTCCGGAATGGGGGTAATTAGCTAGAAATGTCAGGCGGTGGGTTTGATTTGGAGGTAAAATGGATAGTGTTATATATGTTTTTCTCAACCCTCATTTTTTAATAAATAAATAAAAAAGAAGGAAGAAAACCCTAGGCTGTCATTCCCCTAAACCAAAAATCCATCGCCCTTGTTTTTCTCGTCGCCGCCGCCCCCTAGTGATCGCCGCCCACCGCCGCCCCAGGCCTGCGCCGCCTCTGGCGAACCTCCACCGGCCTCCCCGTCGCCCCCTCCTCCTTCGATCAACTTTAAATCCATAACCCCCAAATCAGCAAAAAAAAACCGCCGCCTCCTCCCCCAAATCGAACGCGCCTGGCCATGACCGCCACGCCCAACACTCTAGCTCAATGACGCCGCCTATCTCGCCACCCACAACCACCATAGACCCCCTTCCCTTTAAAAATTCGATTTTTACAATTTCCGGCTCGTGTATAACTGTCCCCGAACTGTTTTAGCCCATATCTCCCAAACCAAGCACTTCTGGTCAAAACCCCACACTGCTAAAGTCGAAGAGCATGCTCTCCTCTTCAATTTGAGTATATGGAAGTCAGATTTTGGATTGCGGAGTTGTCCGAAAATGCGTCCAAAGTCTGTTGTCCAAATCATGTACTTTTGCGAATTCTGGCGAATTGGAGCATTTTCGGAGAAAAGTCCCTTAGGCGAAAGTTGTCCAGAATGGCGTGCTTATGCTAGAAAAAATGATGGATTGAAGATTAAAGCTTGTTTGCAAAGTCTAGGATCAGAACTTCAGAAAAGCACGGCGGAGTGGACCCCAATGTGAGAACTTCTCACTTTAATTTATTTTCTAGTTAAATATATATATTAGGATGCAGACAGTGCTTAGAAGCACCCGACACCTTTATTTGAAAATATGTTTGTTTGGTTGTTTGGTTGATTGTTTTATTTTTTTAAATTTGGTTTGGGAAGTGTATGGAATTAATTAGAATTGGTATGTGTATTGCGCGAACCAGTATTAGGTGAGGGATAAGGCTAGACCTTATTCCGGTTCTAGTATCGTGCCGTTATGCTACCGAAATTTTCTAAAAATGTTAGAACAATAAAAATATCATTTTTATTGTAAAAATATTCATGAGTTGAAATAAATCGGACGACTTGTTTATGTACACACATTTGACTTGTTAGAACAATAAAAATATCATTTTTAACGTGTATATGAATAAAATAAATATTCATTTACAAATCGGACGACTTGTTTATGTACACACATTTGACTGATATTGATTGGAGCGATATATTTTACACATCGCCTAACTGCACAAATAATAATCAGTGTTTGTTGTTTGAAAACCCCACATGAGTATTGGGATGATACTGGACATACACTAATCCCAATATTTAGTTGTATGTCAATCGATGGGTTAACAAGCTGTTGTAAGCGTTAATTATTTATATTTAACGCTTATGCAATTGTGTAATGTACTCTGGATGATGGCTGATAGTGTTTGATTATTGTTGAGTACATGTGTGTATGAAATCCATGTAAATAAAATTATATGGTAATTGACTGTGTTTGATTCCAATTCGGAAAGAACGAATATTTTAAATTAACGAATATTTTGAAATGACGAGTAATTAATATTTTAAAATAAATAATATTTTAAAATAATATTCAGTAATGGATCGAAATATGATTTTGATGTCCGTTTGGGATGGACATGAAAATATTTAAATATATGAATTGATTAACGCCATTTAGACGTCAACGATATTTATATCGATTTTATTCATTTTTATAATGAATATCGAAATGGAAGTGGTTCCAAATTCTAATGTTTTGAAAATATTATCATTTATAGATTAACGATATGGGATATTCAATTTTGATTTAAAATTGAATATGAAGTTGAAATCGTTTTGAAAATGAATTTAAAACGATTTATAAAATACGTTTTAAATGGAAATCAGTGAAATATATATATATATAATATATTATATATATTTAATGGCCTGAATAGAACGCGCCGCACCGCAGCAGTTCGCGAATTTCGACCATTGATTTCGAATGGACATTACGGGAGATCCGACCATCGGATTATCCTGAAACCGGACCCGCTGGGTTCGTATCGAAAAGAGTTTTCCAACGAATATATATAAGAGATTTGAAATCTAATGGCTGGATTTGGAATTATGTCCAAATCAAATTTGGAAAAGGTCGCTGTAAGTGCAGTTTGATGACCGTTTTTGGAAATCGACCATACGGGCCTTGATAAAATTATTAAAAATATCAATAATTTGTGTAAAATCATAATAAATGATTTGGAAAGAATTGACATGAAAAATTCCACATTTGAAAAGATAAAACTATATTTTTATCGAAAAGAACTAGTTATGAACTAGAATTATAAATCCAATATTTTTAAATAAATAAATAAATTGGATTTAAAATGGTTTTTAAAATAACCAGAATTTCCAATATATGAATTGGAATGGATTTGAATTGAAATTATCATCGGAATATTTCGATATTGGATTCCGTGATTATACAGATATTGTGGAGGAATTTGGAAGATATATATATCGTTATTCCCAATACGATATTTGTTGATTTCAGAATTTGATATTGAATATAAGCCGATATAATTTCTATTCAGAGCCTTTTATTTAAAATTGATTTGGATTTGGGTTTGTCGTGAATGGTATCTTCATTAACACTGTTCTTAAAACAAGTTGAGAAAATAATAAATCTTTTAATTAAGATTACTAGAGTTTCCAGTTATTTAACATTTAATTGGAATAAAATGGGATGTGAATTGGGTTTATTGTGAACTGTGTTTTTAACAACATTCGTTCTTTAACCCGATTTACAGTGAAATGTGATTTGGAATTTATAAATCTTTTTATTAAGATTTAATGGAAATTTTCCAAAGTAAAGTTTTCCAATTTAATATATTAAATTGCAATTGAATGGAATTTGATTTGATAATAATCGAAATGAGCTTCTGTGGAGGAAGACTATTAATATATATATGGAATTTAAAAGGCTTTGTCCTTATTCCATTTATATTATTGGTCGGATACGGAAATTGATCTCGATTATATATACTGATCTGCTTTCCATAAAGGTTCCATGATTAATGGAATGTGATTTTGGTTTTATCGTGAACTGTGTTTTAAATGACATTAGTTCTTTAACCCAGTAAAGACAGGATTACATGTCTAACATTGTATTTCGAACTGTATGGTTGACCTCTGTTAAATATATATTTGTTTGGTGGTGGAGAATTTATTCTCTTGCTTAACTTCCTTCTCTAAGATGTACGAGCTTAGCAGTTATATATCGGTAGAAATCAATTGTACAGTGTAGATTGTCGATGCGGCATGTTTGTGTTTCCAAAGTTAAACAATCATTAATATTGATTTTTAGGAAGATTAAAACTGAATTAGAATTTTAATGAATCTTTAATTAGATTGGAATGTGAATGAGATAATTAAATTTATCGAATTCATGAAATGATTGAGAATGGATTATCACCAGTTTTGCTCCAAGCGATAGTTAATTCTTTAATTAGATTTGAACTTGAAATGGTAAATAATTTTACCGATAACACTGTGGTGTTAGATATGGGTTATTACCAGTTTTGCTCCATGGGATGAATAGGTTGGGATTGGGAAATATAATAAATGATTACTTTGGTAAGGTTCGCTAATCTCGACTAGTTTGGATAAACCTTAATTTGGTTTGAATTGATATCAAATGGAAGATTAAAGAACAAATTTAAAGAATTTATCTTTGATAAAATTAACGGGAACCTTTCCCAAAGGATAAGAATATCTAAATAAAAGAATATTCAGAATTGGAATGAGGCGTATGTTGTGTTTTTATGGCACTTGTTTATTATATACGCGAGTTATTCGGGAAGGCCGGGTTTTATAATGACCTGCATTTTCAGCGATATAATAATTAATTTATTTAATTATTTAAAAGGTGATTAAAAGAATTTCATGGTCGTTGAAATAAATGATGGTGAACATTTAATTAAAATAATAAATTAAATAATATATTTAATTCTGAATATAGTCGAAAATAGTGAATTGACAATATAATGTGAACTGGAAAATTCAAAGTATATAATTCAATTTAGAGTTGAATTATAATAACGAATATATTATATAAACGATAGTTGAACGTATAAATTATAATATAATTATAATCGAGCTCGAAATGGCGCTGCAGTTCGCTGATTGGTGATTCAAACTTCAACTGAATGTACAGGGTTCGTTTTAAATCGGATTTCTATGAAACAAGAAACGTTAGGAGCTAGTGAAGTATATTTTTCTAATGGAAGAGAAAAATCGGGATTTCATTGTGTAGATTTTGATTTATGTCCAAATCAAATTTTAGAAAAGTCGCTATGAAATTCCTTTATAATTTATAACGATTTATAAAAGGATTTTTCAATATAAATTGATCATCGATTCAACCGGGATTTGAATATCGAGTTGTAAAATCTTAGTGGAGCTGTATGGTTTTCTATTGTGAATATATATGATAATATTAATTTATTAATATTTAATTTAATTATATTTAAATATATTTATATATTTAAATGGGTTATTTAGAGCTTTAAAAATAGCCACTTTTGCAAACGAAGTCGGAATTCGACGAAAGCAGTTTTGTTGGGTTCGTAATGTCGAACTCTAGCTACATGTCAATTTTCGTGATTTTAGGAGATTGTATGTGGCCGCAGGTATTTTTAAGGACGAGAGACAAGCATATAATCGAGAAAATAAAATATAAAAATCAAAAATAAAATATCCAAAAATCTTTCCATGACCATAAACAGGCCACGCACACTGCCTCCTCAACCACAAATCCCACCCAGCACAATAGCCCATATAACCGCATAAAAACCCAGTACAACAAGTAAAATCCCAAAACTTATATCTTCCAAATCCTAGTGTCGAGAGCTACACGATGGCGCCATCCTTTCTGAGTTCGATCCAGTTTGAGGTCATCGGTTTTTTCTCCAGAAACGTACGAAGCAAACCTAGGGTTCATTAATATGGGGGATTCGAGAAAATGAGTGAATCGAACGTGTGTTCGAGTTGAAACTAGGATGTTGGGGTGAAGACGCTCTGCAGACGGTGACGAAGGGCTGAGATTGAACTGAAGCAGCAGTAAAACATGTGTGCATCAGCAGGAAGTTCTCGATAATGGAGTCATGGTTTTTCATTGAAGAAGAGGACTGGTTCAACAGTTTTTATCAGAAGGAGAAGAAGGAGGATGGTAGCGTGAGTTTGAGAAGGCCAAGGAGCTCATGAGTTAAGTTGGGAGAAGAAGATGATGGAGTTTGGGATGAGTGCGAAAATGGTGTTTGAACTGGAGTCATTCGCGTTAGGAAGGAGAAGCAACAGAGTAAACGTGGATTAGCAGTAACTTTGGTAATTAGTTCATATCATTAAATAAAGGTTAATGATGGTTTTATTAGACTCCTAGTTTGGGAAAACATCGGCCCTAATTTTCTGGCAAGAGGAGAATGAGGTGCGAGGTTAGCTTATTTGGTTATGGTGGAGTATTGATCAAAGAATACATAAACTAAGGTGAAAAGTGAAATTCTAGAGTGCGGCATTTCTTGAATCGGGAATGATGTAAAACGAGCAGGTAGGGTTTTTCTTTTGCGGGAAATGAAGCTGTTCGTTTGGGTCAGTTTCAGAAGGATGGTTTGGCCGTTTAAACAAATGAAATTTCGCAACTTCGGTATCGTTGGAATCATACAATCACAGGCTTCACATCAGAAAGGGTCTGGAGTCGTTTGGAGTTCGTGGGAGATTTGGCGAAATAACACGTTGATGGAATCGACTTACGTCGACTGTTATTTAACGGTTAACATCCAAAGTGAGTAAAACTCACAAACTCTGTCCAGTTTATATTTTTATAAACGTATTTTAGATTGATAAAAATGATTGAATGTTGTGTGTGATAGTTGTTTGAATGATTGCTAGTTAATTGGTTGAAAACGTAGATATAGATATATAAATATATATTGTTAAATGTTGATTCTGATTATCAGAATATTTCAGATTGAAATGAAATTGATGTTAATGATATTGTTTAACATCTATGGATGCAGGGAGACAGGTTGGAGGAATCCGACTGGATTCCTTAACATTTATTTTACTGTTTTTTATATATTGTGATATATGATGTGTTATATAATCTGTTGTGGATTATGTGTGTTAGAATGATATTGATTCTTGTTATTCGATATTTTAAATATCATAAAAAGAACCTGGGATGTAGAAAGAATTATTTCAATGTATATTGAAATAAAGGGATTTTATAAAATCAACAGATTTTATAAAAGGAAATATTTCGAAAGTAAATAAAAGGGAAAATGTTTATAAAATGAATAGAGTTTTATAAAAGGGAAAATGTTGATAAAACGAATAGAATAGAATAAAGGATTATTTATTTAGAAAATAAATAGAATAAAGGAATATTTATTGGGAAAATAAATAGAGTTAATGAAAATGAGTAAATCGAATTTAGTTATTCGAAAGGAGTTAATCGAACATATTTAATCAAAAGGAGTTAAACAGAAATTAGAAACTGACTAGAGATTAATAAGTTGAATGGCTTCCTGAGTATCGATCTGATGTTGGTTTCGGCCTTCAGGGTTTATATTTAGGAAGTTGTTCTCTTGTTAGTTTATAGTTAGAGTCTGATAGTTGTGGAAGGATAGTGATACGTAATTAAGCCATGGAAATGTTTTCCAGTGTTAATAACGTATATTTTCTAAATGTAGAAAATAAGGAAATATGAATATATATATATATATGTTAAATGATGACTGATCGATATAATTTCCATCTGGAAATAATATCGTTGTTTGCACACGTGTTTTTCTTTGATAGTTAAATCATAGACAATCAATGTTTTGACCATTTTAACATTGTTAATATGGAGAGACCAGTTGGATTACTATCCAAAGAACCACTCTGTATTGGCATAAGCGTTGCGAATTATATATGTCAAAGATAATTGAAGACGGAGTAAAGTGCAAGGGCTATTGTATAAGTCTTAGATAACAGTGCCTAAGATGGATGTACTGAATAGTACCTTCGGTTTGTCCAGTCCCAGGACAACTTGTATGGACGAAGGTCTGACAGAATATATCTAATAAATCGCGTAAGTTGATCTCTTCAAACGTATTCACGTTTGGTGGTGGAAGAATTCGTTTCTCTTAGCTGTATACCCATGGTATTTTGGGGGAAATCAATTTGTGATTTGGCGGGTATGACGATGTGACATTCTAAGTGAATGAAGATGTGGCATGTAAAAGATAAGCGTAGCTTCTAGCCTCACATCCGGGAAATGACAGAAATCGGGCAGGCAACATGGCTATATAGGTCGCACCAATTAGGGTGTATAATCACCTGATCTAGAGTTTCATTTACTTCTAAAAATCTATTGTTGATGCTGTCCCATTCGAGAAATGGTTGCTGATCCCAACCGGTGGTGATATACATTCGATACACTCAAGCGAAATGAGTGGTCGGTCATGTGTGGCCGGGTTGCAAGATGTTCTTGTTGAACCCAGTGTATTCCTCTCTAGAGGTACACTAGTGAAAGGTAGTTCCATACCCTGTCATAGTTGGAAATCCATTACCCAATACGTGCTTATGGTTTTGATTGTATACTATATATGTAGAACGTGAGATGAAAGCATTCTGCTAGATGATTATTATATTGTGGTTGATAGACATTATTATAATATCAAAAGGTTTTTGATATAAAGATATTTTGGATTCTCATAAGGGAAAAACCCATTCCGTTATGCGGCATGGTCTTATGAGATATTTTTTAATGGCTCAATCTGTTTTAAACTGTTTTACTCATACCAGTCCCATGACTGACCCGGAGTTTATTTTGTTTGTTTTCCGTAAACTCATGGGTGCCCAATTTTATACGGGCAGTCAAGTAGTTAGGAATTTACAGATATAGTCGGAGAGCTTGGAGTAGGAGGCTTCAGGATCATATATCTATTATTTATTTCCACTGTTGTTGTAAGTGTTGTACTCTGCAATGTTATTGTATACATATATTGTTCGTATTTCAAAAGTTATGTTATATTTTATTCGTTCCGCTGTGAGGTTTGTGTTTACTCTGATGATGATGTTCTTCTTCTTCTTCTATTCTATAAGTTTCTATCTTATCTATTCTCACCCTCTAACTTCTTTCATTAACCATTCGGTTATTTTCGATCCTTGGGTGTTCGATATGTGTTGTATATCGGATAACCAAGATCGTCAAAAACTGGTCGTTACAGTTGGTATCAGAGCTTAAGGTTAAGTGAATTACCTTGGCTCTGTGGCGTGACTCAGTAGAGATACGGTTAGCAATACCCTAGATTGAGTTGAGTGTATATATACGAGAGAGCGTATTTGTTATTCATTATAAAATGATTTTATATTGTGGAGATTTATTGATTGAGTTGTTTATGAGTTCTGGTCGATCAGTTTGGTCCACTGTATCGGTAGGAGTTTATAAACACTCGAATACGATGAACCTTCATGGTATGTTTTGAAAAGAGGGTAAATGAAATAATTTTACCCAAATTATATTTTGATATAAAGGATTTATATTGGAATGATTATAATATATTGGATATATTGGTTGTTATTATAATCTGGTAAGATTATAAAAGTAAAATGGTTATATATATAACCAAGTAGAATTCGTATAAGTGTTACGAAGCAAATTAAATCTGGAATTTAAACCCGAAATTGAATTAAAATTTTGGAAAATTGGATAAGTGTTTGTAAATGGATTTGGATTAAAAATAAGGAAAATTTAATATCCTGGGAGATTTTAAATTGTTTTTCAAGCAGTGTGAATTATATTTTGAAATGAATTTCAAAGTGGAAATGTTTAGAAATGGTTTTATAGTATTGAACTCACTTCGATCGCTGGAAAATTGATTCTGATGATGGCAGCTGCATCATCAGTGTTCATTTTCGAGTTGCTGAGTGACGGATTACTACGAAAGGATTTTGTTTTTGAATTGTTTTGAAAGAAAGAAGTTGTTTGAAATCCAAAAAGGAATATTTGGTTTTAGAAAAACAAAGCTGTTTAAAACTCCTAGAATTTGATTTGTTTAATTTAAGACAAATTAAATATGAATTTGTAAAAGCAAATTGGAATTAAAGTAAAGCCAGTTAAGTGGTAATAGAAATTGATTTGAAATGATATTGTGTTGGTGAGTTAAGGATTTGGAATCGAGAATGAAACTCGAGTTTGAAATGATATTTGGCTTGGAAGTGAATGGTTATGTTGGAGATAAAAGTGATTGGAGTTTGATTGAGATGACATTGGTGTATGCTGAATTAGAAGCAGATGTAAAGGATATAATGATATGCCCGACAAAAAGGTACCAGTTTATATTATATATTGGGTTTGAGATTTTGATGAGCCGATTTGGCAAGCCGCTTGGCTATTTGATTTTCTTTTGGGTTGGAGATGGCCCAGAAAGGCGAGTTGTGGTTTTATCGATAGGGCTGTACAAAGGAGGTTATGGCGAAATTTTCCAAAAATTTAAGGTGTTAGAAAATTTTCAGGATTTTTGGAAATTTCGGTTAGTCGGAATAAATTAATATTTTAGCCGATATCAATTGGTTCAGTTGAAACCGAAGTTAAGGGGTAAACCGATAAATATTTACCCAGTAGACAGGGTCGTCTTCTAGCTTAGCAATTTCGAGGACAAAATTATTTTAAGTGGGGAAGAATGTAATGACCCGCATTTTCAGCGATATCATAATTAATTTATTTAATTATTTAAAAGGTGATTAAAAGAATTTCATTGTCGTTGAATTAAATGATGGTGAATGTTTAATTAAAATAATAAATTAAATAATATATTTAATTCTGAATATAGTCGGAAATAGTGAATTGACAATATAATGTGAACTGGACAATTCAAAGTATATAATTCAACTTAGAGTTGAATTATAATAACGAATATATTATATAAACGACAGTTGAACGTATAAATTATAATATAATTATAATCGAACTCGAAATGGCGCTGCAGTTCGCTGATTGGTGATTCGAACTTCAACTGATTGTACAGGGTTCGTTTTAAATCGGATTTCTATGAAACAAGAATCCTTAGGAGCTAGTGAAGTATATTTTTCTAATGGAAGAGAAAATTTGGGATTTCATTATGTAGATTTTGATTTATGTCCAAATCAAATTTTAGAAAAGTCGTTATGAAATTCATTTATAATTTATAATGATTTATAAAAGGATTTTTCAATATAAATTGAATATCGATTCAAACGGGATTAAAATATCGAGTTGTAAAATCCCAGTGGAGCTGTATGGTATTCTATTGTGGATATATATGATAATATTAATTTATTAATATTTAATTTAATTATATTTAAATATATTTATATATTTAAATGGGTTATTTAGATCTTTAAAAATAGCCACTTTTGCAAATGAAGTCGGAATTCGACGAAAGCAGTTTTGTTGGGTTCGTAATGTCGAACTCTAGCTACAAGTCAATTTTCGTGATTTTAGGAGTTTGTATGTGGTCGCAGGGATTTTTAAGGACGAGAGACAAGCATATAATCGAGAAAATAAAATATAAAAATCAAAAATAAAATATCCAAAAATCTTTCCATGACCATAAACAGGCCACGCACACTGCCTCCTCCGCCACAAATCCCACCTACCACAACAGCTTATATAACCGCATAAAAACCCAGTACAGCAAGTAAAATCCCAAAACTTATATCTTCCAAATCCTAGTGTCGAGCGCTACACGATGGCGCCATCCTTTCTGAGTTCGATCCAGTTTGAGGTCATTGGATTTTTCTCCAGAAACGTACGAAGCAAACCTAAGGTTCATTAATATGGGGGATTCGAGCAAATGAGTTAATCAAACATGTGTTCGAGTTAAAACTGGGATGTTGGGATGAAAACGCTCTGCAGACGGTGACGAAGGGCTGAGATTGAACTGAAGCAGCAGTAAAACATGTGTGCATCAGCAGGAAGTGCTCGATAATGGAGTCAAGGTTTTTCATTGAAGAAGAGGACTGGTTCGACAGTTTTTATCAGAAGGAGAAGAAGGAGGATGGTAGCGTGAGTTTGAGAAGGCTGAGGAGCTCGTGAGTTAAGTTGGGAGAAGAAGATGATGGAGTTTGGGATGAGTGCGAAAATGGTGTTTGAACTGGAGTCATTCGCGTGAGGAAGGAGAATCAATAGAGTAAACATGGATTAGCAGTAACTTTGGTAATTAGTTCATATCATTAAATTAAGGTTAATGATTGTTTTATTGGATTCCTAGTTGGGAAAACGTCGACCCTGATTTTCTGGCAAGAGGAGAATGAGGTGCGAGGTTAGCTTATTTGGTTATGGTGGAGCATTGATCAAAGAAGACGTGAACTACGGTGAAAAGTGAAATTCTGGAGTGCGACATTTCTTGAATCGGGAATGATGTAAAACGAGTAGGTCGGGTTTTTCTTTTGTGGGAAATGAAGCTGTTCATTTGGGTCAGTTTCAGAAGGATGCTTGGGCCATTTAAACAAATGAAATTTCACAACTTTGGTATCGTTGGAATCATACAATCATAGGCTTCACATCAGAAAGGGTCTGGAGTCGTTAGGAGTTCGTGGGAGATTTGGCGAAATAACACGTTGATGGAATCGACCGACGTCGACTGTTATTTAATGGTTAACATCCAAAGTGAGTAAACCTCACAAACTCTGTCCAGTTTATAATTTTATAAACGTATTTCAGATTGATAAAAATGATTGAATGTCATGTGTGATAGTTGTTTGAATGATTGCTAGTTAATTGGTTGAAAACGTAGATATAGTCATATAAATATATATCGTTAAATGTTGATTCTGGTTATCAGAATATTTCATATTGAAATGAAATTGTTGTTAATGATACTTTTTAACATCTGTGGATGCAGGGAGATAGGTTGGAGGAATCCGATTGGATTCCTCAACATTTATTTTACTGTTTTTTATATATTGTGATATATGATGTGTTATATAATCTGTTATGGATTATGTGTGTTAGAATGATATTGATCCTTGTTATTCGATATTTTAAATATCATAAAAAGACCCTGGGATGTAAAAAGAATTATTTCAATGTATATTGAAATAAAGGGATTTTATAAAATCAACAAATTTTATAAAAGGAAATATTTCGAAAGTAAATAAAAGGGAAAATGTTTATAAAACGAATAGAGTTTTATAAAAGGGAAAATGTTGATAAAACGAATAGAATAGAATAAAGGATTATTTATTTTGAAAATAAATAGAATAAAGGAATATTTATTGGGAAAATAAATAGAGTTAATGAAAAGGAGTAAATCGAAATTAGTTATTCGAAAGGAGTTAATCGAACATAGTTAATCAAAAGGAGTTAAACAAAAATTACAAACTGACTAGAGATTAACAAGTTGAATGGCTTCCTGAGTATCGATCTGATGTTGGTTTCGGCCTTCAGGGTTTATATTTAGGAAGTTGTTCTCTTGTTAGTTTATAGTTGGAGTCTGATAGTTGTGGAAGGATAGTGATACGTAATTAAGCCATGGAAATGTTTTCCAGTGTTAATAACGTATATTTTCTAAATGTAGAAAATAAGGAAATATGAATATACATATATGTTAAATGATGATTGATCGATATAATTTCCATCTGGAAATAATATCGTTGTTTGCACACGTGTTTTTCTTTGATAGTTAAATACAGACTATCAATGTTTTGACAATTTTAACGTTGTTAATATGGAGAGACCGGTTGGATTATTATCCAAAGAACCACTCTGTATTGGCATAAGCGTTGCGAATCATATAAGTCAAAGATAATTGAAGACGGAGTAAAGTGCAAGGGCTATTGTATAAGTCTTAGATAACAGTGCCTAAGATGGATGTACTGAATAGTGCCTTCGGTTTGTCCAGTCCCAGGACAACTTGTATGGACGAAGGTCTGACAGAATATATCTAATAAATCGCGTAAGTTGATCTCTTCAAACTTATTCACGTTTGGTGGCAGAGGAATTCATTTCTCTTAGCTGTATACCCGTGGTATTTTTGGGGAAATCAATTTTTGATTTGGCGGGTATGACGATGTGACATTCTAAGTGAATGAAGATGTGGCATGCAAAAGATAAGCGTAGCTTCTAGCCTCACATCCGGGAAATGATAGAAATTGGGCAGGCAGCATGGCTATGTAGGTCGCACCTATTAGCGTGTATAATCACCTGATCTAGAGTTTCATTTACTTCTAAAAATCTATTGTCGATGCTGTCCCATTCGGGAAATGGTTGTTGATCCCAACCGTTGGTGATATACATTCGATACACTCAAGCGAAATGAGTGATTGGTCATATATGGCCGGGTTGCAAGATGTTCTTGTTGAACCCAGTGTATTCCTCTCTAGAGGTACACTAGCGAAAGGTGGTTCCATACCTTGTCATAGTTGGAAATCCATTACCCAATACGTGCTTGCGGTTTTGATTGTATACTATATACGTAGAACGTGAGATGAAAGCGTTCTGCTAGATGATTATTATATTGTGGTTGATAGAAATTATTATAATATCAAAAGGTTTTTGATATAAAGATATTTTGGATTCTCATAAGGGAAAAACCCGTTCCGTTATGCAGCGTGGTCTTATGAGATATCGTATAATGCCTCAATCTGTTTTAAACTGTTTTACTCATCCCAGTCCCATGACTGACCCGGAGTTTATTTTGTTTGTTTTCCCTAAACTCTTGGGTGCCCAATTTTATACAGGTAGTCAAGTAGTCGGGATATTACAGATATACTCGGAGAGCTTGGAGCAGGAGGCTTCAGGATCATATAGCTATTATTTATTTCCGCTTTTGCTATAAGTGTTGTACTCTGCAATGTTATTGTATACATATACTCTTTGTATTTCAAAAGTTATGTTATATTATTCGTTCTGCTGTGAGGTTTGTATTTAATCTGATGATGATGTTCTTCTTCTTCTTCTATTCTATAAGTTTCTATCTTATCTATTCTCACCCTCTAACTTCTTTCATTAACCATTCGATTATTTTCGATCCTTGGGTGTTCGATATGTGTTGTATATCGGATCACCAAGATCGTCAAAAACCGGGTCGTTACAGGTTTATACCCATTCTGAATAACTAATTCGACGACACGTCGACGCTGAAGACGATGGTTGAAGACCAGAGGTCTTCACATCGTTTGGATGATTGCTGATGTCTTGATTGGGTTGTACACCCAAGACGAGGTAATAAGTGATGATCGTCCGGACGTACTTGGAGATCGACTGGATATGCGAGGACCTCTCTCCTTTGTAGGACATATGGGACGAGGAATAAAGTGCCTCCGGTTTCGTTCAGACCCAGAACGAACTTGTAAATGGATGTGTGTTTGACATTGGATTTTATTCTATGTTGATTGATCTCTATTAAATATATATCGTTTTGGAGGTGGAGAATTTATTCTATTGCTTAACACCCTTCTCTGGGACATACGATCACCGAGGTTATATATCGATAGACACTAGTCGCATGGCATGAATTACCAATATGGCATGCTGAGATGCAAATGATCAAGGCTTCTGTTGAAAAGCAGAGTCTTGTGGTTGATGATCAAAGCACGACTTTAAAATAGCACAGCTTTGTGTATAGCAATAATTCGCGAGCCTCATACCCCGGTGTGAACCAGAAATGGGAGAGGACTGCATGGAGGACATGCATTTCTTTCTAGCTAGGAGTGGTGTCATGGTATGGAGCTCAGACATTTTTACTTATGTGTTTGTTGGATTGCGAGGCACCTCGAATATATCGGTTACTACGGAGCTGATGGATATTGAGTCATCTGGCTCATTTACGCCCTATAGGGCGGTGAAACGTATTGTTCAGGGATTATTAATCCACTTAAAATGTGGACCGGTCCTAAAGATCCAAGGGACGATGCGTTCTGTTCCTGAGACATGGGCTAGATTGTCTCGAATTCGGTAAGGATGATCACTTGCCTTGGTTCATAGATGGAAATCCAACTTCTAATACGTGACTTTGCGGTTTTGATTGTAAACCTATATGTGGCGGCATAGTGGCATGAGACGCTCATGTCGCCTATGATTGATACATTATGATTGAAATTGTTTTTAAAATATATATGCACTTATAATAGTATCAAAAATGATTTATTTTAAACGTACCAAGCATGTTTGGCTATTATAAGGTAAAACTCTATCCTCCGGCTTGCGTTGCATTGTGTGATGGGACCTGAGTCTTATAATAGCTTCATTTTTTTCAAAAAGCATTGCGCTGTTTGTTTTATGCACTGGTATTCTTGGGAGGAAACCCATTCCGTATTATACGGCATGGTCCCTTGATTTACTCCATTTTAAAGTTAAGTTTTAAATAACTGTTTTAGTTCTCACACCAGTCACATGACTGACCTGGAGTTTATTATTTTAACCTAAACTCTGGGTGCCATTATTTTCCACACGGCAACTAGTAATTTTTGTTTTGCAGATATTATATTCACAGGATCCTGGTTTACAGTTGGTGCTATATTCGAAACGCTCTGTATCCGTGTATTTCTCTCAGTTGTGTTTTGCATTATTTTCCGCTGCATTGTAATTTTTAAATCTCTGATATTTATCAAATGTATATTATTTGTTCATACTCTGTATCTTCATGGACTCTGATGTAAATTGTTGTAATAGCATTTAAATGTTGTTCTGTTTGTGTTCTGATTTGTCGTGTTCTCAGACAATCCATTCTTTCTTTTCTCTTCGGAGACCAGGGAAGTTTGGGTCGTTATAGTCTCTATCTTTATACTTTTCAGATTTCAAAATGTATGGGTCAAGAATCACACTTTTCATGACACTAATAAATTACCTAGGAGCTTCCCCTTCATCGGAATCCTTTGTGTTCATTGGCTAACAAACACCAAAATTGTTAAAAAAATCACCTTCGCATTTAGAATAAAAACACCTTCTCTAACATGTTTATGGTCATTGTAACACTCTTCGTTTTAAATAAAATAAAATTCATAATTTTTTCAGAATCTGGTCATGATACTAGCGTCATTGCATCTGCCGCGATTTTCTGATCAGTTTAGACTTATGGTTTGCAGAAGACGATTTAAAACGAAGAGTATATCATTAAATGTATTTTCAGACCAAACACAACATATGTATATTAAATATATATATATTAGATACACACACACACACACACACATATATATATATATATATATATATATATATAACATGTGGCTTTTAGCACTCGAACCCAGGACCTTAAGTTTAAGAAGCACACATTTTATCACTGCTCTGTTAACACTTTCGAAATAATTATATTATGTATGTCGACTTATACCATGCCTTTATCAACACACCCATCAATCTAAACATTAATTTGTTAAGGTATGGGGTGGTGATGTTATATTGCTTGCGTAGCTTGATTCTATCGGTCGATTTTCAAATTTAGGCTGACGTAGCGAATTCCTATTAGCTGAATGACATGGTTGGCCTAGATTTAATCTAAGAATCCAATGGTTTGAGATCCCTAGCCTAACTTGTAAATAGTCCCACCTAGCTAATTCTTCACAACACAATCTTTTCCCCGCCTTGGCTCATTCTCTTATTTTAAGGAAGGAACGACTAGTACTTTATTTTAGAGACATGTCAACTTAAATTTTAAATTTTAGGGAAATAAATTTATAATAATAAATATTTATATAATCATATTTTGGAGGCGGTTTTCTCAGAAGCCAAGAATTAAAGCTTAAGATGACGGATGAGTGGATAACTTCCTAAAAGATAAGCTTACAGAGATGGTAAGTAAATGAGTAACATAGCTAAAAGGCGTTACGTAAAGGAAAAGAGTAAGAAGTCAAGATGATGCACAATAGACAGAAAGGAATGTAACATATTATGATAATTGTACGGACACATAAATGGATCATAATAAGATAGATTGAACATATTAGCAAAAATAATATTGTGATAATTGTGTAGACATAGAAATGAATCATAATAAGTGGTTTTGATATGTTACGACCAGAACTTTCCCGGTAAGGAAAGCACGGATTGTACTGAGAGCGAGCCACGTCGGAACGCAAACAGAAGAACATTTCATTGTTTATTACAACAATTCCATCATAATAAAAGAATATACAGAGTATGAATAAATATTACACATTTGACAAATATCATAGATTTAAATTACATTTAAATACATAACAACGGAAAAATAATACAAGGCACAACTGAAAGTAATACACGGATATAGAGCTTTCCGAGCATCATTCCAGTTGTAAATCAGGATCCCGTGAATATAAATCTGCAAAACCAAACCTACTAGCTGCCCGTGTGGAAAATAGGGGCACCCAGAGTTTAGGTTAAAACAATAAACTCCAGGTCAGTCATGTGACTGGTGTGAGAACTAAAACGGTTATTAATCTTTATTTTTAAAGTTAGGCAAATCAAGGGACCACGCCGTATAACACGGAACGGGTGTCCTCCCAAAAATACCAGTGCATAAAACAACGGCGCAATGCTAAATAAAGAAAAATGAAGCTATTATAAGACCCAGGTCCCATCACACAATGCAACAAAAGCCGGAGGATAGGGTTTTACCTTATAATAGCCAAAACAAGCTTGATACGCTAAATTTCATGTTTTATTACTATAAGTGTATAGTGTCAAAACAATTTCAATCATAAATATCAATCATAGATGGCATGGGTACCATATATCATGTCGCCATACTAGGCTCTACAATCAAAACCGCAAAGTCACGTATTTGGAAATTGGATTTCCATCTGTGAACCGAGGCCAGGGATCGTCCTCTACCGATTCGAGACAATCTAGCCTACCATGTCTCAGGCAAGCGCGCAGACAAGCCTTGGATCGTCAGGGCCGGTCCACCGATGTGGATTAAAATGCCTGAACACTACGTTTCCCCGCCCTATGGGCCGTAAAAGAGCCAAATGACTCCATCGGCTCCACACAGTCACCAATATATCCGAGGCGCCTCGCAACAGCAACAACCACACAGGTGAAAATAATATAAATGTCAGGGATGGTAGGTCACTGACACCACCCTAGCTAGAAAGAAACGCATGTCCTCCCTGAGGTCCTCTCCTGTTTCTGGTTCACAACTGGGGTGTGAGGCTCGCGAATCAACGCTACACAAAGTTATGCCACACAGGCCATGCTTTGATCATCAACCACAAGACTTTGCTTTTCAACAGAAGCCTTGATCATTTGCCACTTAGGCATGCCACATAGGCAATTCACTCCATGTGATTGATATCCATCAATATATAACCCCTGAGCTCGTACGTCTCAGAGAAGGGCGTTAAGCAAGAGAATAAATTCTCCGCCGCCAGATAGATATATATTTAATAGAAATCAATCACACAGAATAAAATCCAATGTCAGACACACAGTCCATTTACAAGTTCGTTATGGGTCTGAACCAAACCGGAGGCACCTTGTACCTCGCATATCCATCGATCTCCAAGTACGTCTGGACGATCACCAACTGATTCCCTCCTCTTGGGTGTACAACCCAATCAAGATCATCAGTAACCACCCAAATGATGTGAAGTCCTCCAGTCTTCAACCGCCGTCTTCATCCTCGACACCACGTCGAATCAGTTATTCAGAATGGGATAAACCTGGTCTTTCTGAATAACTCGCGTATATAATAAATAAGTGTTACACAAACACAACATACGCCTCATTCCAATTCAGAATATTCTTTTATTCCAATATTCTTATACTTTGGGAAAGGTTCCCATTAATTTTATCAAAGATAAATTCTTTAAATTTATTCTTTAATCTTCTTTTGAATATCAATTCAAATTAGTCGGGATTAGCGAACCACACCTAAGTAATCATTTATTTTATTTCCCATTCCCAACCTATTCATCCCATGAAGCAAAACTGGTCATACTTCATATCTAACACCACGGTGTTATCTGTAAATTCAATTACCATTTCACGTTCAAATCTAATTAAAGATTTAACTATCTCCTAGAGCAAAACTGGTGATACTCCATTCTCGATCATTTCAATCTAATTAAAGATTCATTATGTAACGATCCCGAAAATCTGAACCAATTAAAAAAATTTAAATTGGCTAAAATAGTGGATTTTAAATATTTAAAATAAATATTTTAAATAATAACTATGAAAAGTAAGTTTGATCGACATGTGAAAACGAATATAATTAATTCTAATTATAAACAAGGCCTGAAATGGTGCGGTAGTTTCAAATTTTCATTTCAAACTTTGACTGACTGTACCGGGTGCAAAACAAAACGGATTTGAGTGAAACCAAAAATATTTAAATCTGTTAGTGAATACCTTTCTAATGAATTTGAAAAATCGAAGTTTCATAGCGGGAAGCAAAATTTATGGCCAAATGAATTTTCAGAAAGGTTGCTATAGAATATTTATAACCCGTGAAAATGGCCAGCGACCTCGGAATTCGACGAAACCACTTTTGATGGATCCGGGATGTCAAATTATTGCTAGATTTCAAATTTTATAATTTTTGAAGTTAATATGTGAGCGTGGCAAAGGAAAATGTGTTTGGTCGATTTCTATTAAATTGGATCGACCAGAAAAGGGCCATTTTTCAAACGGTCTCAGAATTCGACGAAAACGGAAGTGCTCCAAACTTACCGAGCTTTTTTCCGTCGCCACGATCATCTTCAGGACAGGCTCCAGTTAGGGTTTTTGAAGTCCTCCTCTCCCTCTTCAAATCAAGACAAACCGCATCACCTATCGTCGCCCCAGCTTCGAGAACGAAGACCTCAAAGGTTCGACCTTCATCGCGCCGCCGCCTGAGATTCAGGACGTCGAGTGGGTCCCCCCTACATCGATCTAAGCGCCATTCCAAGGCTTATAGGGTAGCGCCGACCGATCTCGTCCAAGTGCTACGGATTTTGAGTTATTGTCAAACCTAGTTTTGAAGATCGAGCTGAGTTATACGGCTATTTTTATTTTAACTATTTAATAGCAGTTTAAAGCGCTACCGTTTTTGATTTCACTGTAAAAATAAGATCTTTTCCGTTTCTTGACGAAATTCAGTGAAACAAGAGACAGTGGACTCATGTGGACGTCTTCTACATTCTAGAAGAGACCGCATATTTTTCTGATCCTTCTGCTATTTTTGGTGGAGTGGAACCCAAGGTGAGATTTCTAAATTATAAACGATATGGAAAACGACGATGTATAAATTATATAGTCGATGTATGAGTTATATAAGCATTGTACACCTCTTGTATAAGCATTGTATAAGTTGTACGTTCGATGTATAAGTTATATATGCGTTGTAAAAATTATATATGTGTTGAAATAGAAGTGAAATGCTTATAAAAAATATATATATACGCCCCTCTTCCACAAACCATGGACGATATTTATTGGTTGTGATTGGTGTGAAAATTGATGATAGCGAATGGTTGATTAGAATTGTTTGTGGTTGAAATTGATTGATTGTGGTTGAAAAATACCCGTTTGTGGTTGAGAATAATTTGGTTTAAACCACATAGGATTAGTTTGTGGAAATGAAAAAAATATACATGCCGCCTGCGTGCGAACTAGATGCATGATTCCCCATTGTCAAAAGCTGCGAGGCTTTAAGGTAGAGCGAGGAGCCGTACTAGGGACGACCCCGGTTTTAACTACACTGCCGTTATGCTGTCGAAATTTTGAATAATATTCATGTGTTAGAATTATTTTCATGTGTTGAAACTATATTCGTGTGTTTAATAGAAAACATTCATGTGTTGAATAGAAATTCATTCGTTGAATAGAAATTCATGTGTTGAATGGTATTCGTGTTTTGAAATAAATTGTTTTATAATAAAAATCATATTTTTATCATCTATATGAACTATATAAAATAGTAATGTTTTGAAATAAATTGTTTTGCAATAAAAATCACATTTTTACTATATATATACAAACTATAGAAAACCTTCATGTGTTGAATAGAAATTCATTCGTTGAATCGAAATTCATGTGTTGAATGGTATTTGTGTTTTAAAATAAATTGTTTTATAATAAAAATCATATTTTTATCATCTATATAGACTATAAAAAATAGTCGTGTTTAGAAATAAATTGTTTTATAATAAAAATCATATTTTTATCACCTATATGAACTATATAAAATATTCATGTTTTAAATAACAACAAAAACCACATTTTTACTATATACCTGAATGGTTAAAAATAGCGAATTGTTGAAATAATTGTCGGTTGGATAAAAATATCATTTTTATCAAATATATGAAAAGAATATAGTTTTGAAATCGAAGAATCGAAATATATATGTAAATTGAAACACCCCACCTCCATCAAGGTCACTCACAAAGGGAATGCCTTAACTTTGGTGGAGGTTTATAAGTAAAAGCCACAGATGAACTCAAGACAGATATAAATACACATATTTTAAACAGCAGAAACCAAACAAACTTTTATTTCATCAATACGTGTATCAAACAAAGATTTCCATAATTATCTCAAAATACTTTCAACATTACAACCTCATAACTGCCTTGATTATTAAAGTAGCATGAAAACATAAATAAAGTGACAAAAATCCCCATAGTGATATCCAAAGCCATTATCCGAGCAAGAAAGGTCCAAATCATACATCTACGTTCTTGGTGCTTGTAAAGAGCCTGACTGAGTTGAGTTGTTTCCTCCCTATGGACCTTGGGGGGGGGGGGAACGAAAGAAAAGAAGACGAAAAGAAAATAGGGTCAGACATAAAGCTTGAGTAAATCTAGTAACTCTTCAATATGTGAATAAGAAAAGGATATGATGGATATATACTAAAAATAGGAAAGTGTCACAGGCTAAGGAAGTGTCGAATGTACTATCACACCCATACTATATCTCTGCATCTACTCGTGTTTATTCTAACTGGCACCCCATGGTGAGGGTGAAGTGATCCCCATTCTTATTAAAGATCGGCTCTTACTCGCGTTAACATGTGTCATACGGCCCCCAAGAATTGTAGATACCTATGTTGGTCCCACCAGGGGGTGTATCAAGACCCATGGTGGCGGCCCCGACACAAGACTAGAAGAAATAGGTTATACTACTGGTGTCCCCATTGCCCTGGTTGTCTGCTCCGGAGTGTGTGCACGCCCGCACCCCGTTAGACCTGCACTGTGCACCCACCGCCGTCGTTTGACCGCTTATAATTAGCCCAGTAATCGTGCCCCACCCTGCCTAGTTTCAGGGTACCGTTGATAACTAACTTTGGGTTACTGCTGAAACGGGTCCCTCGTTACTAGGATTTTTTAGTCAAACATGTTAAGTGGTTAAGTGTCTGTATTTACCTAACCCCACCCATCAATTCTTGTTAACATGTTGAATTTGGTTAAGTGTTATAGTTGACTTAACCCTACCATCTGTCCTTAGCCTCTTAGGAGCACCAGACCACTCATATTAGACAGGTATTGCCACGGTTACTGGATATGCCGGTCGGTTCCGGGCAGGTTTACACCGCAGCTCAGTCTAACCTCGGCTCCTTATTAGGCTCAATGCTTAACCAACCACATTGGATAGGTATTGTTGTGACTACTGGACAGCCGGGCGGGTCCGGGCAGGTTTACATCACAACTCAATCCAACCTCGGGTTAAGCATATCGTGTTTTCTAAATTTACATATTTTATTACTTTTCAACTACATGTAAATGTCATATCTTTTATTTTTGGGTATTTCAATTCATACCGCTTATGTGTCATAATCATTGGCATGTGCCAAACATGCCAACGTATATTTTCAAATTTTACACCCAACGTTATTACCCCCGTTTGTTCGCAACGTTATAACATGTGTTGGGCTTGTCACAATTCAGCCCAACTTTATAAACGTGAGGAAAAGGGGAAATCATGAACATGTAATACATAAAGGCGAGTGGCGCATGAACTTGCAATTTGGCGATTCAATTAACATATAACATGGGTCATGTGAACTTGCATTCGAATCAAAGTATGACTAAGTAGGTGACATATGAAATGGCATAGTTTTAGGCAAATACAAACTTGTGTTTAAACATGTTAACTTGGCATAATATCGACCACAAAACTAGCATGTTATATATTCATCAAAATGTACAAGTTTTTACATCTAATCATATAGCCTATTTCAACATGAACTTGCATAGTTTATGAAACCCAAACGATGTTTGACATAGAACCAATTATATTTTGCAAATAAACATGAACTTACATAGTTTATGAAACATAGATCCAATTATACTTGCAAACATAGATCTAATTATACTTGCCAATAAACATAAGGATGATATCATAGGTTTTGGGTCATGTAGGCATAAAAGGTCTATAACATGTTTACACAAATTCTAATTTAGACTAAGGGAATATACATAGTCCATGCCATCGACATATACAAAAAGGGATAAATTTCTAGTTTTTGCCACAAGCTTGCAAGTGCCATTGTTTTTCATACACATTTGTTCAATAGGCTTGCATTAATTAATTTATGCCACAAACATCAATACACAAGTCATGATAGAACCATCACAATACACAAAGATTATAACAACTCGATTCTATTTTCATTTACATCGAATCACATCACAGTTTTTATTCATATTTTGAAAGGTCACTATACTTACAACGTGTGATGAATTCTTGTTTTCTGGTTTTTGTTATTCTGATTTGGAGATGCTCTCCTTTGGGTAGCAAAGTTGCGTTGAATGATTTGATTAACCTTTGATCTTCTTTTAATTTGATTCGTCTCTTAGGCTTGTTGGCTTGTCTCTAGGCTTTTTAATTGACGGCCATTCCTAGTTCCTCTCCAGCAGCATGACGGCTCTTGTATTCTATTATTTGTGTGAATTTAGGGTTAGGCTTGAGTTGTATTTATAGAATTTTAAATTGTTTTGAGCCGTCGATGAAGCTAGGGTGAATCCAGACCATCCGTCTCAAGAGAGGCCAATAAGAAAGAGACACGTAAGCCCTAGTGACTCAGCCAAGCATCAGAATTCGACCAGACCCTGACTAGGCCAGCTAGGACTTGACCAGCAGGTCTTTCTGACCTGGGCGCACTTGGTAGGTGCGCTAGGCCAAAATTGTACTGGCGCACTTCCCAAGTGTGCCAGTTCAACTTTGTTCTGGCGCACTTCACAAGTGCGCCAGTGCATTCTGACCCGTTTTCCGGTTTTTCTGCCCAACTTCGTTCGTCCATATCTTCTTCATACGATATCCGTTTTACGCAAACTTGGACTCTATCTCAAGCAGAATTTCGAGACGAACGCAATGGCGTAACCCATTTCCCTTAATTTCATCATTTATAATTAATTATACTTTAATTTGTGAAGCTTAACGTTATAGAATTCACGAGGTGTTACATTCTTCCCCACTTAAAAGGATTTCGTCCCCGAAATCTTCAAGTTAGGAAGAATGTATATCCTACCATCCAACAGTCCATCTACTCAACCAATAAACACAGGCATCCACTCTCCTTAAAAGACTTCTAATGCTTCATGATCATATGCATAGTGTGTGTACATGTCCTTATCTAATGCAGAAATCAGGCGGTCTACTGATTCAGTTGACCTCCTTAATGCGAATCATGTGAGTGTCATGAATCCATTATGCATGCAAAATTTTCCTACTCATAATTCTACATGAGTGCACAACTATTCATACAAATGCAACGACCATATGACAGCATATCAAGTTTACAACCATATACAAATAAGAATACATATATGCATATGCAGTATGAAGTGATTGAGCCGATCTAAGACCTAGGTTGTGTGTGTATATGCATCCACGAGCAACCACTAGCAACCACTTGCAACCACTTGCAGCCATCAACTATAACATGTTTCAAATACATGTTTACATCCAAAGGGGTTTCTACCTAAGGATAAAGGATAATATCGAGGAGATATACCTAAAAAGATAGATACAAGCACAACTTAAGAAAAAGAGAGGTCAAAGATGTACCCTCAAAAAGAAAAGGGTATGCCGTGCGTATTCTATCCTCAGTTTCCCAAGTCGCGTCTTCCTCGGCGTCGCTCCACTGAACCTTAACGAGCTTCACTTCGCGATTGCGTAGCCTTTTGATTTCAGTTCCTACGATGCGGGTTGGAACTCTCCTCACAATTGCTTCGCGTTCCACTTCGGCTTCTTCTAGAATGCTTGGCTCCACCACTTCCACTGATTCATGTAGACATTTCCGAAGATGAGAAACGTGAAAGACGTTGTGAATTCCAGCCAATCTTTCAGGCAGATCTACTCTATAAGCCATTTTCCCAATCTTCTCGATGATAGGGAACGGTCCTACAAATCTTGGTGCTAGCTTTCCTGCGGATCCAAACCGAACGACGTTCCTTAAAGGGGATACCTTAAGGAAAACCTTGTCCCCAACCTCAAACTAAAGGTCGGTCCTTCTTTTGTCGGCGTAGGATTTCTGTCTGTCTTGGGCTGTCTTCATTCTCCTACGTATCAAGTCCACTTTCTCTGAAGTTTCTCGAATCATGTCTGGCCCAAGTATAAGCTTATCTGTAGACTCCCACCAACAAGTTGGTGATTTGCACGGTCTTCCATACAAGGCTTCGAAGGGTGCCATGCTGATGGTAGCTTGGTAGATGTTGTTGTAGGCAAATTCCACTAAAGGAAGGTGATCCTCCCACGTCCCTCCAAAGTCAAGAACGCAAAGTCTTTAAAGATCCTCTAAAACTCTATTCACCCTTTCCGTCTGGCCATCTGTTTGGGGGTGATAGGCCGTACTCAAACATAGCTGTGTGCCTACAGCTTCTTGCAGACTCCGCCAAAACTCACTCGTGAAGATAGGGTCTCGGTCACTAACAATGCTGGAGGGTACCCCATGGAGTCGAACTATTTCCTTGAGATAAAGAGATGCTAGAGATGCGGCAGTCCTCCTACTTTTGATAGGTATAAAGTGGGCGCTTTTAGTAAGCCTATCCACTATTACCCAAATGCTAGTGTTGCCTCTCCTCGACCTACGCAGTCCATCAATGAAGTCCATTGAAATGCTATCCCACTTCCACTGTGGGACCTCTAGAGGGTGAAGTAGTCCTCCAGGATTCTTTTGTTCCGCCTTGACCCGTTGGCAGGTCATGCACTTAGAAACGAAATCTGCTACGTCTTGCTTCATGCTGTTCCAAAAGAAAGTCCTTTTTATATCCTTGTACATCTTATCACTGCCAGGGTGTATAGTCATCTTGGAATGATGCGCTTCCTCGAGAACCTTCTTTGTTAACTCCCTTTCTTGTGGGACGCATAATCTTCCATCTCGTCTCAACCAACCCTTATCATCGATAGCGTATCTATTGAGGTGACTAGAAGTCTCACCCCTAATAAGTTTATCAATCACATCAACAAGCTGAGGGTCTTCACGTTGTGCTGCCCCTATTGAGTCTAAGAGAGTGGGGCGTACTTCGAGAGATGCTAACAAACCCGGTACAAAATCGGAGGAGGGCCTAAAGTTAAAACTGGCTATATACTCCAATTTTTGCCTTTCCATAAAGAGAGGGCTCAGGGTCAGTTTCTTTCGGCTCAACGCGTCTGTTACCATGTTGCCTTTTCCGGGAGTATAGGAAATTTCAAAATCATATGAGGCAAGAAACTCCATCCACCTTTGCTGCCTCAAGTTAAGATCCTTTTGGGAGAAGAGATATTTCAACGATTTATGGTCAGTGTATAATTCAAACTTCTCACCTAGGAGATAATGGCGCCAATACTTAAGTGCAAAGACAATGGCGGCCAACTCAAGATCATGGGTTGGGTAGTTCTTTTCATGAACTTTCAATTGTCTTCCGCCATAAGCTACTACCCTTCCTTCTTGCATTAGAACAACGCCTAGTCCCGTTCCACATGCATCCGTGTATACTGTGAACATTTTTCTTCCATCTGGCAAGGTCAGAACTGGGGCTGTTGTGAGAGCCCTTTTTAATCGTTGGAAAGCAATGTCGCAGTCCAAATCCCAAGCGAACGCCAGATTCTTCTTTGTTAGCCTCATGAGTGAGGCTGAGATTTTCGCGAAATCCCTAATAAACTTTCGGTAAAAACCGGCTAGCCCAAGAAAGCTTCGAACTTCGGTTGCATTTCTTGGTGTCTTCCAATCTTGTACTGCCACCACTTTCGCGGGGTCCACATCCAACCCTTCTTTGGACACTATATGCCCAAGAAACCTTACTTCTTTTCTCCAGAAGTGACACTTGGAGAATTTGGCTTTTAGTTGATGTGCACGGAGAGTATCCATGATTTCTTTCAGATGCTGAGCATGTTCTTCCTCAATCTTTGAGAAGATTAAGATATCATCTACGAAGACAACCACAAATTTGTTGAGGAATTCTCAGAACACCCTGCTCATTAGGTCTACGAAATAAGCGGGTGCATTTGTCAAGCCGAAAGGCATGACAAGCCACTCGAAGAAACCGTCAGGGGTTCTGAACGCTGTCTTATCAATGTTGTCTTCAGCTACTCTTAGCTGATGGAACCCAGTTGCCAGATCAAGTTGGGAGAAGACCGTCGCACCTACAAGCTGATCAAACAAATCGTCGATTCGGGGAAGAGGGTGCCTATTTTTCTTGGTCAATTTGTTTAACTCCCTATAGTCGACGCAAAGGCGAAGCGAACCGTCTGCTTTGGTTGTGAACACTACTGGAGCACCCCATTTCGAAATGCTCCGTCTAATGAACCCCTTTTCGAGAAGTTCTTCAACCTGCTTATTGAGCTCCTTTCTCTCCCTTGGAGCCATGTGTCTGACAGGTAAAGCTATAGGCTTTGCGTTATCCACAAGATATATGCGGAAGTCTATTTCCCGCCTCGGAGGTAAGCCTTTCACTTCCTCAAAGACATCCGGATATTCCCGAACTACTCTAACTGATTGCAAATTCTCATCAGAAGCATCAAGCGACTCTAGATAACTAAGCATAACAGCATTCAAGGGATTACAAAAAATTTCTAGAGTGTTACCAAGCCGAGTCAAGAGTCTAACTACTCTTTTCTCACAGTCAAGAATGGCACTATTACTGGATAACCAGTCCATGCCTAAGATCAAACCATATCCCGAGAAGCCCAAAACAAAGGCACTACAACTAAACTCAACGTTGAGAATAGATATTTTCAAACCCAAACAAACCATTGACAGTAAGCGGAGCCCCTAATTGGATTTGAAACTACTAAGGGATCTTCTACCATACTAGTGTCTAGATGCAGAGATTCTACTAAGGCAGATGAAATAAAAGAGTGTGATGCGCCAGAGTCAAAAAGTGTACGAACTTGATGATCATAAAGATAGACTACACTTTCTACAGAAATATTACTACCTCGTTCCTGCTGAGGTGCCACTAGCGCATGAACCTGACCCCCTGAAGTGGATCCGGCTTTCTGTCCCTGCCCTTTCTTCTTTGGGAAGTCCTTAGCTTGGTGTCCAGTTTCTCCACAATGGAAGCAACCACCCATCTTCGCCTTCCTTTTCCAACAGTCTTTTGATATATGACCCACAATGCCACAGAAATTGCACCTTCTCTTCTCACGGGGCTTATTGTTCTTCCCTCCTTTCTTGAAGTTTGTTTTCTTTGCTTGTAGGCCTTCTTTCTTCTCTTCCCCCTTAGTTTCTTTCTTGTTGTGGTCTTCCTCGTGTAGCAACGCCATGTCCACTAGGCTTTCATAAGTCGCACCCGTGGATACATGGGTCATGGCAAGGCTATGTAGAGGCTCATTCAAACCCTTGACGAAGCAAAGTGCCTTCTTGTGTTGGGTGTTTACTAAGTCTAGCCCAAATCTGGCCAGCTGATTAAACTGATTAACATATTCCATGATCGTCATGCTTCCCTGTTTCAAAGTTAGAAACTTTTCCATTTGCAGGCTTCTTTCGGCTTGGGAGAGGAATTTCGTCTCAAACCTTGTCCTGAAGTCTTCCCATGTTTCCACCGCCCTCTGAGCATTAGTAACTTCCCACCAATAGGAAGCTTCATCCTTAAGTAACCATACCGCAAGTTGTATCTTTTGCTTGTCATCCACTCCAAAGATGACAAACAAATCCTCAGTCTCCTTTAACCAGTTTCTTGCTTCAACAAAAGATTCTGTCCCATAAAAGTCTTTTCCACCCATAGCCTTGAAGTCTCTAATGTTTTTGGAAAGGCATTTCCACGAGGAGGCGGAGGAGGAGGAGGAACCGCGGCCACTGGAGGAGGGATGTCTGCTGGGCCCGCGCCATTGGCCCTTGCTTCTAAGTACCTCCTAAACCAGTCGGGAATCGGTACTCCTTCTGGAAGGTTAAGGTCTCCAGACATGCTGAAACAGAAAGGAAAGATTCAAAACGAAGGATAGAGAAGGATAGATAGGGCACATCGCTTTGGGGAATTTTTTCTTTTTATTAATATAACATTTTTTTAAAAAAAATGCTTCTTTAAACTTTCTTTTTGAAAACAATTTTCAAAAACTTTTATCTTGTCCGGTAAACCTATGCTCTGATACCAAGTGAAACACCCCACCTCCATCAAGGTCACTCACAAAGGGAATGCCTAAACTTTGGTGGAGGTTTATAAGTAAAAGCCACAGATGAACTCAAGACAGATATAAATACACATATTTTAAACAACGGAAACCAAACAAACTTTTATTTCATCATTACGTGTATCAAACAAAGATTTCCATAACTGTCTCAAAATACTTTCAACATTACAACCTCATAACTGCCTTGATTATTAAAGAAGCATGAAAACATAAATAAAGTGACAAAAATCCCCATAGTGATATCCAAAGCCATTATCCGAGCAAGAAAGATCCAAATCATACATCTACGTTCTTGGTGCTTGTAAAGAGCCTGACTAAGTTGAGTTGTTTCCTCCCTATGGACCTGGGGGGGAAACGAAAGAAAAGAAGACGAAAAGAAAATAGGGTCAGACATAAAGCCTGAGTAAATCTAGTAACTCTTCAATATGTGAATAAGAAAAGGATACGATGGATATAAACTAAAAATAGGAAAGTGTCACAGGCTAAGGAAGTGTCGAATGTACTATCACACCCATACTATATCTCTGCATCTACTCGAGTTTATTCTAACTGGCACCCCATGGTGAGGGTAAAGTGATCCCCATTCTTATTAAAGATCAGCTCCTACTCGCGTTAACATGTGTCATACGGCCCCCAAGAATTGTAGATACCTATGTTGGTCCCACCAGGGGGTGTATCAAGACCCATGGTGGCGACCCCGACACAAGACTAGAAGACATAGGTTATACTACTAGTGTCCCCAGTGCCCTGGTTGTCTGCTCCGGAGTGTGTGCACGCCCGCACCCCGTTAGACCTGCACTGTGCACCCACCGCCGTCGTTTGACCGCTTACAATCAGCCCAGTAATCGTTTCCCACCCTGCCTAGTTTCAGGGTAGTGTTGATACCTAACTTTGGGTTACTGCTGAAACGGGTCCCTCGTTACCAGGATTTTCTAGTCAAACATGTTAAGTGGTTAAGTGTCTGTATTTACCTAACTCCACCCATCAATTCTTGTTAACATGTTGAATTTGGTTAAGTGTTATAGTTGACTTAATCCTACCATCTGTCCTTAGCCTCTTAGGAGCACTAGACCACTCATATTAGACAGGTATTGCTATGGTTACTGGATATGCCGGTCGGTTCCAGGTAGGTTTACACCGTAGCTCAGTCTAACCTCGGGTCCTTATTGGGCTCAATGCTTAACCACCCACATTGGATAGGTATTGTTGTGACTACTGGACAGCCGGGCGGGTCCGGGCAGGTTTACATAACAACTCAATCCAACCTCGGGTTAAGCATATCGTGTTTTCTAAATTTACATATTTTATTACTTTTCAACTACATGTAAATGTCATATCTTTTATTTTTGGGTATTTCAATTCATACCGCTTATGTGTCATAATCATTGGCATGTGCCAAACATGCCAACGTATATTTTCATATTTTACACCCAAAGTTATTACCCCCGTTTGTTCGCAACGTTATAACATGTGTTGGGCTTGTCACAATTCATCCCAACTTTATAAACGTGAGGAAAAGGGGAAATCATGAACATGTAATACATAAAGGTGTGTGGCGCATGAACTTGCAATTTGGCGATTCAATTAACATATAACATGGGTCATGTGAACTTGCATTCGAATCAAAGTATGACTAAGTAGGTGACATATGAAATGGCATAGTTTTAGGCAAATACAAACTTGTGTTTAAACATGTTAACTTGGCATAATATCGACCACAAAACTAGCATGTTATATATTCATCAAAATGTACAATTTTTTACATCTAATCATATAGCCTATTTCAACATGTACTTGCATAGTTTATGAAACCCAAACAATGTTTGACATAGAACCAATTATATTTTGCAAATAAACATGAACTTACATAGTTTATGAAACATAGATCCAATTATACTTGCAAACATAGATCTAATTATACATGCCAATAAACATAAGGATGATATCATAGGTTTTGGGTCATGCAGGCATAAAAGGTCTATAACATGTTTACACAAATTCTAATTTAGACTAAGGGAATATACATAGTCCATGCCATCGACATATACAAAAAGGGATAAATTTCTAGTTTTTGCCACAATCTTGCAAGTGCCATTGTTTTTCATACACAGTTGTTCAATAGGCTTGCATCAATTAATTTATGCAACAAACATCAATACACAAGTCATGATAGAACCATCACAATACACAAAGATTATAACAACACGATTCTATTTTCATTTACATCGAATCACATCACAATTTTTATTCATATTTTGAAAGGTCACCATACTTACAACGTGTGATGAATTCTTGTTTTCTGATTTCTGTTATTCTGATTTGGAGATGCTCTCCTTTGGGTAGCAAAGTTGCGTTGAATGATTTGATTAAGCTTTGATCTTATTTTAATTTGATTCGTCTCTTAGGCTTGTTGGCTTGTCTCTAGGCTTTTTAATTGACGGCCATTCCTAGTTCCTCTCCAGCAGCATGACGGCTTTTGTTTTCTATTATTTGTGTGAATTTAGGGTTAAACTTGAGTTGTATTTATAGAATTTTAAATTGTTTGAGCCGTCGATGAAGCTAGGGTGAATCCAAACCATCCGTCTCAAGAGAGGCCAATAAGAAAGAGACATGTAAGCCCTAGTGACTCAGCCAAGCATCAGAATTCGACCAGACCCTGACCAGGCCAGCCAAGACCTGACCAGAAGGTCTTTCTGACCTGGGCGCACTTGGCAGGTGCGCCATGCCAAAATTGTACTGGCGCACTTCCCAAGTGCGCCAGTTCAACTTTGTTCTGGCGCACTTCACAAGTGCGCCAGTGCATTCTGACCCGTTTTCCGGTTTTTCTGCCCAAATTTGTTCGTCCATATCTTCTTCATACAATATCCGTTTTACGCAAACTTAGACTCGATCTCAAGCAGAATTTCGAGACGAACGCAATGGCATAACCCATTTCCCTTGATTTCATCATTTATAATTAATTATACTTTAACGAATAACGAAGCTACAGTTCGTGTTTTAAAAACGTGATTTCAAACGATTAGTGCGGGAGAACCGACCATCGGACTTTCCCGAAACCGAAACCGTTGGGTTCGCTTTGGAAATATCTTTCCAACGACATCAACTTTGTAAAGATCCAACGGTTAGATTGTCTGGAATGTTTAATTCAAATCTGAAGAAAAACAGCGCCAGAATCGATTATATATATATAATTAAATTAAATCGAATAACGACGCTACAGTTCGTATTTTGAAATCGAAACTTCAAACGATTGTACCGGGAGATCCGACCGTCGGATTTTCCCAAAACTGGAACCGTTGGATTCGTTTTGAAAAGATCTTTCTAATGATATGAAATGTGTGAAGATCCAACGGTTAGATTTTCAGATATGTGTAAATCAAATCTGAAGAAAAATAGTGCCACGGCCGCGTTATGGCCCGAAGCGTCGTTTGAATAAATTGGCTATTTTAAAATAAATAAAAATAGCGATAAATTGTTATAAAATATTATAAACGATATGGATGTGAAAATTTGGAACTAACTGAAGGTTGGCTAAGTCGAATGGTTTCCTGGATTTTGATCTGATGTTGGTTTCGGCCTTCGGGGTTAATATTTGGGAAATCGTTCTCTTATTGATTTACGGTTAGTGACTAATGAATTGAAATGATGCATATGTTGTGTTTTTGTAGCACTTGTTTATTATATACACGAGTTGCTCAGAAAGACCGGGTTTATCCCATTCCGAATTACTGAATCGACGATAAAAAATCGAAGATGAAGACGGTGGTTAAAGACCGGAAATCTTCACCTCGTTTGGATGGTAACTGATGTCCTAATTGGGAGGCATCCCGAAATATGGATAATGAGTGGTGATCGTCCAGACGTACGTGGAGACCGATGGGTTTGCAAGGTATATAGTGCCTCCGGTTTCGTTCAGACCCAGAACGGACTTGCAAATGGACTGTGTGTCTGACATTGGAATCCATCCTGTGTGATTAATAGCCATCAGTTGCATGGTGTGAATTGCCTGTGTGGCATGCTAAGATGCAGTGATCAGGGCTTCTATTGAAAAGTAAAGTCTTGTGGTGATGATCAATGCACCGCCTGTGTGGCGTAGCTTTGTGTATAACGTGAATTCGCGAGCCTCACACCCCGATATGAACCAGAAACGGGAGAGGACATCAAGGAGGGCATGCGTTTCCTTCTAGTTAGAGGTGGTGTCGGTGCTTAAACTGGCTGACATTTATACTATTTTTCACCTATGTGGTTATTGCTGTTGCGAGGCGCCTCGGTTATATCGGTCGATCCGGGACCGATGGAGTCATTCGTTGGCTCATTGACGCCCCAAAGGGCGGGGAAACGCAGTGTTTAGGCTTAATAATCCACATCGGTGGACCGGCCCTGACGATCCAAGGGGCAGTTGCGGCTGTTCCTGAGACACGGGCTAGAGCGTCTCGAATTCGGTAAGGACTATCTTTTGCCTTGGTTCATGACGGAAATCCAATTTCCAAATACGTGACTGTGCGGTTTTGATTGCATATACATATGGCGACATGATATACGGTACCCATGCCGTCTATGATTGATAGTTATGATTGAAATTGTTTCTGAAACCTATAAACACTAGTAATAATAACGAATGCTTTTGTTTTATTCGTATCAAGCATATTTTGGCCATTATAAGGTAAAACTCTATCCTCCGGTTTGCGTTGCATTGTGTGATGGGAACTGAGTCTTATAATGGCTTCATTTTTATAAAAAGCATTGCGATGTTTAAAAGGATTATTTGTTTTAAAACACTGGCGATCCGATGGAGTAAACCCGTTCCATGAAAGTGGCGTAGTTCTGTGATTGGCCATATTTTAATTGTGTTGAGTAGATTTCTCATACCAGTCCCATGACTGACTCGTAGTTTGTTTCACTTTCAAACTCGAGTGCCCCTCTTTCTACACGGGCAGCCTTGTGTTCAGGTTTTTAGCAGGCTCTTTTTGGATAGCTGGAGCTGAAGATGGATTCTATTATTTATCTCTTTTTATTATGTTCAGCTCCTATTGTACATATTATGTTTGTTTTCCGCTATAGACATTTATGTATAGCTGAACTGTATCTGTACTAAGTATGATCCTGTATACTGTGTAACTCTGATGATTATGTTTATCCAGTATATTCTATTGTGCATTATCTGGTGTATTTATTTAATTCTGTTCTGCTATTATCTGTTTCTGTGTTATATTCCAAAGACTACCCTTGTCACTGTCAGTACGGGATCTGGGGTCGTCACACATTAAAACTCCACTTAGTTTTAATCTTCCCAAAAAATCAATATCCTGTCTTTAACTGGGTTAAAGAACCAATGTCATCTAAAACACGGTTCACGATAAACCCAAAATCATATTCTAATCCAATTCCAATTAAATCCCATTTAATTGGTACACTTCATTAAATCGAAATAAAAAGATTTAATCTTTTTCTCAACTGGGATTAAGAACAGTGTTAATGAAGACACCATTCACGACAAACCCAAATTCCATTTGATATTAAATAAAAGGGTTTGAATAGAAAATATATCGGCTTATATTCAATATCAAATTTTACGACCAACAAATATCGTATTGGAAATAACGGTATTAATATATCTTTCAAATTTCCATAACAATATCTGCATAATCATGAAATCCAACATCGAAATATTCCAAAGACAATTTTGATTCAAATACATTTCCACTTTATATGTTGGAAATTCTGGTTATTTTCAAAACCACTTCAAATCCACTTTATTTATTCTAAAAATAAATGGGATTATAATTCTACTTCAAAACTAGTTCATTTCGATAAAAATCTATTTTTATCTTTTCAAATTTGGAGTTTTTCATCCTAATTCTTCCCAAATCATTTCTTATGATTTTACATAAATTATTACTATTTTTAATAATTTTATCAAGGCCTGTACAGTCGATTTCCAACATCGGCCATCGAACTGCACTTACATCGACCTTTTCCAAATTTGATTTGGACATAATTCCAAATCCAACCGTTAGATTTCAAATCTATAATATTCTTAGAAAGCTCTTTTCGATATGAACCCAACGGTTCCTGTTTTAGGAGAATCCGATGGTCGGATCTCCCGTAACGTCCATTCGAAGTCAATGGTCGAAATTCGCGAACTGCCGCAGCGCAGCGCGTTCTATTCAGGCCATTATATATATATAATATATATATTATATATATCTCGTTGATTTCCTTTCAAAACGTATTTTGTAAATCGTTTTAAATTTGTTTTCGAAACGATTTCAACTTCATATTCAATTTCGATTCGAAATTGAATATTCCACATCATCAATATACAAATGATAATATTTTCAAAATGTTATTTGTTGAAATCACTTCCTTTTCTATAATCATTATAAAAACGAATATAATCGATATTAATATCGTTCGCGTCAAAATGGCGCATATCTAACCAACACGACTTTATATATTTCAATAACTTCGTTATTCTATTAAACAAATGAATATTTTCTTCAACACATGAATATATATTTTTATTCAACACATGAATATATATTTTATTCAACACATGAATATATATTTTTATTCAACACATGAATTTATATTCTATTCAACACATGAATTTTTATTCTATTCAACACATGAATTTTCTATCTATTCAACACATGAATTTATATTTATATTCAACATATGAATATTTGTTCTATTCAACACATGAATTTATATTTCTATTTCTTATTTTCCAAATTGGAACGAGGCCCAATCAATTACCATATAACATTAATTATACGGATTCCCTACAACACATGTATATAACAGCAATGATAAATCATCAACCATCATCCAGAGTCCACCACACTACTGCATAAGCATTAAATATAAATAATTAACGCTTTCACAGTCTGTCAACCCATCGGTCGATATACTACTAAACAGTTGGGATTAGTGTATGTCAATATCATCCCAACAACTATGTGGGGTTTCAAATCAACAAACATAGATTTTTATTTGTGCAGTTAGGCAATGTGTAAAATTTATCGTCCCAATCAATATCAGTCAAATCAGTGTATATAAACAAATCGTCCGATTTGTTTATTACTATTTATTTTATATACAGGTTAAAAATTATATTTTTAACTATAAAATATTTTCCACTATAAAATATTTTATTCCATTCCACATCACACAATTAATTTTCACAACATAGCAATCAAACAAACAAGTCATCCATGGTCTGTGGACGACGGGTGTCGGGTGCTACTAAGCACCGTCTGCATCCTAGTATATATTTCAACTAGAAATCAAAATAAAAGTGAGGAGTTCTCACCGACTAGCTAAACCAATTCACCGCGACTCTTCATATGTAGAAAATCTTCGCCATGCTCGCCTTTTGTCACTTTCGTTGTCTGTAGCTACTACATATATAAAAATCACATTTTTATATTTCTAGTATATAAAAATCATATTTTTAAAATGCTACTATATGTATGAAGATTATATTTTTAGTTCCACTTCACCTAAATAAAAATCATATCTTCACATAGTTAAAAATCGTATTTTTATTTCATTAGCTATATAAAAATTTTACTTTTATTCTCTACATAATATAAAGATTATATTTTTATTATCTACATCATATAAAAATCATATTTTTATTATCTACATCATATAAAAATCATATTTTTATTATCTACATTATATAAAAATCATATTTTTATTATCTACATTAGCTAAAAATCATATTTTTATTATCTACATTATATAAAAATCATATTTTTAATATCTACATTATATAAAAATCATACTTTTAATTGTAAAAATTATAACTTTATATGTATAAAGACTATGCATTTACTTTCCTATTCATGAAAAAAATCAGATTAGACTAAACTAAGTATTTTAAACAAATTAAAATAACATAAAGAGAGGAAAAGAAAAAACTTATAGTGTAAAGGGAGTGGGGCTGCTGCTACGTCGGAGGGGAGCAGAAGGCTAATTGCCGGAGGTGGTTGCGCAATGGAGGGGTGCGGCGAACTTGGGGGGTGCGACGGCTTTCTCGGTAGGTTTGGGTTCGAATCTCAGAAGAGGGAGAGAGGAGAGAGAAGCGCACGAGATGGGGGGGAAAGAAGAAGGACCACCGATCATCTGAGGGGCGGTGGAGGTGACCGCGACGGCGGTTTGGTCGAGGGGGTGAGGGCACGGGGTTTCCCCCTTTCTCTGATTTCGATTTTTAACTGAGGGTCGAGGAGAGAGAATTGTGAAGGGGGTGACATTATATAAATTGATTAATTATTTTTATTTCAAAAAGTAACTTTTTATTTCGAACTCGAAATCGAACCCACCGCGTGTCGTCCATAGCTAATTACCCCCATTCCGAACACAATGAGATATGTATCGTAAGCTGATTCGATCGTTTCAATCAGTTTCCTTCAAAATCAAAATATAAATCTATATATTGAATTTGAACGAGTATTTTAATTTATTGGGGCCACATACGGACTCTAAAAATACCCAAAAAATATTTTATAGCTTCGTATTGACGATACGATTCTAACAAAATTAATTTCGTCAAATTCCGAGATCGTTTGAAAAAGGGTCGTTTTCTGGTCGATCGAAATTGACAAAACACGTTTTACTTCGCCACGCTCACATATTGATTTGAAAAATTACGAATTTTGAAACCTAGCAATAACTTGACATCACGAATCCAACAAAAGTGGTTTCGTCGAAAACCGAGGTTGTTTGCGAAATTTCCATTTTTAAGGGTCAAAATTCCATAGTGACTATTCTGAAATTTCAACTGGGCATAACTTTTGATTCCCGCTATGAAACTTCAATTTTTCGGATTCGTTGGAAAGATATTTTCAAATAGATTCAAATATTTTTAGTTTCTCAAAAATCCAGTTTATTTTGAATCCAGCACATTCATTTGAAATTTGAAATCGAATTTTCGAACTACCGCGCCATTTTCAAGCTCATTATATAATTAAAATAAAATATTTATATTCTACGATGATTCAAATAAATATATACGTTCTAATTCTATTCAAAATAAATTTCTCGTCGTTATTATTTAAAATAATTCATTTTAAATATTCAAAATTCATCAAAATTTCCAAAATAAAAATTTTAAATTGACTCGGATTTCCGGGTTATTACAATCTCCCCCACTTAAAACTTTTCGTCCCCGAAAAGGAACGAAGCCGAAAGTTGTTTTGCAAACCAACTCAACTTTCATTATTTTCATTATGGCTTAAGTTCTTCAACTTTTCAGTTTGCAAGAACTTTTCAAATTTTTCAAAAAATTTGGCAAACACCCTAAAATTTCGCCATAGCCTCCCCTGCACCGGGAGCTTCGGGATATTTCAAATAGCCTCCCATGGCCCTCTCCAATCTAAAAAGAAAAAGAAATAGCCAATCGGCTCATAAAATCACCAAAAACCCAAGAAATACAATAAACATGTACCTATTTGTCGGGCAAACAATTTTATTCCTTTGCTCTAGCCTCCTTGCTATGACCTGTTCAATGTAAGCACATGTACACGTATGCAAGTGCGATAAATTTTCAATACAATCCACTAGTTGGTTCAATATGGCTAAAGGTTCAAATTTTAATTAATCAAGCAATAATCAAACAACACAACCATCAATCAATTAGTTGATTAGCTTTTCAAATTCATAATTTTGATACGTAGTTCAAAAATCATATTTTTGGTGCCAAATAACAACAATAGCCCTAACTAGCTTTGGTTCTCACACTAGTTTATGGAAATATATAAATATCACACTTTTGAAACTCGAATACCATTCTGATGATGTTCGAACTATCATCAGAATCATCTCCGGGCGACTAGAGTATGATTCTATATCTATCAAGTATATTAAAACTTCGAATACACGTTTGCAAGGCGTATAAAATCTTTATATATTGGATTGTCCAAATTAATTTAAAATAAATATTCAAATATGTATAAAATGATTTAAATTTCAAAACAAAACTTGTTTTCATTTTAAAAATATACTCTTCACACTCGTTCTAGGATACTACTGATCCCATCTCTAACGAGTCATTCTTATAAGATATTACTAATCCAATCTTTGATGAGTTCTTTCATTTGGTTCTAACGTGTCTTGTTCTCCGAGCTCTGTAAACCAAAGCTCTGATACCACTCTGTTACGACCAGAACTTCCCCGATAAGGAAAGCACGGATTGTACTGAGAACGAGCCATCTCGGAACGCAAACAGAAGAACATTTCATTGTTTATTACAACAATTCCATCAGAATACAAGAATATGCAGAGTATGAATAAATATTACACATTTGACAAATATCAGAGATTTATATTACATTTAAATACGTAGCAGCGGAAAAATAATACAAGGCACAACTGAAAGTAATACCCGGATACAGAGCTTTTCGAGCATCGTTCCAGTTGTAAATCAGGATCCTGTGAATATAAATCTGCAAAACTAGAACTACTAGCTACCCGTGTGGAAAATAGGGGTACCCAGAGTTTAGGTTAAAACAATAAACTCCAGGTCAGTCATGTGACTAGTGTGAGAACTAAAACAGTTCTTTATTTCTAAAGTTAGGTAAATCAAGGGACCACGCCGTATAACACGAAACGGGTTTCCTCCCAAGAATAGCAGTGCATAAAACAACGGCGCAATGCTAAATAAAGAAAAATGAAGCTATTATAAGACCCAGGTCCCATCACACAATGCAACACAAGACGGAGGATAGGGTTTTACCTTATAATAGCCAAAGCATGCTTGATACGCTAAATTTCATGTTTTATTACTATAAGTGTATAATGTCAAAACAATGTCAATCATAAATACCAATCATAGACGGCATGGGTACCATATATCATGTCGCCATTATTGGCTCTACAATCAAAACCACAAAGTCACGTATTTGGAAATTGGATTTCCATCTGTGAACCGAGGCCAGGGATCGTCCTCTACCGATTCGAGACAATCTAGCCTACAATGTCTCAGGATAGCGCACAGACAAGCCTTGGATCGTCAGGGCCGGTCCACCGATGTGGATTAAAATGCTCGAACACTACATTTCCCCGCCCTTTGGGGCATAAACGAACCAAATGACTCCATCGGCTCCACATAGTCACCGATATATCTGAGGCGCCTCGCAACGGCAGCAACCACACAGGTGAAAATAATATAAATGTCTGGGCTGGTAGGTCACTAACACCACCCTAGCTAGAAAGAAACGCATGTCCTCCCTGAGGTCCTCTCCCGTTTCTGGTTCACAACCGGGGTGTGAGGCTCGCGAATCATTGCTACACAAAGTTATGCCACACAGGCCGTGCTTTGATCATCAACCACAAGACTTTGCTTTTCAACAGAAGCCTTGATCATTTGCCACTTGGGCATGCCACACAGGCAATTCACTCCATGCGATTGATATCCATCAATATATAACCCCTGAGCTCGTACGTCTCAGAGAAGGGCGTTAAGCAAGAGAATAAATTCTCCGCCGCCAGACAGATATATATTTAATAGAAATCAATCACACATAATAAAATCCAATGTTAGACACACAGTCCATTTACAAGTTCGTTCTGGGTCTAAACGAAACCGGAGGCACCTTGTACCTCGCATATCCATCGATCTCCAAGTACGTCCGGACGATCACCAACTGTTCCCTCCTCTTGGGTGTACAGCCCAATCAAGATCATCAGTAATCACCCGAACGACGTGAAGACCTCAGGTCTTCAACCGCCGTCTTCATCCTTGACACCACATCGAATTAGTTATTCAGAATGGGATAAACCTGGTCTTTCTGAATAACTCGCGTATATAATAAATAAGTGTTACACAAACATAACATATGCCTCAATCCAATTCAGAATATTCTTTTATTCCAATATTCTTATACTTTGGGAAAGGTTTCCATTAATTTTATCAAAGATAAATTCTTTAAATTTATTCTTTAATCTTCTTTTGAATATCAATTCAAATTGGTCGAGATTAGCGAACCACACCAAAGTAATCATTTATTTTATTTTCCAATCCCAACCTATTCATCCCATGAAGTAAAACTGGTCATACTTCATATCTAACACCACGGTGTTATCGGTAAATTCAATTACCATTTCACGTTCAAATCTAATTAAAGATTTAACTATCGCCTGGAGCAAAACTGTTGATACTCCATTCTCGATCATTTCTATCTAATTAAAGATTCATTAAAACTCCACTTAATTTTAATCTTCCCAAAAAATCAATATCCTATCTTTAACTGGGTTAAAGAAACAATGTCATCTAAAACACGGTTCAAGATAAACCCAAAATCATATTCTAATCCAATTCCAATTAAATCCCATTTAATTGGTACACTTCATTAAATCTAAATAAAAAGAATTAATCTTTTTCTCAACTGGGTTTAAGAACAGTGTTAATGAAGACACCATTCACGACAAACCCAAATCCCATTTGATATTAAATACAAGGCTCAGAATAGAAAATATATCGACTTATATTCAATATCAAATTCTACGACCAACAAATATCGTATTGGAAATAACGATATTAATATATCTTTCAAATTTCCACAACAATATCTGCATAATCACGAATTCCAACATCGAAATATTCCAAAGACAATTTCGATTCAAATCCAATTCCACTTTATATATTGGAAATTCTGGTTATTTTCAAAACCACTTCAAATCCACTTTATTTATTTTAAAAATAAATAGGATTATAATTCTAGTTCAAAACTAGTTTATTTCGATAAAAATCTATTTTTTATCTTTCCAAATTTGGATTTTTCATCCCAATTCTTCCCAAATCATTTCTTATGATTTTCCACAAATTATTGCTATTTTTAATAATTTTATCAAGGCCCGTACAGTCGATTTCCATCAACGGCCATCGAACTGCACTTACAGCGACCATTTCCAAATTTGATTTTGGACATAATTCTGAATCCAACCATTAGATTTCAAATCTCTAATATTCGTTAGAAAGCTCTTTTCGATACGAACCCAACGGTTCCAGTTTTAGGAGAATCCGACGGTCGATCTCCCGTAACGTCCATTCGAACTCAATGGTCGAAATTCGCGAACTGCCGCAGCGCGGCGCGTTCTATTCAGGCCATTAAATATATTATATATATTTTGTCGATTTCCTTTCAAAACGTATTTTATAAATCGTTTTAAATTCGTTATCGAAACGATTTCAACTTCATATTCAATTTCGAATCGAAATTGAATATTCCACATCATCGATATACAAATGATAATATTTTCAAAATGTTATATATTGAAATCACTTCCTTTTCTAAAATCATTATAAAAACGAATATAATCGATATAGATACCGTTCGCGTCAAAATTGAGCATATCTAACCAACACGGCTTTATATATTTCAATAACTTCGTTATTCTATTCAACAAATGAATATTTTATTCAACAAATGAATATATATTTTTATTCAACACATGAATATATATTTTATTCAACACGTGAATTTATATTTTTATTCAACACATGAATTTATATTCTATTCAACATGAATTTTTATTCTATTCAACACATGAATTTTCTATCTATTCAACAGATGAATTTATATTTCTATTCAACACATGAATATTTATTCTATTCAACACATGAATTTATATTTCTATTTCTTATTTTCCAAATTGGAACGAGGCCCAATCAATTACCATATAACGTTAATTATATGGATTCCCTACAACACATGTATATAACAACAACGATAAATCATCAACCATCATCCAGACTACACCACACTATTGCATAAGCATTAAATATAAATAAGTAACGCTTACACAGTCTGTCAACCCATCGGTCGACATACTACTAAACAATTGGGATTAGTGTACGTCAATATCATCCCAACACCTGTGTGGGGTTTCAAATCAACAAACACAGATTTTTTTTGTGCAGTTAGTGTAAAATTTATCGTCCCAATCAATATCAGTCAAATCAGTATATATAAACAAATCATCTGATTTGTTTATTACTATTTATTTTATATACACGTTAAAAATTATATTTTTAACTATAAAATATTTTCCACTATAAAATATTTTATTCCATTCTACATCACACAATCAATTTTCACAACACAGCAATCAAACAAACAAGTCATCCATGGTCTGTGGACGACGAGTGTCGGGTGCTACTAAGCGCCGTCTGCGTCCTAGTATATATTTCAACTAGAAATCAAAATAAAAGTGAGGAATTCTCACAGACTAGCTAAACCAATTCACCGCGACTCTTCATATGTAGAAAATCTTCGCCGTGCTCGCCTTTTGTCACTTTCGTTGTCCGTAGCCACTACATATATAAAAATCACATTTTTATATTCTCTAGTATATAAAAATCATATTTTTAGAACGCTACTATATATATGAAGATTATATTTTTAGTTCCACTTCACCTAAATAAAAATCATATCTTCACATAGTTAAAAATCGTATTTTTATTTCATTAGCTATATAAAAATTATATTTTTATTCTTTACATCATATAAAAATTATATTTTTATTCTCTACATCATATAAAGATTATATTTTTATTTTCTACATCATATAAAAATCATATTTTTATTACCTACATCATATAAAAATCATATTTTTATTATCTACATTATATAAAAATCATATTTTTAAAACGCTACTATATATATGAAGATTATATTGTTATTATCTACATTATATAAAAATCATATTTTTATTATCTACATTATCTAAAAATCATATTTTTATTATCTACATTATATAAAAATCATATTTTTATCATCAACATTATATAAAAATCATATTTTTAATATCTACATTATATAAAAATCATATTTTTAATTATATAATTATAACTTTATATTTATAAAGACTTTGCCTTTACTTTCCTATTCATGAAAAAAATCAGATTAGACTAAACTAATTATTTTAAACAAATTAAAATAACATAAAGAGAGGAAAAGAAAAGAAAAAACTTACAGCGTAAAGGGGGGATGCTGCTACGTCGGAGCAGAGCAGAAGGCTAATCGCCGGAGGTGGTTGCACAATGGAGGGGTGCGGCGAACTTGAGGTGGTGCGGCGGCTTTCTTTGTGGGTTTGGGTTCGAATCTCAGAAGAGGGAGAGAAGAGAGAGAAGCGCACGAGATGGGGGGAAAGAAGAAGGACCGCCGATCATCTACGGGGCGGTGGAGGTGATCGCGACAGCGGTTTGGTCTAGGGGGTGAGGGCATGGGGTTTCCCCCTTTCTCTGATTTCGATTTTTAACTGAGGGTCGAGGAGAGAGAATTGTGAAGGGGGTGACATTATATAAATTAATTAACTATTTTTATTTAAAAAAGTAACGTTTTATTTCAAACTCGAAATCGAACCCACCGCCTGTCGTCCATAGCTAATTACCCCCATTTCGAACACAATGAGATATGTATCGTAAGCTGATTCGATCGTTTCGATCAGTTTTCGTCAAAATCAAAATATAAATCTATATATTGAATTTGAACTCGTATTTCAATTTACTGGGGCCACATACGGACTCTAAAAATTCCCAAAAAATATTTTCTAGCTTCGTATTGACGATACGGTTATAACAAAATTAATTTCGTCAAATTCCAAGACCGTTTGAAAAAAGGCCATTTTCTGGTCGATCGAAATTGACAAAACACGTTTTACTTCACCACGCTCACATATTGATTTGAAAAATTACGAATTTTGAAACCTAGAAATAACTTGACATCACGAATCCAACTAAAGTGGTTTCGTTGAAAACCGAGGTCGTTTGCAAAATTTCCATTTTTAAGGGCCAGAATTCCATAGCGACTATTCTGAAATTTCAACTGGGCATAACTTTTGATTCCCACTATGAAACTTCAATTTTTCGGATTCATTGGAAAGATATTTTCAAATAGATTCAAATATTTTTGGTTTCGCCAAAATCCGGTTTATTTTGAATCCAGCACATTCATTTGAAATTTGAAATCGAATTTTCGAACTACCGCGCCATTTTCAAGCTTGTTATATAATTAAAATAAAATATTTATATTCTACAATGATTCAAATAAATATATACATTCTAATTCTATTCAAAATAAATTTCTCGTCTTTATTATTTAGAATAATTTATTTTAAATATTCAAAATTCATCAAAATTGCCAAAATAAATATTTTAAATTGGCTCGGATTTCCGGGTTATTACATGATATGTGTGTAAGTAAGATTACAACATGAAGGTTATAATTAAAAGTGAAATGATATAAGAATAGCTCAATATGAATAAACTTAAAATATGTCAATTAAGTTTAATAAGCATAACTTTATATGGCTATGTTTTTATGTTGAAAGTAGGACAATAGCCTGAAAGTTTTAACTAAAAGTAAAATGAAATAAGAAAGGCTTATTGTGAATAAACTTAAACGCCTGAAGTAAGTTTAATAAGCAAAACTCTATGGTAGCTTTGTGATTAGGCATTCTATTTTATGAAGGTCTTGCAATTAGGCAATTCTACGATCCTATGGTGGCCTTGTGACTAGGCAATTTAATTCTACTTTATGGTTCTATGGTGGCCTCATATATAGGCATTCTATGGTTATTCGATGGTTCAATGGTAACGAATAAAGTTGATATATAAGTAATTAAAATTCAGATTGAATGGATTCAATAATATTGTAAATAAATGAAAAAAAGTTTGTAATACACATAACGGTAAAAAGACATAAGGTATGTTAAATTAGACATAGGGTCTAATAAAATAAAAAATGATATACATTTAGACTAGTATAAAGGAATGAAGAGCCCAAAGAGGCAAATCATCGCAGGTGTCGAAGATAAAATGGAAGCAGGTTCAACTTAATATTCGATAGGACTGGAAATAAGTTCGAGAATCTACGTGACATGAGGATACCCTAAGATGACCCTCTTGAGTAGGACTAATGAAGTTGTACCCCCAGAGGCAGGTCTGTATGGTTCCATCCGTAGAGTATGCCTTAGCTGCATTTACGTCGAGGGAAGTTAGAAGACCGATGAAATGATTTTTAGGATCTGGTTGCTGCCTCGGCTTTGAGAGTAGTCTTAGTGGCTAGGACCCAATAAGGAAAGTAAGTTGTCGGATACCAATCATCGTCAGTTAGAGTGAGTACGGGAAAGACCGGAGCTAAACCAATAGGCCAACGATCTTTCAGTACCGAGACATTAGATGAGGAACAACGCCAGTTGGATATTTAGTGTTAGCCAACTTTGTGAACTAGGCTATACAAAGATCAAAAGATAAAAAGAATGAAGAATGTTTTTTAGTCAATTCGGATCGGATTTCCTTGGTAAAGACAGCACAGCGTAGAGCAGAGAAGGTAGGATCGCAGGCCAAATCGGATCGGTTCGGGTAACCCCGATCTGTTCCCCTAATTTGTAGTACTTTCGATCCGAACCCAGACAATTGAAGCAGCAGCGGTTACAACCCGTATTTCCTCAAGACCCGGAGCGGTTATACCCACGTTCTCCCCACGTTTTCCACTAATCAGATGCGCTGTTGCCACCATATTCCATCTGAACCCGATAATAATGGGATGGAGGCCACGTTACCCGACCCGGAGTCACTTCAGAGGCATTTTCCACCTATAAATACACCTCCAAGGCTCATTTCAAAGGATCTTTTGGCATTTTCAGAACTCAAACTCCTTTACTATCTGAATTTCATCAACTCATTCAGATTACAATCATCGTTTGAATCATATTGTGAAGGAAATTGAGTGAATCGATGTATTGTATAAGTGCGAATTGAGTGAAAATCGTTGTTGTACTTGCATTCAAGACATCAATTCAAAGAGTAGAAAGTGGACTTAGGCTATTTAATGTCGAACCACTATAAATTGTGTGTTTTCTCCATTTTTTAGTTTCATTTCAATAGAATCATTACTCGTTTGGGGGTAAGATCCAATTTTGGATCTAACATTTTGGTGCTTTCACTGAGAGCTTTTGAATTCTCCGCTTTTTGGGATTATCATTCTACTATTTGGACCTTCAAAGTTCAAAGAAGTTAATCCTCCATTTTTGACATCTTTAAGTACATGTTGGTTAATCATTGAAGAATTGGAAATTATGGCCAAAGGAAAAGGCAAAGAAATCCAAAGTATTCGAGAGAATGAAGTGAACGAAGATCAGCAAACAATGGTTGTGACGAGGTCGCGTGGTCAAGATTCTGGAGCAGGCCGCTCTGGTCAGGAAGGACCAATCTGAACCGATGACCCCGATCCGATCCAGCAATGTTGAAGCCACCCACTCTCCCCATCCGAACCGGTCCGGCCATATCACTGTGCTCCGATCCGACCCGAATAAAAGTGAAGCTGGAACTTCTACTCGAGCTCCTGCCAATGCTCCGATTCCAGCCGCTATGACCAGTGATCAGCCTGACCCATCTGCTCCCGTCACACAAGGAGATTTTTCACGCTTTGTTGAAATGCTCTAGAGTACTAAGGAGGCATTGGAAGCCCATAAACGTGACAGTCTTCGCATGCAAGAGAGCATGATCACCATGAGTAAGGAACTTAAGGAGCTCCGGAGGCAAAAGACACCTTCCCCAACACGTCGCCTTGCTGCAGATTATTCATCTTCTTCAGATGAGGGATGTCCTCATGAAAGAAGGCCACTTGAGCGACCTCAGAATCTTGATCAGTTAACTTTTTGATCTTTAGGATCCCGCGAAGACTATGCTCGTGTGTTAGGGTCTGATGACCCGAGCTTGAAAGAGCCTATGCTGCTGCCCATGCGTGGATCCCATGTTCTACCCAGGGATCCTAACATTACTAATCCTACGCAACAGCAACTTCTTTAGCCCCTTCCTCCTGAGATCGACTGGGAGAGTTGGGAGCAATGTAGAGCAGCCGCCGCTAGAAATAGGAGGTTATCCCCTAATCAGGAACCCAAGGGTAATCCGAATATCAGAACTAGAGAAACTTTGCAGACAGTAACAAATGTCGATGTGTGGGCGATGGCACGTCATATTATGTCCGAAAGCCGACGATACACTAATGAGGACTGGGGCATTGAGCGAAGTCATACCCCCTTCACAGATGATATATTGGACTTCCAGTTCCCTCGGCGATTCAACTTGCCACAAATGGATCGATATTAAGGGAGAACGGACCCGGGATAGCACCTGATGAGGTACGCATGGTTCATGAATGCCGCAGTCCAGATGCTATAAAATGCAAGGCCTTTCCAATTTACCTAAAAGACGTGACATTAATGTGGTTCACCCGACTCCCTGCACGGTCAGTGTCAAACTTCACAGAATTAAGTGAGCGATTTATGAACCAGTTTCGACTTCACGCCCGCAAATCCAAAAGCGTCATAGAGTTATCAAGGATTAAACAGGCTCCAGGAGAATCTCTGAAATCATATTTGGACTGCTTCAACCTGGCCGTTACGGAAGTTAGTGACCCTCATGAACCCACTATTCTGATGGCTTTAATAGGAGTTGACCCGGAAACAGAATTTGGGGATTATCTATCCGGGAAACCGCCCCTACTAGGGAATTGTTCTACGAAAGAGCTAATATTCGCTTAAGGCGAGAAGAAGCTCATGCAAATAGGAAGAGAAAGTCCGAAGGGGCCTTGAGGGAAGGTGTCCAAAGTAATGTTGCTGTGAAACAATCTGGTGACAGTTCAGGGAAGGTTGAAGTGAACGTCGGCAACCAGAACGGAGGTAACATCAACAAGAATGGAAACGACAATAGGAGGAGTAGGAACCAAGGGAACAATTCTAGCAAAAGATCTCGATTTCAAACTTTCAAAAACTATTCTCCATTTAACGATACCTTGGAAAACATTTATTTGGACACATACAGCATATTGCAATACAAAAAACCACCACCCAGAGACTCCACTGAAAAAGAGATCTCAACGGGAAAGTTTTATTTGCTCCATGGAACCCACGGTCATTCCACCAACGAATGTCATCATTTGAGAGATATAGTTGAAAGATTGCTGTGGGAACGGAAGTTATATGAGTACAAGGTTGCCCCAAGGGACCGGAGGCAAGGGGGACAAGCCCCGAACCAAAAACAACCTACTTCAAAACCACAGCCTAGTAGAAAGGTAAAGGGATCGTTATCAATACCATAATCGGCGGACCCCACCTAGTTAGTCGTAGTTTCAAAGCGATGGATCAGTACGTCAATGCCGCCATGCACTTTGAGGTAGGAGAATGCAGTAACCGCGAAGACATTACTCCAGTAAAACAACAAAAGACGATGCCAGACGACGTCATATTCCGTAGTAGAGATGATTCTGGAGTTCAATCCCCAACTGAAGATCCACTGGTAATTACCACGACCATCGGCTCTGCTTTAGTCCATGAAGTGTTGGTGAACAACGGGAGCTCGGTCAATATCCTCTTCAAGAAAGCTTTTGAACAAATGGGACTTAAAGCAAAAGATCTAAAGCCCTACGAAGGATGGATATGTGGCTTCAATGGGGCGTCGACGGCTCCGATGGGCTACGTAGAATTACCGGTAACATTAGGACAGGGAAATCGCCAGAGAGTGAGGATCCCGCCATTTGTAGTTTTGGATGTAGAGTCACCCTATAACGCTTTCCTAGGCTGACCGGCCCTTGCCGAGTTTAGGGCATGTATTGCACCTTGGTGCTTGCTGCTTAAATTCCCGACTGACGCAGGAATTGGGGTGATGAGAGGCGACCAAGCTATGGGACAAGCTTGTTACATGACAAAGTTGAAGATGCTAATGAAGGGGTTGAATATAGAAACTAAGGACGATCCTCCCTCTTCGAAGGAAAACTCAGCATAGCAATTAAGGGGTCCAGCCCCAAGAGAGTCGCCCTTAGATGTGCTCGAGGATATAGATCCCAGAGAGGATAGAGAACACGGGGATAAAAAGGCGACTCCTAACGAGATAACAATAGATATACCTATTGATGAGACAGATTCGACAAAAGTACTAAAGATCGGCTCGCAACTAGATCCAGTTTAAGCGAAAGAGTTAGCTGATTTCTTAAGGGAAAATCTGGATGTGTTTGCCTGGACTCATGCTGACATGTGTGGGATTTCGCCTGCTATTATGATCCACTCTTTATGCATTAATCCAAAGCACCCACCGGTCAAACAGAAGAGATGGATGTTAGGCCCAGAGCGTTCAGCAACTTTGAAAGAAGAGGTAGAGAAATTAAAGGATAATGGATTCGTTAAGGATTCGAAATATCCCAACTGGGTATCAAATCCTGTCCTGGTCAAAAAATCTAACAGGAAGTGGCGTACATGTATCGAATTCTCTGGTTTGAACAAGGCTTGCCTTGTAGATAGCTTTCCTCTTCCCAGAATTGATCAGCTAGTAGACTCGACGGCTAGACACGAGCCTTTATCCTTTATGGATGCCTATTCGGGGTACAATCAAATTCCCATGCACATACCAGATCAGGAGCATACAAGTTTCATCACAGACTTGGGATTATATTGTTATGTGGTAATGCCATTTGGATTAAAGAATGCAGGAGCCACGTACCAGCGTTTGGTCAATCGCATGTTCTATAATCAAATCGGGAAAACCAGGGAGGTTTACATGGATGACATGCTTGTGAAATCTAAACAATCTTCCAACCATACAAGGGACTTAGCTGAAATGTTTGATATTCTTTGAAGGTATGGAATGTAGTTAAACCTCCTAAAATGCTCATTTGGGGTTGCATCTGGAAAATTCCTTGGGTTTATCGTGAATTCTCGAGGAATTGAGATAAATCCTAGTCAAATAGCAGCAATAAGGAATATTGAAGAACCACGAAAGATCAATGATGTTCAAAGCCTAGCTGGAAAAGTTGTTGCATTGAGCAGGTTTATCTCCAAAGCCACAGATAAGTGCGTACCTTTCTTCGATCTAATAAAACGAGGAAAACGAAATTTTGAGTGGACCCCTGACTGTGTTGAGGCTTTCCAAAATTTATTAGACTTATTAGAAAAGCCTCCAATATTATAAAAACCCATGGAACATGAGGATTTGTTTGTCTACCTAGCGGTATCATCTCATGCCATCAGTACAACATTGGTACGTGAAGAGGATAAAGTCCAAAGGCCTATGTACTACGTGAGCAAGAAGCTAACTGCTGCAGAACGTAATTATCCGAAGATAGAAAGACTTGCTTATAGTCTCCTAATTGCTTCCCGCAAACTTCGTCATTACTTTCAGGCTCACCCGATAGCTGTATACACCGATCAACCTTTAAGACAAGTGTTGCGAAAACCCGAAGAATCGGGGCGGTTACTTAAATGGAACATCGAGCTGAGTCAATTTGATTTAAATTTCCAGCCATGGAAATCAATAAGGGGGCAGGCACTGGCCGACTTTATAGCCGAATTCACAATTCCCAAAGAGGAAATGGTGGGTGACAAGGTGGTTACTTTGAACCAAGAGTTAGAGCTTAGTCCGTGGAAGCTATATACGAACGGAGCCAAAAATGATTGAAGGTCCGGCGCCGGAGTTGTTTTAATAACTCTTGATGGATGATCTATTTACGATGCATTGCGATTAGAGTTTGCTGCTACCAATAACGATTCCGAGTATGTAGCCCTAATTAACGGGCTGAAACTCGCCAAAGAACTGGGGGTGAAGACACTGGATATATGTTGCGATTCCAAGATAGTTGTATGCCAGGTTCGGGAGGAATTTATTGTTAAAAGGCCTCGACTCGTTACTTATCTCAAAAAGGTAAAGGAGTTGCTAGGTAGTTTGGAGCATTACAACATAACGCATATTCCAAGAACGGAAAATCAGAAAGCAGATTAGTTGGCAAAGCTAGCAAGTTCTGACAATCCCAAAGAAACTGAAATGGTTCCAATAGAGGTTATGAATCACCGAGTTTCGACCTGATGGAAGTGGGAATAGCCTTGGAAGTTGATCCAGAGAGAGAATCATGGATGACACCGATCAAGAGTTTTCTCAAGAATGGAACCCTCCCGTTGAAGAAGAGCGAAAGATGAACAGTAAGACGTAAGGCTGCAAGATACGTTTTACAGGATGACGTCCTTTATCGCCAGGGGTTTTCAATGCCCCTACTACGGTGTATCACACACGACGACATCAAATGTGTACTGCAAGAAGTACATGAAGGTGAGTGTGGGGACCACACCGGGGGCCAAACCCTAGCAGAGAAAGTATTACGGTATGGATATTTTTGGCCTACCGTGAATAAAGATGCAGCTGATTATTCATGACGCTGCGATAGATGTCAAAGATTTGCCAATTCGTAGAGCACCTCCGACTCAGCTCAAGTCGATGGTAAGTCCATGGCCGTTTGCCATGTGGGGGATTGATATTATTGGAGTGTTACCTATTGCCAGAGGGGGAGCAAAGTACGCGATCGTCGTCGTGGACTATTTCACGAAATGGGTGGAAGATGAACCTTTAAAAACAATCATGGCAAGAAAGGTGATCAGTTTTGTGGTCAGAAACATTATCTGTCAATTTGGGATATCGAAGACCATCGTAACTGATAATGGGACACATTTTGGCAGCGTCAAGTTCAGAAACTTCTGCCAGAAGTACAAGATTGATAAATGGTACACTGCTGTAGCTCACCCGCAGTCAAATGGCCAGGTCGAAGAAATAAACAAGGTCATTAAATATATTCTCAAGAAGCGGTTGGAACGGGCCAAAGCCAAGTGGGTAGATGGGTTGCCACTAGCTTTGTGGGCCTACAGGACAACCTATAAGAAGGCCACTGGCTATACTCCCTATTCACTTTCCTTTGGGTCAGAAGCAGTAATCCCGATAGAATTGGAAGTCCCTTCTCATCGAGTCGCATACTTTGACCCGATGACAAATAGAACACTCCTCCTAGAGTCTCTTAATATGGTTGAAGAAAAAAGAGACGAAGCAGACTTGAATGCCTCAAGACATCGACATCAAATAGCACGTTATTATAACCGGAAAGTTCACTTCAAGACCTTTGAACCAGGAGACTTAGTATTGAAACGAGTCTTCCCGCCATCAACCCAATTGGGTCCAAAATGGGAAGAGCCATACACCATCCAACGGAAGCTTGATACGGGAGCATTCAAGCTAACGACCATGGACGGTGAAAAGATTCCCAGAGTTTGCAACGCTCAGCACTTGCGACAATACCTGAGCTAAATATGAATAAGCTATATAAAAAGGCACGACTTGCCTTAAAAAGTTTGTTTATATGAACAAAGGATTATGAAGTGGATGTAGGCTACGACTTAGCTGAACCACTATAAAAATATCATGTGTCATTTATTTTCCTGTATTATTTATATCTTCAGCCATTATTCTATCATGATAATGAAACACAAAACATTAAATTAAATTTCAAAAATTGGAGATAACCTATGTGCAGGAGCAAACAAAATGACCATTTACATGATAAGATGCAAAGAATGGGAAGACGACATTCCTAACTCTAACTCTCATGAAACAAGAGAGAGTATAAAGGACGGGAAGACGACGTTCCTTGAGGCGTGAAGGTGCACCCCGATAAGAGACCGCCTCAGTAATACTCTAACCTGGTTATGAGACAGGAGAGTATAAAGATGCTAAAAAGAATAAGCATCAATGACAAAAAGAACATGGCCTCATCAGAGAATCGGGGGCAGCTGAATTTTGAATTTAATCAATCTTGAGCAAGTCTTAATCAGTTATCCAAGATTGATTGGCGGCATATATATGTATACATGCTCCCCTTAATAATGGCTTTATTATATAATTGTGATATGACATGCTGTTCATTTGCATTTTTACCTAAATGTTGAATTTACGAATATCAGATATCGCAGGGAACAAATCACTTTATTCACAAACATGTGAGTTTATACAGGAAGACTAAGCAAAAGATGCGAGGGCCGCACTCACTACAATAATAGAGGACCAGTGGAATATCAAAATAAAATAAAACAAAGCGCATTATCACTTAGGCTTTGGAGCAGACTTGGATTTTTTGGCATCCTTAAGAGCATTTCTAGCTTCTTTTTCAGCATCAGACATGAGACACTTTGGCCTCGTTTTCTCTATAGTTGAAGTACCAGAATTGGTAGATTTCTTCCCAGTAGTCGGAACACTAGAATCAAGAGAAGATTTTTTAGCAAGCTCTTCTGTAATTGACCTAGTTGAAAGCTTAACAACTAACCTCGATCCAGGATCCACCACTGCAAGGGGCTTAAGGCTTTCGGGGTTTAAGTCCTCGACTTTCAGCTGCATGCGCTTGTCTTGTTCAGATTTCATTTCAGCCAAAGTCATGTCATCAGCATTTTTCGAATCCCCAGTTATAGCAACATCAGGACCTTCTTCATGCCCCTCATTGCCATCGTCGTCTTTCAAAGCATTTATCATTTCGTCATCATGAGAAGTGTTGGCCTTAGGCGATTTAGCTCCCCCTCCGGATTCGACGATGGTAGCCTTATCCTGTCCTCCCTGGGCCTTTTCCACAGATTCTTCCCCAATGGTGGCTCCCTGAGGCTCGTCGGTCTTCTCGGCTGGTTCAGCACCTACAGAATGAGAAGCAACAGTTATCAATTCAGGAGAAAATAAAGAATCCTCGATCGATTACCCAATGATGTGATGAAAGGTGGAGACAGCCTTGACGATTTGGGGTGAAAAGGTGGAAATACCTTCTGATGATTTCTCAATTGGGGCGGCTACCGTCTCTGACGCTGATTCGGGTATAGGAGATAAAAAGGATGCTTTAGGAATTCCCGGATTCTCGGGATCATATCCATCGACACCAGTGGCTTCGGCGGTAGCAGAAGAAGAAAACCAACTTCAAGGATATTCTTTTGTTTGGCCAGGCTTTTCTCCTCCTCCATGGCAATAGCAATAAGGCGACGCCCCTCGGCCAGACGTGCCGATTCATCATCTCTCAGATACTTCTCCATGAGTTTGTCTTCATCAATGAAATCTACCTTAAGTTCCTGTTTTTCCCATTCGATGATTTGACTCCACACGTGAACTAAGGTAGTCAGATAGTCTTCGATCCAAGAGATGTTTCTGCGATGGATTATGTGTGCAAAGAATTCAATCATTAGTTCGCCAAAGTCGTGCAATTCTTCTTGAGCCTCTGATAGCTGTTTATGAGTTTCTTCAGCAGACTTAATAGCGTTATCCACATTCCCCTCAGCTAAGGCAGCCCTAGTCTCAGCTTCCATTAACTTGGACTCTAAGTCGGCATTTCGTTTCTCCAGCTCGGCATCTTCCTCGCTAACTTGGCCTTTTCTTGCTCAAGAGTATTGTAAGCCAGTTGCATTTTGACACTGTTTGACTTAGCGTCTTCTGCTTGTTTCTTCAACTCCAAACGTTTTTGACTGTGAGATTCCAGCAAGTCATGATAATGCTTTTGTAATTCCTCAAATTGCTGTTTGAAGTTGTTGGCATCTCGTTGAGCAATGACAAGTTGAGCCTGTGTATCTGCTAAGTCCTTCTCCAATTTTTCAAAACATTCTCATCGGAATCTGAAGCCTTCTACATTGCATCAACGTCTGTAATTAAGGCCTGAATGATTCTGGAGAGATTGCATGAATACTTGTACATCTTTTAGTATTGTTTCTCAACTGCGTCAATCTTTGCCTTACCCTCATCTGCCCACTTTGAAGAAATATGCCCAAGTGCGGGTAAGAAAGTTAGATTCTCAAAGTAGCGATCTGGGAACTGCTTCTCCAGATATGCCAGTTTAGTTTTGGAATCAGCATCCAATGGTGGGGGTTTGCAGTATGATAGTTCAATGTGTTTCCGCTTAGCAGGGATGACGGCTGCCTCGACTTTTCTAGATCGCTTCTCAGAAGCTTTGTGTTTGTCTCGTGAATCAGTGTGTTTCAGTGGACTTTTTTCTCAATTATATTTGTCTTGGGGAGAAGTTCGATCTTTAGATTGCGATGTGTCTTCCCCACGACGACTCTGGTAGCTCTTATACCTGTCTGGATCCGACCGGACAGGAGAACGAGAGCATGAGGTGTGTGGTCGATGAGAATCATGAGGCCTTCTGTCATCTCTGCCCCGGCTCTCACGGCGATCATGCTCGGTGTCGGAAGGAGGTCTAGACATGCTACGGCGAATTTTCCTAACATCATAGTAAGGGCGAGACATTGTACCTGCACAACAATATAAGTGGAGTTCAGAATCAATGCTCATATAAGACATGAGTGTTGTAACGTGCGGTGCTAATGTGTTATGTGCATCCTAAGTGGTGTTCCCTCCAACAAACCCGAGTCTGAAGCTAGACTAGCATGAGCGGGCTCTTTGGCCTTCATGGGAGTAGTCTCCTCTGAAGACGTGAAGGTTAAAGGATTCGTGCCAAAGTCCTCTGAAGTATAGATAGTTTCGGGTAGGGGAAGATTTCCTAAACCCTTTAATGTGGAATCGTTGGTAGTAGGAGCATCTCCTTGAGAAGCGTCTATTTGCAGCTCTTTAGAAGATGTTGACTTCTCAGGAGAAATAACGTCATCAGGGACGGTATACCCTTCTCTGTGCTTTTCGTCTATGTTGGCTAACTCATCGTCCTGAGTTGAGGATGGAGAAGGTGGAGTCCGAAGAGGTATTGTTGGACCTTTCGAGCCCTCGCCCGTCTCAGGAATAATGTCGACCGGAGGTATGTACACATATGGACCCGTCCCATGACCTATACCACGGGTAATAGATAGTAAACCGTGATGATGGAGACACTCGTCCTTAAGAACTTTGTCGATAGTTAGGAACTTTTGATCGCCATTGAGAAGCCGATGCAAACGATCAAAGTACAATTGATCCGATATTTTCTTTGGGTTATCAACTACGAATGAAACAGAAAGCAAATTAATGTGTTGGCATGAGCATTTAAAATTGAAATCTAAAAAGTCAGTGCTTTACTTGATTTGGTCTATCTCCTGGCACATCCTGGTTGCTGTCTGATATAAAACCATTCAAGTTTAGAATCGCCAGCCTTGCTGCTAAATGGAACAGTAATAATTTTCCTTTTCGGGACAAAATATGAGAAGGAGGGAGTTTCTTGAGTCCGATGCTTGAAATTATAAAAAAAAAGTGGACATCATCGAACGTAGGCTCTATACCTAAAACTTCTTTGTATGCTATGTACAAGGTGTATAAATAAGCATAAGAGTTGGGATACAATTGCACGGGGGTAATCCACATCTATCTTAGAAAATCGACGACAAAAGGCGGAAACAGTGGAATATCTCCAACCAGACACATCAATCGAGTAATTGCCATAAATCCTTCTGGTGGATTGTGGGGGCGATCTGTTTTCGATGGCACCAGGGTATCTCTTTTTAATATTCAATGCTTTAGACATATTCGGACGAGTATGTCATCATCGATCGTCGACTCAACAGAATCTTTGGGTAACTCCAATATAGTGGAAGTTTCAAACTCATCGAGAGCACGATCATCTCCAATCCCTCCTTCCTATTCATCACCAAGAGAGACTTCACTATTAGAAGATATTTCACTATTGTGTTCTTCCACTTCATAATCTGGGCCCTCATCATCCCATTCAGGGTCTGAGGGAGAGGATATGTCATCAAGAGTGAGTTTCTCGGAAGTTTCTGCAACTTCTCTCTTTTCTACTAACCTAGATGAACGTCTCTCTGCCATGGTCGCTAAACTACTGAAGAAGCAGTAACATAAGTTAGAGTAAAATAGCCTGTATCCCCCCGTGCATGTGTGTGAACTAAAGTGTGTGCTATGTGTGCAAAGGATGCAAAGTAAACACATAAGAGCATAATGCAAAGGTTTGGTGAAATAATAATGTTCAGAATAGCCTTAAATATTTTCTCATGTTCATAAGGCACTATCCTAACTGTTCATTAAGTTGTAAGTCAAGGCAAGCATTGATTGAGCAAGTCAGACATTTCTTATGCATTAAATTGGATGGTTTTAGTCCGGTTCGGATGTATATATTTTGGGGTTCGGATCGGGCACCCACAAAGGAAAGGGTTTGGACCGGGGGCAGGATCATGTGTGGTCCAAAGCAAAAGTTAATGTATCTCGAGCATATCGGTTCGGTTCGGAGGTTGATACTCTTCGTGATTCGGATCGTTCTGAGTGCCCATATCTTCCATGACCATGTCTATCACTCCGACCCGACCCGGTTGGACACACCTCGTTTTTATCCTTTTTATTTTTCACTTCGACCCGATCCGGTCAGTTGGAACCCCCTCTCCTCTTTACTCTTGTACCTCTTCACCCGAACTAATCCCAGACTTTTCCCTATTCTTCTTCTTCATCTTCTTTCTTCCTTAACCAACACCGAACCCAATCTCATGCCCAAAACTGAATCAAAGCCAAACACTTACATGCTGATGCGTTCAACCTTAACTCCTAAATCCCCTCCTTATTACCTCGAGATGGCGATAAGGCCATTAACAACGATGGCGAGGGGGAGAGGGTCATGGCCTAAGGCCAGTTAAGAACCATACTTAAATCGTCCAAATTACCCACGAACTTGAATCGAAATCGATTAAAAGGGAATTAACTGAAGTTTTGTAACCTACCTATATGATTATTTCGATAATCGAAGGGAATTTTGATTTTTCAGAAATTAGGGTTTTTCTCTTTTGCAGAAGTTAGAAGATGGTGATTGTGAAGGAAAGAAGGAGGAAGAGGATGAAGAGTGAATTTATATAGATTTGGAATGGCACTTAGTATACCTAACACGTCATTCTGATCGGACGCCCATACGAGAATTCAGCCCATTCGTTCAGTGACAATAAATATGAGAAAAGCCGCTCGGATCGGAGACCGAACCCAGATGGAATCATGCACACTGACTAGGCATACGAATTGAATTTAAAGGAAAATAAAATTAAACAAAGAGCTTACCTGGAGTAGTCGCTGGACAAAATTCAAAGTTCTCAAAGCTGTTTGAAACGAAGAAGGAAATCCGTGAACTTTTTGGTGTATTTATAGGCAACAAGAGACATAACTTCATGACACAACGCGTCCCTACGAACGAATGGAGGCGACTATTCAATAGTTCAAATTCAGAGACTAGTAAGAAGGTAATGTCAAAGCACGCTCCATCTTCAATAGAAGCAACCTTTGAGGGTGTAAAATGTTAGCCTACTTTGTGAACTAGGCTACACAAAGATTAAAAGATAAAAAGATAAAAAGAATGAAGAATGTTTTTTAGTCAAGTCAGATCAGATTTCCTTGGTAAAGACAGCACGGCGTAGAGCAGAGAAGGTAGGAGCACGGGCCAAATCGGATCGGTTCGGGTAAACCCGATCTATTCCCCTAATTTGTAGTACTTCCGATCCGAACCCAAATAATTGAAGCAGCAGCGGTTACAACCCGTATTTCCTCAAGACACGGAGCGGTTATACCCACGTTCTCCCCACGTTTGCCACTAGTCTGATGCGTTGTTGCCACCATACTCCATCTGAACCCGACAATAATGGGATGGAGGCCATGTGTACCCGACCCGGAGTCACTTCAGAGGCATTTTACACCTATAATACACCTCCAAGGCTCATTTCAAAGGATCTTTTGGCATTTTCAGAACTCAAACTCCTTTACTATCCGAATTTCATCAACTTATTCAGATTACAATCATCTTTTGAATCATATTGTGAAGGAAATTGAGTGAATCAATGTATTGTATAAGTGAGAATTGAGTGAAAATCATTTTTGTACTTGCATTCTAGACATCAATTCAAAGAGTAGAAAGTGGACGTAGGCTATTTAATGCCGAACCACTATAAATTGTGTGTTTTCTCCATTTTTTGATTTCATTTCAGTAGAATCATCACTCGTTTGGGTGTTAGAGTCAATTTTGGATCTAACATTTAGATTATTTTTTAGGGCATGGTCACTTAGCTATTGAAATGGTCTTTGATTAGTTGAGGGCCGAGTGGGGAAATAACCACCAAGAAAAGAGACAAACCAAATTTATGGATAACTGTATTTTAGGGCTAACGAAGTTGTCCTTTACGGACGTATTAATCCTTCGACTATGTTTTATAATGGGACTCAGATAGTAGATGATACACTTTCATAGCATGGCGATGGAGGCTCGTACACTTTCGTAGTGTGGCCTTGTATGCTTTCGTAGCATGACGATGGAGACTTAATGCGCCTTTGTAGCATGGTCTAGTACACTTTCGTAGCGTGGTGATGGAAATTTAGTATGTTTTCGCATTACGGCGATGGAGAGCACTCGATAAGATGTACTATGGGGGTACCTTGAGATGAGGGGAATATAGTGACAAATATATGATTTATCAGGTTAATTTACTAGGGTGTAGATAGGTATGATTTATAGAAAATATCCAAAATGTAACGTGCAATAAACCCAAATAACTTAATAAAAGTAGACCAATGATAGAATGATGCATGTAGTGTTACTTATAAAAAGTATAATTTGTCCATTCACCAGAACTTTTGTTCTAAATCCCTCCTCATAACATACCCACAAATTAGACAGGTGGTAGAAATTTTACAACTTAGAGACATTTACTAGACAGTGTCATTATTATGGTAAGTATTTACTTACTATTATATTTTATTCATTCTGCTATGCAACATTCTATTGTGAGCTCTGATATATTTATCTTTGCCTTTGTGCAGGATATTAAACAAACCAACTCGGCTTTCAGTATACTTGGATTTTACCATTTTGCAAAAAATTCAAGTAAGTTGAAATTTGGATTGTTACCTTTGGTATTAGAGCTTGGATTTAGGATATATATATATAGATAGTGAATGAGCATATTTGTGTTTTCAAAATATTAATATTTTATATATACCTAAATCCATATCAGAAACCTCTAAACAAGTGCAGCAATACATGGAAAAAGTTGGAATATCAGTTTTCTATACTTAGTCAATGGTGGTGGAAATTTAAGAAAAAGTAAGCCCATGAGTGGCTAAAAATGTGAAGTGTACAATACGTTTTGAAATTAAAAGAAGAACTCCATGTGTTAATATCTGAAGTTTTAGGTATTTCAGATTGGTGGGTTGGGAAGTAGGGACTTGTAAATTGAAAAAGAGTAAGATAGAGAAAATAGATTAGGAATTTATATTTATACATTTGGTGCAAAAGTGGCGCTAGTCTTAGATATTAGTTCGGACAGCCTTGAAGGAGTCAGTGTGAAAAAAAAGAATACAGACAAAGGAGTATAATTTTTCTTAAAGAATTTTGAATGGTAATTAAGAAACCACTTTATACTTAGCCCTACATTTAAACTTTTTTATAAAAAAAGAAATTGAAAAATATATAAATATACAAAAAGGTTTCTCGAAAAGTTTTCAATTTTTAAGTTTAAAAGTTTACAGTTTTTAGAAAATTTATTGATTTGTAATATTGAGGTTTTCATTAAAATAATTTTTGAGAAAATTATCCATATTTGGTTTCAAAAGAAGAAAGTATGTAAGAAAGTTATGGGGTTAAGCGGTATAAATGGTTAAGGGGGAGCACGAATATAAATAAATTAGATATGGTGCATACGTTCTCACGGCTAAAAGAAAAGTATAGAATTATTTTGGAAAAAATCATAAAGAACGGATTGTGACACACTTTAACTTATTGGAACAAGAAGGATTAAAATAAAAGCTTTTATGAATCAACAAGTTTGCAAGTAAATGTGCTTTATTGTAACAAGGAAATGTGCAGTGAAAGAGGTGCGCAAAATATAGGTGAAACATCATATTTTGTGCTATCTATTTCAATAATGAAGTGAAAAATACTAAAATAATAAAGTTTCCTCGTTACTTTACACAAACACAAAAGTTCCTTTTAGAAAAGATTCATACAAAACTTAATCTTATTAATTTCCCTTGGAAAAGAAACATGTATAAAAATAGATAAAAGTTCCAATTGAGCTAAAGTGCAAAACCCTTTTTTTTAAAACAAGAAGAGAACCATAGTAAGTGAATAAAAATAATTAATTCTATCTTCCTTAGTTTTTAACTTTTGAGAAATGTTTTAAGAAGATAAAATTTTAAAGTATTAAAAATGTTTTAGTGGGAGGATTCCGATAGTGTGTTTGGACAGTTGGTAAAGGTATGAAGAATTATTTTGGTATGCGAGTAAACCTTAAAACTTGAGTGGTAAACATAAAAAGTCTCAAGGGAGGAATTAAGATATAAGAACGGAAAATGGCAAACACTCGAACGTTATACAGTAATGTAAGAGAATTGAGAAAATGAAATTTTGAAAAGATGTCTATCATATTGTTTAATAAGGAGAAGTTTAATGTAATTTTAAACTTGCATAGTTTATGTGAAAAGGATAGAGAGGAAATGGATTAGAAAGAGCAAGTCTAGGATTTTTATGAGTGAAATTATGACATGGTTTGTAATTTATGAAAATCCTTTTTCAGCACTTCTTGAAGAAATAGGAAGCTTTGACATGTTGTCTCTATCTATGGTGAAATGAGAACTGAGGGTATGCGGCATGTGTTTGCAGAGAATGTTGGATGGAAAAGATGAGCATTATGGTTGTCTAGATTCAGTGATGAGGACCTTTTTATGTTAGGAGGACATGGTCTTAGGCCTCATAGTCCTTGTGGATAGACACATTTAGCCACTATACCTTTTACCAAGCAGTGATTGCAGTGGAACATGTTTTCTTTTAGTAAAGATTTGTATTCCTACGTAATATTGTTTTGTTATTGAAAAATATAGAATAGTTTAATGTGACATTCACTTTCTGGATGCTTACGTTGGTCAATAGAAAAGAATAAAGACATTGATATTATAAATAAAAGGAAAATAAAAGTAAAAGATGACACTACACCAAACAGACCATTTTGTAATACTTTTTTCGCCTTAATTTATAACGGTTATTATTGTTACAAAATACTAATGGTTATATCCGTTATAAACCATTATCACAGTTGCATCCGTTATAAAATTTGGAAAGTTTGTAAATTGAAGAAAGTTAAATGGATAGAACCGTCATTTCATATCTTATTCGCACTTTTCCCTCTTTACACTTCCAACAATTGCCTATCTCTGATTCTGCATCAAAATTTATTTCTAGGGTTATCATCTTTCGCCGCCTCCACCTTTTAATCATATGGGTTAACGCCTTTTCACCTCAGAATTTGTTCTAAATTTAATAACAAAGCGCCAAAACCCTAACCTCTCCCGCCATGAACCCCCACTGCAACTGCTTCCACCGTGTCTTCTTCTTCCCCAATGTCGGCTTTGGCTCGGAGTTGTATAAGAAAAAGCGGCCTATTGCTCATACTACAGCCATTCACGCTGTCAACTGGTGCTCAAACCAACTATTTTCAAGGGTATTGGTTTTATGTGCAAGTCTTTTTACGATTTGAATCTTTAACATGCTTTTTGATGTTTTGCGCACTGATAATTTGATGATTGGAATTATTTTTGACTGTGAGTTTCATGCTCTGGATATTTGGACGATGAGTCCCCTTGGCTGAGTTCATAGCAAAACTAAACTATTTTTTAGGTTGGAGACTACAATTTCTATCATGGTTATGAGGATGATTAACCATACCAAATTGATGGCTTCATCTAATATTCAAGGTCATGAACTTATATTCATTTTAAATTTTCATATAGTAAAATAGAAGGGTTCCATGGATGTAATTTAGTACATGCCTATGTTCAAAAAAAATTAAAGATGAACTAGTATGGATCCATCCACAGGGAAATTGCTAAAATTAAAATGTTATTTAAATGCTGTAGGATACTGTAGTATTTTTATTTTGTCACAATAGTATAACTGAAAGCAATAAGGCGTTATGATATTAAGTCTCATCAACGATTTTTGAGATCATAGGATCCTTCTCCATCAATAAAAAAACAATTTAATAAACTCAAAGTATGGTCATCAAACAGATGTCCTTTCATGCCATCAAAGTTGACTAATTATACGTATTAACATTGGGATTATGTCTAAGGACTGTTAAGAACAAAGAAATGTAAATAAATCTAGTTAGGGAATAAAATTTAAATGCGCTATTTTGTTATTATCATAAACCCAGTATGAAACTTCTAAATACTAGTAAATAAAGGGAGTTGAGTGTTTTTGTTCACATAAGAGATCCCTAAACATGTGCAAGCTCACACCATTAATATAAAATGTTCATAGTTTCTTATTTTATTGCTATGCTACCACTTAAAACTGCCTTAGATTTTTGAATTTCTGTTCTCATGGAAATAGCTGTGCGCAATGACTTGACACATTAATGAACTAGAGGCAATGTTTAATAGACTTATGAAGAAAATATTACGATAAGTTGCCATAACTGGATAAGAACAGGGCAGTGCAATAGTTGATGCACTATTGGGGAACTTGCCACAATCACTCAATAAGAATATGGAAGTAACAACAATTAGCATATTGTTGTTTTCTGCTGCTCATTTCTCCAATAAATTTTGCTATAAAGATCAAAGAAAATTGTATATTAATATCACCCTTTGAGTAAAGATAAATATGTTGAATTTATTTATGGGTTATCTGAGAGCAGTTTGAAATAATTTAAGAGAAATGCTTAGCACACTCTCTTTTAAGGAGAGTGAGCTTATACTTGCCACCTGATTGATGGAAATGGGTTGACATTTATTACATCATGCATGACTAACGATTGATGTCAACCCATTTCCAGCAATTAGATGGCAAGTATAAGCTCATTCTCCCTAAAGGAGAGTGAGTTTAGCATTTATGATAATTTAATAGGCTACGCATAAATGTGTAAAACTAAAGGTGGAACAATTGCTGATGTTTCTGTAGATGAGAAAATAATTTTTTGAATATCGGAAAAAGGATATAAAAGGAAACTGCGTAAACATGAAAAAGAAACTTCAGATGAGATGTACAAAATTACGCTATTTATATAGTCTAGGTATTAACTCTTTTTTTCATATTAATTTGCAATTAAATTGGAAGGAAATATGAGTAGGAAATATCCTTACATACGCAGTAGTCTTTTGTTTTACTTATTAATAATCAATTACTTAACGAAAACTAATTCATTAGTAGTTAAATTTGCATCTCAAGCTTGATTTATAACCTATGGTTGAGAGTATTTGGAATTTCCTATTTTGATGATAATATTAAGCGTGTCTATTTTTTTTTAGTATATAATAGTGTTTTTAGTGGCTTTATTTTGTCGAAAAATAATATTTATCTTTTTAAAAGTTTTAAGGGAACTTTTGTGTGTTAAGCTATTAAAAAAAAAAACTTCTTTTCACCTTTTATATTTTTTTATTACATCTCTTATTTGCAATTATGTTAGCAGCAATATCATCAATAATTTTTACAATTATACTCCTTTGCTCCGTTTTTTAATTCTCATAATAGATGGATGTAGTTTAAAAAGTTGTTATGAGATGGAAAATTCATTGTGATTTAAGAAGAAGGTTCCTTTCCGTAGTTTGTATTTTATGTTATAATAATGTGGCTATGTACGTTCACATATGCAGTTCATAATGTGTGGTATATTGCTTGCTTGCGTCATTTTTCCTCCTGCGTGTGGCTAAGGCAACCCCTTTTTTTATTTTTCTGGAGCCGGCTCTGCAAAGAACCTTTACATTATTTCATTGAAGGGAATCAATGGTCGGCTCAACCGACTTCCCTCATCTTGCATTGGTGACATGCATAGTCATGGCACCTGTGAAGAAAGGTCAACCGGAACTCATGAAGGTCATGCCAGCTGTCATTGTTTGGCAGCACAAGCCTTTTTGTCGGAAGGACGGATGTGGAGGTATTTTATGTTCACTACATATGCTCAATCCTAATCAGTTTACTTCACATTCAACCATATTTAAAAGCATCCATAGTTGATGCTCTATACCCATGTAATAATGTATATACATCATATAATTTTTTTATGTTTGCGATAATTAGTATATAATATGGAAATGACAGCTGTGATATTGGATCTTTGTATGCTGCGTTAGTGCCCCTTGCAAGTAGTTTATGCTACTATTATAAGCTTGGTGGTTATAACAGAAGACTTTTAAAATTTTCATGAAAACAATTATCTTTAGTGGCAACTCTTACTTAGTTTTTGAAAATATCGAGGATATCTTCTCTACCCCTACATGGTCTTGTCTGTGTAAGGTAACAATATTTTTTGGGCTATTGGCTAACAGCTTATCATGTATTGTTTAATCTACATTCCTTAGTGGTTCAGAGTTAAAGATTGTAGACCTTGACTATGCTCACATAAAACTGCTATAATCACATATATTCTATAAAGTCATTAGGGTTATTTGTGTTAACCATATATTCTTGTGCATGCCTTGCATTGTCTCAACAAAACTGCTAATATATCTCGTATTTGTATTATATTTTCTTCTTGATTAGCACCGCATGACTCGACTGTATTCCTTTAATTTACCAGAGTTAACCTACATAGTAGTGACAATATAGTCGCTGAATAAATACACTGATAACTAACTTAGTTATCTAATATACTTTTTTTGTCAGAGATATAAAAATTAATGTTAAATAATAATAATAATTCATAACTGCTTCAACTTGAATGGTTTTCTACCAAAAAATCGCACTATAAACCTCTACAAAATTTGTCTTCTACCGCTAGACTTGTAAGATTGTTTTCTACAATATCTTATAATATAAAATTATTTTCTACCATATGTTTTAATTATCTAATATAAATTCTACTATGTGTTATAATTTGATATAGATATTGTGCATCTTCTTTCATTATTTTCATAGAAAATTTTAACCATTTTAGGACAAACTTAGAAACAAATTGTAAAACTGTTTCCCCAAAGTCTAGTATTAGGACTGTTATTATATTTTACTTCAGAATGACGTGGCTTGCTGAAAGTAAAATGGTTTAAATCATATTAGGACTGCATTTCAGGAATGCTTAAAATAGTTTAAATGCTTTGGACTGCATTTCAGGAAGTCATGTCGTTCTGAATTTTTAAGCATTTAAACATATCAGGAAGTCCTGAAAAGCACTTAAACCATTTCTAAGCATTAAATCATATTAGGACTTTCTGAAAGTGAAATGGTTTAAAGCATACTAGGAATGAATTCCAGGATGGCTTAAAATGGTTTAAATCATATTAGGACTGCATTTCAGGAAGTCGCGTCATTCTGAAGTCCTAATAATTTCTAAGCTTTCTGAACGTATCATAAACCATTTAAATTGTTTTCCCAAAGCTCATTCAATTTTGCAGATGCAATTGTTTTCATATACTGATTGAATGAGAAGGAGATTATCAGCTATATTTTTTGCTGATAAGGGTGAACGAAAGGATAGACCAGTGGGTTGAAAAGGATTGGGATTCCATTATAGATGATTTACTGTTATAAGTTGTTTTTGTTTTAAAACTAAGACTTGAAATATAGGCGTACTATGGTTAAATTTCAACGTAAATTTGTAGTTTTTTGCAACCTATATATATCACTTTACCACTTTACTCTGTTGTTCTGGTGTGGTTTTTTTTTTTTTTTTTTTTAACTTAAACATTTAGATGCATTTAATCTTTTTTTATGTTTTAACATTAACTTAGTAAACATTGTATTTGGTTGATCCATAATCAAAATGATTTAATCACTAAACTACAGTATCGGTAAAGCAATGATTTCAATTTACGTATTACGTGTTAGGAACGAACATAGATGCATCTTAAGTATCAAGTAAGATGGTCTATATATATGGTGGTAAGTGTATCTAATCTTTTGGGAAAAAAAAAAACCAAAGAAGAGGATTCATGTGTAGAAGAGAAGATTGGAAGTCAACTTGCCATGTAATGTTATTTGAAGCTAAATGTTTTTATAATTTACTCCTATATGTCTTCATGTTGCATTTCTAGTTAGATGGGAGTGTGTGTTCTTTTTTTTTTTTTTAATTATTTTTCTTGCATGCCAGCTAGAGTTGCTTGATACATGAAATTGTATTACTCTAGGCTATATACTTCCATGTGTAAATGAATACTGCGCATAAGCGACTTCTTTTTTTTAACAATATTAATGTCAGCATGATAATTTTTTCAAAATGTGTTCATCCTTTTTTCGGTGTCCTCTTTTTTATTGGCTATTAAGTGTATAAAGTCCATATTTTACTTTGTGTATATATTTTCTTACATGACGTCTAATAATGGATGTGCACTTTTTTTTTTTAGTTTTCACTTTAATTTACTGAAGTGGTTTTTTTTCCGTCTCTTAAAATTATAAAGGTTGAAGTTGAAAAAGGATGGGCTAGCTCCAGATTAGTTTCACATTATTAACATTATTATTATTATTATTATTATTATTATTATTATATAGGACTAGCTTCTTAACGGTTATACAGTAGTAGCTTGGAAAAACATACATGATATAATAATGTCTTAACACTGCATAGCAACTGCCAAAAGAATACATGTTTGGTAAATTTATACTATTGTGTAAAAATTAGAAATATGATTCTTTATGATACATGTATATATGAGGCTTTGTTTCTTTTTGGTTTGGGGGCACAGTCCTACCTTTCAAACAAATGGTCAAGTTCTACATTTCAAACTCACAATATTTCCATGCTATCTACCTTGCATGTATGCGGTTGTCCCAAATTAATTTGGTGGTTACAGTATGTACAATAATTTCATCTTGATATTTAGCAGGTTACTATATAATTTCTTACTTAGTGAAGAAGCCCCTGAGATGCAACTTCTAACAATGTAACAGTTCATGTACAACGGCCACCAAGTAACACATCTAAGGTACGGTTTTCTATTCTGAGCTAAACAAGGTATATAGCATTAGTTAATAAATAACGCGTATTGTTTTATTTTCCTGAATAAGTATTTTAATATTGTGTATTAGTAACCAGATTCTGGTTCTGGCTTAGTGTATTTATCATATATATTTAAAGCAGCTAATTATTTAGATTCATTTAAACTAAAGCTAAAGTATAATAATAGGTCAGTTGAGATATGGATATTAGCTTAGATTATCTTGAACCTGAGAAAGGAAGTGAAAAGGAAAATGGTTTAGATTTGGACTGCCAAGAAATTTGTGCACACCTTATTCTTATTGTCTCACAGTGTCCTGAGAGTAATATTGTTATGGCAAGAAACTGAAATTAGTTGTGATAAAAAATGGTTGAGTTATAGCAAGCTAGCTTAGTGATTTATCATATATATTTAAAGCACCTAATTATTTAGATTCATTTAACTAAAGCTAAAGTATAATAATAGGTTAGTTGAGATAGGGATATTAGCATAGATTATCTTGAACCTGAGAAAGGAAATGAAAAGGAAAATGGTTTAGATTTGGACTGCCAAGAAATTTGTGCATACCTTATTCTTATTGTCTCACAGTGTCTTATATTGTCCTGAGAGTAATACTGTTATGGCAAGAAAGTGAAATTAGTTTTGATCCAAAATGGTTGAGTTACAGCAAGCTTTGCAAAACTATGCTAATAATGTTATATACAACTCGGATTAAAATCGAGTTAAAGCTCAATTATGCAAAACTAGTTGTAAGCTCGGTTGCAAAACTTATATTTGACTTTTGTAGATTATTTTGAAACTGGGTGGGCAACTAAATTCAAAACTGAGGCCGAGTTGTGAATTGACTTTCCAAGTTCATGGAAACTAAATTTCTAAAATGAGTTCGGAAACACAGTTTCCAAAACTCAAACTCAATTTGGAAATAGTTTCCAAACTGAGTTTTCCAAACATAGTTTATTTTAGTTTTGACTTCCCTAATTGAGTTCGGAAACTCAGTTTCCAAACCTAATTGTAAATTTCCAAGCTCGGTTTGGAAACCGAATTTCAAAACTCGGTTTTGGAACTAAGTTTCTGGACTAAATTTCCTAATGCAGGTTTCAAACTGCGTTTAGAAACACAATTTTTCAAACCTATTGACAGACGAAAAAGTAAAAAGAAGAAGAAAAATAATGTTAAACATCAAGTAAAAAAGCAAAACAAAAATCTTTATTTGTATAATCCACTTTAATCACATAAGATAGAATACTAAATTCAAATTGAATGTGTTATTACGGGTTGTTAGGATTTCAGTATACTTTAACAATATCCAATCGTGAAATCCTAGATCCAAATATGTAACCATATTGATTTAATTGAGAACAAATCAGAAAATAAATAACTTGATTAGCGGAAGCGTACCTGAATCTGTATTTAATCAGTGCAATATCTGAATCCGTAGTCGGTTGTTAAACGAGAAGATGAATTAGGTTTGGTTTTCCAAATTGACACAAACCCTAAATCTGAAATCAGCTCTCCGTAGAAGAGGTTAGAGAGTTGCTAAGGCTTGTGTAATTCGGGGACCATAACCCTTTATTTATAAAGTTGACATTTTGTAATTCGGCCCTTCAACAAATTATAAAATGCCCCGGTATCTACACATTAGGCCCATGATAACTTAAACTTTAAGCCTATTAATTCTAATCGAAAATTAGATCACTTTAATTAGGCTTTACACCAAAATAGCACAACACATTTTATTTTATATATGTGACCCAATTGTCGAAATATTCCAACAATCTCCCCCTGGGCCACATATGAAATAACCTTAAAATGTGTTTAACTTTATGAGCTCCAAAATTTGCTATTTATAACATATGGTGTATCTAAAACAATCTCGTCCATTAATTGCATTGACAAAGGATCAAAGCGGCATTCGTTACATTTATCGTAACTAAACCCATCAATGGTCACATATATCAATACAATCAAATGACATAGATCAATCATGGATGTGTAGCATGGAAATTACATGAAATGTGATCTATACATGTCTATTTCCAACTGGTCCTTCTTTAGTGAGATCAAAACGTTTAATATTTAAACAACCTGAGTGCAAAGAAAACTTCATTACTTTATTTCTGATCAGAAAAAGAACTTGATTTACATATATCTGTAACCGAAACATAGAGCAGTGAGTCATACGATAATACCAAATACAAACTCCCCCTGAACCATAATATCTTTACATAAAAGTTACACCAATTGAGCTATATGCTCATGAAAGACCTTAGGTGATAGTCTTTTGGAAGCGGATCCGCCATAATGGAGTTTGTCTAAATATGCTCTATGATTTACAATATATTTTGCACTCTTCCCTTATTGGAAAATAATATATACTTTACTGTCACAATATTACTTGGTCTTTCAATTCTTTATCAATAACTGGAGTCTTGTGACAAAATTTCATTATTATTTTCCATATTTGGATGTCTTATAATTAACCAAAGACGATATTTTCAAAGTGGTGAAAACTATAAGTGCCTAAGTGACACTTTTCCCTTATATAGTTTCACCCATAAAATATATTACCATTGCTAGAAGTGGATCTTTTATGGTAATGACATCCAAAATATCTGGATCGTACTTCTTTATGATCTCCAACCGATCCGATCTTTTATCTATGAGCATATGATCTTTTATTTTATTCAAAGATATCTCATAACCATTTTGGCTACTAAATCAGTGATCCACTTTTAATATCAGTAAGGTATCTGTCAAATAATACACGCATATCCATATGTGTATATACATTAGTATGCATTGGAATTCAAACTGCAAATGCATGAAAAATCTTTTGCATTTCTTTAGTTTCAAGGATGACAACATTTATCTGTTTTGGTAAAAGAAAATCAACTGAATCGGAGTTTACGTACCAAATCTTTTAAGCATTTATCTTCCTAATTCTTTTGTAATAATCCAAATATCACCCCATGAACAATAATAGTGTATTTGAATCCCAAATACAAAAGACTAATCCATAAATGAGTTTCTTAAGTAGTTTCACCAATGTTTCCATTTAGAAACATAACTTTAATCTCCATCAGATAATGCTCAAAAGTACAAACTGTAGTAAGCTCCAAAGTGGTCGATTCAGAATCGTTTACTAAGTCCAAAATGAAACAGTCTTAAAAGAAAAGAAAATTTCCTTTTATTCGATAAAGTGCCTTATAAAATTCAATATTACCCACTTGATCCCTTTTGGTTTTGAATAGTTATTCATAACCAATGATCTTATCACTTAAGTTAGAGGGAAATTTCAAACTTTATTATCCATATAGATTTATACTATATGTTCATTTCTTAAATCCACATTTTAAATTGATACCTTACATGGATTGATGTAAGTCCGTAGCATCATCTTTATCAATCCATTATTTATCTTTATGAAGACACAATAATCTGAAATAGCATTTCTTCCCATTTAGGTGGATTTCCTTAGTGATCTTGCATCTTTGAGGTTGTTGAGTTTGTTTTCTTAAATCAGTAACCTTAGCTTAAAGGGGAATTTTCTTTAACATCGTCTTATTATAGTTCTTAATTTACTTCCTAATGGAAGAAAACAAATCTTAAACTTTAGCCGAAGAAATAACCGTAGTTGAATCAAAGATAATGATCCTCTTTAAAGACGATGATATTACTTTATTTCTCCCCCCAAACTCAACATCCTCAAAAAAATATTGCATTTCCCGCTTTAATACTTTTTCCTTAGTGTGGGTTCATAAAAACTGTGAACCTTAAATCGCTTAGAATGTCAGTAAGATATATGTTATCTTCAGTATCTCAATCTAGAATTGCCTAGTAAGTTGAAACATATAATTATATGAATCGCCAAATCCAAAATTTGAAACTATAGTATTAACGGTATTCAACACAACTAGATATAAGCTTTAATTTAAATGTCTGCAACTTTAATTCCAGCGAAAAAAAAAATTGATTTTTTTTTTAAATTCATAAATCAACCTTATTATTTCTAAACGAACAATAATAACCAAATTTGTTCATATTAGAAATAGAAAACCATAATGTGTCCAAATGACGACATAAAAAAAAATCAAGTAAATCCAAAATAGTTTGACTTCAATCTCAATAATAACTTTAAAATATCAAGTATATTTTACTATATATGTCTGTATATCTCATTAAAGAAACAACTATAAAAATATCTGTATGTTATTTCTTTTCTTCGAGATCCTTAGCGACTTCTTAATCCTTATTCATACATTTATTTACAATGTATAGAAAATGAGTACTTTCAATCTTATAAGCTTCAATTTCTCTGCTTTATTTACCAAAACGCTAAATTAGCCCAATAAGATGACATCTTATTCTTAAAATAATATTAATCATAAAATGATCATATTAGAGATAGTACCAAAACATAACAATAACTTGAGTGTCTTTAGCTTTTGAAGTTTCCGTATAGTACTCATTTATATTTCTTTTACTTTGACTTTATGTAATCAAGCACCACAAAGAGTGCTTGATTTCCCTTACTGTTTTCACAAAAACCGTTTTCATTCTCAGTAGATAACTTATACAAAATTAGTTATCGTTACCTATAGCACATCCTTGAAAACTTCTGAAGTATTTACTTAATGATCATTTAACTCTTGCCTTTGAATTCTATCACCTTTCAATATTCTTCATAACATTATAAGAATATTTAACCGTAGTAGGGTTGGCTGTAACCCTCTTAGTTACAAGAGTTAAATCTATAAAGTCAAGAACAAATAACATGCTCTCATACAAATCCTTATATTTATCCCAAAACAAGATGGAAATATTCTTTAAATTGACAGATAATTCAGTTAAATTAGCTGAAAATGAACAAAAAATAAAATGAGGATTGACCGTATATGCTCATAGCCAAATATCAACCATAGTAAATTCAAATAATTGGTAAGTCTCTTCTCAAGATACCTAGTACACATTAATATCAAGTCTTTGGACAGTAATATTAACTGTAAGTGGTACTCTTGTTGTAATGATCAAACACTGACAATAAATTCAAGTCAAATAAAAACCTTCCTTTGGGCCGATTAATTATTCACTCGAAAAACCTTATAATTGTCACGTATTTATCATCACACATGTGTAAGTGATTCGGCCAAACGTTAGCCTTTCTTTGGCCCGACTGATATTCGCATGAATAACTACACACAAATATTAAACATTTTCATGAACCACCAAAATATAGAGGACACTTTGGTGACATATTATTTTAAAGTTAATTCACTACTAATGTAAAATATTTACAGCTGTAAAGAGACGCCAAAATTATATTTGAATTTATCCTTAATATATGTACAATATATTTTGAGTGTTATAAAGCACTCTCAATGCTTTAGGTCTATATGACATCTGAAAAACTCAAAATTATAATAATAGCATAACGAGTTTTAGTCATAGTTGTCATAATCTGTTGTTTTAGGTATGCAGTTGCATTCATGACATTTCCTTAATAAATATGATATTAGACATCATAAATAAATCACGATATCATAGATGAATGTCATGATCAATTACCACATAAAATTATGTGTAAACGACATAATAAATATCATACTGAATAACCTGAATGACTGAAGTAACCATGATGTATATCCGAAGCATAATATAACATGTGCTTTTTTTTATATACTGTCAACCGAACCAAACAAAAAAAAATACTTTTTTTTTTAAACCATAGAAGTTACTGTAGTTTGACCATATTAAAGTAACCTACTAATCATCATCCTAAAACGTAGGTGAAATGGTCAAAGATTCAAACATGATAGCTAATTAGATTAAGCAACACAAACGCAAAATTTTATATACCAATCGCAAAAGACATAAAATAAAAGCATCATGACAGGTTACCGAAGCATCATACACATGCCATGAAACATTATTTGCATATGACAAATAAATTAATGTGGCATGTCCTACATCCATACAATAAGCAATAATTGTTCCAAACAGTACACATGGTATATATAAAAAAATTTTTTTTTTGAAAGCCTGTAAGGATAGCATGAGATTCGCTCAGTAGAGCTTTCGAAACTTTATGCATAAAACGGGTTCAAGACTTGGTCAAAACAAATTATATAGTATAATATATGACATCAAAAGTAACAATAGACCGGCGGCTGCAGAATGCAACTTACAACTAGACGTAATAAACATATATTTTTAAACAAAAAACCAGAACCCATTGAATTAACATATTGACAAACTATGTTATATTAAAATTATTCATGCTGGATCCATCGAACCAATGAAAGAACGTGAAGGAGATAATAAATCTTAATCCATATAGATCTGAGACTTAACCCAAATTAAAAAAAAAACTATTAGCCGCTGTTAATAAACTCAACCTGATTGTGAAATGAAAACATAACATATAAACCGTATGAACTGAAAACACAATTCAACCTTTGTTCTGAAATGGCAAAACAACATGTATAAAAGAAAAAAAAACAAAATTTTCCGAATAGAATCAATAATGGTTGGCTCTGATACCACTTGTTAGGATTTCAGTATACTTTAACAATATCCAATCGTGAAACCCTAGATCCAAATATGTAACCATATTGATTTAATTGAGAACAAATCAGAAAATAAATAACTTGATTAGCGGAAGCGTACCTGAATCTGTATTTAATCAGTGCAATATCTGAATCCGTAGTCGGTTGTTAAACGAGAAGATGAATTAGGTTTGGTTTTCCAAATTGACACAAACCCTAAATCTGAAATCAGCTCTCCGTAGAAGAGGTTAGAGAGTTGTTAAGGCTTGTGTAATTCGGGGACCATAACCCTTTATTTATAAAGTTGACATTTTGTAATTCGGCCCTTCAACAAATTATATAATGCCCCGGTATCTGCACATTAGGCCCATGATAACTTAAACTTTAAGCCTATTAATTCTAATCGAAAATTAGATCACTTTAATTAGGCTTTACACCAAAATAGCACAACACATTTTATTTTACATATGTGACCCAATTGTCGAAATATTCCAACACGGGTTGCCAAATTTTTGTTTAGGTCGTATTGAAATAGCAATAAAGAAAGATATCTCTAATAAAATTTCTTTCCATTCTTAGAAAGCGCATAAAATGCATTCTAAACTACAGTTTCAATTTGAGTAGTTGGGATTACATCTCATTAACAGTAAAACAACACATCGCTATTTAATTAAGCACATAGTAGTTATATTTTCCCTTTTTCAATTTTTTCCCCAAGCACTATTAGCTATAAATTTCAGTAAGAAGACATGTGAACCCCTTAATTTTTTATAGGCTGCCATATCATAATCAAATCTTTTCCTATTTTTTATAACTGTGCCGTCGAATGGGTTGCTGCATAACAGTTGTAGGCAGTTTGGTCACTACTGCAATGTAGTTGAAAGTAATTTACAGGCAAATATTGAAATTGAAGTCAGATAGCAGTATAACAAAAGATGTTGAAATTGTAGTGACATGCTTGAATTAGTGCAGACTGAAGTTGAATAGAGATTGTAGTTGAATGCATCGTTAGCTGGTTTCTAATGTAATAACATTCAATAAGTATAAATTATTATTGATTTCTACTGTTTTGTTGTGATTTTCTACAAGTAATCAATTAAAGTTCTGCAGCAGGTTGGAACTTTCTGGGTGACTAGTAGTAGAATTGAAGTTAATTTGGTAGATCAATCATATGTATGTTAAGACTGAATTTAGAAGAAATACGTTGGATCTTTTTTAAAATCTTATTATGTATGTTAATGACAGTGTATAACTTTCGGTATTTTAAACTTGTTATGTTTTCCATTTTAAATTTAATATGTTCTACATGTTGTTTGTTCTAATTCTATTACTGTGTATGTAATGTAGCCAACTCTAGTACTATACACACACACACACACACACACACACACACACACATATATATATATATATATATGCATATTTGATATGAAATATAGGTGTTTTATGGATGCAACTAGTTCCTCACGGTTATAACCGTGACAAATGTGACAGTAGCCAATGGATCTTCGATAACGTAACACTTATAACCATTGGAAAAAATCTTAATACCACATTTATAATTGTTATAATTCTGAATTTCGACACATTTGAAACTATTAGAAAAATAAATATTACCATGCTTATAACCGTTAGTAGCATAAATATTATCACATTTATAACTGTTAGTACAACAAATACACTCATGCTTATAACCATGAGTATACGCTGGTATTTGTCATGGTTATAACCGTCATAGTATGCGTGACAAAAATCGCCAACGCATGTTGGCTAGACGGTAATAACCGTTAGTAATCTGGTTCGTCACGGTTATAAGCATGACGAATGGGCATTTCTGGTGTTGTGGATAGCTAAAAGAAGAACAAACAAAATTAATAGAAAGCAACCAAGACGACAACTGCAATAAATGAGAACTACAAGAGAAAATAATTACTTCCAAAATAAGTTTGGGGAATTGAAAAATAAATTCTTCTTATGTAAACCGTGTTAGGAAAAGAAAATAGGAACTTTTGTAGAATAGCAACAAAATGTTCTGGGTATGGGGAAAAAGGTGCGTAAAAGTGAGGTGGAAAAACATAGAATCTTCCATTTTCTACATTTTTCTAACGTAAGAAATCGAACTCAGAAAATTAGATTTTCCTGAAATTCATAAATTGAAAATTGTTTAGTAGGGTTTGGATGCAAAAATTGGATGAACTATGTCCTCATTCAGTACGGGTGTGGAAAATATTGGAAGAAAAAATATTTTTATTTTTAATTATTACATTCATGTAGAAATTGCTAGCATATTTAACTCGTGTGCATCATCTTTTCAAAGGACTTTTAAAAGAAAATGTAACAACCCGAATTTTTAATAACATGTTAAAACAAGAAATCAGGGCAGAATTAAATCATAAGTTAAGAATCAATGGGAACGGGTTACGTCATTGCGTTCGTCTCGAAATTCTGCTTGAAAATGAGTCTGAAATTTCGTAAATCGGAGTCCGTATGACCAAGTTATGGCCCATAGAAGATTTCAGAAAATTCAAAATTCAGCCCGAAATTCAAATTCAACCCCAAACAGATTGGGCGGGGAAATTTCCCGCACAGCCCCAGGTCGACTGGGGAGTCGACCTGCCCTAGCCTAGGTCGACTGCCCAGTCGACTTGGGTGTCGACCTGGGGGTCGACTTCCTTGGTCGGCCATGTTTGCCTGGTGCACCTGTTTGCTCCTTTGGGTCTATTCAGTTGGCCTATGACGGGATTTGATGGTTCAGATCTAAACTAGGGTTAATCCTATGGCCTAAACTTGTCTCTACACCTATAAAAACACCTTAAGACCTAGCCTAAACCACCACAAATCATCCTAATAACTAAGTGCTGCTAAAATGCTCCTAAATCATTGCCTCCGTCTTCATCATTGAGAGCTTGAGAGTTCTAAACTAAAGCTAAGGCAAAGGAGCAATCTTTCTCCATCAAATCAAAGGAGCTACTTATATTCTCAAGGCTTCTAGTTTTGCTACATCATTCCTAGAGCTTCTACAACGTCTCTGTCTTGTTATATTTTGTTCTAGTTCTCATAGCAACGATTTGTAAGTCCCACTCTACTCTTAGATTTAAACTATGAAATTAATATGAACATGTAGCAAGTTGAAATGGGATTCTTGTGTAATACTTGTCTTTGGTCTATCATTGTATGCATAGATCCATTCATGACTCTTTTGATCTATGATTGTGGGACTATCATGAACCTAGTACCATTCACCTTGATTTTTGGGTAGAAAGCTATGAGCTTTATTTGGGGGTTATGCATAATGCAACATAGAACCCCTCATAACCTTGATGTTAACTTGCCTATGATGTTGAACTACATGCTAGTCATAAGTTTATCACTCTATGTCAACTATTACTATGTTATCACCCTATTTGCTAAGTTTGATGTCATATATGTTTTGAGGCCAATAATCCTATATGCTAGTTGTGATGAACACCTTTGCCTCAAATATCATCATGTTTAACTTATGACCAACTTTACCACCTTATGCCCATCTTTGTCATATTGTTATGTTCCCCTTCTTGATCTATTTGTATTGATGCGAATTTACGTGCGATGGGAATACGTTATGGGTAGTTAGGCAAACTTGAAATGACATGAAAAAACATGACTTGAAAATATGACATGAAAATTGATTATGCTTGAAAACTTGAATGTGGTCATGACATGTAGAAAACAAGTGGCCAACTCGAGGTTGGGTTGAGTTTGTAGCGTAAATCTGCCCGGAACCGCCCGGCAAATCCAGTGGCTACAAACAATAGGACCCAATATGAGTAGTTGGTCATATCGCGCTTGAAACCCGAGGTTAGACTAGGTTGTGGTGTATAGTTGCATGACCCGCCCGGCACATCCAGTAACCACAAAAAAGTCTAATGTGAGAGGTTGGGCGCATTAAATTAATTAATTCCACATGTTAGGGTTAAGTCATGAACCACTTGGATACACTTAACTAACTTGATACATGATTGGATAGGGTTAACCACACTTAACCCGTTAGAAACCCTAGTTACGTGGTCCTTTTCAGCAGTAACCCTCTTGGATGTATCACGATACCCTAGGGACTAGGCTAGGGTGGGGCACGATTACTGGGCTGATTGTAAGCCACCAGAAAGACGGCTGAGTAGGTGCGCCAGTGTAGGTTCAGGTGGGCTATGGTCGTGCACATAGTCTGGAGTTGAAAAAAACAGACATGGGCACCAGTAGGTTTAGACTATGCGTGCTTGATTTGTGTCAGTGGTTGGCACCCTAGGGCTTGATACACCCTAGGGTGGACCTAGCACAGTTGACTACATTCCGTGATTGGGTCGTATGACACCGACACTCGACGAGTTAGGCTTATAGGGAGCCGATCGACTAGATCATATAGTTGGACCTTGACTTGGGTCATCTCATGATATTGGGCCAAGGGATCATTTCTTGTTTATACTTGACATGGGTTAGAATACTAGTACTATTGGTGCAAAACTAAACCTTGTATATGCGATGCCACACTTGATCTACCTTGTTATCTATTTATCATGCCAGTTAGTTACCATCTTTATGTTTCATCTCAGTTTCTCATGTTTAGTTAACTTCATTAGTTTTTATACTAATAGTAGGTAAGACTTACCAGTCTTTATGACTGACCCTTTTTCTTTCGCCTCTTTTCTTCCGTTCCCCACCCCCCTCCTCCCCCCCAGGTTCTCAGGGAGGGAACACTAGTGCTTACCTTGGACATTTGGCTTGCTTTCATGACAGCTCATGTACGGTTTGGACTTGAGCTTGCTATGGCTTCACCACATCTATTTTGGGGATAGTTTACTTTATGTTATTTTCAGTTTATGTTTCTAGACTTGTGGTAGTTGGAAAATAATGACGAAGTATTTTGATGTAAGTTGACTTTGGTTTGGAAATGGTTAACTATGGTTTTTAAATTTCTACCACTGCTTTACTTATTTATTTATCTATGTTCTGTCTTGTGATATCTCTATGCATGTTTACCTAGACAACACCCCTCCAAAGCTAGCGCAATCACTCGTGAGTGGCCCTGGCGGAGGTGGGGTGTTACATTTGGTATCAGAGCATGAGGTTTATTAGACCGGACAAAAGTTTTAAAAACCCTTTTGAAAAACTATTTTCAAAGCCAATTAAGTATTTTTCCAAGGAAAGTCTAGTTTATTTTAAAAAGGCTATTCCCCAAAAGCCATTAGCACTATCCTTCGTTTCCTCGTTCTAAATCTATTTTTGACTTCGTTTCAATATGGCCGATAACTTTATCATCCCGGAGGGAATACCGGTACCTATTTGGTATAGGAGGTACATGGAGGCTAGGGCAAATGGAGCCGGCCCAGCAAACACTCCCACTCCTCCTCCCGTACCTGAGGTTCCTCCTCCTCCTCAGCGTCCACAAGCAGATTTCGCGAAGATTTGCAAAGACTTTAAGGCGATGGGTGGCAAGAAATTTGTTGGGACAGAGACTTATGTTGAGGAAAGAAACTGGTTAAGGGAAACTGAAGACCTTTTTGCTAGGAAAGTTCTGTTGGCAGTATGGCTATTGAAAGAGGAAGCTGCTTATTGGTGGGAAGTCACCAACGCTACTAGGCCTATAGAGACTTGGGCCGACTTTAGGATGAGGTTTGGGCTTAAGTTTCTATCATCTGCTGAAGAGAATCTGCAAATGGAGAAGTTTATATCTTTGAAGCAAGGGGACATGACTGTGAGGGAGTATGTGAATAAGTTTAACCAGCTTGCTCAATTCGGTTTAGACATGGTTAACACACCTCAGAAGAAGGCTCTACGCTTTGCTCGAGGATTGAATGAGCCATTGCAAGGTTTGGCCATGTCTTATATACCCATGGGGGCCACTTTTGAGAGCTTAGTGGATATGGCCTTGCTTCAAGGAGATGATAAGAATGGCAAGAAAGAAGTTAAGCTTAATGAGACTCAAACCAAGAAGGTGGACTCCAAGTGGGGAGGCAACCAGAACAACCAGAACAACAAGAACAACAAGGGTAACAAGGCCAACAACAATAAGGCAAGGGAGACAAGGAAGTGCAACTTCTGTGGGATCACTGGACACATAATCAAAGATTGTAGGAAGAAGAAGAGGAAGTTGGGAGAATGCTTTCATTGCGGAGAGTCTGGACACTACGGTAAGGATTGCCCAAAGAAGCAAGGACAGGGGCAAGGACAGACTCAGCGAGCAGGACTTTCTGGAGGGCAGATGCATGCTCTCAACACTACTCTAGCTCCGGACCGAGGTAGTATTTCTATAGAAAGCCTTGTTTACATTTCTGGTTTTCTTGTTCGAACTTTATTTGATTTTGGCACATCGCATACCTTTATTTCTTCTGACATTGTTGAAAGTTTGCACCTAAGTACTAGTCTAGTTGAGGATCCCGTTAGTGTTTCAAATCCAATTGGGGGTTCCGCCCATCTATCTATGATTTGTATGGATTTGAGGATTTCTATATTGACCGTAGAATTCACATGTAATGCTTATGTTCTCGGGTTCATGGGATACAGGTTGATTTTGGGCATGGATTGGTTGTCCAGTTATGGAGCCATTCTCGATTGTGAGCATAGGGTAGTGAGGCTTATGACTCGCCTTGGCAATACCCTAGAGATTTCTTGTAACCCTATGGATCCCGTCATGTTATGTTATCTTGAATCCCTCGACTCGTCTATTGACAATCTTCAATCTGTGAGGGTGGTCCGAGAATATCCTGATGTTTTTGATGAGGTGAAGGGGTTACCCCCTAAACGCGAGATAGACTTCCGTATTTATCTTGTTGATAATGCCAAGCTAGTTTCATTGCCTGTTAGGCACATGGCTCCGCGAGAAAGAAGAGAGCTTAGCAAGAAAGTCAAGGAGTTGCTTGAGAAAAATTTCATTAGGCGAAGCATTTCTGAATGGGGTGCTCCTGTGGTATTCGCTACTAAGGCGGATAGTTCGCTTCGTCTATGTGTTGATTATCGTGAGTTAAACAAGCTGACAAAGAAGAATAGGCACCCGTTACCAAGGATTGATGGTCTCTTTGACCAGCTTGTAGGTGCTTCTGTTTTCTCTCAACTCGATCTAGCCACCGGATTCCATCAGCTTAAAGTGGCTGAGGATAGTATTGACAAGACTGCGTTTAGGACTCCAAATGTATTCTTTGAATGGCTCGTCATGCCGTTCGGTTTGACTAATGCACCCGCATACTTCGTTGATTTGATGAGTAGGGTGTTTAGGGAGTTCCTTAACAAATTTGTGGTTGTCTTCGTGGATGATATTCTGATCTTCTCTAAGGACGAGGAAGAGCATGCTACACATCTCAAGGAGGTTATGGATACGCTTAGAGCTCATCAGTTAAAAGCTAAGTTCTCCAAATGCCATTTTTGGAGAAGAGAAGTTCGGTTCCTTGGGCATATAGTTTCTAAGCAAGGCATAGCTGTGGATCCCGCTAAAGTAGTGGCGGTACAAGACTGGAAAGTTCCGAAGAATGCAACTGAAGTGAGAAGCTTTCTCGGTCTGGCAGGATTTTATAGGAAGTTCATTAAGGGCTTCGCTAAGATTTCAGCCCCTCTTACTAAGTTAACGAAGAAGAACTTAGTCTTTGCATGGGACATAGAGTGTGAGCTTGCTTTTCAAAGGCTCAAGAAAGCCCTCACCATAGCTCCAGTTCTAGCATTACCCGATGGAGGGAAGTTGTTTACCGTGTACACCGATGCATGTGGCACGGGATTAGGCGATGTCCTGATGCAAGAAGGGAGAGTGATATGCTTTAGGGGTAGGCAACTCAAAGTTCATGAGAAGAACTATCCCACTCATGATTTGGAGTTGGCGGCGATCGTTTTTGCACTCAAATCTTGGCGCCATTATCTTTTAGGTGAAAGGTTTGAGTTATATACTGATCACAAGTCGCTCAAGTACCTCTTCTCGTAGAAAGATTTGAACCTAAGGCAGTAGAGGTGGATGGAATTCTTGGCATCATATGACTTCAATATAGCTTATACCCCTGGCAAGGGTAATTTTGTGGCGGATGCGCTAAGTAGAAGAAGGTTGACTTTGAGTCCCTTGTTTGTTGAGATGAAGAGCCTAGAGTTCTTGGCAACCTTTGATTTTGTACCTGCTGTTGAGTCGATGACTGGTTCGTTAGCATTCGTTGAGCTTAGACCTACACTTCTTGATCAAGTTGGGGCTTCACAGAGGGAAGATCCGCAGATAGTCGAGATCATGGATAAGTTGATTCGTGGTGAGACGTCAAGTCACCTTGCTAGATATACTATCGATGACAAGGGGCGGCTAAGGCGGGATGGAAGACTATGTGTCCCACAAGTGGGAGACTTAGTAAATAAAGTTCTTGAGGAGGCGCATCGCTCGAGGATGACCATACATCCCGGAGGGGATAAGATGTACCGGGATATGAAGCGCATTTTCTTTTGGGATGGGATGAAAAAGGATGTTGCAGAGTTTGTTTCTAGATGCATTGTTTGCCAACAAGTAAAGGCCGAGTCGAAGAAGCCCGGTGGGCTACTTCATCCATTGGAGGTCCCGCAATGGAAGTGGGAAAGTATCTTTATGGATTTTGTGGATGGATTGCTGAGATCAAGGAAGGGGAATACTAGCATATGGGTCATAGTGGATAGACTCACGAAGAGCGCTCATTTCATTCCAGTGAAGAGCAAGAGGACCGCATCATGGCTAGCATCTGTTTATCTTCGAGAGATAGTGCGATTGCATGGAGTTCCTTCTAGCATAGTGAGCGATCGTGACCCAATCTTCACTAGCCAATTTTGGAATAGTTTGCAAGAAGCGATGGGTACGCGATTGAATCTAAGTACAGCCTATCACCCACAGACGGATGGTCAGATCGAAAGGGTGAATAGGGTACTAGAAGATCTGTTGAGGCTATGCATTCTTGACTTTGGTGGCACTTGGGAAGACCACCTTCCTCTCGTAGAGTTTACTTATAATAACAGCTACCAAGAAAGCATAGGGATGGCACCATTCGAAGCTTTGTATGGGAGGTCGTGCAAGTCACCAACATGTTGGTGGGAGACGACGGATAAGCTTATACTTGGGCCCGTAATGATAAGGGACACATCCGAGAAAGTTGAGTTGATTCGAAGGTGGATGAAAACGGCCCAAGACAGACAGAAATCCTATGCAGACAAGCGAAGGACAGACTTAGAGTTTGAAGTTGGAGATATGGTCTTTGTGAAGGTTTCTCCCTTGCGAAATGTGGTTCGTTTTGGAGCAGTTGGAAAGCTAGCACCAAGGTTCGTAGGACCCTTCCCTATCATCGAGAAGATTGGGCAAATGGCTTATAGGGTGGAACTGCCCGAGAAGCTGGTTGGAGTGCACAATGTCTTTCATGTCTCGCATCTCCGAAAATGCCTACATGAATCAGCCGAAGTAGTTGAGCCTAGCATTCTTGAAGACGTGGAGGTAGAGAAAGAGGCAACCCTGAGGCGAGCTCCGATTCGTATCTTGGGAACGGAGATCAAGGAGCTGAGGAATCGAGAAGTCAAGTTAGTAAAGGTTCAGTGGAGTGAAGCCGATGAAGATGAAACTTGGGAAACCGAGGAGAAGATGCGTGGGCTTTACCCATTTCTTTTTGAGGGTACATTCTCAATCTCTTTTCCTAGTTAGCATATCTTTCTTTTGCTATCCATGTTTATCTTGTTATTTCGTTAATCTTGTCATGAGAACCTTAGGTATAAACCCTTTGGATGAAACATGTATTTGAAACATGTTATGCTTGATGGTTGCAAGTGTTTGCAAGTGGTTACTCGTGGATGCATGATACACGTTAGGCACTAAGATCGGCTTACACACTTTCATATTGCATATGCATGAGTGTTTATGCTTATTCATGGATGAAACTTGCTATGCTATCACGTGGATGTTGCATATGAATGAATGTTATGTGCAGTCATGTAGAGATTATAAATTACGTTAGGAATTTGCATATATTTGGACTCATTTCACTAACATATTCTGCATTAAGGAGGTGTTTACTGAATCAGTAACCGCCTGATTTTCGCATTAGATAAGTGCATATACACACACTTTTGCATATGTTCATACAACATTAGAAATCTTTTAAGGACAATGATTACTTGTGGATGATGTTTTGAGTAGATGGATGATGGATGGTAGGATACGTTCTTCCTAATTTGGAGATTTCGGGGACGAAATCCATTAAGGTGGGGAGAATGTAACAACCCGAATTTTTAATAACATGTTAAAACAACAAATCAGGGCAGAATTAAATCATAAGTTAAGAATCAATGGGAAAGGGTTAAGCCATTGCGTTCGTCTCAAAATTCTGCATGAAAACGAGTCCGAAATTTCGTAAATTGGAGTCTGTATGACCAAGTTATGGCCCATAGAAGATTTCAGAAAATTCAAAATTCAGCCGAAAATTCAAATTCAGCCCCAAACAGATTGGGCGGGAAAATTTCCCGCCCAGCCCCAGGTCGACTGGGAAGTCAACCTGCCCCAGCCCAGGTCGACTGCCCAGTCGACTTGGGTGTCGACTTCCCTGGTCGGCCATGTTTGCCTGGTACACCTGTTTGCTCCTTTGGGTCTGTTCAGTTGGCCTGTGACGGGATTTGATGGTTCAGATCTAAACTAGGGTTAATCCTATGGCCTAAACTTATCTCTACACCTATATAAACACCCTAAGACCTAGCCTAAACTACCACAAATCATCCTAAAAACTAAGTGCTGCCAAAATGCTCCTAAATCATGGCCTCCATCTTCATCATTGAGAGCTTGAGAGTTCTAAACTAAAGCTAAGGCAAAGGAGAAATCTTTCTCCATCAAATCAAAGGAGCTACTTATATTCTCAAGGCTTCTAGTGTTGCTACATCATTCCTAGAGCTTCTACAACGTCTCTATCTTGTTCTATTTTGTTCTAGTTCTCATAGCCACGATTTGTAAGCCCCACTCTACTCTTAGATTTAAACTATGAAATTAATATGAACATGTAGCAAGTTGAAATGGGATTCTTGTGTAATACTTATCTTTGGTCTATCATTGTATGCATAGATCCATTCATGACTCTTTTGATCTATGATTGTGGGACTATCATGAACCTAGTACCATTCACCTTGATTTTTGGGTAGAAAGCTATGAGCTTTATTTGGGGGTTATGCATAATGCAACATAGAACCCCTCATAACCTTGATGTTAACTTGCCTATGATGTTGAACTACATGCTAGTCACAAGTTTATCACTCTATGTCAACTATTACCATGTTATCACCCTATTTGCTAAGTTTGATGTCATACATGTTTTGAGGCCAATAATCCTATATGCTAGTTGTGATGAACACCTTAGCCTCAAATATCATCATGTTTAACTTATGACCAACTTTACCACCTTATGCCCATCTTTGTCATATTGTTATGTTCCCCTTCTTGATCTATTTGTATTGATGCGAGTTTACGTGCGATGGGAATACGTTATGGGCAGTTAGGCGAACTTGAAATGACATGAAAAAACATGACTTGAAAATATGACATGAAAATTGATTATGCTTGAAAACTTGAATGTGGTCATGACATGTAGAAAACAATAAAGTGGCCAACTCGAGGTTGGGTTGAGTTTGTAGCGTAAATCTTCCCGGAACCGCCCGGCAAATCCAGTGGCTACAAACAATAGGACCCAATGTGAGTAGTTGGTCATATCACGCTTGAAACCCGAGATTAGACTAGGCTGTGGTGTAAAGCTGCCCGGACCCGCCCGACACATCCAGTAACCACAACAAAGTCTAATGTGAGAGGTTGGGCGCATTAAATTAATTAATGCCACATGTTAGGGTTAAGTCATGAACCACTTGGATACACTTAACCAACTTGATACATGATTGGATAGGGTTAACCACACTTAACCCATTAGAAACCCTAGTTACGTGGTCCTTTTCAGCAGTAACCCTCTTGGATGTATCACGATACCCTAGGGACTAGGCTAGGGTGGGGCACGATTACTGGGCTGATTGTAAGCGACCAGAAAGACGGCTGAGTAGGTGCGCCAGTGTAGGTTCAGGCGGGCTATGGTCGTGCACATAGTCCGGAGTTGAAAAAAACAGACATGGGCACCAGTAGGTTTAGACTGTGCATGCTTGATTTGTGTCAGTGGTTGGCACCCTAGGGCTTGATACACCCTAGGGTGGATCTAGCACAGTTGACTACATTCCGTGATTGGGCCATATGACACCGACACTCGACGAGTTAGGCTTATAGGGAGCCGATCGACTAGATCGTATAGTTGGACCTTTACTTGGGTCATCTCATGATATTGGGCCAAGGGATCATTTCTTGTTTATACTTGATATGGGTTAGAATACTAGTACTATTGGTGCAAAACTAAACCTTGTATATGCGATGCAACACTTGATCTACCTTGTTATCTATTTATCATGCCAGTTAGTTACCATTTTTATGTTTCATCTCAATTTCTCATGTTTAGTTAACTTCATTAGTTTTTATACTAATAGTAGGTAGGACTTACCAGTCTTTATGACTGACCCTTTTTCTTTCGCCTCTTTTCTTCCGTCCCCCCCCCCCTAGGTTTTCAGGGAGGGAACACTAGTGCTTAGCTTGGACATTTGGCTTGCTTTCTTGACAGCTCATGTACGGTTTGGACTTGAGCTTGCTATGGCTTCACCACATCTATTTTGGGGATAGTTTACTTTATGTTATTTTCAGTTTATGTTTCTAGACTTGTGGTAGTTGGAAAATAATGACGAAGTATTTTGATGTAAGTTGACTTTGGTTTGGAAATGGTTAACTATGGTTTTTAAATTTCTACCGCTGCTTTACTTATTTATTTATCTATGTTCTGTCTTGTGATATCTCTGTGCATGTTTACCTAGACAACACCCCTCCAAAGCTAGCGCAATCACTCGTGAGTGGCCCGGGCGGAGGTGGGGTGTTAGAGAAAAGAACGTTCATATAGGAGGTATCGCTTAGGCATTCATTGAATTCATGAATTTTTATGATTTACTGAACTTTGTACAATTACATAGATAGCTAAAAAATTAGATGTACACGTGATGGTTGTAAATTATGCGATAAGTAACATAATTTTACCCTTACCAAATTTCAAGGATGGAATTTCTTAAAGGAAGGGTGAATGTAACACGCCATATTTTAAATTAAATAATAAAATAAAATTCATAAAACTTTTTGAATTTGGTTACAGAAATAATATCATTGTGCCATTGGTGATTTACTGATCAATTTAGACCTATAGTTTGTAGAAGACAGACTTAAAACGAAGAAAAATCATCAAATGAAATTTCGGAAAAAACACAAAAAATATAAGAAATAAAACATGTGGCTACTGTCACTCCAACCCATGACCTCAGGTTTGGGAAGCACACATTTTACCACTACACTAATAACATTTTTGAAATAACTATATTAAGTGTGTCTACTTATACCATGCCTGTGTCAACATACCCATGAACGTGGGCATTAGTTAGTTCAGGTACAAGGTAGTGACGCTGTTTTGTTAGTGTGGCTTGATTCTATTGGCCTAATCTCAAACCTAGGCTAATGTAGCAAATTCAATTGGTTGAAGACGTGGTTGGCCTAGATATAATTTAGGAATCCAACGATTTGAGATCCAAATGCTAATCTATAAATAGAACCTTAGGCCTAGCTTATTCTTCACGACACAATCTTTTCCCTCTTTGGTTCATTCTCTAATTTTAGAGAAGGACCGGATAATCTTTTATTTTGGACATAGGCCGACCTAAAATTTTAAATTTTAGAGAAGAGGTTTAAAATAATAAATATTTGTATAATCCTACTTTGGCGGCAGGATTCTCGGTAGCCAAGGATTAAAGCTTAGGATGTCAGATGAGTGGATTTAAATTATTCTTTTTAGTAATGGTACTACTATCGTTTAATCCCTATTAATTTAGTTTAACTTATAACTAGTTTAATTTAGAATTATTGGCAGTAGGTTATTTTCCCATTAAACTTAGACATAGTTTAATTAGGTTTATTTGCAATAGTTTAAGTTTTACTGTAAATTAATATGACATTTATAGTTAGGATTATTTACTGTAAATTTGAAATTAGATTGTAAATTTGATAGAATTGTATATATACAAAGAAATTAATTGTTTAGAATTAATTTTAGGCAAATATAGGACATAAGAATTAAATAAAGGAATATGATGATAACGGAATTCGAACCCCCGACACTACAACAGATTTAGCTTTGGATAACACGTGAAAAACGCTATAATAACTTTACATAGCATTAGTGATGACACTATATATCAACATGTTATAATAGCCCTGATATATGTCATAACTCTAAGTTAAACGCTATTGTATCAAACATTTTATAGCACATACTCATCAATATGAAAAGTATTTCATAGCGTTTCACGCCTGTTGTTTTATTTGTCTTACGAAAATTCCATTTTATTTTTGATAGCGTTAGGAATGTTTTCATAGCAAGTACTCAATGATATAAAATAGTTTTCCATAGCGGTTTAATTTTTCATAAGCCTTCCCTTCTACTATTATATTTTTTTCTATAGCGTTATTCCTTTGATATGATTTTTTATAGTGATTCGCCTTCTGTTTCCATAGAGCTCATTTACCGCTATTAATATGTTTAATTTATGGCAATTTTTTTTCTTTTTTTTTTCTGTGGTGCTCTTTCTTAGGTGCACTATTCTCTTTGAATCATGCACATTAAAGGAAATTAAACAATACAAAACTATATATTCAACAGCAAAAAAAAAAAATTCAATACCAATGGCATATTCGATCTCAACAGACAAAATAAAAATAGTCATATAATATATGATATAGCCAAGTAAATAAGTCTACACATAGTTGATGGCTGAATAATCTAAACATGCTTCCCAAACAAAATTACATCAAAAATCCCTTAGTCTTCGACCTGTAAGCTTGTGCATATTATATATTTCAAAACCTGCAATTCACACTAATTCAAGTTAGCAAGGTGTAAGTTTTTTGAGGTGCCATTAAAAGGTGTATTGCCTATGAAACTTTGAGTTTTGCTGCATTCAAATTTTAGGGTCCGATTTACCAATAATTAAAAGATCATTGTAGAAAATGCACACCAGCACTAAATTTTTTTCTGCAATTGATCACATGGAATAAAAATGCGTAATTGATTATAAAAAAATAAATGATAGCTAAGGATAAAGTTTTTTTCGCAAATATTTTTGTATGCTCACGGCAGCATTGTGAAAAATGAAAAGATAGCCACTGATCAAATATCCAGCTTTAAAATACTTTTAACAATGCTCCAAAAGTAAACTTAGTACTTCGCTAGCTAAAATGTGTAATTAATACTTCATAATATTCCCGTATGTAAAATCTGAAGAATCTAAATTGTATTGCAGGCAAACTGAAGTGCGCTGAGGTATTGAAACCTGATTCTCTGATAAACCGCGAGATGAAATTCTCACCTAGTACAACCAAACTTTTGGCTCAAAATTGATATTACCAACTGAGAAGAAAATTATACAACATTTCTGCCATTTTACCAAACACCCTTACCTTAGTTCGATTCACGCTCAAGAACAGGTCAATACAAGGAAAGTTATGCAGAGCGTCCCTGAGAAATGAACCTGTAAGTAATCTCATCAAAAATAAATTCATATGCCTGAGAACCATTTGATCTTAATTACAAACATGCACTTGGTAGTATTTTTTTCGTATAAAGTAATATGTCAAGCTAACACCTTAAAATGTTCTCAATCGTACTGAATTCATGACAAACTATCCACCAGTAAGTACATTGGATGTTCACATGAAAAACCAATTCATGTTTTCTCCAGAAGCAAAAATGAATGTACCAAGCGCCTAAAACTATATAGAAACCTGTAAACAAAGCAAAACATAATATTACATGAATATTACAATAATCAGTTAACATTAAACTATTACTTGTGACCAACTTCGCATGCTCACAACAATATATCAGATCCTATACAAATTGTAGCAACTGCAGTCAACCTCAAAAAACAAAATTCATTAGCAACAGTATACCGCATCTCAATGGAGAAAAAGATCATGGTAGGAAAAAACAAAGGCATTTTTATATTGTGATCCCACTGTCAACACCAAGAACCTAAAACATTTTAAACAATTCATTTTTTAGGAAATAAATAAATAATACATTTAGTTACTTATATAAGAACAGTACAAGAAATGGAATATTTACTAAGAACAGATAACTCAAATAAATTTTGTTTTTCTCTTTTGAAAAGATGGTACATCTATACTTATATGAGAATACTGCAAGTTATAAATAAATCGATGATCAAGCGATATGATATCGCTTAAATTTGAATTTGCTTCCTAGTTTTGATAAAATAGAGTGTTTCATTTTTTGCATCTTTTTCAGGACAAAAAGATTTTTATGCACTAACCATAAAAACTCCTATCTGGCAAACCTCAGTTGACATGGAAAATTTTAGAATATATATTACTTGGAATAGGCCTTTGTTGTTTTTTTATAAAAGGAAAACATGATTTGCATATCAGTATTTCATCTTGTCTGTACCTATACATTAATTGCCATGATTCTGTTATGCCTTCTTTTGTTAAAATCTTTTCTACAACATAACATACATAAATTTTCACCATCAGATGGAACCTTCTCTTTGTATCTATACAGACAACGAACATGCTGGCTGGAAATTATTAGCATAAACTTTGGTGGAAATGTATTTTAATGCTAACGAGGATGGAGTGGATAGGTATAAACTTGCACATTAATATTGCAAGTTTGGACATGGATGCTTCTCCTTACACATTTCTTGCTAATGCAAATAATGGAAATTAAGAGCTTATTTACTAATGTTGCTTCAACCCCACATATTAGCTTCATTTGCAAACCCGAGAATTTTTTTAAACTGCATATGCCTAGTAACTTTGAAATCAGACAAAATAAAAGTTTGATATTCTTACCTAATATATACCCAACTACCATATTCATTCCAACACAGTAATTAAAAAACCTTTAAATTAACCATGTTAATAACATATTTCATAATTTAAGACATGTATCAGAGATGCAAAACATACACAAAAACACAGTATGTAGTCCAAATATTTTGTTAATAAATATTCCACAATATGGATATTATTTTCTTGTATTGTAGGTTATGAAGTCATTTGTTTAGACAGTTCAACAATAAAAATATGGCATCCTTTTATGCACAGGCTCTGAATTCTAAAATATCCCTAATAGTCAAAATGCAACGTATCAGATTAAGATATACTAGAAGTAGGTTAGTAGAAAATATGGACAATGCATGAGAAATATCTAATCACTTAAATATGCATTCGTGCGAAACAGGAAACGGTACACACACACATACACACACACACACACATATAGCCCGTACATAGATTAATTATCTAAATAAATTATGATTAATTTTGATATGTCATGGTCATATTATCTAAACGAAAAATTGCAGATTTATCGCAAACTGAAAGCTTTGAGATAAATTAAGTAGAATGACAAATGCACATGAAGAGAATGAAGTTTCACCCTTCGATAATCTTGATTTCAAATGGATCTAGGTTGCATAAAATGTGACATACTTGATGAAAATGATTTGATCTCGGCCTTATTTTTTGGAAAAGGAGTTTATCGATACTTGACCAAAACGGGCAGAACAGCTGTGCGTGATTTATGAGCGGAACAGCTGCGGTAAGCAAAGACGTGGGACATAGCGGTCTGAATTTGATTTAGTATGGCTACAACAATCACTTTGGTTTCAGATATTCAATTTTAAGTGAATGAAAACAACAACTAGCATGATAGAAAGCCAAAAATGGTTATAATATGCTAATCACAAGAATATGTCGATTCTGAGGATGCTTTATATTTTACTTCTAATTTCTGACAATTCGAACTTCCGTATTTAAATATTGTAGTAAATAATATTTATGCATTGACTATAGTTAAAACATTGGCATAGAATATAGAATAAATAGCAAAAATTACCACTCTGACATTAGCTTATGTACTGAAGACCAAAGTCAATAGGGTTAGCACCAGCGGAAACAACAAATGTGGACAACCGATTTGGCAACTGTCATTAGTAATAACAAGTTAATTGATATGTTTATGGAAAAATAAACGAAATATATAATATCTTGTAACCTTACCCAGGAAAGAATAGCATCACCCCATCAAATTTAACTATTTTTGTCTTACCCCTTCGGACAAAACAATAGCAACACAACACAACATGAACATTCCAACTCCAGCACCTGTGTTGCATCCATTTTAGTGTCCATTGAAGCTTTTCTATCAATAGCATTTTATAAGTTCAGATCACATGATATCAGTGGAAGTTATAAAGATATTTAAACAAATTTTATTTATCCTTTTATGGTAGCAAGTGCTTCCTAGTATTAGATTATTAATCTATAAAGCATCAAGTATGTATTCCATATGCTTTTAAGCAAGCGATGTTAATGTGTGATATTGATCTAAAGAAAATTCTATTTGCTTAAATTTGATTTGCATAATCATGATCCAAGTGCATGTCTGCATTCAAAGATCACGCACCACACTATAATTGATAATATACACATAAATGCTTCATCATTTGATAAAATGTGCTAAGTGATGACAAGCATCAACTTCTCATTTTCTAAAACGGTTATGCATAATGGGTATAGTTAATATCCGGATTTAAAGAGGTCTAAATATGTAAAATAGCAATCTTTGACATGTGCCATTAAAACACATATTAGCACTTCTATGTATTCAATAATTACGAAATAAAAATGATTTCAATTATGTATATATTTGCAAGAAAAAATGGAAAAGAGAGAACCAACGTTTAGTATTTGGATTGAGTGGAATCTTCAACTACCGAAATTTTAGGAGTATATTCGCTGTTTTCAACTGTCGCAGAAGGAGGAAGCTTGCCAACAGCAATCTCATGGACTATAGTAGACAATGGAAATAGTTGTTTCCACCCTCTATGGCCAACCTGCACTATGTTATATTACCAAAGATATATAGTATAACTATGTACCTAAGTACCTAATTTCCAAAAAATAAAATAAAGTTGTAATGTGATGGCTTGTTCCTGTACTGATTCAAAGTTGAATGCCCTGCATTTAAGTTCTTACTACGAATTCTTTTGACATGTACCTGTAATTTTTGACTTTGCAATAACTCAGCGTCTAACTCATCAAAAGAACTGCCATCTAAAATACAGGCAATTGTACTTTAGAAAACACAATACTTTACAAATTAGGAGCTTATTCTATACATACATTACACCAAAAGCCCCGACTACTTTTCTGTTTCTTCCTCCAACTGCAAATAAATTAACAGTACTGCACTACCAGATATTGAATTTTATAGCACATTAAAACCAAAAAGGTTTATAAATTTTTCATACAGCATGTTGTGATCAGATTTGCAACTCCACAGCTCACAAAGAATGTTCTATCTTTAACTGAAGGAAACAGAAGATTTAGACAATGCACGCATTTCTCTCAAGCCAACTCTTAATTGCTACCTGACAAATATTTTTACGGTATATCAGATCAAATGGCCTTTAAGTTTTATAAAACTTAGTTAATTTTTTGAATTTTTTTTATAGAACTTGATTAATTTAAGTTAATTCTTATAAACTTTGTTGATTTTTATAAACTTATCAGATTTTATGAATTTTCGACAATACCACCTTTGCACCGTTAGTGCTTTTCCGCACACCCCTATTCAATGTACATTTACACGATCAAACAAGAATAGATTAATGCATATATAACAAAATATACTTTGTAATGGCGTATGCAATTAAATGCATAAAAATACCTTTTATTAATAATTTTAGCTAGCAATCTTCCATACAGCAAAGCATGTTCTGTGTACCTATATAGAAAGGTAAAAAAGAATAATTAGGATGCAAAATGATGGCACATTTTATATGAAATTGCTACATGTTTGGCATAAGTATATTTTTTAGTGAATGCATAAAAGAATATCATAGCTTGCCATGGGCGATTTAATGCATGTAAAATAATAACGAATCATATCTTTCTTAGTAAAGATTGCATCGATTTCAAACAAAAAAATAGAAATAATGGACAAAAAAAAGGTGTTACCTATAGTAATTAACTAACTGTGTTTTTGTTTTCTTGGAATATGGATGCAGTAATCATTTTCTTTCTTCGTTACTGTTTTTTCCTTTTTTCTTTCGGTTTTTTTCCTTATTTGTTGTTCGTAACAGAATAGGGCCCTTGTTATTGTTTGCTTTTAAATATATTTTGCTTCAAGCCTAATTAGCATATTCCTTTACTTTGGAAGTAATGCTTTCAGTAATCTAACATTTTAATTATTACATAGCCTGATACTCTAACTGACAACAAAAAATATACTGACCTGAATAGAAACCTGGTTATTTACAAGTGAGCTTTGAGTGTTTTCAAAGTACAAGGCCCCATCTTAATACATTCATTGTATTTGGGTCTACCCAAGGTCCGATATTGGATCCGGTACAGTCGCCTTCTCGCCTTCTCTTTGACATTTGCACAAGCCTCCAAGAAAAACAATCACCTTTATTGTATTAAACTCATATCCATAGCAATACCAAACTTGGAAACAAAATATATAATACAATTTACACTGCGATTTGTAAATTACAACAATAGCACTATAATGCTTCACTCATTATGAGTCACTAACATTTATTTCCAAAAATATGTTGAGAACTTACATGCCTCATAAATCTACCATGTCTTATTAATGCCAGTTCAAGAATATCTGGCAAATCAGTAGCAATCATTAGTATTATGCCCTATATTAAAATTTGCAGTCAGTCGAAATAAGTCAAAATAAATATTAGTCTAAACTATGAAATAACCAGAACAGCGTTCGATGGTTCCTCATTTCGCTCAAACCTGTCCATTTCATCCAGTAGTCGATGCAAAAAAAAAATGGTTTGTCTTTCCCACTATTTTCTAGTAGATCTAATAACATCGGTCTGATAAATGAAAATAATGATACACAGTGCCGAGTAATAAAATCTGCATACGGTGAGTAATAAAGTATTTAGCAAGTGACGGGATATCAAGTTATTAAATATTATGATAGAACTTTCATTAAAAGTATGGAATCAAAATATCACCTATTTTAGACAATTCCATCGTTGGTTTTGGATACAGTGTAGAATTAGGATTCACCGCATCGGGATGGTCGATTGTAGGATGTTGGAGTGAATCGGTCGATTTACTGGTGTACTAAATAGACGATGGTGGAATGCTGGAGTGAATTCGATAAATGGATTTTCTGTAGTTTGTCGAGCGAATGGAAGAAATTAGGTTTTCGTTCTTTAGGTATTCGATGAGATTTTGGGGGAAGTGATGGACTAAATTTTTATTTTCGCGGCTCTAGTTTTCACTTTATCTTTTAGCTCCCGCCTTCTTAACAAGCAGCAGTAACATAGCGGAAGGTAAATATAAATAACATGATTTAAACCTTATTTCTATTATTTAGTTTATATAGCACAATTTATTTGTTATTTTCTTTTCATTGATTACTTTATTATAGCTCTTTAATATAAAGCTATGACACAATGCAATGTATATCATATTTTCTTGTAGTGCGACCTCTTAGGAGGTAGTGTAATACATTAAGTAACAGGGCTAAAGAGCCTTTGTGTTAACATTTTGAGAGGAGTATTACAGTTGTAAGCCGAATCGTGTACAAATTTAGATTTGTACAGTACAGTTACAAATAAATGGACTTAATAATATGTAAAGAATGGATTTGCATACTATTCAATAGCATACAAATAATTAAAAGAAATGTTTTATAATTATGGACTTCTATGAACACAATTGTCTTATGCTATGGAAATAGATTTTTATTACATCTTCAGTAACCAATCAATTAGAAATAAACATAACTTGCTAAAAGATAAACTCATAAAGACAGTAAGTAAAATAGTAACACAACTAGAAGGCGTTATGTAAAGGGAAAGAGTAAGAAGTCAAGATGACGCATGATAGACAGAAAAAATGTTACTTATTATGATAATTGTACAGACACAAAAATGGATCATAATAAGAAAAGTTGGACATATTGGCAAAAATAATATTGTGAAAATTTTATAGACACAGAAATGAATCATAATAGGTGGTTTTGATATGTTTGTAAGTAAGATTATAACGTGAAGGTTGTAATTAAAAGTGAAATGAAATAAGAAAAACTTATTATGAATGAACTTAAAATATGTAAATTAAGTTTAATTAGCATAAGTCTATGGTATGGTTCAATGGCGAAAGTAAGTCAATAACCTGAAAGTTGTAACTAAAAGTAAAATGAAATAAGAAAGGCTTATCATGAATAAACCTAGAAGCATGAAGTAAATTTAATAAGAAAAAAATCTATGGTATCCTTGTGCTTAGGCATTCGATTTTACGGTGGCCATTTGATTAGGCAATTCTACAATCCTATGGTGGCCTTATGATTAGACATTTCTATAGTTAGAAAATTATATGATATCTATGGTTCTATGGTGGCTCGTAAATAGGCATTGTTGGGTATTAAATGGTTCTATAGTAACTAATAAAGTTGATAAATAAGTAACTAAAAATTAGATTAAATAGACTTAATAATATTGTAAATCAACAAAACGAAAAGTACACATTAATTTAGATAGAGGGTCTAATAAAATAACAGACAATATGCACTTGGACCAGTCCGAAAGAATAAAGAGCCCAATGGGTAAATCATCGCAGGTGTCCGAAGAAGCACGTACAACTTAATATTCGACGGAATTGTAAAGAAGTTTAAAACTTTTACGAGACGTTAAGATACTCTAAGATGGTCCTCTAGGGTGGGCCTAACGAAGTTGTACCCTAGAGGTAGGTATGTACGGTTCCATTCATAGAGTATATCTTGACTACATTAATGTTGAGGGCAGCCAGAAGACTGATGAGATGATTTTTAGGATCCGCAGCTTCCTTGTCTCCGAAAGCAAGCGTTGTGCTCCAATAAGGATTATAAGTCGTTAAATACCTGTCATCATTAGTCAGATCGAGTACGAGAAAGATTGGAGCTAAACCAACAGACCAATGATCTTTCATTATCGAAACATTGGATGAGGGGCACCGCCAATTGGATGTTTAGATTATTTGTTAGGGGCATGACCACCTAGCTCTTGAAATGGACTTTCATTAGTTGGGAGATGAGTGGGACCATATGCACTAAGAAAAGGGACAAACTAAATCTATGGATATTTGTATTGTAGACATAACGAATGTTTCCTTTACATATGTATGAATCTACGGACTAAGTTCTATAGCGGAACTTAAATAGTAGAAAATATTCTTTCGTGGCATTGCGATCGAGGCTAAGTATGCTTTCGTAGCAAGATCTAGTATGCCTTCGTAGTTTGGCGACGAGATTTAGTGTTCCTTCACAATATGGTTTAGTACGCATTCATAGTATGGCGATGGAGATTCAATACATTTTCGCAGTAAGGAAATGGAGGCCATTCAAAGAAGGGTATTGTGGGGAGTACCATGAGATACGGGGGCACATAGCTCCGTATATATAATTTATTAGTTTAATCTACTTGGGAGTAGATGGGTACGATTTATACGAAAAATAGGAAGTGTAATGTGCAATAAACCCAAATAACTTAATAAAAGTAGCCCAGTGATTGAACGATAAATGTAGTGTTACTTATAGAAATTATAATTTGTCCATTCACCAAAACTTTTGTTCTGGTCCCCTCCTCATAACAAACCCCAGATTAGAAAGGTGATAGAGATTTTATAGCTTAGAGTCACTTGCTAGACAATGTCATTATTATGGTAAGTATTAACTTACTATTATATTTTATTCATTCCGCTGTGAGACATTTATTGTGAGATTTGATATACTTATCTTTTCCTTTCTGTAGGATACCATGCAAACCTACTCGGGTTTTAGTGTACTTGGATTTTAACATTTTACAAAAAATTCGAATTTGCTGACATTTGGATTGTTAAAGCAATGAATGCCAAAAAGCTCTTAATTATTAAGGAGGCACTATTTGATGTCGATCCCTCCGCTGCTCACAGGGATGACTGGATTCATGTCAAAGGAAGCCTTCAATGAAGCCCTAAGGTTGAATAAATATATTGGAACCAAACGGCTAGAATTAAATGGACTATACATGGAGATTCCATTTCCAAAATTTTCCAATTCATGGTAAATCACAATAAAAATAGGCATACCATTCAACAAATTAGAAGGCCCGATGATTCTTGTGCCCCCATGGTCAAGAGATGGATGAAACAATTTCTACTTTCTTTAAAGAATTCTTAGGCACCCCTTCTATCACCTCCACTGAAACAAACATCCACTACAACAGATGTAGTCTTTTATAGCGGCATATAGCTGAACGACCCGAAAAGCGCTGTATACCAACATGCTATAAAAAACAACTGAATAATTATAACACAGAAATTGCCTCTATAGAAGGGTATGATTTTATTGCGGCTATATGCTGCTATAATACGTAAGGATAGTAACTTGCTATTACCACTATAAAACATGTCGTTCTTTAGCAAAATTACGAATTTCTATAACATTGTATGACTGCTATATAATATTAATTCAGTAGTAGGTTTATCCCGCTATAAACTACCAGGATAGTATTTTTATATCCTTTTACAGCCTGTATATGCCACTATGGAATATGTAGATATAACACCTATTCGATGATATATTTTGCCTGCAAGCTCACACATCACATTATCTTTTATAGCGCTTTTCAATATATATTATAATAATAAAAATCAGATGAATCTTCACAACAATTTCAAAAGCAGTATATGACCCAAAAAAATTATAATACTCAACAAATGTAACACATATTCATGATAACAAGATAAAGGATCAACTAACGAAAATAAGTTCAACATTTCATATTAATGTCAATTTGAGTTAATTAACAAAAAATAAAACATAGTTCAAATTTAATGTCTACAATAAAACCCTAACCAACAGTGCTTCTATATGAATTAGTACGTAAAGAATCACTTAAGATTTGTGTAAGCTTGTTGTTTCTATATGGTATGTGATTTATCTTCATTTTAAGACATAACACGACATCACCATGAGCTGATAAAGATAAATTAATTGCCTTTCCTTCATCAAGTGTTCTCCCCATAGCTCATGTCTTTAATAGACATTTGCTTCCACCAAGATCAACCATCCACAGCTTTGATATTGTCCTTTTGCCTTTTAAATTACGAATCGTAATTGTAGTTAAGCTGAATACAAGAAACTATGAAAGGATCATATGATTATGGATCAAAAGCTTAACAACCATATATACACTATGACTGAATGATACATATGCTTGTATATCCTAACATCGTGGGTATATACACGAGATCAATAATTTACCAGTGTGATCTGCTAGAAGCATCATAGACGTTAGTCCTAGAAGTGGTTTGCGCTCGCTTTTCCTTTGTGTATAATTTGTACGCTTCTTTGAAATCACACACTTTTACATCAGTTAGTCCTTCTATTTCAACTGAGCCGTTTTTTCCAGAAAGGATACCAAGTCCACTGTGTAAATTAAGCAATATTAGGTACAATGATTTAAATATAATATTTCTTGAAAACTTAAGTGCTAAAACATATCAGAAATATAAATTTCTGTTTAATTACCAGTTACTATTAGTATAAGAATGCTTCTTTACAAGAAGATCTCTAATGCTTCCCATGTAAATTTCCAACATGTTAATTGAGAAAGTGAAAGTCATCGACGTCTCATGCGAAGCTCGATTGAATAGGGTTCTTCAATAGATCGAGCAATAACGCCCGATTCATTATTCGTTCCTTCTAATATAATATGACATAATTAATCAAAATTACCGAAGTATAATTGAGCACATATATGGTTATATAACTCTTACCATGGTAAATGTTTTGCCTGTTCCCGTTTGACCATATGCAGATATGCAGACATTGTGTCCGTCTAGCGGTGACCTTAGGACTGGATCTACTTCCCTGAATATTTCATCTGCAGAAAAAATTCATATAATTTTTGAGTAATTTGACTAGACAGTTCTAATATAAGTTAAGTGAGTTATTAGTTAACCTTGTGATGCTTCCTGAGGAAACAATTTATCACCACTGAATTCTTTTTTTGTTCCTATTATGGATTTGAGGGTGATCTTATCATTCTTAATAGAAACTGCCAATTGTTTATTTATTGATTTCGTTGAAAAGGAAGATCTTACTCGACAAAACTCTAACGCTTCCTACAAGATATAGATTGTTTGAAGTGTTCTTAGATTATAGATTGTTCTAGGATATATTTGCAGTGTATAAAACCAATATTGATATCTAAAATCTTGTTAAGTGCCTCTCTTGTTACGCCATCAAAAGATCTTTTCTTCGATCTCAGTGAAGAAACTTCAGCTACAAAATTCAGTTGTTGTGTCAAACCTATTATAAGTATGCATAACAAAACGTAAATAAATTATGCTAGACAAAGAAAATAAAGAAAACATGAAGCTTGCCTTGGAGATTCGAGATTGATTTATCAGGCCTGATATCGACATGAGAGTAAACCGATGTTTCTAGGCATTCCATGTTTCAAGTTTTGCAAAATTTGTAACTCAGATATGAAGGAGAATGTTAGGGAAGTGATTTCTCTCAAGTGGTGTTGTGACATTGCGTCAATACCCCTTAAGACCAACTATCTAATACAGAAACAGATAATAGAAGTACAGTTAAACCTAAACACACAAGCATCTTCCATACATCCAAAGAAGTTGATATTTTAGCTTTACAACAACTTATATACCCTCGATTTTTGCTTATTAAAAATGAAAATGAAGATCGCCGACGACCCAAAATATAGATAATTGTGTACTTAGGGAGTGTACTTAATTGCAGTCATGATAACATGTAGTGTACTGCAGATTTACATTGTCAAGTAACTTACTATCAGATGTTGCATGTCATTGCAAACTATAAAAATTTATAAGCTAAAAAGATCTGACATGCGCATACATGAAAAATTACACTAGTCTACACTGAATAGAGACATGGACAATTAAGCTAACTAAATACAAATTTATGGTATAATCATAAGTATACCTAAACATTGACGTAAGACACAAAGCCATGAATGATTTGGGATAGATATGATCAAAGAGAAAAGGCAGCAGACAAAGCCATTGGAACAATTCATGTGCAAGTATTTGAAACCCTTTGAGTACCTCGCTGAATTGCAAACAAGAAGAAAATACTATTACATTCAATATTTGCTGGATGGAATACAAGAACTTAAAATTTTAAAGGATTCGAAGGAGAAATTACATCATATATTATAACTTAAAATAATGTGAAAGCGATAACTACAACATCATGAATTGAGAAAAGAGCTTTTATATCCACAGTCGCTTGCGCGACTGTGGACATAAACTCACAGCCCCCCTAGAGTAATTCGGGGAGGCCAAGCTTTTTTTTTTTATACTTTTTTTTCAATTTTTTTTCCATGCCCCACTACTTACTGTAGTGAGGCCCGCGACTGCAGCACACTCGCGCTTTGTGCGAGTGTGCTTAGTTTTTTTCTTGATAAAATGACACCTTTTGCAGCTACAGGAATCAAGTGCAAAAGGAAAAGAAAATATAAGGAGTGTTTGTGGTAAATGAGGCATTTAATTGAAGGAAGTTAAATGGGAAATGTGTTTGCGATATTAAGAGTATTTAAATGGAGTAATTAGGGTGTCCAAATGGGGTAATTAGAGGTAAATGGAGTAATCAAATGGTAATGGGTATTAATTGGGCCAAAACGACGTATTTAACAAAAACTAGTCTTTTGGTGTCGGACGCTTCCAACGCCAATAGACCAATTTTGGTCCATTTGATAAACAATGTAAATATCCCATTTCGGGTATGGATGCATCCAAACCCATAACGGGGTATTTACCCCATGCGAACAACCCCTAAAACATTCATGCAAACACATCGGAAGGTATATCATTTAGAAATAGAGACCAAGAGACTTAAATATTCCTATAATAGAGTTGGTGGACTGATAAAAATCTATAGATGTTTTTATACAACCTTTGTGCTAACTGAGATATAAGGTTTAACTTTCAGTTTTTGTTTTATTAAACTAACCCTATATTGTATGATTACCTGTAATATTCAACCAACATGGGTTATATAAATACCAAAAGATACTGATCTTGGATAACAAAAAGAATATTTATAGTAGTAATTGATCACAAGACCCTATTACAAAAGTCACAAAAAAAAGACCTTCAATATTTTAATTAATTAGATCCTAAATTGGTACCCTATCTTGATTGTCAATTTACTTCCACTCATTTATATTCAGATCCTCATTCTTAGTATAAAATCTGGAGCTTCTTTCCACTTTGGTTGTTACATCTCAGCTAATAGTTTCAAGGCGATGGATTCAATGTTTTTTCCATCTCTATATTAAATCAATATATTAAAGCAAAATTAGTATGATAGTATGAAAAATGAATGTTTCCATCATTGAAGACCTTGTGAAAAACTATACAAAGGTAAAGAAAAATAACATGAATCCTTACATATTGGATTACACCCATAATATAGAATACTTCTAGTTGGGGTGAATCATGTATAGACTGAATTGGTTAAAGTGAGTAAAATAAGAATCCCATAATTTGATATCTTCCTGGATAATCACAATTATAAACTCAAGATTCACTTGAGGAATGATGAATATTGGTTTCTAATGAATGTCTTAACTACTAATTATAAACCTTAAAACTGCAGTTGATTCAAATTCAAATTAAATTATCCATCTCCATAAGAAGAAGGAGATACCATTCACATAAGCGACTTAAGACATTTACCTGGTCATTCAAAACATCAATATGAAGATGAAGTTAATGTTGTGGAGAAATTTTGATTCAAGACTACTCAAATCAAAAAAATCCCCAACGCCGCGGAAAACGAGATCGTGGTAATAGTGCAAAAACAACCAATCGAACAATCTCAATCTTATCCAAGCCAATCACAATCACCAAACAATGGAAATAACAGAGAAATAACGAGAAACTAAATCACACAGGGATTTATAGTGGTTCCACTGATGTCTTGTCAGTGCACGTCCACTTTGAGAGAGAAACCTTTATTAATATCAATATAAGAGTACAAGAGATTGATTACAATGATCAAATTTACTAGAAAATTTTGATTTTGTGGAGAAAGGAATTGAAGAAGATTAGGATTTCCTAAACCCTAATTAGAATAAACCTTGATCTAATCTCTTGATTTTTGTTGTTGTATATCCTCCTTTTGGATCCGATGTAGCTTACATAGACATAGGTATATGGAAATTCCCAAAATTTCCTTTAGATCCGAAATATCCGATAGATCCTAAATATTCTCCAGATCTGAAAATATCCTCCAGATCCTAAATATTCGAAATATCCCGAAATATCCTCCTCAATCTAACACATAGTATCGCATACTTCAACACTCCGCCTCAATACTATATCCGTCTACATCACAAACTTCAATGCACCCAAGCATTTCCTTCTATCTTCAATCAAGAAAGCTTGAATGTTTCCCAATGAACTCCGGCATAGCCACCGGCCATTGCACTTCACTAATGAGTTCAGGCATAGCCCGCACTCGTCAATGAAATGTTGAAACATCCAACTCCTAAACTAGTCTCACCAAAAGACAATGTACTCGGGAGTGAAAACGTGTACTTACTATGAAGACAGAACACCAACCTCTCATCGATACTCTTATACATCCAAGTTTCTCTCTTAACTGTGCCACCACGTGGCACCTTGCATCTCTCCAAGCGAATTAAGTTCGATCAATGCTCGAACTTTCCAATGGGCAATGCCTTAGTGAGCATGTCCACCACGTTATCCTTTGTGTACACTTTCCGAAGGCATACTTGCTTGTCTTCGTCCATGGCTACTAGAAATGACTCTCTCACTTCAATATGCTTCATTCTTGAGCTAAATGCCAAATTATCTGCCAAAATGTATAGCACTTTGGCTGTCACATCGAACATCGATACTCTCATGTTCGAAACCCAAGTCACACAATAGTCACTTCAAATGAAGTGCCTCCTTTGCCGCTTCCACAACGGCTATCAACTCCGCCTCCGTAGTGGATAAAGCAACTATGGTTTGCAATCTCGATCTCCAACTAATGGCCGTACCACCAAGTGTGAAGACATACCCGGAAGTTGATTTCCTCCGATCCCTATCACCGGCGTAATCCGAGTCACAATAACCAACTAACTTGCAACTCAATCCATCACTACCACGAAAAATAAGACCATGAGATGTTGTGCCTTTCAAGTATCTCAATATAGCCTTCATGGCTTCCCAATGCGATTTCCCCGGATTAGCCATATACCGACTAACCACCCCGACAGCATTTGCAATATCGGGTCTTGTACACACCATGGCATACATCAAACTTCCAACCGCACTAGCATATGGCACCTTTGCCATATAAGCCTTGTCTTTCTCCTCGATAGGTGATCCCTTACTCGAAAGCTTTATATGCAAAGGTAAAGGCGTATTTACGCCTTTGCATTCTCCATGCTAAACCAGCAAAGCACCTTCTTAATGTATTCCTTTTGAGTTAATTTCAACTCAAAATGCTTTCGATCTCTTTCAATTTCCATGCCCAAAATCTTCTTTGCTTCTCCAAGGTCTTTCATTTCGAACTCCGCCTTTAATTTCTCTTTCAACTTGTTGATTTCTGCCTTGTCCTTAGAAGCAATGAGCATATCGTCCACATGCAAGGGTAAATACACCCAACAATCATTTCCTAACCTCTTGAAATAGACGCAAGCATCCTTGATGCTTCGATTGAAGCCACTTTCAAGCATGAAATGATCAAATCTCTTGTACCATTGCCTAGGTGATTGCTTCAAACCATATAGTGATTTCTTCAACTTGCAAACTAGTTCTGACTTACTTTCTACAACAAACCCTTCCGGTTGCTCTATGTAGATGTCTTTATCCAAGTCTCCATGCAAGAAGGCGGTTTTCACATCTAGTTGCTCCAACTCCAAGTCGTAAATAGCAACTAATGCAAGTAATATTCAGATAGAAGTATGCCTCACAACCGGTGCGAAGATCTCATAATACTCCTTTCCTTTCCTCTGTGCAAACCCCTTAGCCACTAGCCTAGCTTTGTATCTTCCATCGTCCTTCACCTTATATATCCATTTTCACCCAATAGCACAGTTTCCTGGAGGAAGTGGAACCAACTCTCAAGTATGGTTCTTCATCAACGATTGCATCTCTTCCTCCATGGCGCAAATCCACTTCGAGCTATCACTCGAATCCATGATGTCATCAAAGTCTATCGGCTCATCTTGGACTACATGAAGAGCATAGTCCAAATTCTCACAAAAGCTAAGATAGTTCCAATCACCATATCTTTCGGGTGGCCTTATAGCACGACGATCAAACCGAGTAGCAATACCATCATCCAGTCTTTCTTCTGCTCCACCTTGAACTGAATCTTCTCTAGGCTCGTGCACATCACCAACACTACTAGAGAAATCCTGTGCACTATGTAATGTAACATCAACCGCAATTCACCTCGCAAGCACCTCCAATAACTCTACTCTCTCTAGGCCTGAAAGTGGGAATAACTTCCTTCTCCTTTGATTCACCATGAACCAAATCTGGAACATCCGATGAGCCTTCGTTCTCCTCGAGCATAGCCGACTCATCAAAAGTAACATGACGAGAAACCATAGCCTTCTTCGTTTCCAGATTCCAAATCCGATAACCTTTGACACCATCCATATAACCGAGAAAAATCCCTTTCAAAGCTCTAGGTGAGAGCTTATCATTCCCCGGATCATGCACATAAACAGGACTGCCAAATACACGAAGATAACTCAAGTCAATGCTCTTCGCCTTCCACACTTCCTCCGGAATTTTGTTATCAATAGCCGAGCACGGAATCCGATTAATAATATGCACCGCGTTTGACAAAGCTTCAGCCCAAAATCCCTTAGACAAACCCGATGTCAATCTCAAGCATCGAGCTTTCTCTAGTAGAGTCCAGTTCATTCTTTCCACCACTCCATTAGATTGTGGATCTCCTGGTGTAGTAAAATGCCTTCGAATACCATGATGCTTGTAAAAATTCAGAAATTCTCCGGAAACATATTTGGCTTACATTATCGAACCTAAGAACCTTCAAAGTCTTTCCACTCTCATGCTCAACAAGAGCCTTCCATTCTTTGAATCTTGCAAATGCCTCCGACTTTGCCTTCATTACATACACCCAAACCTTTTGAGAAAAATCATTAATGAAAGAAATATAATATCTTACTCCTCCCAAAGAAGTTACAGGCGCTGGTCCCCAAACATCTGTGTGCACATACTCAAGAATCCCTTTTGAATCATGTTTCCTTCACCGAATGATACTCTAGTTTGCTTCCCCATGACACATTCCTCATAAAACTCCAACTTGCTGAAACTCTCACCATCAATCATCTCCCTTCGTCGAAGAACATCTAAACTCTTCTCCGAGACATGACCCAATCTCAAATGCCACAACCGTGTAGCATCTAAGCCACGAGAACTATCAACACTGACACAAGTTTCGCCTTCCACGGTCACTCCTTCAAGCAAATATATACCATGAGTTTTAGCACCCTTCATAACCACAAGCGCACCCTTCGAAACCCTTAAGCTATCACCCTCAATGGTGATTTTACAACCTAAAGAATCCAACTGTCCTAAAGAGATAAGTGACTTCCGTAGTCCCGGAACAAGCGCACATTAGTGAGAGTACGAACCACTCCGTCAAACATTCGAATTTGCACGGATCCAATGCCCTTCAACTTGCAAACTGCACCATTTCCCATAACAATTGATTTTCCTTCCCATTCAACAAAAGAAGAAAAAAAATTCCTATTAGGTGTCATGTGATATGAAGACCCCGAATCAAGCACCCAATCGCTGCCCGAAACATCTGATGCTACTGCCGACAAAACATCTACGTCTCCCTCACTAACATTTCTCTCCACCATAACTGATGAAGATGCTACTTCCTTCTTCCCCTTGTCTGGACAATCATTCTTCCAGTGAATATAAAGCACTTGCCATTTCTTTCCTTTGACTTTCCTCTTCCACCGGGCTTCTTAGACTTAGAACGCCCCTGGTTTCCTTTCTTCAGTGACTTTTCTTTCTCCGCAAATAAACCTTGACCATTACCAGCACAACAGCTACCATCACTCAGCTCCTTCATCTGATCTCGCAATTCCCCACTAAGAAGACCCGTCTTGAAATCATTTAGAGTCAATGTATCCCGGCCATATATCAAACTGTTTGAGAACCCAGTATAGCGCTCAGGCAATGAACATAACAATATCATCGCCTTCTGCTCCTCAATCTTCAAATCTACCGCCTTCATCTTCATTAGCAAATCATCAAACACATTTAAGTGCACCTTTAGCGAAGTTCCTTCCTTCATCTTGTAGGTAAAGAAAGTCCGCAACAAGATCAGTCGATTTGTGAGTGACTTCTTCATATACAACTCCTCCAACTTGTTCCAAATACCTTTAGCAGTCGTCTCACCACTAATTTCGGAAATAACATTCTCCCCCATGGCAAGTTGAAGTGTAGTGAATGCCCACTCTTCCATTTCTTCTCTCTCCACATCTGAGATGTCCTTTGGCAATAAATGTGTATCAAACACCATCCGATGTACCCGATTCCGCCTAAGAACCGCTTTCATCTTCCATTGCCACTTTTCGAAATCATTATCGCCATTCCACTTGTCGATAACCAATTGTGAGCCAGAAGTTGCATACGACCCTCGTACATAAGGAGCTACACCACTTGGACCAACTGTTGATGGATTATTTGAACCTGATTCCGGCATTTCTACAACTATCTACCAACACCAATGCTCTGATACCAAATGTTGTGGAGAAATTTTGATTCAAGACTGCTCAAATCAAAAAAATCCCCAATGCGGCGGAAAACAAAATCGTGGTAGTAGTGCAAAAATAGCCAATCGAACAATCTCAACCTTATCCAAGCTAATCACAATCACCAAACAATGGAAATAATAGGGCATTAACGAGAAACTAAATCACACATAGATTTATAGTGGTTCCACCGACGTCTTGTCAGTGCACGTCCACTTTGAGAGAGAAACCTTTATTAATATCAATAGAAGAGTACAAGAGATTGATTTTAATGATCAAATTTACTAGAAAATTTTGATTTTGTGGAGAAAGGAATTGAAGAAGATTAGGATTGCCTAAAACCTAATTAGAATAAACCTTGATCTAATCTCTTGATTTTTGTTGTTGTATCTCCTCCTTTTGGATCCGATGTAGCTTATATAGACATAGGGAAGTATATGGAAATTCCCAAAATTTCCTCTAGATCCGAAATATTCGAAATATCCTCCAGATCCTAAATATCCTCCAGATCTGAAAATATCCTCCATATCCTAAATATTTGAAATATCCCGAAATATCCTCCTCAATCTAACACATAGTATCGCATACTTCAACAGTTACATTGTCATTTAAAACATACATTTATACTCTTGCCTAATACACTTATAACCATATGTTGTATTTCCTTAGTATTGCATGTTTAGCTGTTGAATGATGAATAGTAAAACAACAGTTGGTTTACTTTGACAAATTCTTATTGGACCATTTTTTATTACATTAGATAAGCATTATGACAATTATATCCCTTAATTTCAATGGACCCGACCTAGTATAAAATCAGATTATCAAAGAGAAACTATACTTTTTTAAAAAACAACAGAGAAATTATAATGAATTTTGAGCAAATTGATTGTGATTTTTTTTGCATAAAAATTGTTAATATTTCTTTTAAAATGATTCTAAATTAAAATAATGCTATGATAATTTAATTGAATATAAAAAAAATGGATATGAACATATATGAGAGGGAAAAAAATTGTAAGACGGAAATATCAAAACTGAATCACCACCCAAAAATGTAATTATAAACCCATACACACATATGCATGTGTACATGCTACTTATTTGTATGTATTTATGACTATTTGTTCACTTGTATGTGTTTGTTTGTGAATATTGACAAAGAAATGTTGCTTTCAAATATGAAACAGATTGTATGCTAGGTAAATATGTATGAAATAATTGATACTCCCAATTTGCTTGATATGTAAAGTAGATATTTTGCTATGTCATATAAATAAAATATTGAATTACTTTGATGCACTTATATTAGTGGACTATCAAGTCCCAACTTATTTTGCATTTGAATTATAGGAACCATGTTTACTAAAGTCACTGTAACAGGATGTCCATATTATTTTGTAAATATGAGACCATGGGCTCAAGTTTGTTTCCCTTATTTATAAAATCAAGAGATTCATCCAAGTCATTTTTTAACATTTGTCACAGGGCCTAACAGACACGCATAATAAAGCATAAAACTCCAAAACCTGAAATAATGCATAGCCTTGGGTAAGCTCATGCATATCACAAAGCTTACTTTCATAATGCAATATTATAAATCAATCTTAGTGTAAGTTTTAATAAAATCAAGATAATGTAGAACGAAGCTAGAAGTGCTTAGGTCCCCAAAGTGAAATAAAAAACTATGAATCAAGGAGATCATGTTGATAATCAAGTGCATAATGTTATTAATAAAAACAACTCAAATATTGTAACACCCCACCTCCACCAGGGTCACTCACAAGAGAATGCACTAGCTTTGGAGGGGCGTTGTCTAGGTAAACATGCACAGAAATATTACAAGACAAAACATATAAAACAACGGAAGAAAAACCAAATTTCATTACCTCATAAAATTATAAGGTCTAAAGCCTTTTACATCAAAATGCCTTTAAAAGCCATTACATTGAAAACCTGTCTTGCAATAGATAAAGAAGCATAAAACCACAGTCATAAAATATTCCCCAAGTAAAACGGTAAAGCAGCCATAGCAAAGAAAAAAATCCAAGCCATACATGATGACCTTGAAGCAGAAGAAGTCCGAGCTAAATAACAGTATTTCCTCCCTGAAAACCTTGGGGGGAAACGGAAGACAAAGATGCGAAAGAAAACGGGGCTAGTCATAAAGACTGGTAAGTCCTATCTACTTCCAGCATAAAAATAGGTAAAGCTAACATGACGTGCATAAACTGAAAGTAAACATAAGGATGATGACAAGATAGACAAGCTAAACCAAGGTAACATGATGAACTACTGTATCAAGATAAACTACGGTCACTATGAATCAAGTATAACATCCCAAGGTTCTATCGAGTATAACATCCCAAGGTTCTATCGAGTATAACATCCCAAGGTTCTATCGAGTATGACACCCCAAGGTTCTATCAAGTATATTTTCCCTGCACCTTCCGTACTAGTATCCCAACCCGTGTCATGTGTTAGCTACAAAATGTCCCTTGCCCAATGTCATGAAATGGTCCATGTCAACCTAATGTAGGTTTTCCCAACTCATATGTTTCTTTCCATGTATATGTTTAGTCCTTTGCCATAAATCCTACGGGCTTCCTCACGTAGTTCTATACTACTTCAACGTAGTTCCATTATCCTTGAAAACGCTTGGTATGTCACCCTTGATCTAGCTGTATTTTCTTACCATGAATTCTCGAATGTTCGGCTAGGATTTATGCCACCTAGGACCATTAGGGATTACGCAACCTACTAAACGTTTTCGTAACTCGGTTTGGGTTTAAGCCACCTAGGACCGCTAAGGATTACGCTACCCGTCAACCACGCCCTTTTTCCCACATATGTATCGTGAATCGTTTTCCATGTCTAGATGCACATGTATCTCAATGTGCCATCCGAGTCCCGTGACAGGGCTAATCAAGAAATACAGGACTCAGTCGGGAGCTTTAGGTTATCTGCCGATGCAGATATCAAGGTCTGTTTTTCTACCGGTGGTTATGGTCCCACGTGACCCCTCCCTCAACTACTGAAATGCAATCCAAGAAAATCATGCACGAGAACTATACTCCGGCCATCCATGCCCCACTTTCCTATTGGCCAACCTCACCCATAACTAGATAGCAAGTATATGGTCTGTTGGGAGTTCTCTCTGCCTTTCCGCATACGTACACGTTTGACTAAAGATGGTAGATAGTCGACGACGTGCTATCACAGGGCTAAACTAAGTATCGCCGAGTCTACGCTAATCCACCCCAATCTTTAGGTTGCTCGCACAGCAACCAAGGCATACCCTTGGTTCTTCTACCGCAGACCTTAACCTCTGTGAGCCCAGGCGGATCATCTGCAACCTCACAGAGGGATACCAAGAGTACCCTCACGTCCCCCGAAGCTACCACTTCGTTACCCTATTCGCTGGATCCTTTATCTATGTCAGATAAACATACGCTCCTCCTTGTGTGTTTGTTTAAACGATGACCTACCGTATCAGGTTACTCATCTATTTGTGAACAGGTCCAATTCTCTTGACTAAGAATTATTACTTAGTTATCCTTAACTAAGGTTTATCACTCAGTTTCCCTTCCCGTTATCCTTATTAACTACGATTTCCACTTAGTCCCCGGAACTAGGGTTTTGTCTAATGGGTTAAGTGTTGTCATTCGAGTTCATGACTTACCCCGCCTACGAATCATGTCAAAATTGGCCAAGTATTTAAGTTCAAGACTTAGCCCTACAAACCATGTATCAAGTTGGTTAAGTATATCAAGAAGTTCATGACTTAACCCTAGATTATCATGTCAGATTGGTTATGTATAGGTTAACTTAACCCTATCAAATTTTCGTGTCAGATTGGTTAAGTATAGGTTATCTTAACCTCATCAAGCTACCACGTCAGATTGGTTAAGTATAGGTTGTCTTAACCTCATCAAATCATAGAGTAAAATTTGTTAAGTGTAGGTTAACTTAACCCCATTAAATTATCGAGTTGGATTGGTTAAGTATAGGTTAACTTAACCCCATCCATTAGTCGTATTTATAATGGTTAAGTGTCATTCTTGTGGGTTTACTTAACTCTACCACACATCGCGTTATCCCAGTCGGGTGTTATCAACCCATTTAGGTTAAACTAACCCATCCGCTAATCATGTTATATGGTTAAGTGTCTTTAAGTAATCAAGTCCGGTCTTACTTAACCTACCCATTCATGTCATATCGGTTAAGTGCCATTAGTCAAACTAACTTAACCTTATCATGTGGCATTAAGTAAATTAATGCACCCCAACCTCTCACATTAGACTTGTTTGTGGTTACTGGTTACGCCGGGCGGGTCCGGGCAGCTTTACACCACAACCTAGTCTAACCTCGGGTTTTGAGTGCGATATGACCAACTTCTCACATTGGGTCTTATTGTCTGTAGCTACTGGATTTGCCGGGCGGTTCCGGGCAGATTTATGCTACAAACTCAACCCAACCTCGAGTTGGCCACTTTCATGTTTTCCTACTTGTCATGTTCATGTCAAATTTAGGCTACGACAAAGTCCACGTTTTACACTTATGCCCATTGTCCCATTACTTAATTCATGTTAAGTTTCATAGCCCATCTCACGTTTTCCTAAACTACCCAAGGCGTATTCCCAACGCAAGTGAAAGCGAGTCAACATAGTAGGAATAATATGACAACATTTTGGCCTTAAACATGTATGATAGCATAAAGGGATTGTCCTCAAACATGTATGATAGCATAAAGGGATTGGCCTCAAACATGTATGATAGCATAACACCAGGTTCATCATCATAGGCATGTAAATGGTCATGAGGGGTTTGGGTTCTTTTACATGCATAAGCCCCAAGTCAAGTTCATATGAATGTTCCACAAGTCAAATTGTTCTAAGGGTTCATGCCAACATTCCACAAGTCAAGATTCAATTTTGCATGATAAACTAGGTCAAACACAACATGAGTGGCATGATTTAATCACTAAGAAATAGCCCAAAGTCATAGGTTCAACAGAGGGGCAAGACTAGATTCACATAGACTAACATACTTAGGTTCCATCTCATTTTATTCCATGTCAACATTAGAACTACCGTTTAGATCTAAAAGTAGCTAGAACTTACAAAGCGTGGCTAGAGATTTATGAGCAAGCATTTGTCGTAGAACGGTGTTGAGATGATGCTCTACTTCCTTGATTTGATGTAGAAAGCTTGCTCCTTTGACTTGAATCAAGTTTGCATGCTTAAGCCTTTGAAGTTGAAGATGGAGGCAATGATCAAGAGACATTTGGGCAACACTTTGTTGTTAGGATGGTTTGTAGTGAATTAGGCTAGGTTTTAGGGTGTTTTTATAGAAGTTAGGACTAGTTTAGGCCCTTAGATTAACCCTAGTTTAGATCTGAACCATCCAATCTCGTCACAAGCCAACAGAACAGACCCAAAGGAGCAAGCAGGTGCACCAGGCCAACCTGGTCCGACCAGGGAAGTCGACCCCCAGGTCGACACCCAGGTCGACTGCCCAGTCGACCTGGTCCCTTGGAGGTTGACTCCCCAGTAGACCTGGGGCTGGGCGGGAAATTTTCCCGCCCAGTTTGTTTGGGGCTAAATTCGAAATTCGAAAATCTGTTTTCATTTTCTGATTTTTCGTGAAACTTCTAGAGGCCATATCTCGGTCATACGGACTCCGATTTACAAAATTTCGGACTCGTTTCCAACCTGAATTCCTAGACGAATGCAATGGCGCAACCCGCTTCGCTTGATTCTTATTTTAAAATTTAATTCTGCCTTGATTCTTGTCTTAACTCGTTATTAAAATTCGGGTTATTACATTCTCTCCTCCTTTAAGGATTTCGTCCCCGAAATCTCCAAATTAGGAAGAACGTATCCTACCATCCATCATCCATCTACTCAAAACATCATCCACAAGCAACCATTGTCATTAAAAGATCTCTAATACCATATAAACATATGCAAAAAGTGTGTGTATATGTTCCTTATCTAATGCAAATGATCAGGCCTGATTGATCTTCTAAATGCAAAATATGTTTAGTGCCATGAATCCACATGTATGCAAATAGTCCTAGTCACATAAACACTATATGTGTGCACAACCATTCATCCAAATGCAATATTCACATGATAACACATTCAAATTCATCCATAAACAAGTATAAACACGTATACATATGAAATATGAAATGTGACTGAGCCGATCTAGTGCCTAGTGTGTATTTGCGCATCCACGAGCAACCACTTGCAACCATATCAATCATAACATGTTTTCAAATACATGTTTACATCCACAGGGTTCTACCTAAGGTCCTAAAGATAAGACCGAGAAGATAAGCAAGATAAACTCCTTTTGGATTACAAGAAATCCCCTTCTAAACCCAACCCATATCCTATAAAGCCCAAAAGGTTTAGTCAACCTAACGGACACCTTCAAACCCTGACATGTATTATTAACCGATGAGTCATACCCCCTATGGAGTTTGCAACAGAAATAAGATCGAGAATATGACCGAGAAGATATGCATAAAAGATAGCATGCGGGTAAGCTCTACAGGAAAACAGGGATCAAGAATATACTCTTAAAAAGAGATATGATGCGCGTATCTTGTCTTCAATCTTCTAAGTCGCATTTCCTTGAGCTTAATTCCATTGTGCTTTGACCATCCTTAACTTCATGATTTCGTGGCCTCTTAACTCCTATTTCCAAATATGAGCTGGAACTCATTTCATTGTCGCCTCTCGTTCCACTTTTTCTTATTCTCCCTCTAGTATACTTGGCTCAACCATATCCGTGCACTCATGGTTTCATGTAAGCTCTCCAAAATTCACTAGTGAATCATGGATCTCGTTTACTCGCTCTACGACATTCCACGCGGAAGAACTTATCTCTTGAAAACAAACAGATGCCAACCATGTTACCAAGTGTACTTACTAGAGTGATTTCCATAACTCATGCACAAGCGAAATGAACCATCCGCCTTAGTAGCGAACTCTACTTGAACGGATTACCAACAAATGCATCAAGAGATTCTAAGTAACCAATCATGACAGAACCCTAAAGGTTACACGAGACTTTGAGGGTATTACCGAGGCAAGTCAAGAGCCTAACTACCCTCCTTTCAGAACCGAGAATGGCACCCTTACTGGATAACCACTCCATTCCTAGAATTCAACCCATAGCTTAAAAGCATAAGCGTTATTCCCAAAAGTCATAGGCATCCTCAAATCCAAACAAGTCATGAATAAATGGACCGATTCCTCAACAAGATTTGAGACAAAAATGGGATCCTCTACTATACTAGTACGAAGGTACAGAGACTCAACTACCGAAGCAGACTTAAATGATGCGGTGATCAAAGCAAAGTCCTGACGGGATGATAGAGAGGAAAAGCTAAACCTTTCACAGAAACGTTACCATGCTAACAGTGAGAGCATACAATTGCCCTCTCGATGATCTTGTCCTCGTCTCATAATACTTGACTATCTTTCCCTTTTCCTCCTTTGTGGATTAAGCCATACCAACAAGTTGCTGTCCTTAAGATTGTATCCTTTATCCTTGTTCTTACTATCCTTTCTTTTAATGCGGTAACAGGTCTCTCGAGAACTGCCTCCATCGTACCAAAAACACTGACGTAGTTAGAAAAAGATTAGTCGCAGTTCAAACCACTGTGACTACAGGTGGAGGAAAGAAAGAAAAAGAGATTCAATCATGGAAACAAAGGATAATGCTAATGGCCTTTGGGGAATAGCCTTTAAAAATAAAACTTTCCTTGAAAAATGCTTCTTTGTAAATGGTTTTCAAATAGTTTTCAGAAGGTTTTTAAAACTTTTGCCCAGTCTGGTAACCTTCTGCTCTGATACCAAATGCAACACCCCACCTCCGCCAGGGTCACTCACAAGAGAATGCACTAGCTTTGGAGGGGCGTTGTCTAGGTAAACATGCACAAAAATATTACAAGACAGAACATATAAAACAGCGGAAGAAAAACCAAATTTCATTACCTCATAAAATTATAAGGTCAAAAGCCTTTTACATCAAAATGCCTTTAAAAGCCATTACATTGAAAACCTGTCTTGCAATAGTTAAAGAAGCATAAAACCACAGTCATAAAATATTCCCCAAGTAAAATGGTAAAACAGCCATAGCCCAGAAAAAAAATCCAAGCCATACATGATGACCTTGAAGCAGAAGAAGTCCGAGCTAAATAACAGTATTTCCTCCCGAAAACCTGTGGGGGGGGGGGGGGGGGACGGAAGACAAAGAGGCGAAACAAAACAGGGTCAATCATAAAGACTGGTAAGTCCTATCTACTTCCAGCATAAAAATAGATAAAGGTAACATGACATGCATAAACTGAAAGTAAAACTAAGGATGATGACAAGATAGACAAGCTAAACCAAGGTAACAGATACTGTATCAAGATAAACTACGGTCACTATGAATCAAGTATAACATCGCAAGGTTCTATCGAGTAAAACATCCCAAGGTTCTATCGAGTATAACATCCCAAGGTTCTATCGAGTATGGCACCCCAAGGTTCTATCAAGTATATTTGCCCTGCACCTTCCGTACTAGTATCCCAACTCGTGTCATGTGTTAGCTACAAAATGTCCCTTGCCCAATGTCATGAAATGGTCCATGTCAACCTAATGTAGGTTTTCCCAACTCGTATGTTTCTTTCCATGTATATGTTTAGTCCTTTGCCGTAAATCCTACGGGCTTCCTCACGTAGTTCTATACTACTTCAACGTAGTTCCATTATCCTTGAAAACGTTTGGTATGTCACCCTTGATCTAGCTGTATTTTCTTACCATGAATTCTTGAATGTTCGACTAGGATTTATGCCACCTAGGACCACTAGGGATTACGCTACCTACTAAACGTTTTCGTAACTCGGTTTGGGTTTAAGCCACCTAGGACCGCTAGGGATTACGCTACCCGTCAACCACGCCCTTTTTCCTACGTATGTATCGTGAATCGTTTTCCATGTCTAGATGCACATGTATCTCAATGTGCCATCCGAGTCCCGTGACAGGGCTAATCAAGAAATACAGGACTCGGTCGGGAGCTTTAGGTTATCTGCCGATGCAGATATCAAGGTCTGTTTTTCTACCGGTGGTTATGGTCCCACGTGACCCCTCCCTCAACTACTGAAAGGCAATCCAAGAAAATCATGCACGAGAACTATACTCCGACCATCCTTGCCCCACTTTCCTATTGGCCAACCTCGATCATAACTAGATAGCAAGTATATGGTCTGTTGGGAGTTCTCTGCCTTTCCACATACGTACACGATTGACTAAAGATGGTAGGTAGTCGACGACGTGCTATCACAGGGCTAAACTAAATATCGCCGACACTACTCTAATCCACCCCAGTCTTTAGGTTGCTCGCACAGCAACCAAGGCATACCCTTGGTTCTTCTACCGCAGACCTTAACCTCTGTGAGCCCAGACGGATCATCTGCAACCTCACAGAGGGATACCAAGAGTACCCTCACATCCCCCGAAGCTACCGCTTCGTTACCTAGTTCGCTGGAGCCTTTATCTAAGTCAGATAAACATTCGCTCCTCCTCGTGTGTTTGTTTAAACGATAATCTACCGTATCAGGTTACTCATCTATTTGTGAACAGGTCCAATTCTCTTGACTAAGAATTATTACTTAGTTATCCTTAACTAAGGTTTATCACTCAGTTTCCCTTCCCGTTATCCTTATTAACTACGATTTCCACTTAGTCCCCTGAACTAGGGTTTTGTCTAATGGGTTAAGTGTTGTCATTCGAGTTCATGACTTACCCCGCCTACGAATCATGTCAAAATTGGCTAAGTATTCAAGTTCAAGACTTAGCCCTACAAACCATGTATCAAGTTGGTTAAATATATCAAGAAGTTCATGACTTAACCCTAGATTATCGTGTCAGATTGGTTAAGTATAGGTTAACTTAACCCTATCAAATTTCCGTGTCAGATTGGTTAAGTATAGGTTATCTTAACCTCATCAAGCTACCGCGTCAGATTGGTTAAGTATAGGTTGTCTTAACCTCATCAAATCATCGAGTAAAATTTGTTAAGTGTAAGTTAACTTAACCCCATTAAATTATCGAGTTAGATTGGTTAAGTATAGGTTAACTTAACCCCATCCACTAGTCGTATTTATAATGGTTAAGTATCATTCTTGTGGGTTTACTTAACTCTACCACGCATCGTGTTATCCCAATCGGGTGTTATCAACCCATTTAGGTTAAACTAACTCATCCGCTAATCAAGTTATATGGTTAAGTGTCTTTAAGTAATCAAGTCCGGTCTTACTTAACCTACCCATTCATGTCATATCGGTTAAGTGCCATTAGTCAAACTAACTTAGCCTTATCATGTGGCATTAAGTAAATTAATGCACCCCAACCTCTCACATCAGACTTTGTTGTGGTTACTGGTTACGCCGGGCGGGTCCGGGCAGCTTTACACCACAACCTAGTCTAACCTCGGGTTTTGAGCGCGATATGACCAACTTCTCACATTGGGTCTTATTGTCTGTAGCTATTGGATTTACCGGGCGGTTCCGGGCAGATTTATGCTACAAACTCAACCCAATCTCGAGTTGGCCACTTTCATGTTTTCCTACATGTCATGTTCATGTCAAATTTAGGCTACGAAAAAGTCCACGTTTTACACTTATGCCCATTGTCCCATTACTTAATTCATGTTAAGTTTCATAGCCCATCTCACGTTTGCCTAAACTACCCAAGGCGTATTCCCAACGCAAGTGAAAGCGAGTCAACATAGTAGGAATAATATGACAACATATTGGCCTCAAACATGTATGATAGCATAAAGGGATTGGCCTCAAATATGTATGATAGCATAACAGTAGGTTCATCATCATAGGCATGTAAATGGTCATGAGGGGTTTGGGTTCTTTTACATGCATAAGCCCCAAGTCAAGTTCATATGAATGTTCCACAAGTCGAATTGTTCTAAGGGTTCATGCCAACATTCCACAAGTCAAGATTCAATTTTGCATGATAAACTAGGTCAAACACAACATGAGTGGCATGATTTAATCACTTAGAAATAGCCCAAAGTCATAGGTTCAACAGAGGGGCAAGACTAGATTCACATAGACTAACATACTTAGGTTCCATCTCATTTTATTCCCTGTCAACATTAGAACTACCGTTTAGATCTAAAAGTAGCTAGAACTTACAAAGTATGGCCGGAGATTTATGAGCAAGTATTTGTCGTAGAACGGTGTTGAGATGATGCTCTACTTCCTTGATTTGATGTAGAAAGCTTGCTCCTTTGACTTGAATCAAGTTTGCATGCTTAAGCCTTTGAAGTTGAAGATGGAGGCCATGATCAAGAGACATTTGGGCAGCACATTGTTGTTAGGATGGTTTGTAGTGAATTAGGCTAGGTTTTAGGGTGTTTTTATAGAAGTTAGGACTAGTTTAGGCCCTTAGATTAACCCTAGTTTAGATCTGAACCATCCAATCTCGTCACAAGCCAACAGAACAGACCCAAAGGAGCAAGCAGGTGCACCAGGCCAACCTGGTCCGACCAGGGAAGTCGACCCCCAGGTCGACACCCAGGTCGACTGCCCAGTCGACCTGGTCCCTAGGGGGTCGACTCCCCAGTCGACCTGGGGCTAAGCGGGAAATTTTCCCGCCCAGTCTGTTTGGGGCTAAATTCGAAATTCGAAAATCTGTTTTCGTTTTCTGATTTTTCGTGAAACTTCTAGAGGCCATATCTCGGTCATATCGACTCCGATTTACAAAATTTCGGACTCGTTTCCAACCAGAATTCCGAGACGAACGCAACGGCGTAACCCTTTTGCTTGATTCTTATTTTAAAATTTAATTCTACCTTGATTCTTGTCTTAACATGTTATTAAAATTCGGGTTGTTACAAATATTAATGTTGGTACCGGGGGAAAAATGTGCAGGCTACTATACTTCAAATTGTGTGCCTGTTTAGACTGATAAGGTCATGAGTAAATTGGCAAATGATGGTAGTACGAAGTCGATAAACAACATAATGTTGAGATAATTTGAATGGAAACGTTCATGTGGTTAATCAATGCAATTCTAGTGCGAATTTAGTTGAGCATAGAAATTTACTGAACCTCTTTGCACAAAGCGCTTACATGATAATAATATATATTCAAGTAACAAAAAGGAAGCTTTAATTGGTGCAGTTGCAGTTCAAACAAGGGGAGATAACAACAATTTTAAGTACTACATGAACTGAATTATTACAATCGGATAAAGTAGGTTCTGATAACTCATTTGCATATAATCAGTTCGATGTGCTGGATTCAAATTGCTTAGAGGATGATGATGTCAGTGTTACTCAATGCTGCGTTATATTAAATGAACCAGTTAAATAGTCTACATTCAAGAATACATAGACAAAGAAATCCATATCAATGTAACATTTAATAAAAATAAAGATGAAATATAATAATGAAAACTCAAATCCAACAATAAAATACCAGATCATCTTGCATAATCCCCAAATCCCTAAATCGAGTAAGAAACCTTGATCTGAAACCCGACTATCTTCATGCATAATCCCTGAATCATCTTTATTAAAATTGTTGGAAACATAATTAGAAATTTATCTTTATTTAATATTAGTAATGAAGTCAAAGTGTCAGTTTGTAAGTGATGTGTCTTTAAGTTTCAAGAGTCATATGAAAGAGTCGTGTCTGTTCGTGAAAAGTCGTGTCCATTAGTGAATAGATGTGCCTATTCATAAGTCATGTCTATTTGTAAGGATGTGTAAACCACTATATCTATGTGGTCATTTTGAATGTTGAAAGAATAATTTAAGAAAACTACAATGTAGTCATTTGTGCTTTATTGTGTTTCTCTCTCCTCTCTATATCAAATTCTAACATGGTATCAGAGCAAGGTTGATGAGAGGGGATAGAGAGATCTCAAGAGAGCAAGAGGACATGACATAAGTAGCTATGCAAGAAAATTTATTTTAGAATTGTTGGTGAGAATGTGCACCATGGAGAGAAAGTGCTCCAATATTTAAAAAAATAAAAATAAAATTGAAGGTGATGAGAAAGTGCATCACAAATCGAAGAGAAAGTGATTCGTTTATTGAAGGTGGTGAGAAAGTGCATCACAAATCGAAGAGAAAGTGGTTCGTTTATTATCTCAACAAATCGAAGAGAAATTTCAAATTAAGGGGAAGTGTTGGAAACATAATTTGAAATTTATCTTTATTTAATATTTGTTATGAAGTCAAAGTGTCAGTTTGTAAGTGATGTGTATTTTATGTTTCAAGAGTCATATGAAAGTTTGTGTGTCTCTTAGTGAAATGGTATGTCTATTAAATGAAGTGTCATGTAAGGCTCCTATACATAATGCCTACCATTTTGGTTATGGAATGTAAGGAAAATTAAAAGGAAGATTAAAGTAAGAACAATGTAGTCATTAAATTATTATGTGTTTTTATCTCTCTCCTCCTTTCTATATATTCTAACATAAATACCGTCCCCAAATCAGGTAAAGTATGGAGTAACCGGCCTTTCACATACTGAAATAAGAATCAATGCTAGCTAGAGGAGCTATTCAACGCCTTCGCAAATCGCAAAGAGATGACATTCGAGAGACAGGGAAGCAAGTTTGAATGGTGATAATTTGATAGTGAATTTGTGTTAGGTTTAAAGGAGATAATTTGTTAAATAGGAAGGTAATGAAAATTTCATAAATTGGGGGCCATCAAAATAAAGCCCGCCTTACATATGTTACTAGCTAATTCCTATGATAAGCCAGACAAATTAAAATGAAAACAATAACAAATGAAATAAAGCGTTATCTATTGGCGTTATTAAAATATAGTTTTCTTGTAGTGATCTTGTCCCACATTCCACGACTTCTCAAGGCCTTGACTCTACAAATCTAACTAAAATCCCTTCCTATATGGAAATTAACTTGACTTTCTTTCAGATGGATAAAAATTGTGTTGCTGATCCATATGGTTTTAATGGATTCTTCTACCATACTTGCTGGGATATCTTAAATTTGATCTAATCTAGGCCATCTAGCATTTTCAGCAGTTTGCCTCTACCTCAAAGTTGGAAATCCAAGAATATCACTTGTATCTCCAAAACGGATAATCCCACTGTATGCTTTGATTTTAGACCGATTAGCCTTAGCAATTTTTCCAATAAAATATCTCCAAAATCTTGGCAAATAGGTTATCGTGTGTTCCGCCAAACATTTTCTCCAACTATCAAGCTAGTTTCATTAAAGGAAGACTTATCACTTACAACATTCTCCTGGCTTAGGAGCCCAACCGTAAGACTAGAGGTCTAATGTTTGTTATCAAGACATGTCCAAGGCCTATGATTAGTTAGCATTGTTCTTGCTCACCAAAGTGATTCGAAAGTATGGCTTTAGCAAACCAATCATCAACATTATCTAGCACTTATCTCGAACTATTTGTATTCCATTTTAGTGAACGGGATCCCGAAAGACTACTTTTGGTAAGGAAGTGGTGTTTAGTAGGGCGATCCGCTATCTCCCTCTCTTTTCATCATCACTGCTGGAGCCCTCAATGGAGGTCTTCAGTAAATGATGTAGTCGAGAAAAATAATTATTTCTCCTCTCCTAGTGGTTCCCTTTTGCTTCCTTTCTTTCTTTTTCAGGCGACTTTCTTATTTTCACTAGTGTCCATTCAAGATCCATTCTCAACTTAATGCTTTTCTTCATGCTTATGATTCTAATTTTTTTAATTAGCTCCACGCAGACCTATGCCAATCGAAGATGCTCCCTTCAAAGGGTCACTGGCTTCATGCTAAAAAAAATTCCCATACCATATTTGGGAATCCAACTTTATAGGGCCTGGAAAATCAATTTATACTTCTACAACCCCCTGGTTAAAGCCTGGAGACTCATATCCAAATGAACCACTTGTCTGCACTCGACAACGGTTAGGCTTGTTCTTATTATTTCTGTCCTTTTCTCTTTAGGATCCCACATCTTTCTGGTCTCCTCTCCCATCGATTAATTTTTCAATGAATTCTGTCGTTTTAGTTCTACCTTCATCTCGTATCCCAACAAACATCACTATGTTTCTTAGGACTCATCAATTGCCTAAATTGGAGGGAGGTCTTGGTACAGTGGATATGCGTGTTATGTGCAAATATTTTTAATTACAGAATGTAGGCGCAGTTTTTGGGCTGCAACACCCTCTAGGCCAACACCTCATATCACAAATATCATAAATTAAAATATTAGGGATTCACACTTAAGCTGCTCGGAAAGCAATCCATTCCCACAACCCATCGGGGATCCAATTTAAATTGATTGGGTCCTATGCATCTAACCTAAAGTTTTGATTATCATGTGGAAGATCTTTCACAATGACCTCCACCTTGATCATGTTGAAGTATGCGATACTATGTGTTAGATTGTGGAGGACATTTTCGGATCTGAAGGATATTTCGGATATTTAGGATCTGGAAGATGTTTTCAGATTTGAAGGATATTTTGGGATATTTCAGATATTTAGGATCTAAAGGATATTTTTAGATCTGGAGGATATTTCGGATCTAGAGGAAATTTTGGGAATTTCCATATACTTCCCTATGCCTATATAAGCTACATCGGATCCAAAAGGAGGAGAAATACACAACAAAATCAAGAGATTAGATCTAGGTTTATTCTAATTAGGGTTTAGGCAATCCTAATATTCTTCAATTCCTTTCTCCACAAAATCAATTTTTTTAGTGAATTTGATCATTGTAATCAATCTCTTGTACTCTTCTATTGATATTAATAAAGGTTTCTCTCTCAAAGTGGACGTACACTGACAAGACGTCGATGGAACCATTATAAATCCCTATGTGATTTAGTTTCTCGTTATTGCTTTATTATTTCCATTGTTTGGTGATTGTGATAGGCTTGGGTAAGATTGAGATTGTTTTGATATATTAATTGGTTGTTTTTGCACTATTACCACGATCTCGTTTTCCGCGGCGTTAGGGATTTTGATTCGAGCGGTCTTGAATCAAAATTTCTCCACAACATTTGGTATCAGAGCGTTGGTGTCAGTAGATAGTTGTAAAAAATGTCGGAATAAAATTCAAACACTACCTCAACAGTTGGTCCAAGTGATGTAGTTCCTTATGTACGTGGGTCGTATGCCTCTGCTGGTTCACAACTGGTTATCGACAAGTGGAATGGCGATAATGATTTCGAAAAGTGGCAATGGAAGATGAAAGCTGTTCTTAGGCGGAATCGGATACATCGGGTGGTGTTTGATACAGATTTATTGCAAAAGGACATCTCAGATGTGGAGAGAGAAGAAATGGAAGAGTGGACATTCACTACAATTCAACTTGCGATTGGGGAGAATGTTATTTCCGAAATTAGTGGTGAGACGACTGCTAAAGGTATTTGGAACAAGTTGGAGGAGTTGTATATAATGAAGTCACTCACAAATCGACTGATCTTGTTGCGGACTTTCTTTACCTACAAGATGAAGGAAGGAACTTCACTAAAGGCGCACTTAAATGTGTTTGATGATTTGCTAATGAAGATGAAAGCGGTAAATTTGAAGATTGAGGAGGAGCAGAAGGCGATGATATTGCTATGTTCGTTGCCTAAGCGCTATACTGGGTTCTCAAACGGCTTGATCTATGGCTGGGATACATTGACTCTAAATGATGTCATGATGGGTCGTCTTAATGAGGAATTGCGAGACCAGATGAAGGAGCTGAGTGATGGTAGTAGTGGTGTTGGTAATGGTCAAGGTTTATTTGCGAAGAAAGAAAAGTCAGAGAAGAAGGGAAACCGGGGGCGTTCTAAGTCTAGGAAGCCCGGTGGAAGAGGAAAGTCAAAAGAAAGAAATGGCAAGTGCTTTATATGTAAGAAATTTGGTCACTGGAAGAATGATTGTCAAGACAAGGGGAAGAAGGAAGTAGCATCTTCATCAGTTGCAGTGGAGAGAGATGTTGGTGAGGAAGACGTAGATGTTTTGTCAACTGTAGCATCAGATGTTTTAGGCAGGAATGGGTGCTTGATTTGGGGGCTTCATATCACATGACGCCTAATAGGAATTGTTTTTCTTCATATGTTGATCGGGAAGTGTAACAACCCAGAAAATACGAGCAAATTTAAAAAAATTTAATTGGTTATTTCAAAGGAATTTGAACAATTGAAATAGGATATTTCAATAAAATAATGAATTAGAAATAGTGTGTCGGTTTGAAAATTTGAATTCAAACTTTGACTAACTACACCGGGTGCAAAATACAATGGATTTTGGTGAAACCAAAAATATTTGAATCTGTTAGTGAATATCTTTCTAACGAATCTGAAAAATCGAAGTTTCATAGCGGGAATCAAAAGTTATGGCCAAACGAATTTTCAGAAAGGTCGCTATATAGAATATATAGCCCTTGAAAATAGATATTTTGCAAACGACCTCGGATTTCGATGAAACCACTTTTGTTGGGTACGGAATGTCAAACTATTGCTAGGTTTCAAATTTCATAATTTTTGAAGCTAGTATGTGAGCATGGCAAAACAAAATGTGTTTGGTCAATTTCTGTTAAATTGGATCGACCAGAAAAGGGCCATTTTTCAAACGATCTCAGAATTCGACAAAACTAGTTTTGTTGGGACCATAGCATCAAAACATAGCTAGATTTATTTTTCTGGAATTTTTCGAATCAGTTTGTGGCCCTGGAAAATTGGAATGTACATTCGAATTGAATATAAAATGTTTTATACTTTAATTTGAAAAATAACTAACTGTAACAGTCGAATTGGCCTACGAAACATATCCTATTGTGTCCGGGATGGGGATATTTAGCTAGGGGCACAGTCGTTGGGATTGGATTGGGGTTCGTAAGTGAAAACCCTAATTTTCTGAATAATATATATATCAGCGAATCAGAAAATTCCATTCATAAAATTTAAAAAAAAAACGCGCAGAACCCTCATTCTCTCTCGACATCGACGGCGACGCTTGCTCCTTTCTTCCCAGGCGATTTCCGTTCGCCGCAGCCCCCTACCGACGCTGCCACCACCAGCAATCGACGTCGCCGCCTCCCCTCTACAAATCCGACCCACTTTCATCTCCTCCCTCCTCCGCATCGTCGAGCACGACCTCTCCAAAGTCCGACACTTCCCAGCACCGCCCCGACCAGATCCGACCACTGAACTGCCTCCAACCACCGCCGACCGACTCCCCTCTCTTCCCTCTTCTACGCTGTACCCTCTGATCATCGTATCGTGCCTCGGTTTTCGCGAAAACTGAAAAGCTAGTTTTGAACAATCGTGAAAGGTGAGTCCTTTATTATATTTGAACTTTGAAAAATCATATTTTATGGTGTGTTGACAAAATTCGATGAAACAGGAAACATCGGGACCGCAAGGAGGCTCTCTACCACATAGAAGAGACCGTTGATTTTTCTGAGCCATCTACGATTTTTAGCACTCCGAAAATCAATGTGAGAAATCTAAATTAAATGAAATTTGAATGGAAAATGTCATGTATAAATTATATAAGCGAAATATAAATTATACACGTGATGCATACCTCATGTACATGCATTGTGTAAGCTATATGAGCGAAGTATGATTTATACATGCATAGTGTAAATGATATGTGTGTTGAAATGCAAGTGAAATATAGAAATATATATATATACACACTCCCCTCGTCTACAAACCATGGACGATATTTATTGTTGTGAATCGGTGTGAAAAATTGGGTGAAAATGCGAATGGTTGAATAATTGTTTGTGGTTGATATTGATTGGTTGTGGTTGAAAAATACCCATTGGTGATTGAAATAAATTGGAAATAATTGTGGAAATGAAAATAAAACATGCCGCCTATGTGCGAATTAGATGCATGAAATCCCCATTGTCAAAAACCGCGAGGTTTTAAGGTAGAGCGAGGAGCCGTACTCGGGACGGTGCCGGTTTTAACTACCCTGCCGTTATGCTGCCGAAATTTTGAATAACATTCATGTGTTAGAATTATTTTCATATGTTGAAATTATTTTCATGCGTTAAAACTAAAGTCATGTGTTGAAACTATATCCATGTGTGGAAAGGCTCATGTGTTGAGTAGTGATGTGTGAGAATTAAATTCATGTGTGAATGAATAAGGTGTTTAAACAATAAAAATCACATTTTAATAATATATATGAAGTATATAAAATATTCTCCATATATATAAATAGTTTCAACAATAAAAAATTCATCTTTCTTATATGAACAAACTATATAAAATATCCATGTGTGGAAATGCTCATGTGTTGAGAAGTGCGTGTGTTGGAAAGGTTCATGTGTTGAATAAAAGATTGAACGATAAAGATTACATTTTTATTGAAACTAAGAAGTGTTAAAAACATTCATGTGTTGAATAAATATTTTAGATGATGAAAATACCATTTTTATCATATATGTGATATGCTAAATATATGCGAGCGTTGAAATAAATATTTGTGAAAGAAATATTATTTTTAACATGCATAGGAACTAAATAAAATAGTCATGTGTTGAAATATATTTTAGTTCGCCAAAAATATCATTTTTATTGAAATGTGAATTGTTAAAAATAACCACTTGTTCAAATAAATATGCATGAGTTGAAATATTCATTAATTAGCTAATGATATGATTTTTGCCTATGTATGCAACATTAGAATGAATGGTGTTTTTAAACCAAATTGAATCAAATATGAAGTTGAATGGAAAATGATAAGTGATAAGAATTGCATATATGTACATGCATATTTATTGAACAGGTTATAGCAAAGAGGCTAGAGAAGAGGAATAAAATTTTGTGCCCGACAAATAGGTACATGTTTACTGTTTTGCTTGGGTGATGATTTTATGAGCCTGTTGGCTAGCCGCTTGGATTTTTCTTTTTCTTTTTGAGATGAGACGCCCGTGTGGCTATTTGAGAATTTTTCCCAGCCCCTCTTGTACAAAGGAGGTTATGGCGAAATTTTCCAAAATTTAAAGGCGTTAACGAAATATTTGAAGTGAAAATGATATAGGAATTTTCGAATGAACTATATTTATATAGATATATAAATATAAATAAAATTAAAACGAATCGTGGCCGTGCAGTTCGTGCTTTGAAACCGTGATTTCAAACGCTTAATGCGGGAAATCCGACGATCAGATTTTCCCGAAACCGCAACCATTGGGTTCGCCTTGGAAATATCTTTACAACGGCATCAACTTTGTAAAGATCCGACGGTTGGATTGTATGGAATGTTTAATTCAAATCTTAAGAAAAACAGCACCAGAATCGATTATATTCATATATAAATATAAATATAATTAAATTAAATCTAATAACGAAGTTGCAGTTCGTAATTTGAAATCGTAACTTCGAACAACTAGTGTGGGAGATCCGACCGTCGGATTTTCCCAAAACTAAAACCGTTGGATTCGTTTTGAAATGATCTTCCTAATGATATAAAATTTGTGAAGATCCAATAGTTAGATTTTCAGATATGTGTAAAACAAATTTAGTGAAAAACAGCGCCAATGCCTCGGCACGACCTGAAACGTCGTTTAATTAAATATGGCCATTTTAAATAAATAAAAATGGCGATATATCATTATAAAATACTATAGACGATATAGAGTGGAAATAAACCAATTTTGTTGTGTCTGCTTGATATGTGATGGTTGAATGTGTTTAACATGAAAATTATACTAAGGAACCGAAATGTGAATGTTGAATAATTTAACCATGTGAAAAATTGATTTGAAAATCTAAATATACGTGGATTATTTGAAAGGCCGAGTTCATTCTCATTTCAAATAATCGATCGATATTGAGAAGTCGAAGAGTCGAAGACGGTTGAAGACCGACAATCTTCACATTGGATGGATGGGCGCTACTGATGCTCGTGATTGGAGTAGCTACCTTGAAGGAGCTGAAGTAGTAGCCATCCGGATGTATTGTTGATTGTGCGGATATGCGAGGAATTCGGTGCCTCCGGTTTCGTTCAAACCCAGAACGAACTTGTAAATGGACTGTGTATCTGACATTGGATTTTGTTCTATGCTAATTGATCTCTGTTAAATATATATCTGTTTGGCGGCGGAGAATTTATTCTCTTGCTTAATGCCCTTCTCTGAGACGTACGAGCTCAGAGGTTATGTATAGATAGAAATCAGTCGCATGGAGTGGATTGCCTGTGTGGCACGCCTAAGTGGCATATGATCAAGGCTTCTGTTGCAAAGCAAAGTCTTGTGGTTGATGATCAAAGCATGGTCTGTGTGACGTAGCTTTGTGTATAACGTGGATTCGCGGGCCTCACACCTCGGTATGAGTCAAAAACGGGATAGTGACTACAGGGAGAGCACGACGTTTCTTTCTAGCTATGGTGGTGTCAGTGACCTACCAGCCCTGACATTTATATCTACTTTTCACCTGTGTGGTTGTTGGAATGCGAGGCGCCTCCATTATAGGTCTGTAAGGACCGGGAAACGTGTATTCAGGAATAGCTAATCCTCAAAAGTAAGAGAGGACCGGCCCTGATGATCCAGGGATTGTTGTGTGCGGTCCTGAGGCATTTGCTAGAGTGTTTCGAACGGAGAGGAGCTTGCCCCTTGCCTCGACTCATGATGGAATCCAATTTCCAATATGAAATTTCGGATGTGATTGTATTATTAGTATGGCGACATAGTGGTATGGGTCATTTATGCCGCCTAGGATTGATATTTATGATTGAATTTACTTTTGAAACATATATGCACTAGTAATAATATCAAATACTTTTGTTTTTCACGTATGAAGCACTTTGGCCATTATAAGGTAAAACTCTATCCTCCGGCTTGCGTTGCATTGTGTGATGGGACCTGAGTCTTATAATAGCTTCATTTTTATAAAAAGCATTGCGATGATTTAATCATTTACTTTATTTCATGCACTAGCACTCATTGGAGTAAACCCGTTCCGCGAAAGTGGCGTGGTCCTTTGATTTGCCTTATTATTGTTGTTTAATAAGTTAAGTTGATTTCTCATACCAGTCCCATGACTGACTCGTAGTTTGTTTCACTTTTTAACTCGGGTGCCCTCATTTTCACATGGGCAGCGTAGTTACAGGTATCTGGTATATTTTGGCTTGGCACCGCAGTAGAGGTGCACTTTTGGCTCATGGCGAGGCTTGACTACACCGTGCTGACTATGTCTTTTCCGCCATTATTGTATATGTATTATGATTCTGCCACTGGCGATGTAGACTGTAACGACCCGGAAAAATGCGATCTTGGTTATCCGATATACAACACATATCGAACATCCAAGGATCGAAAATAACCGAATAGTTAATGAAAGAAATTAGAAGGTGAGAATAGATAAGATAGAAACTTAGAATAGAAGAAGAAGAAGAAGAACACAACATCAGAGTAACACGAACCTCACAGCGGAACGAATAACATATAATAGATAACATAACTTTGAAATATAACAGTTATGTATACAATAGCACTTATCAGAGTACATCACTTACAACACAGCGGAAATAAACTATAGCTATATGATCTTGAAGCCTCCTGCTCCACGCTCTTCCAGTATATCTGTAAATTCCTGACTACTTGTCTGCCCGTACAAAATTAGGCACCCAAGAGTTTAGGGAAAACAAAACAAATAAACTCCGAGTCAGTCATGGGACTGGTATGAGTAAAATGGTTTAAACAGGCATATGAACAAGTAAACGATATCTCATAAGACCACGCCGCAGAACGGAACGGGTTTTTCCCTTATGAGAATCCAAAATATCTTTATATCAAAAACCTTTTGATATTATAATAATGTCTATGTACAAATAGATATCAACTAGCAGAAACGCTTTCATCTCACGTTTTACATATATAGTATACAATCAAAATCGCAAGCACGTATTGGATAATGGATTTCCAACTATGACAAGGTATGGAACCACCTTCTGATCAGTGTACTCTAGGAACGATACACTGGAGTTCAACAAGAACATCTTGCAACTCAGCCACACATGACCGACCACTCATTTCGCTTGAGTGTATCGAATGTACATCGCCAATGGTTGGGATCAGCAACCGTTCCCGTATATATATGGGACAACATTGATAGATTTAAGAAACAAATGAATATTCTCTAGATAGGTGATTATACACCCTACTTCGGTGCGACCGACTTAGCCATGCTGCCTGCCCGATTTCTGTCATTTACTGGTTGATGAGGCTAGAAGCTACGCTTTATCATTACATCAGATTCACTTCGAATGTCACATTGTCAAATCCATCGAAATCACTAACTGACGTTTACAACAGTACATTACGTGTCAGATAAAAGAAGTTTCCTTCTCTGCTTCCACTCTTGGTACGGTTGAAGAAATCAATGTACGTGACGTTTCTGGAAATACTCTGTCAGACATCCATCTTCATTCACTTAAAATGTCACATCGTCATACCTGCCAAATCACAAATTGACTTATCCAAAAATAACACGGGTATACAGCTAAGAGAAACGAATTCCTCCGCCACCAAACGTGAATACGTTTGAACAGATCAACTTACGCGGTCCATTGGATATACTCTGTCAGACCTTCGTCCATACAAGTTGTCCTGGGACTGGACAAACCGAAGGCACTATTCAGTATATCCATCTTAGTCACTGTTATCTAAGATTTATACAAAAGCCCTTGCATTTTTCTCCGTCTTCAATTAACTTTGGCATATATGATTCGCAACGCTTATGCCAATACAGAGTGGTTCTTTGGATAATAATCCAACCGGTCCCTCCATATTAACAACATTAAAATGGTCAAAACTTCGATAGTCTGTGATTTAACTATCAAAGAAAACAAGTGTGCAAACAACGATATTATTTCCAGATGGAAATTATATCAAACAAACATCATTTAACATTTATCTCTTTAGTTCATTTTACATCTCCTGTTTCCCTATATTCAACATTTGCTATTTTCTATATTTAGAAAATATATGTTATCAACACTGGAAACATTTCCATTCCTTGTTTTCTGTATTTAGAAAACATTTCTGATTCTTGTTTGGAAAACATTTCCAAAACTCCTTTAAGATCAAACCTTACCATTTCTTAGTTAAGAAGGAAGTCACTCAAGTTGGGGTATAATTACCTCTCAGACCTTAACTGAACAACGTTATAACTTCAAAATGGTCAAAGTTTATCTTTTAATCTTTAACAACTTCTTTACGCCTTTCTCGGATCCAATTTTACTAATCTACTTCTATATTTAAAACATTGGTTATAACGATAACGTTATAATCCCTACTTTCGAATTATCTAACTTTAATAATAACTTATATTCTTATAAGTGAATAATTAACCTAACACTTATTTATTTATAATTAAATAAATCTCTATTTAAACACTGGAAAGTATAAGTACTTTCCCGAATTCGATATAATCGAATTTGCCGATTAACTCTCTTCGAGAAATCTCTATTTGATTAACTCTTCTTCGAATAACCTATATTCAATTAACTTCTTCTCGAATAAACGATATTCGATAATCTCTCTTCGAATAATTAATATTCAATAACTCTTCCTTCTCAAATATCTCATATTTGAAAATCTCACTTCGATTAAACTATAATCGATAACTCCCTTCGATGAAACTAACATCGATAACTCCTTCGATGAAACCAACATCGATAACTCCTTTCGATGAAACTAACATCAATAACTCCTTTTGATGAAACTAACATCGATTTATTTAACTCGACGAACTTAACTCGACTAACTTAACTTGACTCGACTAACTCGACTTACTTGGTTCGACCAATTCGATTCGATTAACTAGGCTCGACTAACTTGACTAACTTAACTTGACTTACTTGGTTCGACCAATTCGATTCGATTAACTAGGCTCGACTAACTTGATAACTTAACTCGACTAACTTGGTTCGACCAATTCGATTCGATTAACTAGGCTCGACTAACTTGACTAACTTAACTCGACTTACTTGGTTCGACCAATTCGATTCGATTAACTAGGCTCGACTAACTTGACTAACTTAACTCGACTTACTTGGTTCGACCAATTCGATTCGATTAACTAGGCTCGACTAACTTGGTCGAACCACCCGATCAACTCAACTTATTTAACTTAACTTATTTCTCAACTCGATCAACTCGATCAACTCCTATCGAATAACTAATATTCGATTAAACTCCATTCGCTTGACTCTAGATCGCGACGATCATAATGGTTACGCCTGACTCCCTCAGGAAACATCCAACCGCCGTAGGCTATTTACAGCCCTGCGAATTACGCTAGCAGTCGTACAAGATGGCAACTTACCCTGAATACTATGTTTGACTAACTCTGTCTCAAATAACTATATTTGATTAACTCTAGTTCGTTTTAACTCTAATCGATTAACTCTAACTAATTAACTCCAACTGGTTAACTCTAACTGATTAACTCTAACTGGTTAACTCTATTTGACTAACTCGACTTGACTAACCCCTTTCGAATAACATATTCGATTAACTAACTTTCGAATACCATATTCGATTAACTAACTTCGAATACCATATTCGATTAACTCCTTTCGAATGTCTATATTCGATTAACTAACTTCGAATACCATATTCGATTAACTAACTTCGAATACCATATTCGATTAACTCCTTTCGAATGTCTATATTCGATTAACTAACTTCGAATACCATATTCGATTAACAAACTTTGAATACCATATTCGATTAACTAACTTCGAATACCATATTCGATTAACTCCTTTCGAGTGTCTATATTCGATTAACTAATTTCGAATACCATATTCGATTAACTAACTTCGAATACCATATTCGATTAACTAACTTCGAATACCATATTCGATTAACTCCTTTCGAATATCTATATTCGATTTACTTTATTCACTTTATAAAGATTTCCTTTTTAATAATGTTTTATTCATTTGAAAAGATTTACTTTTAAATAACGGTTCTACACTTTAAAAATGATTTCCTTTTTATAATGTTCCCTTTTCCAATTCTATTTGTAAATGGTTTACAAATATTTCCTTTCAAATTTATTCTTGAAATATTCTAACTCCTTAAATTCCCGGGAAAATTCGCCATAACCTCCTTTGTAACGGGAGCATCGGAAAAATCCCCAAACCCGCCACACAGGCCTTTCCATTCAAAAAGAAAGTGGTTTGAAATTATTTTCATTTTGAATATCTCCTATCTATAAATATTCAAATTTATAAACATTTCTTATTTATAAATATTCCACTTTATAAATATCTCTTATTTATAAATATTCCAATTTATAAATATTCTATTTTCAATATCACTTTGAAAATTCCCTTATCAACATTCCGGCATGTTATGGTATTTTAACATATCAAATTACAATGTCTAATATCGTCCATACACATATAATCGCCCACAGATTTTATATCACATCATATAACAATATATGAAAAACAATAAAATAACTGTTGAGGAATCCAGTCGGATTCCTCCAACCTGTTTCCCTGCATCACAGATGTTAAACAATATAGATAACATCACTTTCAGTTCCATATGATATATTCTGTTAAACAAAATCAATATAGAAATTCAACTAACTGACTAGCAGTTCAATCAAACAGTTAACACATAGTAAATCAGACAATTTCTAACAGTTCTAAAAATACAACATGAAATTATAAACTGTTTAGAGTTGGTGAGATTTACTCACTTTGGCAGTTCATCGTTATAGAACGATACACTGTTATTTGATTCAGTCGGACAATTTATTTTGCCATAAATTGTGACGAGCTCAGATTCACTCCCGGTCAGTCTCATTGTGTTGCTCCCGTCCATATGATCCCAACGCAACTCACGGTTTGTCAATCTGATATCGTATTACCACGTTATAGCTTTAACAAGTCTATATATTTTTAAATAAAATTAAACCAACATTTTATTTGAATCCGGGCCTTACCGAAAGCACTCGGCCCATCCAACCCAAAGCCCACCCATACTATACTTCTTCCCCAAATCAAATTACACGCTACAGGCTTTCTACCGAACACCCAACTCCACCATTTCGATTTCTTCTAGCTCCTCTCCCTCCTTGAATTCTTCACGAAAACCAAAACCGCTTTCATCGATCTCCTTCTCTTCGCGCACTCCTTCTCCCCGTATCGTTTTTATCCAACTCGAGTTTACTGAAAACCCGTGTCGCACACCCCCTGTCATACTACAGGAACTTGCGATTCTTTGAATCCGCGAACACGCCAAAACTGAGCATACAAGCTCCCTTCGACCTGCCGAGTCCCGATACAGCACTCAAATTCAGATCGATGCCTCGTATTCTCTCAATTCCCGAACCCTAATTTACTACTCAAATTTCGAGCAACCAAAAACAGCATCGCACCCCTTGAAAACTACACGGGGATGAAGAGAAAGAGGACAGGAGTTCGAATATATGTGTATTACATTTTACAGGATTTTGTATGGATTTCATTTGATTTTACAAAGGTAGGAGTTTTACTGTGAAGAGCAAAAACAAACGGCGGAATGTTGTTTGACTTCTGAGGAATGAAAAATTAGGTTTAGGAGAGTTAAGAGGTCTATTTATTGGATCATAAAATATCTGGATAATTTTTTAATTATATTTTAATATTTTATTTTCATCCTTTATATTTGTATCCGTCTTTTAAAAATTCCTACGGTCACACACAATACCCAAAAATCACGAAACTGGACATGCAGCTACAACTCGACATTTCGGTCCCAACGAAACTGGTTTCGTCAAATTCCGACTTCGTTTGCTCACACGGCGTATTTTTAAAGCTCAAAATACTGACTGTTTCTCACTCTAAAAATCCGTACGGCCACACAATGACCCTATAAATCACGGAAACTGACACCTAGCAACTATTTGACATTGCGGATCTAACAAAATTAGTTTCATCGAATTCCGACTTCGTTTGCAAAACCGGCTATTTTTAAAGCTTTGGATGACCCATTTAAATATATAAATATATTTAAATATTATTAAATTAAATATAAATAATTTTATATTATCGTATATCTTCACATATGATATCGTACAGCTCCAGAATATTATATCAGAATTTACAGTTTGATATTTCAGATTTCAGATTATCTTGATATTCAGTTTATACTGAAAATCCATTTATAACGTATATAAAGTGTCGCAAATTATAAAGGAATTCCACAGCGACTTTTCTGAAATTTGATCTGAACATAAATCAAAATCTACGCGATGAAATCCTGATTTTTCTCTTCCACTAGAAAGATATACTCCATCAGCTCCACACGTTTCTCGTTTCACAGAAATCCGGCTTAAAACGAATCCTGTACATTCAGTTGAAGTTCGAATCGCTAAATAGCGAACTGCCGCGCCATTTTAAGCTCTGTTTTAGTTATATTAAAATTCTATGTTCAAACTGTCGTCGATTGAATATATTCGTCAATATACTTCAACTCTAAGCTGAATTAAATCACGGGGATGACCCCGTTCACATAATATTGTGATTTCCAATATTTTTGATTATTTCTGAATAAAATATATTATTTAATTATTTAATTAAATTAATTATTCCATATTATTTAATTAAATATCTATTTAATTCACTACATCACGGTATATATAATTAAATAAACTAATTATAATACCCCTGACAGTGCGGGTCATTACATTCTTCCCCACTTAAAATAATTTCGTCCTCGAAATTGCTAAGTTAGAGGACGACCCTACTTATTGGAACTCCTAAGATTTGTTTACCCCTTATTTCTGATTTCAACAGAACCAATTAATATCGACTAAAATATTAATTCTTCGGACTAACTAAAATTTTCAAAAATTCTGAAAAATTTCTAACACTTTAAATTTTCGAAAAAATTCGCCAGCACCTCCTTTGTACTGGTCAATAGCTCAAACTCCAACTCGCCTCTCTGGGCCTTCTTCAACCCAAAAGAAAATCAAAACGCCAAACGGCTTGCCAATTCAGCTCATAAATTCCAACCTCATATAAAATATAAACTTGTACCTTTTTGTTGGGCATATCATTATATCCCTACCATCTGTTATCAACTCGGCATATACAAATGCCATCCCAATCAACTCCAACCAAGTTATTCTTAACACAACCATTTGCTTATTCAAGCCGAATTCCATTTTCAATCTCAAGTTTCATTCTTGATTTCCAAATTCTATTCTATTTAACTATGTTCAAGTTAAATTTCAATTTATTTTTACCATCTCATTTTATTTAACTTCATAAGTTAAATTTAAATTCCAAAACTTAAATTCCTGGGTAAATTTCAAATCCATTTGAAATCAATACCTATTCAAAACCTTTGAATTTCTAAATAACTTGTTTTATCAAAACAATTCAAGTCAAAATCTTTGGTAGTAATATGTCACTTAGAAACTCGAAAATCACACCGATGATGCTGCGCAGTCAACATCGGAGTTACTTTCCAGCGACCGTAGTGAGTTCAATACTATACCACTTTTAAAACCATTTCTCAAACACTTCTACTTTGAAATATATTTCAAATACCATTCACAATGCTTTAAACCAATTTAAATTCTCCCAGGATCTTAAATTTTCCTTATGTTCAATCCAGTTTCACTTACAAATTTCTTTCCAATTTCCGGGATTTTAATTCCAATTCTGATTAAAATTCATATTCAATTCATCTTATTTCATATACTTTACTTATATGAATTCTGATTGGTTATATATAACCATTTCACGTGTTATAATCTTACTCGATTATAATCACAACCTATATATGATAATATATCACATATCCATACTGTGTCGGCCCATCGTATTCAAGTGTTTATTTACTCCTACCGATACAGTGGATCAAACTGATCGACCAGAACTCATAAACAACTCAGCCAATGAATCCCCACAATATAAAACCATTTTTATATCAAATACAAATACGCACTCGTATATATACACTCAACTCAATCTAGGGTATTATTAACCCCATCTCTACCGAGTCACGCCACAGAGCCAAGTAATTCTTAACTTAAGCTCTGATACCAACTGTAACGACCCGGAAAAATGCGATCTTGGTTATCCGATATACAACACATATCGAACATCCAAGGATCGAAAATAACCGAATAGTTAATGAAAGAAATTAGAAGGTGAGAATAGATAAGATAGAAACTTAGAATAGAAGAAGAAGAACACAACATCAGAGTAACATGAACCTCATAGCGGAACGAATAACATATAATAGATAACATAACTTTGAAATATAACAGTTATGTATACAATAGCACTTATCAGAGCACAACACTTACAACACAGCGGAAATAAACTATAGCTATATGATCTTGAAGCCTCCTGCTCCACGCTCTTCCAGTATATCTGTAAATTCCTGACTACTTGACTGCCCGTACAAAATTAGGCACCCAAGAGTTTAGGGAAAACAAAACAAATAAACTCCGAGTCAGTCATGGGACTGGTATGAGTAAAATGGTTTAAACAGGCATATAAACAAGTAAACGATATCCCATAAGACCACGCCACAGAACGGAACGGTTTTTCCCTTATGAGAATCCAAAATATCTTTATATCAAAAACCTTTTGGTATTATAATAATGTCTATGTACAAATAGATATCAACTAGCAGAAACGCTTTCATCTCACGTTCTACATATATAGTATACAATCAAAATCGCAAGCACGTATTGGATAATGGATTTCCAACTATGACAAGGTATGGAACCACCTTCTGATCAGTGTACTCTAGGAACGATACACTGGAGTTCAACAAGAACATCTTGCAACTCAGCCACACATGACCGACCACTTATTTCGCTTGAGTGTATCGAATGTACATTACCAACGGTTGGGATCAGCAACCGTTCCCGTATATATATGGGACAACGTTGATAGATTTAAGAAACAAATGAATATTCTCTAGATAGGTGATTATACACCCTACTTCGGTGCGACCGACTTAGCCATGCTGCCTGCCCGATTTCTGTCATTTACCGGTTGATGAGGCTAGAAGCTACGCTTTATCATTACATCAGATTCACTTCGAATGCCACATTGTCAAATCCATCGAAATCACTAATTGACGTTTACAATAGTACATTACGTGTAAGCTAAAAGAAGTTTCCTTCTCCGCTTCCACTCTTGGTACGGTTGAAGAAATCAATGTACGTGACCTTTCTGGAAATACTCTGTCAGACATCCATCTTCATTCACTTAAAATGTCACATCGTCATACCCGCCAAATCACAAATTGACTTATCCAAAAATAACACGGGTATACAGCTAAGAGAAACGAATTCTTCCGCCACCAAACGTGAATACGTTTGAACAGATCAACTTACGCGATCCATTGGATATACTCTGTCAGACCTTCGTCCATACAAGTTGTCCTGGGACTGGACAAACCGAAAGCACTATTCAGTATATCCATCTTAGTCACTGTTATCTAAGACTTATACAACAACCCTTGCATTTTTCTCCGTCTTCAATTAACTTTATCATATATGATTCGCAACGCTTATGCCAATACAGAGTGGTTCTTTGGATAATAATCCGACCGGTCCCTCCATATTAACAACGTTAAAATGGTCAAAACTTCGATAGTCTGTGATCTAACTATCAATGATAACAAGTTTGCAAACAACGATATTATTTCCAGATGGAAATTATATCAAACAAACATCATTTAATATTTATCTCTTTAGTTCATTTTACATCTCCTGTTTCCCTATATTCAACATTTGCTATTTTCTATATTTAGAAAATATATGTTATCAACACTGGAAACATTTCCATTCCTTGTTTTCTGTATTTAGAAAACATTTCTGATTCTTGTTTGGAAAACATTTCCAAAACTCCTTTACGATCAAACCTTACCATTTCTTAGTTAAGAAGGAAGTCACTCAAGTTGGGGTATAATTACATCTCAGACCTTAACTGAACAATGTTATAACTTCAAAATGGTCAAAGTTTATCTTTTAATCTTTAACAACTTCTTTACGCCTTTCTCGGATCCAATTTTACTAATCTACTTCTATATTTAAAACATTGGTTATAACGATAACGTTATAATCCCTACTTTCGAATTATCTAACTTTAATTATAACTTCTATTCTTAATAGTGAATAATTAACCTAACACTTATTTATTTAAAAATCAATAAATCTCTATTTAAACACTGGAAAGTATAAGTACTTTCCCGAATTCGATATAATCGAATTTGCCGATTAACTCTCTTCGAGAAATCTCTATTTGATTAACTCTTCTTCGAATAACCTATATTCGATTAACTTCTTCTCGAATAAACGATATTCGATAATCTCTCTTCGATTAACTAATATTCGATAACTCTTCCTTCTCAAATATCTCATATTTGAAAATCTCACTTCGATTAAACTATAATCGATAACTCCCTTCGATGAAACTAACATCGATAACTCCTTTCGATGAAACTAGCATCGATAACTCCTTTCGATGAAACTAACATCGATAACTCCTTTCGATGAAACTAACATCGATAACTCCTTTCGATGAAACTAACATCGATTTATTTAACTCGACGAACTTAACTCGACTAACTTAACTTGACTCGACTAACTCGACTTACTTGGTTCGACCAATTCGATTCGATTAACTAGGCTCAACTAACTTGACTAACTTAACTCGACTTACTTGGTTCGACCAATTCGATTCAATTAACTAGGCTCGACTAACTTGACTAACTTAACTCGACTTACTTGGTTCGACCAATTCGATTCGATTAACTAGGCTCGACTAACTTGACTAACTTAACTCGACTTACTTGGTTCGACCAATTCGATTCGATTAACTAGGCTCGACTAACTTGACTAACTTAACTCGACTTACTTGGTTCGACCAATTCGATTCGATTAACTAGGCTCGACTAACTTGGTCGAACCACCCGATCAACTCAACTTATTTAACTTAACTTATTTCTCAACTCGATCAAATCGATTAACTCCTATTGAATAACTAATATTCGATTAAACTCCATTCACTTGACTCTAGATCGCAGCGATCACAATGGTTACGCCTGACTCCCTCAGGAAACATCCGACCGTCGTAGGCTATTTACAGCCCTGCGAATTACGCAAGCAGTCGTACAAGATGGCAACTTACCCTGAATACTATGTTTGACTAACTCTGTCTCAAATAACTATATTTGATTAAATCTAGTTCGTTTTAACTCTAATCGATTAATTCTAACTAATTAACTCCAACTGGTTAACTCTAACTGATTAACTCTAACTGGTTAACTCTATTTGACTAACTCGACTTGACTAACCCCTTTCGAATAACATATTCGATTAACTAACTTTCGAATACCATATTCGATTAACTAACTTCGAATACCATATTCGATTAACTCCTTTCGAATTTCTATATTCGATAAACTAACTTCGAATACCATATTCGATTAACTAACTTCGAATACCATATTCGATTAACTCCTTTCGAATGTCTATATTCGATTAACTAACTTCGAATACCATATTCGATTAACTAACTTCGAATACCATATTCGATTAACTAACTTCGAATACCATATTCGATTAACTCCTTTCGAATGTCTATATTCGATTAACTAACTTCGAATACCATATTCGATTAACTAACTTCGAATACCATATTCGATTAACTAACTTCGAATACCATATTCGATTAATTCCTTTCGAATGTCTATATTCGATTTACTTTATTCACTTTATAAAGATTTCCTTTTTAACAACGTTTTATTCATTTGAAAAGATTTATTTTTAAATAACGGTTCTACACTTTAAAAATGATTTCCTTTTTATAATGTTCCCTTTTCCAATTCTATTTGTAAATGGTTTACAAATATTTCCTTTTCAAATTTATTCTTGAAATATTCTAACTCCTTAAATTCCTGGGGAAATTCGCCATAAACTCCTTTGTAACGGGAGCATCGGGAAAATCCCCAAACCCGCCACACAGGCCTTTCCATTCAAAAAGAAAATGGTTTGAAATTATTTCCTTTTTGAATATCTCCTATCTATAAATATTCAAATTTATAAACATTTCTTATTTATAAATATTCCACTTTATAAATATCTCTTATTTATAAATATTCCAATTTATAAATATTCTATATTCAATATCACTTTGAAAATTCCCTTATCAACATTCCAAGCATGTTATGGTATTTTAGCATATCAAATTACGATGTCTAATCTCGTCCATACACGTATAATCGCCCACAGATTTTATATCACATCATATAACAATATATGAAAAACAATAAAATAACTATTGAGGATTCCAGTCGGATTCCTCCAACCTGTTTCCCTGCATCATAGATGTTAAACAATATAGATAACATCACTTTCAGTTCCATATGATATATTCTGTTAAACAGAATCAATATAGAAATTCAACTAACTGACTAGCAGTCCAATCAAACAGTCAACACACAGTAAATCAGACAATTTCTAACAGTTCTAAAAATACAACATGTAATTATAAACTGTTTAGAGATGGTGAGATTTACTCACTTTGGCAGTTCATCGTTAAAGAACGATAAACTGTTATTTGATTCAGTTGGACAATTTATTTCGCCATAAACTGTGACGAGCTCAGATTCACTCCGGTCAGTCTCATTATGTTGTTCCCGTCCATATGATCCCAACGCAACTCTCGGTTTGTCAATCTGATATCGTATGACCACGTTATAGCTTTAACAAGTCTATATATTTTTAAATAAAATTAAACCAACATTTTATTTGAATCCGGGCCTTACCAAAAGCACTCGGCCCATCCAACCCAAAGCCCACCCATACTATACTTCTTCCCCAAATCAAATTATACGCTACAGGCTTTCTACCGAACACCCAACTCCACCATTTCGATTTCTTCTAGCTCCTCTCCCTCCTTGAATTCTTCACGAAAACCAAAACCGCTTTCATCGATCTCCTTCTCTTCGCGCACTCCTTCTCCCAGTATCGTATTTATCCAACTCGAGTTTACTGAAAACCTGCGTCGCACACCCCATGTCATACTACAGGAACTTGCGATTCTCTGAATCACCGAACACGCCAAAACTGAGCATACAAGCTCCCTTCGACCTGCCGAGTCCTGATACAGCACTCAAATTCAGATCGATGCCTCATATTCTCTCAATTCCCGAACCCTAATTTACTGCTCAAATTTCGAGCAACCAAAAACAGCATCGCACCCCTTGAAAACTACACGGGGATGAAGAGAAAGAGGACAGGAGTTCAAATATATGTGTATTACATTTTACAGGATTTTGTATGGATTTCATTTGATTTTACAAAGGTGGGAGTTTTACTGTGAAGAGCAAAAACAAATGGCGGAATGTTGTTTGACTTCTGAGGAATGAAAAATTAGATTTAGGAGAGTTAGGAGGTGTATTTATAGGCTCATAAAATATCTAGATAATTTTTTAATTATATTTTAATATTTTATTTTCATCCTTTACATTTGTATCCATCTTTTAAAAATTCCTACGGTCACACACAATACCCAAAAATCACGAAACTGGACATGCAGCTATAGCTCGACATTTCGGTACCAACGAAATTGGTTTTGTCGAATTCCGACTTAGTTTGCTCACACAGCGTATTTTTAAAGCTCAAAATACTGACTGTTTCTCACTCTAAAAATCCGTACGGCCACACAGTGACCCTAAAAATCACGGAAACTGACATCTAGTAACTATTTGACATTGCGGATCTAACAAAATTAGTTTCGTCGAATTCCGACTTCGTTTGCAAAACCGGCTATTTTTAAAGCTTTGGATGACCCATTTAAATATATAAATATATTTAAATATTATTAAATTAAATATAAATAATTTTATATTATCATATATCTTCACATATGATATCGTACAGCTCTAGAATATTATATCAGAATTTACAGTTTGATATTTCAGATTTCAGATTATCTTGATATTCAGTTTATACTGAAAATCCATTTATAACGTATATAAAGCGTCGCAAATTATAAAGGAATTCCACAGCGACTTTTCTGAAATTTGATCTGAACGTAAATCAAAATCTACACGATGAAATCCCGACCACACGTTTCTCGTTTCATAGAAATCCGGCTTAAAACGAATCCTGTACATTCAGTTGAAGTTCGAATCGCCAAATAGCGAACTACAGCGCCATTTTAAGCTCTGTTTTAGTTATATTAAAATTCTATGTTCAAACTGTCATCGATTGAATATATTCGTCAATATACTTCAACTCTAAGCTGAATTAAATCACGGGGATGACCCCGTTCACATAATATTGTGATTTCCAATATTTTTGATTATTTCTGAATTAAATATATTATTTAATTATTTAATTTAATTAATTATTCCATATTATTTAATTAAATCTCTACTTAATTCACTACATCATGATATATATAATTAAATTAATTAATTATAATACCCCTGACAGTGCGGGTCATTACATAGACTGATGTTAAGTTTATGTATTCTCTGTGTATGATTCCGCCATTGGCGATGTAGACTAATTATGCACTATTATGCACTAAGTTGTATCATGCAATGTGCTCTCTGATGTGGTGATATCTATATGATTCCGCTGTCATATGTGTGTAAATTATTCAATTTCATGTTTATGCTATTATCTATGATCTGCTAATGATGATTAATGTGTTATATTCCAATGATCATCCTTAACACCGTACCACGGGGTTTTGGGATCGTCACAGCTAGTATCAGAGCTTTGGTTAACCTTAGTTCTGGAATCTAACACATCAAACACTTCGTCAGAATAGAATCAGTGGTATTCTAAGGCGAGTAGCTCATTAGAGATAGGACTAGTAAAGTCCTAGAATGAGCTAAGCAGAATAGCAAAAACAACTTGATCAGTCCATCGTTATCTTTCCTTAAGTTTTCTGCTTAACCATACGATAAAATTATCATTTCAGTAGGCTGACTCTTTTCTTGCTTGTACAGAACTTGAACAATGGCTACCCGAGCAGCCGCTGCTAGAGGAGGCCGAGCTGGCCGTGGCAGAGGACGAGGAGAAGTCCCAGTTGAAGAAGGACCCTTGATACAACCCCTGGCCCTCAACAATTCGAGCTGGACCGCGTGGCTAAGAGGTAGAAGAACCTAGGAGGAAAACCTTCTCTGGAACTAGCACTGTAATAGAGGCCCTTGCATGGCTGAAAACACGCGAGAAAATACTAGGAGGCCTAAGGCTGGGCGATCAAGACAAAGCTTTCATGGGCACTTGGCTCCTACAAGAAGAAGCCGAACTATGGTGGGAAGCTCTCACCGCCGGGAATAGAAATGCTGGTAGAACCTGAGACAAATTCAAAGAACTATTCAAAGAGAAGTATGTCCCAGAGCAAGCCCTTGAGCGCATGCACAACGAATTCGCAAACCTCCAGCAGGGAGATCTCTCGGTGCAAGATTATCTGAATAAATTTACACAATTATCCCGCTATGCTTTAGAGCTCGTCGCCACCGCAAAGTCCAAGAATAAGAGGTTCATCCTCGGGCTGAAGCGACAGTACCAAGATAGGGCCATGGGCGACATCAAGCTGGGGTTTAATGAATTGGTGGAAATGGCGTGCAACTACAAAGACCTGGATCAAAGGCACCTGGAACAGGATCATGCTAAAAGCCAAGCCGGAAATAAACACAAGCCCGCTGTGAATCAAGCGAAGTCAAGCCAAGCGGCATCCTCGAAACCACAGACTGGCAGACCGCCAAAAGGAAGCTGCTATAATTGTGGCAAGGTGGGGCACTACTCAAATGTTTGCACAGCCCCGAAGAGGCAGAAGACGAATTCTCAAGGTTCAAGCCAGGGCTCTCAGAACCCTCGCTCCTGCTTTAATTTCCGTAAGACGGATCATCTTGTCAAAGACTGTCCTTTGCTTAAGAAGGCTGCAGTAGCTCACGTGTATGACGGGACGAACCCGCCAGCTGCTTCCGATGGAGCAGGTAAACCCGATGTTTTGGGAGGTACCCTTATAATTAAAAATATTTCTGTTTCTGTATTATTTGACACGGGTGCATCACGTAATTTTATTGCTAGTAACACAGTTCACAAATTAAAGTTAAAACAAAGAAAGCTGAAAGAATCGATTAAAGTTCATAATCCGATAGGAGGATCTCTCATTCTCAGTGCATATTATAGAGTGCCAGTCTCTTATTCTTCCTACAAATTTTCTTTTAATTTAATCACTATGGATTTTCCTGAATTCGATATCATTCTCGGGCTAGATTGGTTGAAGCTGAAGTAAAGTGTGCAGAAAGGATAGTAAAAATTTGAACGAAGCTTGGATATATTAATGTACCATGCCATGGTTCGAATCCAGATAGAAAGGAATTTTGGTCTGCGTTAGAAGTTATCCCTACTTCCTTAGAAAAGATTCCTGTTGTTAGAAACTATGCAGATGTGTTTGAAGAAGTCGAAAACTTACCTCTACAAAGAGAAATAGAATTCAGGATTGATTTAATTCCCAATGCCAGACCAGTAGTACATCCAATTCGCAGAATGACTCCAAAGGAAAAAGAAGAATTAGGCGATCAAACTCGTCAACTGCTATGGAAGGGTCTGATTAGGCCTAGCTTTTCTAGTTGGGGTGCAGCTGTAGTGTTTGTCCCAAAGTCAGATGGTACTCTTCGATTGTGTGTTGATTACCGAGACCTCAACAAACAGACGCTCGAAAACAAATACCCATTACCCCGCATCGATGATCTGCTAGACCAATTAAATGGGGTGAGAGTATTTTCCCGAATGGACCTAGCTACGAGTTTTCACCAATGGAGAATTGCAGAGGAGTGTGTTCCTTTGACAGCTTTCAGAGGTCTAGACATATTTTATGAATGGTTAGTAATGTCGTTCGGCCTATGCAATGCTCCAGCATACTTTGTCGATCTAATGAATAGAGTGTTCAGGGGAGTTCTAAATAAATTTGTCCTCGTATTCATCGATGATATTTTAATCTACTCCAAATCAAAACCCGAGCATGAGAAACACATAGAACAAGTATTGGAGATCCTAAGAAAGAATGTCTTCAAAGCCAAATTCTCAAAATGTGTCTTCTGGCAAGAAGAAGTGAAGTTCCTTGGCCATGTCGTGTCAATGAAAGGGATTTCTGTAGATCCGAGCAAAATAGCACCAATTCAAGACTGGAAACAGCCTACTACACCCACAGAGGTTAGAAGTTTTATGGGGTTGGCTAGTTATTATCGAAAATTCGTTAAGGATTTCTCGAAGATATCCGGTACGTTAACAAAGCTCACGAAGAAGCATGAGAAATTTAAGTGGACTTCCGACTGTGAAGAAGCTTTCCAGGAATTGAAATCGAAACTGACAACTGGTCCAGTGTTAACCATTATCGATGGCAATCAGGATTTGACGGTTTGGACAGATGCCTCTATTAGAGGTCTTGGTGCAGTGTTAATGCAAAGAGGCCAAGTAGTCGCTTATGCAAGCCGCCAACTGAAACCACACGAGAAGAATTATGTAACTCATGATCTTGAGTTGCTAGCCATCGTTTTTGCTTTGAAAAATTGGAGGCATTATTTATTGGGTGAGAAATTTGAACTGTACACAGATCATCAATCATTGAAGTATTTATACACCCAGAAAGATCTGAATTTGAGACAGCAGCGTTGGCTAGAATTTCTTGCAGCGTATGATCTAGATATCCTGTATACGCCGGGAAAGGCTAACGTTGTAGCGGATGCGCTTAGTAGAAAAACCGCAATCATTGCCAATCTTATAATTACGCCAGGATTGATTGATAAAATACCTGTTCTTCAGAAAAACAACAATTTTGTGAAAGAGATGATAAAAAGGATTCGAAGGGGCGAAGGCTCCAGTTTCCAAGTGGATAGTGAGCGAGTTCTGAGATTGAATGGAAGAATATGTGTTCCCGACATCCCTGAGCTCAAAAGAGAGGTGCTAGATGAATGCCATAAATCCAAGTTTTGCATTCATACTGGGGTAAGTAAAATGTACAACGATATCAAATGCACTTTCTGGTGGAAGGCAATGAAGAGGGACATTTCTTTATATGTTAGCAGATGCCCTATTTGTCAATTAGTCAAGAGCGACCAACAGAAGCTAGCTGGATTGTTGCAACCGTTGGACGTCCCAGGTTGGAAATGGGAACAGATTTCCATGGATTTTATAGATGGTTTGCCCCGAACCAGGAAAGGTAATGACAGTATTTGGGTAATCGTAGATCGCTTCACGAAGACTGCCCATTTCATACCTGTCAGATCAAATAGAACCGCTCAAAGTCTAGCACAGATATATTTCAAAGAAATTGTTAAGCTGCATGGAATTACCATCAGCATAGTCAGTGATAGAGACCCAATATTTGCTAGCAAATTCTGGAGGCATTCCAAACAGAATGGGGAACGAAACTGAATATGAGCACCGCTTATCACCCTCAGACAGATAGCCAAACTGAGCGTGTGAATAGAATTCTGGGAGATTTACTGCAGGCTTGTATAATTGATTTTGGTGGGTCATGGGAAGATCACTTACATTTGGTAGAATTCTCATATAACAATAGCTATCAAGCAAGTTTGGGAATGTCGCCATTTGAAGCATTATATGGTAGATCGTGCAGATCTCCAGCATGTTGGGTAGAACCTGGCAACAGACTTGTGTTAGGACCCGACATGATTCGAGAAGCATATGATAAAGTCGACTTCATCAAAAAGCGATTGAGAACCGCACAAAGTCGACAGAAAAGTTATGCAGATTCTAGAAGAAGAGATTTGACATTTGTTGTTGGTGACCATGTTTATTTGAAAGTTTCTTCGATGAGAGGAGTAATCAGATTTGGCAAAACTGGGAAGCTGGCACCGAGATTTATTGGTCCCTTTCCTATACTTGAACGAATTGGAACTCTTGCTTATAGGGTTCAATTACCTGATTGGTTGCCTGGAGTGCATGATGTGTTTCACGTATCTCAACTTAGAAGACATGTGCATGATCCAGATCTTGTTGTAGAAGAAGCAGCGCAACAGGACTTGGAAATAACTCAAGAATTAGCAGTCATAAGGGAGCCATTAAAGATTGTTGGCAAAGAAACTAGAGAGCTAAGAAGCAAAAAAGTTCATTTAGTTAAAGTGCAATGGAGTAGTGATCCTAGAGACTGTACTTGGGAGACTGAAGAGAGCATTAAGCAAGCTTACCCCGAATGCAGAGTGGACATCTCTGACCAACTCTGGTGCAAGGTACCTTTACAATACTTTGCATTTACATTTTTGTTTCCTACTTTACTGTTGTTACCTTTTCGGGGACGAAAAGTTTTAAGTGGGGGAGATTGTAACAACTCGGAAAATACGAGCCAATTTAAAATTTTTAAATTGGTTATTTCAAAGGAATTTGAACAATTTAAATAGGATATTTCAATAAAATAATGAATTAGAAATAGTGTGTCGGTTTGAAAATTTGAATTCAAACTTTGACTAACTACACCGGGTGCAAAATATAACGGATTTTGGTGAAACCAAAAATATTTGAATCTGTTAGTGAATATCTTTCTAACGAATCTGAAAAATCAAAGTTTCATTGCGGGAATCAAAAGTTATGGCCAAACGAATTTTCAGAAAGGTCGTTATATAGAATATATAGCCCTTGAAAATAGATATTTTGCAAACGACCTCGGAATTCGACGAAACCACTTTTGTTGGGTCCGGGATGTCAAACTATTGCTAGGTTTCAAATTTCATAATTTTTGAAGCTAGTATGTGAGTGTGGCAAAAGAAAATGTGTTTGGTCGATTTCTGTTAAATTGGATCGACCAGAAAAGGGCCATTTTTCGAACGATCTCAGAATTCGACGAAACTAGTTTTGTTGGGACCGTAGCATCAAAACATAGCTAGATTTATTTTTCTGGAATTTTTCGAATCAGTTTGTGCCTTGGTAAATTGGAATGTACGTTCGAATTGAATATAAAATGTTTTATACATCAATTTGAAAAATAACTGACTGTAACAGTCGAATTGGCCTGCGAAACATATCCCATTATGTCCGGGATGGGGGTATTTAGCTAGGGCTGACAGTCGTTGGGTTTGGATTGGGGTTCGTAAGTAAAAACCCTAATTTTCTGAATAATATTTATATCGGCGAATCAGAAAATTCCATTCATAAAATAAAATAAAAACGCGCAGAACCCTCGTTCTCTCTCGACATCGACGGCGATGCGTGCTCCTTTCTTCCCAGGTGATTTCCGTTTCGCTGCAGCCCCCTACCGACACCGCCACCACCAGCAATCGACGCCTCCCCTCTACAAATCCGACCCACTTTCACCTCCTCCCTCCTCCGCATCGTCAAACACGACCTCTCCAATGTCCGACACTTCCCAGTGCCGCCCCGACCAAATCCAACCACCGAACTGCCTCCAACCACCATCGACCGACTCCCCTCTCTTCCCTTTTCCACGCTGTACCCTCCGATCATCGTATCGTGCCTCGGTTTTTGAGAAAACTAAAAGCCTAGTTTTGAACAATCATGAAAGGTGAGTCCTTTATTATATTTGAACTTTGAAAAATCATATCTTTATGGTGTGTTGACGAAATTCGATGAAACAGGAAACATCGGGACTGCAAGGAGGCTCTCTACCACATAAAGGAGACCGCGGATTTTTCTGAGCCATCTATGATTTTTAGCACTCCGAAAACCAATGTGAGAAATCTAAATTAAATGAAATTTGAATGGAAAATGTCATGTGTAAATTATATAAGCGAAATATAAATTATACACGTGATGTATACCTCATGTACATGCATTGTGTAAGCTATATGAGCGAAGTATGAATTATACCTGCATAGTGTAAATGATATGTGTATTGAAATGCAAGTGAAATATAGAAATATATATATATACATATATATATACTCCCCTCGTCCACAAACCATGGATGATATTTATTATTGTGAATTGGTGTGAAAAATTGGTTGAAAAATTGGGTGAAAAATGCGAATGGTTGAATAATTGTTTGTGGTTGATATTGATTGGTTGTGGTTGAAAAATACCCATTGGTGATTGAAATAAATTGGAAATAATTGTGGAAATGAAAATAAAACATGATGCATGCATGCGAATTAGATGCATGAAATCCCTATTGTCAAAAACCGCGAGGTTTTAAGGTAGAGCGAGGAGCCGTACTCGGGACGGTGCCGGTTTTAACTACTCTGCCGTTATGCTGCCGAAATTTTGAATAATATTCATGTGTTAGAATTATTTTCATATGTTGAAATTATTTTCATTCGTTAAAACTAAAGTCAGGTGTTGAAACTATATCTATGTGTGGAAAGGCTCATGTGTTGAGAAGTGATGTGTGAAAATTAAATGTAACAACCCGCATTCTACGCATCGGAGGATCGTAGAATATTTATTTCTTTCCCATATGAAGTCGTATGGTCATGTAACTTTGGGAAACAACTTCCCATGTTCATGATTTTTGTCGATTTTTAAATGACCATTTTGCCCCTAGCTGATTTTGTTTCGGCAATAACTTTTGATTGGAAAGGAATTTTGACCTGAAACCACTTCCATTAGATTCGTTTGATGGTTTATCTTTCCGTAGAGTGGTCATAATAGCAAAACGGACTCACGGTTTGGGAGATATGGCTGAAATAAGGTTTGGAAGGTGAAAAACTGCTTAACCGGGCCAAATAGGGTGATTAGTGAATGGGCCCATAACCCATTTGGGATTAGGGTTATGGGGAGGCTCAAAAGAGTTAGAGATTCATTCCATTTCAGTTTTCTAGCCTCCACTTACCTCTTATAAACCCTAAAAATGACCTCTAACCTCTAAATCACCTCCAAATCACTTTCTACTTGAAGATAGGGCTTAGCAACATCAAATCAAGAGAGATCAACACCAAATCAAGATTAGAGCTGCTGTTTAGCATCGGGATTCGCATCAAATCAGAGATTTATTTCAGATCTAAGTCTTATTTGTGGCTAAGGTGAGTGATTTGCATAGTTCCTCACTAATAATGGCTAATTAAGGGTAATTAGTGTTAATTAGAGAATTTATACACTAATAAATTCTGGAAAATACTCATAAATTCTTAAATAATGTTTTTGACCTCTGATATGAGTTTGGGTTAATTTGGTTAAGTTTTGCTAATCATATCATTAGTTGCACCTAAACATGCTTAAGGGAAAATATGGGGTTTTGGCTATGTTTGATCCATTTTAACCTATCATATAGTTGTTTTGGTGTTTGTGGTTGATTATGCATGTTTCTATGATTGTATGGTATGCTTTGTGATTGATTAGAATAGCTGGAATGGTCGAAAACGCCGTCGAGTGGCGTAAACTGCTTGCTGGAAAAAGTGCAGGAAGACATCCGAACCGGATCGGATCGGTTAGGAGGACCCGGTCCGCTCTCACACTTCACACTTCGATCCATTCGCACTTCTCGTGGCATGCATCATACAATCCGACCCACCTGGAGTTCTCCGATCCGATCCGCCATGGTGCTCCGATCCGAACCAATGTACTACGACTGGGCTTGGAGATTACGACCCGATCCGGGGTGCTTTAGAAGAGGCCGATCTGAACCGTGGTAAGCTGGGGACCCCGACCCGATCCGACAGGGATGATGACGACCCGATCCGATCCAGTGAAGAAGGAGCACTACGATCCGAACCGAACTGATGATTATGGGAGATCCGAACCGATCCGGTGATGACCAATAACCCGAGATGCAAAGGTAGTCCAAATGGAAGTTAGAGCTCAGGATCCAGTTGGGAACCAATGAGTTCACTTCATGGTTGGGCTTTGCTGCGGGACATGTGCTAAGGAGTTGTCGACGTTCATAACTTCGATTCACCACTGAAAATGGATGATGGTCTACTTATCAGTGCAGTAGAGTCACTATGACTCAAGGGGCAAGGTGATGGTAGCAAGACTACGTTATCAGTGCAGTAGAGTCATTATGACTCGAGGGGAAAAGTAATGCGTAGTAAGACTATGAGCCAGTGCAGTGGGGTCATTGTGACTCCATGGGGCAGAGTGGACATAGTAAAGGATTAGTGAGGCTATGAGCCAGTGCAGTGGGGTCATTGTGACTCCATGGTTCAAAGTGGACATAGCAAAGGATTAGTGGCTATGTATCAGTGCAGTGAAGCCATTTATGACTTCATGGGGCAAAGTGATCATAGCAAAGTATGTTGGGTGATCGAAGTGGTGAGTATTGTATGCTTTACGCACTGAGTGAGAGTTGTGAGGATGGATGCTATGTTTGATTGTTTGCCATCATTATGACATGCACACCCCACCCCCGTTATCTTTACACCATTTGAAATGACACCTTAGAGTGTTGTACAGTATGTAGTGCTAACTCTTTGGTTGCAGGTTCAGGTATGGTTTAGTCTACCTATCACTGTTCTGTTTAGATGCTTATCGCTCATACCAGGCTTTATGTCTGACCCAGAGTTTTATGTCTCTTCTTATTGCTCTGGGTGCTCACACGAGCAGACTAGAGACAGGTTAGCTGGTGATGCGCGAGTAGCTGATTCGGAGGCAAGCAGGAGGCTTCCACATATGATATATAGATATTCTCCATGTCGTTGGGGGTCGCTACTTGGGCATTAGTAGTGTACCTCCCTTATCTTGCTTTTTCTTTTGAGACAGTTTTAAAAGTTGTAATAATGTTAGCTTTGGATCATAAGCTGTACTTGGATTTTCCGCTGCTATGTTAGTTTGTTTTCAGCTTATGAACTGTCTCACCTGTTTTATGTCAAGTATGTTGTTATTATATTTTGTTCCATGCGCTGTGAGACATTTTACAGGTTCCTTGTTTGTTCATTCTCTTCTTCCCTTTCCTTCTGATGACCGTCCCGTGCTAACCGGACATGTGTACAACACACCTTTGGAGTAAATGTCGGTTGGTGCGGGGCGGGCCGTCACATTAAATTCATGTCTGAATGAATAAGGTGTTTAAACAATAAAAATCACACTTTTATAATATATATGAAGTATATAAAATATTCTCCTTATATATAAATAGTTTCAACAATAAAAAATTCATCTTTCTTATATGAACAAACTATATAAAATATCCATGTGTGGAAATGCTCATGTGTTGAGAAGTGCGTGTGTTGGAAAGGTTCATGTGTTGAATAAAAGATTGAACGATAAAGATTACATTTTTATTGAAACTAAGAAGTGTTAAAAACATTCATGTGTTGAATAAATATTTTAGATGATGAAAATACCATTTTTATCATATATGTGATATGCTAAAGATATGCGAGCGTTGAAATAAATATTTGTGAAAGAAATATTATTTTTAACATGTATAGGACTAAATAAAATAGTCATGTGTTGAAATATATTTTAGTTCGCCAAAAATATCATTTTTATTGAAATGTGAAGTGTTAAAAATAACCACTTCTTCAAATAAATATGCATGAGTTGAAATATTCATTAATTAGCTAATAATATGATTTTTGCCTATGTATGCAACATTAGAATGAATGGTGTTTTTAAACCAAATTGAATCAAATATGAAGTTGAATGGAAAATGATAAGTGATAAGAATTACATATATGTACATGCATATTTATTGAACAGGTTATAGCAAAGAGGCTAGAGAAGAGGAATAAAATTTTGTGCCCGACAAATAGGTACATGTTTACTGTTTTGCTTGGGTGATGATTTTATGAGCCTATTGGCTAGCCGCTTGGCTTTTTCTTTTTCTTTTTGAGATGAGAAGTCCGTGTGGCTATTTGGGAATTTTTCCCAGCCCCTCCCGTACAAAGGAGGTTATGGCGAAATTTTCCAAAATTTAAAGGCGTTAGTGAAATATTTGAAGTGAAAACGATATAGGAATTTTCGAATGAACTATATTTATATAAATATATAAATATAAATAAAATTAAAATGAATCATGGCTGTGCAGTTCATGTTTTGAAACCGTGATTTCAAACGCTTAGTGCGGGAAATCCGACCATCAGATTTTCCCGAAACCGCAACCATTGGGTACGCCTTGGAAATATCTTTCCAATGACACCGACTTTGTAAAGATCCGACGGTTGGATTATCTGGAATTTTTAATTCAGATCTGAAGAAAAACAACGCCAGAATCGATTATATTTATATATAAATATAAATATAATAAAATTAAATCGAATAACGACGCTGCAGTTCATAATTTGAAATCGTAACTTCGAACGACTTGTGTGGGAGATCCGACCATCGGATTCTTCCCAAAACTGAAACCGTTGGATTCGTTTTGAAATGATCTTCCTAATGATATAAAATTTGTGAAGATCCAACGGTTAGATTTTCAGATATGTGTAAAACAAATTTAGTGAAAAACAACGCCAGTGCCTCGGCACGACCTGAAACGTCGTTTAATTAAATATGGCCGTTTTAAATAAATAAAAATGGCGATATATCGTTATAAAATACTATAGATGATATAGAGTGGAAATAAACCAATTTTGTTGTGTCTGCTTGATATGTGATGGTTGAATGTGTTTAACATGAAAATTATACTAAGGAACTGAAATGTGAATGTTGAATAATTTAACCATGTGAAAAATTGATTTGAAAATCTAAATATACGCGGATTATTTGAAAAGGCCGAGTTCATTCTCATTTCAAATAATCGATCGACGTTGAGAAGTCGAAGACGGTTGAAGACCGACGATCTTCACATTGGATGGATGGGCGCAATTGATGCTCGTGATTAGAGTAGCTACCTTGAAGGAGCTGAAGTAGTAGCCATCTGGACGTATTGTTGATTGTGTGGATATGCGAGAAATTTGGTGCCTCCGGTTTCGTTCAAACCCAGAACGAACTTGTAAATGGACTGTGTGTCTGACATTGGATTTTGTTCTGTGCTGACTGAACTCTGTTAAATATATATCTGTTTGGCAGCGGATAATTTATTCTCTTGCTTAACGCCCTTCTATGAGACGTACGAGCTCAGAGGTTATGTATAGATAGAAATCAGTCGCATGGAGTGGATTGCCTGTGTGGCACGCCTAAGTGGCATATGATCAAGGCTTCTGTTGCAAAGCAAAGTCTTGTGGTTGATGATCAAAGCATGGTCTGTGTGACGTAGCTTTGTGTATAACGTGGATTTGCGAGCCTCACACCCCGGTATGAGTCAAAAACGGGATAGTGACTGCAGGGAGAGCACGACTTTTCTTTCTAGCTATGGTGGTGTCAGTGACCTACCAGCCCTGACATTTATATCTACTTTTCACCTGTGTGGTTGTTGGAATGCGAGGTGCCTCGATTATAGGTCTGTAAGGACCGGGAAACGTGTGTTTAGGAATAACTAATCCTCAAAAGTAAGAGAGGACCGGCCCTGAAGATCCAGGGATTGCTGTGTGCGGTCCTGAGGCATTTGCTAGAGTGTCTCGAACGGAGAGGAGCTTGCCCCTTGCCTCGACTCAAGATGGAATCCAATTTCCAATACGGAATTTCAGATGTGATTGTATTACTAGTATGGCGACATAGTGGTATGGGTCATTTATGCCGCCTAGGATTGATATTTATGATTGAATTTGCTTTTGAAACATATATGCACTAATAATAATATCAAATACTTTTGTTTTTTACGTATGAAGCATTTTTGGCCATTATAAGGTAAAACTCTATCCTTCGGCTTGCGTTGCATTGTGTGATGGACCTGAGTCTTTTAATGGCTTCATTTTTATAAAAAGCATTGCGATGATTTAATCATTTACTTTATTTCATGCACTAGCACTCATTGGAGTAAACCCGTTCCGCGAAAGTGGCGTGGTCCTTTGATTTGCCTTATTATTGTTGTTTAATAAGTTAAGTAGATTTCTCATACCAGTCCCATGACTAACTCGTAGTTTGTTTCACCTTGCAAACTCGGGTGCCCTCATTTTCACACGAGCAGCCTAGTTACAGGTATCTAGTATATTTTGGCTTGGCACCGCAGTAGAGGTGCACTTTTGGCTCATGGCGAGGCTTGACTACACCGTGCTGACTATGACTTTTCCGCCATTATTGTATATGTGTTATGATTCCGCCACTGGCGATGTAGACTGATGTTTAGTTTATGTATTCTCTGTGTATGATTCCGCCACTGGCGATATAGACTGATTATGTACTATTATGCACTAAGTTGTATCCTGCACTGTGCTCTCTGATGTGGTGATATCTATATGATTCCGCTTTCATATGTGTGTAAATTATTCTATTTCATGTTTATGCTATTATCTGTGATCTGCTAATGATGATTAATGTGTTATATTCCAATGATTATCCTTAACACTGCACCACGAGGTTTTGGGATCGTCACAGCAAGGAAAATCAATTGTTATGGGAAATGGTGCACTTTGCAAGTCAAAAGGCATTGGATCCGTGCAAATTCGGATGTTTGACGGAGTGGTTCGTACTCTCACTAATGTGCGCTATGTTCTAGGATTACAGAAGTCACTTATCTCTTTGGGATAGTTGGATTCTTTAGGTTTCAAGATCACCATTGAGAGTGATAGCTTGAGGGTTTCGAAGGGTACGCTTATGGCTATGAAGGGTGCTAACACTCATGGTATTTATTTGCTTCAAGGAGTGAATGTGGAAGGCGAAGCTTGTATCAGTGTTGATAGTTCTCGTGGCTTAGATGCGACACGGCTATGGCATTTGAGATTGAGTCATGTCTCGGAATAGAGTTTAGATGTTCTTCGTCGAAGGGAGATGATTGATGGTGAGAGTTTCAACAAATTGGAGCTTTGCGAGGAATTTGTCATGGAGAAGCAAGTTAGAGTATCATTCGGTGAAGAAAAACATGATTCAAGAGGGATTCTTAAGTATGTGCACACAGATGTTTGGGGACCAGCACCTGCAGCTTCTTTGGGAGGAGCAAGATATTACATTTCTTTTATTGATGATTTATTTTGGAAGGTTTGGGTGTATGTAATGAAGGCCAAATCGGAGGCATTTGCAAGATTCAAAGAATGGAAGGCTCTTGTTGAGAATGAGAGTGGAAAGACTTTGAAGGTTCTTAGATCCGATAATAGCGGCGAGTATGTTTTCGGAGAATTTCTGAATTTTTGCAAGCATCATGGTATTAGGAGGCATTTTACTACACCGGGAGATCCGCAATCTAATGGAATGGCGGAAAGAATGAACCTAACTCTACTAGAGAAAGCTCGATGCTTGAGATTGACATTGGGTTTGTCTAAGGAATTTTGGGTCGAAGCTTTGTAAACTGCAGTGCATATTATTAATCGAATTCTGTGCTTGGCTATTGATAGCAAAATTCTGGAGGAAGTATGGAAAAGGAAGAGCATTGACTTGAGTTATCTTCGTGTGTTTGGCAGTCCTGTTTATGTGCATGACCCGGGGAATGATAAGCTCTCACTTAGAGCTTTCAAAGGAATTTTTCTCAGTTATGTGGATGGCGTCAAAGGCTATTGGATTTGGAATCCAGAAACGAAGAAGGCTATAGTTTCTCTCATGTTTCTTGTGATGAGTCAGCTATGTTCAAGGAGAATGAGGGCTCATCAGATATTCCGGATTTGGTTCATGGTGAATCAAAGGAGAAGGAAGTTATTCCCACTTTCAGGCCTAGAGAGAGTACTGTTGTTGGAGGTGCTTGCAAGGAGAATGTGGCTGATGTTACTTCACGTAGTCCACAGGGTTCCTCTAGTAGTGTTGGTGATGTGCACGAGCCTAGAAAAGATTCAATTCATGGTGGACCTGAAGAAAGACTGGGTGATGGTATTGCTACTCGGGTTGGTCGTCGTTCTATAAGGCCACCCAAAAGATATGGTTATTGGAACTATCTTAGCTTTTGTGGGAATTTGGACTATGCTCTTCATGTAATCCAAGATGAGCCGATGGACCTTGATGACGTCATGGATTCAAGTGATCGCTCGAAGTGGATTTGCACCATGGAGGAAGAGATGTAATCTTTAATGAAGAATCATACTTGGGATTTGGTTCCACTTCCTAATGGAAACTGTGCTATTGGGTGCAAATGGATATATAAGTTGAAGGATGATGGAAGATACAAAGCTAGGCTAGTGGCTAAGGGGTTTGCACAGAGAAAATGAAAGGAATATGGTGAGATCTTCACACCGATTGTGAGGCATACTTCTATCTGGATATTACTTGCCATAGTTGTTATTCACGACTTGGAGTTGGAGCACCTAGATGTGAAAACTGCCTTCTTGCATGGAGACATGGATGAAAACATCTACATGGAGCAACCAGAAGGGTTTGTTATAGAAGGTAAGTCAAAACTAGTTTGCAAGCTGAAAAATCACTGTATGGTTTGAAGTAATCACCTAAGCAATGGTACAAGAGATTTGGTCATTTCATGCTTGAAAGTGGCTTCCATCGAAGCATTAAGGATGCTTACGTTTATTTCATGAGGTTAGGAAATGATTGTTGGGTGTATTTACTCTTGTATGTGGACGATATGCTCATTGCTTCTAAGGACAAGGCAGAAATCAACAAGTTGAAAAAGAAATTAAAGGCGGAGTTCGAGATGAAAGACTTTGGTGAAGCAAAGAAGATTTTAGGCATGAAAATTGAAAGAGATCGAAAGCGTTTTGAGTTGAAATTAACTCAAAAGGAGTACATAAAAAAGTGCTTTGCCGGTTTAGCATGGAGGATGCAAAGGCGTCAAGTACACCTTTATCTTTGCATATAAAGCTTTCGAGTAAGGGATCACCTATCGAGGAGGAAGACAAGACTTACATGGAAAAGGTGCCATATGATAGTGCGGTTGGAAGTTTGATGTACGCCATGGTGTGTACAAGATCGATATTGCAAACGCCATTGGGATGGTTAGTCAGTTCATGGCTAATCCTGGGAAATCGCATTGGGAAGCAGTGAAGCTTATCTTGAGATACTTGAAAGGTACAACATCTCATGGCCTTGTTTTTGGGGTAGTAAAGAGAAGAATTGCATGTTGGTTGGTTACTGTGATTCAGAATACACTGGTGATAGGGATCGAAGAAAATCAACTTCCGGATATGTTTTCACTCTTGGAGGTACAGCCATAAGTTAGAGAACGAGATTGCAGATCATAGTTGCTTTATCCACTACCGAGGCGGAGTTGATAGCTGCGGTAGAGACAACAAAGGAAGCACTCTATTTGAAGCGATTGTTGTGTGACTTGGGGTCTGAACATGACATTGTTGATGTTCAATGTGATAGCCAAAGTGCTATCCATTTGGCGGAGAATTTGGCATTTAGCTCACGAATGAAGCATATTGAAGTGAGGGAGTCATTTCAAGGAGCCATGGACGAAGACAAGCAAGTATGCCTTCGGAAAGTGCACACAAAGGACAACGAGGCGGATATGTTCACTAAGACATTACCGGTTGGGAAGTTCGAGCATTGCTCAAATTTAATTCGCTTGGAGAGATTCTAGGTGCCACAGGGTGGCACAGTTGAGAGAGAAAATTGGATATAGAAGAGTTTCGGTGAGAGATTGGTGTTCTATCTTCATGGTAAGTACTCGTTTTCACTTCCTAGTACATTGTCTTTTGGTGAGACTGGTTTAGGAGTTGGATGTTTCAACACTTCATTGACGAGTGGGGGCTATGCCTGAACTAGTTAGTGAAGTGCAATGGGTGGTATGCCGGAGTTCATTGGGGAAACATTCAAGCTTTCTTGATTGAAGATAGAAGGAAATGCTTGGGTGCGTTGGAGTTTGTGATGTAAATGGATATAGTATCGAGGTGGAGTGTTGAAGTATGCGATACTATGTGTTAGATTATGGAGGATATTTTCGGATCTGAAGGATATTTCAGGATATTTTGGATATTTAGGATCTGGAAGATAATTTCAAATCTGAAGTATATTTCGGATATTTAGGATATGGAGGTTATTTTCAGATCTGGACGATATTTCGGATCTGGAGGATATTTCGGATCTAGAGGAAACTTTGGGAATTTCCATATACTTCCCTATGACTATATAAGCTACATCGGATCAAAAGGAGGAGGAACACACAACAAAATCAAGAGATTAGATCTAGGTTTATTCTAATTAGTGTTTAGGCAATCCTAATCTTCTTCAATTCCTTTCTCCACAAAATCAAATTTTTTTCAGTGAATTTGATCATTGTAATCAATCTCTTGTACTCTTCAATTGATATTAGTAAAGGTTTCTCTCTCAAAGTGGACGTACACTGACAAGACATCGATGGAATCACTATAAATCCCTGTATGATTTAGTTTCTTGTTATTGCTCTATTGTTTCCATTGTTTGGTGATTGTGATTGGCTTGGATAAGATTGAGATTGTTTTGATATATCGATTGGTTGGTTTTGCACTATTACCACGATCTCGTTTTCCGCGGCATTGGGGATTTTGATTTGAGCGATCTTGAATCAAAATTTCTCCACAACAGATCATATCTTTGCTAAATTGAAATTCCTATTGTGTCCAAATTTTGTTGCTACCCTGAGGGACAAATTGAGTCTACCGTTCATCTTTTCAGCACTTATGTTGGCTCTAGTTTTATTTGGGTCCACTTTGAGTGTGTTATTGGGTTTACACTGATTCACCATGACCTCTCTTCTTCTATTCATATGTACTTAATGTATCTCACTAGTACATGCTTACCTTATGTATTTAGTTATTGTTGCTTTGCTTTTTCTTTGGCTGGGCTTCTGGAGTTCTATGATGTCCTATTTTAGGGGTTTGGGTTCTTTCATTCATCATCGTCGCTGTGTTTCCCATAGACACTCAGAAGCCCCACTAGGATCACCTGTACTACCGTCTTATATCTATCTTCCATGGTGACTCTTATTGTTTGTTTGGTTAATCATGTCATGTTTATGAGAGGCCTTATTACTGTCTTGTTTAGTTATCTTTTTGCTTATAGTGTTGGCCATGATGGGGAGGTGTGTCCCCATTTCTGTTTTTTAATTTTATATAGCACCATCATAGTCCATCACTTTGATGGGTGCCCTTGGTTAACAAATACAACTATGACTAGGAATATAAAGTAATACAATTCTTAATAGACTAAGTTACATAATTAATTAAAATAAATAAAGGTAGATAAGCTAGAATGTAGCCAATGAAGATGATTATGATGATATGCCAATCTTCTTTCTAATCTTCCCAAGGAACTTTTCCACTTTTTCTTGAAATTTTATTGAATTCCTTTCTTACAGAACGCTTAATAATCTTTTGGTTTTCTATAATCTTGTTTTCGTTCATAAGAAAACCTTCAGTAGTTGGATGTACTGGTTGGTCGACGCTTTTTAAGGAGGCTCCTTTCTCTTCCTTTCCCTCTTCTTCCTCGATTCACGTTCCTTCCTCTTCCTCCTCCTCTTCTTCTTCCATTAGTTGTTCATTCGCAAGCTATTTCTCCTTTTAGGTGAGTGGTTCATACGGCTCGAAGGTTACAGGAATTTGCATGAGATGGATATTGGCTATTGAAAAAGTTTTTCGAGGAGAAAACTCCTCTCCTTGTAAATCGACATTGAAAACCTTAAAGACTAGAGTAAGAAAGATTTCATGAAAAAGAGTGTATATTGCTAGAAGCATTACTAATGTAAAATTCATCAAGTATGACTTCTACACGGTTTAAGTCATAGAGAGCAAAAGAGCAAAAAGAATTTTGTTAACTTTAAGAACTAAGTGGTAATTTTCCGACCGACGATTAATGGATCGCTGCAAAAGAAGACCGACAATTTTTGTTTTAGGACATAAATTGTATTTTTCGAATTCGAAAGATTCGTCTCCTTCAAAGATATGATGGATAGTCTCTCTATAAGTTTCATCGATTTAAAACGTAGAAAGATTTGTTTCAATAAATGTACAATTAAGAATTTGACCTAAAAGTTAAAAATCTAAAATAATTTGTGTTCCTTTAACGCTGTTCCAAACTTGATTTTTATTTCCATAAAAAACTTTCCATTCAAATTTGCGTAAAAAAATTTCGATAAGACAAGGATAGCAGACGAAATAATTTTGACTTACATCAAAAAGAGAAAGAGCAAAATTATCATTAAAAATATTCAAGTTCATAAGAAGGGTAATCATTGAAAATGACATACCTATTGGGATGTACTTTTCCATAATTCATATACTAGGCATTCACGGCTTCTTGATTATAGCAAAGATGAGCTTTAACAGTCTTTATGAGTCACATGGTGGTAGGAAAGTTTGAGGATGAAGCCATTGCAGTTGTATGATGATAAAATTTTGATAAAAAGAGTTTGAACTTGGAATTTGATGATAAGAATGGATGAATATATATGATATAAATAGAGATTGAATAGGAATATTCTCTGGTTAGAAATGTGCTTCTTAATGATATAGTAATTGGTGAAAATTAAAATTTTGAATTCAAAGATTATGGCAAACATGTTGACATCAGGTTTGGCTACATATCGACATGTCAGCTTACTTTTGTAGAATTTAATTCTTTTCAAATATTTGTTTATTTATATGACTATATATATATAAGTTTTAGTTTCCTCAAAAAAAGAAACTTATTTTTTGTTAAAAATACTTTCTAAATTTTAAATTTTAAAATTAACTAAAAATTATTTTGAAAATTTGATTCAGTAAAATGAGCATTCAAATCATCTAAAGCTACCAATCAAACAAAAAAACTAATAAAATTAAATTTTTAATGATCACACGTATCTATTTTAGATCCAATATTCATTTTTTATGAACTATATATGGTGGTGAAGCAAAAATTATTTGTTTCTATGTCAGAGCCACTATCTCTTAATGAGTTATCTGAATCTGGACCGTTTAATGTTGCAGTATATGCCCTTTTACTTTTTCTAGATGATACGTGTTTGGTGTAGTCTTTTATTTATATGGATATGGACAAAATCATTGTACGTGTCCTGGCTTATCACAGCTGTAGCATCTGATTCCATTTTGATTATTATTTCCATTTCTTGGATTTCTATTGTCATTAATTTTGGAGTTGTTCATATTTACACATATCTAAAAATTTTTGTGATGCCATCAATGTTATCTCTTTATCATCATTATCTGGTCTGATCCATCATTAATTGCATTGAATGCTACAAATTTCTTTTCAACTTCCTTACTTTCTCTTATTCTCTGCATTTGAGCTTCAAAAGGTATTAAATTGCTAAATTATTTTTCAAAATTTCAAAGTGCTAATATCATTAGGCTTTTCAGTTGTTAAAGTTTTTATGATTTAGAATTTTTCTAACTTGGGATTCTTCTAGAATTTTTTTGCCAAATGCAATAAGTGAATGAAATTATATTAAATCTATTAAACATGTCAAAGATTGATTCATTTGAATTCATTGTATATAACTAAAACTGATTAGTTAATATGAAAATCTTAGTTTGTTTAATTTTACTAGTGCCTTCATGAGTGAGTTGCAAAGTTATCTAAATTTCATATCTAGACTAATAAAAAGACACTCTATTAAAATTATTTCTATCTAATAAATAGAACTATAAGTTCAGGGCTTTAGAACTACTTCGTGCAACTTCCATTTGATTAGCAACTTTGCATAACTAGTATGGGTTCAGTGTACTCATTGTCTAGCCCTATAGATTATAAATAAATTTTCATCCTGCATGCCCAATTTCTACCATAAAAAATGGTGGTCTAGTAGTAGATTGACCCTTTACAAATGAACTAGTGATAGTGCTAACATTACTAGCATATATAGCCATTTAAACTTCTCAAAAATTAGATTATGTTACTTTTGAGAACCAATACTCTGATACTAGATGAAAGTGATGAGGATTAAGGATCTTAAGGCTAGAATAACCCTAAAGGGGAAAAAATAGTGTTTTTTAAATTTGTTAATCTTTTAGAAGTCTTTTCACTATGCTTAGTAATATATGTATAGAATGATCACTGAATCAAATAAGTAAAAATGCAATAAAAGTAAAAAAAATGTGTAAAGGAAAGAACATAACATGAATTTTTATACTTGTTCAGACTTACCCTACACCCAGTTCCGCACTGCATAAGGTCTTTATTAATATCAATATTTGCACTTTTTGATTTCAAGTCCACAAGGATACACACTCCGGAATACCAACCTCTAGGCAGACCAATTTGATTTATGGGCCATAGATCCTTACCCAACTTAATTTTCGGGCAAACAAGCCACCCCAAATTGGAAACAATGTAACCAAATTACATTCATGGCTACCTAGTCACAATTGTACTTTTTTGAGTTATTTAGACATTGAATGCAGACTTAGATCTTTAGATTACAATTGCTCCTATAATTTTGGTCTGCACTTTAATATTGGTAGAAATGAACAAAGATTTATATAGAATCAAATTAGAGAAAAATAACTTGTTTCGGATGACAAAACAATAGAGTATAGTTATAGAAATCAAAATTTTCAAGAGGGAAGTAAATAAAGTGAAGAAATATGAAAGAAGTTGGTTAATCTCGTTTTTGAAAGAAAGGTATTGTTAATACTCTTGGTACTGATTTTGATGACAACAACTATATAAACATTACTACTAACATATCCTCAAGTTGTATAGTCGCATAAGATATATCATGAATATATTTATAAAGATAACTAAGAGTACAAAAGAAAAATTATAGAAAAAGGTTAATCAAAGCAATGGAAAAATTACAGAGGAAGGATAATCGAAGCAATTGAAGACCAAAGCCTATTAAAGATGAATGCTGAAGAAAAGAGGTGTTTGAAGTGGTGAGAAATTGGTTAAACCTTAGAATATCTTGTTAAAGATCCCTTACAATTATACCTGAGGATAATCAACCATTGACCTCAATCGAATTACCAAAATCCACAAATATATGGTAATTTGAAATGCTGAAAGTTTGAAACATTTGTAAGTATTGGTTACACTTATATGTCGACATACAAGTTTTTATATGTCAACATATAAGGTTTTTCAAATTTTCAAATTCAAATTAAAAAGTTTTTTCCCTCTATCTCTTCACCAAAAGACACATTCTTTCAAACATTATTTAAAAGTAACGAATTTTAACATCATCTTTCCATATTTTCTTCTACTCCTTCTCCATAAATTCTCTATACAAGTCCATTCAATACAATTCTATTATTCTTGCAAATCCACTCTCTTTCACTCCTACTCTTCATTAATTTGCAAGCCACACAATATCTGAGAGTTGTACTTGAATTCAAATCGTTCTCTCTCTCTTCTCTCTCTCTGATTTTACCCTATTTCCTCAAAGAATTAAAATGCTATTGGAGGTTTATAGGATCACTGTACTAAATCTGCAAGAATCTGTATTGAAGATACGACTACTTGCCATTGTTTGTTGTTGTTGATAGGAAGAAGGTGTATCTTGTATCCTGTGAAATCAAGATTGTAAAGGTGTTCTTGCCACCCGTGGAAAGCAAGCGATTATAGTGAAATTATGCACGGTGAAGTGCACGACTGGATGTAGGATTAGATAATCCGAACCAGTATAAAAATCCCGGTGCTATTTACCTTACTTCATTTTATTTTATTACTTATTTTTTATGTTTGAATTTGAATAGATACAATAAATACACTTCATCTTTCTAGTGTCTGAGCAGCCTTAAGACCCATTAACACTATGGTATAGACATCCCAATTCCGTAATAATTGGTAACAAAGCAAGGTTTTCAAAAATTAATCAAAAGGTTTTCAAAAATTATAAATGGCTAGTGACACTAGTAACACCTTTATTAAATTTTTTTATAGATGGGAAATCTACCACTAGACCCCTACTATTTGATTGCAGTAATTATGCTTATTGGGCTCGTAGGATGAAATTTTATTTGCAGTCTAATGGTTTAGATATTTGGAACATTACCTAAGTAGAATGCATAGAGCCTCAAATTTAATATTCAAAATGGACACTCGACCAAATGACACAACACTTAATAATTCTAAGGCCATGAACATTTTATTTTGCTACTTAGATAGAAACGGATTTAATCAAGTGTCTATTTGTAATTCTGCGTATGAAATTTGGAGAATACTGAAAGTCATGCATGAAGGCACAAGTATAGTAAAATAGACAAAGATATCTATGCTAACTCATCAGTTTCAACTCTTTCAAATGAAATCAAATGAGTCTATTTCTAATATGTATTCTAGATTTCAAGATATTGTACAAGCCTTAATATCATTAGGAAAAAATTTACTAAAGAAGACCAAGTCAGAAAGATTTTGAATTCACTTCCTAATGAATGGGATCAAAAGACTCTGGCAATCGAAGAAGCCAATGATATTAGTACTATGTCAACAGAAGAATTAATTGGTAATCTAGTATCCTATAAAGTAAAGTTGTAGGTTAGAAAAGAGAATCAGGGAAATGAGAAGAAATCACTGGCACTTAATGCAATGATTGATAACGATGAACCAGATGATGATACTGTTGATGATGATATCGATTTTATTACCAAGAAGATCAAGAAATTCTTGAAGTACCGCATAACGAAGAAATTTCAGAAAACTAACAATAATAATTCCAGAAATGGAAATCTTGTTAAATGTTTCGAATGTTATAAACCCGGTCATCTGAAAAGAGATAGTCCTAATTTGAGAAAACGAAAGCACATTTCAAACTTTCAATAAGGAGAGGAAACATGCATCTAATACAATAATGGATGATTCATCATCAAGCGATAGTGATTCAGAAACAGAAAAGGTCAACGTATGCTTCATGGCAATGGATGACCAGGAATGGAATTTTGATAAAGCAATTACTAAAGTTTCCAATGATATGCATCGGAGATGAAATACTTAGGAAAGAGTACGATAATAGTTTGGCAGAAATAGATAGATTAAAAATATCTAATGAGAAGTTATGTAAAGAAAAAAAAATGTCTAGAAGATGAAATTGAAAGATTTAATGGCCATAAAAATGAAAAAGATTTAACACTTGGAAGTTTTGAAAAACTAAAAAGTGAAAATGAGTCCTTAAAATCAAAAAAAAAATTCAATGAAGTCACAGATCACTGATCTGAATGACAAAATAACATCTCTAGACAATGTTATTCTTAATCATAATATGGATTTTGATAAAATGAATATTGATATTTTATAAATTTAATAAAGGAAAGGATAATCTAGAGAAATTAATATTTGCATCAAAAAACACTAGGAATAAAAATGGACTTGGATATACCCCTAAGGTTAAATCAAAGAAGAATAGTACTCATTGTACTAAGTTCGTTAAAGCCACTAAGTTCAAACCAAAACCAAGGAAATTAAAGTTAAATCCTCCAAATAGGTTCATTAACTTATGGGTTTCAAAAAGGTTGGATGACACTGAAAAAGAAAATTATGTTGATAGTTTTATTAATAAAGTTCATTTATCTAATAATTATATTTCGAAAGGGAATTCAAACTCTTCATGGATATGGCATCCCAAAACTTAACCCCATGGACCCTAAAATAAAAAGGGTACCAGTGTGCATATTTTTATTGTGACGATCCCAAAACCCGTACGGCGGTGTTAAGGATAATCATTGGAATTTAACTCATTAATCATCATTAGCAGAGTACAGATAATAGCAAAAACAATAAATAGAAATAATTTTACATAGATATGACAACGGAATCATAACATGTAACAACATCATAATAGCACAACATAGGATATAAATTAGTAAATAAAAGGAGAATGATCAGTCGACATCGCCATAGGCGGAATATGTACATACAGTGAGACATAATAAAGGTATCAGTCTACATCGCCTGAGGCGGTACATATACATAAGATAATAAATGCTGGAAGTAAAACTGTCTGCATCGCCATAGGCGGAATCATATACATAAGGTAAGGATAGCGGAAGGTCAATAGCCAAAATACAAATCTAGTCCTCGCCATCAAGCCAAAAGCGCACTCTGTACTGTAGTGCAAAGCCAAAACAACATGTCATCTGTCAACTAGGCTGCCCATGTGAAAATAAGGGCACCCGAGTTTGCAAAGTGAAACAAACAACGAGTCAGTCATAGGACTGGTATGAGAAATCTACTTAACTGGTTAAACAACACTAATAAGGCCAATCATAGGACCACGCCACTTTCGCGGAACGGGTTTACTCCAGTGATTGCCAGTGCATTTAAAACAAAGTAAATTCTTCAAAACAACGCAATGCTTTTTTAAAAGAATGAAGTCGTTATAAGACTCAAGTCCCATCACACAATGCAATGCAAACCGGAGGATAGAGTTTTACCTTATAATGGCCAAAATATGCTTAATACGTGTAAAGCAAAATCACTTGATATTATTACTAGTGCATATATGTTTCAAAAACGAATATCATCATAAATATCAATCATAGGCGGCATAGCTACCATCTACTATGTCTCCATACTAGTTCTACAATCAAATCCGTTATTTCGTATTGGAAATTGGATTTCCGTCATGAGTCGAGGCAGGGGGCAAGCTCCTCTCCGCTTCGAGACACTCTAGCAAATGCCTCAGGACTACACATTATGGGTAACCCTTGGATCTTCAGGGTCGGTCCTCTCTTACGTTTGAGGATTGGCAATTCCTGAACACACTTTTCCCGGTCCTTTCAGACCTAAAATCGAGGCGCCTCATTCCAACATTCACGTAGGTAAAAATAATATAAATGTCAGCCAGTTTAAGCACTGTCACTACCATTAGCTAGAAAGAAACGTCGTGCTCTCCCTGTAGTCCCTATCCCTTTTTGACTCATACCGAGAGGTGAGGCTTGTGAATCCACGCTATACACAAAGCCAGGACACGTAGGCTGTGCTTTGATCATCAACCACAAGACTTTGCTTTGCAACAGAAGCCTTGATCACTGCATCTTGGCATGCCACACAGGCAATCCACTCCATACGACTGATTTTTATCGATATATAACCTCTGAGCTCGTACGTCTCAGAGAAGGGCGTTAAGCAAGAGAATAAATTCTCCGCCGCCAAACAGATATATATTTAACAGAGATCAATCAGTACAGAACAAAATCCAATGTCAGACACACAGTCTATTTACAAGTCCTTTCAGGGTCTGAACAAAACCGGAGGCACCATATTCCTCGCATATCCGTACAATCAACACATACGTCCAGACGGCTACCACTTCCGTCCCTTCAAGGTAGCTACTCCAATCAGGAACCTCGGCAGTGCCTATCCATCCAATACAAAGATCATCGGTCTTGAACCGCCTTCATACTTTTGACTTCGAGTCGTTCGATCAATTATTTGAAATGAGGGTTAGCTCGGCCTTTTCAAATAATTCACGTATAATTAGAATTCGAATCAATTCTTTCCATGGTTATATTATTCGACATTCACATTTCAGTTCTTTAGTATAATTTTCATGGCCAACACATACAACCATCAAATATTTAGCAAATCAAGCAAAATTGGTTTATTTCCAATCTATGTCGCTTATAATATTTTATAACAATTTTTCGCTATTTTTATTTATTTAAAAATGACCATATTTAATTAAACGACATTTCAGGTCGTGTCGTGGCACTAGCGCTGTTTTCCCCCAAATTTGTTTTACACATATCGGGAAATTTAACCGTCGGATTTCTACAAAGTTTATATAATTGGGAAGATATTCCCAAAGCGAACCCAACGGTTCCAGTTTCGTGAAAATCCGACGGTCATATCTTCCACACTAGTCGTTTGAAGTTACGGTTTCAAAATACGAACTGCAGCGTCGTTAATCGATTTAATTTAATTTTTATTTTTATTTATATATAAATATAATCGATTCTAGCGCTGTTTTTCTTCAGATTTGAATTAAACATTCCGGACAATCCAACCGTTGGATTTTTACAAAGTTGGTGCCGTTGGAAAGATATTTCCAAGGCGAACACAACGGTTGCGGTTTCGGGGAAATCCGATGGTCGGATCTCTCATACTAATCGATTGAAGTTACGATTTCAAAACACGAACTGCACAACCTTGATTCCTTTCAATTCAATTTATATTTATATATATAAATATAGTTCATTCTATAATTTCAATATCGTTTTCACTTCAAATATTTCACTAACGCCTTTATATTTCGAAAAATTTCGCCATAACCTCCTTTGTACGGGAAGGGTTTTGGAAATTTATTGGGCCGTATTAGGTACCCAATAAATCCTATAAAGCATACACATATTTATAGTGATATATCCTGGTGTTTACAGGGGAGCATGTATAGATAATAACTCCAAAGAATAATTCTCGTCACCCTATCCAAGCCTGAGGGAATGTGTATTTTTAATTACACCAGAGGATAAATCCTTGTCACCTCGTCCCGTGTGGGAAATTAAATAATCCATGTGCCGTATCTAATAACTAGAGAGACGTGATTATTGTCAACTCCAGACCCATGTGGGGTTTTTATTAATCTGGCAATTTATCGTTATATTTTATATGGTCCATATCAGTCATCAGTTCAACCTGTAATATATAGTCATCGCCATACAAGCCTCTCGCTCGTATGGTAAATCTTCAACCTCGTCACACAAGCTCCAAATGCTTATGTGGTATATGATGAAGTATGCCTATTGTCAAGAAGTATGCCATGTAGTGTAGTTCCAAATTAATTGTTACTATCCTATGGCGATGTTTCTTATTACACACAGAATAACCAGCACTCCGCATCCAATGGCATTCCCAGGAGTTGATATAAAAATAAAATTGCGCAGCCAACTCATCAAGGCTTACCTATTTGTCGGGCACGCAAATAATTTCTTTACTCAACAGCTAATCCATTTTCTCTGTTCAACACATGTGTGTGTGTATATATATATGTATATATATATATGTGTGTGCAGAACAAAACTAATAATAATATTTCTAGCGAACAAATATTTATTTCAACATGTGTATATTTTTAGCGAAGCGTATACATGATAAAAGTAATAATTTTATCATCAGAAATATTTATTCTTCACATGAATGTTTTTAGCACTTCATATTCACAAAAAAAATGTAATTTTTATTGTTAATTCAATTTATTTAAAATACGAATACCACTCAACACATGAATTTCTATTCAACGAATGAATTTCTATTCAACACATGAATGTTCTTTATAGTTTGTATATATATATATATATATATATATATATATATATATAAATTTGATTTTTATTTTTAAAGCTATTTATTTAAAACACGAACGCCATTCAACACATGAATTTCTATTCAACGAATGAATTTCTATTCAACGAATGAATGTTCTTTATAGTTTGTACATATATATAAAAATGTGATTTTTATCGTTAAAGCTATTTATTTCAAATACGAACGCCATTCAAGACATGAATTTCTATTCAACGAATGAATTTCTATTCAACACATGAATGTTCTTTATAGTTTGTGTGTGTGTGTATATATATATATATATATGTATACGTGATTTTTATCAGTAAACCTATTTATTTCAAATACGATACCCATTCAACACATGAATTTCTATTGAACGAATGAATTTCTATTCAACACATGAATGTTCTTTATAGTTTGTATATATATATGTGTGATTTTTATCGTTAAAGCTATTTATTTCAAATATGAACGCCATTCAACACATGAATTTCTATTCAACGAATGAATTTCTATTCAACACATGAATGTTCTTTATAGTTTATGTATATATATATATATATATATGTGATTTTTATCGTTAAAGCTATTTATTTCAAATATGAACGTCATTCAACACATGAATTTCTATTCAACGAATGAATTTCTATTCAACACATGAATGTTCTTTATAGTTTGTATATATATAAAAATGTGATTTTTATTTTTAAAGCTATTTATTTAAAACATGAACGTCATTCAACACATGAATTTCTATTCAACGAATGAATTTCTATCCAACATATGAATGCAGTTCCAACATATGAAAATAATTTCAACAAATGAAAATTATTCTTACACATGAATATTTCAAAAAAAATCGGCAGCATAACGGCAAGGTAGTTAAAACCGGGACCGTCCCTAGTACGGCTCCTCGCTCTACCTTAAAACCTCGTGATTTTTGACAATGGGGATTCATGCATCTAGTTCGCACGCAGGCGGCATGTTTTATTTTCATTTCCACAATCCTATTCTAATTTGTTTCAACCACATGAGGGTATTTTTCAACCAGAAAGGTATTTTTCAACCATAATCCAACAATATCAACCACAAACAATTATTTTCAACCATTCGTCATACCACATATTTTCACGCCAATCACAAGCAATAAATATCGTCCATGGTTTGTGGACGAGGGGAGTGTATATATATATATATATATATATATATATATTATTTCTATATTTCACTTGCATTTCAACACAATTCAAAGCATATATGTTTCATACAACGCTTGTATAATTTATACATCGCTCGTATAACTTATACAACACATGTACATGAGGTATACAAAGGGTATATAATTTACACTTCGCTCATGTAATTTATACAACGCGATTTCATTCACACATTTCGATTTAGAGTTCTCACATTGGTTTTCAAGATGCTAAAAATCTTAGATAGCTCAGAAAAATCCGCGGTCTCTTCTAGATGGTAGAGAGCCTCCTTGCAGTCCCGATGTTTCCTGTTTCATCGAATTTCATCAACACATGATAAAGATATGATTTTTCAAATTTTGTAACACTTAAAAGTGTTATTTTAAATTCAGAAAAATTAAAGTCGTTCACCTCTGTAAACCTTCGAAACAAGGTTTTAAATTTTCTCTTGATCCGTGCAATGTTGTCTCGATCAGGTGTTGCAGCGTCAAAGACCTTCTGTGACGATCCCAAAATCCGAGGGGCGGTATTAAGGATAATCATTAGGAAATAACACATTAATCATCATAGCAGAGTACAGATAATAGCAGAAACAATAAATAAAATTAATTTTACATGGATATGACAGCGAAATCACAACATGTAGGAATATCAGAATAGCATAACGTGGGATATACTTAGTAAATAAAAGGAAAGTGATCAGTCATCATCGCCAGAGGCGGAATACATACATGCAGTGAGACATAATAAAGGTATCAGTCTACATCGCCGAAGGCGGGATACATATACATATAGTAATGGCGGAAAATATCAAAGTCATCTCTATGAAGTCAGCCTCGCCATGAGCCAAAAATGCACTCTATGCAGCCGTGCAGAACCAAAAACCACCTGTCACCTGTGTACTAGGCTGCCCGTGTGAAAATAAGGGCACCCGCGTTTGCAAAGTGAACAAACAACGAGTCAGTCATGGGGACTGGTATGAGGAATCTATTTAACAGTTAAACAACAGTAATAGCAAATCATAGGACCACGCCACTTTCGCGGAACGGGTTTACTCCAGTGATTGCTAGTGCATTTAAAACAAAGTAAATTCTTTTAAAACAACGCAATGCTTTTAGAAAGAATGAAGCCATTATAAGACTCAGGTCCCATCACACAATGCAACGCAAGCCGGAGGATAGAGTTTTACCTTATAATAGCCAAACATGCTTGATACGTATAAAGCGAAATCATTTGATATTATTACTAGTGCATATATGTTTCAAAAATGAATAGCATCATAAATATCAATCATAGGTAGCATAGCTACCATATACTATGTCATCATACTAGTACTACAATCAAGTCCGTTATTTCGTATTGGAAATTGGATTTCTGTCATGAGTCGAGGCAAGGGGCAAGCTCCTCTCCGCTTCGAGACACTCTAGCAAATGCCTCGGGACTACGCACTCTGGGTAACCCCTGGATCTTCAGGGCCGGTCCTCACTTACGTTAGAGGATTAGCAATTCCTGAACACATGTTTCCCGGTCCTTACAGACCTATAATCGAGGCGCCTCGCGTTCCAACAACCACAAAGGTGAAAAATAGATATATATGTCAGGGTTGGTAAGTCACTGACACCACCATAGCTAGAAAGAAACGTCGTGCTCTCCCTGCAGTCCGTATCCCGTTTTTAACTCATACCGGGGTGTGAGGCTCGCGAATCTACGAAATACACAAAGCTAGGTTATGTAGACCTTGCTTTGATCATCATCCACAAAACTTTGCTTTGCAACAGAAGCCTTGATCACAGCATCTTGGCATGCCACACAGGCAGTCCACTCCATACGATTGATTTCCATCGATATATAACCTCTGAGCTCGTACGTCTCAGAGAAGGGCGTTAAGCAAAAGAATAAATTCTCCGCCGCTAAACAGATATATATTTAACAGAGATCAATCAGTACAGAACAAAATCAAATGTCAGACACACAGTCCATTTACAAGTCCGTCCTGGGTCTGGACGAAACCGGAGGCGTCAAATTCCTCGTATATCCGTCCAATCAACACATACGTTCAGACGGCTACTACTTCCGTCCCTTTCCGGTAGCTACTCCAGTTAGGAACCTCAGTAGCGCCCATCCAACCGATACGAAGATCGTCGGTCTTGAATCGTCTTTGCATTTTCCAATTCGAATCGCTCGATAAATTATTTGAAATGAGGGTTAGCTCGGCCTTTTCAAATAATTCACGTCATTAGAATTTAAATCGATTCATTTTATGGTTATATTATTCGACATCCATCTTTCGGTTCTTTAGTGTTATTTTCATTTCATACACATACAACCATCAAATATCAAACAATTCAAGCCCATTTGGTTTGTTCTCAATCAATATTGCTTATAATATTTTATAACGATTTTTCGCCATTTTTATTTATTTAAAAATGGCCATATTTAATTAAACGACGTTTCAGGTCGTGCCGTGGCACTGGCGCTGTTTTTCCCTTAATTTGTTTTACATATATTGGAAAATCTAACCGTTGGATTTCTACAAAGTCTATATCAGTGGGAAGATATTCCCAAAGCGAACCCAACGGTTCCAGTTTCGTGAAAATCCGACGGTTGGATCTCCCACACTAGTCGTTTGAAGTTACGGTTTCAAAATTCGAACTGCAGCGTCGTTATTTGATTAAATTTAATTATATTTAAATTTATATATAAATATAAACGATTCTGGCGCTGTTTATCTTCAGATTTGAATTAAACATTCCGGACAATCCAACCGTTGGATTTTTACAAGGTTGGTGCCGTTAGAAAGAGATTTCCAAGGCGAACTCCGCGATTGCGGTTTCGGGAAAATCCGATGGTTGGATTTCTCGTACTAATCATTTCAAATTATGATTCCGAAACACGAACTGCACGGCCTCTATTCCTTTTTATTATATTTATATTTATATATATAAATATAGTTCATTCTATTATTTTCAATTTCGTTTTCACTTCAAATATTTCACTAACGCCTTAATATTTCGAAAATTTTCGCCATAACCTCCTTTGTACGGGGAGGGGTTTGGAAATTTATTGGGCCGTATTAGGTACCCAATAAATCCTAAAAAGCATTCACATATTTTTAGTGATATATTTTGGTGTTTACGGGGGAGCATGTACTGATAATCACTCCAGAGAATAAATTCCCGTCACCCCGTTTCCGTGTGGAGATAAATAGTCCATGTGCCGTAACTAATAACTAGAGCGACGTGATTATTGTCAACTCCAGACCCGTGTGGGGTTTTTATTAATCTGGCAATTTATCGTTATATTTTATATTGTCCTTATCAGTCATCAGTTCAACCTGTAGTATATAGTCATCGCCATACAAGCCTCTTGCTTGTATGGTAAATCTCCCACCTCGTCACACAAGCTCCAATTGCTTATGTGGAATATGATGAAGTATGCCTATCATCAAGAAGTATGCCATGTAGTGTAGTTCAAAATTAATTGTTACTATCCTATGGCGTTATTTATTATTTCACACAGAATAACCAGCACTCTGCATCCAATGGCATTCACAGGAGTTGATATATAAATAAAATTGCGCAGCCAACTCATCAAGGTTTACCTATTTGTCGGGCACGCAAATAATTTCTTTACTCTACAGCTAATCCATTTTTCCTGTTCAACACATGTATATATATGCAGAACAAAACTAATAATAATATTTCTAGCAAACTATTATTTATTTCAACACGTGTGTATTTTTAACTAAGCGTATACATGATAAAAGGAATATTTTTATCATCAAAAATATTTATTCGACACATGTGTATTTTTAACTAAGCGTATACATGATAAAAGGAATATTTTTATCATCAAAAATATTTATTCGACACATGTGTATTTTTAACTAAGCGTATACATGATAAAAGGAATATTTTTATCATCAAAAATATTTATTCGACACATGTGTATTTTTAACTAAGCGTATACATGATAAAAGGAATATTTTTATCATCAAAAATATTTATTCGACACATGTGTATTTTTAACTAAGCATATACATGATAAAAGGAATATTTTTATCATCAAAAATATTTATTCGACACATGTGTATTTTTAACACTTCATATTCACTATAAAAATATAGTTTTCATTGTCGATTCATTTTATTTTTAAAAGACGATAACATTCAACACATGAATTCCAACTCGATGAACAAATTGCAATTCAACACATGAATATTCTATATCGTTTGTATATATATAAAAATGTGATTTTTATTGCTAAAGCCATTAGTTTAAATTCAAATAATATTCAACACATGAATTTCAACTCAACGAATGAATTGCAACTCAACACATGAATATTCCATATCGTTTGTATATATATAAAAATGTGATTTTTATTGCTAAAGCCATTTGTTTAAATTCAAATAATATTCAACACATGAATTTCAACTCAACGAATGAATTGTAACTCAACACATGAATATTCCATATCGTTTGTATATATAAAAAAATGTGATTTTTATTGCTAAAGCCATTTGTTTAAATTCAAATAATATTCAACACATGAATTTCAACTCAACGAATGAATTGCAACTCAACACATGAATATTCCATATCGTTTGTATATATATAAAAATGTGATTTTTATTGCTAAAGCCATTTGTTTAAATTCAAATAATATTCAACACATGAATTTCAACTCAACGAATGAATTGCAACTCAACACATGAATATTCCATATCGTTTGTATATATATAAAAATGTGATTTTTATTGCTAAAGCCATTTGTTTAAATTCAAATAATATTCAACACATGAATTTCAACTCAACGAATGAATTGCAACTCAACACATGAATATTCCATATAGTTTATGTAAATAATTCCAATGAGTGAAAATTATTCTAACACATAAATATTTCAGAAAATTTCGGCAGCATAACGGCAGGGTAGTTAAAACCGGGACCGTCCCTAGTACGGCTCCTCGCTCTACCTTAAAACCTCGCGGTTTTTGACAATGGGGATCATGCATCTAGTTCGCACGCAGGCGGCATGTTTTATTTTCAATTCCACAATCCTATTCTATTTTGTTTCAACCACAAGAGGATATTTTTCAACCACAAAGGTATTTTTCAACCACAATATCAACCACAAACAATTATTTCCAACCATTCGTCAAACCATATAATATCACGTCAATCACAAGCAATAAATATCGTCCATGGTCTGTGGACGAGGGGAGTGTATATATATATATATATATATAATATAATATAATATAATAATTCACTTGCATTTCATCACAATTCAAAGCATATATGTTTCATTCAACGCTTGTATAATTTATACATCGCTAATATAACTTATACAACACATGTACATGAGGTATACAATGCGTATATAATTTACACTTAGCTTATATAATTTATACAACACGATTTCATTCACACAAATAGTTTAGATTCCTCACATTGGTTATTGCGGTGCTAAAAATCGTAGGAAGGTCAGAAAAATCCGTGGCTTCTTCTAGAATGTAGAGAGCCTCCTTGCGGTCTCGGTGTCTCCTGTTTCATCAAATTTCGTTAAAGAACGAAAAAGATATTATTTTTCAAAGTTTTGCAACACTTAAAAGTGTTGCTTTCATTTCAGAATTTTTATCAGAAAGGTTTTTAAAACCTTCGAAACTAGGTCTCAAAATTTCAGTCGATCCGTACCTCTATGCTTCGATCAGGCTACGCTGCGTCGAAGAGCTACGAAGCACCTCTAGAACGGCGGTGGTGGCAAGTGGTCCGGTGGTCTGTGCTCGTCGCGGCGGCGCTGAGAAGGTCGCGCCTTCCTCCTCGATTTCCGGCGCCGATAGTCGATGGGAGGGGACGTGGGTTGGTCGGATGTGGAGAGGGGACTACGGCGAACAAAAACTTCAACTGGGGTCGGCGGCGAAATGGCCTGAGGCGGCGGCGATATCGGCGAGAAGTTTTGAATGACGTGCGTCGTTCAATCGTTCTGGCGGCTAGGGTTTCAGAGCTTTTTTTATTTTATTTTTTTTAAAAGAAAATTTCCTATTGGCCAGAATTTATAGAAAATTTTTAAATAGTGTTTTTGCAAACGGACTCCCTTTTAAACCCAACGACTGTCGCCCCTAGCTAAATACCCCCATTCCGGATACAATGGGATATGTTTCGTTGGCAATTTCGACTGTTACAGTCAGTTATTTTTCAAATTAAAATATAAAACATTCGATATTTAATTTAAACGTACATTTCAATTTGCCAGGGCCACAAACTGAATTGAAAAATTCCAGAAAAATAAATCTAGCTTTGTTTTGACGATACGGTCCTAACAAAACCAGTTTCTTCGAATTCTGAGCTCGTTTGCAAAACGGCCATTTTTAGGTCGACCTATTTTAACAGAATTTGACCAAACACATTATCTTTTGCCCCGCTCACATACTAGCTTCAAAAATTATGAAATCTGAAACTTAGCAATAATTTGACATCCCGGACCCAACAAAAGTGGTTTCGTCGAATTCCGAGGTCGTATGCAAAATCTCAATTTTCAAGGGCTATATATACTATATAGCGTCCTTTCTGAAAATTCATTTGGCCATAACTTTTGATTTCCGTTATGAAATTTCGATTTTTCAGATTCGTTAGAAAGGTATTGATAAACAGATTTAAATATTTTCAGTTTCGTCAAAATCCGTTATATTTTCCACTCGGTACAGTCAGACCAAGTTTAAATTCAAAATTTCAAACTGCAATATTATACCCAATTCTATATTTTAATGAAATATGCCATTTCAATCATTCAAATTTCTTGTTAATAACCTGATTTAAAATTTTTTAAACTAGTTCACATTTTCCGGGTTATTGCAATCTCCTCCACTTAAAACTTTTCGTCCTCGAAAAGGAAATGACAGCTAAGCAGGAAATAAAATGTAAATGCAAAGTATTGTAAAGGTACCTTGCACCGGAGTTAGTCAGAGATGTCCACTCTGCATTTGGGATAGGCTTGTTTAATGCTTTCCTCAGTTTCCCAAGTACAGTCTCTAGGATCACTACTCCACTGCACTTTGACTAAATGGATCTTTTTCCTCCTTAGCTCTCTGGTTTCTTTGCCAACTATCTTTAATGGCTCTATACTGAGTGCTAATTCTGGAGTTATGTCTATATCCTTTTGCGCTGCTTCTTCTACAATAAGGTCGGGATCATGAACATGTTTTCTGAGTTGAGACACGTGGAACACATCATGTACACCAGGCAACCAATTAGGTAATGAAACCCTATATGCAAGAGTTCCAATCCGTTCAAGTATAGGAAAGGGGCCAATAAACCTCGGTGCCAACTTCCCAGCCTTGCCAAATCTGATTACTCCTCGTATTGGAGAAACTCTTAAATAAACATAATCACCAACGGCAAACGATATGTCCCTTCTTCTCGCATCAGCATAACTTTTCTGTCGGCTCTGCGCGGTTTTTAATCGCTTCTTAATGAAATCGACTTTATCCGATGCTTCTCGAATCACATCGGGCCCTAACACAAGTCTATTGCCAGGTTCTACCCAACATGCGGGAGATCTGCACGGTCTACCGTATAATGCTTCAAATGGAGACATTCCCAAACTTGCTTGATAGGTATTGTTGTAAGAGAATTCTGCTAAATGTAAATGATCTTCCCATGACCCTCCAAAATCAATAACGCAAGCCCGCAGCAAATCTTCTAAAATTCTATTCACCCGCTCAGTTTGGCCGTCTGTCTGTGGGTGATAAGCGGTGCTTAGATTTAATTTGGTTCCCAATTCTTCCTGGAATGCTTCCCAGAATTTGCTAGTAAACAGGGGGTCTCTATCGCTGACTATATTGAGCGGCACTCCATGTAGTTTAACTATTTCTTTGAAGTAAATCTGTGCTAGACTTTGAGCCGTTCTGTTGGATCGGACATGGATGAAATGGGCAGTCTTCGTGAAGCGATCTACGATTACCCATATACTGTCGTTTCCTTTCTTAGTTCGAGGCAAACCATCAATGAAATCCATCGAGATTTGTTCCCACTTCCATCCTGGAATTTCTAATGGTTGTAATAATCCAGCCAATTTCTGTTGATCACTCTTAACTAGCTGACAAGTGGGGCATCTGCTAACATATAATGAGATATCTCTTTTCATTGACCTCCACCAGAATGTACGTTTGATATCGTTATACATTTTACTCACACCGGGATGGATACTTAATTTGCATTTGTGGCACTCATCAAGTATTTCTCTTCTGAGCTCGGGAAGGTTTGGGATGCAAATCCTACCCTTCAATCTTAGAACTCCTTTGTCATCGAGTCGAAAACTTGTGGATTCACCTCCTTTGACTCTTTGACTGATTCTTTGAATAAATTCATCGTCTTTCTGAAGAGTCGAGATCATGTCTATTAATGAAGACGTGATGACAAAACTGGCGATGATTTCATTCTTTCTGCTGAGCGCATCTGCTACAACATTGGCTTTCCCTGGAGTGTATAGAATTTCAAAATCATATGCTGCAAGGAATTCTAACCAACGCTGTTGTCTCAAGTTTAGATCTTTCTGGGTGAATAGGTATTTCAAGGATTGATGATCGGTGTATAGTTCGAATTTCTCGCCCAATAGATAATGCCTCCATATTCTTAAAGCGAACATGATAGCTAATAACTCAAGATCATGAGTAGCATAGTTTCTTTCATGCGGCTTTAGTTGATGGCTGGCATAAGCGATCACTTGGCCTTTTTGCATTAACACTGCTCCTAGCCCTCTAATAGAAGCATCTGTCCATACCGTCAAGTCTTGGTTGCCTTCTATAATTGTCAATACTAGAGCGGTTGTCAACTTCAGTTTTAGTTCCTGGAAAGCTTCTTCACATTCGGGAGTCCATTTGAATTTCTCATGCTTCTTTGTAAGCTTTGTCAATACTCCTGATATCTTTGAAAAATCCTGAACGAATTTCCGATAATAACTTGCCAATCCAAGGAAACTTCGAACTTCCGTAGGGGTAGTAGGTTGTTTCCAGTTCTGAATCGCTGTGATTTTGCTTGGATCTACAGCAATTCCTTCTTTTGATACTACATGGCCTAGGAATTTAACTTCATTCTGCTAGAAGACACACTTAGAAAATTTAGCTTTCAAGACATTTCTCCTTAGAATTTTCAACACTTGTTCTAAATGTTTTGCATGTTCATCTTCCGACTTAGAGTAGATTAAAATGTCATCGATGAAGACTAGAACAAATTTATTCAATACACCACGGAACACTCTGTTCATAAGATCGACGAAGTATGCCGGAGCGTTGCACAAGCTGAACGGCATTACTAACCATTCGTAGAATAAATCGGGACCCCTGAAGGCTGTCAAAGGAACACAGTCTTCGGCTATACGTAATTGGTGGAAACCTGTAGCTAGGTCCATTCTGGAGAATACTGTTGCTCCATTTAATTGATCTAACAGATCATCTATTCGGGGCAAAGGATATTTGTTCTTCAGTGTCTGTTTATTGAGATCCCGGTAATCAACGCAAAGTCTTAGAGTACCGTCTGATTTCAGGACAAATACCACTGCGGCTCCCCAAGATGAAAAGCTCGGTCTGATTAGACCTTTCCAAAGCAATTCTCGGGTTTGACTCCTTAGCTCTTCTTTTTCTTTCGGGGCCATTCTTCTAATGGGATGTACTACTGGTCGAGCATTAGGAATTAGATCTATCCTAAATTCAATTTCTCTTTGCGGTGGTAAGTTTTCTACTTCTTCAAACACATCCGCGTAGTTTTTCACGACCGGTATCTTTTCTATTGAAGGGGGAGTAACTTCTGAAGAAGACCAAAATTCTGTTCTATTTATTTCTGAACTGAGACATGGTATAGTGATATGCCCCGATTTTGTTTCAACTCTCACGAATCTTTCGGCACATCTAACTTTGGCCTTATATTTTGTCAACCAGTCCAGCCCCAGTATAATATCAAATTCGGAAAGGTCCATTATAATCGAATCAAAAGAAAACTTGTAACATGAATAAGAGATAGGCACTCTACAGTACAAACTGAGACTAACGGAACTTCCTATTGGGTTTCGAACTTTAATTGGTTCCTTAAGTTTTCTTCGTTTCAATTTTAACTTGTGAACCAGGTTACCAGAAATGAAGCTACGTGATGCACCAGTATCAAAAAGTACAGAAACAGGAATATTTTTAATGGTAAGGGTACCTCCCAAGACATCGGGTTTACCTGATCCATCGGTGGTAGCTGGCGGGGTCTTCCCGTCATAGACATGGGCCACTTGAGCATTCTGCTTCAGAGGGTAGTTCCTGCTGTAGTACCCCTTCTTGTGGCAGTTGTAGCATTCGGCTGAGTCATTTGCCTTTGGCTTCTTTGGGGCTTTGCATACATTAGAGAAATGACCGGGCTTCCCGCAATTGTAGCAGTTTCCTTTCGGGATCTTTGCGGGTTTTTGAGTAGCGGCCGCGGTAATGCTAGATTCGGGTTGATCTGTTGAAGCCTTGTGCTTATTCCCTGCTTGGCTTTTAGCGCGGTCTTGGCTAGCATGCCTCTCATCCATGTCTTTGTAGTTGCAAGCCATCTCTACTAGTTCTGTAAAGGAGAGTTTGATGTTGCTCATAGCTCTATCATGGTATTTGCGCTTCAGCCCAAATATGAACCTCTTATTCTTTGCTTTGTTGGTCAAAATCAGTTCTGGAGCATATCGCGATAACTGGGTGAACTTATTTAGATAATCCTGAATAGAGAGGTCTCCTTGTTGGAGATTAGCAAACTGCTCTCTCATCCTCTCTAGAGCCTGTTACGGAACAAACTTCTCATTGAACAAAGTCTTGAACTGCTCACAAGTCCGGATAGTACCAGCTGCATCCTCAGAGGTAATGGCATCCCACCACAGCTCTGCTTCTTCCTGAAGGAGCCAAATGCCAAGTCGGGCTTTGTTGTTAGTTCCCATACCCATGCCTTCGAAGATTTTCTCACAGGTTTTCAGCCAAGCTATAGCTTCGGTCACTGTGCTAGTGCCAGTAAAAGGTTTTCCCCCAAGATTTCTGTACCTCTTTGCTACTTTGTCAAGCTCAAAGTCTTCTGGTGCTGGTGGCGGAATAATAGGGCCTTCCACTACTATGGGGATATTCCCCCGTCCTCCTGCTGCATCTCCTCGGCCTCCACGTCCTCCTCTAGCTGCTGCTCCACGTGTAGCCATCTAAGAGTACTGTATAAGCAAGAAAAGAGTCAAGCTCATAGATTTGATAATTTTCATAAATGATAAAGCAAGGGAATACAAGGAAAGATAATGATGATGTACTGATCAAATTGCTTTGCTAATCTGCTTAGCTCATTCTAGGACATTGCTAATCCTATCTCTAACGAGCTACTCGCATTAGAACACTACTGATTCTATTCTAACGAGGCGTTTAATGTGTTAGATCCCGGAACTAAGGTTAACCAAAGCTCCGATACCAACTGTGACGATCCCAAAATCCAAGGGGCGGTATTAAGGATAATCATTAGGAAATAACACATTAATCATCATAGAAGAGTACAGATAATAGCAGAAACAATAAATAAAATTAATTTTACATGGATATGACAGCAGAATCACAACATGTAGGAATATCAGAATAGCATAACGTGGGATATACTTAGTAAATAAAAGGAAAGTGATCAGTCATTATCGCCAGAGGCGGAATACATACATGCAGTGAGACATAATAAAGGTATCAGTCTACATCACCGAAGGCGGGATACATATACATATAGTAATGGCGGAAAATATCAAAGTCATCTCTATGAAGTCAGCCTCGCCATGAGCCAAAAATGCACTCTATGCAGCCGTGCAGAACCAAAAACCACCTGTCACCTGTGTACTAGGCTGCCCGTGTGAAAATAAGGGCACCCGCGTTTGCAAAGTGAACAAACAACGAGTCAGTCATGGGGACTGGTATGAGGAATCTATTTAACAGTTAAACAACAGTAATAGCAAATCAGAGGACCACGCCACTTTCGCGGAACGGGTTTACTCCAGTGATTGCTAGTGCATTTAAAACAAAGTAAATTCTTTTAAAACAACGCAATGCTTTTAGAAAGAATGAAGCCATTATAAGACTCAGGTCCCATCACACAATGCAACGCAAGCCGGAGGATAGAGTTTTACCTTATAATAGCCAAACATGCTTGATACGTATAAAGCGAAATCATTTGATATTATTACTAGTGCATATATGTTTCAAAAATGAATAACATCATAAATATCAATCATAGGTGGCATAGCTACCATATACTATGTCACCATACTAGTACTACAATCAAGTCCGTTATTTCGTATTGGAAATTGGATTTTCGTCATGAGTCGAGGCAAGGGGCAAGCTCCTCTCCGCTTCGAGACACTCTAGCAAATGCCTCGGTACTACGCACTCTGGGTAACCCCTGGATCTTCAGGGCCGGTCCTCACTTACGTTAGAGGATTGGCAATCCCTGAACACACGTTTCTCGGTCCTTACAGACCTATAATCGAGGCGCCTCGCGTTCCAACAACCACAAAGGTGAAAATAGATATATATGTCAGGGCTGGTAAGTCACTGACACCACCATAGCTAGAAAGAAACGTCGTGCTCTCCCTGCAGTCCGTATCCCGTTTTTAACTCATACCGGGGTGTGAGGCTCGCGAATCTACGAAATACACAAAGCTAGGTCATGTAGACCTTGCTTTGATCATCATCCACAAAACTTTGCTTTGCAACAGAAGCCTTGATCACAGCATCTTGGCATGCCACACAGGCAGTCCACTCCATACGATTGATTTCCATCGATATATAACCTCTGAGCTCGTACGTCTCAGAGAAGGGCGTTAAGCAAAAGAATAAATTCTCCGCCGCCAAACAGATATATATTTAACAGAGATCAATCAGTACAGAACAAAATCCAATGTCTGACACACAGTCCATTTACAAGTCCGTCCTGGGTCTGGACGAAACCGGAGGCGTCAAATTCCTCGTATATCCGTCCAATCAACACATACGTTCAGACGGCTACTACTTCCGTCCCTTTCCGGTAGCTACTCCGGTTAGGAACCTCAGTAGCGCCCATCCAACCGATACGAAGATCGTCGGTCTTGAATCGTCTTTGCATTTTCCAATTCGAATCGCTCGATAAATTATTTGAAATGAGGGTTAGCTCGGCCTTTTCAAATAATTCACGTCATTAGAATTTAAATCGATTCATTTTATGGTTATATTATTCGACATCCATCTTTCGGTTCTTTAGTGTTATTTTCATGTCATACACATACAACCATCAAATATCACACAATTCAAGCCCAGTTGGTTTGTTCTCAATCAATATTGCTTATAATATTTTATAACGATTTTTCGCCATTTTTATTTATTTAAAAATGGCCATATTTAATTAAATGACGTTTCAGGTCGTGCCGTGGCACTGGCGCTGTTTTTCCCTTAATTTGTTTTACATATATCGGAAAATCTAACCGTTGGATTTCTACAAAGTCTATATCAGTGGGAAGATATTCCTAAAGCGAACCCAACGGTTCCAGTTTCGTGAAAATCCGACGGTCGGATCTCCCACACTAGTCGTTTGAAGTTACGGTTTCAAAATTCGAACTGCAGCGTCGATATTCGATTAAATTTAATTATATTTATATTTATATATAAATATAAACGATTCTGGCGTTGTTTTTCTTCAGATTTGAATTAAACATTCTGGACAATCCAACCGTTGGATTTTTACAAGGTTGGTGCCGTTAGAAAGAGATTTCCAAGGCGAACTCCGCGATTGCGGTTTCGGGAAAATCCGATGGTCGGATTTCTCGTACTAATCATTTCAAATTATGATTCTGAAACACGAACTGCACGGCCTCTATTCCTTTTTATTATATTTATATTTATATATATATATAGTTCATTCTATTATTTTCAATTTCGTTTTCACTTCAAATATTTCACTAACGCCTTAATATTTCAAAAAATTTCGCCATAACCTCCTTTGTACGGGGAGGGGTTTGGAAATTTATTGGGCCGTATTAGGTACCCAATAAATCCTAAAAAGCATTCACATATTTTTAGTGATATATTTTGGTGTTTACGGGGGAGCATGTACTGATAATCACTCCAGAGAATAAATTCCCGTCACCCCGTTTCCGTGTGGAAATAAATAGTCCATGTGCCGTATCTAATAACTAGAGCGACGTGATTATTGTCAACTCCAGACCCGTGTGGGGTTTTTATTAATCTAGCAATTTATCGTTATATTTTATATTGTCCATATCAGTCATCAGTTCAACCTGTAGTATATAGTCATCGCCATACAAGCCTCTTGCTTGTATGGTAAATCTCCCACCTCGTCACACAAGCTCCAATTGCTTATGTGGAATATGATGAAGTATGCCTATCATCAAGAAGTATGCCATGTAGTGTAGTTCAAAATTAATTGTTACTATCCTATGGCGTTATTTATTATTTCACACAGAATAACCAGCACTCCGCATCCAATGGCATTCACAGGAGTTGATATATAAATAAAATTGCGCAGCCAACTCATCAAGGTTTACCAATTTGTCGGGCATGCAAATAATTTCTTTACTCTACAGCTAATCCATTTTTCCTGTTCACCACATGTATATATATATGCAGAACAAAACTAATAATAATATTTCTAGCAAACAATTATTTATTTCAACACGTGTGTATTTTTAACTAAGCGTATACATGATAAAAGGAATATTTTTATCATCAAAAATATTTATTCGACACATGTGTATTTTTAACTAAGCGTATACATGATAAAAGGAATATTTTTATCATCAAAAATATTTATTCGACACATGTGTATTTTTAACTAAGCGTATACATGATAAAAGGAATATTTTTATCATCAAAAATATTTATTCGACACATGTGTATTTTTAACTAAGCGTATACATGATAAAAGGAATATTTTTATCATCAAAAATATTTATTTGACACATGTGTATTTTTAGCTAAGCGTATACATGATAAAAGGAATATTTTTATCATCAAAAATATTTATTCGACACATGTGTATTTTTAACACTTCATATTCACTATAAAAATATAGTTTTCATTGTCGATTCATTTTATTTTTAAAAGACGATAACATTCAACACATGAATTCCAACTCGATGAACAAATTGCAATTCAACACATGAATATTCTATATCGTTTGTATATATATAAAAATGTGATTTTTATTGCTAAAGCCATTTGTTTAAATTCAAATAATATTCAACACATGAATTTCAACTCAACGAATGAATTGCAACTCAACACATGAATATTCCATATCGTTTGTATATATATAAAAATGTGATTTTTATTGCTAAAGCCATTTGTTTAAATTCAAATAATATTCAACACATGAAGTTCAACTCAACGAATGAATTGCAACTCAACACATGAATATTCCATATCGTTTGTATATATATAAAAATGTGATTTTTATTTCTAAAGCCATTTGTTTAAATTCAAATAATATTCAACACATGAATTTCAACTCAACGAATGAATTGCAACTCAACACATGAATATTCCATATCGTTTGTATATATATAAAAATGTGATTTTTATTGCTAAAGCCATTTGTTTAAATTCAAATAATATTCAACACATGAATTTCAACTCAACGAATGAATTGCAACTCAACACATGAATATTCCATATCGTTTGTATATATATAAAAATGTGATTTTTATTGCTAAAGCCATTTGTTTAAATTCAAATAATATTCAACACATGAATTTCAACTCAACGAATGAATTGCAACTCAACACATGAATATTCCATATAGTTTATGTAAATAATTCCAATGAATGAAAATTATTCTAACACATAAATATTTCAGAAAATTTCGGCAGCATAACGGCAGGGTAGTTAAAACCGGGACCGTCCCTAGTACGGCTCCTCGCTCTACCTTAAAACCTCGCGGTTTTTGACAATGGGGATCATGCATCTAGTTCGCACGCAGGCGGCATGTTTTATTTTCAATTCCACAATCCTATTCTATTTTGTTTCAACCACAAGAGGATATTTTTCAACCACCAAGGTATTTTTCAACCACAATATCAACCACAAACAATTATTTCCAACCGTTCGTCAAACCATATAATATCACGTCAATCACAAGCAATAAATATCGTCCATGGTCTGTGGACGAGGGGAGTATATATATATATATAATATAATAATTCACTTGCATTTCATCACAATTCAAAGCATATATGTTTCATTCAACGCTTGTATAATTTATACATCGCTAATATAACTTATACAACACATGTACATGAGGTATACAATGCGTATATAATTTACACTTAGCTTATATAATTTATTCAACACGATTTCATTCACACAAATAGTTTAGATTCCTCACATTGGTTATTGCGGTGCTAAAAATCGTAGGAAGGTCAGAAAAATCCGCGGCTTTTTCTAGAGTGTAGAGAGCCTCCTTGCGGTCACGGTGTCTCCTGTTTCATCAAATTTCGTTAAAGAACGAAAAAGATATTATTTTTCAAAGTTTTGCAACACTTAAAAGTGTTGCTTTCATTTCAGAATTTTTATCAGAAAGGTTTTTAAAACCTTCGAAACTAGGTCTCAAAATTTCAGTCGATCCGTACCTCTATGCTTCGATCAGGCTACGTTGCGTCGAAGAGCTACGAAGCACCTCCAGAACGGTGGTGGTGGCAAGTGGTCCGGTGGTCTGTGCTCGTCGCGGCAGCGCTGAGAAGGTCGCGCCTTCCTCCTCGATTTCCGGCGCTGATAGTCGATGGGAGGGGACGTGGGTTGGTCGGATGTGGAGAGGGGACTACGGCGAACAAAAACTTCAACTGGGGTCGGCGGCGAAATGGCCTGAGGCGGTGGCGATATCGATGAGAAGTTTTGAACGACGTGCGTCGTTCAATCGTTCTGGCGGCTAGGGTTTCAGAGCTTTTTTTATTTTTTTTAAAAGAAAATTTCCTATTGGCCAGAATTTATAGAAAATTTTTAAATAGTGTTTTTGCAAACGGACTCCCTTTTAAACCCAACGACTTTCGCCCCTAGCTAAATACCCCCATTCCGGACACAATGGGATATGTTTCGTTGGCCATTTCGACTGTCACAGTCGGTTATTTTTCAAATTAAAATATAAAACATTCGATATTTAATTTAAACGTACATTTCAATTTGCCAGGGCCACAAACTGAATCGAAAAATTCCAAAAAAATAAATCTAGCTTTGTTTTGACGATACGGTCCTAACAAAACCAGTTTCATCGAATTCTGAGCTCGTTTGCAAAACGGCCATTTTTAGGTCGACCTATTTTAACAGAATTTGACCAAACACATTATCTTTTGCCCCGCTCACATACTAGCTTCAAAAATTATAAAATCTGAAACTTAGCAATAATTTGACATCCCGGACCCAACAAAAGTGGTTTCGTCGAATTCCGAGGTCGTATGCAAAATCTCAATTTTCAAGGGCTATATATACTATATAGCGACCTTTCTGAAAATTCATTTGGCCATAACTTTTGATTTCCGTTATGAAATTTCGATTTTTCAGATTCGTTAGAAAGGTATTGATAAACAGATTTAAATATTTTCAGTTTCGGCAAAATCCGTTATATTTTCCACTTGGTACAGTCAGACCAAGTTTGTATTCAAAATTTCAAACTACAATATTATACCCAATTCTATATTTTATTGAAATATGCCATTTCAATCATTCAAATTTCTTGTTAATAACCTGATTTAAAAAATTTTAAACTGGTTCACATTTTCCGGGTTATTACACCTTTGAACAGGGTTTCCAGCGCCGGTTGTGGCACCCAACTCAGCGGTCCCTGTAGCGCACGATGGAGCTCCAAAGTCGACGCCTTCCTCGCGGTAATTCGACGCAAATAACCCACTATACCAGGAGAAGGTTGTATGGTTTTGTAGAGGAGGGAGAGGCGAATGAAAAACTCAACTGGAGGTGGGGTTGAAAGTGGACGTGGCGGCGGTGATTAGGTCGGGAAGATGGCAGCAACTTCCGTCGTTCGTGGGGGCGGGGGGGTTTAATCGAGTTTGACCGGTCAACGAGAAGTGAGAGAGAAAGAGGGGGATTGGCCCATGTTATTTTATTTTTAATTTATTTTAAATTCAAAAATATCTTCTTATCTAAACGAACACCAATTTCAACCCAACGACTGTCGCCCCTAGCTAAATACCCCCATCCCGGACACAATGGGATATGTTTCGTTGGCCAATTCGACTGTTACAGTCAGTTATTTTTCAAATTAAAGTATAAAACATTTAATATTCCATTTGAACGTATATTTCAATTTTCCAGGGCCACAAACTAATTCGAAAAATTCCAAAAAAATAAATCTAGCTATGTTTTGACGATACGGTCCCAACAAAACTAGTTTCATCGAATTCGGAGATCATTTGAAAAATGGCCATTTTCTGGTCGATCCAATTTAATAGAAATTGACCAATCACATTTTCTTTTGCCATGCTCACATACTAGCTTCAAAAATTATGAAATTTGAAATCTAGCAATAGTTTGACATCCCGGACCCAACAAAAGTGGTTTCATCGAATTCCGAGGTCGTTTGCAAAATGTCTATTTTCAAGGGCATATATTATATATAGCGACCTTTCTCAAAATTCATTTGGCCGTAACTTTTGATTCCCGCTGTGAAACTTCGATTTTTCAGATTCGTTAGAAAGGTATTCAAAAACAGATTTAAATATTTTTGGTTTCACTAAAATTTGTTATAATTTCTACCCGGTACAGTCAGTCAAAGTTTGAATTCAAATTTTCAAACTGTCTCGCTATTTCCAATTCAATATTTCATTGAAATATTCTATTTCAATTGTTTAAATTCTTTGAAAATAACCAATTTAAAAATTTTAAATTGGCTCGCATTTTCCGGGTTGTTACATTTATAAAGTTTTAGGCACCAAATAACAGATGCTTAAAGCATTTGACAAGAAATCTATTGAATATTGGATGAGTATGAAAAGGATTTTTTACTGGCATCAGCAAAGTCGATAACTTTAAAACTCATCTATTTATTTAGTTTATTTCTTGTTTTAAGTTTATTTGATTTCCCCTCTTGTGTTTTATCTATATTCATATGCAAACTCTACATATTGTCTAGAAGTAAATTAAACAATTCTTTTTACCCTTTTTTTTATGATAAAGTGGGAGAAAAGGTATAAATATACTAGACAAAATGGCAGGGGGAGTGCATAGAGTTAGGTTGAGTCAATTTAAAATATTAAAGTATTATATTTTCTCTCTCAAATATTTATATGGTTTTCATCATCAAAAAGAGGGTGATTGTTAATACTCAACAACCATATAAACATTACTACTAATATATCCTCAAGTTGTGCGGTTACATCAGATATATTATGAAGATATTTATAAAGATAAACAAGAATATAAAAGAATAATTATAGAAAAAGGTTAATCAAAACAATGGAAGAATAACATAGGAAGGATAATAAAAGCAATTGAAGACCAAAGCCTATTAAAGATGAATGCTGAAGGTTAGAGGTGTTTGAAGTGATGAGGAGTTGGTTAAACCTTAGAATATCATGTTAAAGATCCAATGGCAATTATACTCGAAGATAGTCAACCATTAGCCTCAATCGAATCACCAAAATCCACAAATATAATGTAACCTGAAATGCTGAAAATTTGAAACATTTATTAGTATTGGTTACACTTATATGTCAACATACAAGTTTTTCTATGTCAACATATAACGGTTTTTTACATTTTCAAATTCAAATTGAAAAGTTTTTTCCCTCCATCTCTTCACCAAAAGACACATCCTTTCAAACACTATTTAAAGGCTCCTGGTAACGAATTTTAACATCATATTTTAAAATTTTCTTCTGCTCCTTCTCCATAAATTCCCTATACAAATCCAATGAATACTATTCTAATATTCTTGCAAATCCACTCCCTTTCACTCCTATTTTTCATTGGCTTGCAAGCCACACATTATCAGAGAGTTGCACTTGAATTCATATCATTCTCTCTCTGATTTTATCCTATTTCCACAAAGAATACAAAGATAGATTGTCATTGCAGGTCTATAGGATCACTGTACCAATTTTTCAAGAATCTGTATTGAAGATACGACTACTTTCCATTGTTTTTTGTTGTTGATAAGGAGAAGTTGTATCTTGTAGCCTGTGAAATCAAGATTGTAAAAGTGTTCTTACCACCCGTGGAAAGCAAGCGATTATAGTGAAATTCTGCTTGGCGAAGTGCATGACTGGATGTAGGATTGGATAATCCGGACCAATATAAAAATCCTGGTGTTATTTATTTTACTGCATTTTATTTTATTGCTTATTACTTTATCTTTGAATTTGAATAGATATAATAAATACGCTTCATCTTTCTAGTGTCTGAATAGCCTTAAGATCCATTAACACTGTGTTATTGACACCCGAGTTCCCTAACATGCATTTATTATTGTGAAGAGATATGGCTTATAGAAACAGCCTACCAAGAAAAGATATTTTTTTACAAATACGAATTTTGAAATTTTTCTGTTAATTGTCGACATGTCCATAAACCTTATGTCGACATGTTTTAGTGAAATTTAATCATAGTAAATGTGTACTTTAAGCATAATAATACTTGGTAAAACTTATTTAAAATATTTTAAAAGAGTGCAAATAAAAGTACATTGAAATTATATATAATCAAACATATGAAACCTAAAATATAAATATCAAAACTATATAGTACTAAATCTTATATACAAAGTTTTAAGCTCAAAATATAAAGTATAATTATAATTAAAATCATAAGTAAAATCAAAATCTAAAGTATTATACAAAAAATAAAAATATAAGTATAAAATTAAAAATCAAAGTATAAGTATAAAGATAGTTTAGAAGTATGAAATTAAAATTATTTTAACAAGTATTAGTAATAAAATCATAATATAGTAACTAAAGTATAATAGTAAAGTAATATAAGTATTAACATATAATAATAAGTGTACAAATATTTCTAAGTAAAGTTATAAAATTTTCTTTTGAAAAATCTTTGAAAGGACTACTTTGAAAATAATGGTTATTTGAGATCATTGTGCAAAGGGATTTTGAAATCATTTGGAAAACAGAAATATTTTTATAATCATTTCAAAAATAGATGGAGATATATAAGTGAACAGAGTTTTATCATATTTTCTAAGACTCTATTATCTTGAACTCTTGAAACTCATGAGTCTTCATATTCTTAAATCAACATTCTAAATTTTCAGTCTTGATATTGTACGGTCTTAATTATCAGTTACCAACATATCTTCGTGCACTATACTATATATATTTTGTGTGCGTGTCTAGTTAATGAATAGTGCATGTTATATGTAAAATATTTGTTACCTGGAGTTGTTATCATCAAAACTATCATCCATAATACTAACACAAATATCTGACTGCAAATTCGTGATTATATTAAGTTTGATAAGTGTGTTGACTTAAATATATGTACATGCATAACATATTTTGAATATTAAAGGATAATTTTATTGACCATGCACACTTCTATTATACTTGCTTGATGTGATAATAAGTATGTTGAATATTGTCTCCTATCTTGCTTCAACTTGCACCTTCACATGGTCAACTGAACTTATGACATAAAATTAGCTCAATATCTTGAGCTTACTTCTTTGTACTAACATATGATTTTAACATCTTAGTCTCACAAGCTTCTAGGGGAGTTACCAAAGAATTATTTTAAACATTTTTTATGCTAATAGGAGGGTCTAAACCTCTAATTTACTAAACTACTCTTACTTGCATAATTAGGTTTTAGAGGACTTGACCCTTTAATGCATATGCCTACTTCTTTCTAGTTTGTCACGACCGGGAATATCGCTCGATCCGAATCAGTCGCTAAACCGATCAAGACCGTTCGAAACGCTTGATTTTTTAGAGAACACGACAAAATAGAATTCAGACAGAAGAACATTTCATTGTATATTACAACAATTCCATTAGAATACAAGAATATACAGAGTATGAATTAATATTACACATTATAAAATATCAGAGATTACAATACATTACATAGCAGCGGAAAATAATACAATACACAACTAAAGGAGATATACGGATACAAAGCTTTCCGGATATCATTCCAGATGTAAACCAGGATCCTGTGAATATAAATCTGCAAAACCAAAACTACTAGCTGCCCGTGTCGAAAATAAGGGCACCCAGAGTTTAGGTTAAAACAATAAACTCCAGGTCAGTCATGTGACTGATGTGATAATTAAAACAGTTATTAATCTTTATTTTTAAAGTTAGGTTAATCATTGGACCACGCCGTATAACACGGAATGGGTTTCCTCCCAAGAATACCAGTGCATAAAACAACAGCGCAATGCTAAATAAAGAAAAATGAAGCTATTATAAGACCCAGTTCCCATCACACAATGCAACGCAAGCCGGAGGATAGGGTTTTTACCTTATAATAGCCAAGAATGCTTGATACGTTTAAAATAAATCATTTGATACTATTGTAAGTGCATAAGGTATAAAACAACTTCAAATCATAACTATCAATCATAGACGGCATAAGCGCCCCCATCCCACTATGTCGCCATACTAGGCTCTACAAATAGAACCGCAAAGTCACGTATTGGAAGTTGGATTTCCATCTATGAACCGAGGCAAAAGATAGTCCTCTAACGATTCGAGACTGTCTAGCCCAAGCCTCAGGATCAGAGCTCGAGCAACCTTTGGATTCTCAGGGCCAGTCCACCGATGTGGATTAAACTTAAACCCTGAACATGCGTTTCCCCGCCCTATGGGGCGTACATGAGCCAACGAATGAATCCATCGGACCCGGATTGTCCGATCAAACCGAGGCGCCTCGCAACAGCAACAACCACATAAGCCAAACTCGTCAGGGCGCGTAAAACCACTGACGCCACTTCTAGCTAGAAAGAAACGCATGCCCTCCCTGATGTCCTCTCCCGTTTTTGGTTCACACCGGGGTGTGAGGCTCGCGAATCAACGCTACACAAAGCTATGCCACACAGGCGGTGCTTTGATCATCAACCACAAGACTTTGCTTTTCAACAGAAGTCTTGATCAATTGCCACTTAGGCATGCCACACAGGCAATTCACTCCATGCGATGGATATCCATCAATATATAACCCTTGAGCTCGTACATCTCAGAGAAGGGCGTTAAGCAAGAGAATAAATACTCCGCCGCCAAACAGATATATATTTAATAGAAATCAATCACACAGACTAAAATCCAATGTCAGACACACAGTCCATCTACAAGTCCGTTCTGGGTTTGAACGAAACCGGAGGCACCTAGTACCCCGAATATCCACCGATCTCCTAGTACATCTGGACGATCACTAACTGATTCCCTCCTCTTGGGTGTACAACCCAATCAAAATCATCAGTAATTATCCAAACGACGTGAAGACCTCCGTTCTTCAACCACCGTCTTCATCTTCGACACCACGTCGAATTAGTTATTCAGAATTGGATAAACCCGGTCTTTCTGAATAACTCGCGTATATAATAAACAATTGTTACACAAACACAACATACGCCTCAGTTCAATTCAGAATATTCTTTTATTCATATATTCTTATACTTTGGGAAAGGTTCCCATTTATTTTATCAAAGATAAATTCTTTAAAATTTATTCTTTAATCTTCTTTGAATATCAATTCAAACTAGTCTGGATTAGCGAACCACACCGGAGTAATCATTTATATTATTTCCCAATCCCTACCTATTCATCCCATGAAGTAAATTTGGTACTACTTCATATCTAACACCACGTTGTTATCGGTAAATTCAATTACCATTTCACGTTCAAATCTAATTAAAGATTTAACTATCGCCTTGAGTAAAACTGGTGATACTCCATTCTCGATCTTTTCAATCTAATTAAAGATTCATTATAACTCCAATTAGTTTTAGTCTTTAACCGAGTTAAAGAATCAGTGTCACTTAAAACATGGTTCACGATAAACCCAAAATCACTTTCAGATTCAATTCCAATTAAATATCATTTAATTGGTACACTTCATTAAATCTAAATAGAAAGATTTAATCTTTTTCTCAACTGGGCTTAAGAACAGTGTTAATGAAGAAACCATTCACTATAAACCCAAATCACATTTAATATTAAATACAAGGCTCTGAATAGAAAATATATCGGCTTATATTCAATATCAAATTCTACGACCAACAAATATCGTATTGGAAATAACGATATAAATATGTCTTTCAAATTCCCATAACAATACCTGTATCATCACGAAATCCAACATCGAAATATTCCAAAGACAATTTTGATTCAAATCCATTCCAATTCAATTATTGGAAATTCCGGTTACTTTTAAAACCCTTTTCAAATTCAATTTAATTATTTAAAAATAAATAGAATTATAATTCTAGTTCAAAACTAGTTCATTTCGATAAAAAAACTATTTTTATCTTTTCAAATATGGAGGTTTTCATCCCAATTCTCCCCAAATCATTTCTTATGATTTTACACAAATTATTACTATTTTTAATAATTTTATCAAGGCCCATACAGTCGATTTCCATCAATGGCCATCGAACTGCACTTACAGCGACCTTTTCCAAATTTAATTTGGACATAATTCCAAATCCAACCGTTAGATTTCTAATTTCTAATATTCGTTAGAAAATTCTTTTCGATACGAACCCAACGGTTCCGGTTTTAGGAGAATCCGACGGTCGGATCTCCCACAATATCCATTCGAAGTCAATGGTCGAAATTCACGAACTACCGCAGCGCGGCGCGTTCTATTCAGGCCATTATATTATACATAATATATATAATATATACTTCATCGATTTCCTTTTAAAACGTATTATATAAATCATTTTAAATTCGTTTTCAAAACGATTTCAACTTCTTTTCAAATTCAAATCAAAATTGAATTTTTCCTTATAAATTCGTTTTAAACTCATTTCAAATTGATTTCAATTCAAATCGATTTTTAATTCAATTTCAGTTCGTTTTCAATTCAATTCAATGCGAATTCATTTCTATTCAATTTCAATTCGAATTCATTTCTATTCAATTTCAATTCGAATCCTATTCTATTCAATTTCAATTCGAATTCATTTTAAATTGATTTCCATTCAATTTCGATTCGATTCGAATTCATTTTCAAAATACTTGATTTTGAAATCACTTTTCAATATTCATTATAAAAAACGAATATAATCTATATAAATATCGTTTGCATCAAAATGGCGTCAATCTAATCAACACAGCTTCATATATTTCTATTTTCAAATCTTCTATTTCAAATATTTCTTTGTCAAATATTTCTATTTTCAAATATTCTATTTCAAATATTTCTTTTTCAAATATTTCTATTCAAAACTGGAATGAGGCCCAATCAATTACCATAGATTTTATTTCTATGGATTTCCATACAACGCATGCATATATCCACAATGAAAAATAATCGACCATCATCCAAAGTGCATTCTACACTGTATAAGCAACAAATATAAATATTCAACGCTTATAACAGTCTGTCAATCAATCGATCGACATACAACTAATTATTGGGATTAGTGTATGTCATATATCACCCAAATACCCGTGTGGGGTTTCAAACAATCAAACACAGATTTTATTTGTGCAGTTGGGCGATGTGTAAAATCAATCATCCCAATCAATATCAGTCAAATGTTTGTATATAAACAAATCGTTCGATTTGTTTATATTAATTTATTTCATTTCATATATATGTTAAAAATTCTATTTTTAACTATAAAATATTTTTAACTATATAAATATTTTACTTCATTTCACATCACATTACACAATCAACTACACATCAAAATCAAACAAACAAGCATACAAGTCGTCCATGGTCTGTGGACGACGGGTGTCGAGTGCTACTAAACACCGTCTACATCATAGTATATACTTCAAATTAGAAATAAATTAAAGGTAAGAAGTTCTCACCAAAGCTAATCCAAACACCACGACTCTTCATATGCTGAAATCTTTGTCGTGCTCCCCTTTCGTCACTCTCGTTGACTTTTCATATGCAGAATTGGGTGCGGCGGCGAGGTCTTCAATTTGGGGATAGGGGTTTTCTCATACGACAGAAGAAGGAGGCAAAGGAGAAGGAAGGTGGGGTTTGGGGTGGGTGCGCCGTCGATCGACGGAGGAAGGGGAGCGGCGGCGCCTCCGGGGTGGCGCTGGAGGGTGGATGACGTGAAGCGAGATCGGGTTTTGAAGAGGGCTGAGCGTTTAGGTTTAGTGAAATATTTGGTGGGGGGTATATTATATATAATATTATTTATTTAATTTATTTTCTATTTAATCCACAAAAGGTTGACTTTTCATTTGAACCCCTAACGAGGCCCAATGACTGTCATACCTAGCGTATTACCCCCCATTCCGAACACAATAGGATATGTATCATAGGCCAATTCGACTGTTTGGATTAGTTTTCATCAAAATCAAAAATATAACTCTATATTTTGAATTTGAACGCACATTTTAATTTACCGGGCCCACATACAGACTCTAAAAATTCCCGAAAAATATTTTCTAGCTTCGTATTAACGATATGGTCCTAACAAAACAAATTTCATCGAATTCTGAGACCGTTTGAAAAAGGGTCATTTTCCAGTCGATTAAAATCAAATGAAACTGGTCAAACGCGTTTTCCTTTGCCACGCTCAAATATTGATTCGAAAAATTATGAAAATTGGAATCTAGCAATAATTTTACATCGTGGATCCAACAAAAGTGGTTTCATCGAAAACCGAGGTCGTTTGCAAAATTTCCATTTTTAAGGGCCAGAATTCCATAGCGACTATTCTGAATTTTCAACTGGACATATCTTTTGATTCCCGTTATGAAATTTCGATTTTTCGGATATGTTGGAAAGATATTCTCAATTAGATTCTAATATTCTTGTTTCACTAAAATCCGGTTTATTTTGAATCCTGTACATTCATTTGAATTTAGAAATAGAATTATCGAACTACAGCGCTATTTTCAATTTCTTTTATATTTAAAATAAAATATTTATATTCTAACAACGATCTATATAATATATACGTTCGAATTCTATTCAAAATAAATTTCTCGTCGATATCATTTAAAATAATTCATTTTAAATAATTAAAATCCGCTAAAATCGCCAAAATAAAAAATTTAAATTGGCCTAGATTTCTGGGTTATTACAATCTCCCCCACTTAAAACTTTTCGTCCCCGAAAAGGAACGAAGCCGAAAGTTGTTTAACTAATCAACTCAACTTCCATTATTTTCATTACGGCTTAAGTCCTTCAGCTTTTCAGTTTCTAAGAACTTTTCGAATTTTTCAAAAATTTGGCTAACACCCTAAATTTTCGAAAAATTTCGCCATAACCTCCCCTGCACCGGGGACTTCAGGATATTTCATATAGCCTCCCATGGCCTTCTTCAGTCAAAAAGAAAAAGCCAAGCGGCTAGCCAGTCGGCTCATAAAATCATCATCACCCAAACAAAACAGTAAATTATGGTAAACATGTACCTATTTGTCGGGCAAATAATTTTATTCTTCTGCTCTAGCCTCTTTGCTATGACCTGCTCAATGTAATACATGTATATGCAAGCAAATGCGACTAATTTTCAATACACTCACTATTTGGTTCAATTAGGCTAAATGGTTCAAAATTTCAAACAAATAAACAACACAACCATCAATCAATTAGTTGATTATCGTTTCAAATTCATAATTTTAATATATATACAGAAAATCATGTTTTCGATGCCAATTCACAACAATGTATTCTAGCTATATTTTGGTTCTCACACTAGTCTAATGGAAATATATAGATATCTCACTTTCGAAACTCGAATACAAACTGCTGATGCTACGTAGTCATCAACAGAATCATCTTCGGGCGACTAGAGTGTGACTCTATATCCATCCAAAATATTGGAAGCTTCCAATACACGTGGATCAGACGTATATTAAAATCTCTATATACCTGATAGTCCAAATCAATATAAATAAACTATCAAATACGAATAATTGATTTAAATTTTCAAAACAAAATTTGTTTTCACCTTAAAAATATACCCTTCACACTCGTTCTAGGACACTACTGATCCCATCTCTAACGAGTCATTCCTATTGGATATTACTAATCCAAGCTCTGATGAATTCTTGCGTATGGTTCTAAGGTGCCTTGTTCTCTGAGCTTTGTAAACCAAAGCTCTGATACCAAGATGTCACGACCGGGAATTCGCTTGATCCGAATCAGTCGCTAAACCGATCAAGAGCGTTCGAAACACCTGATTGTTTTGAGAACACGACAAAATAGAACTCAGACAGAAGAACATTTCATTGTATATTACAACAATTCCATCAGAATACAAGAATATACAGAGTATGAATTAATATTGCACATTATAAAATATCAGAGATTACAATACATTACATAGCAGTGGAAAATAATACCATGCACAGTTGAAGGAGACATATGGATACAAAGCTTTCCGCATATCATTCCAACTGTAAACCAGGATCCTGTGAATATAAATCTGCAAAACCAAAACTACTAGCTGCCCGTGTTGAAAATAAGGGCACCCAGAGTTTAGGTTAAAACAATAAACTCCAGGTCAGTCATGTGACTGGTGTGAGAACTAAAACAGTTATTAATCTTTATTTTTAAAGTTAGGTAAATCAAGGGACCATGCCGTATAACATGGAATGGGTTTCCTCCCAAGAATACCAGTGCATAAAACAACATCGCATTGCTAAATAAAGAACAATGAAGCTATTATAAGACACAGGACCCATCATACAATGCAACGCAAGCCAGAGGATAGGGTTTTTACCTTATAATAGCCAAGAATGCTTGATACGTTTAAAACAAATCATTTGATACTATTATAAGTGCATAGTGTATAAAACAACTTCAAATCATAACTATCAATCATAGACGGCATAAGCACCCCATCCCACTATGTCGCCATACTAGGCTCTACAAATAAAACCGCAAAGTCACATATTCAAAGTTGGATTTCCATCTGTGAACCGAGGCAAAAGATAGTCCTCTATCGATTCGAGACTGTCTAGCCCGAGCCTCAGGATCAGAGCTCCAATGACCCTTGGATCCTCAGGGCCAGTCCACCGATGTGCATTAAACTTAAACCCTGAACATGAGTTTCCCCTCCCTATGGGGCGTAAATGAGCCAAAGAATGACTCCATCGGACCCGGATCGTCCGATCAAACCGAGGCGCCTCGCAACAGCAACAACCACATAAGTCAAACTCGTCAGGACATGTAAAACCACTGACGCCACTTCTAACTAGAAAGAAACGCATGCCCTCCTTGACGTCCTCTCCCGTTTTGGTTCACACCGGGGTGTGAGGCTCGCGAATCAACGCTACACAAAGCTATGCCACACAGGCGGTGCTTTGATCATTAACCATAAGACTTTGCTTTTCAACAGAAGCCTTGATCAATTGCCACTTAGGCATGCCTCTTAGGCAATTCACTCCATGCGATGGATATCCATCAATATATAACCCCTGAGCTCATACGTCTCAGAGAAGGGCGTTAAGCAAGAGAATAAATTCTCCGCCGCCAAACAGATATTTATTTAATAGAAATCAATCACGTTGACTGAAATCCAATGTCAGACACACAGTCCATCTACAAGTCTGTTCTGGGTCTGAACGAAACCGGAGGCACCTAGTACCCCGCATATCCATCGATCTCCAAGTACGTCTGGACGATCACTAACTAATTCCCTCCTCTTGGGTATACGGCCCAATCAAGTTCATCGATCTCCAAGTACGTCTGGACGATCACTAACTCCACTTAGTTTTAATCTTTAACTGGGTTAAAGAATCAGTGTCATTTAAAACACGGTTCACGATAAACCCAAAATCACTTTCAAATTCAATTCCAATTAAATATCATTTAATTGGTACACTTCATTAAATCTAAATAGAAAGATTTAATCTTTTTCTCAACTGGGCTTAAGAACAGTGTTAATGAAGACACCATTCACGACAAAACCAAATCACATTTGATATTAAATACAAGGCTCCGAATAGAAAATATATCGGCTTATATTCAATATCAAATTCTACGACCAACAAATATCGTATTGGAAATAACGATATGGATATATCTTTCAAATTCCCATAACAATACCTGTATCATCACGAAATCCAACATCGAAATATTCCAAAGACAATTTCGATTCAAATCCATTCCAATTCAATTATTGGAAATTCTGGTTACTTTTAAAACCCTTTTCAAATTCAATTTATTTATTTAAAAATAAATAGAATTATAATTCTAGTTCAAAATAGTTCATTTCGATAAAAAAAACTATTTTTATCTTTTCAAATATGGAGTTTTTCATCCCAATTCTTCTCGAATCATTTCTTATGATTTTACACAAATTATTACTATTTTTAATAATTTTATCAAGGCTCGTACAGTTGATTTCCATCAATGGCCATCGAACTGCACTTACAGCGACCTTTTCCAAATTTGATTTGGACATAATTCCAAATCCAACAATTATATTTCTAATATTCGTTAGAAAACTCTTTTAAATACGAACCCAACGGTTCCAGTTTTAGCAGAATCCGACGGTCGGATCTCCCGCAATATCCATTCAAAGTCAATGGTCGAAATTCACGAACTACCGCAGTGAAAGGCGCGCTCTATTCAGGCCATTATATAATATATATAATATATACTTTGTCGATTTCCTTTTAAAACATATTATATAAATCATTTTAAATTCGTTTTCAAAATGATTTCAACTTCTTTTCAAATTCAAATCAAAATTAAAATTTTCCTTATAAATTCGTTTTAAATTCATTTCAAATTGATTTCAATTCAAATCGATTTTTAATTCAATGTCAGTTCATTTTCAATTCAATTCAATTTCAATTCGAATTCATTTCTATTCAGTTTCAATTCGAATTCATTTTCAATTCGAATCCAATTCTATTCAATTTCAATTCGAATTCATTTCAAATTGATTTCCATTCAATTTCAATTCGATTCGAATTCATTTTCAAAATATTCGATTTTGAAATCACTTTTCAACATTCATTATAAAAAATGAATATAATCGATATAAATATCGTTTGCGTCAAAATGGTGTCAATCTAATCAACACGGCTTCATATATTTCTATTTTCAAATCTTCTATTTCAAATATTTCTTTTTCAAATATTTCTATTTTCAAATATTCTATTTCAAATATTTCTTTTTCAAATATTTCTATTCAAAACTGGAATGAGGCCCAATCAATTACCATAGATTTTATTTCTATGGATTTCCATACAATGCATGTATATATCCACAATGACAAATAATCGACCATCATCCAAAGTGCATTCTACAATGTATAAGCATCAAATATAAATATTAAACGCTTATAACAGTCTGTCAATCAATCGATCGACATACAACTAATTATTGGGATTAGTGTATGTCATATATCACCCCAATACCCGTGTGGGGTTTCAAACAATCAAACATAGATTTTATTTGTGCAGTTGGGCGATGTGTAAAATATATCGTCCCAATCAATATCAGTCAAATGTGTGTATATAAATAAATCTTTCGATTTGTTTATATTAATTTATTTCATTTCATATATACATTAAAAATCCTATTTTTAACTATAAAATATTTTTAACTATATAAATATTTTATTTCATTTCACATCACATTACACAACCAACTACACATCAAAATCAAACAAACAAGCATACAAGCCGTCCATGGTCTGTGGACGACGGGTGTCGGGTGCTACTAAACACCGTCTGCATCCTAGTATATATTTCAAATTAGAAATAAATTAAAGGTGAGGAGTTCTCACCAAGGCTAATCCGAACGCCACGACTCTTCATATGCTGAAATCTTTGCCGTGCTCACCTTTTGTTACTTTCGTTGACCGTATCCACTACATATATAAAAATCACATTTTTATATTATTGCTATGCATATAAAAATCATATTTTTATACTGCTGCCATATAAATAAAAATCGTATTTTTATTTCAAATATAAATATATAAAAATCGTGTTTTTATTTCGCTACTTCTATAAAAATCTAATTTTTATGTTCTTCCCTTCATTATAAAAATCCTATTTTTATATTGTTCTCTTCATGATAAAAATCATATTTTTAATACTCTACTATAATAAAAAAAATATTTTTAATACTCTAACTATATAAAATCTATATTTTTTTTCTCTAACTATATAAAAATTATATTTTTAATTCTCTAACTATATAGAAAATATATTTTTAATTCTCTAACTATATAAAAAATATATTTTTATTTGATTAAAAATCATATCTTTATATGATTACAAATTTAATCTTCATACTATAAAAATCTAGTTTTTATACGATTAAAGATCTAACCTTCATGTGTTAAAAGTCCTATTCTTTTATATGTTAAAAAAATCCTATTTTTACTCTAATAAAAATCTTATTTTTACTTATGCCATGTATAATTATAAACTGAAAACAAACAATGTTATTTTCATATATGAAGACTGATTTAAAAGCTGATTTAAAAACTGATTTTATAATTTAAAACACACCTATCGGTTGAAGGAGGGTTGCTGGTGATGGCGTAGGGCTGGATGGTCGGGCTTATCAGTGGTGGTCGGCGGTGGTGCTTAGGAAGGGGCAGACGCGGCGGAATTGGGTGCGGCGACGAGGTCTTCAACGTGGGGATGGGGGTATTCTCGTACAACAGAAGGAGGAGGCAAAGGAGAAGGAAGGTGGGGTCTGGGGTGGGTGCGCCGTCGATCGACGGAGGCAAGGGAGCGGCGGCGCCTCCGGGGTGGCGCTGGAGGATGGACGACATGGAGCGAGATCGGATTTTGAAGAGGGCTGAGCGTTTAGGTTTAGTGAAATATTTGGGGGGGTATATTGTATATAATATTATTTATTTAATTTATTTCTATTTAATCCACAAAAGGTTGACTTTTCATTTGAACCCCTAACGAAGCCCAACGACTGTCATCCCTAGCGTATTACCCTCATTCCGAACACAATGGGATATGTATCGTAGGCCAATTCAACTATTTGGATCAGTTTTCGTCAAAATCAAAATATAACTCTATACTTTGAATTTGAACGCACATTTCAATTTATCGGGCCCACATACAGACTCTAAAAATTCCCAAAAAATATTTTCTAGCTTCGTATTAACGAAACGGTCCTAACAAAACTAATTTCGTCGAATTCTGAGACCGTTTGAAAAATGGTCATTTTCCAGTCGATTAAAATCAACTTAAACTGGTCTAATGCATTTTCCTTTGCCACGCTCACATATTGATTCGAAAAATTATGAAAATTGGAATCTAGCAATAATTTTACAACGCGGATCCAACAAAAGTGGTTTTGTCGAAAACTGTGGTCGTTTGCAAAATTTCCATTTTTAAGGGCTAGAATTCCATAGCGACTATTCTGAATTTTCAACTGGACATATCTTTTGATTCCCGCTATGAAATTTCGACTTTTGGGATTCGTTGGAAAGATACTCAATTAGATTCTAATATTTTTGGTTTCACTAAAATCCGGTTTATTTTGAATCATGTACATTCATTTGAATTTAGAAATTGAATTATTGAACTACCGCGCTATTTTCAATTCCTTTTTTGTCTAAAATAAAATATTTATATTCTAATGACGATCTATATAATATATACGTTCGAATTCTATTCAAAATAAATTTCTTGTCGATATCATTTAAAATAATTCATTTTAAATAATCAAAATCCGCTAAAATCGCCAAAATAAAATTTTAAATTGGCCCAGATTTTCGGGTTATTACATAGTTACAGCTAAATCCCCTAAAAATTGATTTGATCTGAGAATGAGCCATCTAAAGCCATGATAATTGATTCAATTTTCCAATATACCAAAGGTATTCAAGCGTATGAAGAACAAGTGCCCAAGATAGTAACATCGTATATCATGAAAAATTCGTGATTATATTAAGTTGAAACAGTATAAAATGGAGCATCACACTCCAATACATAGCTCACATAGTGTATAAATGGATTCCCAATCCAATAATTATCTTAATGTAAAATCATTTAAATGGATTCTCAATCTAATGATTATCTCAATATAAAGTCATAAAGCTCAAATCCAAAATCACAAGGAACCTCAAAAGTATGGAACCATCTTGGTTAAATATGCACGTGCAATCACAATGTAATATAGTTCCTCAAGCTACAATATCGCACCCCGAGCGTAACCAAGTACTTATACATATTCAAATTAGGCGTCGGACACCGCAACCCCAGGCCGAGTTTATGATCCCTGGTATGCGTCTTTGACAATCAGTGACCCAACTAATGGTAACAGCGCATCCCATACCACATGTTCTCGCTACTGGTTGACCAGGTGCTTGTCACTTCTGCAATCGAAAATACAAGAATAGCCTCAAGTAGACGAAAATAGAAATAAACCAATTTCGTATACCACCATATCTCATACCACGGGGTTTACAGTATCGCTTAATATCCAATACGTCATCTCGTAGAGTGTTGAACATTGTTGCTTTTATACAAGAAAATACTTGATTTTCTAAAACGAGTTTTTAAAACGGCTTTTCGAAAATTTATTGTTTTCTCTATTAAATCCTTATACATATAAAATAGATTTTATACTATTGTTCTAAGGCCTTTTAAAATTAAAACTAATTTTATAAAATTTATTTAGCCTCAAAACTATAACGAAATCATTGTTTATTTATATTTCGAAAAATAGTTTGAAACGTGGAACGTGTGTTGAACACCATTGGGAACTCAACAAGAAACTCAATAATGAACTATCATAAATTCACTAAATCCAGAATTTGCATTAGCTAATTTATAAACTTGGTTTCTCAAGTTAATGGAGTGGTAAACTAAGTCACAAACCTCAAAAATACACTTCAAAATCTAGCACCAAGGCGTAAAAAGGACACAGGAAGCAGGGAATTAATTCCTGCACAATACTTTAGGTGGGTAGACCCACATCACTCATTGGGTCAACCCAGAGAGCATAGTGGGTTGACCCACTTTAGGGTTTTCTCTAGGTCTGAGTCAAGCCTAGACTTCCTCTTTCTGGTTAGCTTTATGTAGCCTAATGGCGTCGGATTGCACTGAAATTTGACATGCATGTTCAAAAATTCCTCTACTTCAACATGAAAAATAATTTTACACCCAAAGTATCAAAGACCAGGAAGATATAATAGCCCAGTATTGGACTTTGGCTATGATTTCAGCTCAGGAACATTCTGAACAACAAAAGCTTGAAAAATTACATATTTTCTTCCAGAAAGCTTCAGATTGAATAAATTACTACTGTTAACTAGAGAGATGTGAGGTTCACTCACCTTAGCAACAATTTACTACAAGGATCAAAGGATTTGATGCAGTAGGAGGCTTTAATGTTTCCAACGAACTAGAGGCCCACCAAACTCGACATAAATATCATGAGCATGAAGCTCTTGCAGAAAAAAGTTTTAATGGAAATTTTTTTATTCTCTCTTTTCTTTTCACCATTAAGCTTGGCATGGGATTGCTTGTTCGCTGGCCTTAAGCTTGTGTAAGTACAGGTTATGTAACGACCCATCTTTTTGTCCGGTTTTCGCCGGTAATTAAACCAACTTGAACAGTTCATAAAGGCGGATTGTTATGGGTACTAACATATATTGAACAAAATAACAGAACTTTTCATATCATAATACAATATTATATCAGAGTTACATGGAATATCAGAGTTACAACATATAGCAGCGGAAAACATAAATATACTCTCAGCAGAAGAAGCGATACGATATAGCGGAGACTTCAACTTTAGATCGAAGCTCCAACTCAGAAAGCGCTCCAAATCTTGCTCCAAAGGTCTGTAACTACAAAACTAAACAACTTGCTACCGTGTGAAAATTAGTGGGCACCCAGAGTGTAGGCAGGAACAATAAACTCTAGGTGCCCACTAATTTTCATATGGGAAATTAGTTGTTTAGTTTACAGTTATAGGCCTTTGGAGCAATATTTGGAGAGCGTTCTGAGTTGGAGCTTTGAGCTAAAGTTGGAGTCTCCGCTATATTGTATCGCTTTTTCCGCTGAGAGTATATTTATGTTTTCCGCTGCTATATATTGTAACTTTGATATTCCATGTAACTCTAATGTAATGTTGTATTATGATATGAAAAGTTATGTTATTTTGTTCAGTATATGTTAGTACCCATAGCAATCTACCTTTATGAACGGTTCAAGTTGGTTTAATTATCGGCGAAAACCGGGCAAAAAGACAGGTCGTTACAATGTGGTATCAGAGCTTTAGTTATACAAAGCTACGGGGTGCGACATATTTGAACAAAAGATAGAACTCATCAGAGTTATAGATCTCATTAGAGATAGGGTTAGGAATGCCTAGAATGAGATTCTGGAATATTTCGTTGAGAGAGCGTATTTTGAAACTAAATAAGTGGTTTTGAAAAAGAAAATGAAATTTAAAAGAATAAGAACTAGGAATTCTGAATGGAAAGAGGTGGAATTAAATAACTTACAATTCGAAAGACTTTAAACCCATAAACCCTGGATATGATCAATAACAAGCATACTTGAATACTTGAAATTAAATAAGTGAGTAAAAAATAGAATAACCCTTTAAAAAATTTCAACCCGTAGGGTTAACTCTAAAAGTTATACAAAGCTAAAAGAGAATGTATTAAGATTCAGAATGAATAAGTAAAAGAGTTAAAATTGAATGTATGAATGTTGTATCCATCAAAATCTTGGTATAAAATTATTACCAGTTTATTTCTCAAAAATTTAGTTTGTTAAATGAGATACTAGAATTTAGACCCTAACTCAAATTTGAAAGGTTATTCGATTTTATATAATCGAACTCCTAAAAATATTATGAGAATATGGAAATAAAATTTTACTTAGATTATTTTACCATTTTAAAACTACTTTTACTTATATTATTTTATACATTCTATAGCAAATTTCTTTCCAATGACTTAAGTTTTCTCAATATTTTGTTATAAGAAGTTTTACCAATTTACTTGTATGATAAATTTTTGTTTCATCTATTAAGAACCCTTGGGTAGATTTGCAAGATTATTAGGAATGGTAAAGTATTTTGATAAGTTTTATTTATATGTCTATTTTATAATAAGATTTATTTTACATAAGCATGGTTTTACAACTCTACTTTTTGAGGACGAAAAGCTTTAAGTAGGGGAGATTGTAACGACCTAGAAATTTTGGCATTCAAAATATAAGTTATATTAAGATTTAACACAAAATAAATATTTATATTTGGAATTTTGTCTATTTTGAACGATATTTGAGTAAACTTTATCCGTGGATTTATAAACATTTTTGAAATAAAATTTACATTTGTAACCGATTTGAATATTTAACGCTAGAGTTCCTCTGTTGAATTTAATACGAACACTTTTGGAAATAAGAAGTATTAACGTATTAATTTTGTAATTTAATAAATTAAATACTAATCGTGTATTTCGGTTTAAGGAAAATTTATGCTTTTATTTGAAATTCAAAATGGAACCTGGACCTTTTGTTTTGAATGTAGTATTCAATTTTAGAAATGAAATTACATTTGTAAATATAATCTTAGTTTAAATCAGAATTTGGCAAAATTAAATATCTATGTTTGGTTTTCGACTTAGAATTGAATGTTATTTTGAACCTAATATGTAAAGTCCAAATTCTATATTTAATGCTTTTGCTAATATGAATTAATTGCATAGATTAGCAATCAATTGTGCATTAATTGTCAATATATTCTACTTATTAGATATTTATGGATGATTTCTATTTTATTAACTTTTTCAAATCGACTTTGTCTGTTTTTCTTAATTCTACCGAGCCTTCGATAACTTTCGTCCGTCTGAAGCTTTTTAGCAATACCCATTTTGTCCTCCTATGACTTATGCATTAATTTAATGTAGTTCTGAAGCCTTGCCTTGCCTTATTTGAGCGCCCCGATTTAATTTTAATGTAGTCAATTTGATTCATTAATTGTGTGACTTAATTAACTTTATATTTTGAAGAAAAGCTAATTTTTCCACTTTTGTTGATATGAACATGGTGTTCATTTTAAAACATCACACCTAGCGTTAATAAGATAAATTGACAACAATTTATTAATTAAATTTATTTCCTAAATTTTTTCCACTTTTGTTGATATGAACATGGTGTTCATTTTAAAACATCACACCTAGCGTTAAGAAGATAAATTGACAACAATTTATTGATTAAATTTATTTCTTAAATTGAAAATCACTTAATTAATTTATACTTGGTGAATGTAATATGTAGTCTTCCAAATATCAATTAATTTACTGGATTTAATTTGTGTGATCATTCTACAATCACAATCAATTAGTTATGTTACCATTTATTTTTATTTGGATGTATAAGAGGGAGAATAATAAAAATTGAAGTAATAAAATACCAGGCAATGCCTTAAATATGATTTTATAGAATGCCTTAAATTATTGATTATATTCTTCAGAACATTAAAAAAGGAATACCTGAAATGATAGCCAATTAATTCTTCTAAAAACGGCAACATCAATCAAGGAAAAATATATATGTATGCGTAATTGATTTCAAATGGTAAACATGGTATGTATGTATGCGATATATGAAAAAATAAGATCACACCTTTCCTAACTGCACCAAGGTGGACTTTCCCTAACTGATCCTATATTGTGAAATTAAATCACACATTTATTTCTCTGCTCTTTATTTTTATAAATTAGCATATAGTGAAATTTAATCACATTTAATCCCATACTATGAAATTTAACCAAACAAACCTAGATGGACTTTCTCTAGTTGTATATATTATATAAAAATATCTCACTACTACTTAAAATGATTTTTTTTATAGATATGCATTACATAGATTTGAATCATCAGACCATTCTTTTTTAGATATTTTCATGAATATTTGTTTGTGTATTTAATCTTTATGCTGACATGATTGGTTAAAATAATTATTTTTGTTCTTTAATAATATATATAATTTTTCTTTCATATATTTTCATTCATATGTAGTTTTAAATCAAATACTAGGCAATGCCTTAAATAAGATTTTATAGCATGCCTTAAATTATTGATTATATTCTTCAGAATATTAAAAAAGGAATACCTGAAATGATAGCCAATTAATTCTTCTAAAAACGGCAACATCAATCAAGGAAAAATATGTATGTATGCGTAATTGATTTCAAATGGTGAACATGGTATGTATGTATGTGATATATGAAAAAAAAACAAGATCACACCTTTCCTAACTGCACTAAGGTGGACTTTCCCTAACTGATCCCATATTGTGAAATTAAATCACACATTTAGTTCTCTGCTCTTTATTTTTTATAGATTAGCGTATAGTGAAACTTAATCACATTTAATCCCATACTGTGAAATTTAACCAAACAAACCGAGATGGACTTTCCCTAGCTGTATATATTATATAAAAATATCTCACTACTACTTAAAATGATTTTTTTATAGATATGCATTACATAGATTTGAATCATCATACCAGTCTATTTTTGATATTTTCATGAATATTTTTTTGTGTATTTAATCTTTGTGCTGACGTGATTGGTTAAAATAATTATTTTTGGTTTTTAATAATATATATAATTTTTCTTTCATATATTTTCATTCATATGTAGTTTTAAATAATTAAATAAGTACAAAAAAAATAATTTTTTTATCAGTTTTATTGTATTACAAAGTAAGTTTTCTCACCATTATGCGGTTATACTAGTATATATTGGAAAGGTTAACTACATATCTTGTAATTAATTTGTATAAATTCGAATTATCTTACATATGTATACATAGAAATGTCTTTAGTTTTATATATGACAAAGGTTTAATTGTGCATGTAATAAAGTAACTGGACATTGATTGACATATATGTCAATTAATAGGTTTTAAAATATAAATGGTATATTTTAAAGTTAAAATATAATTTGACATATGTTTCAATCAACGCCCAATTAATTTATTACATGCACAATTAAACCTTTGTCAGATATAAAACTAAAGACATTTCTATACAAGATAATTCGAATTTATACAAATTAATTACAAGATATGCAATTAACCGTTCTAATATATATAAAGTTAATAAAATAGAAATCATCCATAAATATCTAATAAGTAGAATATATTGATAATTAATGCCCAATTGATTGCTAATCTATGCAATTAATTCTTATTAGCAAAAGCATTAAATATAGAATTTGGTACTTACATATTAGGTTCAAAATAACATTCAATTCTAAGCCGAAAACCAAACATAGATATTTAATTTACATGTCAAATCTTGATTTAAACTAAGATTATATTTACAAATGTAATTTCATTTCTGAAATTGAATACAACGTTCAAAATAAAAGTCCAGGTTCATTTTGGATTTCAAATAAAAGCATAAATTTTCCTTAAACCAAAATACACGATTAGTATCTAATTTATTAAATTACAAAATTAATACGGTAATACTTCTTGTTTCAAAAAAAATTCATATTAAATTCAATAGAGGAACTCTAGCGTTAAATATTCAAATCGGTTACAAATGTAAATCTTGTTTTAAAAATGTTTATAAATCCATGGACAAAGTTTACTCAAATATTGTTCAAAATAGACAAAATTCCAAATATAAATATTTATTTTGTGTTAAATCTTAATTTGATTAATATTTTAAACGCCAAAATTTCTAGGTTGTTAAAGGTTGATGAAGTGTAGGGTAGGTTAGCAGTTCCTTTGCCACGAAGTTTAGGAGAGAATAGGTCTGCCATGAGCTTTCCTTTCATTATATAGCTGCACTACTTTAGGTGATCAATGTGGGCAGGTAGATGAGTAGTATTAGTTTCTTACTTTTTAAGAAGTAAGGACAACAGACTATTTTTAAATGTATAGGTTTGTACTGTATTCTATGTTTGGTACCTTGAGATTTATGATTTGATTGAATTTTAGCGAGGCATATAGAACAAATTATGGTGGTACTTTAGCCGAAATGATACGATTTTAAAGATAGCCTCACGTAGCTTGTATGTGAAGGAATTGGTGTATGTATGTTTATTCAATTTTTAAATTACTTGGTACTAGTTACTTAAAGCTTTGTTGATGTACAGACTATTATCGACAAAATTAAAAATGATGTTTGTTGAGAACAAGATTTTGATGGATGCCAACATATAAAGTTGTAATGAAGATCATTTCATAGAGATAAGGTTTTATATATATACACATTGAGTCATGTTAGAAATATGTTAAAATCTATCCTCAAAGTATAACACGAATGCATAAAAAGTTATATCATATCTTCATTGCTGAACTATGTATATTTGAGAAATTGAAAAGTCACAGAAAAAGCCCAAACGGTCCAGGCTTCGACCGGGAAAGAGCGCAGAGCGATCTAGACTGTGGGATGAGGTCCTCTGGTCCACAGCCATAAACCGATCGACCGGTCCAAATATGGGCGGTCGACCGGTCTGTGTGTTTTTGCACATAACACCTATTTTTCTAGAAGTTTTAATTTTAATTAAATTCAACCAGTCGACTGGTGATTTTTATCATGTCGACCGTTTTTAAACAGCAAGCTTTTTCTGAATGGTTGCCTCTATTTGTGAAGAGATTTCTATTCAATAATCAAAGCAAATGGACATAACTTTTTATAGAAACTCTTCATGAAGAATTACTACCTTTCTACTATTATATAAACAACTTCAAACCTGTTTTACAATCACCGAATCATTTTATATTCTCTCTAATTTCTGAATTGCATTTTCATATTCTTTGCAAAACAAAAGCTCTCCAAATTTAAATACTTGTTGAATCCTTGAATCAATTTAATATCATTTGATTCAACAAGCATTCTACTTCCTTAATTCTACGCATTCAAAGTATATACTTGAGGATCAGATTATAGAAAGATTGTACCCAAACTGTTGACTATCTGTGTTGAATCAAGAACACAAAGCAGAAGTCAAAACCATTGTTTTAGTTGAAGTCCTATGTGTGATCAGGCAAGTGTTGAAGTACTCAGTGTTGTAAGAGGCAAGTATTGAAGTCCTCGTATTGTTAGAGGCGTGAAATCTCGTTCGGCTGCTCGGGTGTTGTATACATGTTCCTCCGGCTGAAGTGAGGAGATTGTTAGTGAAATTCCAAAAGGAAGTCTAGGACTGGACGTAGGACGGTGCTCCGAACTAGTATAAAAATCCCTGGTGTGATTTTTCTATTTTTACTGCGTTTACCGTATTATATCTGTGATTAGCTACCATTTCATTCTTGAATATTGTTCGTCATATTACACGATCCTTGAGAGTGTATTATACTTGGCAAGTACACATGCACACTTTCAATTGGTATCAGAGCACGGTCATCTTATAACCGTAACATAGTTATTTGATATATTCTTGTAATAAGGCAAATAACCCAAGTTCTAGCACTCAAAACACTACTCACACGGAAGGTCAATCAACACAAAGACCTCCATTTTTTAATGGAATTAACTATAGCTATTGGGCAACACGAATGTCATTCTTTATGCAATCAACAAATTATGATGCATGGAATGCTACCCAAACAGAGATAGTTAATCCTACAACTGATTATTCAGAATGGACATGAAACACCCCACCTCCGTTAAAGTACTCACAAAGGGAATGCCGTAACTTTGGTGGAGCATTATAGGTAAAAGACATAGATAATTTACAAGACAGACATATGCAAGCAGCGGAAAAACTAAATTTATTTCATTTTCATAACAAAAACATTATAGCAAACTGTCTCAAAACAACTTCCAAATCATTACATCAAAATCTCTGTCTTGACTATAACATAAAAAAACATAAAACACAATAAAACTGCATAAATCCCCAAGTAGTAGTGTGTCCAAAGCCATAGCCAAAGATAAGAGGTTCCAAGCTATACATCACAGAGTCTTCAAGCTTGGAAAGATGAACGGTCCAAATTAAACTGAGCTATTCCCTCCCTGGCTACCTGAGGGGAGGGGGAAACGGAAGAAAAAGAGCGAAAGGAAAATGGATCAGACATAAGTTTGGTAATTCCAGTGATTATTCAGCATGTAAACTGGTAAGAGAACCATGACATAAATAAACTGGACGCAGGATAATAACAAAGAAATAAGGTAACATAGGATAAGGCAAGATAAACAAGGCAAGATAAACTAATCATACTATCACAATCATATCCATATTCTCTGCACCTACTAGATATTTCAACCATCATCATGAGTTCAAACCCAGTGATCCCTTTTTATCGATCGGCTCCTACTCGCTTGCATTTACTACTTGTGTCATATGGCCCCGCTTGATTGTAAAGACCTGTGCTGGTCTCACCATGGGGTGTATCAAATCCTACGGTGGCAACCCGACATGATTCAAGATGCACAGTGTATAACTAAGGATGCCCAGTGCCTGCTTTTTCCACTCCAGAGTACGTGCATGCCCGTACTCCATCGGAACCTACACTGACGCACTAACTGCCGTTGTTTTTACCGCTTGTAATCGGCCCAGTAATCGTGCCCCACCCTGCCTGGTTCAGGGTACCATGATACATCTATGTGGGTTACTGCTGAAATGGGTCCCCGTTACTAGGGTTTTCCTAATCAACATGTTAAATTGGTTAAGTGTCCAAGTTAACCTAACCCACCCCACAGTTTAGTTAACATGTTGTATAGGTTAAGTGTTGCTTTAATTAACTTAACCCTACCATTTCTGACTTAGCTTTAGTTCGTTCATTAAAGCACCAACCACTCACATTAGATAGGTACTGTTGCGGTCACTGGATGTGCCGGTCGGGTCTGGGCAGTTTTACACCACAACTCAGTCTAACCTCGGGTTCTTTTGGGCTCAATGCACTAACCTCTCACATTAGATATATATATATATTGTTATGGTTGCTGGATGTGTCGGGCGGTTCTGGGCAGTCTTACACCGTAACTTAATCTAACCTCGGGTTAGGCATATTCGTCTTTTCTAAATTTACATATTTACCTCTTTATATTTATATGTAAATTATTGTCATTCAAGTCAAGCCCCACTTTCCCTTTAAATCAAGTTCATAATTTTAGGTATAAAAATTTATACCACTTTATGCCATAAAACATTTACATGTTTATGAGCCAAATATACCAATTATATGTAATTTCATGTTTTTCCCCAACATTACCCCCGTTAAACGTTCGCATAAATCACATAAAATGTTAGGCTCGCTACATAGCCTAACTCATACACAAAAGGGGGAAAAGAGGAACATGTAATATTCCAACATCATAAAAATATGGATCTAACTACACATGTGTCATATGAACTCGGCATAGAACAATATACATGAACTTGCAAATTCAGATCTACTCAACATGAATTGTAAAATAGGGGTTTTACACAGAACTACATAAACTTAAATTAGGCATGCGGTTGTGAATTTGCAAATTAGCATGTAGTTCTAGTCATATATGTGAACATGGTTGAACTTGCATAAACATAGCAAATTTCCAAATTGACATACGACATATAGGTGTCATCACCAAATTATACAACATGGTATGTCATCGCCAAATTATACAACATGATATGTCATAGCCAAATTATATAACATGATATGCCATCGCCAAATTATACAACATGATATGCCATTGCCAAATTATGCAACATATATGTTCATTTCCAAGAATTTAACATGGTAGTTTTATCATCAAATTACATACAACATGATAACAAACTTAACATGATAAGAGTCGTAGTCTTAATCAATTCAGTTTTAACAAAAAGGATGGGCATAAATTTACATTAGGCGTTGTTTTACATCCAGTTATTTTAGTCTCGATTCTAAAATCATTTAGGTCTAAATGATAACTGGACTTACAAAAAGGATACTAGTCTTGTGTTCTGGGATCTGTATTCTGAAACTGAATAGCTCTCCTTTGTTGTAGACGTTGAATTCTCTTAGTTGGATTAGATTTGATTTGTAATTCCTAACTTCATTTCTAGTTGTAGGAGAATGGAGGCTACTCTAGGTTGAGTATTGACAGCATGACAGCTCTAGGAATATTTTTGTGTGGCTTAGGGTTTAGATTTAGGTTGCTCATATAGAAGTTTGATTTAATAGGAGCCGTTAGATCAACCTAGGGCCAATCAAAGTCATTCAGTCCTAAGAGAACCAACCAGAATTTTCCACAGAAGCCCTAATGAGTCAGGAAATCGTCACTCAAAGAAATACGTCATGTTTCAAATCTGGCCCAAGGGGGAGGTCGACCCCCTGGTCGACCTATGTGACCCAGGTCGAGCCTCTAGTCGACCAGATTTCTAGGTGGGAAATTTTCCGCCTAGACTGCTCCGGGGTTTTTGAATTTTGAAACTTGAATTTGAATTTCGGGCTGGTTTTATTATTTAAACTCTTGAATTTTCTGAAGGTCATAACTCCTTCATACGGAGTCCGATTTATGCAAACTTGGATTTATTTCAAGCAGAATTCCGAGGCGTAACCCATTTCCCTTAATTCTCACATTTGTAATTAATTATTTTTTAATTAAGTACATTAATGTTTATAGAAAATACAGGGTGTTACATTCTCCCCTCCTTAAAGGATTTCGTCCCCGAAATCTTCGAGTCAAGAAGAAAGTATATCCTACCATCTAATCGTCCATCTACTCATCCATCAAACACAGGCGTCCATTATCCTTAAATAGACTTCTAATGCTTCGTAATCATATGCATAGTGTGTGTGCATGTCCTTATCTAATGCAAAATCAGGCGGTCTACTGATTCAATTGATCTCCTTAATGCAAGTCATGTCGGTGCCATGAGTCCATTATGTATGCAATCATCCCTAATCATACTTTTTACATGAGTGCATAATCATTCATACAAATGCAACATCCACATGATAACATATCAAGTTTCAATCATATACAAGTACATATATGCATATGCAATATGGAAGTGACTGAGTCGATCTAACACCTAATGTGTGTGTATACATCCACGAGCAACCACTAGCAATCACTTGCAACCACTTGCAACCATCAATCATAACATGTTTCAAATACATGTTTACATCCATTGGTTTCTACCTAAGGATCGAGAATAGCACTAAGGAAATACTTTTTAAAAAAAAGATAGTTATGAGCATGAATAAACTTAAGGAAAAAATGTACCCTCAAAAAGAAAAGGGTAGGCTGCGCGTATCTTGTCCTCAGTTTCCTAAGTCGCGTCTTCCTTAGTGTCACTCCATTGAACTTTAACAAGTTTGACTTCGTGGTTGCGTAGCTTTTTGACTTCTGTACCCAATATTTGAGTTAGAACTCTTCTCACAGTCCCTCTCGTTCTACTTCTACTTCCTTTAATATTCTTGGTTCCACCACTTCCGCAGACTCATGTAAGCACTTCCGTAGGTGAGAAACATGAAAGACATTATGAACTCCAGCCAATCTTTCTGGCAGCTCTACTCTGTAGGCCATCTTTCCAATCCTTTCAATGATAGGAAACGGCCCAACAAATCTTGGTGACAACTTTCCTGCGGATCCAAAGCGAACGACATTCCTCAAAGGAGATACTTTAAGGAAAACCCTGTCTCCCACCTCAAACTCAAGGTCGGTCCTTCTTTTATCTGCGTAGGACTTCTGTCTATCTTGGGCAGTCTTCATTCTTCTTCGTACCAAGTCCACTTTCTCGGAAGTTTCTCTAATCATATCTGGTCTAAGTATGAGCTTGTCTGTGACTCCCACCAACAAGTTGGTGATCGGCATGGTCTTCCATATAAAGCTTCAAAGGGTTCCATGCCTATGGTGGCTTGGTAGCTATTGTTGTAGGCAAACTCCACCAAAGGAAGATGATCCTCCCATGTTCCTCCAAAGTCAAGAATGCATATTCTCAAGAGGTCTTCTAATACTTTGTTCACCCTCTCCATCTGACCATCGGTCTGGGGGTGATAGGCCGTGCTTAAGCATAGCTGTGTGCCTACAGCCTCTTGCAAGCTCTTCCAAAACTCGCTCGTAAAGATAGGATCTCAGTCAGTCACAATGCTGGAGGGTATCCCATCGAGTCGAACTATTCTTTAAGATAAATGGATGCTAAAGATGAGGCAGTCCTTCCACTTTTAACAGGTATAAAGTGAGCGCTTTTTGTAAGCCTGTCCGCTATTACCCAAATACTTGTATTGCCCCTTCTTGACCTAGGCAGCCCATCAATAAAGTCCATTGAAATGCTATCCCATTTCCACTGTAGGACCTCTAGAGGATGAAGCAAACCACCAGGCTTCTTTTGCTCCGCCTTGACTTGCTGACATATTAAGAAGCACATAGAGACAAATTCAGCGACATCCCTCTTCATGCCATTCCAAAAGAAAACTCTTTTTACGTCTTTATACATTTTGTCTTCGCCTGGGTGTATGGTCAACCTGGAATGGTGTGCCTCTTCGAGAACCTTCTTCACCAAATCCCTTTCTCGTGGGACGCATAGCCTTCCATCTCGCTTCAACGAACCTTTATCATCGATGGAGTATCTATTGAGGTGACAAGAAGTCTCACACCTAATTTGCTTATCCATCACATCAACTAGCTGAGGGCCTTCATGTTGCGCGATTCCTATTGAGTCCAAAAGAGTAGGCCGCACTTCTAGTGATGCTAACAAACCAGTCACATGATCGATGGAGGGTCTAAAGTCAAAGTTGGCTACGTACTCCAAACTCTGCCTTTCTATAAAGAGAGGGCTTAAGGTTAGCTTCTTTCTACTCAAGGCGTTTGCTACTACATTGCCCTTGCCAGGGGTATAGGAAATCTCGAAATCGTAGGATGCCAAGAATTCCATCCACCTTTGTTGCCTCAAGTTAAGATCTTTCTACGAGAAAAGGTACTTCAACGATTTATGGTCAGTATACAATTCAAACTTCTCACCTACGAGATAATGGCGCAAAGACTTAAGCACAAAGACGATGGCAGCCAACTCTAGATCGTGGGTTGGGTAGTTTTTCTTATGTACTTTCAACTATCTGCCTCCATAAGCTACCACCTTCCCTTCTTGCATCAAGACAACACCTAGTCCCGTACCACATACATCTGTGTATATAGTAAACATCTTGCTCCCATCCGACAATGTCAGAACTAGGGCTGTTGTTAGAGCCCTCTACAATCGTTGGAAAGCAACATCGCAATCCAAATCCCAATTGAAAGTTAGGTTCTTCTTCGTCAACCTTGTAAGTGGAGCTGATATTTTTGCAAAGTCTTTGATGAACTTTCGATAAAATCCCGCTAGCCCGAGGAAGCTTCGGACTTCAGTTGCATTCCGTGGAACCTTCCAATCTTGCACCGCAACTATTTTTGCGGGGTTCACAGCTAACCCTTCCTTGGACACCACATGTCCGAGAAACCTTACTTCCTCTCTCTAGAAGTGGAATTTGGAGAATTTAACTTTCAATGATGCGCTCGAAGAGTATCCATGACTTCTTTTAAATTTGAGCATGCTCTTCCTCACTCTTTGAGAAAATCAAAATGTCATCTACGAAGACCACCACAAACTTATTAAGGAACTCCCTGAACACCCTGCTAATTAAGTCAACGAAATAAGCAGGTGTGTTCGTCAAGCCGAAAGGCATGACAAGCCACTCGAAGAAACAATCTGATTTGGTTGCGAATAATACTAGAGCACCCCATTCAGAAATACTTCCCTTTATAAACCCCTTCTCAAGCAACTCTTTAACTTTCTTGCTGAGTTCTTTCCTCTCCCTTGGAGCCATGTGTCTAACGGGTAAAGCAATGGGTTTTGCATTATCAACGAGGAATATGCAGAAGTCTATCTCCCACTTCGGAGGTAACCCCTTCACCTCTTCAAAGACATCCGAGTATTCATAGAATACTTTAACAGACTGCAAATTCTCAACAGACGCATCAAGAGTTTCTGGATATGTAACGACCCGGATTTTGTCGACTTTGGTTATCGCCATAAACTCAATGATGACTAACCAAACATCGACAAAATCCGGGTCATTACAGTTGGTATCAGAGCTTAAGTTAAGAATTACCTTGTCTCTGTGGCGTGACTCAGTAGAGATGGGGCTAGTAATACCCTAGACTGAGTTGAGTGTATATATATGAGAGCGTATTTGTTATTCAATATAAAATGATTTTATATTGTGGAGATTTGTTGGTTGAGTCATTTATGAGTTCTGGTCGATCAGTTTGATCCACTGTATCGGTAGGGATTTTGTAAATACTCAATACGATGAACCGTCATGGTATGTTTTGAAAGAGGGTAAATGAAATTTTTTTACCCAAATTATATTTTGATATAAAGGATTTATATTGGAATAATTATAACATAGTGGATATATTGGTTGTTATTATAATCGAGTTAGATTATAAATTATATGGTTATGTAAATAACCAATCAGAATTCTTATAAGTGAAATACGTGAAATCAGATGAGTTGAATCTGAAATTTTAAACTAGAAATTGAGTTAAAACTCTGGAGAATTGGATAGGTTTTTATAAATGGATTTGGATTAAAAATAAGGAAAATTTAAGATCCTGGGAGATTTTAAATTGTTTTACAAGCAGTGTGAATTATATTTTGAAATGAATTTCAAAGTGGAAATGTTTAGAAATGGTTTTATAGTATTGAACTCACTTCGATCGCTGGAAAATAGATTCTGATGATGACAGCTGCATCATCAGTATTCATTTTCGAGTTGTAAGTGATGAGTTACTACTAGAGATATTGTTTTGAATTTGTTTTAGGAAAGACAAGTTGTGTTGAATTTCAAAATGGGATTTATAATATAGAATTTGATATATAGAATTTGAATAGAATTTGATATATAGAATTTGATATATAGAATTTGAATAATAGAATTTGATATATAGAATTTGAATAATAGAAGTGAAATAGATTTGAATAATAGAAGTGATATAAATTTTGAATAGAATCAACTAAGTCGAAGAGGAATTAGCTAATCGAGTTTTGAATTTGAAGTTGAACTTTGAAAGGTGAATTGGATTTGTAAATGAATATTCGAAATCGAATATAGAACTTAAATTTGAAATTTGGATTCAAATTAGTTAATAAGCAAGTTAAAATATATTTGAACATGTCATGTTCAAATATAAAAGTGAAATAGACTAAAGAGTTAATTAACAAATTAATTAACGAATTGAGTTAAAACGATCAAGTATAGTTAAAATAGATTGGGCAGGTATAAATATACATGAGATAGGTATGGATAATGTATGAAGGTATATAAATAGAATGCTCGACGAAAAGCTATGTATTTAATTCATATATGAGATTTTATGCGCCGTATCGGCTAGCCGCTTGGCTTTTTCTTTTTCTTTTGGATTGGTGAGGGCCATGGGAGGCTATTTGAAATATCCCGATGCTCCTGGTACAAAGGAGGTTATGGCGAATTTTTCAGGGAATTTAAGGAGTTAGAATATTTTTATGATAATTTGATAGTTAGAAATCAAAGTATCGATATATATATATATATATATATATATATATATATATATATATAGAAGTGATAGGGAAACGAACTTAGAAATAGAATAGTAAAATCAAAAAGGAGGACTAAGAATAAAATCTAGTAAGAATAGAAAGAGGAAGCGTATACTTGTTTAAAAGTGAGTAAGTAGTTGTATGGTATTGATTATTCGAGTAAGTAGTCATATCTGTTTTGACGTTATAAATGTTATTCAGTCAAGGTCTGAGACGTAGTTATACCCCAACTTGATTGATTTCATTATTAACAAATAAATAGTAAGATTTCAGGCTCGAAGATCAATGTTGAATAAGAGTTAGTTGAATATAGTATTTGGGTTGTCGTAACGATGTTTTACACAACATCCGTTTTAACCCAAATAAGTGTAAGCTTGGAAATATAATAAAGAATATTTCCTAAGTATAGAAATAAACGAGATCCGAAAAGAGACAAGTAATTGGAATATTTTCCAATTATAAATAGCATATATTTCCTAAAGTTTAGAAAATAAACGAAGGCGATATTCGGAAATGTTTTCCAAATAACATAAAAGGCCAAATGGTTATTGAAAATATTTGGTTAACAAATATTGATAAAGAAACAGAGAAGTGATTTAACTAATGGAATATTAATTAAGGGCTCAGTGACATGTTCAAAAGGAAATTTTGATTTTTGAAAAGAGTAAACTGTTTAAAAACTCCCAAGGAAAGACTGTTTGAATTAAAAACAAATTTAACAGAAATTTGTGAAGAAAATTTGAATTAAAGTAAAGCCAGTAAAGTGGTAACTGAGATTGAATTAGAATGATATCATGACAAATTGGATTGTGAGATTCAAATTTAAAGTGTAATGTGATAATCAAGTCAAGAGTTGGATCGAGAAGAAACTCGAGTTGAAATGATATTTGGCTCAGATATAAGCGAATGGTTGTGTTGTGGATAGAAGCAGATTGGAATTTGATAGGGATGACCCTTGTATCAGCTGAATTGATAATAGGTGGAAAGGAAATAATGATATGCCGACAAAAGGTGCAAGTTTATATTTCTATTGGATATAAGATTTATGAGCCGAATTGGCAAGCCGCTTGGCTGTTTGATTTTATTTTGGGTTGGAGATGGCCCAGAGAGGCGAGTTGGAGTTCGACCGATTGACCAGTACAAAGGAGGTGCTGGCGAAATTTTTCGAAAAGTTAAGGAGTTAGAAATTTTTTAGGATTTTTGGAAATTTTCGTTGATAAGAATTAATTAATATTTAATTGAAATTAAATTGGTTCAGTTGAAACTGAAGTTAAGAAGTGAACAAATATGTTCTAACCAGTCGATAGGGTCTTTCTCTACCTTAGCAATTTCGAGGACGAAATTATTTTAAGTGGGGAAGAATTTAATGACCCGTATTTGCTGAGGTATTATAATTAATTAATTTAATTATATTAATAGTGATATAGTGAATTTAATGGTCGTTGAATTAAATAATGGTGAATATTTAATTAAAATAATAAATTAAGTAATATATTTAATTCTGAAATAATCAGAATTGGCTGAAATGGCGATATGGTGTGAACCAGATCATCTGTGATATTTAATCCAGCTTGGAATTGAATTTGAATAACGGATATATTATATAAATGATAGTTTGAACGAAGAATTATAATATAATTAAAATCGAGCTTGAAATGGCGTTGCATGTCGTAAATTGGCGATTCGAACTTCAACTGAATGTACAGGATTAGTTTTAAGCCGGATTTCTATGAAAAAAGAAACGTGTGGAGCTGGTGGAGTATATCATTCTAGTGGAAGAGAAAAATCGGGATTTCGTCGTGTAGATTTTGATTTATGTCCAAATCAAATTTTAGAAAAGTCATTGTGGAATTCCTTTATAATTTATAAAGGAATTATTTATATTTTAAAAAGGAATTTCAATATAAATAGAATATCGGGTTGACCCAGAAGTGAATATCAAGTTAGAAATTCATATAGGAATATTCTAGAGCTGTATGGTATTCCACTATGAATATATACGATAATATATATTTATAAATATTTAATTTAATTATATTTAAATATATTTATATATTTAAATGGGTTATTTAGGACTTAAAAAATAGCCACTTTTGCATACGAAGTCGGAATTCGACGAAACGAAATTTGTTGGATCCGCGATGTCAAATAGTTGTTAGATTTCCAGTTTCGTGATTTTTAGAGTCACTGTGTGGTCGTACGGATTTTTAGAGTGAGAAGCAGTCATTATTTCGATGGTTAAAAATACGTTGTGTGAGCATACGAAGTCGGAATTCGACGAAACCAGTTCCGTTGGATCCGTGATGTCAAACTTTAGCGGCATGTCAATTTTCGGGATTTCTGGGTATCGTGGGTGACCATAGGAATTTTTAAGGAGGAGAGGATAAGTAGAAAATAAATATAAAAACCAAATAAAAAAATATCCTAACCATTTTCCTTGGCCAAATAAGAAGCCACGCATCATTCCTTCTTAACCACAAATGCTACCAACCCAAACAGGCATATAAATACCGCATAAAACCAAATCAGACAACTTAGAAAAAATTCCAAACAAATACATAAAATTTCCTAAAATACTGAAACCAGCGGCGTTGATCTTCAATGGAGAAGTGCTTCAAGTCTATGTCGGTTTTGTTAAGCTCGATCAACGCTAAGAGGGTCCAGCGATTTCTAGGGTTTTCGGTGGTGGCTTCCGTGGTGGTTATCGGAGAAAATGGAGTTTAGTTTGGGGTTCAGTGGGTCGAGCGACAGCTCGAGGCAGATTTTGGGTGGTATCGGTGGGAAAAAGGGTCGTGGTTGTAGCAACGGCAGTTCGACGGATTTCGATTGACGAGCTCGAGTTGACGGTCGTTGGCATGGGAGGAGGGAGATTCGGACGAGGAGTTCAACGGTGGAGACGGTTGTGGATTTCGTGGAGACGTGGAGGTGCGGTGGGCCTCCAAAGTTCCGCGATGGCTTGGTGTTTTTCTTGGAGCTGTCGTTCGTTTTGGGGAAGATGAAGTAATGAAGCGGGTCGGGTTTTAAACGGTGTGGGATGGGCTTGGGCCAGGGTTATGAGGGTGAGGCCCAAAAGGGTATTTTAATTTCTAAGGTTTATTTTTAAATGAATGTATTAACTTCTGAATACCATAACTTGTACGTACTGAATCAGAATTTCGAACAGTTGGATCGGTTGGGATCGTATGGATGGGAGCAACACAATGAAATTGACCGTGAGTCAATTGGAGCATGTTACAATTTATAGCAAAATAGTTTGTCCGTCTGAATCAAAGACAGTTAATCATTTTTAACGATAACAATCCAATGTGAGTAAGTCTAACTAACTTTGAACAATTTATAATTTCATATTGTATTTTTAGAACTGTTAAATATTGCCTGATTGACTGTGTGTTGACTGTTTGATTGAACTGCTAGTCAGTTAGTTGAATTTCTATATTGATTCTGTTTAACAGAATATATCATATGGAACTGAAAGTGTTGTTATCTATATTGTTTAACATCTGTGATGCAGGGAAACAGGTTGGAGGAATCCATCCAACCGGATTCCTCAACATTTATTTTACTGTGATTCATATATGGTGATATGATGTGATATATAATCTGTTGTTGATTATGTATGTTTGGACGATATTTATCGTTGTTATATGGTATGTTAAATACCACAAGAAATACTGGATGTGGGAAAGGGGATTTTCAAAATATATTTTGAAAATGAAATATTTATATAAAATCGATGGATTTTATATAGAAAAGGAAAAGGATTTTTTATAAAAGAAAATAATTATAAAATCGAAGGATAAGTTAGAATAAAAGGAAATATTATTGGTTAGAATAAATAGAAAAGATAAAGGAAATATTATTGGTTAGGATAAATAGAAAAGATAAAGGAAATATTTATTTGTTAAATAAATAGACTTGAAAAGGGAATAGTTATTTGTTGAGTAAACAAATAGAAAAGGAGTTCATTCCTAGGAGTTAATCGAATAGAGTATGGGTTAGAGTTAACCAGTTAGGTTAAACCATAGAGTTAAACCAGTTAGAGTTAACCAGTTAAAGTAGAGTTACCCAATAGAGAAATTAAATAGAGTTAATCAAATTAGAATAAATCGATTAGAGTTAGTCGAATAAGGAGTTATCGAATATTAGTTATTCGAATCGAGTTAGAAGGAGTCAATCGATGTTAGCTTAATCGAAAGAGAGTTACGTAAGGTAGTTTGTTAAAGAATTAAAAGGTGAACTTTGTCTATTTCAAGGTTAGAAACGTTGTTCAGTTATGGTCCGAGAGGTAGTTATACCCCAACTTGATTAACTTCGTTTTTAATTTAGAAATGGTTAAGGTTCGAGAGTGAAAGTGGTTAAGTAAATTTAGTAAATAAGTATAGTGGTTCGAGTTGTCATCGCGATGTTGATTTAAACAACTGTTTAAATCCAAATAAAGAAGATTTGGAAATGTTTTCCAAATAGAATCAGAAACGTAATCAAATATTGAAATTGGAAATAAGGCTTAAGTTATGGAAATATTTTCCAGTGTTAATAACATATATTTTCTAAACATAGAAAATAAGGAAATATGAATATATATATATATGATTGATGATTGATCGATAGAAATTTCCATTTGGAAATAATATCATTGTTTGCACACGTGTTTTCTTTGATGGTTAAATCACAAACTATAGAAGTTTTGACCATTTTAACGTTGTTAATATGGAGAGACCGGTTGGATTATTATCCAAAGAACCACTATGTATTGGCATAAGTGTTGTGAATCATATATGCCAAAGATAATTGAAGACAGAGTAAAGCGCAAGGGCTATTGTATAAGTCTTAGATAACAGCGCCTAAGATGGATGTATTGAATAGTGCCTTCGGTTCATCCTGTTCCTGGATGACTTGTATGGATGGATGTCTGACAGAGTATTTCCGGAAAGGTCACGTACATTGATTTCTTCAACCATACCAAGAGTGGAAGCGAAGAAGGAAACTTCTTTAGCTAACACGTAATGTACTGTTGTAGACGTCAATTAGTGATTTTCGATGGATCTGACAATGTGGCATTCGAAGTGAATCTAATGTGATGATAAAGCGTAGCTTCTAGCCTCACATCCGGTAAATGACAGAAATCGGGCAGGCAGCATGGCTAAGTCGGTCGCTCCGAAGTAGGGTGTATAATCACCTGATCTAGAGTTTCATTTACTTCTAAAAATATATTGTTGATGCTGTCCCATCCGGGAAACGGTTTCTGATCCCAACCGTTGGTGATATACATTCGATACACTCAAGCGAAATGAGTGGTCGGTCATGTTTGGCCGGGTTGCAAGATGTTCTTGTTGAACCCAGTGTATTCCTTTCTAGAGGTACACTAGCAAAAGGTGGTTCCATACCTTGTCATAGTTGGAAATCCATTACTCAATACGTGCTTGCGGTTTTGATTGTATACTATATATGTAGAACGTGAGATGAAAGCGTTTCTGCTAGATGATTATTATATTGTGGTTGATAGACATTATTATAATATCAAAAGGTTTTTTATATAAAGATATTTTGGATTCTCATAAGGGAAAAACCCGTTCCGTTATACGGCGCGATCTTATGAGATATCATTTACTTGTTCAAACTGTTTTAAAATGTTTTACTCATATCAGTCCCATAACTGACCCGGAGTTTATTTTGTTTTGTTTTCCCTAAACTCTTGGGTGCCCAATTTTGTATGGGTAGTCAAGTAGTCGGGATTTACAGATACTTGAAGAGCTGGAGAAGGAGGCTTCAAGATCATATAGCTATAGTTTATTTCCGCTGTGTTGTAAGTGTTGTCCTTTGATAATGATGTATATTCAAGTACAGATGTATATTTCAAGTTATGTTATATATATTATATGTTATTCGTTCTCTGTGAGGTTCGTGTTACTCTGATGTTGTGTTCTTCTTCTTCTTCTATTCTAAGTTTCTATCTTATCTTTCCTCACCCTCTAATTTCTTTCATTAACCATCTGGTATTTTTTGATGTTTGGTTAGTTATCATTGAGTTTATGGCGATAACCAAAGTCGACAAAATCCGAGTCGTTACAAGATAGCTAAGCATAACAGAGTTCATGGGATTACAAGAAATTTCGAGAGTGTTACCAAGGCGAGTCATGAGTCTAACCACTCGCTTTTCACAATTGAGGATGACACCATTACTGGATAGCCAATCCATGCCTAGAATCAACCCATAGCCCGTGAAGCCCAAAACATAGGCATTACATCTAAACCCAACACTTAGTATAGAAATTTCCAAATCCAAACAAATCATTGATAAATAAGTTGAACCCCTAATTGGATTTGAAACAACCAAGGGATCCTCTACTAAATTGGTGTCTAGGTGCAGAGATTCAACTAAAGCAGTAGATATAAAAGCGTGCGATGTGCCAGAATCAAAGAGTGTACGAACCGGATGATCAAAAAGATAAACTAAACTCTTAACTGAAATATTTCTAACTCGTCCTTGCGGAGGTGCCATGAGAGCGTGAACCTTTCCTTCAGAAGTGGGTCCAGTCCTCTGTCCTTTCCCTTGCTTTCTTGGGTGGTCCATAGCCATGTGTCTTGTCTCGCCGCAATGGAAACAACCACCCATCTTCCTCTTCTTCTTTCTGCAAACCTTAACCAAATGTCCAGGAATGCCACAAAAATTACACTTCCTCTTGTCACGGGGTTTGTTGTTCTTCCCGCCCTTCTTGGAATCTGTCTTCTTACTCAGTGGTCCCTCTACTTTCTTATCTTGAGGTACTTCCACCTTTGTCTCTTTCTTGCCAACCTTATCTTCTTCTTGTAACAGTGCCATGTCCACCAGTCTCTCATAAGTCGCACCCATAGGTATATGGGACATAGCTACGCTGTGTAGTGGCTCATTCAATCCTTTAACAAAACGGAGAGCCTTCTTATGTGGAGTGTTCACTAACTCCAATCCGAACCTAGCCAGCTGGTTGAACTGGTTAACGTATTCCTTGACCGACATACTTCCTTATTTGAGAGCTAAGAACTTCTCCATCTGTAGGCTTCGTTCAGCTTACGAAAGGAATTTCATTTCAAACATCATTCTGAAATCCATCCAAGTTTCGACTGGTCTTTCAGCGTTAGTAACTTCCCACCAATAGGAAGCTTTGTCTTTAAGCAACCATATGGCCAACTGTATCTTTTGCCTATAGTCCACTTCGAAAATAACAAACAAATCCTTAGTTTCTTTGAGCCAGTTTCTTGCTTCCACGAAGGATTCGTTTCCGTTGAAGTTTTTTCCACCTATGGCTCGAAAGTCCCTACATATTTTTGAGAAAGAATTTGCACGTGGAGGAGGAGGAGGAGGGATCGCTGCAGCTGGGGGAGGAGGAATGTCTGTTGGGCATATGACATTAGCTCTAGCCTCTAGGTACCTTCTGAACCAGCCAGGTTCCGGCACGCCCTATGGAAGGTTAAGATCCCCAAACATGCTGAAACGAAAAAGGAAAGATTCAAAACAAAGGAAAGAAAGATAGTGCAGATGGCTTTGGGAGATTATGCCTTTTTTAAAACAAAACAAGACTTTTTCTTGAAAATTGCTTCTTTAAACTTCTTTTTGAAAAACAGTTTTCAAAATTTTTATCTGATCTGGTAAACCTTTGCTCTGATACCAAGTGAAACACCCCACCTCCGTTAAGGTCACTCACAAAGGGAATGCCTTAACTTTGGTGGAGCATTATAGGTAAAAGACACAGATAATTTACAAGACAGACATATATAAGCAGCGGAAAAACTAAATTTATTTCATACGTGGTTCATAACAAAAACATTACATCAAACTATCTCAAAACAACTTCCAAATCATTACATCAAAATATCTATCTTAACTATAACATAAAGAAGCATAAAACACAATAAAACTGCATAAATCCCCAAGTAGTAGTGTGTCCAAAGCCATAGCCAAAGATAAGAGGTTCCAAGCTATACATCACAAAGTCTTCAAGTCCGGAAAGACGAACGGTCCAAATTAATTCCCTCCCTGGCTACCTAAGGGGGGGAATGGAAGAAAAGAGAGCGAAAGAAAAATAGGTCAGACATAAGTCTGGTAAGTCCAGTGATTATTCAGCATGTAAACTGGTAAGAGAACCATGACATGAATAAACTGGATGCAAGACAATAACAAAGAAATAAGGTAACATAGGATAAGGCAAGATAAACAAGGCAAGATAAACTAATCATACTATCGCACTCATATCCATATTCTCTGCACCTACGAGATATTTCAACCATCATCATGAGTTCAAACCCAGTGATCCCTTTTTATCGATGGGCCCCTACTCGCACACATTTATTACTTGTGTCATACGGCCCTGCTCGATTGTAGATACCTGTGCTGGTCCAACCATGGGGTGTATCAAATCCTGTGGTGGCAACCCAACATGATTCAAGTGCACAGTGTATAACTACGGATGCCCAGTGCCTGCTTTTTCCACTCCAGAGTACGTGCACGCCCGTACTCCGTTGGAACCCACACTGAAGCACCAACCATCGTTGTTTTGACTGCTTATAATCAACCCAGTAATCGTGCCCCACCCAGCCTAGTTCAGGATACCATGATACATCTATGTGGGTTACTGCTGAAATGGGTCCCTGTTACTGGGGTTTTCCTAATCAACATGTTAAATTGGTTTAAGTGTCCAAGTTAACCTAACCCCACCCCTCTGTTTAGTTAACATGTTGTATTGGTTAAGTGTTGCCTTAACTAACATAACCCTACCATTCTTGACTTAGCTTTAATTCGTTCATTAAAGCACCAACCACTCACATTAGATAGGTATTGTTGTGGTCACTGGATGTGCTGGTTGGGTCCGGGCAGTTTTACACCGCAACTCAGTCTAACCTCGGGTTCTTTTGGGCTCAATGCACTAACCTCTTACATTAGTTATATATTGTTATGGTTGCTGGATGTGTCGGGCGGTTCCGGGCAGTCTTACACCGTAACTCAATCTAACCTCGGGCTAGGCATATTCGTCTTTTCTAAATTTACATATTTACCTCTTTATATTTATATGTAAATTATTGTCATTCAAGTCAAGCCCCACTTTCCCTTTAAATCAAGTTCACAATTTTAGGTATAAAAATTTATACCACTTTATGCCATAAAACATTTACATGTTTATGAGCCAAATATGCTAATTATATGTAATTTCATGTTTTTCCCTAACGTTACCCCCGTTAAACGTTCGCATAAATCACATAAAATGTTAGGCTCGCTACATAGCCTAACTCATACATAAAAGGGGAAAAAGAGGAACATGTAATATTCCAACATCATAAAAATATGGATCTGACTACACATATGTCATATGAACTCGGCATAGAACAATATACATGAACTTGCAAATTTAGATCTACTCAACATGAATTGTAAAATAGGGGTTTTACACAGAACTACATAAACTTAAATTAGGCATGCGGTTGTGAAGTTGCAAATTAGCATGTAGTTCTAGTCATATATGTGAACGTGGTTGAACTTGCATAAACATAGCAAACTTCCCAAATTGACATAAAACAAATAGGTGTCATCACCAATTATACAACATGGTATGTTATCGCCAAATTATACAACATGATATGCCATAGCCAAATTATACAACATGATATGCTATCGCCGAATTATACAACATGATATGTCATCGCCAAATTATACAACATATTGGTTCATTTCCAAGAATTTAACATGGTAGTTTTATCATCAAATTACATACAACATGATCACAAACTTAACATGATAAGAGTCAGAGTCTTAATCAATTCAGTTTTAACAAAAAGGATAGGCATAAATTTACATTAGGCATTGTTCTACATCCAGTTATTTTAGTCACGATTCTAATATCATTTCGGTCTAAATGATAACTGGACTTACAAAAAGGAGACTAGTCTTGTGTTCTAGGATCTGTATTCTGAAACTGAATAGCTCTCCTTTGTTGTAGACGTTGAATTCTCTTAGTTGAATTAGATTTGATTTGTATTTTCTAACTTCCTTTCTAGTTGAAGGAGAATGGCGGTTACTCTAGGTTGAGTATTGACAGCATGACAGCTCTAGGAATATTTTTGTGTGGCTTAGGGTTAATATTTAGGTTGCTTATACAGAAGTTTGATTTAATAGGAGCCGTTAGATCAACCTAGGGCCAATCAAAGCCATTCAATCCTAAGAGAACCAACCAGAATTTGCCACACAAGCCCTAATGAGTCAGGAAATCGTCACTCAAAGAAATATGCCATGTTTCAAATCTGGCCCGAGGGGATGGTCGACCCCCAGGTCGACCCCTAGGTCGACCCACTGGTCGACCTATGTGACCCTGGTCGACCCCCTGGTCGACCTGATTTCTAGGCGGGAAATTTCCCGCCCAGCCTACTCCGGGGGTTTTGAATTTCGAAACTTGAATTTGAATTTTGGGCTGGTTATATTATTTAAATTCTTGAATCTTCTAAACGTCATAACTCCTTTATACGGAGTCCAATTTACGCAAACTCGGACTCTATCTCAAGCAGAATTCCGAGAAGAACGAAACGGCGCAACCCGTTTCCCTTAATTCTCATATTTGTAATTAATTATTCTTTAATTCGTTACTTTAATGTTTATAGAAAATATGGGGTGTTACAGGACACAGGCTCAGAAAACAGCAGCAGCTATAGATGCAAAAGCAATAAATATGTTGTTTTGTGCATTAGATTAAAATGAATATAATCGTGTTAGTATCTGTACCACCGCATACCAAATTTGGCAAACACTGAAAACCACTCATGAAGGTACTAACAAGGTTAAACAAGCCAAAATAGCCATGCTGAAAAGTCAGTTCCAAAATTTCAAAATGAAGCCGAATGAAACAATCAATGATATGTATTTACGGTTTCAAAATATTCATCATGCACTTATTGGTTTAGGACAAAAGTATTCAGATTTTGATGTAGTCTTGACAATCCTACATTCTCTGACTAGTGAATGGGAAGAAAAAGTATTAGCAATTGAAAAGCTAATGACCTTTCTGTCATGAAGCCAGATGAATTGATAGGAAATTTAATTTCCTATGAAGCAAATTTGCAGGCTAGAAAAGAACAGAAAGAAGAAAAGAAAAATGTAGCATTTCATGTCGGAAAAATGAAGATGAATCAGATTCTAAAGATGAAGACTAAGCATTTGTGGCAAAAGGTTTCAAAAAAATTCCTGAAACAACAAAAAGCTAGTCGATATAACAAAAGGAAATCTGGTTCAAATAAGCCATCATCATCAGTTATAAATGTTTCAACTGCCATAAAAAGGGGCATATGCACAAAGATTGTCCGGAGCAAAAGAAGAAGCTATAAAATGACAAGTTCAAATACAAGAAGGACAAATCAAAGAAACGAGCTTTCTCAGTCACATGGGATGATTCCGACTCGTCTTCATCAGAAAGTGAAAGTGATTCAGAAGATGAACAAGCAAATGTTTGTTTCATGGCAACAGAATATCAGGTACAAATTCCTACATTTGATGAAGTACTTGATATTAGTGCTTAATTGATAGTTAAATTTAAAGACATGAAACGATAATACAAAGAAGCCAAAGCTGATTTGAGAAGAGCAGAGTTTGAACGAGATATGTTAAAAGACGAGAAGAAAATATTAAAAGAAGAACTTGAAAACTTCAAGAATCATCATCTAATATTGATTCTCAATTATCTCTTTTGAGTCAAGAAATTGAAACTCAAAAACAGAAAAATGATGCTCTTACTACCAAAAATCATGAGCTTAAGGAAAAAGTCAAAATTCTCAACCAAGAAAAAGCTAGTTTACAAACTAAGTTAGATATTATTACTCAAAATGTTTCTAACTTCAACAAAGGTCAAGAAAGTTTGACAAAACTCATTGAAAGTTCACAACATGCTTCAAATAAACAAGGCTTGGGATATCAGAAACAAGAAATCGATCATGGAAATAGTATTAGATATGCTTTTATGTACAATAAGAATATCACTGCTAGTACTAATGTACATCCAAGGCCCAATTATTATAGAAATTTGAATACTTCTATGACTAGCGGCATTTACAATAAGTATAGAAGTACGAAAAGAAATATTATTGGAGATTACTTAAGTATTTGGGTTTCTGTAAGTTGGAAAAATGGAGAAAAATATATCGATGATTATTTTGATTCAGTAGTTAATAATGAAAATTTTATCTTTAAAGGTTCCATTAAACCCTCTTGGGTATGGTTACCTTCCATCTAACCCATGGACCCCAAACAAAGCAAGTGGGTACCAAAACAATATATGTCATATTTTTTGCAGGTACACCACAACAAGGAGAAGGTTATTCGATATCTCTAAATATCTTTGAAAACTCAGCTTATCAAAAAATCACATGATTCAATATCTCCTAAAGGTGCTATAATTATTTTTATTCTCTACTACTCTCGATTACTGTGCTTATTATGGTATTTATTCTTTTTAATCGATGACAAATGGGGAGAAATATTTTCTCTAATGATGATACATATAATTCATGTTACATATACAATCATTTAAAATTATATGCTTAACATGGTAATAGTATATGTGTGCTAACATTTGTTATTGCAGGAATCAAAAGGTAAGATTATTTATATTATGAACTAACAAATTTTGCAGAGATTTAGGGGGAGCTTTATATTTAGAGAGAGAGAGAATTCAAGGTGTTGTTATCAATCAAAAAGGGGGAGAATGTTGAGAACAAGATTTTGATGGATGCCAACATATAAAGTTGCAATGAAGATTATTTCATAGAGATAGGGTTTTATATATATATATACATATATATATATATACACACACACACACACATACATTGAGTCGTGTTAGAAATATGTTAAAATTTATCCTCAAAGTATAACACGAATGCACAAAAAGTTATATCATATCTTCGTTGCTGAAATCTGTATATTTAAGAAATTGAAAAGTCACTGAAAAAGCCCAAACGGTCCAAGCTTCGACCGGGAAAGAGCGCAGAGCGATCAAGACTGTGGACCGACGTCCTTCGATCCACAGCCATAAACAGGTTGATCGGTCCAAATATGGGCGGTCGACCCGTCTGTGTGTTTTTTCACATAACGGCTATTTTTCTGGAAGTTTTAATGTTAATTAAATTCAACCAGTCGACCGGTGATTTTTAACCTGTCGACCGTTTTTAAACAGCAAGCTTTTTCTGAAAGGTTGCTTCTATTTGTGAAGAGATTTCTATACAATAATCAAAGGAAATGGACATAATTTTTTATAGAAACTCTTCAAGAAGCTTTACTACCTTTCTACTATTATATAAACAACTTCAAACCTGTTTTACAATCACAGAATCATTTAATATTCTCTCTAATTTCTGAATTGCATTTTCATACTCTTTACAAAACAAAAGCTCTCCAAACTTAAATACTTGTTGAATCCTTGAATCAATTTAATATCATTTGATTCAACAAGCATTATACTTCCTTAAATCTACGTATTCAAAGTATATACTCGACGATCAGATTATAGGAAGATTGTACTCAAAATGTTGACTATCCATGTTGAATCAAGAATACAAAGCAGAAGTCAAAACAATTGTTTTAGTTGAAGTCCTGTGTGTGATCAGGCAAGTGTTGAAGTCCTCAGTGTTGTAAGAGGCAAGTATTGAAGTCCTTGTGTTGTTAGAGGCGTGAAATCCCGTTTGGCTGCTCGGGTATTGAATACATGTTCCTCTGAGTGAAGTGAGGAGATTGTTATTGAAATTCTAGAAGGAAGTCTGGGATTGGACATAGGATGGTGCTCCAAACAAGTACAAAATCTCCAGTGTGATTTTTCTATTTTTACTGCATTTACTATCTTATATCTGTGATTAGCTATCGTTTCATTCTTGAATATTGTTCGTCATATTACACGATCCTTGTGAGTGTATTATACTTGGGAAATACACACACACACTCTTTCACCATTGTGATGAACAATGTGTCATGATCCCAAAAATATAATAAAATAGACAAGTTGACTTATTTTGTAAAGTCCCAAAAATGCTGATTTAGGTTGCAAAATACTTAAACAAAAGTTGCTTATTTTTCCCAATTAAAAATTATACACAAATTCTATAAATAAAACTAAATATACGTCTCAAAAATCTTGTCCAAATTTGCAACCAATATTCAATAAATCGTTATGGTTTATAAATGATTCCATAGCGACTTTATGAAAATTTGATTTGGCCATAACTAACAATCTATAAGACGAAATCACGATTTTTCACTTCCAGTAGAAAGTTATTCCAAGTTTCTTGTTTCGAAGAAATCCGATTTATAACAAATGATGTATAGTTATTTAAAGTTCAAAACGTAATTTTATGAACTATCGCGACGTTACGAGCTCGATTATAATTTATATTATAATTAGTACATTCAATCGTCGTTTAATTAATATATTTGTTATAATAATTCAATTATGGACTGAATTAAATCTATTAAATTATCCAATTTATAAACATTGCCAATTCAGCTATTTCCAACTATTCCAAAAAATAAATTTATCATTCCACTAGTTAAATAATCAAAACTATTTAATTTAAGACAATTAAATTGCCAAATCATTATATAAAAAAATTAAATAAATTAATTATTAAATCACTAGAAAAATCTAGGACATTACGTTGACAATAATAAAATAATTGGGTCTGCCACATGTGACCCAAAAACTCACACAAATGCTAGATTGCGAAAGGAAGGCAAAGGAAATTTGAACTTCCATACTCAAAGCACCTTGAGATCGTGCCAACATTCACGAATGACTATCATGTATCCATCATAACCGAAATAAGATCAAACATTGTTATGAACTATACGATTTCCCAAATACAAAGTGGCGAAGGAAATGGAGCCTAATGAGATAAGATCTGAAATGATAACAAGATCCAAAGATAACCACTTGATCATTTTGTCAAGGCAGTAGAAAACACCAACACTGAAATTCTATAACTAAACACTATGGTCCCGGACATATGGGTAGATAAAAATACATGCTCGGGGTATAGTCCCCTAAAGCATCAACCCTACGAAAAAGAACACAAAAAGTACCCAAGTATTGTAACCATTTATTCTCTTTTTTACTTTCACACTATACTCGATTAAATTTCACAATCGTCCTCTGGTTATACTTCCAAAATTCCATGATTATTCCTCGTTTATTAGGAAAATGACAAAATCATTACTCTTTAATTTTCACAAATCCTTTACTTCCTAAAACAATCATGTTTTACTTCCATTTACTATATCCAAAGAAAACTCAAGTATTCCCAAAATTCAACATTTATGGGTTAACCTCTCAAAAGTTAGAGATTTTATTTAGGGTCAGTTTGTCTCAGGTTCCTAATAGGTTTCGAAATTCAGCTTACCTCCCTCCCTTAATTTTTTATAAATTAGGTCCTTATTTTTTGTAGATTCATCAAAAAAATCATGTAAATTCATATAAATTCAACAACTAATAATCATCAAATTCATGTGCATCAAAAATAAAGAACACGAATCTGTAGTATATTGCATCAAATGATGCACTTATTTGCAGTTGTTGCATACATTTGAGCAATAATTGCAGTTACGCATTAAACTATAGTATTACTGTAGAAACATATGCAGTAATACTGCAATAAATGCATCGTTTGATGCAATAATTCAATACTCGCCTGTTTTTTCAATTGTACACCATTTTTAAGAATTGTTGCTTACATTTTAGCATTTATAAGCAATAAATGCATACATGTCAGCACATATTGGTAATCATTCATCAGTTTTAACTTTGTTGCATACATTTCAGTAATTACATAATAAATGCATACATTTCAGCAGATATTCACCCAGCCTTGCAAGCCGCTCAACCTTAATTGCATATATTTCAGCAAGAATATGCAATGATTGCATACATGTATGCAATAATTCATCTAGTTTTTCAATTTAAACTCTGGATGAATTGTTGCATACATGTATGCAATTATTGATTATTATTGCATATTTTGTCGATTTTTTAATGTTTTTTCAACATGCTTCTGCGAATATTTGCAAAAAAAAATTATACAGCAATGCAATTTTTTAAAAAAAAAAAAACACGTAACTCCCTAAAATAGTGACCCCCTTTGAATTTAATGTACAAACTTGAAAATAGGGACATAACACTAATTTTCACTTTTATCTAATTAAGGTCTTCATATCCATAATATTATAATGTATATAGAAGAGAACCAAGATAAAAGGAAAAGTTTTATTTTTAAGGTTACATTATCTCCATTCTATGTCACGGACTTTGATTGTAAATAACTCAAAAACTATATTTCGGTTTACTTAGTAATTCAAGTTCCATTAACTCATTAAAAAAATAACTACTACCAAAAACTCACACCTCAAAATCTTACGCAAAATTCAAATATTCTTTAACTCTTATCCTGTTTAGCTGAAATCATTATGTAAGACATTCTTTAAATATCAAAAGGAATAATTTTATATTGATTATTTTTATGTTTAAACAATGTCTCATACGCAGTTTTGGAACTACTATTGACCCAAGTCATCCCTTATCTCGATTGGAATTCTTGAACCACATGTAGGCACATTAGCACAATCAATAACCCTAGTTACTCTTCATTTATAATTCTTCTTACTAATGAAATCCTTTCAAAACTATGCTTCTTTATCACTTTATTAACTAAAGAAAACCAGCTTTAAAATATTCTAATTATAATTATGATCTAGTGCTTAGCCGGAGCGACCAACTAGTTTCCGCTGCGCACTCTGATTAGTTCTTCACTTTCCTCAAGATCTATGTTCGAATGTCTCATATCAACATTTAAGATATTTTTATCGATAATGTTGATCAGACATATCGACCAGAATACTTTAAGTACTTTATGACCATTCAAATCACAGGATGAAAACAAGGATGGAACTAGAGTTTAATCTGTAAATGGTGGCACACTAGTTACTCACAAAACCACATATTGATAAGACATATATTAAGTGAGGATAATAAAAGAATTAGCCACAAGATTACATCAAGATTAAATTCACAAAGAATTCGAAAATTTAAAAATCCCCCGTGTTAAACATCAATGAGGAAAACGATCGACAACCAAGATTATGGGATAAGATTTCCATAAGAATCCAATTGTCTGTGTAGGCGGTAAACCTAACAAACCCAATCATATAGAAGTTCGAGTAAAAACATGACATCAAATTTGAGTAAGCTAACTCTTATTCACTCCTTGAAGTCCCATCAAGAATACTACACTCCATCAAGGAAAAGAAAGAAACCGCATAAATTAATAGTAGCATGGAATTTATCAACGACAACCCAAACTCCAAAAGAAGATGAAATGCTCGATTGTCATGATTGACATCACACAACTTGGAAATAACACATCATCAAGTCTAAAGCATGGAAACTTCTATTGATAACAAGGTCACTAAAAAGAAAGCACTACGAATTAGGATGGGATATAAAACGAAAGGGATACCTACAGGCAGGGATGGACAATTAGAAGCTCCTGCCATCTTGAGATTTTTTGAACTGATCCCTTTCTGCTTCCTAGTCCAAGAGGAAACCTCATGTTCTTCTTCAATAGTGGCATACAAGAGACTACAGACATGCTCTAACAAAGTGATTAGATGATCCACAATTATAACAACGGCGTTGCAATGGCCGGGCTACCCCGACCTTAGAACAATACAAGAACCACGAGCATATTTCTCTGAATTCTTATAAGGAGGGAACGAGGAAGACTCAACAGTCGATCGCCTTCTCTTAGCCTTATCAGCTAAATGTTTCCTCACAGCATCGAGAACGAATTTCCAACGAAAATGATCTTTGAATTGGACCCAACTCAAGCGAGCATCATCCACCTTTGATGACAAGGACTCATACCAATCGAGGGCTTCTTTCAAGATGTGCTTGGAACATCCGAGCCGATCTAAGACTTTGGGAACACTTCCCTATCCACAAAAGAATGTACCGATAATATGGAAAAAGACACTACGAATCTAAACTAACTCAGACCTATGGCAATGGACAGAAAGGACACCTACGAGAGTCCTGAGACTAGCAACTAGCTTAATCCGATGATCGATAGAAATTAGCCGTACACGATGGACATGCTGTTAGTATAGCTACTCTAACTACTGTTAGTCATAAGGAATCTGAAAGGAAACAAGAATAGACATGGATCACAATCATGATGAAGTACAAAACAAGTGGTAAAGTAAAACTGGAGTTTTACACAAAGCAACTATTTATATAATTTAGAAGACTGTTATTTAATGTTAACAAATTTCCTATCCTAGACGTAATCACTTTCTATATCCACCCCCGAAACAAAAGAAGTTCAAGAACGAATTGACACGATTCAACTCAAGATTAGGACACAAGGGTTCGATTTTCCACTTATATTGTATTTATTGTAATGTACTTGCTAGTATCATGTTCTATATTAATCGCATTTTGTTCTGAACCTTTGCTCCGATACCAAACTGTGACTCCCCCTAGACCTATATTAATAAAGAACATTACCTAGTGATGTTGTCTACTAATGCAGAGAATGAGGCTGGATAAGGATGATCATCTATAAGCCTTGTATTAAATAGACATTAAGAATATTGGTAAATTGGGCTTTCCTTTTTTTCTCATGGATTGATACCCTTAATCCCTATCCAATACAACACTATGGTGTCCAGGAAATAATTCAAAACATATAAGAATAATAAACATAATATACATCACATAACATATGACCCAACATCATATACATATAATATACAACATGAGTGTCACAAAAGGTGGTGCACAACTGCAATTAGTACAACGAATCCAAAATGAATAAGGTACAATGATAGAGTACATAGATCATAAGCATCTAACTGCATAAAATAGCTAGTGAGTATCCCAAAACTGAAAAGGATCTATAGCGGAAGCAAAAGATATGTACAGCTGCTGGACATACCTGGAGAAGCTAAGGCTCGCCCGAGCATTAACACACATGAGTCAATGTAGTCAACTGTGAGTAATAACAAATATGATGATGAATAAGAGCACAATAAACATGTCTTTAAGAAAATAGTTATCAAATATAACTCAAAAGGAATTATAGAAGGTCAATTACATAAGTCATAAGTAAATGTAAACAACACAACTCACTTGCTAGCATAAAGCTAGGTATAGCCTCAACACATTCATAAATGTGAAACCAATTCCCCAAAAATCATCAACTCATCAAATAACTCAAAATAGTTGAAACACCGTAAAATGGAGCGTCACACTCCAATACATATATGTAATGGCGCGACCAATTCCCGATCCTGATCATCGACACAAATATCATGTCGACTTACCAAGCACTTAAAATTACCAGAACATTAATTGAAAGAAGTTAGAGGGTGAGAAATCAAAAGAAAGAAAAGAGTAGAATAGAAGAAAAGAAGATCACAATATCACAAAATCAGAGCAGACACAAATTTCACAGCGGAACGAATAAAATATATTATATAACATAACTTTTGAAATGCAAATCTGTAGTTGTATATGCATATCATCATTAGAGTACAACACATACAACACAGAGGAAATAAATAGTAGTTATCTAATGTTGAAGCCTCATGCTCTAAGATGCTCCAAGAATATCTGTAAAATCTCAACTACTTGATTGCTCGTACAAATTTGGCACCCAAGAGTCTAGGGCTAAACACAACAAAATAAACTCTGGGTCAGTCATGGGATGGTTTTCACCTTACGATAACCCAAAACATTCTTTATATCAACATTATTTTGATATTATAATATTTTTTAATCAAATCAAGAGCAATCTAGCGGAACGCTTGCAACTCACGCTCCACATACATAGTATACAATCAAAACCAGGCCACACATGACCGACCACTCATTTCGTTGATGTACCGAATGTCTTATCACTAATGGTTGGGATCAGTTACCATTACCTGAAACATACACCATTGATAGAATAAAGAAGCAAATAGATTTTTCTCTAGATCGGGTGATAATACACCCTAATGTGAGCAACCCACATAGTTATGCTACCTTCCCTATTTTTGTCATTTACTAGTTGTGAGGCTTGAAACCATACTTAACTTTTTAACATGTCACATCTTCATTCACTTTGAATGCCACATAGTTAAATCAACCAAATCATTTAATAATTTCCCAAAAATTTCATGGGCATAAAGCTAAGTGAAATGAATTCCTTCGCCACTGACGTAAATATGTTTGAATAGATCAATGTAGATGATTTGTTAGGCATACTCTATCTAACATTCATTCATACAAGTTGTCTTGGGACTGGACAAACCGAAGGCACCATCCCATCAATCCATCTTAGGCAATCTCTACCTAGGATTAATAAAACAGCCCTTGCATTTTACTCTGTCTTCAATTATCTTTAGCATATTTGATTCGCAACGCTTATGCCCATAGGAAATGGTTTTCGGATAATAAAACAGATCTCGGTCTCTTCGTATTGACAATGGAAATATAAAATAGGACAAAACTTTGATAGCCGATTATTTAACTATCAAAGTAAACATCCATACAATTAACGATCCTATTTCAAAATGGAAATTCTACTGATCAAGCATCAAGTAACACTGAGCCATTTAAATTAATTTATCCATTTCCCAATTTTATTTTAATATATTTACCCAGATATTCTTTACATTCCCACAATCCTTGGAAAACATTTATGTCTATCATAACTATTTATTTTCTATATTTCAGAAAATATCACTTATTAACATTGAAAAAAATTGTCATATATTCACAAATTCTTATTTTCTATATTTTGAAAATATACGTTATTAACATCAGAATACATTTCCATATCTTCAAATTTCTTATTTTCTATTAATCACAACATTCCATTTTCTATTCTTAGAAAACATCTATGATTATATTTGGAAAAAACATTCCAAAACTCTACTTGGATTTATCCGAATGTTGTATAAAACATCGTTATGACAACTTAACCCATCAATTACTCTTTAACTAGTTGTATCTCTAACCAATCCTCGCAACTGAACCTTAACCATGTTAGGGATTGCGGAATGTTGATCCTAAGGCAAAACAAACAATACAGGGGGATGAATAGTGTTAATGAGGAATTTATGAAAATATTAAACTTAAGTGATCTACTATATGAATCACACACACAAGAGATGATCACAAACACAAACACAAAAACAGATAAATATAAAATGCAAAAAAGGAAAGAACACACCGAATTTTGTACTGGTTTTGATTACTCCTTGTAACGTCCCCTATTTTTTATAGTCAGATATTTAAATTATTTACTTATTTTAAATATCGATTTGGGTTTATAAATGGTTTTATAATATATAATTCCTTTAGAAAATGAAGTATGAACGTTAAATTAATATTAAATTATAAATCGAGCTCGTAACATTGCGGTAGTTCGTAATTTACGTTTTGAACTTCAATTGAATATACAGAATCCATTTTAAATCAGAATACTATGAAACAAGAAACACTGAAATTGATTTGATTATAATTTTCTAGTGGAAGAGAAAAATGGAGATTTTATGTTATAGATTGTTAGTTATGTTCAGTTCAAATTTTGAAATAGTCGCTATGGAATTCGTTAATAAACAATAACGTTTATTTAATAAAATATAAATGATTTTTATATATATTTGAATATCATTTAACCGGAACTATATATATTGAGTTTAAAATATATATTGGTTCATTTTTTAAGCCGTGTAATATTTTATTTGGATAAATACGATAATAATAACTTATTATTATTTAATTAAAATATTGTGGAATTAATTTATATTATATTGATAGTATATATGCTATAGAAATAGTTTTCTTTTCAAACGGCCTCCGTTTTCGATGAGACAAATTTTATTGGAATATGTATGGCTAATTATTGTTTGATTTCCAGTGTGAAGCCAATCGGAGTTATTTTACCGGTGCGTGAAATTTAAGGGTGAACCGATAAATTAAAATAACCTTGATGTGCAAACGGAATCGGTTTTCAATGAAATTAATTTTGTTGTAAGCGGAACACAAAAACGTAATAATGTACCTATCTTTGTTGTGTTTGGAGTTGGTATGGGGAAATACATACATATAAAGTGTCATGTAAATAACGGTATAATAAATAACTGCATAAAGACAAATGTATTAAATTAAATTTATTAAAGAGGTCAAATTCATTCCTTTCTGCCAACTTGTTTCTATTTTAAACATACAGTGTACGATGGTTTTCTTCCAAGCTAAGAAAGATATACCTTAAAAGTTAAGCAAAAGCAATGAAACGTCCAAGCCTATTATAAACAAAATAACATGCACTACACACCATATTTGGATGTCTCATTTCAACATGCAGTACCCTATTTAGATTGGCCATTTCGATACATTGAACTGAAATAACGAACAGGCACATGCAATTGTATACTTTTTCTCTGATATTTGAAAAGAAAATGCAAAGCACGCCATACGTATGAAAGGAAAGAACGTTGCATAACCCCCTAGTTTGTACAGCTATTTTACTTGCCTACCGAAGGACAAGGTTTCTATCCAAACCATCTGTTCACATATATATACCCTGCATTCGTTTCATTCAGTTTGGGAATTTCTTTCCAGCAAAATAAATACGCCTCCATCCTTTGGAATGAGCGAATGTTACTCTCCGATCTTCCTCTTAAATAACCCTTCAATCCACACATTTAATTTGGAAACTCTCTTCTGCAATTCAGTAAAGCTCGAGGAGTGTTGGGGATTTTGTGGTTTGAGACGCTTTTGGAGGAGTAGAATCTGCCGTACTTCTGACTTCAAGGATTTGTGGAGCAAATTCTTTCAAACAATAGTTCAACCCACCAGGTACAAAAGGGTTATCGAACTATTGACTTCAGGATTCAATGAAGCCTTGAAACAGCGTTATCGAATTCAAAGTTTGTACGACTTTGATTCGACCAAGAACACTCTGTTATTTGATTGCTGATGATGCAATGTAGATTATAGAATAGAAGAGGAAGTAGAATACGGTAATTCTGCAACTGTTTCAGAATTGAAACACTATACAAGTGTTTCAGACGGAACTGTTTTTCAATAGTTTAACGGCGTTGCAGAACTGATGAAGAAGAAATAAAAAATTCGGTGATTTAGAAACAGATTTCTGGCGTTGTATATATAGGTGATGAGAGGAGATATCCATTAGCAAAGCGTTGCAATTGTTGAATCGCAACAGCCATTTCTGTTCGATTCCGAAAATACGCATCCTTTAAGTTTTGCAACGCTTCTAAAGCGTCGCATCCCCTTTAGGACGAAACCGGTCGACCGCCCAAAAACCACCGGTCGACCGTTTTCAAACAGAGAATAAAACGGTCGACCGGTGAGTTTTGGCCAATCGACCGATCTGTTTCATCGGTCTAATGGATCACGAGACCCCAAGAGCCCCAAGTCCCAAGGCCAATCTTTTGACATTTTAAAGATTATTATCTATGTCAAGTTCATGCTCATGGCCCATTGCCTTATTCCTCCTTCTCTTCTTTCTTTTGATATCATGTATCAAGCTTTTACCTATATAGTGACAAACTCTTTTATATTCTACAATGTGGGACTAATCCCTACACCTTATCTTCTTCCATTCTTGCTTCCCTCTTCAAAAACAAACCCATACCCAAACTAATTTGAAAATTTACAACATTCTCCCCCAATTTTCAAGATAAAACGGACGGCTGAATCACTAGTGTGACTTCCTACATACCCAAGTGGGATCAAGCCTATGTAGTTCTAAGATCAAGTTTTGCATCATCGTGGAAACAACACATAAATAAAAGTATCTTTTGGATTTGAACTTTTACTTAGTGTAAACCATTCAAAGTTCTATCGAGATTCAATGGTGAACGAATCTTGAACCATGTATCCCTTAATGATAAAACCGGAACAATCACACATGTTGTATTCCTTAGTTAGAGTGTTCTGTATTGCTCAGCACGTTAATGGCCATGTGCTTAAATCCTGGTTCATGAGTCTACTTCGAAAGCGGTCTTACTTTCCTAGGAAACGGCCTGATTTCCATACTCATATAGGTAAGTCACTTAAAGTGTTTCTGTGAGACACCTTTTAGGGTTTCTAGACTTATTAAGGATATTTATCCATCCTTTGTTCATGCAGAATCCAACACTAAACATTATGGGATTATTGATTTAGTGTTCCATAATCATTTCCTTAACTTGTTGGTACCCACTGAACTTTGTCTATCCTTTTCAAGACACAAGTTGGGTTTCTGTTAAGGATGATCAATCTTCATTCACAGACCTTAGTCCCATTTCCTTTGACTTTATAAAAACCATAGCCTTTGGAAGACTCTTCGTAAGTGGGTCAGCCAAGTTTTTCTTTGTTTCTATGTAATCAACAGTTATAACTCCACTTTTGAGTAACTGTCTCACCATGTGATGTCTAAGACTTACATGTCTATATTTTCCATTATATGTTTTATTAGAAACATTATATATCGTTGCCTGATTATCACAGTTAATCAAGACTGCTGGGGATGGCTTCTTCCATAATGGGATTTCTACTAACAAATTTCTAAGCCATTCCGCTTCTTTACATGCGTCTGCTAATGCAATCAATTCTGACAACATAGTTGAATCAGATATATAGGTCTGCTTCTTGGAAGCCGAAGACACAGCAGCGCCTCCTAATGTAAATATCCATCCAGTCGTAGACTTGGATTTCGATTCTACATTGTTCCAGGTTGCATCACTATATCCTTCTATTACAGCAGGATATCCTTTATAAGATAAACCATAGTTGATGGTTCCCTTCAAATAAGCTAAGACTCTAGAAATGGCTTTCCAGTGTTCGAAACCTGGATTACTCGTAAATCGACACAATACACTTTTAGCATGTGCGATATCTAGTCTAGTGCAATGCATAGCATACATAAGACTCCCAATAATACTGGAATATTCCAATTGAGAAATGGTACATCCAGTGTTCTTTTCTAATTTTATACTTGGATCTAAAGGAGTTGGTGCTGGTTTGTCATCATAATGATTATACTTCTTTAGGAACTTCTCAATGTAACGAGATTGAGTTAATAATAACTCCCCCGTTTTCCTAATGATTTTAATTCCTAGAATTACATCAGCCTCTCCCAGATCTTTCATATCAAATTTAGAAGATAGAAACTTCTTAGTTTCATTTACACAGGATATGTTGGAACCAAATATTAGCATGTCATCAACGTATAAACATATTATAACATAACCGTTGTTATCCGATTTGCTATAGATACATTTATTTGCATCATTAACAATGAATCCAAATGACAGTGCAACTTTATCAAACTTCTCATGCCATTGCATGGGAGCTTGCTTCAGGCCAAAAAGAGATTTAACTAATTTACAAACTTTCTTTTCTTGGCCTGGGGTTATGAAACCTTCAGGTTGTTCCATGTATATCTCTTCTTCTAAATCTCCATTTAGAAAAGCTGTCTTTACATCTATTTGATGTATGACCAAGTTATGAATTGATGCAAGTGCTATTAAACAACGTATCGAAGATATGCGAGCCACCGGAGCATATGTATCAAAATAATCTACTCCTTGTCTTGGTTTATATCCCTTAGCAACTAATATGGCTTTATACTTATCAATGGATCCATTTGTATTCAACTTTTTCTTGAATATCCATTTACATCCAATAGGTTTAGCACCAGGAGGTAAATCGCTTAATACCCAAGTTTGGTTTAACATTATGGAATTCATTTCATCATTGATAGCTTCTTTCCAGAAATTAGAATCTCTAGAACTCATAGCCTCAGAATAAGTTTTGGGATCATCATCGACGTTCATTACATATCTTGTCACGTTAAGGACTTCGTCCTTATTGCCTTCTACGAGATATGTTATGAAGTCAGGACCATAGTCCTTCTCTATTCTCGCTCTTTTACTTCTTCTGTGTTCAGTACTATCATCTGGTACTGACACTTCCTTGCTGTTTTGAGCAGGAGCGTATTCATCATCATTTGTATCATTAGTCTCGGTTGGTTCTGGACTAGATGATCTCAATGGATTCTCAATAGTTTGATTTTAAAAAAATTCTACATCTACAGATTCTATGACTTCTAAGGTATTAAGAATCATAAATCTATAAGTTATACTATTAAGAGAATATCCAATGAAAACACATTTAAAAGCCCTATTACCTAACTTTGGTCGTTTAGGGTCTGGTTTTCTAACATATGCTAAGCAACCCCAAACTTTAAGTCTAGTAAGATTAGGTTTTCTATTGAACCATAATTCATAAGGAGAAATATTATTTTTCTTAAGTGGTACATAGCATCACCCCATAGGTTATAAGGCAAATTAGAACTTATGAGTGTGGCATTAACCATTTCTACTAAAGTTCTATTTTTTCTCTCAGCAACACCATTTTGTTGTGGTGTATAAGGGGCGGTACATTGGTGAATGATACCATTTTGTTTGCAAAACAAAGTAAACTCATTTGAAAATTATTCACCACCACGATCTGAATGTAACACTTTAATTTTAATTCCTAATTTTGTTTCGACTTCTGCTTTGTAAATTTTGAATTTATCAAAGGCTTCATCTTTTGATTTCATTAGATATACATAAGCATATCTAGAATAATCATCAATAAACGTTATATAGTATTGGTTATCACCATAGGTGATATGACTTTTCAAGTCACCCACATCACTATATACCAAATCAAGCAAACCAGTTTTCCTTTCAACAGATTTAAAGGATTTTCGATGTATTTTTGCTTGAACACATATCTCACATTTACAAATGGATTCGAAATCACAATCAGAAATTAATCCTAATTTATGCATATTTCTAAGTGACTTATAATTAACATGTCCTAATCTACTATGCCATAAATTAATAGAGTCAACAATATAAGCAGAAGATTTCTTTATTAGATTCAACTTAATCATGCCGTTACAAGAATATCCCTGTCCAATAAATTTGTTATTCTTGGACAACACTAACTTATCAGACTCATACACCATCTTGAATCCTCCTTTGTTAAGAAGGTATCCAGAAATCAAATTCTTACACATATCAGGTACATAAAATATATTGACTAAAGTAAGAACTTTCCCAGAGGTGAATGTCAATTCAATAGTGCCTTTTCCCAGAACTTTGCTTGCAACTTTGTTTGCGCTAGTTATTTTGCTGGATTCTCCGTTATTCTCATCGTAAGTCTTGAACAGATTACGGTCTTTGCAAATATGAATAGTTTCTCCAGTATCGAGCCACCAATCATTATCAATGCCACTAACGGAGTTCGCCTCTTATACGACAGCCACAAGCTTTTCTACGACCACATTCGCTTTTTGTTGTTTCTTCCGAAGACGACAGTCTCGGGCATAGTGGCCGGGTTTGTGACAATAGTAACAGTCACCCTTCTTCTTATTCTTGGAATTAGTATCTTTCTTTTTGAACTGTGTCTCATTCTTAGGCTTCAACTTATCGTTAATTTCAACATTATTAGCCTTAGATTGAGACTCAGTTTGCGGATTATCATCTAGTTCGCATTTACGAGAATCCTCTTCAATACGAAGATGACGCTGTAAACCGTCTAAATCATAATCGATTTTCGCATGTTTTAATTTCTTCTTATAATCATTCCAAGAATTCGGGACTCTCGAAATAATAACTCCAACAACAAATGATTCAGGGAGATCAATACCGGCATCCTTAAGTTGATTTACTAATAGTAGTATTTCACTAACTTGTCCAATTATGGACTTGTTAGTGACCATTTTGAAATCCATAAAATTGCATATAAGAAATTTCTTTTTACTTGCCTCAGAGATGCGATATTTGCTTTCTAGCGCAGTCCAGAGAGCCTTCGCGGTGTCCAAGGTCCTGTGAGCATTGTATATCGGAGTAGATAGTGCATTCAGAATGTGGCCTCTGCATAGAAAATCTTCCTCTTTGCGCTTTGCCCTTTTTGCTTTTAGTTCAGCACTATCCTTATCTGTTTCCTCCGGTATTTTCTCCAATCCATCTTCGAGAATATGAAATAGCTTGACTGTGATCAGGAAGAATTTCATGGTCTCTTGCCAACGAGTGAAATTCTCCCCATCAAATCGCTTTAACTTCGTCAAATGTTGATTCATTACTTGTAACGCGCTCAAATCTTCCATGGTTGAAAGTATTGTCTGAAAATTTGTTGGGGATTTTGTGGTTTGAGACGCTTTTGGAGGAGTAGAATCTGCCGTACTTCTGACTTCAAGGATTTGCGGAGCAAATTCTTTCAGACAATAGTTCAACCCACCAGGTACAAAAGGGTTATCGAACTATTGACTTCAGGATTCAATGAAGCCTTGAAACAGCGTTATCGAATTCAAAGTTTGTACGACTTTGATTCGACCAAGAACACTCTGATGTTTGATTGCTGATGATGCAATGTAGATTATAGAATAGAAGAGGAAGTAGAATACGGTAATTCTGCAACTGTTTCAGAATTGAAACACTATACAAGTGTTTCAGACGGAACTGTTTTTCAATAGTTTAACGGCGTTGCAGAACTGATGAAGAAGAAATAAAAAATTCGGTGATTTAGAAACAGATTTCTGGCGTTGTATATATAGGTGATGAGAGGAGATATCCATTAGCAAAGCGTTGCAATTGTTGAATCGCAACAGCCATTACTGTTCGATTCCGAAAATATGCATCCTTTCAGTTTTGCAGAGCTTCAGAAGCGTCGCATCCCCTTTAGGACGAAACTGGTCGACCGCCCAAAAACCACCGGTCGACCGTTTTCAAACAGAGAATAAAACGGTCGACCGGTGAGTTTTGGCCAGTCGACCGATCTGTTTCATCGGACTAATGGATCACGAGACCCCAAGAGCCCCAAGGCCCAAGGCCCATCTTTTGACATTTTAAAGATTATTATCTATGTCAAGTTCATGCTCAAGGCCCATTGCCTTATTCCTCCTTCTCTTCTTTCTTTTGATATCATGTATCAAGATTTTACCTATATAATGACAAACTCTTTTATATTCTACAATGTGGGACTAATCCCTACACCTTATCTTCTTCCATTCTTGCTTTCCTCTTCAAAAACAAACCCATACCCAAACTAATTTGAAAATTTACAACAAGGAGATCTGGAAGCTGACTGGTTGTGATCGGTTTTTGGTAACCAAGGTGTCCTAGATTACGGCTAGAAGTCGTCGACGTTCGGGGCAATTTACTGGCGAATGGTAAACAAGGGCGAAGCACGGTTTTGGTCGAAGAAAGAGGGGGTTTAGGGGCTGCTTGTGACGGTCTCCGATCATTTCTCGATCAATAGTGGAGTGACCGGCGGTGAGAAGTGGTTTGGTTGAAGGGTTATGACAGGGTGCCTGTGTGAATGAGTAGAAAGAGGTTTTGGGAAATGTCATGCAAGTTAAACAAAGAAGTGGGTAAGTGCTGAAGCACCAAGAGGGAATCAGGCGATAGGAAGAGTGCCAGGTTTTAGCAAATAGAAGTAACAATGGGTTGTGGTGTTGAACTGTCCATGCGAGGGGATGTGCAAGCAGAAGAAAAAAAAGGGGAGGAAAATAAAATCCGACGTGGGGGAAGCTTTGCGGATCAATATATACTAATGAAGGAAGTAGTGTATAGCGTGAGAAGCAATATTTGGGTTGGTAATAGTTCTGACGTGGAAGGTCATTGCACGGCGAAGTGGTGCTGAAACGAGGGAATTTTATTGGAGCGGTTTAAACAAAGAACAGTAGCAGAATTCGAAGGAATAATTATAGCAGGTGGACAATGGTTTTGAGCGAAAGGCAGAAGAATAGGAAATTAAGTTGGGTTCCAATACGCAAATTGTAGTAGGAGATAACGGGAAAATCAAATCATGCGTAACATTTACGTTGTGAAGGAAGCATAAAGCTAGGCAATCTCATGCGTGAAGGGTGGACTGGGAAATAAGGACGTAGGATAGAAGAGTGACATAGAAATAAAGTTGGAGCAAGTTTTGTTTTTAACGAAAGAATATACAAAGCTCAAAACAGTTAGGTTCAATATGCATAAGTGAGCATGTAAAAGGGAACGGGATCGTTTTGTTTTGGGTCAATGAAGGACATGGATGGGGAAAATTAACACGGTGACTGTTTTAGAAGGAAGGCAACTTGATTGAACAAAAAAGGGTAAAGTGATAATATAGGAAAGATAGGAACGATGATGGGGAAGTCTAGGTTTATGGAGACTAACGTCAACGGTTTGGGTTTGAAGAACAAACGAAAGCACGGAGTGAATTTTTTTAACGTGGAACATTATTCGAAAATCAAGCCCTGGGTTTGGAACAAAGTATTAGGCCAGCCCATTAATTTGAGAAAAACGGTAATTTATTTATACAATTAGTGTTTAATCAAATGGTTAACTAGTTATATTAAATCGTGTATTAAATATGTTCATAATCTATGCCTAGGGTAACCAAATTGGAATAGACGAGTTACACCGAAATTGTGGTGAAGGATAAAATATTCTGGAACTGTGTTTGGACGCGAATGGAGACAACTGATAATTTGCTGTTAAATTAAACACTGTTTAACTTAACAGTAATCAAACCACTACACCCAAAAAATGGAAACCAAAATGAGTATAAATCACTCAGTTTTTACCCACTTATATTTACCATAAGCTGGGTTTTATTTTGTGTGCTATGGTTGATAATTGTTTGTGGTTTATATATATATATATATATATAAATATATATTGGTTGAATTCATTGATTTAAAATGCAGTTTTAAATTTATGAAATTATAATTGTTATTCTGACGATTATTTCTAAATGAGGTAACTTACCTTGTTGGTTCCGTTTATAATAATATAAATGGGTTAAATTAAAATATTGGTGCTTGGATTACGGTTAATTATTATTGAATATCATATCTATTTATTGAAGTGAATAATATTATTTGAAATAACATATTTGGATGCAGATAAAACATGTTAGAGGGATCCAACGGGACTGCTCAAATTTATTGTTTATTTTCATATCACATTATATGAACTGGTTGACGAACTTGATTACATGATTGATTTGTTTATTGATTGTTGAATCTAAATTCAACATTTTTTTTGTTATTAACCAATGGACAATATTAGTTGGGTACTTGGCAACATATGGCCTATAAATCAAACGTTTTGTAAATATTGATTTACCATCAAGTGAATCGACGGTACTGAAGTTATAAAATTTATTTTATAATTGAAAATATATTTCAAATATATTTATTTGAAACAAAAGTTATTTGAAAAGAAAATAAATATTTATTATTTATGTTATAAGTAATTATTTAATTGTTTTATAAAGAAAATCCTTATGTAATGAGAATTATAAGCAAATAAGCAGAATTAGTGTAGCCGTTAAGAGTTGGTTTAAGTGTTCTAAGTAACAATTAATTAGAGTATTTAAATTAATTAGAGTATTTAAATTAATTATATTATCAATTAATTTAAAGAAAGAATTTAATTGGATTGGTTAACGAGGTAACCATGTTTTGAATCAAATGTTTTAACTGGGATCGATAATTAAATTAGTTATTGTTAAAAAAATCTAATGAAAAGTTTTTAACAAATATTTGTTGATTTTAAATAACAAAATTTATTACCTATTTTAGAAATAAAGAAACTTAACTACTTATACAGTAGTTAACAATGAAATAAGTTATCATCTTAATTAATAAGGATTTAAGTAATTATTACTTAAATGAAATCCCTTTTTGTCAATTATCGAATTTGGTTTGAATCTAATTGAATTAAAAAAGAGTGATGATATAATTTCATGGTAAGCCTGAATTTTTGTAACGAAGTTATAAAAGAGATTTGAACTAATGTAAGGGCTTAAGTAATGTTTTATTTAACATCTGAATTAAGTAAGAAGAAATCGTGATAGAAATGGATTTGTATTAAACCAAAGTTATAAAAATAAGTTTAAAAAAAGGGTGTGAGGCTAAAATGGGGATTTTAAATTGACGTTACTTAATAATAACATCAAGTGAGACAAATGGAATTAAAACGAGATTTTCTTGTTGAAAATGATTGAACAGAGTAGAAGTTGAATAATATGAGTTGATAAGTAGTTAAGATAAGAGAAATAAGAAATGGAAATGTTTCCGAATATGAAAAAGGGTTCAAGGAATTATAATAATAATTCTGAAGTAATGGAAATAGAGACGATTTGAGAATATAAAACAATATTTCCATTATAAAGGAATTAAAAGAAGATTTCATAAAATTATAGATATTTACGAAGTAAAGGAATTTAAGAAATGAGTTGAATAAGTTTATTCAAAGGGGAATAAGGGTTGGTTATAGTTTCCAAAGCATTGAAAATAAAAGAAATTTTGTAGAGACGTTTTTACATCAGATTTGATTGGAGTCAAATGTTGGGAGTATATATATGAATTAATTCTAAAGCGTTTTTTTAAAGGGTTTTGCAAACATTCTTATAAATATAAGAAATAAATACTGTGGTTTAAGATGTTAAAAGATTAAGAAGTTTTTAATTAGCTTTAATCAAAAAGCCCAAGTGATGCTGAGTAATAGACCAGTAAATTCATTTTCACTTTTATTGTTGAATGGTTGTTTATTTGATAGTTAAATAACCGACTATCAAATCTGACCCATGCGACTGTTGGTACGTAAAGACCGAGATCGAATTATATTCGAAAACCATTCCGACCAGCAAATATGAAATTAAGAAGATATCAGATGTTGATCAAGACGGAGCCATTGAAGACCATAGATATTCATAAAACGGAAGGATTACTTATATTTCTGCTTAACTCCTATAGTTTTCAAAGTCTACTATATATTAACTTAATTTACAATTTATAACTAGAGATATTGTGGTTCTGTCATGCTTAAAATCTACAGATTTCCAAGGACTACTCGCTACTGATCTGTAGGGTGATTCCTAGGACGTGGTAGGAGGGTGCCTTCGGTTCATCCTGTTCCTGAATGACTTGTATGGACGGTTGTCTGACAGAGTATTTCTTAAGAATCACATCCGTTGATTTTTTACAAACATATCTCTATAGGTGGCAGAGAAGACACCTTCTCTTAGCATAAACACCCAGACTATTTTTGTGAATGTCAATGAGTGATTTGGTGGACTTGACGATGTGGCATTCAAAGATATTGTGTTATTCTAAAGGTAATTCGAACCACAAGCCTCATTAACCGGGAAATGACAAAAATCGGGCAGGCAGCATGGCCATGTGGCTCGCTCCTATTAGGGTGTATAATCACCTATCTAGAGAAATTCCATTTTATTTTTTAATCTATTTTCGATGTTGTTCCTTTTTGGGAAACGGTTGTTGATCCCAACCGTTGGTGATATACATTTGATACGCTCAAGTGAAATGAATGTTCGGTCATGTGTGGGCCGCGTTGCAAGACGTTTTTATTGAACCCAGTGTATTCCCCTCTAGAGATACACTATCGGAATGTGGTTCCATACCTTTTCATAGTTGGAAATCCAATCTCCAATAAGAATCTGTAGTTTTGATTGTATACTATATATGTGGAGCGTGAGATGCAAGCGTTCCGCTAGATTTCTATTTACTTGTATTTAGACACTATTATAATATCAGAGAAACATATGATTTCAAAAATGTTTTGGGTTATAGTAAGGTAAAAACCGTCCATGTTTATGTGTAGGCTTGTCTTACTATTATCCTTTTCTTTCAAAAGGATTTTTGACTTTAAAATCAATATCGATGTTATATAAACTTAGCGAGTTTTCTCACTCCGGTTCACCAGACTGATCTGGCGTTTGTAATGCTTGGGTTAGCCTGGGTTTTCAGGTTATTGGATACTACGTAGCTTAGAAGACGTGCTGAAGGAGTTCAAACATATTAGTATTTATTCTGTTGTGTGTTGTATATGAGGACAGATATCCATAACTGTCCAGATGTATTGATGTACTCTGATGTTGTAAGTATTTTTCAGGCTCTTAATAAAGTTTTATTTCTATATTATATTTCCGCTGTGATATGAGGCTCTGATGATGATGTGTTGTTCTTCTTCTTCTATTCTATTATTTCTTTCTTATCTCACCCGCTAATTTATTTCTAATAACTATCTGGTGTTTTTGATACTTGAGTTCTGACAAGTAATACGGTTTGATGTATTATTGTTGGAATTCGGGCGTTGAATTCCTCAGGTCATCACATTCCTAGTCCAGTCCTATGCAACGTTGGATTGCGCAGAGTTTTATTATTATCAATATCCAAGCACAACACCCCTTATTTCATGCCTACAAGGTTAACACCGATTCCACTACCCTTAATTTCGCTGCTACAAGGTTAGCACTGCTCCCTTTCCTTGATTTCAAGGCTAAAGGGAACACACCCTTTCCCATACAATTCTTAAATGATTGCAACAACCCTATAACTCTTCAATAGCATTTCCAAATTGACAGTAGTAGACAGAGATTGAGAAGAGATGAAGTTTTATATAATTTGAGTAGAAATGGGCAAAATGTAAGTGTAGAAATCAAGAAAATGATGTATTTTAATGGTGGTATGAAAAGGGGTGAAGATGGAGAAGAAGAATGATGAAAAAAAATCAAAATCAGCCCCTATTTTTAATGTCTCAATGCTTGCAACATTTCAGAAACGTTACAAATAGTGAAAAGACACTTGCTTTGAAAATTGAAAATATGACAGTTGTATGTCGAAAAGGCATTTATGTAACACCCCACCTCCGTTAAAGTCACTCACAAAGGGAATGCCTTAACTTTGGTGGAGCATTTTAGTAAACAGAACAGAATATTACAAGACAGATATAAAAATAATACTTGAAAACTTTATAACTTTATTTCAACAGAAACCGAAATAAGCTTGGTTACATCCTTTCAAATCACAATATCAGAATTCAAGTACAAAATATCAGTCTTGTACAAAAGCCTTCAGAATGCATAGTTTAAAATCATAATCCCCACCAAAGATGCCAGAAAAAGACAAGCCATACTTTAAGCACTTCAAGCACTCCAAGCAGGAAGAAAGATCCGGATCAAGCTAGAGTATTCCCTCCTTGAAAACCTGGGGGGGAAACGGAAGAAAAGAGGCGAAACAACGAGGGTCAGACATAAAGTCTGGCAAGTCCAGTGATTTTCAGTTATGAACAGATAGTAATAACATGACATGAACATAAAACTGGATGAGAGATAACCATAACAGGTGTAGCAGTTATAACAGAAGAACAGAATGACATAAGCTATTTCTTTACACTTCTCTGCACTAATACTAGTATAACAGGATTAGGTGTTACCCTAATGTCTCAACAGAAACAGAATAATGGGCCTTTACCACCCGAACAGAGACGGAAACGGAAACAGAATAATCCCTATGGAAGCAGAATGTTAGAATTAGGTGTACACTAGTAAATGGGCCTTTACCACCCGAACAGACGGTACCACGCAGAAACAGACAGGTGTTACCACGCAACAGAAACAGACGGTACCAACAGAAACAGATAGAACTAAGTGTACCCTAAAACCCTACCCCAAGCGATCGGCTCCCTAATACATAAATATCCTGTGTCGGCCCCACAGTAGGGTGTATCACTCCCTAAAGTGACAATCAATTGGCACAGACCTATTTACAGATGTCACGGCGTCTTACATCCTCAGAGGCAGACCGAGATCCATGCACGCACATGACCCGGTTGGAACGCACCATCAACACCCCTCGCCATTATCAGAATGAACCGCTTATAATTAGTTTAGTAAGCGTGCCCGGACCCTACCTACTGTTGGGTCAAAGTTTTGATACCAGAAAGGGTTACTGACTAATATGGGTCCCAAACAACAGATGACACAAGTAATTCCCCTCCTAACCTTGTGTCCCCAGACTAACAGATTTTCAGATTAACTTGTTTACAAGTTTTAGACATACAGAGTTTAGATCAACTAGTTTACCGATCAGACAATCAAGTTAACAGGTTTTCAGACTAACGGATTAGATGTTCGGATTAACAGGCTTATAGATTAACTGGTTACAGATTAATAGACTTACAGATTAACTGGTTACAGATTAACCGGTTACAGATTGTCTAACTTTGTATTGGGCTTACAGATTCACGAAACGGGTTTATCAGATTCATTGGTCCAATTGGTTTAACCGTACCCACCCAACACGTTTTAGACATCATATTTATCTCAGATTTTCATTAATTAAATATTAATGCCCAGACCTCTCACATTAGACTGACAGTTTGCGGCTACTGGTTAGGCCGGTTGGTTCGGGGCAGGTTTCTGCCACAAACTGAGTCTAACCTCGGGTTTCAAGCACGTTATGACTAACTTCTCACATTAGAACCTATTGTTTGCGGCCACTGGAATATGCCGGGTGGTTCCGGACAGAATTACGCCGCAAACTCATTATAACCTCGAGTTAGCCATTTTCATCTTTGCGGCCAATTAATTAATAATTTACCATTTATGCCCACGCCTAATATACACGTCAATTATTCATAGCTAATTCAGATTATGTCAATAACAGACTGAATATATCAACTTAACAGATATAGTAGATAATCAAATTTTCGCAGATTAGGCGACTTAACAGATTCAGCAGAATTAGGTAATTTAGCAGATTTAGTATATAACAGATTTGGCAGTTTCAGCAGACTTAGCAGATGACAGATTTGGCAGATGAACAGATCTAGCAGACTAGGCAGTAGAGCAGAACTAGCAGATTAAGCAATATAGCAGAACTAGCAGATTAGGCAATATAGCAGAACTAGCAGATTAGGCAAATATAGCAGAACTGGCAAATTAGGCAATATAGCAGATTTAATCATTCCTTAAAGTTTCACAAACATATCTTGCCTAATTATAAATTTGGCCTAAATTTGCATGCCTAAATGATACTATGATCACATTTGCATTGAATTTACATGTCACAGATTATGGTCATAATTTACATGTCCCAATTTAGTTCAACTTGCCTAGTACAAAAGATTCACATATAAATTATACCAAATATAGCCATCGATTTCAATGCATGTCATATATTCGAAAATCTCCTACTTAGGTGTTTATTTACATTTAATAGATATCCTACTTTAACGTAAATCTTTATACCTAAGCCATATTCTTTTTAGCTCAAGTCATATGTTCAATATAGTCTACATTTATGTCCAATTATATTCCTTCCTATGTCGTGTCCTCAAACCATATTTACAATACCCTTTTTGTTATAAATATAACATGTCCAGTCATATGTCTCAGATTTATGTTCTAGCTACAGTCCATGTTCTTTCCTCAAATCAGTCACCTATTGGTCATGCCCAATTTATGCATCATTCATTTTACCGTCCCAAACATTTTAGCGTATGTTAATCTCTTATGAGATTGGCTCAGGCTCGTGGTAGCCTGGCTATAGAACGGAAAGAGGAAAGAGATACAGAATAAGATCTAAACAGAACAGAACAGATATAACCTCAGATTCAGATTTACAATTCATGTCACAATCAGAATTAACGTTTATATCGGAAAATAACTGTACTTGCCTTGATTGGACTAAAGAAAGAACTTTAAGTGTTGTAGAATCGTTGCAGAAGCTTTAATCTCTAGTTTGAATTGAGTTGCTTAGGTTGATGTTGATTAGCTTCTAGTTTTGATTCCAGCAGAGTAGCGACGCCATTTTTATTTTTATTTTTATTTAGAACAGAGGCAGAGTAGAAGCAGAAGAGAATTGTGTGTAGAGAAGGCTAGGTTTGAGGCTGTTTAAATAGGGTTAGGCGGACGAACCTAGGCAGAAAACGTGACCAAATACATCAGAACGAACACTGGCCCAAAAATGGGCTCAGTGACCAGGTCGACACCCAGGTCGACTGCCCAGTCGACCTAGGGGGGGTCGACTGCCCAGTAGACTCCCCAGTCGACCTGGGTCTGGGCGGGAAATTTCCTGCCCAGTCTTTTCTGGGTTTGAAATTCGAATTTTGAATTCGAATCCGAGCTGTTCTGAACTCTGAATATTTTTGAAACTTCGGAGGGTCATGTCTCCCTCATACGGACTCCGATTCTTGCAAACTCGGACTTGTTTCCAAGCAGAATTCCGAGACGAACGCAATGGCGCAACCCGTTTCCCATGATTCTTATTTTAAAAATTAATTATCCTCTGATTTGTTACTTATACGTTCACAGAAAATACGGGGTGTTACAATTTATGTATGTCGACATATGCCTCATATTTTGATTTTTAAAACTATTTCTCAAGTGTTTAAATATATATACTATTCTGGAAATTCGAATCAAAACTTAGCAATATAAATAAATATTCTAAAGTGTAAAATCATATGAAAACATAATAAAAATATACATATTTATAAAGTTGTGAGGTTTAAAACTATAAAACTATATGTATATATATTAAAAACTCTATAAACATATATGTTTGAAATCATAAGAAAGATAATAATTTGAAATCATTTAGAAAAATAATTTGAAACTAGGATTTGAATTTTGAAAGCAGAATTGAAATTTGAAAATCAAAATTTAAAAAATAAAATTTGAACCTAGAGTGTTATTCAGAGTCTTATATATAAACTAGACACTATTACTATATTTTTCTTGAACTCTAGAAATCTTGATAACTTGATAATTTTTTAGTCTTGATTCTCTTCTGAATCCTGAATCTCTTGAAACTCTAAAATTGTAAAGTCTTCAGTATTTAAGTCATGTATACATACATTGCATACATATGTATATATATTCTAGATAGTGATGTTAATATATATTTTATAATCAATTAATAATGATAATTGAAATAAGGCTGTTGTCATGAAAACTCCATTCTCCAACAATCTCTCCCTTTTTGATAATGACAACCTTAATTTACAAAATATTCATACATGTTTATACCTATTGATACTTTTTTATCTGGTCCTTCAATTACTCCCCCTTTCATTATGAATTCTACATACTCCCCCTTAAACTAAGCCTAACTAATTCATATTTTATAATTTCTCCCCTTTTGTCATTAACAAAAAGAAATTCTAAATATACTCCTCCTAAATCTATAATATATCTAAAAGATATGACTCCCCCTAAATTCATGCCTATATTATCCTAATTCTAACAAGAAAGAATATAAACAATTCTAACAATTAAAGTATTTCTATCAATATTTACAATCCATACGTATCAAAATTTTCAAATCAAATCCAAACCAAGCAATATTTACAAGCAAGTTCAAACAAATTCAAACATATTCAAATAAAATAAACCAGTCAAACAAACCATACCAAACAATTCAAATATCTCTTGGATCTTCCACCCATTCATCTTTTTCAAAGATTGGGTCTTTCTTGATGTCCTTCCTTTTTTCAACATTGGTGAGTGGTGCTTTGTTGTTTTCGTCTTTGAAACGGGAAGAGATTAACCAACGAATTATGTCAAAGTGTTTCTCTTGATATTCAACCATTTTCATATGAATCAATTCTAGATGATGATGATTACGAAGTACTATAGAAAGGACATTCTTGGAAGAATTCAATGTTTCTTCAAGATTTTCACTCAAATTATGTACTGGATTTGCCATAATTTGATACTATAGAAACAAAATGATTAGAGAAGAAAGAGAAATGTTTAGAATCTGTTTTTCTTGTAGAAGGAGGTGTTTATAGGGTCTAGAATTCGTTGTAATTGAATAGACATTAGTTGGTTATTTAAATTTTAAACTTTAAATAAATTTGAAAAACTGTAAATTATTTGTCGACATAGTTAAAAATGTATGTCGACATACATTAGTAACTTTTTTTGGTTATTTTTAATTTTTAGTTAATTATATTATTTTAATTTATTTAATTCTAATGAATTTTTACAGTAAGTTAAAGATTGTTTTGACAAAAATAAACACCATCCATTACTACTTGAAAGCAAATACATCCATCTAATATAAGATACTAAATACGAGATTCAAAAGCAAATACAAGCAAATACGAAAGATAACATAAACTAGATAAGCTTAAATTTCAGCGGATGATGAGGAGGAATATGATATTCCAAGTTTTCTTCCTATTTTGCCAATGAATTTAGACATATAGGTAAGGGTCTTTTTTTATTTTCTTTTGGTTCTTAGCTAACTTGGCTTGATTTTGAACAAGCATTTCTTTGAATATGGTTCTAATATTAAATGGACATTCTATACATTCCAAAGAAGTTTTTTCTTCTTCTTCGATATCCATAGGATCTTGTTGTTGCATATGAGCTTGTTTATCTTTGAATGTTTCATAAGGCTTAAAGGTGATTGGAGTTTGTATAAGATGTATACTTCCTAAGTTAAACACCTTTCTTGACATAAATGCTTCTCCTTTGAGATTCACTCCGAAATATTTGAAAACCCAAGTAAGGTTAATAAAGAGTGTTTTCTCTTATGGACATTTCTTTGGGGTTAAATTCTTTTAAAAACCTATCGACCCAATAGATGTCAAAAACACTAATAATAGCAAAGAGTACTTTTTGAACTTTGAGGGAAGGGTTGTCGAAATTTCCGGAATGAGGAGTGATTGTATGTTTAACGAGAAGGTTGAAAATTCTTGATTTTGGGTGGAAAAAGTGATTTTTGAATTCCAAATGAGCATCACTTTCAAATATGTGATGAAAGGTTTCCAAATTCGTTTCATCAATTACGAACTCCAAAAAATCTGAGCCCGTACTCTTACAATTCAAGATTTTACGCAAAATTTCACAATTTATAACGATTTGAGTGCCTTTTACACTACACCATAATTAATTTTCATCTCCTTCATAAAAGCCACGATTTAAATTTACATAGGACATTTTGAGTAGATTAGGATAATATACTTCATTGCTATCCCGTAGTCTATTAGACTTAAAACTCCATTTTGTTCGAAAAGAGAATGAAGATTGTAAGATGGAAAATCTTCAACGATGGCGAAGGCTCCCATATTGACTTTTCCATTTTCTAGATAGTCAGCATAGGTATTTTTTTGCTTCTTTATCATTGTAGAGATATCCTTTGACGATTTTGGATAATCTCATTATTTGGGCTGTGTTTGAGGAAGCCATTAAAGAGTTATTTTTGAAGAGTATAGATATGAAGAAAGTTGTTTGAAATTTGAATGAGAGGTAGAGAGAATAAGATTGAATAGATAAATAAATAGAGGTTGAATGGACACAACTTTTTAGAAATTAAAGATACCTTTTTAGACCTTGGGAATTGGTGAAAAGTTGGATGGATGTTTGAAAGTTTAAACTTTTGAAATTCAAATTTTGAATTTCATTTACAAGCCTATATGTCGACATGTCTATTTGTACTGGTTCGGGTTTGAAATTCAAACTTTTCAAAACACACCGGACTTAATGCTGGTTCAGATTACTCCTACATCCATTCCCACGCAATGTTGGATTGCGTAGAGTTTTATTATTATCAATATCCAAATATAACACCCTTAGTTTCATGGCTACAAGGTTAACATTGATTCCACCACCCTTGATTTCATGGTTACAAGGTTAACACCGCTCCCTTTCCCAGATTTCAAGGCTACAAGGAACACACCCTTTCCCAAAGAATTCCCAAATTATTAGAACAGCCTTATAACTCTTCTAAAGCACTTCCAAAATGATAGTAGTAGATAAAGATTAAGAAGAGATGAAGTTTTATATAATTTGAGTAGAAATCAGCAAAGTGTAAGTGTAGAAATCAAGAAAATGATGTATTTTAATGATTGTATGAAAAGGGGTGAAGATGAAGAAGAAGAATGATGAAAAAAATTGAAATTAGCCCCTATTCATAATGTCTCAATGGTTGCAACGTTTCAAAAATGTTACAAATAGTGAAAAGACACTTCTTTTGAAAATTGAAAATATGACAGTTGTATGTCGACATAGGCATTTATGTATGTTGACAGATGCCTTATATTTTGATTTTTAAAACTATTTTTCAAGTGTTTAAACATATATACTATTCTGGAAATTCAAATCAAAATTTAGCAATATAAATAAATATTCTAAAGTGTAAAATCATACAAAAGCATAATAATATATTAAATATACATATTTATAAAGTTGTGAGGTTTAAAGCTATAAAACTATATATATATATATATATATATATTAAAAACTCTATAAACATATATGTTTGAAATCATAAGAAAGATAATAATTTGAAATCATTTAGAAAAATATTTTGAAATCGGAATTTGAATTTTGAAAACAGAAAAAACAGAATTTGAACCTGGAATGTTATTCAGAGTCTTACATAAATACTAGACTCTATTACTATATTTTCCTTGAACTCTTGATAACTTGATAACTCATGAGTCTTGAATCTCTTCTGAATCTTGAATCTCTTGAAACTCTAAAACTGTACAGTCTTCAGTATTTAAGTCATGTATACAAACTCTGCATACATATGTATAAAAATTCCAGATAGAGATGTTAGTATATATTTTATAATCAATTAATAATAATAATTGAAATAAGGTTGTTGTAATCGAAACTCCATTCTCCAATAAATCATTCCTTAGTCAAAAATGAGATCAATCATGTTGGGGTATAGTTACCTCTCAGACCTTAATTGAACAACATTCTTAACTTCGAAATAGAAAAAGCTCACAACTTTAATCTTTAACAAATATTGCTTACGTAACTCTCAGATTCAATTTAAGAATGCATTTCTTTGACGGAAAACATTGATTATAACAAAAGTGTTATTATCCATGCTCTAAGATATTAAATCTTAAAATATAACTTTTATTCACTAAATAGAAATAATAATTTATTATATAAATAAATGAACACGTAATTAATCTTTATTAAAAGCGGAAAGTAAATAGTACTTCCCTGAATTCGATATAGAATTTGAATGTATACTCTCTTTCGAATAATCTCCATTCAATAACTTTCTTTTGAATAATCTATATTCAATAACTTTCTTTCGAATAATCCATCTTCGATTAACGTTTTGAACTTTGGAATAATTTATCGTTTTAGGTCAACTCAATTTCAATTTTTATTCTAAGTTCTTTTTTGAATTTATCACTTCCAAATCTTTAACAATACTCTTTATAACCATTTTAATCTACAAAACGTTTGTTTTTAACCAATATCCACTTTAAAATGTGAATATTATTCCTTTTAGAAATTTGGACTCGTTTTATCAAATAAAGCTTGATTTCAATTGTAAACATTATTACAAGTTCAAATTATTTGTATCGAGTCATTTTAAAACTTATCATTCGCATTCCATTTTATTTATCAAATCTCGCTTGCACATCAACCTTCTACTATATTTTATTTAATAAGTTTATAAATCTATATTGATTTTACAAACAATTTCTACTTTCCCCTTTAAATTCACTCTTGAATTTACATTCCCAAATTATCCAATGATAATTATTTCACTTCATTTATAAACATTGTTTATAAATTAAACTACTTATTTTTATTATTAAAAACAAGTTATTATATTCTGGACCATTCAAAATTAAATTTCTATTTTATAAAAAATAGATTTTTTTCCTTTTAAAAACCCAAATTCTTTTCCATTTCATTTGAATATATTTTTATGGCATTTTAAATACCAATTATTTTAGGTCCGGTGCTATTCAAACATCCGACACAACAAAATCTATTACAAAACATTTAACACATCATATATCACAATATATGAAAAAAAACCTATAATAATTTTCAGGAATTCGGTTGGATTCCTTGAACCTGTTTTTCTGCATTCACAGATGTTGATCAACATAAATAACATTAATTTCATTTCAATATGAAATATCATGATAAATAGAATCAATATTTCACCAATGATTTATATATATAACTATATATATGTAATTTCAACCAAGTTATTAGCAATTCATCTAAACAACAATCACACAACATTCAATCATCACATATCAATTTTAAAATATGTTTATAAAATGGACAGAGTTAGTGAGTTTACTCGCCTTACTTATTAAGCGTTGAATAACGATTAATTTCGGATAGCTCAGATCAGGCGTTTTATTTTGCCGAAAATTGTAATTAGCTCCAAATTGCTCCAAACTGGTTTCATTGTGTAGCCTTCATCCATGTAATCCCAACAGATATTGTTTCGTTCAATTATGTCTATGTATGAAGAAATTATATATATATTACAAGTTTGAATACATAAATATATACATCATTAACTTAAGTTAATTATTATTTAATTACCCGAACTATGTTTTAACCCATGTTTTTCTCCTAAACCCCCTGCTTATCTTCTTCTAAAGACAGTGGGGGAAAAACATGTCCATCACCAAATTTTTAAGCACGTTTCCTCCTTTAATTCTTCACCGAAATCCATGATATCACCTTCATTGTTCTCCTCTCTGCGACCACTTCCATCTCATCACCAAATGGACAAACTCAGAACCTCTGAATAAAATCCGTCCATAGGTGCACACGTGAGCTACAGTAGAGGTAGCGACATTGTCGTACTCCCTCAAAATATTTACACAGATGCTTCTTGATCCCAGAAATCCAAATCTATTACTTGTTTCTTCAAAAGAAGCTCCAAACTCCTCAATATCATCCATAAACCCATGTTGTCTTACATACCATGAAAAAAGTTGTTCGTATCCAACCATACATATATGGGATTGAAGAGTTCATTACCAGGAAGTCGAATATATATATATATATATATATATATGTATACACACCGAATTATAGGACTTTATTTGAATTTTTGTAAATTTTTGAATTCACGGTATAAGTTTTTAAGTTGGCGGCTTCTGCAGTTGACTAGAGAATGGAAATGAGGCAGGTTTTGTGGATGTTAAGGGTGTATTTATAGATGTGGTTTAATAATACTATAATTGATTATTTTATTATTTTTAATTGTATCACTATTTGCATTTGTCGTCTATATAACCATATATGAAATCCAATTTTGATGCAAATGGACATACAGCTACAGTTTGACATTACAGACCTAATGAAAATTATTTCATCGAAATCCTAGTCTGTTTGCACTAACATTGCTATTTTAAAGTCAATTTTATTGATCGATTCACATTATAATTTTGTACGGTCACAAAACAACTCTGATTAGTGTGAAATTTGAAATCAAGCAATAATTAACCACTACGGATTTAACAAATTTCGTTTCATCAAAAACGGAGATTTGTTACATAATGGCTATTCTTAAGGCTTAAATAAAATTAACGAATTAGAAAACAATTTAATTGATTAATAATGAATTACTGTAGTGTCCTTCCAAAATTTGAATCTTGCAAAATTATTATTGAGTATCTGAAGAGGAATCGACGTTGTCTGAAGTGTGCAGATAGAGGACACATGGCAAGAGAATGCAGGAATTTAAAAATATTCTATTACTGTTATCTCTTAAGCCACGCAAGTACACATTGTTCCAAGCAAAAAATCCTCTAATTCTCTGCAAAAACACAATGCCCGTACATATTCTTCAAATCAAATAGATGCATTGTGGGTCCCCAAATCTCTCAGTCAAATCAACATTAATTACGCGTCACCTAAACCTCCTGCCAAAACCAATATTGCACCTTACCCAGGTTATTCTCCAAAACATATACCTAATCTTAAACCTCTTCCTACAAAAAATTTCAAAATGGCGGACATATCACTTTATTTTACAGTATAAATCATCTCCAGTCACTGGACGCTCAACCAAGTTCGCTCCTTACTTGCTCACCATTTTGAAAGAGATGACTGGGCTAGGTGGATTATGAATAATAAGGGTTTACTTTTCTCTGCTCCCACTCACGTAGCCTATGTTCAAGCGATGCAATTGGGTTCACAATTTAAATTAGCAAGATGCTTTGGGGGAAAGTTTGTCCTGGATGATTATAAAGAAGATCAGATGCCGAACTTCGGCCCTATCTCCTGGGCTAGGATTAAAGGATTTCCTGAATTTCTGCGAGGGAATTTTGAAGCTGTAAGTGATGCATTAAAGACAGTGGGTAAGGTAACTGAGTTAGACACATGTGAGTATTCTTTTATTGATGACCATTATTTGTTTCTGAAAATGCACTTTTATACGGGGGTGGAGAATGAAACTGTGTTTGTTGCTCACATTAACAATTCGGAGTTTTACTTGAAAGTGAAACGATGGGATCACTAGCTATACCAGAAAACCAGAAGAAATTCTAATAGGCATTGAACAGAATGAGTTGAATTTTCTTGATCAGAGGGTGAATAGTGAAGATTTACGGGATTTGAATAATAGTGAAAGATCTGATGTCATGGGTTATGAGCCGAAATCACGTTCATCTCAGTTGAGAGAGGCTTTACGTGACAAGTCCACTGAAGTTATTGGTCCAGAAGCTGGATGGAGAGAATGGCCGGAATCTCCACAGTAGTTCATGCATAATTATGATTCCCAGGAGGAGTTCATACCGCTACTACAACCAGATTCACCAGCTACCCTAGTTAATAGATCAGTGCAGCCCAGGCTTACAAAGACGATGTCAAACGAAGATTAAGGAACGACAAGGCTAATTCATTTCCAAGAGCATCAGGTGCGACTCTCTCAGCTCCATTTAGGCTGACCAATCGCAATGAAGTGTAGCTCGATGAAGATCAGGAAAGTTCTAATGCTGGTTGGATGGAAAGTTCTTCTGACGTGTGTGCTTCTGTTGGTTTGCATTGTGTTTGTCTTTCATTTATGTACATATTTATGTTACTTCTACTATGCTTCTTAAAAATTTTGGGATGGTACCTTAATCCCTAACTATTATTTTGGCTACCTATCAAGCTTGTTGATCAGATATATTTTACTGCTCATGGTATCTAATCGGCTATGCAGTCTCGTGCTGCATATATGTATTCTCTAAAAAAAATTGAATAATAATAAATTAATATTGTTGTATATATTCAGATAGAATATCATATAGCTCTAAAATAAACATACTTGGATTTATAACTGGATATTTCAAAATCCAAGTTAAATCAAAATTCAATTTATTATATTTAATAAATCGTTATGGTATATAAACGATTTCATAGCGACCTTAGGAAAATTTAATTTGGACATAACTTACCATTTATAACACGAAATTTCTTTTTTTTCTCTTCCATTAAAAAAAATATAGTTCAATAGATTCAAACGTTTCTTGTTTTAGAGAAATCCGACTTATAACGAATCCTATATATTCAGTTTAAGTTCAAAACATAAAAATACGAACTACTATGACGTTACGAGCTCGTTTTAAACTATATTATAATTAATAAGTTCAAACTTCATTTATAAGTAAATTTGTTATTATAATTCAAATCTAAACTCAATTAAATCCCTTACATTATCCAATTCACACAATATTGCAAACCCAACTTATTTCTGACTATTTTGAAATTAAATTTATTATTACATTATTTATATTAATTAAAAGTGGAAATTACTTAATTTAAGCCATTTAAATTACTAGATCAATATTTAGATAAATAAATTATTCAATCGCTAAAAATCTGGGATATTACATTCCTTCCTCCTTAAAGGAATTTTGTCCTCGAAATTAATAAGTTGTACAGCTGTTATAACTCTTCTAACTCCTCACAACCCACTTGAAATCTACATTTCATATCTTCTTAACTCGGTTCTTTACCAAACATTTTATTTCTCATGTCTACACTCAAATTTACATGATTCATCTTAATTAACCTGTCCATCATTTTTGGACAATCCATCATCACATTCTTATCCTCAATCCATAGACTCTCCTGCATATTTCCACATCTATTCAAATTGTTTTTAAATCTATTTGTAACAACCCGAAAATCTAGGCCAGTTTAAAATTTTTATTTTGGCAATTTTAGCGAAGTTTGAACATTTAAAATGGATTATTTTAAATAATGTCGACGTGAAGTTTATTTTGAATAGAAATCGAACGTAATCGAACGTATATATTATATACGTCGTCGTTAGAATATAAATAATTATATATAATTATAAATAGAATTGAAAATGGCGCGGTAGTTCGATAATTTGATTTCAAACTTCAATTGAATGTACCGGGTGCAAAATAAACCGGATTTAAGTGAAACCAAAAATGTTAGGATCTAATTGAGAATATCTTTCCAACGAATCCGAAAAATCGAAATTTCATAGCGGGAATCAAAAGATATGTCCAATTGAAAATTCTGAATAGTCGCTATGGAATTCAGGCCCTTAAAAATGGGAATTTTGCAAACGACCTCGGATTTCGACGAAACCAATTTTGTCGGGTCTGTGATGTCAAGTTATTGCTAGATTCCGAATTTCATAATTTTTCGAATCAATATGTGAGTGTGGCAAAGGAAAACGCGTTTGACCGGTTTCAGTTGATTTTAATCGACTGGAAAATGGCCATTTTTCCGACGGTCTCAGAATTCGTCGAAATTAGTTTTGTTAGGACCGTATCGTCAATACGAAGCTAAAAAATATTTTTTTGGGATTTATAGAGTTCGTATGTGACCCCGGTAAATTGAAATGCGCGTTCAAATTCAATATATAGAGTTATATGTTGATTTTGACGAAAACTGATCGAAACGGTCGAATCAGCTTACGATACATATCCCATTGTGTTCAGAATGGGGGTAATTAGCTAAGGACGACAGGCGGTGGGCCTCGTTTAGAGGTCGTATGAAAAAGTCAACTTTAATTGAATAATAAAATAAAATAAATTATATATATTAATTCCCTTTAACTCCCTCTCCATCTTCTCTCACTTCGAATTACAACTCAGAAACCAAAAAAAAAAAAAAAAGTGGGCGGAGCCCCGCCCCATCGTCAGCCGCGACGCCACCAGGGCCGCCGCGCGCTCCGTCGCCCACCACCTCCGTCCAACTCCCCTCCCACCTCCGACCCCGCGCCCCCTTCTATAACGTGACCGATCCAAGCCCTAGCCCCCTTATCAGCAATCGCCGCGCCACCTCGCGCAGAGCGTCGCAGCCTGAAGGCCAGCAACCCCGGGCCCCACCTTCCTGACCTCTTGCGCAAGCCTTCCCTCCTCCAATCGACTACAGTAAGTTTTATTATATTCATTTTTAGATCTGAATTTTTTTTATGTTAAAACCATATATTATAAACCAGTTTTACACATATAATTAGCATTTTTAAAATCAGTTTTATATAGATTTTTAAAATAGAAAAGATTAGATTTCTAAAATAGAAAAGATTAGATTTTTAAAATAGAAAAGATTAGATTTTTAAAATAAAAAAGATTAGATTTTTAATCTAGTAAAGAAACGATTTTTAATTATATAAAAATATAATTTTTATATAGGTAAGATAGTAAAAATATCATCTTTATAGATATAGCGAAATAGAAATGTGTTTTTATAGCGAAATAAAAATGTGATTTTTATATATGTAGTGGCTACGAGCAACGAAAGTGACAAAAGGCAAGAACGACAAGATTTTCTACATATGAAGAGCCGTGAAGTTGGGATAGCTTTGGTGAGAATTTCTCACTCTTCAATTTCTTTTTCTAGTTATATATATATATATATATATATATATATATATATATATATACTAGGATGTAGACGGTGCTTAGTAGCACCTGACACCCGTCATCCACAGACCATGGATGGCTTGTTTGTTTAATTGTTGTGTTGTGAATTTGTTTGTGTTGTTGATGTGAAATCGATAATAAAATGTAGATGTGTTGAAATAAATTAATTATCATTAAAAACATAATTTTTAACGTGAATGTGAGTAAATAAATATTTATAAACAAATCGGCCGATTTGTTTATATACACTTATTTGACTGCTATTGATTGGGTCGATAAATTTTACACATCGCCCAACTTCACAAATAAAATCCATGTTTGATTGTTTGAAACCCCACAAGGGTAATGGGATAATATATGACATACACTAATCCCAATAATTAGTTGTATCTCGATCGATTGATTGACAGGCTGTTATAAGCGTTAGATATCTATATTTGATGCTTATACAGTGTAGTGCACTTTGGATGATGGTTGATTATTTATCGTTGCTATTATATACATGTGTTGTATGGAATCCATATAATTAACTTTGTATGGTAATTGATTGGGCCTCATTCCAATTTAGAAGATAAAGAACATTATAAAATAAAGGTTCATGTGTTGACAGTACTCATCCGTTGAGATTAGTCATGTGTTGAACGAAATATTTTAACAATAAAATTTACATCTTTATCATTATAAAATAAAGGTTCATGTGTTAACAGTACTCATCCGTTGAGATTATTCATGTGTTGAACGAAATATTTTAACAATAAAAATTACATCTTTATCATATATGAAATTAGAAATCAACTGGAAAATAGATGAGATGAGTGGTCTCCTGGATATTGATCTGATGTTGGTTTCGGCCTTCGGGGTTAATATTCAGGAAATCGTTCTCTTACTAATTTATGGTTGGAGTCTGATTTGAAATCAAACGATAGATTCCATAATTTTTATAAAATATATTGAATAACAAAAATAGTCACACGTGGACGGTACTCATTCGTTGAGATTAGTCATGTGTTGACAGAAGTATACATTCACGTATTGACTAAAATAAATATTCATTTGTTGAATAGAATAACGGAATTATTGAAATATATAAAGCCGTATGGATTAGAGATGCGCTATTTTGATGCGAACGATATTTATATCGATTATATTCGTTTTTAAATTTGAATTGAATCGAATAGAAAACCAATTTGAGTTGAATTGAATAGAAAACAAATTTGAATTGAATCGAATAGAAAACCAATTTGAATTGAATCGAATAGAAAACCTATTTGAATTGAATCGAATAGAAAACCAATTTGAATTGAATCGAATAGAAAACCAATTTGAATTGAATCGAATAGAAAACAAATTTGAATTGAATCGAATAGAAAATCAATTTGAATTGAATCGAATAGAAAACAAATTTGAATTGAATCGAATAGAAAACCAATTTGAATTGAATCGAATAGAAAACCAATTTGAATTGAATCGAATAGAAAACCAATTTGAATTGAATCGAATAGAAAACCAATTTGAATTGAATCGAATAGAAAACTAATTTGAATTGAATCGAATAGAAAATCAATTTGAAATGAATTGAATATAAAACGAATTCGAATTGAATTGGAAACGAAATCGAATTGAATTGAAAATGAATTCGAATTTAATTGAAAACGAATTGAAATTAATTCAAATTGAATTGAAATTTGAATTGAAAAGAAATGAATTTTAAAACGAATTTATAAGGAAAAATTCAATTTTGATTTGAATTTGAAATGGAAGTTGAAATTGTTTTTGAAACGAATTTAAAACTATTTATAAAATTCGTTTTAAATAGAAATCGACGAAATATATATTATATATATAACATAATGGCCTGAATAGAACGCGCCACGCCGCGGCAGTTCGTGAATTTCGACCATTTATTTCAAACGGACATTACTAGAGATCCGACCGTCGAATTCTCCTAAAACCAGAACCGTTTGGTTCGTATCGAAAGGAGATTTCTAACGAATATTAGAAATTTGAAATCTAAAGGTTGGATTTGGAGATACATCCAAATCAAATTCAGAAAAGGTCGCTGTAAGTGCAGTTCGATGGCCGTTGATGGAAATCGACTGTACGGGCCTTGATAAAATTATTAAAAATAGTAATAATTTGTGTAAAATCATAAGAAATGATTTGGGAAAAATTGGGATGGAAAAAACTCCATATTTGAAAAGATAAAGATAGATTTTCATCGAAATGAACTAATTTTGAACTAAAATTTAAACCCATTTATTTTTAAATAAATAAATTGGATTTGAAATGGGTTGTAAATAGAATTGATTTGTGGGTTTATCGTGAAGGGTGTTTTTAAATGACACTTGTTCTTTAACCCGATAATAAATAGAATGTGATTTGGGTTTATCGTGAACTGTGTTTTAAATGACATTAGTTCTTTAAGCCAGTAAAAGGAGTTTTAATGAATCTGCAATTAGATTGAAATGTGAATTGATAAATTAAATTATCAAATTTAGAAATGAGCCAGAATGGAGTATCACCAATTTTGCTCCAAAGCGATTGTTAAATCTTTAATTAGATTTAAACGTGAAATGGTAATTAATTTTACCGATAACACCGGGGTGTTAGATATGGAGTATTACCAGTTTTGCTTCATGGGATGAATAGGTTGGGATTGGGAAATAAAATAAAAAATTACTTCGGCGTGGTTCGCTAATCTCGACTAGTTTGAAAAACCATAATTTGGTTTGGAATGACATCCAAAGGAGGATTAAAGGATAAATTTTAAAGAATTTATCTTGGATAAAATTAATGGGAACCTTTCCCTAAGAATATGAAATTTAGAAACTAGCTATAGGTTAGCTAGGAAGAATGGTTTCCTGGGTATTGATCTGATGTTGGTTTCGGCCTTCGGGGTTAATATTTTGGGAAATTGTTCTCTTGTTGATTTACGGTTAGTGACTAATGAATTGGAATGAGGCGTATGTTGTGTTTGTGTAACATTTGTTTTTAATATACGCGGGTTGTTCGGAAAGGCCGGGTTTATACCCATTCTGAATAACTGATTCGACGATATGTCGAAAATGAAGACGGTGGTCGAAGACCGGAAGTCATCACATCGTTTGGATAATTACTGATGATCCTGATTGGGCTGTACACCCAAGAGGATGGAAATAGTCGGTGGTCGTCCAGACGTACTTGGAGATCGATGGATATGCGAGGAAAGTGCCTCCGGTTTCGTTTAGACCCAGAACGAACTTGTAAATGGATTGTGTGTCTGACATTGGATTTTATTCTGTGTTGATTTATTTCTGTTAAATATATCTCTGTTTGGCGGCGGAGAATTTATTCTCTTGCTTAACTCCCTTCTCTGAGACGTACGAGCTGAGAGGTTATATATCGATAGATATTAATCGCATGGCATGAATTGCCTGTGTGGCACACTGAGTTGCATCGATCAAGGCTTCTGTTGAAAAGCAAAGTCTTGTGGTTGATTATCAAAGCACGGCCTTTGTGGCGTAGCTTTGTGTATAACGTGAATTCGCGAGCCTCACACCTCGGTATGAATTAAAAACGGGATAAGGACTGCCGGGAGAGCACGACGTTTCTTTCTAGCTTTGGTGGTGTCAGTGACTTACCAGCCCTGACATTTATATACTTTTCACCTATGTGGTTGTTGGATGAGGCGCCTCGATTTTAGGTCTGTAAGGACCGGGAAACGTGTGTTCAGGAATTGCCAATCCTCAAACGTTAGAGAGGACCGGCCCTGAAGCATCCAGGGGTTACCCAGAGTGTGTAGTCCCGAGGAATTTGCTAGAGTGTCTCGAAGCGGAGAGGAGCTTGCCCCTTGCATCGACTCACGACGGAAATCCAATTTCCAATATGTGTATTTCGGTTTTATTTGTAGAGCCCAGTATGGCGACATGATAGATGGTACCCATGCCGCCTAGGATTGATATTTATGATTGAAATTGTTTTGACACTATATACTTATTATAGTATCAAATGATTTGTTTTAAACGTACCAAGCATGTTTGGCTATTATAAGGGAAAACCCTATCCTCCGGCTTGCGTTGCATTGTGTGATGGGACCTGGGTCTTATAATAGCTTCATTTTTCGAAAAAGCATTGCGTTGTCTTCTCTATGCACTGGTATTCTTGGGAGGAAACCCATTCCGTGTTATACGGCATGGTCCCTTGAATTACTCTCTTTTAAAGTAAAGTTTTAAATAACTGTTTTAGTTCTCACACCAGTCACATGACTGACCTGGAGTTTATTGTTTTAACCTAAACTCTGGGTGCCCTTATTTTCGACACGGGCAGCTAGTAGTTTTGGTTTTGCAGATTTATATTCACAGGATCCTGGTTTACAGCTGGAATGATATCCGGAAAGCTCTGTATCCGTATATCACCTTCAGTTGTGCTTTGTATTATTTTCCGCTGCTATGTAATTTATTGTAATCTCTGATATTTATCGAATGTATAGTATTCATTTATACTCTGTATATTCTTGTATCTGATGGAATTGTTGTAATAACAATGAAATGTTCTTCCGTCTGCGTTCATTTGTGTGTTGTTCTCAAAGTATCCGCTCTTTCCTTCACGGGGAAGTTACGGGTTCTTACACCATTTATCAATTTCATATTTCGCTTCAAATTTTGTTAACCATTTCTGGGTTTCTAATCTCTTACACCATCGACAAGTTGATTTCTAATTATCAAAAATTTTAGAAAATTTCGCCAGCTTCTCTTTTGTATGGCCGGTACAACTCACTATGAGGAAAAGATCTTTTTATAGCGCTTAAAGAACGCTATAAAAGGATATGATAGCGTCTTTATAAACATTGTACATCAACATGTTGTGTAATATGTCAGGGGTCTACAATAGCAACCTAATAATCGCTATAAAAACATGTTATAAATGATTTTACTCATAGCATTTCAAAATTGCTATTGAATGGATGATTTGTAACATACAAATTCCTATCTATAGCGTTTGTTGCTTGCTATAAAACTTTTACGCAGAGTTGTGACTTATGCAGCTAGTATTAATGACGTCATTTAAATACTATTTATAGCAACCATAAATGTTGTACATAAGCATTGCTTGATTATTAAAGAAACTACGATGCTATGGAAAAATCATAGCCTGATTATTATAGCAACTATAAACGCTATAGAAACACTACAGAAAGTTCAATTTATTATTTTATAACATTATTTACTTGCAATGAAAGTTGTTTAATCATTGCAGAATATTTTTATTGCACTAGCATAATAATATAGTATGTATAACCATTATTAAAAATGTTTCATGCACAATATTAAGAACATAATTATTTATGATCAAAAGTATGTCATACAAAGTTCCAAGCATATAAATATTTGTGATCAAAAGTAACAATTCTTACAATCATTTCTAACCAAAACATTACATACTCAAAAGAACAATCCATACAACCGTAGCTAACCAAGACAATACATAATAAAAGTAAAGATGTATGAACATCGATGCAAAATACATTAGATGGAGAATAAGTGTGATAACAAATTCTTTTCATGTCTTTCACCATAGCGTAAACCGAGAGCATCATACAACGCCTATAAAAAACACGTTTATTAGTCATAAAATCAGAACATGCAGGGTTTAATGTTAGTATAAAGAAGTGCACTGGCCATCTGAAACTAGTACAAACTAATAAAAATGATTTATCATGTTCTAATGGAATGCCCTGGAATTTAACAAAACTTGGTAGATGAACTTAAGGACTGGAAAATGATGAACTCAAGGATGGAAAAATAATTAATAAACAATAATTCTCCATGTTTTATTAAAATTTTAAAGGTTGACCTACATTGACCAAGTTGGGTTTATACTAACAAATGAAATATTCTCACATCAACACTTATCGATAATAGTAAGACACCATTTGAACCAAGAAACTTTCCATCAGACAGTCCAAGGATAAGTGGTTCTAGACTTCTCAACAAACTAGGATATAATATAGTAGCATTCATAGGTTGGTAGCAGAGCTTGTAACAAAATACATAGTGGCACTTGGCAACCATCAGTACTGTAGCAAACAGAGGCATTAATCAGGATATTAAACAAAATATGGTTTAAAAACAAGAATAACTTTTAAAGAAAGAAATTATACCGTGGTTTCACATTGTAGTTCTTATTCCGGATCATCTTTCTCATTCCCATGAATCATATCCACACTAACAATCCTGACAAACCTAGTTTCCCAGTAGCTCCATTCTACTTCATAAGTTCTGCCATAATATAGAATCAATTGTAAAATCACTATTGAAATTAGATAGAACTTAGCACTATAACATATTGCAAATGCAACGCATGGCATTGCATATGAAAGGCATTGCATGGCAAATGCAAATGCATCTACATATGCCTGGGGCATATGCATCTGTATATGCCAATGCATGCATTGCATGGCAAATGCAAATGCGTCTGCATATGCCTGGGGAACATGCAAATGCATCTGCATATTCCTAGGGAATATGCAAATGCATATGCCAATGCATGGCATATGCATTTCTATGCCAGGGGCATATGAAAATGCATATGCTAGGAATTGCAAATGCATTATGCCAGCCGTCATATGCCTACATTTGCTAGCCATGGCATGTGCCTGCATTTTCCATCCATGGCATGTGCAGATGCATATGCCTACATTTGCTTTCATTTGAAAATTTTGTCCATGCTCTTATAAAGGCACCAAAAAGTCTAATGTCATGTCTAATACAATAACAATACATGATTATATGTGCAATATAACGTTTCCACTTTGAAGACATCACCTATATATGCAAACACAATAGATAATAAAAAGCCTTGCATGATATTCCTCCCTGCATATGGAGCCTAAACAAACAATAAAAAAGAAGATTAAAAAGAACAACTAAAATATGTTACTAAAGTATCGTATATTATTAGCAGAAATATATACCTACATATAATGTCATATGCAGTAAAAACAAAGGTTATAATATCACAAAGGGATAAATTCACAAAGATAAAAAAAACTAATGTTTAGAAATACCTATACGAAATAGACATAAGGACCTAAAGGATTGGATCTCATTATATTTGAACTTATTCTCATTATTGTTTGATCATGTATTAATCGATATAAAATAAAAGGAAAGACAGTGAATTCTGGAATAGAACGATGAGTCAGCAAAACATTTAATTATGTATAAGTTTGTCCTATACCGAGCCACGTCACATTGCCATAGTTATATTTTGCTTACCCGAAATAATGTATTTTACCGTTACATTCACCTGTATATATATCAGGTCTTTCTGTCCTATTTCGAATCAATCAAAAACAATTTCTTATTGAATAAAATAACAAGCTTTATAATTCTCTCAACTGTAGTTCCTCCTTCTCATCTGTGTCTTCAGCTTTATTAACTTGGTATCAGAGCCAGCAACAACCTAACGGCTACAACGATTCAAGCTGATTGAAATCAAGAAAGAAACATCGTCACCTGGTTCTTTACCCATCTGAAATTAAATCCCATCATACAATCATCACCTACAATACCCAAGACCATATTAAAGTTCTCAAAAATCCCCAATTCAAAAGGCAACGAAAGTTCTCGCCACTTATCTGCTTTTCATGGATTCGGATCTGTGATCTATAATCATGTATGAAGAGAACTCTGCTACTTCCAACATTAATGCTACCATGCAATCCGTCGAACAACTGATCAAGACAATCATCAGCCCACAAAGCCAATTAATCACTACCCAACTTGAAGAAACCAATTATTTATTGTGGAAACTTCAGGTGGAAACTGTCGTGCAAGGTAACGGATTGGAAGGCTACTTATAGGGCACGCCATCAACTCCAGCAAGATATATAACTGACAATCAAAACAGAGTCATTAGCAACGACGAATATACAAAATATCATAGATAGGAAAGACTCATCAGTGCATGGTTGTTGTCATCCATCAGTCCAAGCCTACTATCTCAAGTCATAGGCTGTAAAACAGCAAGTGATATATGGCTAACTATGGAGAAGTATTCAACTCACAATCGGATGCAAAGTGGCTATTTTATAAAAGATAACTACAAAACTGTAGAAAAGAAAATCTAAATATGAGAGAATACATATCAAAAGTTAAAAATATATGCGATATGTTGAAGGCTGCTGGCAGCAACGTAGATGAAGCTGAACATGTATTGTCATTACTAAATGGACTGGGAGACGAATATGAAGCCGTAGTAGCCGCCATAACATCACAAAAGACAACACCGCCACTGGACGATGTCTTATATAGCTAACTATGGATTCAACTCACAATCGGCTACAAAGTCGCTATTTTATAAAAGACAACTATAAAATTGTAGAAAAGAAAATCTAAGTATGAGAGAATACATATCAAAAGTTAAAAATATATGTGATATGTTGAAGGCTCTTGGCAGCAACATAGATGAAGCTGAACATGTATTGTCATTACTAAATGGACTGGGAGACGAATATGAAGTCGTAGTAGCCGTCATAACATCACAAAAGGCAACACCGCCACTGGACAATGTCTGCGCTATACTACTCTCTCACAAAGCAAGAATCAATGACAAAAAGCCATCAGAAAGTGAATACTCGCTGAACTTCACTACTAGCAACAGAGGGGAAAAATCAAAGTAATAGGTACAACGACACTGGTCAAAGAGGTGGTTACAATAACACTGGTCAAAGAGGTGGTTACTCTAATCGTGGACGAGGACGTGGCAGGTGGAGCCTTAACAACAAACCTAAATGTCAAATTTGCGAGAAAGTTGGACATGCTGCGGTGAAGTGCTACTTTTGATTTAACTCAAACTATGCACCAAATCAAGGTAACAATAATCAAAGAGGAAGCAATCCTAATGTCAACATGGTTGTGTCTCAAAACAGAAGGGATAAATCAAAACAATAACAACAGAGCTTATAATCAAAATGACAAAGCCAAAGGAGAAGATATTCATGACAAAAACTGGTATCCAAACTCGGGAGCAACAAACCACATCACTAGCAACTTGGAAAATTCTAATCTCGGAAACAAGGAGTATCGAGGTAATCAAACCATAAGCTTGGGTAATGGTAAGTGCGTAAAAATTTCTCACATGGGAAATGCTATAATTAATGGTAAAAAATAACTATATTTAAATAACCTACTTAGGGTACCCAATATTAAGAAAAATCTACTAAGTGTATCACAATTTGCAAAAGATAACAATGTTTACTTTGAATTTTTCCCAAAATATTGCTTAGTCAGGGACATACTGACTAAGGAAATTTTATTGCAGGGGAACACTATTAATGGACTGTATCAGTTTAAAGTTGATGGTCAAGACAACAATACTAAAGAGAAAAGCTGCTACAATTCTGTCATGCTACTTGAAGAAAATAATAGAAGTACTTTTGATAAATGGCATTACAAGTTAGGTCATCCTAGTGTAAACGTAGTCAAAACAGTTCTTAGGAATAATAAAATTGCTTTTGATGATATATCTTATCCCTATGTTTGCACTTATTGTCAAATGGGCAAAAGCCACAAACTAACGTTTATAAATTCTTTAACTAACTACACACAACCATTTGAATTGATAGCTACTGATCTATGGGGACCTGCCCCCTGTTTGCACCGACTTTAACTACAAGTATTACATTTCATTTGTGGATGCTTGCACTAGGTACAACTAGATTTACTTTCTAAAAGCAAAATCTGACACTTATGCTAGTATTGTTAATTTTTCTAATATGGTTGAAAATCTGTTCAATACCAAAATTAAAGTGTTGCAATTTTATGGTGGCTCTGAGTATAAAACCCTATGTGAATTCTTCAAAACTAAGGGAATTATACATAGAACCACTTGCCCCTACACATCTGAATAGAATGGCTTAGTAGAAAGGAAACATAGACACATCGTGGAGAGTGGACTAACTTTATTGGCTCATGCATCGCTGCCACTAAAATTTTGGTCAGAAGCTTTCAACACTGCCATGTACTTAATAAATAGAATGCCTATAGCAGTGTTGAAAGACTTAAGTCCCATTGAAAAACTATATAACATCAAACCAGGCTACCAAAGTCTTAAAACTTTTGAATGTTTGTGTTTCCCATACTTAAGACCATACAACACAAATAAATTAAATTTCAGATCCAAACCATGTACATTTATTGGATATGCTACAAAGCAAAAAGGATACAGGTGTATAGATGAAAATGGCAGAATTTTCATTAGTAGACATATGGTATTTAATGAAGTTGTATTTCCATACAAAAGTTCAGACATCAAAACCACAAATAAAGTAATCGCAGATAAGAGTAACATACCTAGCATACCATACTATGCAGACTCTCTAGCAGGTACTAGCAAAGCAGTGGCTGCTGAAGGCAATCAAAACTGCACTACCGAATCAGTTACACCCAATACCAGCAATGAAGAGCCAATCAACCTCGCCAACTATTCACCTGAAAGACAACAACAAGAAGAAAATGAGAGCCAAAATATTGAAAGCGACATCAGAAGTACAAACAACAGCAATATGCCAGCAACCACAGTCAATCAAGAGAGCCAATCAGAGAAAAAATCTCCAACAAATATTGGGCATCCAATCATAACCAAGGCGAAAAGTGGTATTTTTAAACCAAAATTTCTCACAATAACTATCAACTCAGAAGAACCAGTTACATATCAGCAAGCTGCACAATATGAAAACTGGAGAGAAGCCATGGACGAAGAGTACAAAGCTCTGGTGAATAATCAAACATGGGAACTTGTGCAACTACCAACCAACAAAAATTTAATTGGATGCAGATGGACATATAGAACAAAAAGAAATCCAGATGGATCTATTCAAAAATACAAAGCAAGGTTGGTAGCTAAAGGATATACACAAGAATATGGATTTGACTATAATGAAACATTTTCACATATAGTCAAACCAGCTACCATAAGACTAATTCTCACGATTGCTCTCACTAAACAATGGAATATAAAGCGCTTAGACGTCAACAACGCATTTCTTAATGGAGTGTTACAAGAGGAAATCTACATGCAACAACCAGATGGCTACATTCAGAATCCAAATTATGTATGCAAACTGAAGAAAGCAATTTATGGTCTAAAACAGGCTCCTAGACTATGGTTTGACAAAAATCAACTCTAGTGACACAGGGATATCGGCCAACTAAATCTGACACTTCATTATTCATCAAATCAAATAATTACTATACAACATATGTACTAATATATGTTGACGACTTAATTGTAACAAGGAACAATGAAGGTGAGCCAAAGCAACTGACTCAGTTTCTAAATGAGCAATTCTCAGTAAAGGATCTTGGCAGTCTATCATATTTTCTGGGAATAGAAGCCCAAAGAAAATCAAAAACAGAAATGGTTCTTAGTCAAAAGAAGTACATAACTGAACTCTTGATAAAGACTAATATGCATGAAGCAAAACCTCAACCAACACCCATGATATCTAGTCAGCATCTCTCTAAAAACAGGGGAGAATCTATAAATAATATAAAGGAGCACAGAAGTGTTGTGGGAGCATTGCAATATGCAACCATAACATGATCAGACATTTCATTCAGTGTTAACAAAGTTTCACAATTTTTGCAGGATCCAAGGAATGAACACTGGAAAGTAGTAAAACGAATACTGAGATATTTAAAGGGCACTATACAGTATGGCTTAACAATAAAAGGAGGAAAAGAGTTAAATATCACAGGATTCACTGACTCAGACTGGGCAGCAGATCCCGATGATAGAAGATCGGTAATAGGGTACTGTATCTATATAGGAGACAATCTAATACCATGGACATCAAAAAAGCAAACAATAATTTCAAAATCAAGTGCGAAAGTGGAGTATAGAAGCGTTGCCAACGCTACATCAGAAATAATATGGTTGCAATCAATATTAAAGGAGCTAAATCTATTAAACAATCAAAAACCAACAATCTGGTGTGATAATCAAAGCTCGATATACATGACAGCTAATCCTATTCAGCATGCACGAACTAAACACATAGAAATCGACATTCACTTCGTTCGAGAGCAAGTAAAGGAGGGAAATCTACAAGTAAATTACATACCGTCTTACCATCAAAAAGTAGACATACTTACCAAGGCTCTCTCAGCTAAAAACTTTACCGGACTACGCGACGCCCTGAATATCAGGCCAATCGACACAAAATCAGCGTCAAGTGTAGCTAACTAGCAACCAGAACTTCAAATCAACAGCTTGAAGCCAAATATTAAAGCTGCAGTTCGAATGACAAGGGAGAGAGACCTAGTTGAGGCTCATAGTTCGGATCCAGCACACTTAAGTCAAGTACAAAGTGAATGGAGAAAAGATCAGAAGCAAACTAGGGTTTGACATGGCCAACCCTAGGTTTGAAGGGGGGAAATAAAAGGAAAGCCAGTGAATTCTGGAATAGAACAATGAGTCAGCAAAACATTTAATTATGGATAAGTTTGTCCTATACCGAGCCACGTCACATTGCCATAGTTATATTTTTCTTACCCGAAATAATGTATTTTACCGTTACATTCACATGTATATATATCAGGTCTTTCTGTCCTATTTCGAATCAATCAAAAACAATTTCTTATTGAATAAAATAACAAGCTTTATAATTCTCTCAACTGTAGTTCCTCTTTCTCATCTGTGTCTTCAGCTTTATTAACTATATAGCTTAAGTCTCGTATCATACATCAAATGTAATAACTTTGTAGTTCACTCAACTTGTATGTGCAATAACTCATCAACAGAAATGTAAATAAAACCTGTAATGTAATGAGAACAAATAACACAAGCTTACATACCATTATGATCCATGAAACAGGGATTCCCATAGTTCCATGCAATCATCATTTTTTCTAAGCAAAATTCCAACATTTTGGGGATTACAATCAGTAATGGTTTGATCCTCTTTTTGAGATTTTAATAACAACTATACAACCATAGAAAGTATATATAGCATATCATATAATCTTGCATGATTTATTCAAGAAGGAGATGAAAGCATGAACAGGACTACAAGACATACTCAATGGTTTCATTGGAAAAATATATTATGCATTGAGTATTAGATTTATGTAAAATCTCCTTCGGTTTATATGAGCATTTACATATATATATATATATATATATATATATATATATAACATCATCTGTGCATGTACAGACGTCATTCTATATATGACAGACGTCTGGCACTAAGCTCGGGAAATATTCTTGGACCTCAACACAAACGTCTATCATATATAAACAAACATCTGTTCATGGTCTCGGGAATTAATGATCTAAAACCAGAGACGTCTATCACCATATGAACAGAGTCTGTCTTTGTATCCAGACCATATCCAGAATACATTGACAAACGTCTGACCATGTGGACAGACATTAATCTTGGCAACAACTGTTTTATTCTAAAAGGGTTTCTCTTTGTTTTCAAAGGTCGCAAATTTTCTTCTAAACCCTAAATTAGTTCCTCAATGGATATATCATTTCAAAGGTTAAATCCCTTCATGAAAGCTTTTCAATTACTATAAATATATCTAAAATTGAAGGTTTTAATCACCTAATCTCTCTAAATCTATTCTATACTTTCTAAGCTTTCTATACTCATTGTCTTTCTTTAAAGATTTCATTCAAGCACAAAAACACTTCTATATTTCCAAGCTATTCAATTCTCATATCTATACAAGGAAATTATATGAGAACTTTGTACTATTCAGTCAAAATCCGTGTTGTAGAGAACAAGCTATTGTCAAAATATCTTTCTTATCTGTAAGCCTATTCCTCCGGGTTAAGCGAGGGAAGTTTATGATAGTAAGAAAGCCGAAGGGGAGCTTCTGGACTAGATGTAGGACAGGAGGTCCGAACCAGGATAAAATATTGGTGTGATTGTTTCTTCTTTATTTACTTTATTGTTTTTTAGTTATTACTTATTACATCATTACTTGCTATAGTTAGTTACATATACGATCCACATAGACTTTCAATTCGTGTTAAATCAAGGTTAGTCAAATTACAACAATTTGTATTTGCATCATTTTAATATGGCAAGTAATAACTTTCAAGAAGGTCAGTCCAAACAATGTCCCCCATTTTCTAATGGATCTAATTATGCTTATTGGTCAACTCGCATGAGAGTTTATGTGGAAGCAAACGGTTTAGAAATTTGGGCTGCCACTCAAACCAAATATGAAGCACCAACCATTGAATTGAGTGTGTGGACCGGTGCACAAAAAACCGCAGCTTCTAACAATTCGAAAGCTATGAATGTTTTATTTTATGCATTAGATAAAAATGAGTTTTCACGTGTCATAATGTGCACTACTACCTATGATCTATGGCGAACTTTACAAATCACTCATGAAGGCACTACGAAAGTCAAACAAACAAAAATGTCAATTTTACAAAATTAATTTTCATCCTTTAAAATGAAAGCTAGTGAGTCGATTAGTGATATATATACTAGATTCCAATCTATTTAAAATGATCTCATGGCACTTGGAGTCAATTTACTGTTTTGATTTAGTTACACGTATTTCAAAATTCTTTAACTAATGAGTGAGAAAGAAAAGTTTTAGACATAGAAGAGGCAAACAATATTTCTCAACTCAAAGTTGAAGAGTTAATTAGAAATTTGTTGTTCTATGAAGCTAACTTCCAGGTTAGAAAAGAATAAAATACGGAAAAGGAAAATATTGCTTTTCCGGAAAATAATGAAGATTCTGACTTAACGAAGAAAAAAATAGTGTTTATAGCTAAAAATTACAACAAGTTCAGGAAATTCAGAAAGATGACCAAATTTCAGAAGAATGGAAAACCAAATTCAATAAATTAGACAACAATAAAGTGCTTCGAATGTAATGAATTTGGTCATACGAAGAAAGACTGTCCAAAAATTCTCAATGAAAAGAAGAAACAGAAAAATGAAAAGTTTAAGAAGAAAAGAAGAGCCTTTCAAGTTACACGGGATGACTTTGACTCTTCCTCACCTGAAAGTGACAGTGACAACGACTCAAAATAAGCAAATGTATGCTTTATGGAAGACATAGACGAGGTAAGTCCTAAACTCACTAGTAATGAATTTTGGAAATTAGTACAGAGTTAAATGATAAATTTAGAGAGCAAAAGAAATTGAATAAAGAATATATTGCTAGATTAAACAGTATGGAAATTGAAATTGGTTTATTAAAAGATGAGAAAACCATTTTAGAAAAGGAATTAGAAATTGCACAAAGTAAATGTAAAGAGTTAACATTGGAAAATGATTCCTTATCAGAAGAACTAGGAAAAGTTAAACTAATAAATAATGATATTTTAGATAAAAACATAACCTTAAGTAGTAATCTAAAGAACTCATTATCTGAAATTTCTAAACTCAAAAGTGAGTGGGAAAAGATTATTACTATTAATGTTTCAAAATTTAACAAAGGAAAACAAAGTTTAGATCATTTGATCAAAACTTCAAAGTCTTCGGGAAATAGAAGCGGACTAGGTTTTAGAAAGGACTCAAAAACAAAAAATTATAGTTTTCTTTATAAAAAGGTGAAAAAGGGAAATGTTAATAAAAAAGGTAGATATTCCCAAAGCAAGTAAAGATATGGCTTTCTAAGACCAACAAAAAATTTATTAGACAAAAGCATATTAAAAGTTTTTTGCAAAATGTAGCTCGTAATTCAAATTATTTCTTTAAAGGCCCCAGACCCACATGGATATAGTTGCCTTCTCTGCCTAACATTTAGGACCCTAACGGAGGATGTAGGTACCAATTAAAACTTCTTAACTTGTAGGTACCCAAAGAAAGACAAAAAGAAAAGTGGATTTCGGATAGTGGCTACTCCAAGCACATGACGGGTAACATAAACATGATGTCAGATATAACATATATGGATGGTGGCACAGTAACATATGGAGAAAATTCAAACGGCTACGCCGTTGGCATTGGTGAAGTCATCAATATCGATATATCCAATTCTCCCGTAATTTCTAATGTTATGTTTGTTAAAAATTGGAGCTTAACCTTTCAACCATTAGTCAACTTTGAGATAAAGGATTTCAAATTAGTTTTGAAAAAGAAAAATGCAATATATTTGATAATCATACAAACTTAATTTTTGAAGGTTCCCAAAATAGAAATATATATGTTTTAAACATGGAAATAAAATAAAATTCAGATTTATGTTTAACTGTAGATCATGAAGATCCATGGTTATGGCATAAACTACTTTGTCATGTAAATTTTAAGTATATCAAAAAATTATAAAAACAAGAATTAGTTGGAGGATTACCGAAATTAATTTCAAAGTAAATAATTTATGTGATGCATGTCAATTTTCCAAATTGAAAAGGAGTTCTTTTAAGTCAGAAAAACAATATTTCTACAAAATCGTTAGAATTATTACGTTTAGACTTATTTGGACCTACTCAAACACGTTCATTAAATCATAATAAATACATTTTTGTTATAGTAGACGATTTTTCAAGATATACATGAACTTTGTTCTTAAAACATAAAAGTGATGCTTATGGAATATGAAGATTTTTGCCAAATGAATAATGAATTTATTAGACCTAAAATTCAAAAATATTCGTAGCGATCATGGAGGTGAATTTGAAAATGATTTATTTAATGATTTTCTTAACAAAAAGGGAATAAGTCATAACTTTTCTATTCCATGAACACCACAAAAAAATGGTATTGTAGAAAGAAAGAATCGAACTTTGCAAGAATGTGCTAGGACTCTGCTTAATAGTAGTGGTTTATCAAAGCAATTTTGGGCTAAGGCAGTAGCAACGGCGTGTTATGTGCTAAATAGAGTAACTCTATAACCTATGACAAAGAATACTTTTTATGAATTGTTTTATGGAATGAAACCTAAAGTTTCATATTTTAGAACGTTTGATTCAAAATGCTTTATTTTAAATGCAAAAGATAACTTAGAAAAATTCAATCCAAAAGCCGATGAAGGAATTTTTATTGGATATTCAAATTGAAGTAAGGCATATAGAATCTTTAATAAAAGAACTAATACTATTGAGGAAAGCTTACATGTTTCTTTTGATGAAAATTTTCAACCAAATAAAAGTCACGACGAAGAAGAAGTTGAAATTCAAAATATTGTGAATAATACAAATTCAAATAATAACAAATCTTCAATTATTTTAAGATCTCCTCCTCGTATTTTAAAAGATCATCCATCAAACAACATAATAGGTGACATTAATTCAAGAGTACCTTCTAGACATCAACTAAATCAAATGAGCCATGTTCCCTTTATTTCGTCTGTAGAACCTAATAATTATAAAGAAGCCACAAACGACGAATCATGGATTTTAGCAATGCAGGAGGAACTCATTCAATTTGAAAGGAGTGAGGTATGGGAACTAGTACCTAGACCAACAGATCAATAATTGGAACAAAATGGGTCTATAAGAATAAGGCAAACGAAACTGGAAATATAGTTCGTAACAAAGCGTGTTTAGTAACTCAAGGGTATAACCAAGAAGAGGGCATTGATTATAAAGAAATTTTACTTCAGTAACTTGTCTTGAAGCAATCTGTACTCTACTTTGCTTTTGCAGCTCACCATGATATAAAACCTTTTCTAATGGATGTAAAAAGCGCTTTCTTCAATGGCTATATAAAAGAACAAGTATATGTCAAGCAATCTCCGCTTTATGCACATGAAAAATTTCCTGGTCACGTTTACAAATTACAAAAAGCTTTGTATAGTCTAAAACAAGCACCCCGTTCTTGGTACGAAAGATTAAAGTCACATTTAATAAACTATGGTTTTGAAATTGGAAAAGTAGATACAACACTCTTTATAAAAAGAATACAAAATGATATTTTAATTGTTCAAATATATGTTGATGTTACAATTTTTGGATCAACTAATGAAGATCTTTGTGACGATTTTTCCAAATATAATGAAAAATGAATTTGAGATGTCTCATATGGGAGAATTGAATTTCTTTATGGGACAACAAATTAAACAATTACAAAATGGTATTTTTATAAACCAAGAAAAATACTGTAATGATTTATGAAAACGTTTCAGTAGGAGAAAACTTCCGGAAAGCCAACATCAATGAGTACAACTGCTCACTTAGATAAAGATGAAAACGGAAAAGATTTTGATCAAAAACTATCTCGAAATATTATAGGATCTCTTTTATATTTAATCGCTAGTAGAACCAAATATTATGATGAATGTTTGTCTTTGTGCAAGATTTCAAGCACAACCGAAAGAATCGCAATTTAGAGCTATAAAACGAATTTTGGAATACTTAACCAATACAAGAGATTACGCGCTTTTCTATCCACAAGGCAGTTCCTTTGAACTTGTATCGAATGACTAAAGTTGAACAGACTTTAGACAAAGTTGTAACCACTTTTGGATAGAAAATTCGCAAGGTCTACGGTTGTTCTTCATCTAGATCCTCTTCCGCATCTCCTACCCTGCCTCCTTCACAACCTATGTTGTGGGATCTTCCTCCAGGACCAAGTGCTCATGCCGAATCTCTGAACGTCATGCACCTGCAAAAAGTCCAATGCCTGAAGAAGAGGAGGAGGATAGTTCACAGCCACCGAAAGATGCTTCTCTGTTAACCCCATAAAAATGTGATTCATAAGCAGTGTATCAAAGCTATAAAATAATGGGTCGAGTCATGCATAAAGATGGTTCAAATATGGTTAACTCGTGAAGCAAATGATCGGTTCGTTAACGACCTGAAGTGGGTCGTTGATAATGAAATAGAAGGTCGGCAGAATAGGTAATGCAGAGTACAATATGGATAAGAAACGCACATGTGGCATGTCATTGGTTAGTATACATGAGACTACAAATGTACGTAAACTGTAACAAAACATGAACCATATAATATGGGTTGTATACATATAATATGGGGATCGCGTGAAAGATAAAGCATGTGAGTGGCTTTGATATTGGCTCGTTACTCATGCCTGAGTTGGGTCGGTTATACCCATACATATTGGGTCGGTGACGTCTTGAAGAACTTGAAGCCGCGTGCAAACATATTGTGATAAATGTAAAGCACGGTGTGATATGAGGAAGAAGCATGATATGTTCTTTCGTTGAATATGTGGAACATGCATGGTATGATATAAACAATGGGTCATTTGTGATAAATGTAAGGCATGGATCCAGTGGCAGTACTTTAATCCATGAGGTTCGGTAAACATTTATATTGATCTAGCATTGCAGAGCTTTTGGCATAAGGGTTTTTAATTACTTTGCAACAGCATGTTGGGTCGTTCACTTATGTTAATAATGTATGGCGCCATATTTATGTATTTTATGATATAAGAAGGTGGGACAACGAAGTGCACAAAGGATAATTGTACACAACCTGGGCTAAAGAGATGGGTTAGTGGCATTAAATAACGTGTGAGAGCAAGCCATTTTATATATTCGAGTCATCCACATTGAAGACATGCCGTTTGCAATCATACGCCTCACTTAAAGGCGGGTCGCTTCAGCATCAGGTCATTCGCCGACCCATAGAGTCGGGTCGTCCAATGACCCATCTGCCTGTACATATGATTTTGTGCTTCACAATACCAAATCACTTCACCGCTTTGCCTATAAATACCCCATTCATTCCTACATGAAAGGGACTGAATTCTCCTACTACGAAGTGTTGCCATTTTCCTTCTTCAACATCCTAAAGCAACTAAAACTCCATTAAAGCTCTCTCAAGAAAGATCAAAACTTCTTCTTCACCAATCCATTTCGAAAAAACGTCAAAGTTCATCACCAATCATGATTAAATAAGATTTACTTCAATAATCGCCGATACTTGTAAGAATTAATCGTTTCTACTTTGGATATAGAAAAAGATTGAAGAAGATAGAGAATTTGTATAGATGAGAGAGAAAATTCATTATAGAAATAATATAAAGTAAAAGAGATTGTGTACCTTGTAATGATGCAAATCTTAATGAAATCCCCCATTAAAGTGGACGTAGGCCAAATTTAACGCCGAACCACTATAAACTTTCTCTCCTTTAATTTTCCCCGCACTTATTTTTCTCTTAATCTTGTTTTTGATCACTTGTGAAGTATGGAAAAACACCTTGGCGTGTTAGTACATTTTTTGTATTAATGTTTTTGGCGCCCACCATGGGACTCGAACCCACGACTACAAGGTTAAGAACTTTGCTGGGGGAAGTTGTTAGGGCTTGATCTCTCAATATAGATCCACGAGATCTAAAAATAAAGCCTATTGAAAGAGTGTCTATGTAGATTCTAGAGTGCTCCGATATAATGGCATGATCGAAGAAAGGAAGTAAGTCTGAAGAGGTCCTGGAAATGGTGCTAATGATGTTGTAACTCCTCCTCAAACTAATTATCTGATTGTTGGCCAAGCTTCAAGGGCTGGTGTAACTCGAGATGAACTCGATGCAATTGCTGTTGTTTGGAATCAACGAATGGATGCTCCAAGCATTGATGGACAAGTTAAATGCTCTTGATGCTCTTCTTACCGCTCAAGCTAATCCCGTACCATGAAAAGTTGATTCGGAAAACCACAATAAGGCCGTAAGAGCTTCAGGCAATGCTGTAGAAGATGCCTCCGCCACTTCTCAAACTAATAATCTGACTATTGATCGAGCTCTGAAAGATGTTGTAACTCGGGAAGAGTTAAATGCTGCTGTAGCCAATTTGAATCGGAAGATTGATGCCTCAAATGAGATATTGTTCGATCAAATATATATCCTCCTAGTCATTACAACCAAGGCGGCACAAAGTTGACATTGATTTGGAAGAGAACAAACATTCCTTTGCTTTGGATATTCACAAGAATAATTGTGGTTATTATGACAAAAGGGTATATGAGCCCAAGTGTTCCTTCTCCTCCACCTACCTAGAAGATAAAAAGAAATTTGCCAATGGGTAAAAAAGGGAGAATGAAAGCAAAGGCAAGGAAAAGAGCGATTGCAAAAGGTTCCGTTTTTTCAAACCTTAAGAGTTAACCCCGCTAAGTGATACTCCGGAGAACATCTTATTTGCTACTAAAGATGAAGGATTCTTTCCAAATCCAACACCATCGCTGAAGATCTCGGAAAAGGCAACAAAGTATGGAAGTTTCTGCCACTACCACAATTAGCCTGGCCATAACACTAATGATTGCAGATATTTGAAGAACTCGATTGAGAAGTCAACCAGGAAGAACAAGCTGCAGCAATATGTCAGAAAACCGTATGCAACAAATCCCCTTCCAACTCCTCAGGGGTAAGGTATACCAGCCAATCAACCAGGCCCGAATGGAAAAGCTCCAGCATGGGATAATGCGAGGCCGATGCTTAGTACCATAGCAAGTGGTTCTCGTTTAGCTGATATAAGTTGGGAAAAAATGGAAAGATATACAGATGCTCTGGAATACGATCCAACAGAAGCAATGACCCCTATGGAATTGGAAGCTCCCTTTCATCCAAGGATAGCCAGCCACTTCAACCTGAAATAGCGATCGCTTGCGCCAAGACTCTACATTCAACATTGCTCAGTTTTTACAAAAAACTATTTTACCTTCTTTTACAAGTGTAAAACACCCGTGATAAAGGAGAGATTGTAATCGAACATCATCTCTGTTACTAAAATCATGCCTTCTTATTTCGATCATATATTCGCAAATATTTGTCAGGTAATTCAAAATTTTCTTAAATTCGATTTAATATTGTAGGTTACATAAAGAACGTTTGCTCCCTCAAATTCCGATGAGACCTAGCAATCTCGACAGCAGCTTATCCCGGCAATATGCTAGTTCAAAGGTCGAGCGCTACAAACATCGACATGAGAAAGTGCAAGGATAAAAGCACTAGCTTGAAGAGAAAAAGGAAGAAGCCACTAAAAGTCAAATGGCACAAGACACAACAAGCAAGCACGGAGCTAAAACAAAAGGTTGTAAGTTCCACCGAAGGGGAACCTCTCCTAGTGAGAGGCACGGTTCTTTAACTAGGATAGCTTGCTAAGTCGAGCGTGCGGTGAAGGAACTGGCGTCTTCCCCATGGAACGATGTAACAACCAAAAGTGTACAAGCTCTACCAAAGAGGCACCTCCCAAAGCGAGAGGTCCAGGGGCCTAGTTCTTTAACTATGATAGCTTGTTAAGTCGAGCGTCCGGTGAAGGAATTGGCGTCCTCTCCATGGAACGATGCAACAACCAAAAGTGTGCAAGCTCCACCAAAGGGGCACCTCCCAAAGCGAGAGGTCTAGGGCTCTGGTTCTTTGACTAGGATTGCTTGTTAAGTCGAGCATCCGGTAAAAGAACCGGCACCGCCCTATAGAACGACGCAACAACAAAAGCCTTTCATAGCGAAGCTTAGCAGAAATCCCAGCCAAAAGGGGGTATCCAACATAAGTTCACCTGAAGTTAGGGTTATTCGGCGGGAAAGGAAACAAAGGTTGGATTAGCAGAAATCCCAGCCGAAAAGGGGTGTCCAAAATAAGTTTTCCCGATGTTAGACTTATTCGACGGGAGATGAAACTAAGGTTGGATTAATAGAAGTCCCAGCCGAAAGGAGGTGTCCAACATAAGTTTCCCCGATGTTAGAGTTATTCGGCGGGAGAGAAAACGAAGGTTGGATTAAGCAGAAGTCCTAGCCGAAAGGGGGCACCCAATAAGATCGTCATTGTCAGGAAGTACCTAGCCCAATTACGAGAAATGTTGGGTTTTATCCAAAGACATCTCCGGGGACACCCAATGAGATCGTCGGTGTCAAGAAGCACATGGCTTGATTACAACAAATGTTGGGTTTTATCCAAAGACCTCCCCGGGGGTTCCCATTCAATTCGGTCAGTGCTAGATTTATTCAGTTGCGACGAATGTTGGGCTTAAATCCAAGACCTTTCTGGGGGAACCTAAAGTTAATCAGTTGGTGGTAGATGAACGCCTTCGATGCTTGAATTAACTTGGTTGGATAGTAGACGAACATTGGGCCCAAAATATAAGACATCCTATGTGAGGGCATAGGTACACAAGACTTCTCCAAGAAGAAGCATTGGATTCGAGTCTCCTAGATGCAATGGCAGGCTCCGAAGCTCTCAATGAAATGGAAAAAGCAAAAAGACTTCGCCAACAAATTAGAAGCTTTGAGTGCCCTAGTCAAAATTAAAAGAACTCGACAAAGTTGATAGCATCCAACGTATGCAATTCGTGACGACCTATGGTATAGGGGTAACATAACCATATCTGAATGAAACAATGCTCTAAAAACATACCATAACTCATCACGACTTCGCAGCATGTAAAGAACTTTCATTTCATAAAGAAGTAAATGCACAAAAGTGCGAAAAAGCTAAAAGTAGAAACTAAAGTACATCAAGCAGAAGCAACTTCATTACATCAACGTAGACTTAAAGTTTAAGTTTTCACAAATCCATAAGCGAGGGTCGGCACCCACATATAACATCCGATCTAAATAAAGTACATGAAAAGAATCCATGTAAAGCAAAGGAAAACAGCCTAAAACACTAGTTCTTCTTATCCCGCCTTTAGAGGAGTCACCATACCTCAAAGAAAGCTTACTAGCTCCGACAGAAGGAGGAGGAGGTGTAGTAGCAGGTTGGTCTTTGTCTAGGGCTTCATCACCATCCCTGCGAACCTTAAGGGAAGATAAAGTAGGAAATTTCTTGGAAGTGATGCGCTTTCCCTTATGTTGTGAAGTTAGAGACTTGATCTTCTTCCCTGAACTACTTTTAGTACTCTTCTATGGGCTCTCATCCATGTCCGCAAGTCCTTTATCCCTTCTGGAGTGTGTCTGGGTCATCCAAATGAGCAACGGCAGCAATTTTCTCTGCTTGTGACCCAAGCTCTAAAGCAGAAGTGGGAGTAGAGGCATGATCCAAAGAGGAATCACCTGGAGGAGGAGTGGCGATCAAAGCAGAAGCTGTCATTGCCACCAGAGCTGAAGTAGTCATTATGGCTCTAGTTGTTGTCTCAGCCACAACAGGAGAAGGCTTTGGGTGAAATCAGGCCGGATGCAAACGAATGGTAAGCGAAGAATTCAATATACCCATGTAGGGTACAAAAGTATACCAAGTCCAATACGACTTGATCGATGTCGGTTTTACCTGAGGCGAGAAGATTCTTGTGCTCCACTTCATAATCATTTGGGTTGTCATTATCACCCTCATTATCTCCTGCATGTTCCTCAGAAGTTTCCTTTTTGTCTCCATAAGTTGCAGCAAGATCAGCTGAGGGAATAATAAGAGTTTGAGGATCATAAACTTAAACATCAATAGGAGCAATATGAGTAATGGTGGAAGTTGTGTCTAGGACTTGCTCCTCAGAAGGACCAGCTCCATCTAACAAACCGCGCTTTCTCAAGAGTTGTTCTTTCCCCTAGCTAAAGCTTCGCGGGACTCATTACCTAAAAGATTCTCTATGAGATACTCTTTAGAATAAAAACCTTCAAGATGGGCAAGCACCGCTTCCCAGACCTCAGCTAAAGTGATTTCAAAATCATCTCCCAAGAAACGTGTAACACCCCACATCTGTTAAGGTCACTCACAAAGGGAATGCCTTAACTTCAATGGAGTATTATGGGTACTGGAACAGAAATATTACAAGACAGACATATATAAAACAACGGAAAATAAAGTAGAAGTACTTCAAATCATTTATTAAATATAAATGTTTACAAGAAAAGCCCATCAACTCCCAATACCCAATTTCATAGTTAAGATATCTGTCTTGCTCAAAAACAAAGAAGCATAAAAACAAACTGCAGTATTCCCCAATAAAGCAAAGCAAGCCATAGCCAAGAGAAATCCAAGCCATACATGAAAGAGCCTTGGAGCTTGGTAAGATCCGAACTAAGCTGTATTCCCACCCTGTGAACCTGGGGGGGATCGGAAGAAAAAGAGACGAAACAAAACGGGTCAGTCATAAAGACTGAGTAAGTCCTAGTGACTTTCAGCATAAAAATAGGTAAAGATAACATGGCATGAATAAACTGATAGTAAACATAAGCATGATGACAAGGTAGGCAAGATAAACTAAGATAACAAGACAAACTATGATAACAAGATAAACCAAGATAAACTTCGGGCATGATGAAACAAGTATACCATCCCATAATTCCTATCAAGTATCCCACCGCGTGGTTTAATCAAGAATGACAACGCAAGGTTTTTAAGCTTTACCATTAAAATGATATCTATTTGCTCTGCACCACCTAACTAGCATCCTCATAAGCGTCTTACATGGAATGATCTGTACTCCTACTAGTATCCCAACTAGTGTCCTGTGTAACAAGGATACGTACCCCCTACTAGTGTCCCAACTAGTAGCCCGTGTTATATAATAATTCAAATGTGATCCCAATCCCCGCAATTATGGTAGCCTTTAGGTGTACATCGATTTTGAGGATTCCACCTCGATCACCCCAATGGCCATGTATATATTCGATGTACCCTTACTACCTTATCGATCGGCTCCCTACTTGACCTAGTTCTCGTTTGTGTCACACGGCCCCCACTTGTAGATACCTGTGCTGGTCCCACCATGGGGTGTATCAAGTCCCATGGTGGCAACCCTGACACAATCAAGATGCACAGCTTTATACCTACTGATGCCCAGCGGCTAAATTTTCTGCGCCGAAGTGTGTGCACGCCCGCACTCCGTTAGAACCTGCACTGCTGCACCAACCGCCGCTAATTTGACCTCTTATAATCAGCCCAGTAATCGTGCCCCACCCTGCCTAGCTCAGGGTTCCGTTGATACCTAATGTGGGTTACTGCCGAAATGGGACCCCGTTACTAGGTTTTTCTAATGGTTAAGTCTGTGGGCCTATATTCTCTGATATTACCCACCAACCCTGGTGTATACCTAACCCCGCTACTGATTCAAGCATGTGTATTTATTGGTTAAGTGTATGTAGGCCTATATTTACTAATATTACCCACCAACCCGATATGTACTTAACCCTTCTACTCGTTATGTTACCATGGTTAAGTGTTTACCTTAGTTAACTTAACCTTTCTCGCTTATTATGTTTGATTGGTTAAGTGTGCTTTATTAACTTAACCCCATTCGTCTATCTGGTTACGTTGGTTAAGAATTTTCTTGTTAACTTAACTCTATGTGTTACTTAACCCTACCACGCATCACATCAGATTGGTTAAGTGCATGTTAACTTAACCCCATCCACTAGTCATATTATAATGGTTAAGTGTTATCAACTTATTCAAGTTAACTTAACCCACCCGCTTGTCCTGTTATGTTGGTTAAGTGTTACTACTTAACCGCAACCACTTGTCTAATTAACCCATCGTATTAGTTAAGTGTTCTCATTAACTTAACCTCACTCTCTAGTCCAGTTTAATCATGTTATAATGGTTAAACATTTGCTTAACCTTACTCACACCCGTAGTCAACATATTAAATTGGTTAAGTGTCCAGATTAACCTAATCATATTACTTAACCCACCCATTTATATCATATTGGTTAAGTGTTCTTATTTACTTAACCCTACCCACTGGTCTAATTATCATGTTACGTTGGTTAAGTATTACTATTCGTATTTCCACATGTCACCCACATGTCACCCACTTAACCCCCATGTCCCACCACATGTTTATCTGGTTAAGTATTTCTTAATTCATTAAGGTCGTAACCTTATAAAGACCTCTCACATTAGACTGACATTTATGGCAGCTGGATTTGCCGGGCGGGTCCGGGCAATCTTACACCATAAAAGAGTCTAACCTCGTGTCTTTATAACTGTTACGCTTTTAATTTGGGCCTAGGACCTCTCACATTGGGCTGACATTTGTGACTACTGGATTCGCCGGGCGGTTCCGGGCAGGTTTACGTCACAAATGAGTCCAACCTCGTGTCCTAAGCATTGATTATTACTTATAATCTTTTACCCCAATTTGAATTTATTTCCCATATTCAAATTATCAATTTATTCCTAATTTAACGATGTCCATAATTGACTCAATTATGTCCATCAATTAATGGTATGAAAAATCATACCAATTTTACCACAATTTATCTTAGGCCATTAAAGGCAACTTATCTCAATTTATATTTATCCCCTTTTTAAGGCTATTACATGCCAACTAATATATGTACCCAATTCTAGTCAGTTTACATATATACCAAGTTTCATGCCTTTTTACATATGTCAAAATCTAGCCAAAATTACATGTATCAAGTTTCATACCCAATAAACCCAAATCCGATGATTCATGATGTAGTTATCCCAAACTATAATCTTTTTATTTCAATACATGCCAGTTGCCCAAGTTCATAATACATGTTTATGCCAATTATAAAGTTTACAATCGCTTTCATGCTCAAATTTCCAAGTCTACACATGCCTAATTAACATAAGCCCAATCTTTTGATTTAATTTACATAGGCTCCAAAACTCATAATTTTATTTTACATGCCAAATTACATACATGTTATATATACCAAATTTCATGTTACATTACATAGATCCAACTGGTATCGAATTCCATGTATATAATATTTATGCAAATTTTATCATAATAGGATTATACCAAAATTTACAGATCTACCCCAAACATGCAAATAAAATGATAACATCCAATTTCATGTTGCCAATTATTAATCATATTCTTATAGGCAATAATCTCATTATTCCCCCGTATACATCTCGTATGCGAATCGCGATTTTAGGCCTAGGTCCGAAGTTGACCAAGGTTCATCAAAAGAAAATAAATAGGGGAAGGTAGAAATTTGCATAATAAATAGATCAGAGAGAAAACAACATCATGATAGGCATAAAGATTACAACTTGATGATAACATCATTACGAATCAAGGAAATTGCTAAATAAATCACAAACTTGTCATGAGAATAAAGGTAGACAAGTCTCAAAGCTAAAGATTCAAAAAGCAACAGGAATAGATCATACTTAATCCAATTCCACTTTAATTCATGGCCACATTATAACTAAATATTTAAATCGGAAAGCAACTAGAACTTGCAGAGAACGGCTAATGAATTAGGGAGTGAATTTGCCGTAGAAAGTTGCAGTGTCATTGATCTATCCCCTTGAATTTGTTGTAGAAGCATTGATCTTTGATTTGATTTGAGTTTGGACGTTTAAGCTTTAATTTAAAGACGGCGGCCATGGCTCAAGAGAGATTTTAGCAGCATAACGGTGTAAGAATGATTTGTGTGAGTTAGGCTAGGTCTAGGTGTTATTTTATAGGTGTAGGAACTCATTTCAGCCATCGGATTGACCCTAAAACTGATCCGGACCATCAAAACTCGTCCCGGGCCTCAAAAATGGGTTCTGGCCCGAAACAGGCCGACCAGGTCGACCTGGAGGGGGGAGGTCGACACTATAGTCGACCCCCATGGGGGAGGTCGACTACCAGGTCGGCCCCCTGGTCGACCTGGCCCCCAGGTCGACACCCAGGTCGACCTGCCTAGTTCTGTGCTGACCGAAACCTTCTGAATCTTGTTTTGGCCATATCTTGGTCATACGGACTCCGATTTTCAAAAAATGTACTCTATTCCATGTAAAATTTCGAGAGGAACGCAATGGTGATGTCCATTTTACCTAATTCCTGATTCTTAAATTAATTATCCTTATTTTACTATCTTTTCCGTTACATACATCGCTATCGAACTAATTTTTCTTCTCTTCCATGTATTAATTAATTCTTCTTATGCATCACCATTATTAACACATCATATGCATATTTTTATATATTTTATTTTATTTTTAATTATATTAAAAATACGGGGTGTTACATTCTCCCCTCCTTAAAGGATTTCGTCCCCGAAATCTTCAAGTTAAGAAGAATGTGTCCTACCATCCATCATCCATCTACTCAATCATCAATCACAGGCATTCATTGTCCTTAAGAGATTTCTAATGCTGTATGAACATATGTAAGAAGTGTGTGTATATGTTCCTTGTCTAATGCAAATGATCAGGCCTGATTGATCTTCTAAATGCAAAATATGTTTAGTGCCATGAATCCAACATGTATGCAAATAGTCCTAGTCACATAAACACTATATGTGTGCACAAACATCCATCCATATGCAACATCCACATGATAACACATTCAAATTCATCCATAAACAAGTATAAACACTCATGCATATGCAATATGAAAGGTGACTGAGCCGATCTAGTGCCTAATGTGTAAATGCATCCACGAGCAACCACTAGCAACCACTTGCAACCATCAATCGTAACATGTCTCAAACACATGTTTACACCCAATTGTTCCTATCTACAGATATAGTCGAATGATAGAAGCAAGTAAAACTTTGTGCCCATTAGGCAATGTCAAAACTGGAAATCTATGCCACATATATATTGATTAGGAGAAGAACTCTCTAAGCATCAGCCCCGAAGACCGAAATCAACATCAGACTGACACCCAAATAATTACTCAACCCAACCAATATATATGATTCTAGGAAACTAAGCATGATGGACTCCTATTAGGTCACAAGGAAATCCCTTCCTAAGACCAACCCGTATCCTATAAAACCCAAAAAGTTTAGTCAACCCAACGAACACCCTCAAGCCCTAACATGTGTTACTAACAGATGAGTCATACTCCCTATGGGGTTTGCAACAGAAATTTGATTGAGGATAGGACCAAGAGGATATACACAAAAGATAGCATGTGAGTAACTCTATAGGAAAAGAGAGATCATGGATATACTCTTAAAAAGAGATATGGTGCGCGAATCTAGTCTTCAATCTTCTAAGTCGCATTTCTTTGAGCTTAATTCCATTGTGCTTTGACCGCCTTTAACTTCACAATTCCGTAGCTTCTTAATTCTTGTTTCGAAAATATGGGTTGGAATCCATTTCACTTTTTGCCTCTCGTTCCACTTTCACTTATTCTCCTCCTAGTATACTCGGCTCAAACATAACTGCGTACTCATGGTTTCATGCAAGCTCTCCAAAATTCACTAGTGAATCTTGGATCTCGTCCACTCACTATCAGGTATTCCACGCAGAAGAACTATCTCTTGGAAATAAATGCCAACCATGTTACCAAATGTACTTACTAAGGTGATTCTCTACAACTCATGCATAAGCGAAATGACCCATCCGCCTTAGTGGCGAACACTACTCGAGCGGATTACAAATTACCAATAAATGTGTCAAGAGATTCTAGGTAACAAATCATGATAGAACCCTAATGGTTACATCGACTTCGAGGGTATTACCGAGGCAAGTCAAGAGTCTAACTACCCTCTTTTCAAAACCGAGAAGGTCACCCTTACTGGATAACCACTCCATCACTAGAATCAACCCATAGCCCAAAACATAAACATTACTTCTAGACTCAACGCTTAGCATAGACATTCTCAAATCCAGACAAGTCATGAATAAATGAGCCGATTTCCCCAACAGGATTTGAGACAAAAATGGGATCCTCTACTATGCTAGTACTAAGGTGCAGAGACTCAACTATCAAAGCAGAATTAAAAGGATGTGATGTACAAAAACAAAGTTCTAGCGGGATGATAGAAAAGAAAGCTAAACTTTTAACAGAACGTTATCGCCTCTCTTAGGTATACAATTGCCCTCTCGACGATCTTGCCATTTTGCCCTTGTCCTTGTCCTATACTTAACTACATGTCCCTTTTTACCATACTAAAGATACTCTCTCTTGTCATGAGTTCTACTATTCTTTCACTTTGGCCTCTTTCCTTTCACTTTTTTCCTCCTTCGTGGATTAAGCTATAACAACTAGTCTCTTGTTCTTACTGTCCTTGTATAGTTTGTTGACAAGTCCTTCGAAGCTACCTCCAACACACGGCAATTCTACACAGCTTGAAATACGATTAGTCGCAAGTAAAACTACTATGGCTACAGATGGAGGTTGGGCACTTCTTTGCCCTTCGACATATGTCTGATGCCTACGAAACTATGGTGAAAAGAGAGAGAGGAGGGATTTCAAGAGGGAATCAAAAGATAGTGCATATGGCTTTGGGGAATATGCCTTTTAATCAAAACAAAATTTTCTTGAAAATTTGCTTCTTTGTAAATGTTTTGAAAACTAGTTCAGAAGGTTTTTGAAAACTTTTGCCCAGTCTGGTAACCTTTTTCTCTGATACCAAATGTAACACCCCACATCTGTTAAGGTCACTCACAAAGGGAATGCCTTAACTTCAATGGAGTATTATGGGTACTGGAACAGAAATATTACAAGACAGACATATATAAAACAGCGGAAAATAAAGTGGAAGTACTTCAAATCATTTATTAAATATAAATGTTTACAAGAAAATCCCATTAACTCCCAATACCCAATTTCATAGTTAAGATATCTGTCTTGCTCAAAAACAAAGAAGCATAAAAACAAACTGCAGTATTCCCCAGTAAAGCAAAGCAAGCCATAGCCAAGAGAAATCCAAGCCATACATGAAAGAGCCTTGGAGCTTGGTAAGATCCAAACTAAGCTGTATTCCCACCCTGTGAACCTGGGGGGGGGGGGACAGAAGAAAAGGTGGCAAAACAAAACGGGTCAGTCATAAAGACTGAGTAAGTCCTAGTGACTTTCAGCATAAAAATAGGTAAAGATAACATGGCATGAATAAACTGAGAGTAAACATAAGCATGATGACAAGGTAGGCAAGATAAACTAAGATAACAATACAAACTATGAAAACAAGATAAACCAAGATAAACTTCGGGCATGATAAAACAAGTATAACATCCCATAATCCCTATCAAGTATCCCACCGCGTGGTTTAATCAAGAATGACATCGCAAGGTTTCTAAGCTTTACCATTAAAACGATATCTATTTGCTCTGCACCACCTAACTAGCATCCTCATAAGCGTCTTACATGGAATGATCTGTACTCCTACTAGTATCCCAACTAGTGTCCTGTGTAACAAGGATCCGTACCACCTACTAGTGTCCCAACTAGTAGCCCGTGTTATATAATAATTAAAACGTGATCCCAATCCCCGCAATTACGGTAGCTTTTAGGTGTACATCGATTTTGAGGATTCCACCTCGATCACCCCAATGGCCATGTATATATTCGATGTACCCTTACTACCTTATCGATCAGCTCCCTACTTGACCTAGTTCTCGTTTATGTCACGCGGCCCCCTACTTGTAGATACCTGTGCTGGTCCCACCATGGGGTGTATCAAGTCCCATGGTGGCAACCCTGACACAATCAAGATGCACAGCTTTATACCTACTGATGCCCAGTGGCTAAATTTTCTGCGCCAAAGTGTGTGCACGCCCGCACTCCGTTAGAACCTGCACTGCTGCACCAACCGCCGCTAATTTGACCTCTTATAATCAGCCCAGTAATCGTGTCCCACCCTGCCTAGCTCAGGGTTCCGTTGATACCTAATGTGGGTTACTGCCGAAATGGGTCCCCGTTACTAGGTTTTTCTAATGGTTAAGTATGTGGGCCTATATTCTCTGATATTACCCACCAACCATGATGTGTACTTAACCCCGCTACTGATTCAAGCATGTGTATTTAATGGTTAAGTGTATGTGGGCCTATATTTACTAATATTACCCACCAACCCGATATGTACTTAACCCTTTTACTCGTTATGTTACCATGGTTAAGTGTTTACCTTAGTTAACTTAACCTTTCTCGCTTATTATGTTTGATTGGTTAAGTGTGCTTTATTAACTTAACCCCGTTCGTCTATTTGGTTACATTGGTTAAGAATTTTCTTGTTAACTTAACCCCATGTGTTACTTAACCCTACCATGCATCACATCAGATTGGTTAAGTGCATGTTAACTTAACCTCATCCACTAGTCATATTATAATGGTTAAGTGTTACCAACTTATTCAAGTTAACTTAACCCACTCGCTTGTCCTGTTATGTTGGTTAAGTGTTACTACTTAACCGCAACCACTTGTCTAATTAACCTATCGTATTAGTTAAGTGTTCTCATTAACTTAACCTCACTCTCTAGTCCAGTTTAATCATGTTATAATTGTTAAACATTTGCTTAACCTTACCCACTCCCGTAGTCAACATATTAAATTGGTTAAGTGTCCAGATTAACCTAATCATATTACTTAACCCACCCATTTGTATCATATTGGTTAAGTGTTCTTATTTACTTAACCCTACCTACTGGTCTAATTACCATGTTACGTTGGTTAAGTATTACTATTTGTATTTCCACATGTCACCCACATGTCACCCACTTAACCCCCATGTCCCACCACATGTTTATCTGGTTAAGTATTTCTTAATTCATTAAGCCATAACCTTATAAAGACCTCTCACATTAGACTGACATATATGGCAGCTGGATTTGCCGGGCGGGTCCGGGCAGTCTTACACCATAAAAGAGTCTAACTTCGTGTCTTTACAACTGTTACGCTTTTAATTTGGGCCTAGGACCTCTCACATTGGGCTGACATTTGTGATTACTGGATTCGCCGGGCGGTTCCGGGCAGGTTTACGTCACAAATGAGTCCAACCTCGTGTCCTAAGCATTGATTATTACTTATAATCTTTTACCCCAATTTGAATTTATTTCCCCTATTCAAATTATCAATTTATTCCTAATTTAACAATGTCCATAATTTACTCAATTATGTCCATCAATTAATGGTATGAAAAATCATACCAATTTTACCACAATTTATCTTAGGCCATTAAAGGCAACTTATCTCAATTTATATTTATCCCTTTTTTAAGGCTATTACATGCCAACTAATATATGTACCCAATTCTAGTCAGTTTACATATATACCAAGTTTCATGCCTTTTTACATATGTCAAGATCTAGCCAAAATTACATGTATCAAGTTTCATACCCAGTAAACCCAAATCCGATGATTCATGATGTAGTTATCCCAAACTATAATCTTTTTATTTCAATACATGCCAGTTGCCCAAGTTCATAATACATGTTTATGCCAATTATAAAGTTTACAATCGCTTTCATGCTCAAATTTCCAAGTCTACACATGCCTAATTAACATAAGCCCAATCTTTTGATTTAATTTACATAGGCTCCAAAACTCATAATTTTATTTTACATGCCAAATTACATACATGTTATATATACCAAATTTCATGTTACATTACATAGATCCAATTGGTGTCAAATTCCATGTATATAATATTTACGCAAATTTTATCATAACAGGATTATACCAAAATTTACAGATCTACCCCAAACTTGCAAATAAAATGATAACATCCAATTTCATGTTGCCAATTATTAATCATATTCTTATAGGCAATAATCCCATTATTCCCCCGTATACATCTCGTATGCAAATCGCGATTTTAGGCCAAGGTTCGAAGTTGACCAAGGTTCATCAAAAGAAAATAAATAGGGGAAGGTAGAAATTTGCATAATAAATAGATCAGAGAGAAAACAACATCATGATAGGCATAAAGATTACAACTTGATGATAACATCATTACGAATCAAGGAAATTGCTGAATAAATCACAAACTTGTCATGAGAATCAAGGTAGACATGTCTCAAAGCTAAAGATTCAAAAAGCAACAGGAATAGATCATACTTAATCCAATTCCACTTTAATTCATGGCCACATTATAATTAAATATTTAAATCGGAAAGCAACTAGAACTTACACAGAACGGCTAATGAATTAGGGAGTGAATTTGTCGTAGAAAGTTGCAGTGTCATTGATCTATCCCCTTGAATTTGTTGTAGAAGCATTGATCTTTGATTTGATTTGAGTTTGGACGCTTAAGCTTTAATTTGGAGACGGCGGCCATGGCTCAAGAGAGATTTTAGCAGCATAACGGTGTAAGAATGATTTGTGTGAGTTAGGCTAGGTCTAGGTGTTATTTTATAGGTGTAGGAACTCATTTCAGCCATCGGATTGACCCTAAAACTGATCCGGACCATCAAAACTCGTCCCGGGCCTCAAAAATGGGTTCTGGCCCGAAACAGGCCGACCAGGTCGACCTGGAGGGGGGGAGGTCGACACTATAGTCGACCCCCATGGGGGAGGTTGACTCCCAGGTCGGCCCCCTGGTCGACCCGGCCCCCAGGTCGACACCCAGGTAGACCTGGCCAGTTCTGTACTGACCGAAACCTTCTGAATCATGTTTTGACCATATCTTGGTCATACGGACTCCGATTTTCGAAAATTCGGACTCTATTTCATGTAAAATTTCGAGAGAAACGCAATGGTGATGTCCATTTTACCTAATTCCTGATTCTTAAATTAATTATCCTTATTTTACTATCTTTTCCGTTACATACATCGCTATCGAACTAATTTTTCTTCTCTTTCATGCATTAATTAATTCTTCTTATGCATCACCATTATTTACACATCATAAGCATGTTTTTATATATTTTGTTTTATTTTTAATTATATTAAAAATACGGGGTGTTACAAAACGCAAGCTTCCTCGACCCATAACATTAAGAGTATAAAATTTGAACAAAGTAGCAATGGCATCAGCTTCAGCTTCGATATATGCTTGTTCAGCAGCAGCTTTTCATAATAAAACTTGATCTCTTTCTTGCTCAAGTGCTTCCTCTTTGGTTTTCCACAAAATAATCTCTAACTCACGAGCAGTATTTTGTTCGCACAAGCTAGAATTCTTCCGCTGATAAATCTCAATGGTTTGTTTGTCCGTGGCAAGCTTATTCTCAGCAGCTTTCTGAGCAAAGTGAGCATCTTTGACTTGAGTATTCAACACAGTTTCCCTAAACATGGCGAGGACAAGCTCTTCTTTCAGCCTCTGATTCCCCGCTTCCAACTTTTGATTTCTTTGAGTAAGAGATGCAATGCTGGCATCACGAGATTGAAGAGTTCTGCCTCATTCAGCTTTATCATTTTCCAGCGTAACTATAGCCCGGAGGTCAATTCTGTTGACTCGTTGAAGCTTGCCAGCCAGTTTCTACCACATGGATATCTTATCAGTAGGACCTTAACCACGTCAAGCTGCTTCTAGATGTTATCCTTCAGTACGTCCAGTTCCTGAAGCATCACATTCTTGTCAATCGGTTGTACGTCTAGATTAAAGTGAACTTCCTTCAAAACACCAAGTGTTAAACTGTTCGGCAAGTCTGGTGGGTGCAAGATCAAGAGCATGATGTGGCCGATGAATGATCTTCTGAATATCAACTGGAGGAGGAGTAACAGACGAAGCTGCAAGGGGCAAAAAGCTGGTAGTGGTCTGAGCAGCAGGGATTGGATTTTTATCTGATTTGGAGCGCTTATGTGAATCATCTTTGCTATTATCCTTGCCCCGATCATCTCTCTCTCTTCCTTTTTCAGCTGTCCTCTTCTTCCCGTCTACTTTGTTCATGGCGATCATCACCTCTGATCATCTATCTCTTGCTGATCTTGAGCCTTTTGTGCTTTCCTCCGTCTTCTCTGTTCCTCGGTCTCTTCGTACTGATGAGAGTAACGAGACTGTATATAATGTCGCGGGTTGTAAGAGCTGGTGTGGCATTTGAAACTTTTCATATACGGTCGACTCATGGCTGGACCTGAAACAAAAAGAAAGCAGGATTTCGGTGTTTAAAGCACGAAGTGCTAGGGCAGAATAGAAAGTGCATGTAATACATCAACAACTTAGAGTGCATGTGATGTGTGGTCTAACGCGCATCTAACAACGAACCGCTCTTTGTTTGTGGAGTTAACGCAAGCCTGATATGGGAAAAAAAATCTTTCGAAACGAAGGAGTTTGAGTCGAAGCTAACTCAGTAGCCACTTTCGTAACCATAGCTGCAAGTTTCGAAGTCACAATATCGCTTGGAGAAAGCTCGCTTGAAGTGTTAATATCACTTAGGTCCTTGCATATGTCCATGAAATTTTCCTAATAAGTAGCCGGAATTGTGGGACCAACACTAGTTCCCTCAGTATCCAAATCGCCTATGTTTGTGGTTTCAGCCTCCTCAACTTGCTTGTTAGGTGTTGCAGGACCCTTACCTTCACGATGCACAAATTCTTCCTCTTCGATCGAAGGCAGTTGAGGTAGGGAAGATGTCTCAGTTCCACCACCAAGATCTGAACATTTCTTTAATAAAGATCCTTCGACGTTGCTTTTCGATACAGAACCTTCCCCAGAAGCCACGACACTTGATGTTGAAGATGTAGTTCTAGGAGTAGAAGAAGTCTCTTTTGAGGAAAAAGTCCGAGAAGGGTCAAGTAATCTGTATTTTCGAAAAAGTTCCTTTTTAATTAAGGACTTTTTGGCTCTATCTGCGACGTCAACAACTTTTAGAGACTCAAGAGCAGCCTTACAGTCAGCAGAATCTTTAGAATCTTTGACAAGAGCTCGAGTTTCTATAGCAAAGAAAGAATAATTTAGTGACTGAAACCTATGATAAATCGGATAGCGCTAAGAAAGTATATTCACCTCCTTCCATCCAAATTCCATAGAAGTTCTCGGGACAACGAACGAAGAAAACTGATTTAGAAATCCTGAAGCGCTATCTGGCAAGTCAATCACTAGCCCTATGTTTCGTGCGCCTTCAACAAATATGGTAGAAGTATGGTCCTTCCTCCTTTTAAACGAACACAGGTAGCAGATGTCCTAGAACGTAGGCTCACAGCCCCTTACTTTCATAAAAAGCATGTAAATTCCTAATAAAATGGCGTAGCCATTTGGGTAAAGCTGGAAGGGGGAAATAGCCAAACGTTGCAGGATCATTTGTAGAAATGGATTAAAAGGAGGGACGACACTACTCATCAACATTTGACGGTTAACTGCTACATATCCATGTGGCGGTCGGTCAGCAAAACCATCTTTCCTCGAAAGTATCGCGTCAGCCTCAGAGATACCAAACTGATCACAAAACTGTTTAAAGGTGTGTTGGTTAATTGTTGTAGAGTGTCTCTCTGGTGGTGGGGTACAAAGGGGACGGGGACCAGGGACATGTTGATTTAGTACCGATCCAGGAGTTGTAGTTGTCGTAGCCACAGAAGTGGATGTAGAAGTTTCAACTTGAGTGGAAGTAGTCGTATCTTCAGAATGATGACGTGCCTTTCCCCGGGTATCCATTCTACACAAACAGTATTGTTTATAAATATATCACAGGTACGCATTTCCTAAGTGTGAAGTGTTGTGCAGAATTATACAAGTCATATTAAAGCGAAGCTTGAAATCAACGGTCGGCATGTGTCGATTAATTGATCTCAAGCGTCGCTGCAAACTTAAACTAAAATGGCGAATGTACGCAGGCAAAGTTCGAAAGGTTATACACTGTTGAACGAAATTGCCTTGTGTAGATATATCATCCAGTTTAAGTCTTGAAATTCACTGTAGTATGATTTAATTAACTAATCCATTATCAATGTGGACGATCGATGACGAAGTGCAAATGCTTGTTATATGTCATAGAACGGGTGCATGAAGGTTACGTGCCCAATTTTTAAAGTTACAGGCTTGGATCGTTTCAAAGCTTGGGCTATAGTTGTGCTCAGATCGTCTGATAAGCTTGGGCCACACTACACCAGAAACGTCATTTTGGAATGATTTCAGTCGTTCCAAAGTGGTTTTAGAATGGTAATTGCTCGTTTTGATATGGAGAGTGGCTGATATTTTGGAATGGTTTGAAACTGTTCCAAAATATACTCATAATTCTCTTACACATTTCAAGTAGCTATTCCGTAACGGTTAATAACCGTTCCATATATAAAGTTAAGAACGGCTGTCATCCGTTACTAAACCCACCGTTAGTCACAACGTAATGGTTGATTATCATATAAGCCGGCAATAAGAACTAAATATAATTCTTCTAATTATAAATAACCATAAAAATTAAGATCCACCAAGTTGTCAAAATGAAGGTACTTAGCATCTTAAATATTTAGTCACACGAAGAAGATATAACAAACACATTTTACTGCCAATATACAAAGAAGTCAGTTAACAACTGAATTTTACTTAGAAAAGAAAAAGAAACTATAACTGAATATTTAAGCAAACCTAAACTAGTACACCTGACTCCTGAGGGGTAAGAATTTCAAATTGAGAACCCAATTTCTCCACCACCCATTTCCATAGATGCTGCAGCAGAACCTAAAGCGTTCATCCCACAATTGAACGAATAGAAGAAAAGTGGCGGCCGGTATCTATTTAGCAAGATCTCCTTCTGGAGCCAAAGCATCCAGCCAAAGAAGAATTGGCAGTCCACAGAAGATAATATATTTTTTCAACACTGTCACAAATAAATGTATTTCAACAATATCAATCCTAGGAAAATCTCACTGGGAAACATCAAACATGTGACGAAAGAAAGAAAGAAACGTGCCATAGCTAAAAGAAATCTTCCTTTGTTTGAACACCATATTCATATTTGTGCAGGGTTGACCTACAATAAAAAAATTCAAACTGAGAATACAAAAGGTTCCATGTAAAATAGATTAATATCATGGAAAAATACAAAAGGTTCCATGGAAAAATTTTACTTAAAAAATACAAAAGGTTCCATGTACAATAAAAAAATTCAAACTGAGAATATCAAACTGAGAATCATTTATTCAATACGTAAAATAGATTAATATCATGGAAATTTTGCTACAACCAAAAAAAAAAAAAAAAAAAAAAAAAAAAAAAAAAAAAAGGTCATGGAAATTTAAACAATAATTCAAGCTAACCTTATTTTTTCCTCTTGATCGAGCTTTACATGCTGTGGTTTTCGATTAATGTACAGAATAAGTGCTATAAAACCAACAGCAAGAGGAACTTGTATCGATGTGATGAGCCAGTAGCCTAATCCGCATGGTCTAATTAATATGTACCATACTCTACATGAAAAAAAATGATATAATTAAGTCATGTAAGATTTGATCATAGATTATATGCTATGGTTTTTGATTCATGCACAGAATAAACGCTGTGAAACCAACCACAAGAGGGACTTGTATTAATGTGGTGAGCCAGTACCCAAATCTGCATGGCCTAATAATATGTACCATATCGTGTGTAATGTTTAAAATTAATAGAATTCAGTAGTACGTGTAAGTTTTAGTCATAAATATCAATGAAAACTTAAAGTTTATTAAAACTCAATTCAACCTATCAAGATAGGATTAAACTCCATTTAGGCGATGCTAAAAGCTACATATCAAACCAATATCTATAGGGCAGAGGTGGTTTATTTAATTTATTACAAACATGGATTAAGGTCCCACTAAAATGTCTCTTATAGGATAATTATGCTCTCTCTCTAGGCTTTTGAAGCCATGAACGAACTCTGATTCAGGTTATTCCATTGCTAGTAAACTACTTTGTCTACTACTAAATTTTATAATCAAGTAGAGCTGGTTCTTTTGAATAAACTATGCTATGTTTATCCATTTTGACAAGCCAGTTGTTATGAGGGTTTTCAACAAGTTGACATTTAAATCTCAAAATAAGTTTATACAATACCACACTTGCTGCCGTGATCTGTAGACACATACATCTATATACAGGGTAGACCAATGAGGCAAGCCAGTTGCTATAATATATTTCGAACATGATGATATATTTTCACCTCAAAATAAGTTTATACATTATATATACCTGCTGCCGCTATCTTTATAGCATATACGCATGTACCTATATGCAGGATTTTGTTCACTACCTTGAATAGACTATATAACAATACCTATGTTAAAAGTGGGTTAGAAATAATGCACTGACATGTGGCTAAAGATGATAAAAATTGTCTTGATCACCATATGCAAAGGTTACGTGGGTAACCTGTCAATTGTAATTTTTTTCACAAAAAAGAAAAGAGCAGCTGCTGCTGTTCTATAGCAGCTGCCTTTTTTGGGGTCTAAACAGAAACTTCGTCACTGTTGACATAATGCATTCACATATTGATAGGTACATGTGAAAATAAGATGAATGACAGGCAAATGCCAAAATAGGATGAAACAAAGAATGTGATAGTAAAGTTCTAGATTTTCATGCCGCAAGAACAAAACTGTTGACATTGCATCTATATTCACTATATGCTTGGGAAAATAAAGAACAATAACGAGTTTAAAGGACAATAACCGAAATAAAATTGACAGCCTTAGAAAGTTGTAAAAATAAATAAAATTGACAGCCTTATAAAGTTACTTGTAAAAATTTATTTCAAAACCATGTCACACATATTTTCATTTTTGTTTGCATGTAAGATAGATAATATTAATAAGCAAAAAGACCTAAACTATTAAAATCAACTAGTTCAGCATGTCAACCTTCTGTTTTCTGAGTTCAACATAACTGGCAATCCATCTCGAAAATTCAGCATTACCAAAAACACCCATTTGGCAATCAAATTATTATCATTATTATTTGTTGAGGAAAAAAGGCAACACTCATAACAACAAATAAATGCTAAATTACACCAGAATTATATCATTACATGTATGCATGACGCAAGCGTTATTTTACGGTTCAAAAAAATGATGAATTAAAACAGCAGAATACAATGATTCATTGTGATAGTTCAGAAATTGTTGAATTAAAGTAGCAGAACGTCTAATGCAATGATATATTCATTTCCACAATACAAATGGTCGAAATAAGAAAGCAATGCATAACAATTTTACCTAGAAATCCCTGATATAGTTCATAAATAACGAAAGCATTAAACATATTGCCGAACGATATGCTCTTAAGTACACTACCCATCCACTCAATTTATTCAAGTCTAGCTCAAATGTATGTTAGAAATAACAATACAGCTTATCCACCTCACTCTCAAGGAAATATTCTTTAACTCCATTCATTACATATTTTTTCATCCAGTTTGTGTATGATTGAATAAATAATTCTTACATCGGATCATAACAATAATGCACTGATGACCAAAAAGGTTTGTGAATGAGTTGCAAATAAAAGATCAATCACCTGACAGGAAGAAAAGTCGATTAATGTTTCTAAAATAATGTGTCTTGAAAAGAGGAAGCGTATACGAAGTGGTCGAATGACCAAACCCTGCAACAACGTAAAAGGGTTACATCTGTTACCAGTTTTGCATGGAAATTACATAAAAATATCAAGTTAAGGAAAGTATGCTGCAGTTTCTGAACAACTACGATTTTCAAATTGAAAGTATATAAAAAACTGCAAAGTAAGTTGATGAGTTATTTTGAAATTTATAAAGCATGGTCGCCGAAGGCAGAAGTGAGCATACATTATTTAAATGTAGCGAGACAGTGAGTTGTCCAACCAAATCAGTGATAAAGAGCTTTGTAAAGGAAAGAATCAAAGAAAAAAAAGTAGTGTTGAACATGCACCATTATTAATTTAAGACAACAAAATTAAGTAAGCAGACATATAGTGCAGTGTAAAATAATAACAGGAAGTTGTAAGTATGTATCCTCTGTATGTAAGGCACATTTACAGTCGAATTTTTTCCGTTACCAAATAAGATACAGTTAGTTACAGAACATTAACCCAAAAATTATAGTGAGGACATCATAGAGTGAAGAATCCATTATCAAATAGAAATAACACTTCTGGAAAGCCTTGATCATGGATTTCCAAAAAACTTCCATTTATCATGTTTATGCTTGATTATCATACCTGATATAAGAGTAGGAAAACTCCATGTGAAGCACATATCATGGTACCTCATAGGAAAGGATTATTTGGACACAACATGCAAGAAATGAATACCAGATAAAAGGTTGGAAGATTTGATTTGTGTGCAGAAACAGATAGTCACTGATATCATCTCAATTAGAGGACGTTTGGTAATATAATTGTAATCATCATAATGATATTAAAGTAGTATGCAGTAGGAAAACTCCTAATCGGAAATTAGAAGACTCAGACTGATTCCACAATCAGTTCAGACTAATCAGATTAAAATGTATTACTTCCCATTCACTAATAGGGTTGACACCACCTACAAAACAAACTAATGTGACAGACGCCTCTCACAGTCATACAAAGGTTTACGGTAATTGTAAGTGAAAAGTCAAATGAAGAAAAAAAAAATCAGAGACGACAAACTCAGAGATGGACTAAACTATTCATTGATCTGTTAAAATATTTAATGGCTATTGAGATGTAAATTACCCAATTAAATTCAAATTTCCACCACTCTCCAACCAAACCAGTTTGGTGCATGGAATTTCAAAGTATAAATTTGCAGTGATCAAGGAGAACTGATTCGGAAGTAGTCATCAGCGCGACTGTGAACAAATACAAATAAATTAGAAACGTAGGATTTTTACAGATAGGAAATGGGAAGAATAGAGGACAAAGGATTCTATTTTCGGTAATTAATTATATTCATTTTTATCAAATTGAAACTGGTCAAATAAAGAATTAACATGCTTCTACACAACTTGCTGGATCTAACCTTGGATTTGTGGAGTCGTGAAACGATCAAAACGGCAACAGCGACGGCTTGATAAAACTAGTCATTCACTGATGCGGCGGCGGCTAGATGGCAGCAAGTATAGAATGTCCCGAGTTGCAGTGGTGGTTTTAGCAATGCGGAGGTGGAGATAAAAGAGGAAATTTTATTTAGGTTTTGATGCAAAAGAAAAAAAATGGGGCAGAGGGATACGAGCCATGGAGAAAAAGAAGGGCTTTGTTAATGACAATCATTTTTGGGTAGGCTCAGTCTAGTCACACCCAGTATTTGCTCTTCCAACCCCGCTAATATAAGAAAAGAAATAACCCCCATTTTTTACTCTTTCCACCCCATTAATACCCAAATTACCCCTGCCTTCTTCATCAACTAAAAATTTACTCATCATGTCTGCTCCTACTTGATACTTTCCAAAACCCTAAATTTCAGGAGGAAAAAATAACGCGAAAGGCAAAAACTCAGACAATGAGAAGAAGCAACAAAAGGAGAAAGAAAAGAAGAGGATCAAAATTCCTTTTCTTTTTGTTGTATAGATCTATAGCAAAGAAAAGAGGAAAAGGCAAACATTGTTACACAACTGACAACTGGGTAATATGTATAAGCGCATCTAGCAAATTATTTGGGTGGATGGATTTATTTTCAGAAAATGGGGTAACAACTGGGTAATATGTATAAGACGATGGTGAATGTATTTAATTTCTAATGGAAGATGATGGGCATAATTGGTATTGAATTTTTAAAACTTTTTACGGGGTGTGAAGAGCAATTATCGGGGTGTAAATAGATGGAGTCTTTTGGGTAAGGGTTATCATATTTTAAGTAGACACCCGGAGCAACACAGTGTTACTTTTAAAAGACAAAATTAACCCTGCTGTATTTCAAAGCTCGCTCTCGAACTAGTAGAAACGGTAAGAGTATGCCGTTTTTATTTAATAAAAATGGTAGCATTAGAACATCTTTTCTATCTTTATAACAAACTTAACAAAAACAACGAAAACGGTTATACTCTATCGTGTTTGCACACTAAAAACGGTTATACTCTACCGTTTTTCGTATTTTCACATCTAGTCGTGCTTCGAAAAACGGTGACTCGCGACCGAATTTCACCACGTTGTGCTTCTTCTTTAGATTAAGAGTAATTTTGTCTTACTATTGTGTATGGTTAAGGGGTGTTTAGATTGTAGTGTACTCCCCTTAACAAAATTTTAAAAACTAAAATCTATGTCACCCCTTACCCAAAAACGAGGTGCCATTAACAAATCTCAAAAAGAATTAGGGAGGAAATATTAATTTTCGCGCTCATTATTTTGAGGCATACGAAGTCAGTTGGGAAAGGTGTTAACAATATATGATGCCCTCTGGGACGGCCTTTGACCGCAATAATCAAACCGACCGTTAGGGAGGTTTACCTACCGTGGAATCCTAATCAAATACGTCTAAAGCCAAAAACATGCGGCCTATGTTTTCACGTGATATTTTCTTTCGCTATCTCTCATCGCAATTCGTTCCTCCCAGATTTCTCTTCGATCTTTCTCCTCGCGATTCGTTCCTCCAATCGTTCTATCAAATCGGGATTTCACAAAAAGAATCAGACAAAATTATTTTTATTACAAACTTACTTTCATCATGATTCCAAGCTTTCATTTCACAATCTAATTTACAACTTGCAATCCGAAATCCTTACTGCAGTCTAAATTAATCGTCTGCTGGTTTCCCACCTTGAGTTTAAAGCTTGGAATTTGTTGCTCGTGTGGTTAAAATCAGATAGCTAGATCGTATGTTACTGACGTATGCAGGTGTGAAAAAAAGGTTTTTATTTTGCAGTTATCTTTTATTGTTCGACAACCTCTCGCCCAACATAAACATCACCTTGATTCGACAATTCCTCTGGGGAATTGCTATAATGCTAGGTTATGCTGGATGAAAGTTTTTGCTTTTGAGGTAATTCGTTATTCTAGAAAAGCAGAGTCTAGCTCCAAGGTTTTTCATTATTCACCTTCATTCCAAAATTTTAGACTACAATTTGAGGTAATTCATTATTTTTTTGGGCTTTTGATATTGCTAAGTTCGCTTTCTCCCCTATTTGAAGTTGATTATTTTTCAAATTTGTTTTTGTGTAATGATTTGTTAGATGTATGTTTGTTCTGCTAATCCAAAACAACTACTTCAATGGACAACTTATTATCTATGAAGTGGTATGTTTAAATTTATCCATTAATATCTACGACCAGTTCATTCCGCCTTAAGTCATTTTATTTATTGACAAATTTGACTTACATTACCAATACAAAAAGTAGCAAATTTTGTATTATATTTGAGAACTATGGATTAAATTTTCTGCTTTTTTGTTTAGAATTCAATTTGTTTATAACACAGTGTGTGATAAATATTTGGAGATGGCGTTTTGGAGATCTCTTGCCAAGTAGCAAAGATTAATGTGCCGACTAACAACGACGACGCTATGATGGAAGTGGTAGAGATTCAGCAAGTGTTCGCTGAACATATATAAATAAGGTGAGACCTTGAACACATATTTTCATTCTTTTGTATTTTGTAAATCGTTTGAAGGTATGTTTCAATCCCAGTACAAAGACGATGTCCTGGAGATATAAAGCTAACTTATTTTTTTTGTTGGGGCAAATGTTGTCATGCTAGTTTCCTGTGAACTACCCAGGTATAATTTTATGTATATTGTTTCAAGAAGGTATACATAATAAGCAATTAGGTGCAAATGACATACTAAGTTAGCCTACTAACCTAAGTATCACATTGCTCTGAAATATAACTCTAGTAACTCTCTAATATGCTTTAAATTTTGTTTGCATAACCTTTTAGAGTAACCCTCAAGCAGGAACTAGTCGCTTAACAAATAACTAGTCGACGTTTCAGCAAATTATTGTTAAAGTAATGGTATGCTTATCCTAAACCTCAACTCTAATGTAAATAAGCTCATGTCAGTTTTTAAAATTTTAAGTCCAGGTCACCTAGTTCTTGGATTGTCCATGTTTTATACTAGAATTACTTTTAATATCCAAAGTTCTATATTTTTATTAGTTTTCACAAATTTAGTTTGGATGTTTTTTGTCTATGGGTCCTACTTTTGATATTATTTAGTCTTCAAACCTCATTTTTCTTTAGTGATACGATAACGACCCACAAAATCTATAGACATAAACACCCTAATAACTAATATTTCTGTGAAAACTAAAATGCAAAAAATTAATAGCAATGCAACAAAAAATGTAAAAGTTAGGAAGTAGTATTTTTGTCTGCAAATAAGGATAACTATCTTTAAGAGTAAATAAAAATGTTATTAGTCCACTACTTCATAGTTTTTTTTAACATGCAAAACTTATATTGTCCTTCTACTCCAGCAAATGAATACCAAAGAGAAATAGATCTTTTCTCCCGAGGGAATAATTTAAAATAGATCCAACTACAAAGATTTGGCAGAACTTGACACCAAAAATGGTTAAATTGAATCTGAAACAAAAGCGGATTCTTTTATATGAAACTAGTAAGGCTATTAAGATATATCTTAAGATATGTTTTTAAAACTATTTTTTAATTATCTACATTTATTCGCCTTACATTTATAGACAATAGCTGACTTTGAATATAACTTTATCGGTTGTGGCTCTTTTTAAAAGGACTAATAATCACCGTATTATTCCCATACATATGATTTCTGGTTTAAAAATGGTTAGTTATTTTATCATAGTCATGTATTTATTTGACATCTATTATATTATATGAAAGCACAATCTTTTCTCAGAGACCTTTCAGACCCAGATTCTCCAAAAAATTCACAGATCGACACGTGTAGAGCGTTTCAATCCTAGCCCTTGAGTACAATCACTGTCCTTAACTATTCCATGACCGCTTATACCATTTCAATTGAATTCTCCCGTACCTGCTGCCAAAATACCATACGTCGTCCAACCTCTACTTTTTTATACCCTTTCAATTGAATTCTCCCATAGCCAAAATACCATCCGCCGTCCAACCTCTACTTTCTTCGAAATATCTGGCACCTACTTCAGTTTAAAAAGAACGCTTCGTTCCTCACTCCTAAACTCTCTTCCATCGCCGCCGTTGTCAGAATTGAAGCAGTGGAGTTCTCCGGAGTCAACCCCATTATCGGAATTGAATAAGTGGAGTTCTCCGGAGTCAATCGGAATTCCTCACTCCTCAACCAACACGCGATTCAGATAAGAGCACGTCGTCGACTTCAGGTAACAATTTACGTTAATCGATGCCCTACTTTTTTAATTCAGTTGAACATCTAATCTGAAAATGGTTGTACGACCGTTGTATTAACCCTAGAATATCTGTTGGGGACGGCTACGCTTCAGCCTTAATTTCTGTACCTGCAGTTGTCAACAACCGTATACTTCTTCTTCAGTTCGAACTGACCGTGTGTACTGTTAAGCCTTAGTTCATGCAGCTGCGTTACCATATATAAGCATATACTATAAGCAAATCTTAAAAGTTCTTCAAGATAACAGGTTACCTTGGAACCAAGGACTTTTACCTTTTAAAGATCAGAATGTCCTATATCATTTGCTTGCTCTTATGGTACAGTATATTCATTTCTATTTCTTTCTTTTTTACATCTTTATTTTATACTAATTAACGCGAATATTTCAAATATATGTACCTAAGTGTCATCATACAATATGAAGGGGATAAATACCATTTTACATTTATCCTTAGCATGCCAGGTTCATTTTGACATCATGGTGACCATTATAGATCTTTTGAGTTTTTTTTCCCTTCATATTTTAGCAAATAAGAAAAGAAATGGCAATAAGATTTATTCTTTAGATTTATTTTGTGAATATTTAGGTAGTAAATGTTTTTTCCTATTTTCATGCTTCACATTTTTTCCAATATTTAAATTTCAGTGCCATTTTTTTCTTGATAAAGCTACATTCCCAATAATAGCAGAAAATTATTGTTGTCTTCTATTTTAATCCATTTACAAGCATAAAACTATTTTATCTTGAATATAAAATATGATTTGCATACTGACTCTTTAATTATAGCGTGAGAAACTATATTTTTTAAGATATATTTTTCAGTGACATATTTGGCTCACATTTAATTTACCAAACTTGAAAGAAATTATTTGTATAGGCATATATCTTCAAGGATTTGTTTATCTTCATGTTCATTTCCTAAACTTGAATAAAAATTATTCACAACGTTATCGTCCAAATTCAATAAAAGAGTGGAGATGGTTACTTCCTTATCAAAATGTAGGTGGCCTTTTCTGTGTTATAAAGAATAGTGGAAATTTTTGATAGCAATGAACTTGAAATCAATCGAAGTAACCCTTATTCCTATGTCATTAGGAAACAAGGGTTAATATGTCTGATCTTATGCTTACTGCTGTGCATAGTATGTTTAATTTATGACCCTTTTTATTCTAATTTTTAGCATGATTTATATTTCAACCATTTGAATCCAATAAATAAAGATAGTTATTTTCCTACCAGAATATGCTTTTTTTACTTTGTGTTATAATCTGAAAAAAAAAAACAAGTATCAAGGCAACCCTTTTTCTTATATGTTTTTAAATTCATTTGATGTATCTGAGGTCGTATTTTAACGTGAGGGCTGTGAAAAAATTAGATTGCAATAACTGTATTGCCTGAACCTGTCATCTTATTTCTAATATAAGGGTTGAGATGCTATGAGGTTGCAAAAACGTTAGATAGTAACTGAAATTTGCTTTCTAAATCTAAAATCTTATTTCGAATGTAAGGATTGCAAATATTCTTAAAAACAAACACTACCAACACATCAAGTTTATTTTCAATGATTTTGATGCTTTATTTAAAAAAATCCAGTAGTGTTTATTGTTATAATCAAATTTGCCAAGTAATGATAATAAGGATAAACTGACAGGAATAATCCGAAGTTTGACGTGTCTTCCCATATTAATCTGAAGTTTGGATTATTTTTAATTAATCCCAAGTTTGGGGGGTCCCTTCCCATATTGATCCCGATGACTTATTAACATGTTGTAGCCGGTTATCAAACTTAAATTCGTCTTCCCTAAACTAGTTTCCCATTCTAGAAAAATCGTTTGGGGAAGACGAATTTAAGTTTGATAACCGGCTACACCAAGTTAATAAGTGATCGGGATCAATATGGGAAGGGACCCCTCAAATATGGGATTATTTAAAAATAATCCAAACTTCGGATTAATATAGGAAGACACGTCAAATTTCGGATTATTCCTGTTAATTAATCCTAATAATAACAGTGAAATTGGTATTTTTCTATATAACAATGAATTTTCCAAATAAGATTTCCAATTATTATAATCTAAATTTACATGTAGGATTAAGATCAAAGAAAGAATGATTGACTTACAAAATGACAACTTTTTTGGTAAAAGATACTTCGGAAAAATTGCTTTCTCCAGCTGTAATTATCACTTAGACAATCAAAGTTAGATATATTTAATAATAGAGATTTTGAATATGAAAACCATGAAAAAATAGCAAAATTAAAAAGGTCACATTTTGTATATATACAAGTGTCAAACTCAAGTTGTTTGAATCAATATTTATTTTCACATTCTGTTTAAAAGGTGTTTCAGAGTTAAACATTTCACCTTTGTATTGAAGTTTTTATTTTAAAGAATAATTATATTTTCGTGCCTGACTCTTATTTCATTTCTATTGACATATTCATGTCCATTAAATTCGATTCATATGCTCTGTAATCCTCTAAATGTCTGTGTATAATATAGTGATATAGATTTTAACATGTGCCTGGCATTTCTTTACTAATTTAACCTTTTTTAATTAACATGTTTTCAGACATTATACGTAGGGTGTTGCATCCAATATTTTTGCCTACCTTATCCATTTTTAGAGTCCTTTAACAATGTCCTAATACATTATCAAAGTCTGCAGTTATTGGATTTCTCAATTTGTTGTTTGTATTATATACTATTATTCAAATATTACTATGTTTTCTTATGCAAATGCTGACTGTCAAACCTTTAGTATGGGATGTGCATCTTAAGTGGCAAGGTTAAAAATCAGGTGTACCACATGATAACATGTGGCCTCTTCATCGAATTAAATATTAATTGCATATAAGCTTACTTCTCTCTACTTGATAGGTATGGTTGTATTTGTTTCTATACCCTATACATATGCCAAAAAAATACGTACAACTCATAGCCATTGATTATTTTCCAAATGGGTATTGAATCTTCACCACTGAAATCATTTACAGTTGACATTGTAGGGGTAACAGTAAAACTGAACATCAACAGACTATTGGATTCCGTCAACCTATAAAGCAGTAACGTATTTGGATTCAACCAGCAATTGTTGAAAAATGAGGTATGTGTTTGTTCAATATTTTCATTTCAGTCTATATATTTCACATTTTATTCCCAGCATTTTTCCGCTTTTTCTTACGGTTCTCTTTTCTTCTTGCTTCATTCACAAAATTTGAAAGGAATCTAAGATGAATTGTTTTTTTTTTTTTTTTTTTTTTCTTTTTTGAGGGATGGAAGTAATTTTATGCTTTAAACAAGTTATCAATATTAGGAGTTACGTAACCATTATTTTATACATATTTGATTTTTTTCTCCCTTTCCCTTTTCTCAAATGTTAAAAAATGCGAAGCATATTTCCAGTGAAGTTGTTTGCCACTTTAAATGAATATCAAACAACATTTCATTGTGTTCTTCGTTTTGAACATATTTGTTTTTTTTTTCCTTTTCCTTCCCTATTAATTTATCTCATATGGTAAAAAATGTGAGGCACATTCCCAGTGATGTTGTTCACCTCTCTAAATGAATATTAAACAGCATTTCGATTTTGTTCGTTGTTTTCTAACATTTTCACATAGAAATACCGTTCAATAAAATTACGTTTGCCTTTTACTTTTATTTTTAGATATTTTTTTAATAATTCTGTTTTTTTCTACTTCCTTTTATTTTTTCAAACTTGAGTATGCAGGCTGAAGATTATTTCTGTATCAACCATTCCTTCATCATATGCTACAACTATGTTTAGCATAAAGCCTTTCTTATTATCATTTCAAGTTCAAATGAAAATTTCTTATGACTTCGTTTACGGGTTCCTATTCAACCCTAATTTTACATCTACCATTTTGATTGATCTATTATCTTGCTTTTTGTTTCTGTATTCAACTTTTTGGTGTAGGTTTAAAATTACCAACAATTTATTCAGATCCCATGTTTGTCCGTTGAAGCTATATATTATGAGAATCAAATTAAGACATTCAGTTTATTCTTTTCATTTTTAGTGCTGGGGTTTTTGATTAATTTCCTTACTATCTTTTGGTTCTTTTAATAATGTTTCTATAAAATTTCCTTGGGTTATAATTTATTGAAATATTGCTTCTAATGTCCTTCTTACAAATTATTTTTTTTTGAAAAGGTAAAAACATAAAGGCCCAAGGCCCAAAGAGGGTTACAACCCAATGTAATACACCCAGTCACATTCGTGACTAAGCCTAGCCGTCTCACAATACACAACGAAACCCTAAAGAGAAAAGGAGCTGAAAATGGCGAGCTCCTTAAAAGAAAAGGCAGCGCTGTCTTCAAGGCGGCTTCCAAACGAGAACGTCCATGGCTTCGCAACTCTTCTCAGTTGTTTCAGGCTTGAGATTTACTTCGTGATCCCTCTGGCACCTTCTCCAGTTGCTTGAAACGAGCTTCTGGTGTTTAATGGAGTTCGAGGGGTTCGAATCCATCAGATCTGACCTTTTAAAGCTGTCAAAGCTTCTCTTGTTTCTAGAAAAGTCTCTGGTGTCTTCAGAGGAGCAACCTCTGCTACTCTCGCCTTCTGACCAGATAGATAAGTGATAGATCTGGTGGTTGAGCAAGCTTTTGTAGTGATTATCCCCATTTTTTTGCAAAAAATTGATCTTTTCTTCTGATTTTCCTTTATCCAGGTGATTGAGCGAGTCTGGAGCACTCCTGGAGGAACCTCCACCCTCACAGATTTTTGATTTGAGAGCAGTGTTGATGGAAGCCCCAGCGAGGATGCCAGACTCGTCAAAATCACCTTTTGTGGTCTCAAAATCATTACTGGGTGGAAGCTGATCTCTAATGGTCCCTGTGTTCCTAGAAGATCTTGGAGTAGCATAGAGATAGGCTTCGCCAATAGGGGGATTTGAGGCTGCTAAATTAGCTTTCTGCTTCCCATTAAGTAAGAGATCTTCAACTAGCTTATCACTGTCATCCTTATTACTATGATAATTTTGATTATTCAATTTGTCCTGCATGCATCTCTAAGGTGGACCACTGAACTTTCTGTTGTCCACTCTTACCTCCTTCTGTTTGCCACTTTTTTTGAAAATTGTGAAATCAGAAGTCTTTAACTGCTTATCCCATTTGGTGTTTTTGTTAATGTATTTTTTCCTGAAATCTTGATCTGTAGAATCCTCTGTCTCCTCTACAGTGTTTATTTCAGATAAACTTTTAGTCCTGCATTTCTTCTTCTTTTTTGTTGGGGATGCAGGTTTTGATGGTTTAGGAGCAACTACTGAGTTCACAGCTTGCTGAATATTATCTTCAGTTATAACAGATGGCTTTATGGGAGCAAGTCCAGAAGCTAGCAAGCTGAAGTCAGTGAAAATAGGATCAGCAACTAGGAGTTCACTGCAATCTATCTCTTTTCCTTTTGAATTTTTATAATCAGTTTTTGTAATTAAGCTTGGGTTCTCCTTTGGGGGGGAGGACTCAATGACCTTTTCATTTTTGTTCCCCTCTGTGCTGTTGTGTTGTTTGCTTGGTTCTGAAATAGTTTCCTGATAAACTGAGGGAGTATTGTTTAATCCTTCCTCTGCTTCATTTTGACTACAGTCAGTTTGTAAGTTCTCATCTGAACTTGCAGCTGCTTTTGCTTGTTGAGTTGAATTGTCTGCTTTATGCATTTGCTGAGCTGAATGCATAGCCGTATAATTCTTATCAGCTATGTTAATCTCAGTAGTGTCAATGTTCATATCATCAGAGTTGGTGCCATTTGGTGGCCTAGTATGCTTAGTAGAATCATCAGGAGATTCATGTGAGTTAATTCCAACGTCATTATGATCAGGATGCGATCCAAGATTGGTTGGTTCTTTAGGATCTTTGTTCGAATCTTGATTATAAACACAATTTTCAAATGAATGACCAAAGCACTTACATGACTTGCACCTATCTGGAATTAACTCATATGAAATCTGTTGTGTTATGACTTACCCATCAGGCATGAAAACTGCTGCCTCGTTGGGGAGGTCAGCATCCGCTCTAATCTCCACAAGAATACGAGCATAACTCAATCGTGTTTCTTTGGCAGTTTGCTCATCCATTTTCAATGGGGTGCCAACTAAGCTTGCTATTCCGCTGAATATCTCCTTATCCCATAAACGTAAGTTCAACTCAGGGAGTCGGATCCACACTGGCATCGTGTTCAAAATGTCACAATCTAGTATTGATTTTTTGGTCCATTTCTTTAAGATGATAAGTTTACCATTGATGAAATAAGGTCCGCCTTGCAGAAGTTTTGCACAATCTTCCGCGTTAGTAAATCGGATAATGAAAAATCCGTTTTCACGCGTGAAGATTTCGAATGTCCCTATCGAATTCCATGTGCGAGCGACAAAGGCCCTAAAATGATGATATGGGGGGCGTTTGCCAAACACATAGGCGACAACACTGAGCCTCCACTTGCCCTCGGTTCTGATGCTAGCCTCCTCGGAGACAATAACCCCCTTTTCTTCAATAGACTCGAACGGAGGAATATAACTAAGATCAAAGAATGAGTCTTGTCCTCCAGTTTTAACCATATCCGCCCAAGATGAAGCCTTTAGATCTTTAGGCAGGAATTGTTTGTGTTGTTGTTGTGGTTCTTGACCATTTATTGTAGTATTTCTGGGTTGGGTCTCACTTCTTGATTGAAATCTTTCTCCATTCGAGGCCGGGAACGGTTTTTTCCTTCCTTTGACAGGGATTTCAGATGATCCGCCTGCCCCTTGCCTGATGTGTGTGTTTGAACCATTAGTCCCATGTTGAAATTGGCCTTGGGCAGTAACTTTCTTAGGATTTGTGAAAGATTTGGGATTTTTCTTTCGATTTACCCTAGTGAACCCATCCTCATCAACCAGAAAATCCGGGGGAGGACAAGGAGTGCTAGCTGAGGAATTGGGGGGAGGTTGGGGAGATGAAGAGGCCCCTTTCTGATTAGGGTTGTTGTCGAAAATAGGATTGAGAAAGGTCTTGGCAGCCATGGCTGCAGTTTCTAAGCTTTTTTTAGTAGCAAATGAATTTTGTCTTGAAGTTTTTACAAAAATATTGAATTAACATAGGGTCATCATCTGTGGCTTATCATACTAAGATACACAAGAAACATATTCATGTTAAGAACTTAGTTAATTTTAGTCGATGAAAATTCTTTTCAATTTGGTATTATATTTTCCACTATAGTTCCAAATTAATATTCTTCGCTTATCCTACCCGTGATTTGATGATTGAACTCTATGTTCACTGCACATACTCTTCTTAATTATAGCTTTTAATAGTTTGTTTTTTCCTTCCGTTCATTGCCACAGTGACTAATTTACCTTTGTTAGCAAAGGAACTCTAAGCCTATAATTGTGCAAATATGTTTTTTCTCCAGTGAGATGCTAAACTTTTCCCTCCACAAAGAGCATGACTTTTCACCAAGTTTTAGTATTCTACAAGTAACATCTTCCAGGCTCCAGTTCAAGTATATTTTGCCATGTTCTCAATTTTAGGACATTAACTCCACGCCTATTAATTGTGATAACAACCGGTGTCTTTTAAAATATACAATTACCAAAATTTTCTTTTTCAGTTTAGGCTACTAAGGCCATCTAGATTTAAGCATAAGATAATTATCCCAACTGGTTTTACTGCACATTTCTATGCATACGTTTACTTTAAAAGGACGCAAGTCCATAGATAATATATACTCTGCACTCGGTACTCAAACAGTGCTATGGTTCTATCTGTGTTACAGTTTTTTAGCTTTAAAAATTTTAATATATAATTTTCACAAATTATTTTGTGACTTGCTATTTTTTGTTTTATTGAAAATGGTTTTCCAGATTAATCTGTTTGCTTTTGTTCGAATTTTTTCTTCTTATTACAAGATTACCTTTAAATATTTAGATACGAAGTTATCCATGTAGGTATCTATTTTCCCTTTTTTAAAATATAAAATAAACTGGTAGAATATTATGTCTCCAGGAGTTATACATGCATTGCTTTAAATAGCCTTCTATAAGTTATCAAATTTGAAAAAAAAAAGTTCTTACGAAATAGGTGGTTTCATTTTTAAATTTACAAGAATGTATTCGAGTTATGGAATTTAAAAAGTATTAAACTCAAAAAAATTAGTTATATCATTAGCTTTTGTTTTTTCCACTCTCCACGTGTGAATTATGAAAATTGATTTCATTATTTTTTCCGTTTATATTTTTAAAACACTGATCCTAAAAGACGAGTGCTAAAAATAGATTTACACTCTTTTGGTATAAATTTTCTGTATACACCATCCGTACCTTTGTTAAATAGAGATTAAGAAACTTGAAGATGGTATAAAAATTACTAACAGCATTAACTTCTTCACCATCCCCTTAATAAATCAACTCAACCAATGTGGACATATCTTGAGAATCAGGCGCCTAAAATAAGGTCTTGGTTGAATTCAGGTCTTTAATTTATAACGGATAAAGTAGTGAAATGCAATTCAGCATGCCTGACACAGGTAACAGACTAACTACATTTAAGAAGATTAATTGCTAATTCTGCTCCGCTAATAGCTTTTTCCGAAATATCTATTATTTTTCCTTTATTTCCCATTATCTGTATGTTTCCCCACACAGTTGCCTCCAACATGATGTTCTCTAAGGTATTTGACTCTGTTCTTTGTTCATGTTTTCAGCCCAGCCATTGTTACACCATTAGATATGCACTGAATTCTTCCACAACCGATTTGGAACTGTGTTCGGGCTAAACGTATTCATGTACAAAATTTTTCATCCCCCTTATATTAACTGAAGTTTATAGTCATGGCATTCAAATAATTCAGAGACAGTCCAGTTATTTTTTCAGATTGCTATTGCTGCCTTGAGAAAACATTGTCCAGTATGGAACAAAGCAAATAACTATGCTTTACGTGATTTCACGCAGCTGCATGACATTGAGTTATATTGTCATTTGAGAAATGTTGGTATTTCAATAATTTGACAAGCCAGTGACATAGTTTTCTCTATGCATATTATGCTGCTGTTATGCTGCTGTATATAATCATTTTGGAACTGAAGTACATAATATTGACATTCAGATTACTGATATTCATACTTTGTAATAAATGAACATACCTCTCTAGCTGTCAAATGTTTTTCTTTTTAACAGTTTCCTATCAATGTCTTTATTTACAGTCCAATATTTTTTGGGCTGCTTCTTGCATACCTATACCGCATACTAAGGGTTATGATGAATGATATCATTTTGTTTTCCAACCATGTACAAATTGTTGATTTTTTATCACGTCGTCATCTAGCTGTCAACACATAGTTGTCTAAGATCTATGATAGATGGCTTACTTTTGTGACATCTCAATATAAGGAACTGTAGATTTCTACATTTTCAATTCTTATAGTGCGTGTAATTTTCTCAGGTTCTTATATCATTTTCTTGCATAATCACGCATTTGTAAAAATCGGTTTTAAGTTTACTTCTTTTGCTCTCATTATGATTTTGTATCATGATTTTCTCAGTCCATTGGAAAATCATACTTAAACTAATTTTGATCCTACATGGAACACTATAAAGTCGGAATTAACAGCTAAAAATTCTTAAAATTGATGATGCATTGGAAATCTTTTGACAATCCACTGCATGACAAATAATTGCAGTAGCAATCTCTATAAAGACTGGACTTTTACGAAATTAAAAATAACATTATGGTCTCTTGCTTATCATGAACATTATAATATAACAAGATCTTTACCACATGTTTATGATTCAATGATATAGCCTCTACAAATATCCATATGCTTAATGGTCTCATCCTATCTTCTTTTTTAACACTCTGCCTCTCTTTAATTTTTGTTTACTTTTACCTTCAAAACTAAACATATTTATGCAATTTTTAACCTTGCAGATAATTAGTATTCGTGTAGCACTCCCTATCGTTTGTGAACTTAAATGAAACTATGATATTTTTTCCGTATCCGTGTACGAAGCATGGGTGCGCACTAGTTTCTAACTATAATTATAACCATAATAATATTATTTAATTATGAGAAGCCATATTTAATTTGTATCGGTAAGGAATATAGTAAATTGTGAAGTCATTTTCTTTGAAGCATAGGCTAATCAACACAGGTGGTTTATCAAAGTAAAAGAATATAAAGTTTAAAATAAACTCAAATTATTATTTCATAAATCAAGGTCTAAATTAATGATCATAGGAATGCTATTTCTAGTGCTAAGAATTTTTGGTCTTAATATGTACTTATACTCTTGTAAGGTAACGGATACTCATGTTTTTATCTTTTATATTTTATAAGAAAAATCGTAGGTTTAGGGATTTCATATTTTGCTTACTCATTGATGCATGCCACATTAGTTAATTGAAATTGTTTTGTTTACCAAATATGGGATGCTGGGAATACCTAGCCTATCCATACATAATATCATGTCAATTACATCAAGCGAGCACCGGGTGTTGATTTTAAACTTTCAGTAATATAAAATGAATTATTACTATATTCACTTGATATTGAACAAAATGTTCAATACTGTTTAATTAATGGGGTCAAATAGTAACAATATCTAGTGGAAAATAAAGTCAATTGAATGGCATTCATGATATTGACAAGCAGCACTTTATTTGTTTTCCAAATTCTTGCAACTGGGAATTGTATTGTTCATTTTAAGGTAATTATGTGTTCGGGTCCACTAGAAACAATGTAAAAGGGAGATACCTAATACTGCTATTCATTGCAGTGAGTTTTTATCTTTTTATACCTTGTTATATTTATTTATCAAGCTTTTACACATAAACGATGAGGCAGATTTTTATAAATGAAAATCAAAATGTTCTTCTTCTTCTTTTTTGTATAACTTGTGTGTTAGCCTTCATTATTTATTAGATCATCGAGTATTTATTTGTCATTTTTTACTTCTACAACTTTCTGATGAATGTGGTAGTACGTGGATTATATCATTTGTATAAAGAGTCCGATGAGTCAGTTAACTGAATAACTGAATATAATAACAAAAATTTGCAACATGGCCGCAACTATTGATAGACAAATGCAGTTCAGTATTTGATTGTGTGGATGGCTTGACTATTTTAAACGTAATGATTGTTATGTATGATTATTGCAAAACTTTGTTTACTCTAGTTCTCAATGATTTTGGAAAATCAACAGTTAATTGACTTGTAGTATACACATTGTAGCAGCTGTTACCCCATGGATTATTTAACCTATGTACAATGGTTACTGGTGATACCGCATTATAATCACAGAATGACTTGAAATTAAGTTTTTGTGTTATGTAAGATTTGAATGATGATTACCTATTTAAGATTTTATGCTACACATTCTTTTATCAGTAGTGATTTAATATGCAGATTGGATTTGCACCCTGACTTGTAGATGAGTCTATAGTTGTGACTAACCCAGTAAGAGGTTTTACTAGTCTTTGTATGATTTCTCATGGTCTTGTTTTATCGAGTCATGAATGCTCCTTTGGTTGTGATTGTTTTATCTTGAACTTTGCGGGGTTCTGGGTTGTCTTGGGTATGGACTGACTTAGGAAGTATGCAGCTATAGTGGATTGCGAGAGGTTTAAATGACGATTGGGAACGTGGAGAAGCAAAAGGTTGTGCTTGACTGTTTACAGGGGGTCAGTGTAATGGTCAACTATTTATATCCGCTAAGGATTCCATAGGAAGAATTCTCATCTGCTCTTATTGTTGTGAGTATCCAAATATCTTCGAGGAAGTTTATGGATTACCGCTGCATCATGAGATCAAGTTTAAAACTGACTTAATAGATGGAGCCAGACCCATTGTTATGCCGTTGAGATGGAAAAATGCTGAAAGAGCATAGGGAGCTAGAGGTGCAAGTTAGAGACCTACTGAGGAAAGGATTCATTCAGAGAAGCATATCCGAATGGGGTGCACTTGTATTCGCGACTAAGGAGGATGGGTCGTTGAGACTATGTGTGGATTCTTGTTAGCTGAATAAAGTGACTAATAAAAAAAGTATCCATTATCGGCAATAGATGACTTATTCGATCAGTTACACGAGGCAAAGTTGTCCTCCCAAACATATTTAGCTATGGGATTTCACCAGTAGAGAGTAGAAGATAATGTGCCGAAGACTGCTTTTAGGACACTATCGGGTTTTCTCGATTGGTTAGTGATGTCATTTGAATTGACTAATGCACCGACATATTTTGTGGATTTTATGAAAAAGGTATTTAGAGATAACCTAAACAAGTTCGTACTTGTGTTCGCAGATGATATTCTTATCTACTCTAGGACAGAAGAGGAACACAATACTCACTTGAGGATTGTGCTAGATGTGTTGAGGAAACACAGGCTAAATGCCAAATTTTCTAAATGTCACTCTTGGAAGGAAGAAGTGAGATTATTGGGTCATATAGTATCCATATGAGGGTAACGGTGTATCACGTACAGGTATCAGCAGTTCAGGATTGGAAAATCTAAGAATACAACTGATGTTCAGAGTTTCCTTGATCTAGCTGGATATTATAGATAATTTATCAAGGATTTCTTTGAGGTAGTTGCATCACTGACTAACTTGATGAAGAAGAATCAGGTTTTTGATTAGGATACGAGGTGCATGGATTCTTTTATGGTTCTAAAAGATAGATTGTAAAGCGCAACAGTATTGGTTATTCCTAATGGGGAAAAAGAGATGACCATGCATACGAACACTTGTGGTATAGGTCTTGGTGTTGTATTGATGTAGAGGAAGAGTTGTCGCTTATGCCAATCGACAAATAAAGCCGCATGAAATAAATTACCTTACTCAAGATTTGGAATTGGCAGAGATTGCTTTTACTTTCAAGATATTGAGGTGCTACTTGTTGGGAGAAAGGTTTGAGTTGTTCATGGATTATAATTCATTGAAGTACCTTTTCTGTCAAAAGGATCTTAACCTTCGATAGCAGAGATGGTTGGAGTTTATAGCCTTATATGACTTCAATATTTCTTATACTCCAGGAACAGGTAACTTAGTAGAGGTTGCATTAAGTCAGATTCATGTTGGACTTGGATGCATTAAGTCAAATTTCAGGCCTCATTGTGAGTTGGAGCCTGGAATGTTAGCGAGTTATCCATCAGACCTACTCTGATTGAAAGGATTAGAGTAAGCCAGAAGCGGGATGCTAATCTAGCAGAGATTTTGGGTAAGATCGAGACGAGAGTCGACTCTGAGGATTTAAAGCAATTCAAGATTGATCGAGATGGTTAGCTTCATAAGAATGGATGATTGTATGCTCCAGATGTCGATGGTCTTTGAAGGGAAGTTCTGAAAGAGTGTCAACATTCCGAATTGACTATCCATCCTAGTGGTAACAAGATGTATCAGACATGAAAAGGACCTACTACTGGGATGGTATGAAGAGTGATGTGGGTGCTAACGTTATCTTTCGTCAACACTGGAATACAGGATTTGGTTGTGGTCCTATCGGTACCAAGAGATGATTTAGTTCTTACAAGTACAATTTAATTCTCCGTTTCCTAGATATCAAGACTCTTAGTCTGAAGAATAACTACTCATCCTTCAAGAAGAATAGAGTATCACGCTTACAAGACTTAAAGATCAAAAGATATCTTGAGAAAAAGGATTCATAAGCTCAACATGAGTAGAAAGCTAGATGGTTTGTAATGGTTAGTACGGTAATTACTTCAAAGTTGAAGGTTTTGTCAAGAGTTAACAACAAGGAAATAAGTGGAATAAGTGACAAGTGCTAAGCATCTCTTTTATTATTCACTTGATGGAGTACATAGATCGTTACAAGTAAAATCCACAAATTGATTTACAAATTAGGGTTTTCTCTTTTAGAAATGGATACACGATTTTGGAATGAGAAAAAGTCGCCCAAAATATGTCCCTTGGGATCTTATTTATAAACAATTTGGGCCCCGTTTTGTAGCAGTCCAGTAGGAAGCCCGATTCTGCAATAAAACTTTGATATCGAACCGATTGTTGGCTTCAATTTTGACTTCTTTGGTTCCGGCTATGGTCTTCGGTTGCTTTTATTTCTGTTAAACAACCCGTTTCAGGGCTTTTAGGTGCTGCTTTTGGTGTTGCCTTGGACATGGTATCGATACCAAGCGCATTAGTATTGATAGCACTATGTTTGCTTCTATGTTGTTTGTCGGCCATGCTCCTTTCTTCATAACTTTGGTATGGTTTTTGATAACAATATTGATACTAAGTCTATTGGTATCGAAAGCATTTTGCTTGCTCCTCCGTATTAGTCTCGTGCTTTCCCTTGCATGCATTTCGTATCGAATTACATTGCTTCTGAGTTTTCTTTGGTATCGGATTACTTGTTTGTAACGTCCCGCATTTTAAGCTATTTTATAATAAACATTTAAATTAATTTAAATGTTGAATTGGATATATAAATGGATTTTATATTTAATTTATAGATTTAATATCAAACGTATCTAGTTATCATAATATGTAATAGTGATAATTGAATTCTCAGTTAAAATCTGAATATAAACAATTTACTCAAATAATATAAATTCCGTGTTGAATTAAAACGATAATAATAATTTATTATCAATGAATTTAATTGTTTAAAATCAATTTATATTTTTAAATCGAATTTAGTTAAAATCGTTAATTTAATTTGTTATCTCTTCTATACAGTCAAATTTAATTCCAGAACCGGTTTCGTTGAGTTCAGATTAGTGTTATTATCTTGTAATGTTGGTCGTTACGTTAAATCAGCGGTTCAGGATGGCATGTTATAGACCACGAAGTATTTTGGTATATTATATGAAATAAATAAAAACCTAACTAATTTAATCAAATAATTAGGCCGACATTATTTGTTTCCTTCGCAAACCTAATTCTGCTAACTTCTTTAAAATCTTACTCCTATCGTCTCCTGATTTCAATATCGAGCCAACAAAGAATTTAATGGCGATGTGATTTCATTACAACAGAACTGTTATTTTATAGCGGCCCACGGCCGCTATGAATAAGAAAGATAGCGGTTTTATAACTGCTGTATATGAACATGTTATAAAAAACTGCTAAACATTTATAACGCTTGTATGCCATTATTAAAGATCCCGTTTGATAGGGATGACATGCCGCTATGTTACTTTATTACAGTAGCTCATTTTGACCGCTATAATACATCAAAATTTCATTCTAAGCGAAAATATTTATAACACAGTTTTGCCGCTATGCTATGCCAATACAATAGCTCATTTTTGCCGCTATGCTACATCAATATAATAGCTCATTTTTATCGCTATTATACAACTATATCTCAATAAATTTGAGATTATTCATAACGCAGTTTTACTGCTATAACATATATCTTTGATAACTTCCATAAGACGCTATTAAATTAACATGTTATAGTAAAAATCTCTCTACAGCTTATACATTAATAATAATAATAATCAAAATGAATCTTCATAACAAGTTAAAGATGAACACAAAAAATATGCTAATAACAAATAAAGTATCAACTAACAAAAGAAATTCAATCCATGAGTTAACACCTAATTCAATACACATGTTATCAATTCCCATTGATGTAAACATGAGTACACAAAATACAAAACATGGTTCATAATTGTTCAGTTAACACACAAAAGACACAAAACAAAACAACCCAATCCTACTAGATAAAACAACCCAAACCTACTAGACAAAACACCAGTCATAACAAGTTATACAAACTGATCTGTTATAATAGCAACAATATTGTTGAATAACTCACCCTTCCATTGGTAATCGCAGCACCATCACCAAAGTCATGTCCTATTTCCTCAAGAAAAAAATTAGCACCTGCAAATATAAAAATTCAAAACCATCCATAAAGAATTAATATCATTGTCTTTAAAATAAATAAAAAGTTGCACAAACTTTTGAAATACTTTTTATCTGTCATGAGATAATGAGGAACATGGTGAACTATTTATAGGCTCAGGTGCATGACATGTTCATTGTACCTGTCACCTACCAGCCATGAATATGAGCAAGATCTTAAATAATATGTAAGGAAAAAACTTTTTATGTACTCAACAGAACAATTATCTAAATGGAATTTTGTATGACATGTATTACATGGACATGGTAATATTATTGTATTTGGAAAAACTTCATAATTGTTGTATTCGTCCATATTTGTCGGAATTTTCACCTCCAAATCAATAATGGGGACAATCTGTGCAGCTAAATGGAACATGGAAGGCATGTATTACATGTACATGGTAATATTATATAATTACCTCTTTTCTAAGTATCTTAATTCTCTGCATAAACAAACAGCAACAATGTTGAACACATGACAACCAAAAACTTGGAGGTTGAGTATATCACTTTAAGTTCGGAGTAGTGCTTAAATGCTATTAGAAATGAATCGGTACACTGCTAATATAGACGAGCCCACTTCTTATAATACTCAACAGATACTCACATGACATTTATTTATTTTGCTTTGGGCCTGCATGCCAATCTGCTCTATTTTTACATTTACATTGTATTATATATACATGTTTACATTACTAGCACAATATCGAAAATCTTTATCATTTCATTTTACATTCCTGCAATAAAATCATCTTCTCTATTATCAAATTATCTCTCAATTATGAATCAACATCTCTGTTACGATCTTGAATATTGTATCAAAGCCATATCGGGCTTAACAGCTATCAAGTTTATATTTGGTTATTGATACCATAGCTTTTATAATCTGACCCTGAATCTCTTCTCTAAGTGTAGCCATATCGGAGAAGATGACATGATGCGTTGTTCGGGTTTCTACTATATTTTGATAAGAAAAAAAATTACGCTTAAGGCTAATCAATTAATGCTTGTATACCAAAAAGTGTAGGCTGATCAATTAATAATTACTTAATAAAGATTGATAAAATATTAATTGTCGTAAATGAGAAAATTTTGCCATAGTTACCACGAAATTTTACCATATATGACATTTTGTATTCTTTATATCCTTTAGTAATTACTTGGTGTTTTTTACTTTTAAAATTTGTGAATTATTTATGTTTATTTCCATCATGGTTTACGTAAAGCTAAATAATGAATGCCAGTGAAGAGATTAAATATGGATAAATATGACAATTTTTAATGACATATTCTTCATAATACTATATTATATATTAGAATACTTGTATTTTTCACCCGTTTTGTGAAATTGTAGCCAGCATACAAGAGTATATGGCAGCTGACATATAGGAGTAAAATGGCCGCAGCTATACTAGACCAATTCACATTTCCGATAGCATAAAATAAGTATGATACTGATATTACAATTAAGGCATATTACTGATAGTTTTATCTGGATTCAATGGCAATACCAGACTGAATGATGTTAATTAAACGATCTTAACGTATCTATTACTATCATTAGATAAGGTTGATTTCAATCGAATTAGTAGTTAGGTCAGTCGGTTAACTACTGGCTAACTGCTTTGTCTTGACGCAACTATGCCTTGTGCATCTTTTTTATTTTTAAATTTGATTATAAGACTGCAGTGGCGCCTTAAAGTGAAAACAAATTAAACAAGTGGGCATAACTCACAGTTGTGCCCATTTAGTTCTTATATGGATGCAGCTCATGGTTTACATTCCGATATAGAACAACCCCAATGTCCACTTACACCATACACTCACTTTATGTTCATTCATCTTTCATATTTTCTAAATTCCGGATCCAAAACACCTCAATCATCAAATTCTAACTTGTAAAATTAACACAATATTATCATATTTTGCGTTAGTATGTGATTAAAACAAAGCTACAACAACCTTTTAAAGGTAATTAACTAGTTTTGAATTTGATTTTGAATTCTGTTATGTCTATGTGTTGATTTATATTTCCAAGCATTTTATATAAATATGATTTAACTGACATGGATAATTGGAAAATCAAAAATAAAGTTTTGATGAATATTGTAACCAATGGGAAGGTGAAAATGAACTTGTTCTTAAAACTTAGTTAAAAACAACATTATTGTTGAAACTGGTTTTAAAAAAAAAACATATTTGAGCAGATTCACGGGATTAGAGACCGTAAAAATAGATTGCCATGTTTAAAAATCATATTTGGTTCATTAATAATTTTCTAAATACCTATCATGCTAGCATGCAACTTTTAACATTCTAATTAATGGCCAACTTAATGCACTGTAGGTGACAGTTCATATTTTCATTGTACTTGACCATTAATATTGAATTTTTATGGCAATTCAAAGGAAATAATACTGGTCAACTTAATGCATTGCATGTGATAGTTTATTTTTTCATTGTACTTGACCGTTAATATTGAACTTTTATGGCAATTCAAAGGAAATGAGTACTACTTATAATGCTACAGAGTCAACAAAAAAAAACTTGAGATTTGGAAACCTATTGTATTCCAAATACATTGTTGTTGATCACATGTTAGCCACGTAGTCTTTAAATTTTTATGTTTTTATGGATATTTAAATGTCTCGCTCAGACTTGCCAAATTTATATTATATACTATGTAATCTCCATCTTATTGCTGGATACTGTAAGTTGGTTATTTCCAATATTGAAGTAATGTTAATATTACTTGCTGCTAAAATAGTCCAGTACTAAACTACAACAAAATTACATGTCGACTAGCATACTAGCTTATAGAGCCTGGTATGGTTAGCATCGCTAAACCAGAAGTATTGCAGCTTTGGCATAAACAATGTATTTTTATCTACATCAAAATGTATTGTAGCATTGCTGAACCAGAAGTAAACATCAAGAATTTTTATTTACTCCCATTTTTCAAGAATTTATTCGTAATTCTATAATCAAATGTTGTATTCAATTAAATAAAGCTAATGCTGAATTTTAGCAAATGTACCAGTCTTCCAACTCAATACTAGATTATAAAATATAGAATTTCAAAATTTATATAGTTATTACATACAAATTTTTTATTCATTTACATAAGTACCATATCAACAGAGTAAACTATTACCAACATGTTTAATACGATGAAAGTAAAAGATGTACCTGTGATACCAGACAAGAGTTTCCCTTCCTAACAAATTGGTCACATGCTATATAAAACAAAAAAATGTTTATCAAAAAATGCATTCATGTAATAAGCAATTATTATATAGAATTATATGTATACATGTAAAGTGTCATTGGACGATGATGCAAAAATGTAAGCAATGCCAAAGATATGTTTACCTTCATGGACTACAAGTCGAAGAGTAGCATATTCCTTAAGTTCGCAAACTTTCATCCTTGACTACATAATTTATACCCAATTAATTAGATATCCCATAAATTAACACAAAAACCTGATTCTTGTATTTTAAAATGTACATTACTATATGTGGTTTAGTTATAAGAAGTAGCAGCCAACTAAATTGTTTTTCCGCAATGTGGCTTAATTATAAGAAGTAACAGCTTCAATTAATAGTGCTAAAGTTTGAGTGAATGGTTTAATATAAAAAGGACATCTTTATTTTATGCGTGCCACTTTCCGAGAAATTTTTAACAACAAAACCACTATACCGAGTTATGATTCAAACTGTAAACTTGTAGACCAGCCAAATAGCTTTCTGTAAAACCATTCAGGTAATGAAAATACTGTGTACAACAAAAGTTATGACTGTTTTATTATATGTATGAAACTTAGAAAATTCGATAAACCTGGCAGATCCTCCTTATTAAACTACATTTTTAGCCCATTAAATGATAAAATTCTACAAAATAGTTCAAACAAATATCGTAGCCAATGCTCCTGGATTTTCAGAATGTGTAAAATTTTTGAATTCTGACAATCCATTTGAAAATTATGGCAAATTAACCACAGCGCCACTAAGGTCGGATTTTTAATTAATTTATTTATTGACATAACATAATTATGATTACATATGGATATATCTCTATGATTTCAAATTTATACGCATACACAATTATGACGTTGACATCAAATGCATTGTCTGAAAATTCAAGTAGAGTCATACTTTACTACTAAAGACCAAATCTACATCTAATCTAGCGAATGGCTCAAGTATGCCTAATATGGAAACTGTTGAGTCTGGTTATGCATCTTTTAATGCTTCTGTGGGGAATGTACAACTAAGAAAAATTATCCAAAGGCCATTGTTACGTGGCAAATGGTGTAAAAGAAAATATGGACTTATTTGTACTAAAATCGGGGGTAGAAGAGCAGGTGATTCGATTTCTTTACTGCAGCTAAAACAAATGGATGATTGAATGTGTCTTGTTTGTTAATCAACATACCCATTTGACGATTTTATTTTATATTCCAGTCTTTGCTAATGAAGGAGCATAAGCTTGGCCAAGAAACTACTGAAAACATATGAAAATATTGCAAATTGTAGAGAAATTGTTAAGACTGTGCGCTGTGAAAATACATATCATAAAGATTTCTTAGCTGATTTTGTTTTCAATATAACCCAAAACTCAACTTGACCCTTGCTGGCCTAATTTGTAAATGATGCAAAGACTTCAATTTGAAGTTGCCAAATGAATGCTAGATAACTAGGAACCGTAGTAAAACTCTAGAATCCATACAACATATTGTTTTATACGAAAATTCCCCCTGATCCCTCTTTAATTTTCTAAATATTAGAACTTATCTAAAAATTAAGAAAGAAAAAAATGATCTTCTTTCTCTTTTATATGCACTTAATATGTTGTAAACCCATTAATGGAAGAAACAAGGTACAAACAAATTATTACAAAATAAATAAATATGAATAAATTGGATCACATGTTTCTTATGTCTCTTAGATATACACATATTCTTATGTTAATAAAAGTAAAAGTGGTTCGGTTTGTCAAAAAGAAAATTAACACGAAGTAGGAATTTACATATTAAAACATTGAGCAGTTAGTCTAACATAGGAGCATTCATACATTTTTTCTAAAAATAGAACAACACCAATGTAGTTTAAGACAACTAGCAAACCTTTGAAGAAAAACAAAACAAAGTTCTTCAAAGTGCATTGCGTGTAACAATCTAACAGTAATGATCATAAATCATTATAAGCAAGATAATTGTTCCAATGACAAAATCACATATATTAGCTTGAGATTAACATATTATAGCCTATTTATAAACCTGATGATTTAATTAATAAAAACGAAAATCCCAACTTAAATAAAAACCTGGACGATACTTATCCTTTTTCATTACTGAGTAGGACAGACCACAGATAATTCAAAATTCCACAAATTTACTTTTAACATATGCTCTTAACCAAAACTCAAACTTGCATATGAAGAAAAAAATAAAACTTCAAATCTTTAAAGTTTCTAGAATTATAAATTTAATACTATGTTTCATTCAGCAATTAGCATAGCACTTAACAAAAACAGGAAAATAGTGTGAAGGACAAAATGAACAAAATTTTTATCCATAAGGACAAGGGGCAAAAAAATTAACCACAAAGACAAACTTTAGTGTAAAGTATGAAATCATAGTGGGCCCCTGAATTCCTCCCTTTACACTGAAAATTGTCCTTGTGGTTAAAATTTTAGTCTCTTGTCCTTATAGATAAAAAATTTGTTGGGTTTGTCCTTGTGCCTAAAAACCCCTAACAAATATGCGTATGAAGTAAAAGTTCAACTTACCTTACCTGAGTGAAGTCTGGTTCAAAACCTAGAAATCCACATCAAGATTAAACCACGAATTGATGTCCGAATCAAAACTGGAGACTTTTGGAATCAACCTCTTGACGAAGACTTGGTATAAAGTGACTTAATCCAAACGTAAAAAAGGATGGACTAAAACTGAATCGGTCGAAGTACCTAAACAAATTAAGGCACCATAAAATTGGAGAACAAGGGAAAAAGGAATGATGAAATGGAAGAATATGGTTTTAGGGCACTAGCAATGTGTCTTATATACTTATTGGTGTGATTCACCATGGATTAAATATCATTTTCAGCTGTTTAATATTAGCAAAGGAGTTCACATTATGAGTGCACCAAGATGATCAAACCTTATCCAAATGTTTATTTCAAACCATCCCCAGAAATTACTATATTTTGGGTTACTCGAAAATAGTAAATAATATTATGACAAGAATGCTAACCACTTCCATTCTGTCATATAACTTCATGATCTTTTAGTTTCTACTGAAAGAAATCAATAACATAGTGATCTCTTTTTATAAACTTCTTTCATTAAGGAGGTACTAAAGATGCCATGCATGAAGCTACGAAGAATGCATGAAAATCTAAAAAACTGAATACATAAGCTAAACTACGTATTATGGAAATGCATAGGCATGCAAAAAAAAAGATTATTATTTTTTATGAACTTGGAATCATGCATATTTCAACATGGAAAAAAGTTGTTAATTTTTTTGCTTGGTTCTTGAGTACAACCTATGAATTATATTAGCATACACACTCACAAACTACATTTTTCTCAATTTCTCCACTGTGAGATGTAATCTTTTTACAGTTTGCTGAGTATATATAGCCCCTAGATAAAATCCATGCAATATTTCATTAGTCTAGTACAATAGGAATGTATATTTTAGTGATAAGCAACTGTACTAGCTGATATACGTTTTGTGAATAAAATCAACATGTATAATGCGAAATGAACAAAAAAACAATAGTATTTTTGTATGATCCGATTAATGTTTCTTATTCAGTCTATTTCTTATTTCATGCTCTTGAATCGGGATGGATGTAAGGAACACTAAAAATAAGGCTGGCTTTATGGACGGAAAATAGTCATCGGCAGTCGTAGCCAACCATAGCTAGTCGTCGATAAAGGCCACAACAAAAAACAATGTAGCCTGCTCAATAGTGATGACTTCATCACCAAAATAACAACAACTAGTTTTTGAAATGTGGACACGTAGCAATTTGTAAAAGGCTGGTGGGTTGTCGCTAGCAGATACTACCTATTGTTATCCTATAATAAGACTGTCAATGCTAGCCATCGGTAACCTCGGACCAAAGAACCATCGCTAACCATCACAAAACTGGAAATTCACTTTATGAATGCAACAACTATTTAAGAAATCCAACCAGATAGATAATATAATTATATATATACTTTATCTAACTCAATTTCAGTGTACTGCTATTGCGTGCATTGTACAATCTCATTCATAGCACACATAATCAAATATACAACACAAATATCAATATTTATATAAACTTGTTAGCAAATAACATTTATTTTACATTTTTATGCCTTTTGATACTAACACCAACCCTAAAATTAAAAAATAACATTTTGTTTACCCTGAAACAACCATATTAGATCCACAATCGTAAATCTGTAATCGTAAATTCATATCTATAGCATACACAAAGAAAGAATCAGGATCGCTTATCAAAATCCAAATCGAATATTAGATCCAAAACGCGCTGCCCTAGCTTCGACAGAGATTGGAAATGATAGGAGTTTTGGAGGGAGACCGTGAATAATGGTTGAGGAGATTGGAGATGGAAGAGGTTTTCGCAATCGATTGATGATTTGTGAGGTACCGTGTTAGTTTTGGAGGAAGCAGAATGGATTAACGGAGAAGATAGAAAAATTATTTATGAAGTGGCCGTGAATAAATAAAACCCGGCGTTACACTCTAATTACCAAAACAAATTCTGGTTCAAAAGAAAGAATAAGTGTAAGTAATAACATTTTAGAATAGTGTGTTATAAAAAAGCGTTATAAATATCATATTTTGTTGTAGTGTTTTGTCCCTCGTTCGCAACTATAAAACCAAGCCCAGACCTTCTTTACAAAGCACGAAATCACCCTAAATCCTCTTTCGCTCTTCATTGTTTCCAGTCATTTAATTTTTCCGATTCATCAATTATATATATATATATATATATATATATATATATATATATATATATATATATATATAGATCGAATTCGATTTTCAATCTAAATCCGAGGCAAGCTTCGAGGGTCGGAGTAGCGCGTATGCGATTAAGGGAATTTGATTTTGATCAGCAATCGAGTTAGGGCATTGAGTCTGGGAGGGTTCGCGTTTTATCTTGCGGTGCTAGAGAGATTGACAGGGTGTGATTTGATCTATACTAGTAAACTGGAGGGGTGCGGCGAGTTTTTCTTCTACTGGAAGTCGTGTTGGGTGTTGAAGGCAAACTGGGTAGCCCGCGATTTAGGGTTGAACTCGGGGTGGAGCGTTGGCCTCAGAGCCGTGTACTGCTGAGTGCAGAGGCGAGTTCAAAATTGCAGTGGTATTGGGATGGGATTGCAGTTAAGGAGTTCGATGTTGGACAGAGGAGTATAGGTCTGATGCTGAGGTATGCATTTGGTTAAGGGTATTTCGTTTCAAAGGAGAGACTGGAAAAGTGTATTATGTGAAATGGAGACTGTCAGATTGTAAGGGTTTATATGGTTAATAAAGGCTAATGGGTGAAGTTTTGTAGTGGTGTTGAGGTTGATTCGGTGGTGTAACAATAGCAGCAACACGATAATGGTATGAATGATAGAGAGTGATGGTAACTGGCAGTATAATGCTCGATGGAATATCATAATGGGATGGAGCAGTTTTGGGTTGACTTTAGTGGAGTTGTTCAAGAATATGCTTGGCAGATTTGTCAAGTGCTTGCAGTAGCTTTAAGGTATGAGTTCACAGAAATTAAAATTCGTAGAATAATTTTTTGAATTATTTTAGTAAGTTAATTTATTTGAATAATCGTTTAATCGTTAAATAAATTCAAATAATCATAGGTCCAAAATAGATTCAGCTCAAGTAGATTCAAAGACGATATGGGATTTTAAATGGATATTTGCCAAATAAAATTAGGTGAGTAATCTCACTTAAAAATTTATTTTTATCATTAAAAATAAATTGTTGGTTGTTTTGGTTGCATTGCTATTATTAATAAATTGTGGTTATATATTAGTTACATTAGGCTTAGTGGTTGTGGTTATTATATATATATATATATATATATATATATATATATATATTGGATTTCCCGCAGTGCCATTAGCGGATGCCCACAGTATCATTAGCGGATGACCCTATCGCCCCACGATATATGAGTGGATGACCTTTTATATCGCAATATCCTGCCTTGAAGCAGGATTGGTATTATTTGTGTTGTCTGACATCTTTGAATGCAGGAAAACAGGTTGGAGGAATCCGACTGGATTCCTCAAATTTATGTTTACATATTTATATGTGTGTGATGTGTGAATTGAATGGATGGTCTATTTGTTTGGATATTGGAATATCATTGGCCCTAGATATTTATATTTAAAAATATTAAAAAGGGATTTTGGATTTTTAAGAAGGGAAATTTAATTTCCAAAATAGAAATGGAATTTCAAATCGATTAGGAAATATTTACTTGTTTAGATAATAAAAACAAGTGATTGAAGTTATAAATGGAAAAAAATATTATCATTTGATAATATTAATTATTAATTTCAAGTATGAAGTTAAAAGGGAAAATTTAATTTTCGAAACAGAAATGGAATTTCGAATGAATTAGAAAATATTAACTTGTTTTAGTAATAAAAACAAGAAGCTGAATTTAAAGACGGTTTTCATAAATAAAAAGAAAAAGTTATCAATTGATAATTTAGAAAGGAAATTCAAATATGATTTTAAAAGGGAGAATTTATTCTCCGAAAATAGAAATTGGATTTCAAATGAAATTTGAAAAAAACCGGTTTCAATATTTAAAACCAGAAGTAAAATTTATACACAATGTTTATAAAGAAGGGAAATTTTCAGTTGATAATTTATAAATTTAAATACAAGTATGAATTTAAAAAGAGACTTATAATTTGGATCGTTTCAAAAAGAAATGGTGAAATTTATTCTGATGGTCAGAATGTAACTTGAACTCAAATAAATCAATAAGGATTTATGATTTCGAATCCTACTACGTCGAATAAAATAAATAAATTAAATAAACTATTTTCAAAAGGAATATTGAAACTGTTTTAATTTGAAGCTATAATCTAAATTAGATATGAAACATATTCTATGTTTATACATATATAAGTTATAATTATAAAATATCTTCGAAGGTGAAATGAAAAAGGAAATTTACTATCCGCAATGTAAAATTTGGATTTCAAATGAATTTTGAAATGAAAAACTTGTTTTAGACAAGGAAGTGAATTTACAATCGATATTTATTATCGTTGGATCATTCGAAAGTTAATTCCAAATGAAGTTTAAATATGGAAGTTTGCTTAATATAAAATAAGGAAGTGATCTAAAAACCATGTTTATAAAGGAAATAATTTTCAATGGATAAATTGGAAATAGATTTTTCTAAATATAAGAATTGAAATATAAAAATCATGTGAGATAGAAAAGAAGATTTTTTATGAGATGTCAGCTTGTATTACAAACTCTTATCGATCTCAAGATAAGAACGTTGTCGATCAAGGTTAAGAGGTAATTAAAATGCCCCAACTTGAACGACTTCACTATTATCAAGGGATGATATTAGTTTGTAATGGTTATAGGATATTGAGATGAGTTAGTTTTTTCATTTATGTCCGATTGAAATCTTCAAAGATGAAGTTAGATAAAAACCACAGGGGTTTATATAGAAATTGATATTTAATGTGCAACTGAGCTATGAATAAATTTATAATCAAGTTATGAATTGGGAATGGAATGATATTAACTAAATAATACAAGAAGTTAGATGATATGATTTGAATGGAACTTGATGTAAGTTAAGCAAAGTGGATTTGTAAATTAGAATTTGAATTCAAATATGAGACGTGAGGTATAAATGGAATTCAAATGGTCATAAGTGAATTGCAATATGTTTGAACATTATTGATTCAAACTATAAGTGAATGGAGCGGTTGAATTATTTAAAGAATTAATTAGTGGAATTGATTGCGGTTAAACCAAAATAGTTGTATGGGTTGGAATAAAAATTGCGGTGGATGTATATTAGACAGGTATGGGAAAAAATGAATGAAGAATATGAAGATTTTAATTTAAGTGCCCGACAAAAAGGTACATGTTTAAATTTCCATATGAGGTTTTATGCGCCGAATCGGCAAGCCGCTTGACTTTTTGATTTTCTTTTTGAATGGAAAGGGCCTAGAGAGGCGAGTTGGGGTTTGAACGATTGACCAATACATGGGAGGTACTGGCGAAATTTTCCAGAAATTAAGGAGTTAGAATATTTTTAAGAAATTTTGAAAATAGAAATCAATATATCGATATATATAAAATTTGATAAGGGATTTGGAAAATAGTTAATATTAAATAGAAGAGGCCAGTGATTGTTTGATGGATGTTTTATTTTTTGTTTGATAGTTAAATCACCGACTATCAAAGATTTTTGGACCATCGTTATCAATATGGAGGGACCGGTTGGATTTAATATTCGAAAACCACTCCGTATAGGCATAAGCGTTGCGAAGTAGATTATTTGGAGATAATCAAAGGCAATAAATTACAAGGGCTGTTATGTTTGTCCAGTCCCAGGACAACTCGTATGGACGAGTGTCTGACATAGTATTCCTAACAGATCACATAAGACGAGCTTTTCGAGATATTACGTCTGGTGGCGGAGAAATTCATTTCTCTTAGCTTTTTATACCCGTAATATTTTGAGAAGATCAACTAGTGATTTGATGGGTTTGACGATGTGGCATTCAAAGTGAATGGTGGCCAGATGTCTGAAAAATTTACGTAGCCTCAAGCCTTACAACAAGGAAATGACAAAAATTGGGCAGGCAGCATGGCTAAGTGGGTCATTCCCAAGCAGGGTATATTGTCACCGATCTAGAGAAAATTCATATTTGTTCTTCTTTCATTTTCTGTATCTCCACGGTTGTATGGTGGACCCTTAAAACCATAATGGGGTGACAATATATTCGATACACTCAAGCTAAATGAGTGGTCGGTCATGTGTGGCCGGGTTGCAAGACGTTCTTGCTGAACCTCATTGTATCCCCTCTAGAGTACACTGATCGAGAGGTGGTCCCATACCTTGTCATAGTTGGAATCCAGTCTCCAATAAGCGCTATGCGGTTTTTTTGATTTTATATTATATATATAGAGCGTGAGATGCAAGCGTTCTACTATTTGATTATTTATTTGTTTAGACATTAGTATAATACCACTGGATTTTGATATCAAAAATGTTTTCGTTATAGTAAGGTAAAAACCGTCCATGTTTATGTGTGGGTTGGCCTTACTATTACCCTTTCGTTCAAAGGGTTTTCAAAGTTAAACAATATGGTTGGAATTTACTCACACCAGTCCCATGACTGACCCAGAGTTTATTTTGTTTGTTTTTCCTAAACTCTTGGGTGCCCAAATTTGTACGGGCAGTCAAGTGTATCAGGCCTTTACAGATACACTTAGAGGAGTTTAAAGCAGGCGGCTTCACCATTATATATTTAAGAGTTATTTCCGCTATATCAAATATTGTATAATGTTCTGATGTTGGTATGTATATATGATACAAAATTTTTGTATTCAAAGGATTATGTTATGTAATATATTTTATTGGTTCTGCTGTGAGATTCTATTCTTCTTCTATCTGTTCTATTTCTTTGACCCTAATGACTCGTATTTCTGTATTATTTGAGTTGGACGTGTGTTGTATTAGTCAGCTCAGATAGTACGGATTTGCGGGCCACTACAGTTGGTATCAGAGCTTAGGTTGAGCGAACACCTAGGCTTTGGTGGGGTTTACTCATTGGAGATAGGGTCAATAGTACCCTAGAATGAGTTGAGTGTATATATATGAGAGAGCGTATTTGTAAAAACTGTTTTCTATTGTGTTGATTGGTTTGTCGAGTGGTTTATGAATTGTGGTCAAATCGTGGGACGCCATGACGTCGATAGGAGTTTCTAAACACTTGAACAGAAAAAATTGACATAATATTATTTTAAAGTGGGTAAATGAAATATTTTTGCCCAAGATTATATTTTGATATTAAAAAATAATTTTCTGAAATTATTATAATATATTGGTATGCTGGTTGCTATAATCAAATGCTACTTGAAACGACCTGAACTTCCCTATGAAGGAAAGCTCGGATTGATTTGAGAACACAACAAGTTAGAACACAAACAGAAGAACATTTCATTGCTTATTACAACAATCCATCAGAATACAAGAATATAATAGAGTATGAATAAATAATATACATTTGATAAATATCAGAGATTTAAAATTACATTTAAATACATAGTAGCGGAAAACTAATACAAACACAACTGAAAGGAATATACGGATACAGAGCTTTCCGAATATCATTCCAGCTGTAAACAGGACCCTGTGAAGATAAATCCGCAAAACCAAAACTACTAGCTGCCCGTGTGGAAAATAGGGGCACCCAGTAGGTTAAAACAATAAACTCCAGGTCATTCATGTGACTGGTGTGAGAAGTAAAACAATTATTTAAACCTTTACTTTAAAAATAAAGTAAATCAAGGGACCACACCGTATAACACAGAACAGGTTTCCTCCCAAGAATACCAGTACATAAAACAAATTGCGGAATGCTTTTTGAAAAAATGAAGCTATTATAAGACTCAAGTCCCATCACATAATGCAACGCAAGCCGGAGGATAGAGTTTTACCTTATAATAGCCAAACATGCTTGGTACGTTTAAAACAAATCATTTTGATACTATTATAGTGTAAAGTGTATGAAAACAACTTCAAATATAAATGTATCAATCATAGACGACATAGTTCCCCATTCCACTATGTCGCCATACTAGGCTCTCCAAATAAAACCGAAATGTCACGTATTGGAAGTTGGATTTCCGTCTGTGAACCAAGGCAAGGGATCGTTCTTACCGCTTCGAGACGCTCTAGCCGCCCCTCAGGATCAGAGCTCGAGTGACCCTTGGATCGTCAGGGCCGGTCCACCCGAAGTGCAAAGGGTGAATTAAAATGCTTGAACATGCGTTTCCCCGCCGTATGGGACGTAAGTCTGGTCTGTATAAAGACCATATCATCCATCGGCCCCGCAGTGCCGATATAACCGAGGCACCTCGCTATCCATCATCCACATAAGTAAAACGCCTGAGCGTGCAAAACCCAGACACCACTCCTAGCTAAAAGGAAACGCATGCCCTCCCTGATGTCCTCTCCCGTTCCTGGTTCACAGTTCCACACCGGGGTGTGAGGCTCGCGAATTAACGCTACACAAAGCTATGCTATATTAAAGTCGTGCTTTGATCATCAACCACAAGACTCTGACTTTCAACAGAAGCCTTGATCATTTGCATCTCAGCATGCCACATAGGCAATTCATGCTATGAAATCGATGTCTATCAATCACACAGAATGAAATCCAATGTCGGACACACAGTCCATTTACAAGTTCGTTCTGGGTCTGAACAAAACCGGAGGCACCTTATTCCTCGTCCCGTATGTCCAATACAGGAGAGAGGTCCTTGCATATCCGATTGATCTCCAGGTATGTCTGGAACGATCACCACTTATTACCTCGTCTTGGGTGTACAGCCTAATCAAGACATCAGTAATCATCCAAACGACGTGAAGACCTCCAGTCTTCAACCACCGTCTTCATCGTCGACTTATCGTCGAATCAGTTATTCAGAATGGGATAAACCCAGTCTTTCTAAATAACTCGCGTATATAATAAATAAGTGCTATAAAAACACAACATACGCCTCATTCCAATTCTGAATATTCTTTTATTTAAATATTCATATCTTTTGGGAAAGGTTCCCATTAATTTTATCAAAGATAAATTCTTTAAATTTATTCTTTAATCTTCCTTTGGATATCAATTCAAACCAAATTATAGTTTATCCAAACTAGTCGGGATTAGCAAACCTTACCGAAGTAATCATTTGTTTAATTTCCCAATCCCAACCTACTCATCCCATGAAGCAAAACTGGTAACACTTCATATCCAATACCACGGTGTTATAGGTAAAGTTAATTACCATTTCACGTTCAAATCTAATTAAAGATTTAACTATCGCTTGGAGTAAAAATGGTGCTATTCCATTCTTGATCATTTCAATCTAATTAAAGATTCATTAAAACTCCACTGTTCTAATCTTCCCAAAAATCAATGTTAATGATTATTCAACTTCTAGGAAAAATAATTCATGTCTTTAACTGGGTTAAAGAACCAATGTCATTTAAAACACAGTTCACGATAAACCCAAAATCACATTCCATTAGTCTCTAACTGTAAATTTGTAAGAGAACAATTCCCTAAGTAGTAATCCCGAAGGCCGAAACCAACATCAGATCAATACCCAGGAAACCATTCAACTTAGCTAATCTCTAGTTAGTTTCTAATTTTCTTAACTTCATTGGGTTTAAGAACAGTATTATTAAAGATACCATTCACGACAAACCCAAATTCTCATTCCATTGTTAATCGAGTTAAAGAACAAGTGTTATTTAAAACACCATTCATAATAAACCCAAAAATCCAATTTAAATTCAATTCCAATTAAATATTAATTAACTGGAAAATTTCACTAAATCTTAATTAAAATATTTATTCTTTTCTCAGTTGGGTTTAAGAATAGTGTTATTTAAGACACCATTCACGACAAACCCAAAACCCAATTTGATATTAAATACAAGGCTCTGAATAGAAAATATATCGGCTTCTATTCAATATCAAATTCTGAAACCAATAAATATCATATTGGAAATAACGATATAAATATATCTTTCAAACTTCCATAACAATACCTTTATAATCACGAAATCCAACATCGAAATATTCCGTAGATGATTTCGATTCAAATCCATTCCAATTCATATATTGGAAATTCTCGTAATTTTTAAAGCCATTTCAAATCCGATTTATTTATTTAAAAATATTGGATTATAATTCTAGTTCATAACTAGTTCATTTTGATAAAAATATATTTTTATCTTTTCAAATATGGAATGTTTCATCCCAATTCTTTCCAAACCATTTATTATGATTTTAAACAAATTATTAATATTTTTAATAATTTTATCAAGGCTCGTACAGTCGATTTCCATAAACAGCCATCGAACTGCACTTTCAACGACCTTTTCCAAATTTGATTTAGACATAATTCTAAATCCAACCGTTAGATTTCAAATCTCTTGTATTCGTTGGAAAGCTCTTTTCGATACGAACCCAACGGTTTAGGTTTTAAGAGAATCCGACGGTCGGATCTCCCGTAACGTCAATTTCAAGTCAATGGTCAAAATTCGCGAACTGCTGCGGCGCGGCGCGTTCTATTCAGGCCATTAAATATATAATATATATATATATATATATTATATATTTCATCGATTTTCATTTAAAACGTATTTTATAAATCATTTTAAATTCATTTTCAAAACGATTTCAATTTTTTAATTTTAAATCAAAATTGAATATTCCATATCATTAATATATAAATGATAATATTTTCAAAACTTTAGATTTTGAAATCACTTCCATTTCGATATTCATTATAAAAATGAATAAAATTGATATAAATATTGTTTACGTCAAAATGGCGTTAATCTAATCAACACGGCTTTATATATTTAAATATTTTCGTGTCCATCCCAAATCGTACATCAAAATCAGATTTTGATCTTTTACTAAATATTATTTTAAAATATTCGTTATTTTAAAATATTCGTTATTTTAAAATATTCCTTCTTTCTGAACTGAAATCAAACACAGTCAATTACCATATAATATTGATTATATGGATTTCATACAACACATGTATACAACAACCACGATAAACAATCAACCATCATCCAAAGTGCATTCTACACTGTATAAGCATTAAATATAAATATTTAATGCTTACAACACCCTGTCAACCTAACGATTGACATACCACTAAACAATTGGGATTAGTGTACGTCAAATATCATCCCAACACCCCTGTGGAATTTCAATCAACAAACACTGAATATTATTTGTGTAGGTGGGCGATGTGTAAAGTTTATCGTCCCAATCAATATCAGTCAAATGGGTGTACACAAACAAATCATCCGATTTGTTTATGAATATTTATTTTATTCATATACATGTTAAAAAATATATTTTTAACTATAAAATATTTATTTCAATACATGAATATTTTTTACAGTCCATTTCACATCACCATCAATTTTCACAACATAATCAATCAAACAAACAAGTCGTCCATGGTCTATGGACGACGGGGAACAGTTCCTGTATGCAGTTATGAAATAAATAACTGTATAAAAATAATTTTGGTGAGAAGTTCTCACCTTGGGTTTTCCACTCCGTCATTCTTTGGCGGACGATGGTTTGGATTTTGTTCCGCTTCCACTCGGTTTCATCACAATCTGTTTTACGCGGTTTATTTTAAAAATCACATTTTTAAACAACGATATTTATAAATAAAAATCACATTATTATGCACATATAAAAATTATATTTTTACAATGATGTTTACATAATAAAAATCAAATCTGTATCATGTTGTTTACACCACAAAAATCACATTTTTTATTCGATGAATACACTATAAAAATCATAACTTTGCTAAATAAAAATCATAACTTTGATACGCTATCATATATATAACAATCCTATTTCTAATTCGCTATTATATATATAAGAATCAAATTTTTATTTCGTTATTCACAGATATGATAAAAATTCTATTTTTATCTAACTAAAAATAATATTCATATGTACGATAAAATTTTTATTTTTATCTACTAAAAATCATATTCTTATTCAACTAGAATTGTATCTTTATAGAAACAAAATCATTTTTTTTATAGAAGCAAAACCATATATATATATATATTTATAGAAGCATAACCATATTTTTTTATAAGCAAAACCATATTTTTTTTATAGTATGTTATAAAAAAAACCGAATTTTTTTAAACTATGTTTTATATAAATTAAATCAAATTTAAACTGTGTTGTTTTTTTTAATTAAAACTAGGAAAAAGTAAAAAAAAATCACTTGTTAAACACCTTCTGCGCGTCTTCTTCGTTCTGTAACCAAACCCGCAATCACCAGTTAGGGCTTGAGCTTGCGCCTTCCACAGATGACCGGAACAAGATCCAAGTGCGCTACGTCAGAGCTCGTGACGGCGTGACCTACCGGTGGTGATGCCAGGAGGTGCGACGCCCCTTTCCCCGTCAGAAGTGACCTCGAACGGTCATGCTTTGGTGCCCAAAATCTCCACCCACGGCTACCTATATTCGATCTTAACCGTTGGTTATATAAATCTCCTTGCTTTCTTTAATTTGGTAATTGGAATTTCAGTTTTTTATGAACGAATTGCATGGATATTGGAGGAGAAAGGAGGGAGGTTTTTGATCGTTGATCGCAAAGATGGGGGAGCTGGAACGTGTTGACCGCGAGTGATAAAAATGAGGGGTTTCGACTTTGACTTGGATATATATATATATATATATATATATATATATATATTAATAATAATTTAATTCTCTAATTGGCTATTTTCCGTTTGAACTCCAAATTGAACCCAACAACTGTCGCCCCTAGCTAAATACCCCTATTCCGGACACAATGGGATATGTCCGATAAGCCAATTCGGCTGTTACGATCAGTTTTCATTTAAACTAAAATGTAAATCAATATATTTTAAATTCAAACGCGCATTTTAATTTACCGGGGCCACATACTGATTCTAAAAATTCCAGAAAAATTATTTCTAGATTCGTATTGACGATATGGTCCTAACAAAACTAATTTCGTCAAATTTGAAGACCGTTTGAAAAATGGTCATTTTCTGGTTGATGCAAATTGACTTAAATTGTCAAAAAACGTTTTCTTTTGCCACACTCACATATTAATTCCAAAAATCATGAAAATTGGAATCTAGAAATAACTTGATATCCCAGATCCAACAAAAGTGGTTTCATCTAAAACGGAGGTTGTTTGCAAAATCGCTATTTTTAAGGGCTATGTTTTCCAAAGCGACTATTCTGAATTTTCAATTGGACATAACTTTTTATCCCCGCTATGAAATTTCAATTTTTCAGATTCGTTGGAAAGATATTTTCAAATAGATTCTAATATTTTTGGTTTCACTAAAATCCGGTTTATTTTTGAATCCTGTACATTCATCTGAAATTTGAAATCCAATTTTCAAACTACTGCGCCATTTTCAATTCTTTTTATAATTTAAAAATATATATTTATATTCTAACTTCATCGAAAATAAATTTTCCATCGTTATTATTTAAAATAATTCATTTTAAGTATCCAAAATTAATTAAAATTGCCAAAATAAAATTTTAAATTGGTTCTGATTTTCCGGGTTGTTACACTGCTATAAAATTGAAATGGTTATATATAATCAAATAGAATTCGTATAAAAATAATATATACAAATGAGATGAAATCAAATTGAATTAAAACCAGAATCTGGAATTTAAATCCCGGAATGTTGGAAAATATTTTCTTAAGTGTTATGTAAGTAATATAACATTGTTTTGGAAGGATTTTTAAATATAAATCGTTTTGAATGGATTTTGAAAATAATAAAGCACTGAATTCACTCCAAACACTGGAGAACAACTCTGATGATGAAGCGCGCCATCATTAGTGTTCATTTTCGAGTTTCTAAGTATTGGATTGCTACCATAGTGAGATTTCCAAAGAAATTCGTTTTAGAAAATAAGTTGTTTGAAAAATTCAAATGTTGAATTTGAGATGATTTTAAATATATTTATATGATTTCGAAAAGATTTGGAATAAAAACCCGGGAATTTGAATTTTGAAATCTAAATTTAACTTAAGCAAGTTAAATAAATCGAAATGATGGAAATCGGTTAAATAAACTGAAATTGAATATTTTCATGAAAACTTAATATTTTATGGAACTTGACTTATAAATTATGAAACACTGAGTTATTGATAAAATGGGCTTTTGAAAGGTTGACAGGTCTGTAGCATTTCTTCTGCCCTAGTAATTTCAGGGACGAAATACTTTTAAGGGGGAAGGAATGTAACATCCCGCGTTTTAAGCTATTTCATAATAAACATTTAAATTTATTTTAAATGTTGAATTGGATATATAAATGGATTTTATATTTAATTTATAGATTTAATATCAAGCATATTTAATTATCATAATATGAAATAGTGATAATTGAATTCTCAATTAAAATCTGAATCTAAACAATTTACTAAATTAATATAAATTCCGTGTTGAATTAAAACGATAATAATAATTTATTATCAATGAATTTAATTGTTTAAAATTAATTTATATTTTTAAATCGAATTTAATTCAAATCATTAATTTAAGCTGTTATCTCTTCTATACAGTCAAATTTAATTCCAGAACCGGTTTCGTTGAGTTCAGATTAGTGTTACATAACGTTGGTCGTTACGTTAAATCAGTGGTTCAAGATGGCATGTTATAGACCACGAAGTATTTTGGTATATTATATGAAATTAAAAAAAACTAACTAATCTAATCAAATAATTAGGCCGACATTATTTGTTTCCTACGCAGACCTAATTCTGCTAACTTCTTTAAAATCTTTGTCCTATTGTCTCCTGATTTCAATATCGAGGCATCAAAGAATTTAATGGCGATGTGATTTTGTCCCTCGTTCGCAACTATAAAACTAAGCCCAGACCTTCTTTACAAACCACGAAATCACCCTAAATCCTCTTTCGCTCTTCATTGTTTCCAGTTATTTAATTTTCCTAATTCATCAATTACATATATATATATATATATATATATATAAAGATCGAATTCGATTTTCAATTATTTAATTGTCCTATTATCATGGGTGAAGTTTTGTAGTGGTGTTGAGGTTGACTCGGTGGTGTAACAATAGCAGCAGCATGATAATGGTATGGATGACAGAAAGTGATGGTAATTGGCAGTATAATGCTCGATGGAATATGATAATGGGATGGAGCGGTTTTGGGCTGACTTTAGTGGAGTTGTTCAAGAATATGCTTGGCAGATTTGTCAATGCTTGCAGTAGCTTTAGGTATGAGTTCACAGAAATTAAAATTCGTATAATAATTTTTTAAATTATTTTAGTAAGTTAATTTAATTGAAAAATCGTTTAATCATTAAATAAATTCAAATAATCGTAGTTCCAAAATAGATTCAGCTCAAGTAGATTCAAAGACGATATGGGATTTTAAATGGATATTCGCCAAATAAAACCAGGTGAGTAATCTCACTTAAAAAATTATTTTTATCATTAAAAATAAATTGTTGGTTGTTTTGGTTGCATTGATGTTATTAATAAATTGTGGTTATATATTAGTTACATTAGGCTTAGTGGTTGTGGTTATTATATATATATATATATATATATATATATATTGGATTTCCCGCGGTACCATTAGCGGATGCCCGCAGTATCATTAGCGGATGACCCTATCGCCCCACGATATATGAGTGGATGACTTTTTATACGCGATGTCTTGCCTTGAAGCAGGATTGGTATTATTTATGCTGTCTGACATCTTTGAATGCAGGAAAACAGGTTGGAGTAATCCGACTAGTTTCCTCAAATTTATGTTTACATATTTATATGTATGTGATGTGTGAATTGAATGGATGATATGTTTGTTTGAATAGTAGAATATCATTGGCCCTAGATATTTATATTTAAAAATATTAAAAAGGGATTTTGGATTTTTAAGAAGGGAAATTTACTTTCCGAAATAGAAATGGAATTTCATATCTATTAGGAAATATTTACTTGTTTGGATAATAAAAACAAGTGATTGAAGTTATAAATGGGAAAAAATATTATCATTTGATAATATTAAATATTAATTTCAAGTATGAAGTTAAAAGGGAAAATTTAATTTTCGAAATAGAAATGGAATTTCGAATGAATTAGGAAATATTAACTTGTTTTATTAGTAAAAACAAGAATCTGAATTTATAGACGGTTTTCAAAAATAAAAAGAAAACGTTATCAATTAATAATTTAGAAAGGAAATTCAAATATGAATTTAAAATGGAGAATTTATTCTCCGAAAATAGAAATTGGATTTCAAACGAAATTTGGAAAAAACTGGTTTCAATATTTAAAACCAGAAGTGAAATTTATAAACAATGTTTATAAAGAAGGGAAATTTTTAGTTGATAATTTATAAATTTAAATACAAGTATGAATTTAAAAAGAGATTTATAATTTGGATCATTTCAAAAAGAAACGGTGAAATTTATTCCGATGGTCGGAATGTAACCTGAATTCAAATGAATCAATAAGGATTTATGATTTCGAATTCGACTACGTCGAATAAAATAAATTAATTAAATAAACTATTTTCAGAAGGAATATTGAAATTGTATTAATTTGAAGCTATAATCTAAATTAAATATGAAACATAATCTATGTTTATACATATATAAGTTATAATTATAGAATATCTTCGAAGGTGAAATGAAAAAGGAAATTTACTATCCGCAAAGTAAAATTTGGATTTCAAATGAATTTTGAAATGGAAAACTTGTTTTAAACAAGGAAGTGAATTTACAATCGATATTTATTATCGTTGGATCATTTGAAAGTTAATTCCAAATGAAGTTTGAATATGGAAGTTTTCTTAATATAAAATAAGGAAGTGATTTAAAAACCATGTTTATAAAGGAAATAATTTTCAATGGATAAATTGGAAATAGATTTTTCTAAATATAAGAACTGACATTTAAAAATCATGTGAGATTGAAAAGGAGATTTTTATGAGATGTCTGTTTGTATTACAAACTCTTATCCATCTCAAGATAAGATAGTTGTTGATTAAGGTCTGAGAGGTAACTAAAATACCCCAACTAGAATGACTTCGCAATTATCAAGGAATGATATTAGTTTGTAATGGTTAAAGGATATTGAGATGAGTTATTTTTTTCATTTATGTCCGATTGAAATCTTCAAAGATGAAGTTGGATAAAAACCATCGAGTTTATATAGAAATTGATATTTAATGTGTAACTAAGCTATGAATATATTTATAATCAAGTTATGAATTGGGAATGGAATGATATTAACTAAATAATACAAGAAGTTAGATGATATGATTTGAATGGAACTTGATGTGAGTTAAGAAAAGTGGATTTGTAAATTAGAATTTGAATTCAAATATGAGATGTGAGTTATAAATGGAATTCAAATGGTCATAAGTGAATTGCAATATGTTTGAACATTATTGATTCAAACTATAAGTGAATAAGCGTTTGAATTATTTAAAGAATTAATTAGTGGAATTGATTGCGGTTAAATCAAAATAGTTGTATGGGTTGGAATAAAAGTTCCAGGTGGATATATATTAGATAAGTATGGGATAAAATGAATGAAGAATATGAAGATTTTAATTTAAGTGCCCGACAAAAAGGTACATGTTTAAATTTCCATATGAGGTTTTATGTGTCGAATCGGCAAGCCGCTTGGCTTTTTGATTTTCTTTTTGAATGGAAAGGGCCTAGAGAGGCAAGTTGGGGTTTGAACGATTGACCGGTACAGGGGAGGTGCTGGCGAAATTTTCCGGAAATTTAAGGAGTTAGAATATTTTTAAGAAAATTTGAAAATAGAAATCAATGTATCGATATATATATATATATATATATATAATTTGATAAGGGATTTGGAAAATAATTAATGAATGAATATTAAATAGATAGGGCCAATGATTGTTTGATTGTTTGATGGATGTTTTATTTTTTGTTGATAGTTAAATCACCGACTATCAAAGATTTTTGGACCGTCGTTGTCAATACAGAGAGACCGGTTGGATTTAATATTCGAGTACCACTCCGTATGGACTTAGGCGTTGCGAATTAGATTATTTGGAGATAATCAAAGACAAACTAAATTACAAGGGCTATTATGTTTGTCCAGTCCCAGGACAACTCGTATGGACGAATGTCTGACAGTGTATTCCTAACAGATCACATAAGACGAGCTTTTCGAGATATAACGTCTGGTGGCAGAGAAATTCGTTTCTCTTAGCTTTTTATACCTGTAATATTTTGAGAAGATCAACTAGTGATTTGATGGGTTTGACGATGTGGCGTTCAAAGTGAATTGTGGCCAGATGTCTGAAAAATTTACGTAGCCTCAAGCCTCACAACCAGGAAATGACAAAAATCGGGCAGGAAGCATGGCTAGGTAGGTCCTTCCCAAGCAAAGTATATTGTCACCAATCTAGATAAAATTCATATTTGTTCTTCTTTCATTTTCTGTATCTCCGCGGATGTACGGTGGGCCCTTAAAATCGTAATGGGGAAACAATATATTCGATACACTCAAGCTAAATGAGTGGTCGGTCATGTGTGGCCGGGTTGCAAGACGTTCTTGCTGAACCCCAGTGTATCCCCTCTGAGTACACTGATCGGGCAGTGGTCCCATACCTTGTCATAGTTGGAATCCAGTCTCCAATAAGCGCCATGCGGTTTTTTTGATTTTATATTATATATGTAGAGCGTGAGATGCAAGCGTTCTACAATTTGATTATTTATTTGTTTAGACATTAGTATAATATCACTGGATTTTGATATCAAAAATGTTTTGGTTATAGTAAGGTAAAAACCGTCCATGTTTATGTGTGAGCTGGTCTTACTATTACCCTTTCTTTCAAAGGGTTTTCAAAGTTAAACAATATGGTTGGAGTTTATTCACACCAGTCCCATGACTGGCCTAGAGTTTATTTTGTTTGTTTTTCCTAAACTCTTTGGTGCCCAAATTTGTACGGGCAGTCAAGTGTTTCAGGCTTTTATAGATACACTTGAAGGAGTTTGAAGCAGGCGGCTTCACCGTCATATATTTAAGAGTTATTCCCGCTATATCGAATATTGTATAATGATATGATGTTGGTATGTATATATGATACAAAAATTTTGTATTCAAAGGATTATGCTAAATAATATATTTTATTCGTTCCACTGTGAGATTCTGTTTTTGTTATTTCTGTTCTTCTTCTGTCTATTCTGTTTCTTTGTCCCTAATGACTCGTATTTCTGTATTATTTAAGTTGGACGTGTGTTGTATTAGGCATCTCAGATAGTACGGATTTGCGGGCCACTACATTGTTTCTGCTTTCGGTGTCCGGTACCGACACTGGTTTGGATTGCTTGTTTTTTGTCGGTTTGGGTACTGTTCCTTGTTGTTATCTTCTTCATATCAGTACCAAGCTTTTGCTCTCAATGTTGGTACCGATAACATGCGGACCAAATCTTGTGCTTCTTTCTTTTGGTAATGACCTAATCCCTTAGTTCTTCCACTTCCCGTGTCGGCTCTTCGTAGTGCTTCTGCATCGACTGTAGGTTTTCTAGGCTTTTATTTTAGTGTCAACTTCATCCTGATACCCTTTCACCTCAACTTGATTTTGGTATCGAAATATGGTAGTAACACTTGCCCCCCAATGAAGGGGTATTTTCAACTTTCCAAGTCAATATCTTCGGCTTTTGCTTTTGTACTGTCTTGAAAGTACATGATTTTCCCATCTTTTGGCCTTCTAGGATTGATCTAGACATTCGATTTGTAATCGTTTGTGCAGCCGTGATGAGATGTGCTTTTAGTGTAAAGAATCTTCTTCTTCCTTCTTTATTTTCTTCTCCTACAAGAAATTGAACTCAAACAACATCACTGTTCTTCAAAATTTCACAAACTTTTCAGAACTAGAGATTCTATTATTTCTCTATAAGTTTTTTTATATATTTTATGAATCAATTCGAGTTAATGTCTGAAAATCATTATCTCCTGAGCTCAATTATGAACCAAATCCAGGTTAATCAAACCTCGATTTCTTACTATAAGGGAATCAAGCATATTACTGCTAGCTTAAATCGATACTAACGATGAATCATTAGAGTTTATTATTTACTATTTTTGATAATCATAGACTATATGTTTTTCTGCAAAGCTTGCTGTGTTATAGATAAAGAAAATTAATTTCTGCTATAAGGTTGGATTCCTTTTTGTTACCGGTGAAACTGAAATCAACCGTTGTCGGCTACCTTCAGCTTTTATCGATACCAGAATTTTTCCCTTTTAGTACTGATTTAATCGGCACCGAATTTGTGCTTAATTGACACTGAAGTTGCAATTTCTTTGTTTTCGTATGGGTTAAATTTGAGGCTCTATTGTTGGTTAAATCATTACCGATACCTTTGCTAAGAAAATAGGGTGTTCTGGTTCTAACTTCACCGAAACCAAAGACTTGAGCTATTTTGGTTTCGATATCGTCACCATCGAGGTGGACGATACCAACGACTTAACCATTTTCATCATACATGTACACAATGCATGACATTATATGAATTTTTGTTGAGAATCCAACCCTTCTAACCCATGATATGTTTCAATTTCCTACAAGAATATTAGGTAATTAAGGACAACGAGTTTTCATTATGGTCTTAAACTTGTAAATGGCCCATATTAACTTTTAAGAAAATTGTTTGTTTTACTTTCTAATTTTTTCAAATCATTGGGCTAATGTGTTTATATGGAATAATATCACCTGGCAGAATCATGACTAAGCAACAAATTATGGATGAATACAACCTAGGATGTTCTTCTACCCCTCGGCCAAAGAAGGAAATTGTCCCACTGCATTCTCTCATTCAATCTCAGAAGGAAGTGGACATGATTCTTAAGGAATTTTTTATGACTGGGGTTGACGTCATTCCTACTTCTGAAAATGATACCATTCAGAATCCACTAGAAGGATTCTTTTCGTATTCTGCTATTCACATTTGGCACGGTGGTTTCTTTCCCTTTCAAAGTTTCATTTCCAAGTTACGGCAGCATCTTCGACCTGCTCTCATTCAGTTGACCCCAAATACATATACCTATCTTCTATGCCTCGAGCTTCTAGGGGTTGAGTTGGGACAATCTTCCCTCAGTTCCCGTCTTCTCCATTATTCTCTTCCACTATCTGTAGCTAAAGGAGCGAATTTGCCAATCCTTCGTGCGAATCCTACAAAGAAACTGATCAGAGATAGTATCAATAAATTAAAAGAGTGGGAAACACAATTTTTCTATATCAGGTTACCCCCAGGTATCATGGGCACTTTTACTACTCCTGGTGAGCTTTTGGATTTCTTTACTTCTCTAGATTTATTGTGTCATCTCCAAGCTTCATCTAATTTTGTTCATATCCAGCTTTTACTCCCTCAAAGAAAAGCTTGAATGACGATGAGACTAGGATCGGTAAATCAATCTACAGTGCTTCTAAAAAATTAGGAAAATGATCTATTTTGTTGACTCTAGACAATCTCCAAAAGTATGCCTTTCTGCCCCAGGGCAAAAGATTTTGGGGGCAACCACCCCTCCATTTTTCTGGTGCAAAGCATTTATCTTTGGGCTCTGGTGTATTCACACAACTAACCCCTCAGTTTCCAAGAACTTCAAGTAAGATTGTCTTTCTAAAGTGATTTCAAAAAATTTATTATGTGTTTAGTCTATATGACTTTGTTTCTTTTGATGCTATTATTTTGATTATCCACTAAGGCTCCTGCCGGGAAATCTTCCATGGATTCTCTAGCTCGGTCCAAGACTGTGCCTAGGAGAAAGATTATAACAATCACTGATGAATCATCTTCAAAGAGGCAGGGTGAAACTGCTACCCCTTCCTCTCTTTGCAGAGACATTGTCTCTGTGTCCCCTGAGCCGCATACTCCTAATCCTGTAACACCCCCACTCTGGTATACTTATCTAGAAGCGGCGATGCTGCATATAAGCCATGGTGCTAATAGAACAGTATCACAACTTAACAAAGCTTGTCGGAATATAAAATCATTCATAGTACATGATTTTATACAGAAGAGCTATTATACAATCATCCCATCATATAATACGGTTACAAAGATCTAAGCGACTAGTCATTAAATAATTATACATATGAGTACTTAAGAGATAATATACATAGTAAAAGTCTTCACTTCAAAGCATCCAACTAACAGTTTAAATCTGAAAAGTTTAAAGTGTAGCATCATGAGCAACACAAACCCAGTGAGATAGCTATTTAAGCTTAGTTTTCACATCATTTCTTAATGGGTTGTATTATAGTTCCATCTTGATTCTTTTCTCCAAACATTACATTCATCCAAAGTTTAACACACACAAAAATTAAGGAAGACTTCGAGATATTAAACTAAACAAGTTTATAATCTCTTCAATCCATTCAAAACCCATAACTTATCAAATATATAGTTATGAATCTAAACCGCACCCTCGACTTGGTTTAGATATTAGGATATTTTATCCTATTGCGGTTGACATCCCGTCACTAAGTTGGGATGTACTCTACTCGGCTCTATACCAACATAGAGCAATAGTGCACTACCCAAGATCTATTGTCTTATACTGCACCTCATCTAAGAAATATAATTAAGAAAATGCTTCTCAATAGTAATCTTAAATTACTTTTCCAAATTCATGCTTTAAAGGGTTTAAGAAAAACCCAAACTACCTCAAAATTATTCCAATTTATGTTAAGAAGAACCTCAAAACCACTTCTTAAATTTTTAAAATTCAAAAGAAAAAGAAAAGGTTGCATTTAAAAAATGCTATAAAAAGTTTCAGCATCAAAAATAAAAACTGCAACATTTAAAGGTGCCATGGAAAGGTCTGGGCTTAACAGATTGCTTTATACATGATTCAGAGAGAAGACATCGTTTTAGAAGTGCTTGAAAAGTTCTGGGTGGTTTTTATGCTTAATACAGCTATTACAGCATTTTAGACACGCTATGGAAAGTTTTGGGTAGTTTATAATGATTTTAGACTAAAATCAGCTATTATAGCATTTCTGGGCGCTATAAAAAGGGTCTAGCTTGGTTTCGTGCTTCATAAATAGAAAAGATACCATTTTGGAGTGCTATAAAAAGTTTCAAAAACCAGATTTTTGCCTGTTTTTGGGCAAAATGTTTGGTGCTATTTCTCCATGATAAAATAGATTTTGACTCCAAATTTTTTACAGTATAAATCTCTCCTTGTCTACTTAATTATAATAAAAAAAACCTTAAAATTGTTTATCTATTTAATAAATAAAATTCAACAATACAAGGAATTTTTAACATGCCCATTTCGGGCTGATTTTTACCTCACTTTGCTTCCAGTTTTCGAGTATGCAAACGGATGAATTAAAAAAAGTGTAAAAAGGGAAGTTATAGGCATTTGAATTAGCTTTCCAGATCGTTAGAGAAGTCGAAATTTCATTAAGAATCGCAAAAGTTATGCCTAAAATACCAAACGTCATTTTCAGGGGTTCAAGTCCAAGCATTCATTCATAAATTTCTCAACTTTTCTTCAAAATATGAAACGAATACATGAACTTAAATAGTTTTTCTCACCTTAGACTTGTATCTTGATCTTCTACTTATCCTCTTGCCTTCCCTTAAACTTCTCCTCTTTATCTTATTTTATTTTTGTTTTGAAAATACATGAAATGAAGTGAACCTTTCCACCCTTTATATAGTAGTTTTCAATGCTTGTTTGGTAATTTAGTTTTGAACACTTGTCCTCCTTATCTTCATGCAAGCTTTGGGATGAAGACACATGCCTACTTAGGTGTCTTTAGATGTTTCTACACATGGAAACCTAATTTGTGTATGTGTCTTAACCTTATTTACTTACAAGACATGTGTTCCTTTCATTTAATGACCCGTGTCCCTATCATTTTAAGCCATTTTCCATATTCTAGAACATGTACACATATACCATTTGTAATTCATTTATAAACTATGTGTTATGTACTTATACATATATATGTACGTACTTATCATACTTAAATATTTGAATCAATTTGAACTAATATATTCAAAAAATTTAGAATTTTTTTTCGTACCTGGATTTTTGAATTAGATTGTTACGCTCTACCACCCTTAGGAAAAGATTTCACCCTCGAAATCTAAGCTTCAAACAATTCTGGATAATCTTTACGAATTTCTGACTCCACTTCCCATGATGCTTCATCTTCTTATGATGGTTCCATTGAACTTTTACTAAGGGAATTTATTTCTTTCTTAGTTTCTTAACTTTTCTATCAAGAATTCGAACAGGTCTTTCAATGTACTTGGTCCCCTTTTTAACTTCAATGCCGCTTAAATGAATCACATGAAATAGGTTAAAAACGTACTTTCGTAGCATTAATATGTGAAACACATTATGTATGCCTGATAATTTCTTAGGTAAATCAAGTTTGTATGCAACTTTTCCAATTTTCTTGGTAATACGAAATGGTCCGATAAATCTCGGTGATAGTTTGCCTTCTTCTTTCCAAATCGCATTACCCCTTATACCGGAGAAACCTTAAAAAGGACTTGATCTCCTACTTTGAATTCCAAATCTTTTCTTCTATGATATTCATAACTTTTTTTGCCTGCATTGAGTCGCTTGCAATCTTTCCATTATGATAAAAATCTTCTCGGTTGTTTCCTTTACTAGGTCTGTACCAAGAAGCTCACGATCTCCAACTTCTGCCCAACATACTGTAGAACGACAAAGCCTTCCATACAAAGCTTCATATGGGGCCATACCAATACTTGCATGATAAATATTGCTATATGCAAATTCGATTAATGGTATGTGAGTTTCCCATGTGGTTTCAAATTCCATTACACAAGACCTTAACATATCTTCGATGATTCGGTACAGCCTTTCAGTTTGTCCATCTGTTTGAGGGTGAAAGGCTGTACTCAGGTTTAGTGATGTACCTAGTGCTTTTTGAAGACTTCTCCAAAACCTTGAAGCGAATCATGAATCTCTATCTGAAACTATGGTAACTGGTATACCATATAGTCGAACAATTTCTTTTAAATAGAGTCTGCTCAATTTCTCCATTGAGTAGGTGATGTGGTAAGGTATGATATGTGTTGACTTTGTCAACCGATCCACCACTACCCATATTGCATCATGACCTTGTATTGTCATTGGTAATCCAGTGAAAAAATCCATTGTTATATGCTCCTATTTTCATTCAGCAATAGGAAAGGTTTGCAGAAATTCTGCTGATCGTTGCTGCTCTGCTTTAATTTATTGGCACATAAGACATTTTGCCACAAATTCAACAACATCTTTCTTCATTCCGTTCCACCAAAACTGACTCTTAAGATCCTTAAACTTTTTCCTGCTTCCTGGAAGCACTGTTAGCCTTAAACGATGTGCTTCGCTAAGAACATTTTTCAATTCAGTTTGATTTGGAACACTAAGTCGATTTTTGAATCTATAACCACCATCTTTATCAGTGTTCCAGTCCATGGGTTCCTTATCCTTTATTTTCATAAATAACTCTTTTAATTTCTCATCATTTTCTTGGGCTTTCAATATTCTACTTATCAGAATTGGTTGAATAATAAGATTATGTAGAAATGTTACTTTGTTAATCATGGATCCATCAACCATCCTTGTGCAAGCGTTTATCTTAGCAAGAGTCTCTAGAGCTCTCCATTTTCTTATCATTAAATGAGCTATAACGCCATAGCTCTTTTGACTTAACGCATCTACAACTATATTTGCCTTTCGTGGATGATAATGTAATGTAAAATCATAATCTTTTCTGAATTCCATCCACCTTCTTTGTCTCATATTTAATTCCTTTTGAGAGAACAAATATTTTAAACTCTTATAGTCAGAGTAAACATTGAATTGTTCTCCATAAAGGTAATGTCTCCAAATTTTTAAGGCAAACACAATTACGACCAATTCTAAGTCATGAGTTGGATAATTAGCATCATCGGGCTTTATTTAACGAGAGCCATAAGCAATAACTTTGTCATCCTGCATTAGTACGCATCCTAATCCTTGTCCCCATGCATCAGAACATACTTTATATGGGACTCCACTCCTTGGCAAAGACAGAATTGGTGCCTCTGTCAATCTTTTCTTTAAGGTTTCAAATGCTATCTTACATTTTTCATCCCATATAAGCTTAGTTTCCTTACAAGTTAGTTTTGTTAATGGAGATGTTATTTTTGAAAAATCTTGAATAAATCTTCGGTAGTAACCAGCTAATCCTAGAAAGCTTTAAACTTCTTTTGGTGATATCGGAGGGTTCCATTTCATCACCGCCTCAACCTTTGATAGGCCTACTCCTATTCCATTCTTTGAGACAACATGTCCAAGAAATTTTAATTCCTCCAATAAGAATTCACATTTTCTTAATTTTGCATATAGCTGATACTCTTTTAATGTTTGGAGACATAAACGTAAATGACATTCATGTTCCTCCTTTGTCTTAGAGTAGATAAGGATATCATCAATAAGCACAATAACAAAATGATCAAGATATGGACGGAATACATGATTCATTAGATCCATGAATACTGCTGGAGCATTGGTAAGGCCAAAAGGCATCACCAAGAATTCGTAGTGCCCGTACCATGTTCGGAAAGCTGTCTTTGGAATATCTTCTTCTTTTATTCTTAATTGATGATACCCGGATCTTAAGTCAATTTTTGAAAATACAGTAGCTCCTTGGAGTTGATCAAATAAATCATCGATCCAAGGTAATGGGTATTCGTTCTTAATTGTTACCTTATTAAGCTCTCGATAATCTACGCACAAGCGTAATGTTCCTTCATGTTTCTTTACGGACAACACTGGTGCTCCACAAGGAGATTTACTAGGTCTAATAAATCCTTGATCCTCCATCTCCATTATTTGCCTCTTTAATTTCTGATTTTCCGTTGAAGATGTACGATAAGCGGTTTTAGCAATAGGAGTGGTACCAGGGATTAAGCCAATACTAAATCCAATTTCTCTTTTTGATGATAATCCCGGTACTTCCTGAAAAACTTCTTTAAATTCCTTTACTATCGGGCTTTGATCCACCACTGGACCCTTATCCTCAATATTGATATGAGCAATATATCCAGATATAAAAGCATCTTTAAATTTATTTATTTTTTGAAAATGGGTAAACCGCCTCGTTAAAAACCTAAGCTAGTACTCAGAGAAAGCACTAGATAGGAAAAAAGAGTGCAGCGTTTTATTGACAGCAAATCAATAAAAATGTACAAAAATCCAAAGTACATAGGGCATATTTACATCAATACATTAATAGCCCATCCCACAAATAAAAATAAAAGAAGCCAAAACATGAAAACTTGGTCCGTAATAATACCAAATCCACTAAGGTCCATGAAGAGCCTAAAACCGAACACGTCAACACCAAGAACCACTTAACAGGGAACACAGCATCACTTTAACTACACTTTCCCAAATTGGAAAAAGAAAAAACCTATTACAGAGCCGCCAGTATCAATCGAATCAGAAAATGGAGCTTTAGCCTTCATCGTTGAGATCGATACCCCATTTCTCCAAAATCTTCAAGTCTACTTGCTTCGGAATGCCTCTTGTTGACTTACACAGTAAGTATTTTAAATCCAGGTTCAATAATTCCCAACGTTGGAACTTATCTCTTCGCTAATTGCTATGTATTCTTTCATTTCTTTCCTTCCAGATATGGTAGATAGTGGTAACTATACAATAGAAGGCAATGTCTTGTATAAATCCTCTATGATGAAATGAAGATTTGAGGAGCGGTAGTTGGTTCTCTAATGTCAGCGGATCTGCGATCGATGGGGGAACACCAAGATTGATTCTGCAACGAATCCACAGATAGGAAGTATAGGGGCACTGAAAAAACAGGTGATCTCTGTTCTCCAAGCTTTTTATGCACAAAACACAATTCAGATTCATAGCATAACCCTACGAAATCATTTTATCTTTAGTTGTCAGACGGTTAAGCATAGCTTTGTACATGCATAGAGACATTTTAGGGCTATTAATGTAGTGCCATGTCACTTTACACCAATCCTTCTCTGGTAAATGATCTATAGACTGGTCCCAAGCAGAATAGAAGGAGAATCCATTTGGTATATCATTCCAACTCCAAAAATCTTTGTGATAGGATTGATGAGTTGTGACCATTCTAATTTTTTCTAAAACCAGTCTGGTCGGTAACAAGTTATTAGTGTTGATCAAACCATTTTGAATAACACTACTTACCATTAAATTTTCTCCTCCACAAATACTTAAATAATCCCAACCCAACAGTTTAACTAGAATGTCGTTGTTATTCCATGGATCGAACCATAATTTAGAATCAAGTCCATTGACTATACATTGATTAATACCTTAAAGCCCAAATTTCTGTGTCTAAGAATTGATTTCCAAGTACCAGAGCTATTAGAGTCGCATTTCATAACCCAAAAGTGTTCCCCATTGGAATATTTATTTGCCATCCATTTTTTTACATACTGTCTCCATTAACAAAATGCCAGAGTAATTTAAGAGCAACGGCTGTCTTAATATCTTTAAAGCTTCGAAGCCTTACGCCCCCCCTCTAATTTGGGAGTACATAAAATATCCCAAGCTATTTTATGCGTTTTCCCAGCCCAGATAAAATTCTCACACAGTCTACTAATCTGCCCAATAGTAGCTGTCGGTAGCTGATATGTCAACATCCAATACATAACCATAGGCGTGCTAACAGACCGGATAAGTTCAACTCTCCCCGCTATATATAACAATCTACAGTCCCAGCTATCCATTCTTTTTCTCATTTTATCAAAAAGTTGTCCACAATGAGCGAAATTTAGATAATTTGTGGATAAAGGGATCCCCAAGTATTTTATAGGTAGTTTTCCTTCCTTCATGTCCAAAATCCGAAGATACTACTCTTTATTACCCACCCCTTTACTGAAAAAACTTTGGATTTGACATTGTTAAGTTTAAGACCAGCAACCTCCCTTAAGTTATCCAGAACTTCTTTGATTCCATTAACACCTTTAATTTTGGCCTTAGAAAAAATCATGTCATCGACGTATATTAAATGTGTGATAATAGAATCATTTTTGTAAATAGGCTCCACTATTTTCATATGAGTTGCCTTAAACATAAGGATTGAAAAGTATTCCATTGCAACACAAAAGAGATACGGTGATAGCGGATCCCCATGATGTAATCCTCGAATACTAAGAATAAAACCTTTCGGGCTTCCATGAATTAAAATAGAGAACGTTGGTGTTGTGATGCAGGTTCAAATAATACGAACTATGATTTTAGGAAAACCCATCATAACTAACATATGACAAATAAACTCCCTATTAATCTTGTCATATGCTTTCTGTAAGTCTATCTTTATGCACAATTTGCTACTACCCTTTCTGTTAAAATGTCTGATTTGTTCATGTGCCAACAAAATGTTTTCTGCAATGAACCTACCTGGTATGAAAGCCGAAATAAGATGCCTTAGATAGGGTTTTAATATATTGCAAATCACTTTTGAAATAATTTTATAAGTCACATTGCAACAAGAAATCAGTTTGAAATCAGAAATACTTGAAGGTTTGTCGACTTTGGGAATAAGGGTGATAAAAGTATGATTGATACCTTTTGCTAATTTTCCAGTTCTAAAAACCTCTTGTATCGTATCTAGCAAAATTTCACTTAGCTCACACCAATGTATCTTGAAAAACTTTGCAGAGAGGCTTTTATCATCAGGGATGGAGAAGACGGCGTTGCGGGCTTCCTCCATACAAATATTAGCAGGTAGGTGATTACACCCTCTTTCGCTGATAATAAATTTACAGTTTATCCGCTGAAAAGTATTAGTACATGTAGAATTAGACATAAAAATATCAGAAAAATATTGTATAAACTCTTTTTTCATGTAATCTACATCGTGCTTTAACTCTCCATTTTCCAAAAACACATTGCCCCAACTATTTATGTGCTTCCTAAGTGACATTTTGGTGTGAAATTTTTTTGTACACGAATCCCCTTCAATCGGCCATGATATTTCGGCTTTTTGACAATTGTTAATGTATTGAATGATGCTTTGCTCCTTCCAACCATTGTACGCTGTTTCGAGACTATCATAAATTGCATGATCAGTAGGAAAATCATCCAAATCTTTTAATATATCTCTATAATTGTCTTCCATCTGTTTAATGTTATTATCATCTTTAGATCTTTGACATTTCCATCTCTTTAAAAGAATTTTGCATTCTTTCAAGAACAATAGAAATATGTGCAGTTTTGTCCCTTCCCAAAAACAGAGATATAGTTTTTCAAGCGCAGCTAGAAAACATTCCAAATATCCTTCATTATAATGCCAGGAGTCAACATATCTGAAAGGAATGTTGTTAACGACTTTCTTATCCAACTTGAAATTGATACAAATAGGTATGTGATCGCTCATAGGATTAGCATGACCACAAGCATATAGTTCCGGGAACTTCTCCAAAAAATTGCTATTACAGAACACCTTACCTATTTTGGTCGCAACTCCTTTCTTTCTCCAAGTAAATTTAAAACCTGCGATATTGACTTCCTGAAGTCCAGAACTGGTAATACAATCAATGAGACCAGATAAGTATCTAAAGGAGACGGCAAAACCACCCTTTTCGTTACTTAGCGAGGTTATATTATTAAAATCACTCAAAACTAGCCACGGCTCATTTACCTGTGTAGCTTCATTTAGTCAACTTGACCCAAGGTTTTTCTCTATTAAGTAAGAAATTACTAGTATAAATAAAGGTCATTCTACATTTTAAACCACCCGCATTCTTTGCTAATATCGACATATGCTGATAGGATTTATAAACTACTTGAAATGACCATGCATTAGAATCCAAGAGGATGATGGTTCTGCCCTTGCTACCACAATCGTTGTTTTCTACCAAAGACCAGTTAGTCCATAAAAAAGATCTCACCTTTTCAATCTTATCATCAGATAATTTATATTCTAATAGGCTAATAATAGACGGCCTGAATTTGTTAAGGAACTTGACCATTTCGAACATTTTGTTCGGAGCGTTCAGCCCCCTAACATTCCATGCCACAATGTTCATTTTATTTTACTTTAGCTCCTTGTCGTTACTTTAGGAGGAGCAAAAGAAATTGTGTTGTTACTTTTCTTTTTAATATTGTTGTATAGAGCATCCATTTCCTCATAAAAACTTTTGTTGCTCTCAATGTTTGCAGATATATCAACTTCTTTCTTTGGAGGATCAGCTTGTTTCTCTGTAACTGCAATGTGATTAACCAAATCTTCATTGTCAGAAACCGCCCATTCTTCCACATGCCCATCCACTATCTCTCTAGCGATGGTACCGGTGACAGCCAAACCCAGATTCTTAAACTCTTCATAGGAATTGTTAACAGTTGTACATGTATTTAATAATTCATTTTCCTTTTGTGATAGCTTGTCACATTTATTTTGTATAATAGGCATATTCTGAACCTGGTTATGCACATCTGAAAGGTTTTTAGAATTGTTCCCCAGGTCTGTATTCGAAAGATTACTACAGTCATGCGGATCTCCATTATCTTGTATTGTAACATTATCAGATGCCATAACAATGATATTATTTTGTTGACAATCCAATTCTGAGTTGCGAACAATACTATCATTCATTTCCTCATTTCCACTATCTGAAATGTCCACAGCCCCACCTTCATTTTCATCAACTGTCACATTAGTTTCTACTCTTTGAGTTGTAGATTTTGGCACCCAGACTTCATCCAATTTTGTTTTGCATTGTTAAGTCGAATGTACAAATACTCTGCAGTTTCTACAACAAATTGGTTTGTATAAATACTCAACTTTTACTTTTAATTCTTCTTCCGTGTGAAGGATGACATCTACTTCGTGCGGGAATTCAGACCAAGCATACATTTTGATTAGAATTTTTTCAAAGGACACTCTTGATTCATCGGCCGTTATCTTATCCATTTTTATTGGCCTTCCTAAAACGCTTGCTATAGCACTTAAAGCTTCTCTATCCCACATTTCTAATTCAAGATTAAACAACTTGATCCATAAAGGCATGGAAGATAACAAGACTTTTTTGAATCTCATACCAATCTCCCATTTTTTTCAAAATAATAACTTTATTATTGAATAAATACGGCCCTCCTCTCGAAATTTGATCACAGTCAATTATAAAAAAAACCATTTTCCTTTGAAAGTAAGACAAAATTTCCTATCAGTTTCCAAATACGTTCAATATATTTTTTCAAATGTGTGTGGTAAGGCCGAGTTCCATACATATAGAAAATAATTGAATTTTTTCATTTTTACTTTGATCTAGAAGAAGCTCCCACCGATACACAGGCCTTTTTTGTTATTAATTACTAATGGTTCAACATACATTAGATCCACGTAATTATCCTGTATTTGACCAGTACCACCTGTAGCTGCCTTGATCCACGACATAGATCGACCAGCTAGAACATCGTCTTGGACAGATGTCCAATTCTGATCATAAAATTTTGATTTGCCTCCTCTCATGCGCTGGACGAGTGGTGCTCCAGATTTAGATTGAACATCCGTCCCCCCAAATCTTTAACCCCAGGCTGACGAACTGCGCTAGGAGCAATATTTCGGGTTACTTGCACCCCGTCATACCTTTGGCCAGACTGTCCATGAAAACCCGCACCTCTCCCCCTAAATCTGCCCATCTGCATGATTACCATCGAAGATCGATTGCGTACAGAATGAAATGCATAAACCCTTGTTCCCTCAACAGATCCCATTCGTATATGTTCTCCAGTCCGAGAAGATTCAACAGGCCCTACGTCCATAGCTTCTTTTCTTGCTAAAATGCCAGGCGAACGATCAGGAGGACCTCCTTCATCATCTGTATTCCCAGATCTGATAGTGTCTACCATGAGTTTAGGGTCTGCCATGAGTTTTTAAAATTAAAATTGGGTAACTTTATCACATGAGTAAACAAAGGTTTCATGCTCTCGAATTGTCAAATATATGGTTTTGTTGTGACCATCCAAGATGGCTTGATATTTTGAGAGCTAATCCATCCCAACGATGATATCAAAACGTTCCGTTGGAAAGATAATTAAATTAGCCACCATATCCTTGCCATTAAAGTTAAGGATATAGTTCCTACATACATTCTCAAGTTTAGTTCTCCCTCCTACTACACTATATACTATTAAAGGATTTGATAGTGCTCAATATGTAATCCTATCTTAGTAGCAAATATTTCAGATATAAGATAATGTGTTGCACTAGTATCGAATAGAATTCTTGCTTGAAAGTCAAAAAGAAACACAGTGCCTTCTACTTGAGCTTGTTCAGAAACAACTGCATACACTCGTCCTTGTTATCCCATTTTGTCCTTCCTCGGCTTCTTGCAATTCCGACTAATGTGCCCAAGTTCATTACAATTGTGACACACAATTGGCTTTGTACAATTCGGAGAAATGTGTCTAGTCTCATTGCACCGGTAACATCTCCTTACCTTGTCAGGCTCCTTTTGTTGTCCCGTCAGTCCTTTACTTGCTCCATTTGGTTTCTTCTTCTTCTCATCTGGTTTCTTTTGATTGTCAAAAAGATTGTTTGGTTTCCTTTTATTTGAAACCTTCCTTTCTTGTTGGAACTGAAGATAGTCTTCTTCCAAATTTAAAGCTTTTGCCACTATCATCTCATAAGTTTTACGTCTATCACCAATAACATGTCTTCTTATAGGGAAATTAACCCCTTCGCAAATCGTCAAGCACGCTTTTTATGTGTATCAATTAAGTGACTTCCAAATCGGGATAGTGCTTCATACTTATTTTGATATTGAGCTACTGACATACTTTCTTGAGTAAGATTTTGAAATTTGTCTCCATCTTCTCTCTCTCATTCTCTGGGAAACACTTATCCAAAAACTTCATCTTGAATTCTTCCCATGTCGTTTGTTCCATCTCATCTGGAATAGTTGTTGTTCGAACTAGCTCCCACCAATTTTGAGCTTCCTTTGATAATTGAAAGACAACCAACTTCCTCTTGTCAACTTCATTACATTCCAAAACTTCAAATATATCCTCTAGATGTTGAATCCATTGCTCTGCCGTAACTGGATCTGCACCTCCACCAAATTTGTCAGGTTTCAAACTTTAAAACGGCTTGAAAGGTGGTTTGTTGAAGATGTTGAAGGAACTTTCTCTATCTGCTTGATAAAAGGTGCAAAGAATTCCATAGCATTTGTTTGTGTGGAGGACTGAGCCTCTTGACTATGAGTTGTAGAGTTATTTTGATTTTCCATGACCTTCAATAAAAATATCTTGTTATGGTCATGGATGAAATACACCTTTAGTTATAAAGAATATCTAAGAACATACTTAAGTCATGAACACACAAACATATTATATTACTTATAATCCCTTGTTTACAAACAAAATTTGGGTGTTTATCTACAACCTCCCTAAATTGTAGATAGTCATCCATGCTACTTGATATGTTATCTAATACTTAGCTTCCTATTTCATTTTTAATCTATCACTATTATTTCCTTTGAGGTAGAAGGGACCGTTTCATTCTTTACTGCTCGAGAAGGTCCAGTGACTTCTTGAGAGTAACCATTTGGGTCAACTGTCTCAGACTCCTCTTCATCATATTGTTCCACTATTTTATTTGGAAGTCATTTACATCTTATATTCCCTCCTTGCGGTGGTAATGATCCTTTTTGCGTTAGAAATTTTAAAGCATCTCTATAGCCAGCACTTCTGCCAGTTTAACCGCCATTGCGAAGGGTTTCATCTTCTGGCGCAGGCGGTAAAGAATAAGACCTCTTTTTAGACCACCTTCATAATCGTTAACTCTATGATAAACTTCGTGTATTTCATCAAGGAGTATCGTCCTTGCTTTCCTTTTAAGCACATGCTTTTCTGTTGTACGACTTGCAGCAACTAATCGTTCGTTTGGTGTGGTGGCGCACTTAACACCATCCCAAGAATCCCCCGTACACCAAGTTCTATTGCTAGCCATAACTTATAACTAGAAATAGTCATAAAGATGTCAATAATTATATAAACTTCCTATTCCGGCAGATTAAATTGTGATACTATAAAGTTTCCAAAAGCACCCCCTAAACCTTGGCTCTAATATCGACTTTTTAACACCCCCACTTTGGTATACTTATCTAGAACTGGCGACGTTACATATAAGCCATGGTGCTAATAGAACAGTATCACAACTTAACAAAGCTTGCCGGAATATAAAATCATCCATAGTACATGATTTTAGATGGAAGAGCTATTATACAATCATCCCATCATAGAATATGGTTACAAAGATCCAAGCGACTAGTCATTAAATAATTATACATACGAGTACTTAAGAAATAATATACATAGTAAAAGTCTTCACTTGAAAGCATCCAACTAATCGATTAAATCTGAAAAATTTAAAGAGTAGCATCATGAGCAACAAAGACCCAATGAGATAGCTATTTAAGCTTAGTTTTCACATCATTTCTTAATGGGTTTTATTATAGTTCCATCTTGATTCTTTTCTCCAAAGGTTACATCCATCCAAAGTTTGACACAAAACAAAATTAAGGAAGACTACGAGTTATTAAACTAAACAAGTTTATAATCACTTCATTCCATTCAAAACCCATAATTTATCAAATGTATAGTAATGAATCTAAACCACACCCTCGACATAGTTTAGATATTAGGATATGTTATCTATTGCGGTCGGCACCCCATCACTAAGTAGGGATGTACTCTACTCGGCTCTATACCAACATAGAGTAATAGTGTACTACCTAAGATCTATTGTCTTATATCGCGCCCTATCTAAGAAATATAATTAAGAAAATGCTTCTCAATAGTAATCTTAAATTACTTTTTCAAATTCATGCTTTAAAGGGTTTAAGACAAACCCAAACTACCTCAAAATTATTCCAGTTTATGTTAAGAAGAACCTCAAAACCACTTCTTAAAGTTTTAAAATTCAAACGAAAATGAAAAGGTTGCATTTAAAAAAATTCTATAAAAAGTTTCAACATTAAAAATAAAAACTACAGTGTTTAAAAGTGTTATGGAATGTTCTTGGCTTATTAGAGTGCTTAATACATGAATCAAAGAGAAGACAATGTTTCAGAAGTGCAATGAAAAGTTCTGGGTGGTTTTTAAGCTTAAGACAGCTATTACAGTGTTTCATACGCGTTATGAAAAGTTCTAGGTAGTTTATAATGAGTTTAGACTAAAATCAGCTGCTACAACATTTCTGGGTGCTATAAAAAGGGTCTGGCTTGGTTACGTGCTTCATAAATAGAAAAGATGGTGTTTCAGAGTGCTATAAAAAGTTTTAAAAATCAGATTTTGGCTTGTTTTTGGGCAAAATGCTTGGTGTTGTTTCTCCATGATAAAAATAGATTTTGACTCCAAATTTTTTATATTACAAAGCTCTCTTTGTCTACTTAATTATCATATAAAGAAACCCTTAAAATTATTCATCTATTTAATAAATAAAATTCAACAATACAAGGCATTTTTAACATGTCCATTTCCGGCTGATTTTTACCTCACTTTGCATCCAGTTTTCGGCTATGCGAACGGCTAAATTAAAAAAGTGAAAAAGGGAAGTTATAGGCATTTGAATTAGATTTCCATATTGTTAGAGAAGTCAAAATTTCATTGAGAATTGCAAAAGTTATGCCTAAAACACCGAATATCATTTTCAGGGGTTTAAGTCCAATCATTCATTCATAAATTTGTCAAGCTTTCTTTAAAATTTGAAATGAATACATGAACTTATATAGTTTTTCTCATCTTAGACTTGTATCTTGATCTTGTACTTATCCTCTTGCCTTCTCTTAGACTTCTCCTCTTTATCTTGTTTTATTTTTGTTTTGAAAATACATGAAATGAAGTGAAGCTTTCCAACTTTTATATAGTAGTTTTCAAGGCTAGTTTGGTAATTTAGTTTTGGACACTTGTCCTTCTTATCTTCATGCAAGCTTTAGGATGAATACACATGCCTACTTAGGTGCCTTCAGATGTTTCTACACGTGGACACCTAATGTGTGTATGTGTCTTAATCTTATTTACTTATAAGAACCTGTCATTTGATGACACGTGTCCCTATCATTTTAAGCCATTTTCCATATTCTAGAACATGTACACATATACCATTTGTAATTCATTTATAAACTATGTGTTGTGTATATATTTATACATATATATACACATATATATATGTATGTATTTATCATACTTAAATATTAGAATCGGATTGAACAAATATATTCAAAATTTCTAGATTTTTTTTTCATACCCGGATTTTTGAGTTAGACTATTACAAATTCTAGGACTCTTTCTGATGATATTGCTTCTAATGTTGGTTCTTCATTGACATCAACCATGGGAAGCGATTTTGTTGCCAATCTTTTGGTGTCTGTCCCTTGGGAGCTTCGGATTTGATGGAACATAAGCTCAATCCGCTTCCATCTCCTCAATATGTTAGTCCTCTAAGGCCTTCTTCACAATCCCAAGATTTTGATGATATTGTAAGGCTTGCTCTTGCTTATTAAGATATCATCAATATTTCGTTGCCCTCTTCCTCCTTGTACTTGGTAAACTTGTGATAATCTCTCATCGAGCAATAGCTTTTGGTACAACCTTGTTTCTCTTAATTTCTATTGTCTTTTGTACTTTCATAAGTGTTGATCCTGCTTTTCCTTTTAGAATAACTAAGTTCTCTACTCTTTCTTCTTCTGAGGTGGCAAACTTAAAGAACAGAAGGCTTCCTTAGAGTCCAAAGTTAATGCTTTGAATATAGCGAAGGAGGAGGATGAGAAAAATCGTTTGGAATTAAAGATATCTCTCTGGAAGGCTGAGTTAGAGCTTGAGAAGAAGAGGAAGGCTAAAAATCTCTTGTCTGATAAAGTTTTGGCCCTTGAGTTGTGTAAACAATAACCCGAGGACGAAAAGGCAAGAATGGTAGCTGGCCATGCTGACAAGTTCAAAGAGAATGATAGCTGCCTTTCTAAGGTCCAAGATGCGCTCTCCAATGCTAATCGGATTATTTCTGAAGCCAAAGAAAACATATCTTCATTTTTGGACTCTTATTTTCCGAAGGCAATGTTGAACTCTTACGAAGATGGTTTTTTCCTTGCGTACTCTAATAACTTCGAAAAGTATCCTGAAATTTACTTTCCTTCAATTGATCCTTCTATTGTGGGTACAGTTATGAATAAGATTGAGCAAGCCAAGCAGAGAATTTAGGTTTCTGAGAAAGACATAATGAAAACTAAAGACCTTTAGTACATTGAGGATCTTGCTGATGATTTCGACTTCGATAAAGGAGACGAAGAAGGTGATTATGTTAATGTTGACAATGATGAGGATCATGACGATGAGATGGCAATGATTTTGGTTCTGGAGATGAGAGCCCTCGTAGTGACTTCGATGGTGGAGATGGCAACCCTCCTCTTGCTGCTGGTGGCACCTAGGTTTCCAAGGATGCAAACCCCAATCCTTTGGGTGCTCCTACTGCTCGAGATCTAACCGAGAATTTTACAAAGGATAGTAGCACTTTGACAAAGGGAAGAAAGGAAAAGAACAACCTGCTCATTCTGAAATCCCTATTTCTCAGGTATGGCTTTCACTTTTAAGTGCTTTCTTCCTTCTTGAATTCATGGTAATCGGTTTCCCATAATTTATATTCAAGGAAAAACATTGCCTCATCTCATAAGGCAGAATTAGATAAGAAACAAAAGGAAATAGTCTCACCTTGTATAGAACATGACAGGTTCCTGAAAGATTATAACGCTTTATCCCAAAAATATTATGATCTTGATAAAAGTGCTTTAAAATTGATGTCTTATAAAGAACACGAAGTTGGACCAAGACTAAAGTTAGCACGACTTCGAAGAGAGAGGATTCTTAAGGAAAACTAGGAGCTAATAACTTTATTTTGGATGTTGATAGAGGATAGGGACATTTTAATAGATTTCTTGTACAAGGTCTATAATCGGTTCGAAACAGTAGATTTTTCTTCTTAATAGAGTTTAATGGTGCTTTACTTTGACGTCTTCATAGACGATGCTTAGATGATCGTGGGCTTTACCTCCGCCCTAGGGGTTGTTGGAATCTACCGAAGGTTCATTAAATTCCCTGGGACATACCCCTAGAAAATCTTAAGTGCAACAAGAATAGATTTATCTCTGAGCTATTTAAAAGGTCCATATTGTATGAACAAGATGAATATTTGTGAAAAATATGAAATTACGAATATATATTTTTAATGATAACTTCTTTTATCTATGATTTCTAATTTTATCTCATGTCATGATAGTATCAAAAAGATGTAGTTTCAAAGGATTCTTTACATTTATTTTCTAGATTAAGGACATAGTTCTCAACGAAATCATTATGTAAATTTGGAAGGGATCATTTTCTAGGAGTCCTTCAATGTATTTATATAAAGTACCCTTAGCTCCCCATTGGCTTTCTAGGTGATAATCAGGAATTAATTTTAAAAAGTATTAGAACTCGACATGTTGAATTCATATGTAATATAAATAGTAGGTGTTTTAAAAACAAGATCGTCCTTTGTAATCTTTGATGTGTGTGTATTCTCAAAACAATCTAAAGATTATTTGGATAAGTCTAAGAATTTATTTAGTAAACTTTTCTGATAATGAGAAGTATAATTTTATCAGTACCATTATGTGAAAATAGAACTTGTAAATAATTGTACTTATTTTGTTTGAAAATAAAGAGATCAATTCAAGACTTCGCCCTCCTAAGCCAGGGATGAATCATTAACAATTACAAAGCAGAGGGGTATTCTCAAAAAGGTACCCACTACGACTCAAGAGAAAGCAGTTTTCCTTCAGAGTTTGACCATCAAGCATTTGAATGTGCAAACGACTGTTTTAGAGGTCGATTGAGAGAAAAGGATAAAACTATCCTGGAATTAAAGAGATAGGTAAAGGCCACTCCTTCAATTGATTTTTATAAAGAGATAAGTTGATTGCACTAGCAGGTTGCTGACTTAGAAGTTGAACTAGAGAACACAAAAGCAAGCCGTAAAGCTTGGGAATTTACTTTTGGGCATACCCCTAACATTGTTGTGCCTAAGCCCTCTAAGGCTATGGCTATGTCTAAAGCCTTAACTGCTGAAAAATATCCCAATTTGGTGAATCCTCCTCGTGGATTAGATGAGTCCGTTGTTTCCAGGTGATGACGAAGGGTCATAGCTGAAATCAATAATTTTTATGATAGAAAGCATAATGAGGACACACTTTGACGTATTAGCTATTATCTCTCCCAAATCATACAATTACAGGATGAGAGACATGATTTGCGAAATCGTGTCTTTGATTTGGAGAAATAGAATAATATTTTAAAAGCCATGGGTAGAGCTTACAACAAAGCTCTAAAGTTTCAGGTTAGATCCATAGACAACTCCGATGAAATTAGGAAAAAGGAGCAAAAGCTTAAAGAACTTTTATGTGTCGCAATTTGTCATGCTATTAACCATCCTCTAACTGATGACATAAATAAGGAGGTGTGAGACTTTTGATGCGGTTGTAATGTTAAGAGCTAACTTTTGTACTTTGACAATCAATGGAATGACTTTGTAAATAAGCTGGTAAATTGTGTAGATATCACCTGATGTATATCCTTGTTTGCATTTTGAATATCCTCATATAGGATCTCTTTCTACATTATTCTGTATAAATCTCAACACATAGCATTCTTGTGTTAGCTTTTTGCTTAGAGTTGAATGCATACAGTAACTTGTTCAATTTATATATGATACCATCTAGGTCATAACCAAGTAATAAATAGACCTTGCAATAGATTAATTTGCCCACTCACATTATATATTTTGTCACAATAATGAATAGCAAATTTTTGCATAATATTGGCTTAGAGAATCTCCCTGTGTAAGATGTGAGATACCATGACATTTCGTCAGAAGGTTTTAGTGTAGAAGACCCGAGGTACAAAGTCAAGTATTGTTTTACAGTTCCTTTTTTAGGAATGAGAATTGCATTCTCGAGACCCAGATTAGGGTATTTAGAATAGGAATCTAGAAATCCTCTTCTAGAAGTATAAATAGAAGTCCTGCAGCCCATATTCAGGCATTCGCAATAGAGGACCAAAAATTCACTTTTGGAAAATAGTAGAAATCCCAAGATCCTGACTCAGGTATTTAATAATAGAAGGCCAAAAATCCACATCTAGCAATAATAGAAGTCTCGAAACGAACCCATATTAAAGTATTTAATAGAAGACCAGAAATCAATATCTTGTGATAATAGAAGTCCCGAACCGAAACCCAGATTCGGGTATATATAATTTTGTTACCCATTTCAGGTTTCTTTCAAAGCAGAGGATGTACGTGTTTTGTGAGCCACTCTCAGGGCTTCAACTTGATTTGTGATTCACTATTGGGCTTTGATTGGCTGTTTCAGCCTTGTGAGCCACTCTTTGGGCTTTGTGCGTCTGGTGCACTTGGCTTGCTTATTCTCAAGCAGGGTCCAAGGACAAACCCGACCTCTCTCCACGAGGCGTCTTACCCGTGCCATCGTAGGCGGTGATAAGGGCTTAGATGCTTTACCCTGGCCATCATAGATGCTGATAAAGGCTTACTCTGCCAACCGTAGGCGGGGATAGAGACTTACACATCACCCCACCCCCTTCCAAAGGGTGCCTTAACCTGGTCATCGTAGGCACGGATAAGGTTTTTTTATGATTTACCCTACCCGTATCTGATTTGGAAACGGATAAATGCTTACACTCACCCTCTCCCTCCGAGGGGTGCCTTACCCAGGCCATCATAGGCGGGAATATGAGTTTAAATGCTCCGCCCCAAGGATGGAGGCTTACTCTTTTGACTTTAGCCTGGCCCTTTTTGAATCGGATGCAGCTAAAGGCTTACACATCGCCTCCCTCTAGGAGACGCCTTGCCTTGGCCATCTTGGTGCAGACAAGGGTATTCTACTATTGTAGGTAGCTTCACCAGTTTCAGGTGGTTCCAAATTTTAAGGAGTTTTTCATACTCCTGTCCGTGTAGACATTCTTTCTTTTACGAATCATTTGTTAGAACTAGTTTGATCATTTTTCAAATCTTTGCAATTGGCCTTGATTAAAGAATTCGATGAACTTTCCTTCAAGAACTCGACGATGATTTGTTTCATGTCCATTCATCATATGGTAGTGGCAGTATAGCCCTCTTAATTTCCGGTCATACTTGGGTTTCTTTTTTGTTGATTGCCAAAAGTTAAGCTCGTGTTTGGTTAGGAAGTAGATATTTTCGTCTGATGTGGTAAGGTGGCATTCTTTAAGTAGCCTTGATTTAAAGTTTCCCTTTCGACGTTGAAACTTAGCCCTTTGTTACTCATGTTCGTTGCTTCATCTGTATCTTCCAATCTTCTTTTCAATGTATCTTAAGACTAAAGTGCAATTTTCTTAGACCATTTCAATGTAAACCTCGTTATTCCTTGTTCGAATATAGTTCCCTTAGCCTATGCATGAATGGATTCTTTTATGTGAGAGAACAGTTTCTATTCCTTTGTTGTATGACCACTTAAGAAAAGATAGGGGTAGGTCCTATGTTGAAAGGGTTAATGCTCCAACGGTCAGGGTTGTATTGCTCTACTTCCCTTTTCTACGTATAATTCGCAATGCTTTATTCTTAACCTTTGTTCTTCAATAACTCTTGGATCAATAATATCTGATGTAACCATTCGAGATTCATAATATCCTTGTCGAGACCCTTTATCTATGATCTAGCTTTTCAAGGTTTAAACAATCGGAATGGAATAACTAGGGATGTGGTAAGTTACCTAAAGGATCGAAAGTTAAGGCCCTCCTTCTAGCACCAAAATGTTAACGTTATTTTTTGTCGACACCGGAATATAGGGTTCGGTTGTGGTCCTAAGGGAACCTAGGGATGATCTAATTCTTACAAGTATGACTTGATTCTACGTTTAATCGATATCAAGACCCTTAGTCCTAAGATTAGTTACTCATCCTTCAAGAAGAGGAGAGTATCATGCTTACGTGACTTAAAGATATATAGTTACCTTTATATAAGGGATTCATAAGCTCGATATGAGTAGAAAGATAGATGGCTTGTAATGGTTGGTACGGTAATCACTTCAAAGTTTAAGGTTTTGTCGAGAGTTAGCAAAAAGGAAATAAGCGAACATGTGACAAGCTCTAAGCATCTCCTTCATTATTCACTTGATGGAGTATATAGATAATTACAAGTAAAATTCTTAAATTTATTTACAAATTCTCTCTTAGATAGGGATTCATGATTTTGGAATGAGAAAAAGTCCCCCAGAATGTAATCCCTGGGGTCTTATTTATAAATAATTTGGGCCCCTTCGATTGCAGTCCAGTAGGAAGCCCGGTTTTGCAACAATACTTCAATATTGTCCTAATTGAAGGGCATTTGGCTTTGATTTCTACTTCTTTGGTTCCAGCTATAGTCTTCTGCTACTTGTATTTTTGTGTATCGACCCACTTAAGGGCTTCTAGGTGATGCTTTTGGTGCCGCCTTGGACATGATAACGATACCAAGCTCATTGATATTGATGGCACTTTGTTTGCTTCAATGTTGTTTGTCGGCCATGCTCCTTTCTTCATAACTTTGGTATGATTTTTGATAACAATATCAATATTAAGTCTATTGGTATCGATAGCATTATTGGTTACAACCATACTAGTCTCATGCTTTCCCTTGCATGCATCTTGTATCAAATTACATTGCTTCTACCTTTACTTTGTTGTTGGATTACTTGTTTTTGCTTTCGGTGTCCGGTACCGACACTGGTCTAGATTGCTTGTTGTATGTCGGTGTTAGTATTGTGCCTTGTTTCTATCTTGTAGCAACCTAGAATTTTGACAATATAAATTAATCATTAGAATATCAAAAATAGGAATTTCTGCAAATGATTGAATTTGACCACGAAACTTTAACCAATGCATTTGTCCAGGAATCTAGTCAACTTTCATGTTTGGAGTTTCACAAACGGAGTTTGTATGAACAAGTTACAAACGAAATATGAAAAATAAACATTTACTATAGCTAACAGTCTTTTTGAAAGATTTGGAACCTTATGGCAAGACTGCATACAAAAAGGAATGTTTGATTATTGATTAAACCAAAATATTAAATTAACGATAACAATAATAATGGAAGATAACTATGTTAACTGTGCAAAAATAAATATAAATATATATGCATTATCCATCTGAATATGCGTAAATGACAAAATGTACATTATATTGAATGTTCTAATGTTTGAATGATATTCATCTATGGAATAATACATGTAAATGTAAGCAATATTAAATTAATATATTTATGGTGATCATTGTAGCAATTAATGTGATTGGTAAATAGGACAACAAATAAATAAATAACAATCGTAACCGATGTTGATTGGGGGAAGTGAATATAATTAGGTAATTAAGTCTAATGGTTACAATTCCTAAGATTTATTAGGATTATTGTTGTAATCCCCAATTAGGGAATTTAATTTTTAATCGCATTTAGACACGAGGTTAAACTCAACTTATGGTAAGTCTGCCCGGAACCAAGCAGCAAATCCAGCTTCCACAAGTGGTCAGCTTAATGTGAGAGATCTGGTGCACAAATATATATATATATACATATAACAGACAATAAATAAATAAACATTAGCAATGTCTGTAGGGGTACAACAAATAGATATTTCGGGACTGATAAGATAAGGATATTCGTTGATAAGTAATGTCATAGGAAAATTATGGCCATTAGGCCAATAAATGACATTAATTCTAATCAATGGTAATTAAAGGAAATTAAAGGTTAATTGTTGCCTTAGGAAAATATGACCATTATGGTTATAAAGGGAAATAAACACATGATAAAAAATAAATGAAATAAAAAGGAGATTAAGGGGTATTGATGGTTGTTTAAATTACTAAGTCTAATTTGGGAAAATAATCAAATAAATATCCTAGGGTAAGGAGGATATAACTTTCCTTATAATACAACTTAACATAGAACTTATAATTAAAACTTAGAATTGGACTTGGTAGAAACATTATTAACCATAAGAACCCATGACGATAAATAACTATGTGCGTATGGTACTTCCGTGTAGAGAGACTAAATGGGAATAACCCAATAACGTGGTCTGCTTCATCCCAATAGGGAAAAACATTAAAGGATAAATGGGGTACGAACTCAATAATCTTCGTGTATAGTCCACTTCCTTGGGTCTTAAGTTGCTCGAGTCGAGGAATCCACGAGAGTAGGCCATCCAGTTTGGGGGTCTTGAATGGTATGTTTGTAAGGCCTATCCAAACCAGGAAATCAAAAAATGTCAAATGTGGTTACCTATCCTATGGGAAGTAGTAAGCGACTAAGAAGATTATCAAATGAGGTTAGCTATATGGTAAAGCGAAACACCCTCTCTCACCTTACATGGGGAATGGGCATGCGTGAATGACGGAAGCCTTAACTAGTAGGGCCCCGTAGCTAGCGCCCTCTAGTTTATGTTAACATTGAATAAATCATCGAGGAATAATAAGTGACCAGCATGTCCGCTTAGGGTCTTAAGCGATCGGGAGAATCCACCCTATCTATCATTCGATAGTAAGGCGTTAAATAACTAAGGATGTACGCGTGAATACACACACACACACACACATACACACACACACACACACACATATATATATATATATATATATATATATATATATATATATATATAAGAAACTCCGTAATTAGGGGTCCACTCTCGATTAAATAACCAGCCATCTTCTGGTATAAGGGATTCATAAATATATGCATAAATGTTATATCTTGGTATCACATTTTGGATATAATACCTTGGAAAGGGTAGTGAGAGTCATGCGTAAATATTTACAAGGTTAGGCTAGAATCACTAACCATGGTAGGCATACATCTTGGGTTGAACCAAACGAAATACATCCTGGGTTGAACCAAATGGGATATATCTGTGTTTTATAATCTGCATTGTACATTTCCTGTTCACCACAATCTTTTTGTTCTGACCCACTCCTTATTACAACCTCCCAGGTTTTTTAGAGAAGGTCTGGTTCTCATAGGTTCTTGGGTTTGGCTTTTGGTTTGTCATTCTCTCTCATATACCCTATTGGCAAAGTGATTTACTTTGGAAAAGGTAGTTACTTGAGTTAATACTAATCTATCCCATTTTATTTCTGCTGAGAGTTTTCTTTTATCGTACTCTGATTATGTGCATGCTCATTTATTTGCAGGTACCAGAGCTACACGCTTCGTGCTTGGATATGTTTAAGTTTTGATTTTTGTCGAAATTTTGGCTTAGAAAAGTGTGGGGAATTACATTTGGTATCGGAGCAAAGTTAGAAGATCAGAGGAATTAGTTAAATTAGGACTTGTAAGATAACACAATTCGATTTTCTTTTTTGTTTTTCTTCGTCTTTTTTACTCAACTTTAATTTATTTCGATGATGAGTTAGTCATGGGCCTAATTATATAAAATGGGCTTTAAGCGATTAAGAGTTAAAGTATGTTGAGTTCCCATTTCTAACCAATTCTGTCTTACCCCACGGTATGTTGGCGATCTCGTTGTGAAGAGCATGAGGATGACATATGATGAATTGCTTTAATTCAAGTTTAGAGGATAGACAAAACCTTAGGTACAATTGAGATAGTCACGATTTCTGGTTTTGGTTTTATTGGTAGTTCCGGTTAAAGACCATTGCTAGATCCAAAATGGGAAAAGTTCATGTTAGTATGTCATATCCATTCTGGAAATGTAACTGTGAGGTATATCCATTCATCACTTCATTGAATTTTCAAATATTCCGTTTTGAAAATGTTCATTTAAATGTTTGACCTAGCATTCGAGGGAACTTTATTTCTAAAACTATTTGGAAAAATAAAATAGGTTTTGAAAATTTTGAAATACGGTTTCCAAAATGGTTTATAACAACCTAGTTTTATAAAGATATGGCTTTTAAATATTAATCTAAAATTTTATCAGGAATTTGTGTAATTTCAATAAATATAATCTGATTGGTAGAAAGGATGAAATTAGAAATGTATGCAACTAAACTTAAGAGTAATAAATACTCATGCCTTATGATTTTTGGTACTTGTCTCTTTTTATATATATTGGACGATTTACTGAAATTATCACAATTAATCCTTAAGATTTAATAGTTCCAACATTTTTGAACGCAAAAAGGTTTTTTAGTTTATGATATAACTGAAATAATAATAATGATAGTAAATTGGATTTATATATATATACAAAACCGTTAGTTTATAATAAATTCCATTTTTGGAAAAGTTTTAAAATTTCCTTCAAAAAGGCTAAGGAAAATCCTTCGTCTAGATTTTTGGGGTATTTGATTTCGAATTGTTTAGTTTTAGGTCAGCTAATTAAGGTGAAAATCCATTTTAATTTTATTTTGGATTTCTAGCTGATTTCATGTTTTAAGATCGTTCGTTCGATGGTCATAACCTTTTAGAGGCAGGGAAAAAGGCATTAAAATTAAATTTCTCGACTTGATGAGTGGTGGAAGTTGATATGAGAATTTAGTAGGGGTTGGAAGTTGTTTCAACGTTATAGGAATTTTATTTTAATTTTTATATAATTTATTCGGGCATTTGGGCCAAGGTTCATACCATGTCCTTTAGGGGGCAACCGGTCGACCGCCCTTCATGGGTAAGGTTGACTGCTCCCCCTAAAGGGAATCGGCCTAAAATAGACCCGATTCAGCTAAAACGATATATATATATATATAATATATATATATCATTCAAGCCGACGTCTCCTTCCCCAAACCCATTTTTCACCAAACCCAAACCCTCTTCCATTCCCAAGCTCCAACCCGAGCAACCTCTGCTCCGTTTCATCCCTAATTACCACCAAAATCCTTCTCATGCAAATCTCTACCCGATTATACTCTGGATTTGCAATTTCGTTCGCCTGGTTCGCCGATTCCTCCATGGCACCTCCTTGTAATGTCGCCTCTCAATATCCTAGCCCTACGCCTCAGAAAGTCACATAGTTAGACTGCGATGTGGAAAAGATTGAGCATTACTTGGCCATGGCCCATTAGGATTTTCATGTTGGTCGACTGGTGAAATTCGCTGATTTTTCTGCTTTTGTTTTGGAGGAGCCTTTTATCACTGTAGGCCTGGCACTGATCCCGCGCATCGACACCTTTGAGCACGACCTGTATCCGTGCAGCGTCCATCTGTTTGATGCCCAGCTGGATGCTGCCATCGATGACCAGTCTTTGTCATCCGACCTGAGGTCATGGCACTCATATCGAGTTCACCGACGACGACTTAGCTCAGATTTAGGGTATCTCGGCAGTCGGAGCCGAGCTTAGTGCTATCGAGATAGAGGACCCTCAGATTCTTTAGCATATCTTCCTTGAGGCCCCAGGAGCCTGGTCCATGACCAATCTACGATCCATCATCCGTGTAGTTGTGCGCATCATATAGCACAACGTTGTCCTAAAGACGGGAAACTTGAAGTGGATTTATCTTTTTGTTCGCCATGCCACTTATGCTATTATTGGCGGTATAGTAGTCAATTAGGCGCGCGTGCTTATTGTTAAGGATATTTTTTCGTCAACACTAAAAATATGTAACGACCCGGATTTTCGGCGGCTTTGGTTATCGACGTAAGCCCGACGTCGATAACCAAAACATCGAAAAATCCCGGTAGTTAATGAAAGAAATTAGAAGGTGAGGATAGATAAGATAGAAACTTAGAATAGAAGAAGAAGAAGAACATAACATCAGAGTAACACGAACCTCACAGCGGAACGAATAACATATAATAGATAACATAACTTTGAAATATAACAGTTATGTATACAATAGCACTTATCAGAGTACAGCACTTACAACACAGCGGAAATAACTATAGCTATATGATCTTGAAGCCTCTTGCTCCAAGCTCTTCCAGTATATCTGTAAATTCCTGACTACTTGACTGCCCGTACAAAATTAGGCACCCAAGAGTTTAGGGAAAACAACAAAGTAAACTCCGGGTCAGTCATGGGACTGGTATGAGTAAAACAGTTTAAACAGGTATATGAACAAGTAAACGATATCTTATAAGACCACGCCGCAGAACGGAACGGGTTTTTCCCTTATGAGAATCCAAAATATCTTTATATCAAAAACCTTTTGATATTATAATAATGTCTATGTACAAATAGATATCAACTAGCAGAAACGCTTTCATCTCACGTTCTACATATATAGTATACAATCAAAACCGCAAGCACGTATTGGGTAATGGATTTCCAACTATGACAAGGTATGGAATCACCTTCCGATCAGTGTACTCTAGGAACGATACACTGGAGTTCAACAAGAACATCTTGCAACTCAGCCACACATGACCGACCACTCATTTCGCTTGAGTGTATCGAATGTACATCACCAACGGTTGGGATCAGCAACCGTTCCCGTATATATATATGGGACAGCATTGATAGATTAAAGAAACAAATGAATATTCACTAGATAGGTGATTATACACCCTACTTCGGTGCGACCGACTTAGCCATGCTGCCTGCCCGATTTCTGTCATTTACCGGATGATGAGGCTAGAAGCTACGCTTTATCATCACATCAGATTCACTTCGAATGCCACATTGTCAGATCCATCAGAATCACTAATTGACATCTACAACAGTACATTACGTGTCAGCTAAAAGAAGTTTCCTTCTCCGCTTCCACTCTTGGTACGGTTGAAGAAATCAATGTACGTGACCTTTCTGGAAATACTATGTCAGACATCCATCTTCATTCACTTAGAATGTCACATCGTCATACCCGCCAAATCACAAATTGACTTATCCAAAAATAACACGGGTATACAGCTAAGAGAAACGAATTCCTCCGCCACCAAACGTGAATACGTTTGAACAGATCAACTTACGCGATCCACTGGATGTACTCTGTCAGACCTTCGTCCATACAAGTTGTCCTGGGACTGGACAAACCGAAGGCACTATTCTGTAAACAGGATAGCCCTTGCATTTTACTCCGTCTTCAATTATCTTTGGCATATATGATTCGCAACGCTTATGCCAATACAGAGTGGTTCTATGGATAATAATCCAACCGGTCTCTCCATATTAACAACGTTAAAATGGTCAAAACTTCAATAGTCGGTGAGTTAACTATTAAAGAAAAACAAGTGTGCAAACAACGATATTATTTCCAGATGGAAATTATATCGAACAAACATCATTTAACATAAATCTCTTTAGTTCATTTATTTACTTATCTCCTGTTTCCCTATGTTCTCAATTCTTATTGTCTTTTATCAGAAAACATTTCTGATTCTCGTTTGGAAAACATTTCCAAAACTCCTTTATGATCAAACCTTACCATTTCTTAGTTAAGAAGGAAGTCACTCAAGTTGGGGTATAATTACCTCTCAAACCTTAACTGAACAACGTTATAACTTCGAAATGGTCAAAGTTTATCTTTTAATCTTTAACAACTTCTTTACGCCTTTCTCGGATTCAATTTTACTAATCCACTTCTATATTTAAAACATTGGTTATAACGATAACGTTATAATCCCTACTTTCGAATTATCTAACTTTAATTATAACTTCTATTCTTATTAGTGAATAATTAACCTAACACTTATTTATTTATAAATAAATAAATCTCTATTTAGACACTGGAAAGTATAAGTACTTTCCCGAATTCGATATAATCGAATTTTCCGATTAACTCTCTTCGAGAAATCTCTATTTGATTAAATCTTCTTCGAATAACCTATATTCGATTAACTCCTCGAATAACCGATATTCGATAACCTCTCTTCGAATAACTAATATTCGATTAACTTCTTCCTTTTCAAATATCTCACTTTTGAAAATCTTACTTCGATCAAACTAAAATTGATAACTCCTTCGAATAAACTACATTCGAGAATTCCTCTCGAATAAACGATATTCGATAATCTTCCCTTTCGATTTAACAAATCGATAACTCCTTTTCGAATAACTAAATTCGATAACTCCTTTTGATTTAACTAATCGATACTCCCTTTGATGAAACTAACATCGATAACTCCTTTCGATGAAACTAACATCGATAACTCCTTTCGATGAAACTAACATCGATAACTCCTTTCGATGAAACTAACATCGATTTATTTAACTTAACTAACTTAACTCGACTAACTTAACTTACTTGGTTCGACCAATTCGATTCAATTAACTAGGCTCGACTAACTTGGTTTATTTAACTCAACTTGATTTACTCCTATCGAATAACTAATATTCGATTTAACTCCATTTAACTCTATTCGAATAACTACTATTCGATTAACTCTATTCAACTCTATTCGAATAAACTATATTCGACTGACTCTATTTAACTCCATTCGAACAACTACTATTCGACAACTCTATTTAACTCCATTCGCTTGACTCTAGATCGCAGCGATCACAATGGTTACGCCTGATTCCCTCAGGAAACATCCGACCGCCTTAGGCTATTTACAGCCCTGCGAATTACGCTAGCAGTCGTACAAGATGGCAACTTATCCTGAATACTATGTTTGACTAACTCTGTCTCAAATAACCATATTTGATTAACTCTAGTTCGTTTTAACTCTAATCAATTAACTCTAACTAATTAACTCCAACTGGTTAACTCTAACTAATTAACTCTATTGGTTAACTCTAACTGATTAACTCTATTTGACTATCTCGACTCGACTAACCCCTTTCGAATAACATATTCGATTAACTAACTTCGAATACCATATTCGATTTCTCCTTTCGAATGTCTATATTCGATTAACTAACTTCGAATACCATATTCAATTAACTAACTTCGAATACCATATTCGATTAACTAACTTCGAATACCATATTCGATTAACTAACTTCGAATACCATATTCGATTTCTCCTTTCGAATGTCTATATTCGATTAACTAACTTCGAATACCATATTCAATTAACTAACTTCGAATACCATATTCGATTAACTAACTTCGAATACCATATTCGATTAACTAACTTCGAATACCATATTCGATTAACTAACTTCGAATACCATATTCGATTAACTTTATTCACTTAATAAAGATTTCCTTTTTATAATGTTTTTATTCATTTGAAAGGATTTGCTTTTAAATAACGGTTCTACACTTTAAAAATGATTTCCTTTTTATAATGTTCCCTTTCCAATTCTATTTGTAAATGGTTTACAAATATTCCCTTTTCAAAAATATTTTCTTGAAATATTTTAACTCCTTAAATTCCCGGGAAAATTCGCCATAACCTCCTTTGTACCGGGAGCATCGGGAAAATCCCCAAAACTCGCCACACAGGCCTTTCCATTCAAAAAGAAATGTTTTGAATTTATTCCTTTTTCAAATATCTCCTATTTATAAATATCCCAATTTATAAATATTCCTTATTTATAAATATTCCACTTTATAAATATCTCTTATTTATAAATATCCCATTTTATAAATATTCTATTTTCAATATCACTTTGAAAATTCCCTTATCTACATTCCGGTATGTTATGGTATTCAATCATATCAAATCACGATGTTCAATATCGTCCATACACACACAATCAACAATAGGTTATAATTCACATCATATATCAAAATATATGAAAAACAATAAAATAACTGTTGAGGAATCCAGTCGGATTCCTCCAACCTGTTTCCCTGCATCCACAGATGTTACACAACATGATTGTCATCACTTTCAGTTCAATATGAATTATTCTGATAAACAGAATCAATATATAACTATATAACTGTTTATATATATATATATTATATATATATATATAATATTTCATTAACTGACTAGCAGTTCAATCAACAGTCAACACACAGTCAATCAAACAATTTCTAACAGTTCTAAAAATACAACATGAAATTATAAACTGTTCAGAGTTGGTGAGATTTACTCACAGTTGCGTGTTAACCGAAAAATATCGGTTTACGTTCGATGATTTGAATCGGACAATTTATTTTTACATAAATTGTAACGAGCTCTGATGGATTTCCAGTCAGCTTCATTGTGTAGCCACCATCCATACGGTCCTAACGCATCTGACCGTTCGAGATTCTGATATAGTATGAGTGAAATATTTAAGTTACAAGTTTGTGCATATTAAAAAAAAATAGAACTTGATTTATAATTATTACTTGGGCCTCATCACAACTTCTCGGCCCATCTCTCCTTTAAAAACCCACCCTCCTAATCGGCCCTTTCTTCCTCAATCCCACCGTGAGCTTCTAGTGCCACAACGATGGCCATTTCCCATCCTTCAACTCAACACTGCACCACCTTCACTTCACGAAACTTCACGATACCAACACCGAACTCCTACTCGTTATCTCCTCTATCTCCTCGTACAAACACCATCAAGCTCGCACCTTTCATACGAGTTGCGTTCTCGAGCTACGTCGCACATCTGTAGGTCGACATCGACCATATTTTCCATTGAAATACCCAAAAGAAAATGTACAGGTTCGGTTTCACCTCAGGAACCTAGAACCGAACTTGATTTAAAGGATCGAAGCACCAATTTCAAGTTATATCGAACCCTAGGTCTCGAATACGCATGCTTTACCGAACTCGAGCAACTCCAACATGAATCGCAGTACACAAAAACGGTATAGGATCGAAGAGCAAACTCCTAGGATTATAATCCTACCTCTCTTTTGAATTTTAGTAATTTCTTGTATTTGATTTGGATTTTATTTCCATGGAAACTTTACTGGCAAAACGTTGGCGGCTCGTTTTGATTTTTCAGAGGAGTGATTTTTAGGTTTTAAGGTAAAAGGGGGGGTATTTATAGGGTGTTAAAATATCTAGATATTTTCTTGGTATTTTTATATATTTGTTTTATACCATTTTATATTCCTATCCGTCTTCTAAAAATCCGTACGATCACGTACGATGCTTAAAAATCACGAAACTGGACATGTAGCTAGAGTTCGACATTACGGTCCCAACGAAACTGGTTTCATCAAATTCCGACTCCGTATGCTCACACAGCGTATTTTTAACCGTCGAAATACTGACTGTTTCTCACTCTAAAAATCCGTACGACCACACAGTGACTCTAAAAATCACGAAACTGGAAATCTAACAACTATTTGACATTGCGGATCCAACAAAATTAGTTTCGTCGAATTCCGACTTCGTTTGCACAACTGGCTATTTTTAATGCTCTGAATGACCCATTTAAATATATAAATATATTTAAATTAAATATTAATAAATTAATATTATCGTGTATCTTCACATATGATATCGTATAGCTCCAGAATATCATATCAGGATTTATGGCTTGATATTTCAGATTTTAGATTTATCAATATTCAGTTTATATCGAAAATCCTTTTATAACGCATATAAAGCGTCGCAAAATATAAAGGAATTCCATAGCGACTTTTCTAAAATTTGATTTGGACGTAAATCAAAATCTACACGACGAAATCCCGATTTTTCTCTTCCACTAGAAAGATATACTCCACCAGCTCCACACGTTTCTTGTTTCACAGAAATCCGGCTTAAAACGAATCCTGTACATTCTGTTGAAGTTCGAATCGCCAAATAGCGAACTGAAGCGCCATTTCGAGCTCGTTTATAAATATATTATAAACCATACGTTCAACTGTCGTCGATTCAATATAATCGTTATTATATTTCGAATCGAAACTCCACCAAATCTCGTATGCTATTCAATTCACACGATATTGTGAATTTCACTATTTCTGACTATTTCGACATTATAATATATTTTATTATATTATAATTATTAATTAAATATTCAATATTATTTAATTCACGATCATTAACTTCTCTAAATCACCAATTATATAATTAAATAAATTAATTATATATCTCTAAAAATGCGGGTCATTACATTCTTCCCCACTTAAAATAATTTCGTCCTCGAAATTGCTAAGGTAGTGGACGACCCTATCTATTGGAATTCCTAAGATTTGTTTACCCCTTCTTTCTGATTTCAACAGAACCAATTAATATCGATTAAAATATTTATTCATTCCGACTAACTAAAATTTCCAAAAATTTTGAAAATTTTCTAACACTTTTAATTTCCAGAAAATTTTACCAGCACCTCCTTTGTACGGGGTTACCGGAAAAATTCAAACCTTGCCACACAGGCCCTCTCCAATCCCAAAGAAAATCAAACAGCCAAGCGGCTTGCCAAATCGGCTCATAAATTCCAAACTCATATAGAATATAAACTTGTACCTTTTTGTTGGGTATATCAACTTTTATCCCTTTCACCTGCTGTCAATTCAGCATATACCAAAGTATTTCCCATCAAACTCCAACCAAGTTATTCTTAACACAACCATTCGCTTATTCAAGCCGAATTCAATTTCAAATTCGAGTTTCAAATTCCAAACTCTTAACTTATCATTTCAAATCCCAATCCAGATTATTCTATAATCCAATCCAATTTCATTTAACTTAGTTCAAGTAAAATTCAAATTTATTTATTCACCTTTTTCCATTTTAATCCATTTAACCTCATTAGTTAAATTTTAATTCCAGAACTTAAATTCCTGAGTTCATTTCAAATCAAATTTGAAATCATAACACCAATTCAAAACATTTGAATTTCTAAACACTTGTTTTCTCAAAACAATTCAAAAACAAAACCTTTGGTAGTAATCCGTCACTTTGGAACTCGAAAATGAATACTGATGATGTGGCCACACTCATCAGAATCTATTTTCCAGTAATCGAAGTGAGTTCAATACTATTTCACTTTCTAAAATCATTTCTAAACACTTCCATTTTGAAAACAGTTCAAAATCTCCCAGGAACTTAAAATTTACTTATTTTAATTCCAATTCTGATTTAACTTCAGATTCAATTCGTCTTACTTCATATACTTTACTGATATGAATTCTGATTAGTTATTTATAACCATTTCATCTTTTTATAATCTCATTCGATTTTACTAACAACCAACACAACCAATATACTATATTAATTTCAAAACATATCATGTCGGTTCATCGTATTTAAGTGTTTGTAAAACTCCTACCGATACAGTAGATCAAACTGATCGTCCAGAATTTCATAAGCCACTCAATCAATAAATCTCCACAATATAAAACCATTTTATATTCAATAACATATACGCTCTCTTGTATATATACACTCAAACTCAATCTAGGGTGTTACTAACCCTATCTCTACCGAGTCACGCCACAGAGCCAAGTAATTCTTAACTTAAGCTCTGATACCAACTGTAACGACCCGGATTTTCGGCGGCTTTGGTTATCGACGTAAGCCCGACGTCGATAACCAAAACATCGAAAAATCCCGGTAGTTAATGAAAGAAATTAGAAGGTGAGGATAGATAAGATAGAAACTTAGAATAGAAGAAGAAGAAGAACATAACATCAGAGTAACACGAACCTCACAGCGGAACGAATAACATATAATAGATAACATAACTTTGAAATATAACAGTTATGTATACAATAGCACTTATCAGAGTACAGCACTTACAACACAGCGGAAATAACTATAGCTATATGATCTTGAAGCCTCTTGCTCCAAGCTCTTCCAGTATATCTGTAAATTCCTGACTACTTGACTGCCCGTACAAAATTAGGCACCCAAGAGTTTAGGGAAAACAACAAAGTAAACTCCGGGTCAGTCATGGGACTGGTATGAGTAAAACAGTTTAAACAGGTATATGAACAAGTAAACGATATCTTATAAGACCACGCCGCAGAACGGAACGGGTTTTTCCCTTATGAGAATCCAAAATATCTTTATATCAAAAACCTTTTGATATTATAATAATGTCTATGTACAAATAGATATCAACTAGCAGAAACGCTTTCATCTCACGTTCTACATATATAGTATACAATCAAAACCGCAAGCACGTATTGGGTAATGGATTTCCAACTATGACAAGGTATGGAATCACCTTCCGATCAGTGTACTCTAGGAACGATACACTGGAGTTCAACAAGAACATCTTGCAACTCAGCCACACATGACCGACCACTCATTTCGCTTGAGTGTATCGAATGTACATCACCAACGGTTGGGATCAGCAACCGTTCCCGTATATATATATGGGACAGCATTGATAGATTAAAGAAACAAATGAATATTCACTAGATAGGTGATTATACACCCTACTTCGGTGCGACCGACTTAGCCATGCTGCCTGCCCGATTTCTGTCATTTACCGGATGATGAGGCTAGAAGCTACGCTTTATCATCACATCAGATTCACTTCGAATGCCACATTGTCAGATCCATCAGAATCACTAATTGACATCTACAACAGTACATTACGTGTCAGCTAAAAGAAGTTTCCTTCTCCGCTTCCACTCTTGGTACGGTTGAAGAAATCAATGTACGTGACCTTTCTGGAAATACTATGTCAGACATCCATCTTCATTCACTTAGAATGTCACATCGTCATACCCGCCAAATCACAAATTGACTTATCCAAAAATAACACGGGTATACAGCTAAGAGAAACGAATTCCTCCGCCACCAAACGTGAATACGTTTGAACAGATCAACTTACGCGATCCACTGGATGTACTCTGTCAGACCTTCGTCCATACAAGTTGTCCTGGGACTGGACAAACCGAAGGCACTATTCTGTAAACAGGATAGCCCTTGCATTTTACTCCGTCTTCAATTATCTTTGGCATATATGATTCGCAACGCTTATGCCAATACAGAGTGGTTCTATGGATAATAATCCAACCGGTCTCTCCATATTAACAACGTTAAAATGGTCAAAACTTCAATAGTCGGTGAGTTAACTATTAAAGAAAAACAAGTGTGCAAACAACGATATTATTTCCAGATGGAAATTATATCGAACAAACATCATTTAACATAAATCTCTTTAGTTCATTTATTTACTTATCTCCTGTTTCCCTATGTTCTCAATTCTTATTGTCTTTTATCAGAAAACATTTCTGATTCTCGTTTGGAAAACATTTCCAAAACTCCTTTATGATCAAACCTTACCATTTCTTAGTTAAGAAGGAAGTCACTCAAGTTGGGGTATAATTACCTCTCAAACCTTAACTGAACAACGTTATAACTTCGAAATGGTCAAAGTTTATCTTTTAATCTTTAACAACTTCTTTACGCCTTTCTCGGATTCAATTTTACTAATCCACTTCTATATTTAAAACATTGGTTATAACGATAACGTTATAATCCCTACTTTCGAATTATCTAACTTTAATTATAACTTCTATTCTTATTAGTGAATAATTAACCTAACACTTATTTATTTATAAATAAATAAATCTCTATTTAGACACTGGAAAGTATAAGTACTTTCCCGAATTCGATATAATCGAATTTTCCGATTAACTCTCTTCGAGAAATCTCTATTTGATTAAATCTTCTTCGAATAACCTATATTCGATTAACTCCTCGAATAACCGATATTCGATAACCTCTCTTCGAATAACTAATATTCGATTAACTTCTTCCTTTTCAAATATCTCACTTTTGAAAATCTTACTTCGATCAAACTAAAATTGATAACTCCTTCGAATAAACTACATTCGAGAATTCCTCTCGAATAAACGATATTCGATAATCTTCCCTTTCGATTTAACAAATCGATAACTCCTTTTCGAATAACTAAATTCGATAACTCCTTTTGATTTAACTAATCGATACTCCCTTTGATGAAACTAACATCGATAACTCCTTTCGATGAAACTAACATCGATAACTCCTTTCGATGAAACTAACATCGATAACTCCTTTCGATGAAACTAACATCGATTTATTTAACTTAACTAACTTAACTCGACTAACTTAACTTACTTGGTTCGACCAATTCGATTCAATTAACTAGGCTCGACTAACTTGGTTTATTTAACTCAACTTGATTTACTCCTATCGAATAACTAATATTCGATTTAACTCCATTTAACTCTATTCGAATAACTACTATTCGATTAACTCTATTCAACTCTATTCGAATAAACTATATTCGACTGACTCTATTTAACTCCATTCGAACAACTACTATTCGACAACTCTATTTAACTCCATTCGCTTGACTCTAGATCGCAGCGATCACAATGGTTACGCCTGATTCCCTCAGGAAACATCCGACCGCCTTAGGCTATTTACAGCCCTGCGAATTACGCTAGCAGTCGTACAAGATGGCAACTTATCCTGAATACTATGTTTGACTAACTCTGTCTCAAATAACCATATTTGATTAACTCTAGTTCGTTTTAACTCTAATCAATTAACTCTAACTAATTAACTCCAACTGGTTAACTCTAACTAATTAACTCTATTGGTTAACTCTAACTGATTAACTCTATTTGACTATCTCGACTCGACTAACCCCTTTCGAATAACATATTCGATTAACTAACTTCGAATACCATATTCGAGTTCTCCTTTCGAATGTCTATATTCGATTAACTAACTTCGAATACCATATTCAATTAACTAACTTCGAATACCATATTCGATTAACTAACTTCGAATACCATATTCGATTAACTAACTTCGAATACCATATTCGATTTCTCCTTTCGAATGTCTATATTCGATTAACTAACTTCGAATACCATATTCAATTAACTAACTTCGAATACCATATTCGATTAACTAACTTCGAATACCATATTCGATTAACTAACTTCGAATACCATATTCGATTAACTAACTTCGAATACCATATTCGATTAACTTTATTCACTTAATAAAGATTTCCTTTTTATAATGTTTTTATTCATTTGAAAGGATTTGCTTTTAAATAACGGTTCTACACTTTAAAAATGATTTCCTTTTTATAATGTTCCCTTTCCAATTCTATTTGTAAATGGTTTACAAATATTCCCTTTTCAAAAATATTTTCTTGAAATATTTTAACTCCTTAAATTCCCGGGAAAATTCGCCATAACCTCCTTTGTACCGGGAGCATCGGGAAAATCCCCAAAACTCGCCACACAGGCCTTTCCATTCAAAAAGAAATGTTTTGAATTTATTCCTTTTTCAAATATCTCCTATTTATAAATATCCCAATTTATAAATATTCCTTATTTATAAATATTCCACTTTATAAATATCTCTTATTTATAAATATCCCATTTTATAAATATTCTATTTTCAATATCACTTTGAAAATTCCCTTATCTACATTCCGGTATGTTATGGTATTCAATCATATCAAATCACGATGTTCAATATCGTCCATACACACACAATCAACAATAGGTTATAATTCACATCATATATCAAAATATATGAAAAACAATAAAATAACTGTTGAGGAATCCAGTCGGATTCCTCCAACCTGTTTCCCTGCATCCACAGATGTTACACAACATGATTGTCATCACTTTCAGTTCAATATGAATTATTCTGATAAACAGAATCAATATATAACTATATAACTGTTTATATATATATATATTATATATATATATAATATTTCATTAACTGACTAGCAGTTCAATCAACAGTCAACACACAGTCAATCAAACAATTTCTAACAGTTCTAAAAATACAACATGAAATTATAAACTGTTCAGAGTTGGTGAGATTTACTCACAGTTGCGTGTTAACCGAAAAATATCGGTTTACGTTCGATGATTTGAATCGGACAATTTATTTTTACATAAATTGTAACGAGCTCTGATGGATTTCCAGTCAGCTTCATTGTGTAGCCACCATCCATACGGTCCTAACGCATCTGACCGTTCGAGATTCTGATATAGTATGAGTGAAATATTTAAGTTACAAGTTTGTGCATATTAAAAAAAAATAGAACTTGATTTATAATTATTACTTGGGCCTCATCACAACTTCTCGGCCCATCTCTCCTTTAAAAACCCACCCTCCTAATCGGCCCTTTCTTCCTCAATCCCACCGTGAGCTTCTAGTGCCACAACGATGGCCATTTCCCATCCTTCAACTCAACACTGCACCACCTTCACTTCACGAAACTTCACGATACCAACACCGAACTCCTACTCGTTATCTCCTCTATCTCCTCGTACAAACACCATCAAGCTCGCACCTTTCATACGAGTTGCGTTCTCGAGCTACGTCGCACATCTGTAGGTCGACATCGACCATATTTTCCATTGAAATACCCAAAAGAAAATGTACAGGTTCGGTTTCACCTCAGGAACCTAGAACCGAACTTGATTTAAAGGATCGAAGCACCAATTTCAAGTTATATCGAACCCTAGGTCTCGAATACGCATGCTTTACCGAACTCGAGCAACTCCAACATGAATCGCAGTACACAAAAACGGTATAGGATCGAAGAGCAAACTCCTAGGATTATAATCCTACCTCTCTTTTGAATTTTAGTAATTTCTTGTATTTGATTTGGATTTTATTTCCATGGAAACTTTACTGGCAAAACGTTGGCGGCTCGTTTTGATTTTTCAGAGGAGTGATTTTTAGGTTTTAAGGTAAAAGGGGGGGTATTTATAGGGTGTTAAAATATCTAGATATTTTCTTGGTATTTTTATATATTTGTTTTATACCATTTTATATTCCTATCCGTCTTCTAAAAATCCGTACGATCACGTACGATGCTTAAAAATCACGAAACTGGACATGTAGCTAGAGTTCGACATTACGGTCCCAACGAAACTGGTTTCATCAAATTCCGACTCCGTATGCTCACACAGCGTATTTTTAACCGTCGAAATACTGACTGTTTCTCACTCTAAAAATCCGTACGACCACACAGTGACTCTAAAAATCACGAAACTGGAAATCTAACAACTATTTGACATTGCGGATCCAACAAAATTAGTTTCGTCGAATTCCGACTTCGTTTGCACAACTGGCTATTTTTAATGCTCTGAATGACCCATTTAAATATATAAATATATTTAAATTAAATATTAATAAATTAATATTATCGTGTATCTTCACATATGATATCGTATAGCTCCAGAATATCATATCAGGATTTATGGCTTGATATTTCAGATTTTAGATTTATCAATATTCAGTTTATATCGAAAATCCTTTTATAACGCATATAAAGCGTCGCAAAATATAAAGGAATTCCATAGCGACTTTTCTAAAATTTGATTTGGACGTAAATCAAAATCTACACGACGAAATCCCGATTTTTCTCTTCCACTAGAAAGATATACTCCACCAGCTCCACACGTTTCTTGTTTCACAGAAATCCGGCTTAAAACGAATCCTGTACATTCTGTTGAAGTTCGAATCGCCAAATAGCGAACTGAAGCGCCATTTCGAGCTCGTTTATAAATATATTATAAACCATACGTTCAACTGTCGTCGATTCAATATAATCGTTATTATATTTCGAATCGAAACTCCACCAAATCTCGTATGCTATTCAATTCACACGATATTGTGAATTTCACTATTTCTGACTATTTCGACATTATAATATATTTTATTATATTATAATTATTAATTAAATATTCAATATTATTTAATTCACGATCATTAACTTCTCTAAATCACCAATTATATAATTAAATAAATTAATTATATATCTCTAAAAATGCGGGTCATTACAAAATAGGTCAATGGAAATGGATCTAAGGGAGGGATAGGTTGTTTACTCTCCATGAGTTCGAGTCAAGCCAATGTCTTTGAGTATTCGGACCAATCTCATAGAGGAATTGAAACCCGTAGATGGGACCTAAGCCTGCTTGATGGATTCAAGTCGATAGAAGGGGATGTTTCCTCCGATCATCGATGGAGATTTGGATGAAAGCCCATGCATATATAGGAAGCAAACAGTAACGTGAGACAATAACAATTGAGAAAAATCATGATAAACTCGTAGAAAAAACCATGCATGTACATTTTCCCTTTATTAATCTTTTTTACTTTTAATACAGGAGCATGATCGAAGAAATTTATCGATCTCTTTCAATGCTAGGGTTTAAAGAGGATGTGTACAAGAATTCGAGCCAGAGTCTGTAGGTAATTTTAGAATTAGAATTTCCTTAGAGTGCAGAGTCTAAGAATCCCTAAAGAAGAAGTCCCCTTAAGTGTGATCCCTGGGGCCCTATTTATAGTGGATTTGGAGTCCCTTCTGCTATTGGGCCGCCGGACCTGCAAGGGCCTTTGTTAGCTGCCTTTCTCCTGGATTTCAGATGCTTTATCTTCCGGCCGCTTTGTCGTGTTAATCACAAATTCTGTAATGAAGGTCTCGGCTAGTCGGGAGTTTCTTTGAGATTGGAATGAGTCTGTTGTTACAGTTTCTCTTCGAAAGGTATCCTGAGTCTCTGGCCGTATGCTTTCGGCGATAAACCTTCGGATGTAGGCCTTCCGTTTTTCCGGTGAGTACTTAGAGGAGCATGTCCTCATTATGTATGTGGGTAGCTGCCGGTTCGGAATCACTGTCGGTGTCTGTGCTAAGTAGACTAATGTGGATAGCTTGTATCCCTTCCAGGGTTCCGGTCTGCTTTTCGGTGGGAGTTCCACGTATAGCCTGATTCTTTAGAAGGTGGCTTTAGGCGATTTGTTTGATGTTTATCAACGTGACCTTCTGGTAATTGTGTAGTTAATATTTTGGAAACTGGTTCCAAATAATCATTATGTGTCTCTAACTTGATGCTCCTGGTGTTTCAGCCTCCTAGCATATCAGTATTAAGCAGGTTAATACCGAAGTCCCTTTTGGGTCTCAGATGACGGAGCTCTTGCTTTCATCTTTCTTAGTTCCTGTCTTATGTGGCCTTTCGTGGCAGAATTTCCTGTCAAATAGGTTCTGTCGGAGGGACCCTGTCGGATGCGCTTTGTTGGCATTTTGTAGACTTTGATCTTCTTTCCTTCGGGAAGGTGCCGGTTTATGCTACTTTCCAACCATTCTCTCCAGCTTTCTGTTTTATTTATGGCTTGGCTTTGTACTTTCAGAAGACCCTTACGTTCCTATATTCTTCCGACACCCCTTCATCGTCAACTAGTCTCGGAGTTAATTTTGGTAGTAACATCCCCCTTAGTGAAGGGATGTTTTCGACTATTCAAGTCAATCTTTTTGTCTTTTCCGAAGTGTCATTTCGGTGTCTGTACTTCTCCCCTAATTGGAAGCGCCGATTGGTCTCTGTTTGTATGGTGTGGATTTGAAGTAATTTTTTCATAATTTACTATCGCTTCTTCTTCTTCAACTTTTACTTGAATTTTTTTTCGAACCAGATTATTTTTTCATTAAGGACTGAAAATTTGTCTCAAGGATTTCTTAATTGAACTTCTGGTATATACTTCTGCTTTAAACTTTAATTAGGTGTTGCATCGCTCTATTTAGTCTAATTCGGGCTTTGGGGGTTAAATGTATGTCATTAGAATGTTAATGATTGGGATTAGCACCCATGGCGGGCTACACATACACTTTTTCCCTAAATGTCAATTTTTTAGGGTTTGTGGTATGAAATTTACACAGAAAAATCAATTTTTTTCAAAATTAAACAACGGAAATGGTGTTGTTGGCTCCATCGATTTTACCTGTGTCGGGAATCAATCAGGTATGTGGTGTTGATTTAGGGGTGCATGACTCTGGTTCGGTCGTTACTCTTCTTCTGAACCCTTTAAGTGTCAGCCTTAGGAAATAAAATGATTCCGTCATTGCTAAAAAAATTTCTGAAAGATGTGATATTTGTTGTGTGCCTTATCTAAACTGGTATTTGGAATCGTTTTAATATGCACTATTTTGGTCACTTGTTGTTAGTAGGTTTATATGTTATCATTCCATGGTATTACAATGAGCAAAATATGAGTTTTACATGTTAATGGAATTATATCACCTGGCAGCGCTATGTCTGACGAAAGGAGTTCCGGTCCATCATCAACTGGTATTTATGGCATTTTCGAAGGGGGAAATCCTCTACCTTGAAGAATTCTTTGATCTCCTCCCAGGATGAAGTAAACTCCATCCTCGCCAGCTTTGGAATAGACAACATGGAGGCCATCTCTGCAGCATATTGTGATAACATCATGAATCCTCCTGAAGGATACTTCGCTTACTGGGCTGCACATATTTGGCATGGAGGTTTCTTCCCTTTCCCATCCTTCATATTCCGACTTCTACAAAACTTGGAGATTGCGCCCATCCAACTCTTACTAAGCACTTATACGTTGCTTTTATGTCTTGAGGTACTGGCTCTTGAATCGAGCCAGGCTTCTCTTACTCCTAACCTTATTCGATACCTGAAGCGTTTTTCAAGAGGTGCTGGCCTCCCTATATTCCATGCTACTCCCTTGCGGAAAATCGTTAATGACGGTACGAGTAAAGCTATATCTTGGGAGGATCAGTTTTTCTTCATCAGATGCCTTGTTGGCATTTCAGAAAAATTTGCCAATTATGGTGAATTCACCAACCCTTTGTAAGCGACTATTCTTCTCATCGGTGATTTATCTTTAACCGTTTTCTTTCAGATCCTTCTTCTAAGAGAGTGCCCTTGACCGAAAGCGAATCCTGTGTATTTGAGCTTATTTTAAAGGTACTCGAAAAGCCACTAGGTCGGTCTCCTTTATTAACCAAGGACAAGTTGTGTCACTATGACCTCTTTCCCAACAGAAAGAAGGTTTTATGGCGTCCACCTATTCGCTTTTCGGTCTCTAAGCGCTTGTTGTCAAGCTCAGAAGTGTTTTCTTCCTCTACTCCCTTATTTCCTGGTACGTTTTATTGATTCGATAGTCTTTTATCGAGATCTCTTCGGTGCCCAAGTTCCGCATTCTCAAATTTTTTTGTTTGGCTAGGAGTTCTGACTTCGGAAATCTCTACCCTCATTGACGTTTTGAACCGATCTACTGCTGTTGCTGTTAAGAGGTTGGTTGAGTTGCCTATCGACCCGCCAGCTAAAAAACTAAAGTTGGGTTTTCCGGTTTCTGTAACTCCTGAGGGTGCATTCGGTAGAGAAGTAAGAGGTAGTGTTCTTTCGTCATCACTTCCCAGTACATCAGGAGCGGGCGTTGATGTTACGCCGTGTATTCCAACTCCTCAGCCCGTCGAGTCTTCAAGGTCTCTTGATTCTTCGGCGGATTTCACTATTTTTGTGAAGCTTATTCTTCTTATTCTAGAATTTTCTGACATCTCATTACCCTCCTCTTCTTCAAGTACAGTGTATTTCTATCATCACTTGATCACCCGACAGCTTAAGGTATAAAATTTCTTTTTAATATGGACTTCTAATTTGTTGCGGTTGTATACTGAATGCTTCTAACTCCCCAGATTACCAAGGGATGACACTTGTCTAAGCCAATTATTTCCTCCTCTATTACTGAAATCGTTTGGCTTTGAGAGGCAAATGAATCTTTGAGTGATGAGTGTGAGAGGTTGAAAGCTTCCTTGGATCACACTGAGACCGCCTTAGAGAAAGAAAGGCAGACTAGGGACGTAACCCATGACAAAGTGTCGGCCTTAGAACATCAAATATCGGAAAGTGTGGTTACTCATGCTAAAGAGCTACAGAAGAAGGACAAGAAGCTTTCACGCGTTGCGTAGATAATCTACGCAGCTGAAGGCGGGATTTCTAATTTCTTGCAAATTCATCTTCCGTAGATTAAGTCCGACTGTTATGAAGATGCCTTGTTTCATCTTCTTTCCGATAATCTTCAATGTTTCCCTGAGCTTCGAACTGCCAAAGTTCCTCCTTTTGTCATGGATCGAGTTATGGAAAGGATTAAGTTAGGCAAGGTACCATAGAGGAGTGAATCTAAAGTCGACGACCTTTTATACATCGACAATCTTTTGGATGATTTAGATGAAGAAGGGGAGACCTTTGCTTTCGTTGGCAGGGATGGGAAGAATGGCGGCGATGGTTCTGGTGGTTGTGACCACCAGGACAAACGTGGTTGGGATAGAAACGATCCTCCTTTGGTGCTGAAGCTTTCCATGACTCCTTTAAGAGTGGTTCTGAGGTAGGAGGTTCCCATATTGTCCACGACCCTGAATCATTACTGACTAAAGAAGGTGGCTCTCCTAGTCTTTCAGGAGGGAAGAAAGCTGTTGATCCTGAAACCCCTTTTCGTCGGGTACAATCCTTACTCTGGCAGTGTTTTTCTTTTTCTTTGAACATTTGACTATAATTATTCCCCTGTCATTACAATAGACAAGAGAAAAGTTATTTCCTATCTTAAGTAGAGTTAGATAACAGACAGAAGGGTTTAAATTGTTCTTATGTCGAGTAATAGGCACACTTGTAAACTTTATTCAACGATCTATGCAACATTTGTATGGAGTCCCTTTTACCATATGCAAGGGCTAATACACTAATTTTCATCATGACAGAACTTTGTTTTCTACGAAGATGCATTACTTATGACTTCTTGACTGAAAAAGGAGTTTCTAACAACATCTACTCATGCTTTCAGGAAGAAGCATTTTCTCGAGGAACTTAAGAGTGTTTATACTGAACTCCCCCAGCTCTCTTTTAGCTTTCTAAGTGGAGGTCGTGAAGTAATACTAAATAGTTTAAGGATTAAACATGCCGAGATGTTATGTAAACAATAAATGTATCGATCAAGTGGTAATAACCTTTTTGTAACTTTCCTTTTATCTATATGCTATGGTAGACTGGTTTCAAAGAGCTATTATATAAGAATAGAGTTTTACTTTTTGTAGATCGAAAAAGACATAACCCTGTGCTATTTTCCTTTGTTATTGCAAGTAGGTAGATCATCGTGAAGATTCGCTACCTCGGGGTAAAGCGCCCTCGTCAAAAGAACAAACTTCTATGTCTCAAGGAAGGCAGATTTTTCATCAGAGCTTAACTATAAAGTATTTAAACGAGAGAATGAATGCCTTGAAAGGCCTGTTAGGAGAAAGGGATAAGACTATTCTTAGACTAAGGACATATATAAGGACTAAACCTCTATTGAGTTCGAGGATGAGCTAAGAAGCTTACGTCAACGTATCATCAACTTGGAAATTGGCTTAAATGATGTTACTACAAAGTGCGAGACAAGGGAACATTGTTTTAAGAATATTCCTATAATGATGGGATCTTCGTCTTCTCGTGTTGCTACAGCTCGCAAGGCTCCCGCCCTTTAAAAGTATTATTACTTGAATAACCCTCCTCCGGAGTTAAAGGAATCAGCTACTTCTGAGTGGTGTAAAAGAGTGGTAGCTGAGATGAAAGGAATTTATGATATTAAGTTAAGTAAGGATTCTCATGACCGTGTTGTCAGGTATGTTGATCAGATTGGGCATTTGCAAGAAGAAAATCATGATTTGTGAATGAATGTTTTTGAGTTGGAGAAAGAAAACAAATATCTTAGGGCCATGTGTAAGGCTTATAACAGAGCTTTGAAGCTTCAGATCAGGCCTTCTGACCATCAAGATGAAATGAGAAGAAAAGTTCGAAAGCTTAATAACTACTAAGCTCACGCTTCGTCATGCCATTGACCCTCCTTTACCTGATGATGGAGAGGACCTAGCTACGTAATGATATTTTGTAATCGTGATATGTATCTATATTCTTGTTTGGGCCATTGAGCATGCGACTTTTGTGAATGAAATTGTGTATTGTCAATGCTTATTTGTAAAATAGCTGTTGATATAAAACATGAATAACAATTGCTTTAATATGAATAACTTAAAAGGCTTCCCTGAATAAGACGAGCAATAACCCTTCTCCGTGAATACATCTATGGCTGTTCCAATTTGAGGTAATTACTTTAGAGCTTTTCTGTTAGTGAATTATCATCTTTCAAATACATTTTAATTGGGGTTATTCAGATTCGGGCATCAATGTAAGACTGAGAATCCTCTTTCGGTATTTGATGTAAGCCGGATTAACCCAGATTTGGATATTAAAATTTTGAAGACCGGAATCCCTTCCGGCTTTTGTGAAGAGCCGAATCAACCCAGATTCGGGTATTTAAAGTTTGAAGACCGGAAACCCCTCCAGCATTTGTGAAGAGCCGAATCAACCCAGATTCAGATATTTAAAGTTCGACGGCCAGAAACCCTTCCGGCATTTGTGAAGAGCCGAATCAACCCAGATTCGGGTATTTAAAGTTTGAAGACCGGAAACCCCTCCGGAATTTGTGAAGAGCTGAATCAACCCAGATTCGGGTATTTAAAGTTTGAAGATCGGAAACCCTTCAGGCATTTGTGAAGAGCCGAATCAACCCAGATTTGGGTTTTGAAGACCGGAAATCCTTCCGGCATTTGTGAAGAGCCGAATCAACCCAGATTCGGGCATTTAAAGTTTGAAGACCGGAAACCCCTTCGACATTTGTGTTTCTTGTATCCTCTTGGATGTGAAACAGAGGTTGTACGTGCTTCCTGAACCACTCTCTAGGCTTTTGGTGTCAAAGCAGAGGACGTACGTGCTTTGTTGGTTACTCTCTGGGCCTGTGCGCCCGGTGCGCTTGGCTAGCTTATCCACAAGCAGGGTCCAAGGAATTACCTATCCTCCCTCCAGGAAGTGCCTTATCCTGACCATCGTAGGTAGTGATAAGGTCTTAGAAACTTAGATGGGGCTACTGTAGGCACAAAACTAAGGTATACTCTTTTGACGCTATATACTGAGCATCATAGGTACTGATAGAGGCTTACACTCCACCCCTCTGAGGGGTGCCCCATCCTGACCATCGTAGGTGATGATAGGGGTTTGCATTCCCTTCTGCGGGTAACGCGGAACATAAGCAGAGGTAGGACATGCTCTTCTGCGAGTAGAGGTAGGACATGCTTAGCTCTAGCAGAGGCAGGGCGTACTCTTCTACGAGTAGAGGCAGGGCGTTCTAATTTTTAGATGCACCGCCATGACCATTTCTGGTGTGAAACGGAGGCTTATGCTTTTGATGCTTTAACCTAGACCCCTCTGATTCGGGCATGGAGAAAGACTAACACACCACCCCCCACCGGGGGATGCCTTGCCCTGACCAACTTTTGGTGGTGACAAGGGTTTTTCCTTTTCTTTTATCCATTTGTGGCCTGACATGTCCTTGATCATTTTCGAGTTTGTGAGGATCTATTTCTTTGTAATCAGGCAGAGATCCTTTTTCCTTTCTAGAAAATATTGCTGGCGCAACTTCCAATGCTTCTTAACACATCTTTGTGGTTTTCCTTGTCCTAATAATTTGATGATCATTCCCTCTAAGACTTTGGGTTGGTTCGTTTCGTGTCCGTTTACCATATGGTATTAGCAATGTTGAGGTGCTTCCCTTTTAGTTTCGTTTTTGGTTTTCTTCTTCAATGATGGCCAAAAGTTTAACTCATGTCTAGTTAGGAAGTAGATGCCCTCAATTGACATCGTGAGCTCACAACCTTTTGGCAATATGGACTCGAAAGATCTCTTTCGTTGTTGCATTTTGGCTTTCTTACCACTTGATTTTGTTGTTCCTTCTTCGTTTCTAAACTTTCTTTTAACTGCCTTTCGACATGGGGGTATATCTTTTTTGGACTTTTTGTTGGTAAGAGGGGTAGAAGCCTTCTCAACCTTCTGTTTGAATATGGTTCCTCTAGCCTGTGTTAGGATAGCTTCCTTAATGTGGAGAAAGGAGTTATGTCTTTCCATTAAGGACTGATTAAAGGAAAAAATTGGAGTTGATCCTAAGTGGAAGGGGTTAATGCTCCATCGATCAGGGTCATAAGGATTTACATCTTTCTCTTTCACTTGGATACGCAGGGTTTCTAACTAGAACCTTTCGATCGCCCATGTCTCGCTAATACTCGTCCCAACCATGGGAAATCCATTAGTAACTGGTAGAGATCTTTTACTCATAATGTTCGCCTCTTCAAAGCCTTAGTCCAATCTGGAACGAAACAACCCAGGTAGATATGTGGCAAGGTTAACTAAAGGATCGGAGGTTTGGGCCCTCCTTCTAGCACTAAAATGTTAATGATATTTTTCGTCAACACCAGAAATAGGTCGATGGAAGTGGATCTAAGGGAAGGATAGGTTGATTACTCTCCATGAATTCGAGTCAGGCCAATGTCTTTGAGTATCCAGACCAATCTCACAGAGGAATTGAAACCCGTAGATGGGACCTAAGCATGTTTGATGGTTTCAAGTCGATAGAAGGGGATGTTTCCTCCGATCATCGGTGGAGATTCAGATGAAAGTCCATGCATATATAGGAAGCAAATAGTAAATTGAGACCATAACAATTGAGAAAAATCATGATAAACTCACAGAAACCACCATGGATGTAGATTTTCCCTTTATTAATCTTTTTTTACTTTTAATACAGGAGTAGAATCGAATAAATTTATAGATCTCTTTCATTGCTAGGGTTTAAAGAGGATGCGTACAAGAATTCGAGCTAGAGTCTCTAGCTAATCTTAGAATTAGGATTTCCTTAAAGTGCAGAGTCTAAGAATCTGAAGAGAAGAAGCCCCCTTAAGTGTGACTCCTGGGGTCTTATTTATAATGGATTTGGAGCCCCTTGGCCGCCAAACCTGCAAGGGACTTTGTCAGGTGCTTTTCTGCTGGGTTACGGATGCTTTTTCTTCCGGCCACTTTGGCGTGTTAATCACAGCTTCCACAATGAAGTTCTCGGCTGGTCGGGAGTTTCTTTGAGATTGGAATGAGTCTGTTGTTATAGTTGCTCTTCGGAAGGTATCCTGAGTCTCTGGCCGTAGTGATTTCGGTGATAGACCTTCGGATGTAGGCCTCCCATTTTTCCTGTGAGTACTTAGAGGATCATGTCCTCATTATGTACGTGGGTAGCCGCCAGTTCGGAATCATTGTCCATGTCTATGCTAAGTAGGCTAATGTGGATGGCTTGTATCCCTTCCACTGCTTTTCGGTGGGAGTTTCAGGTATAGACTGATTCTTCAGAAGGTGGCTTTAGGCGACTTGTCTGATGTTTATCAACGTGACCTTCTAGCATTTGTGTAGTTGATGTTTTGGAAACTGGTTCCAAATAATCGTTATGTGTCTCTAGCTTGATGTTCTTGGTGTTTCAGCCTCCTGGTGTATCAGTATTAAGTAGGTTAATACTAAAGGCCCTTTCGGGTCTCAGATGACTGAGCTCTTGCTATCATCTTTCTTAGTTCCTGTCCAAGGTGTCCTTTCGCGGTAGAATTTCCTGTCGAATAGGTTCCATCAGAGGGACCCTTTCAGATGTGCTTTGTTGGCATTTTGTAGGCTTTGAGCTTCTTTCCTTCGAGAAGGTGTCGGTTTATGCTACTTTCAAACCATTCTCTCAGGCTTTCGGTTTCATCTATGGCTTGGCTTTATACTTTCGAAAGACTCTTATATGCCCGTATTCTTCAACACCCCTTCATCGTCAGCTATTCTCAGAGTTAATTTTGGTAGTAACACTTATGATTCATCTTCATGAGCCCTTCATCGGTACCCATCGGAGCCATTTTCCTTATAGTCATCTTCTCACCTACGTCTTCCAACACTGCCAGGTGAGACTTTTGTGAGAGACAGCGGTGAAGAAGGTGTTGACCGCCATTAGCCACACCACTCTTGGGAAGATGGGCATTCAACTGCCCGATGCTCCTACCCCTACACCGTCCTCTCCACTCAGCAGCCTAGCAAGGAGAGCCCAGAGCTCACCGCCCTCCGCAACATTCAGGCCGAGCTCCGAGAGGTCCATGAGGAGCAGTGTCATCAGGTGGGTGAGATTGGTTGCATCTCAACAAAACTACGCTCCTGGCATGGATAAGGTAATGGATCGGGTTCCAACCGTGGTGCTCGACCGGTCTACAACGTGCAGTTATTGTTACTTTATGCTTTGTGCATGTTGTAACTTGTATCGTGTGTTTCCCTCTCCAGCATTTTTGTCTTTGTTGTTGTAATGTTTATAACTATTAGTGTTGTATAAAACGCACGACTTGGTTGATGAGATTTCTATGTTTGGAAACATTTATGTCGTTCACGCATATCTGTTTGAATAAAATCTCATTTTCTTATCTAAAACTAGTATTTGCCTTAGAGCTGGAAAGAATATAATTCTATGTTGGATAAATTTTAGCAAAGGACCAGTTTTGCGTTGCTTTCATCAGGGGTATAAAATAAATATATCAACGTTCCTTTTTAAGCTAAAATTTATTTTGGTCTTTTTTGTGTGATTTCAGTTTTTTGCATTTTTGCGTGATTGACTTCCTTCTTCACCAACATATGACTTGAATTGTTTAAGTTTCCACAAAATACATTTTTGAAACTTTGGGAAATTATTGTTTGAAAAAATAAACTTTTTACCATTTTTAATTGTTACTGAATTACTTTCTTTTATTTCGGTTCGCACGAAAACACAAAATTTGGATACAGCAATTCAAGCATATTTAAATATCTGTTTTACATTAAAATGAATGATTTGAATGGCGTAAAGCGCACATTACCAAAATTTTGATTTTTCATACGAATCTCATATGGAAAGTGAAATGGTATTGAAAATAAATTTTCAAAATAAACATAAGAGGTTTTTTGATGGAAATTTGTTTTCATGAAAATTTTTGGTCTTTGATCACATGAAGCGTAAGGAAGATGTTTGGATGCTTTGTGTGCGCATTTTAGCTGTGTAGTAGGACCGATAATGCGATAAAAACGATTACGACAACAAGGAAAATGCTGCTTTAGCTTTGGAAATGTTGTTTCCATACCTTGTCAACGATGCAAGCGAGCTATTAATTAACTCCTTTTATGTTTTAGAGATTATTTTAAGCCTCCTTTACAATCTACAGATGGAAATTTTGGAGTATTTTGGATAACTAAGGTGAAAATTCCACTAAAGGGCGGGAAATGGAATATTTATAAGTGGAGGAAACATTAAAATTCTTCGCTTTGATTTTCTTTTTCCGGTTTAGGAGAAATTAAATAGGAAACGATTAGATGCATCAACATTTTGGATGGTAGGGTTTGGATGCAAAATTGGTTGCTTCAGACTTCTATTCATAATCGTGTGAGGGTTATGGATGAAAAAGGATTTTTGATATTTTCATTCATATAGAACTGCCAATATATTTAAGATGTTTTGCATCATGTTATCAAAAGTATTTTAAAAAAGTGGATATTTGTTTCAAGGACACATTTTAGAAAAAATTAGATCAAAGGACAAGCGACTTTTGCTATGTAGATTAAGGACTACTTTCATGTTTTAATTGGAAAAAGTCCAAATATTTTAAACTAAGGACATGTGTTGCCATTTCACAAATAATAAAAATTAATTTAAAAATATTTTTCTGTGATTATAAGATTAAAATATAATAAAAATTAATTATGAAATGTTTTTTTGTCGTAAATATGGAAGAACAAGCAATATTAGAAAATTATGGATGGAAAGCTAAATGCATATAGCTTCGTTATTTACGGTATAGCTTTTTTATGGTGTAAATGATATTAGCTTTAAAATGACTTAATTCTGTATTTGGATGATACAATATAAAGCTATATTTTTAAGTTATAAAGCTATACTCATTTAGCTTTCCGAACTGATTATTTTTATATGTTTATAATAACATAAACTGACTAAAATAATATTTTTTTCTTTCATTTTTGAGGATTGTTTTTTATTTCATAAATTAATTCGTTAATAATGAGAGTTAAAGTGAATTTTCTGTTGCATAATAAAATTTGGCCTTTGTCCTTAATTTAATTATGAAACTTAGTTGTCCTTTGATCTAATTTTTTTTGAAACTTGTCCTTCAAACTAAATACCCCTTTAAAAAAATTCAATTCATACATATAGATGGCCAGATTTAGAATCATCTTGCATATATTTTTATGGTTGAAATGCTTTTTGTACACCGTGCATATACACACATGGTTGCAAAGTGGATGTATGCAAATTGGTTGTGTAGGATAGGACAGTAAGTGTCAGAATTTCGGGACGAAAATCCTTTTAAGGATGAAAGAATGTAACAACCTGGAATTTTAACAATAGAAATTAATTATTAGAATCTCAAAAATTGGAATTTCTGAAAAAGATGGAATTTGACTATGAAACTTTAACCGATGCGTTCTTCTTGGAATTCTGGTCAACTTTCATGTTTGGAGTTTCACGAATGGCGTCCGTATGGAAAAGTTGCGGACGAAATACGAAAAACGGACAGAAATAAATAAATAAATAGAATAAATAATATATTACTTTCCGTCTTTAACCAGCCCTCACTGGGCATTTCGGCTAGAAGGCGGTCGACCGCTCCTAGGAGGGTGTTCACCGTTCTGGGCCTATAGTGCCCAGTGACGGCTAAGTTTTAAAGGGTATTTTCATTATATTATATAATATAAATAGATGGATGTTTATTTAAATAAATCTAATGATTCATGACCAATTTCACTCCCATAAATAAAAGCGCAAGGCCTCACTCTTTTCCATACAAATCTGTAGGTAGTAGCTAAGCGCTGTCATTTCCCTTTCTCTTCAACTCAATATCTTAATCAAAATATATATTCATATACAATTAATCGAATATAAATCATTCAGGTTTGAAAGTGATTATCAGATTCAAATGGAGAAGGTTGTGGATTAACGTCTAAGCTATTCTTCATCGGATTCTCCCCTCTTTTCCTATTGTGTTGCCAATCTACAGATTGGAAAGTATCTCATTTTCAGGTTAATTATAGATTTGTAAGAATTTGGGAATTGTAGGCTAAAACATTATTCAAATTTTATATTTGGATGCTTTCAGTTGAGTGGGAAATTTATATACAAAGTTTTAATAGCTTATTTATGTCGTTTGGATTAGATCTCAAAATATATGCCTAATATCATTAGATCTGTTTATAATCTGGTTGAATTTGAAATGATAGCTATCAGATCTGCTTATAAATATTTGTCAAAACTTGAAAGTATAGGTTTGTAGTAATGAATAATATTACTTGTAGGCTTATTTAATTGTTTACATGCACTGCCCAAAGTCATGTTTAAATTTATATTGTGATAGTTGCAAAACACTTTAGATCTGCAAATCAGTCCCATTAAGCACTGTTTAGATGTAGTTATATTTCAGATCCCTAGTTTCAATGTTAAAATGATAAATTATGTGGTTTTTATTAAAAACATATAGTGATGAATTATGTAATTTTAATTTAAAAGACACAAACGTGTTTGTATTCAATGTTGTTGGGGTTTTGGCGTAGTTGCTATAAATATTTCATTTTCTCCTCTTTGAACAAAAATACATTATTTTGAGACCCACAAGAAGTGTGATAAAAGAATTAAAAAGAAGAAAAGTTGTGTAAATGTACATATAAATATACATATTTGTGCGTTGTTTGCATCAACTATTTCAAAATATACATAAACATATATATATTTCTTATGGTTTTAAAATATATTTTTATCCCAATAATCAGGCACAATCTGCAATAATTATAGCTAACGATCTTTTTGAAAGATTAGGAAACTTATGGCAAGATTGAATACAAAAACGAATGTTTGGTTATTGATTAAACCAAAATGTTAAATTAACGATAATAATAATAAAGGAAGATAACTACGTTAACCACGCAAAAATAAATATAAATATAAATATAAATATATATATATACACATTATCCCTCTGAATCTAAGTAAACGACAAAATATACATTATATTGAATGTTTGAATGATATTCATCTATGGAATAATACATGTAAATGTAATCCATATTAAATTAATATATTTGTGGTGACCATTATAGCAATTAATATGATTGGTTGCTATAAATAGGACTAGAAATAAATAAATAACAATTGTAACTGACGTTGATTAGGGGAAGTGAATATAATTAGGTAATTAAGTCTAATGGTCCTAAGATTTATTGGGATTAATGTTATGATCCCCAAATAGGGAATTTAATTTTTAATCGCATTAAGACACGAGGTTAAGCTCAACTTGTGGTAGAAGTCTGCCCGGAACCGACCGACAAATTCAGCATCCACAAGTGGTCGGCTTAATATGAGAGGTCTGGTGCACACCTATATATATATATATATAACAATAAATAAATAAATAAATAAAAATTAGCAATGTCTCCTGGGGTACAACAAATAGATACTTCGAGACTGATAAGATAAGGATATACTTTGATAATTAATGTCTTAAGAAAATTATGGCTGTTAGGCCCATAAATGATATTAATTGTAATCAATGGTAATAAAAGGAAATTAAAAATCATTTGTTGCCTTAGGAAAATATGACCATTATGATTATAAAGGGCAATAAACATATGAACAAAAATAAATGAAATAAAAAGGGGATTAAGGGGTATTGATGGTTGTTTAAATTACTAAGTCCAATTAGGGAAAATAATCAGATAAATATCCTAGGGTAAGGAGGATATAACTTTCCTAATTATACAAGTTAATATAGAACTTATAATTAAAACTTAGAACTGGACTTGGTAGAAAGATTATTAAGCATAGGTACCTGTGACGATAAATAACTATGTGCATATGGTACTTCCATGAAGAGAGACTAAACAGGAATAACCTAATAAAGTGGTCGGCTTCATCCCAACAAGGAAAAGCATTAAAGGCTAAATAGGGCACGAACTCACTAATCTTCGCGTATAATCCGCTTCATTGGATCTTAGGTGGCTTGGGTCAAGGAGTCCACCTAGGAGTAGGTCTTCCAGTCTAGAGGTCTTAAACACTGTGTGTGTAAGGCCTACCCAAACTTGAAAATATAAAAACGTCAGATATGTCTACCAATCCAATGGGAAGTAGTAAGCGACTAAGGAGATTATCAAATGAGGTCAGCTAGATGGTAAAGTGAAACACCCTCTCTCACCTTACGCGGGGTATGAGTATGCATGAATGATGGATGCCTTAACTAGTAGAGCTTCGTAGCTAGTGCCCTCTGGTTTATGTTAACGTTGAATATATCATCGAGGAATAATAAGTGACCAACATGTGCGCCTAGGGTCTTAAACGATCGGGAGAATCCGCCCTATCTATCATTCGATAAAAGGCGTTAAATAACTATGGATGGAATTGTGAATATATATAAATATATATAAAGAAACTCCGTAATTAGGGGTCCACTCTCGATTAAATAACCACCCATGTTCTGGTATAAGAGCTTCATAAATATATGCGTAAATGTTCTATTTTGGTATCACATCTTGGGTTGAACCAAACAGGATACATCTGTGTATTATAACCTTTGTAGTACATTTCCTGTTCACCAGAATCTTGTTATCTAACCCCCTCCTTATTACAAACTCTCAGGTTTCTAGAGAAGGTCGGGTTCTTTCAGGTGTTTAGATTTGGCTTTCGGTTCTCATTCTCTCTTATGCTAGGTATTGGAAAAGTGATTTACTTTCAAAAGGTAGTTGCTTGAGTTAATACTAATCTATCATATTTTGTTTCCGCTGAGAGTTTTCTTTTATCGTACTATCATTATGCTTATGCTCATTTGTTTGTAGGTACCAGATCCACATGCTCCATTCTTGGATGTGTTCGAGTTTTGATTTTTGTCAAAATTTGGGCTTAGAAGAGTGCAGAGTGTTACATATCTTCTTTGTATTGGTACCTAGCTTTTTCTCCATATGTTGGTAATGATAGCATGTAGACCAAATCTTGTCCTTCTTTCTTTTGGTGACGACCGAATCTCTTAGTCCTTCTGCTTCAAGTACTGGCTCTTCCTGGTGCTTTGGTATCGACCATAGGTTTTCCAGGCTTTTATTTTAGTGTCAACTTCATCATGATACCATTTCACCTCAACTTGGTTTCGGTATCAAAATCTGGTAGTAACAGTGGGCAATTTCATCTCAAAGTGCATGAACTGTCAGATAGTGAAAGCTGAGCAAAAGAACCCGAGTGGGTTTCTTTAACCATTAGACGTTCCAGGATGGAAATAGGAATACAAACCTATGGACTTTATTGGTAAATTACTCAAGACTAGGGCGAGATTCATAGGTGTCAAATCTACTAGGATGACGTTGAAGTTGGTTGAATTGTATATGAAATGGATCGTTCGATTTCATAATGTGCCAAAAGGAGTAGTAAGTGACAGAAATTCTCTGTTTGCTAGCAGATTCTAGAGGAGTTTGCAAGAGATGTTAGGCACCGAGCTACATCTAGGTATATATTATCATCCTTAGATAGATGGGAAGACTGAGAAGGTGAATCGAGATTTGGAAGATCTCCTTAGAGCTTGTATTCTGGATTACGGATGATCTTGGGATGATCACCTTCATTTGGCACAGTTTGCTTATAACGATAGTTATCAAGCTATCTGTAACGAACATGAATTTTCGGCCCTGAATACCAACATAAAACACATTGTTGACTATTCAAGCATCAGAAATACCAGATCATTAATAGAATGAAGTTATACAGTGAGAAGTAGAAAAAAAGAAAGTTAGAATAGAAGAAGAAGATCACAACCGAACAAAATCAGAGTAAACACAAATCTCATAGCTTAACCAATAAAATATATTATATGACATAATTTTTGAAATATGAACTTAAAATTGTATATCCATACCATTTCAGAGTACAACTCATAACATCACAGCGGAAGTAAACTCTATGTCTATCTAACATTTGAAGCCTCCTGCTCCATGCTCTTCCAAGTATCTGAAAAATCCCGACTACTTGATTGCCCATACAAATTTGGGCACCCAAGAGTTTAAGGAAAAACAAAATAAACTATGGGTCAGTCATGGGACTAATGTCAGTAAACTCCAATCATTTCGGTTTAACTTTCAAAAAACCTCTTTTCAAAAGAAAAGATAATCGTAAGACCGATCCACATAAAAACATGGATGGTTTTTAATTTACGATAACCCAAAACACTTTCCGAAAATCAATAATATTCTGATATTATAATAGTGTCTAATACAAGTAAATAATAATCTAGCAGAACATTTTCATTTCACACTCTACACATATAGCGTACAATCAAAACTGCGGGCTCTTATTGGAGAATGGATTTCCAACTATGACAAGGTATGGAACAACCTTACGATCAGTGTACTCTAGAGGAGATACACTGAAGTTCAACAAGAACATCTTGCAATTCAGCCACACATGATTGGCCATTCATTTCGCTTGATTGTTCCGAATATATTGTCATCTTACAGTTGGTATACCAACATAACCATTCCCGAGAGATACAGAAGCGAAAGAAGTAACACATACAATATTCTATAGATGATGACAATATACCCTAGTTGGGTGCGACCCATTTAACTACGCTGCCTGTCCGATTTTTGTGATTTCTCGGTTGATGAGGATTGAGGTCATAACGTATCCTTTGATGGGTCACACCTTCATTTACTTTGAATGCAACATCTCCATACCCGCCAAATCGCAAATTGATTTCTCTAAAAATATCATGGGTATAAAGCTAAGAGAAACGAATTCCTCGGCAACCAAACGTAAATAGGTTTGAAGAGATCAACTTACATGATCTATTAGATATACTCTGTCAAATATTCATCCATTCAAGTTGCCCTGGGTCTGGACAAGCCAAAGGCACTATTCTGTAAATCCATCTTAGGAAATTCCTACTTAGGATTTTCCATAACAGCCCTTGCATAAACTCTGTCTTCAATTTTCGTCATCATATTAAATTCACAACGTTAGTGCAATATAGAGTGGTTTTTAGATAATAAACTTGATCCCGGTCTCCATATTGACAATGGGAAAATGGCCAAAAACTTTGATAGTTGGTTATTTAACTATCATAGGAAAACATGCATACAAACAACGATCATATTTCCAAATGGAAATCTTACCAATCAATCATCAATCAACACTGAGCCCCTTTAATTAATTTATCATTTAATTATTCATTTCCCACTTTCCTTTCAATATGTTTAACCAAAAATTTCTCCAACTCGTTTATCTTCTCACGATTCTTGGAAAACGTCTCCATCTATTTTAAACTATTTATTTTCTATATTTTAGAAAATATTTCTCACTAACATTGGAAAAACATTTCCATTTTCTTATTCACGCATCTTAACTCTTCTACATCCATTAGTGTAACCCCCCGTAATTCTATGAACACAATAATGATAAACTAAGGAAAACTTAATTAAATGTTGGGAATTAAGTAAAATGGACTACGCCATCGCATCCGACTCGAAATTCTGGTTAAGATAGACACCAAGTTTGCGTAAAACGAACATAGTATGAAGAAGTTATTAAGGTTAGAAGTTTGTATACACACAAGAGAATTATATATATACAAAACCAGTCAAAACAGTTCAAAATATTTCGAAATCTGAGGTGAGAAAGTTAGGGGGAAATCAGCCTGTTAGGGCTCAACCCTACCCTAGGGGTGTCGACCCATGAGTTGACACCACAACAAGGGTGTCGACACCTATATCACCCCCCCCCCCCCCAAATCTGGGCAGAATTCAGTTTCTGAACGTGGACGTGTTTCTTGATTAGATTCGTTGACCTTAGGCTATAAATAGGATCTTAATCTCATTGTTTTATTCATCTAAATCAATGGAGATAACGAGGTGCTGCCCCAACTCAAAGTAAAATAGCCTTTTCTTCTATAATAATAATAGGTAATATGAATTCAGAGATCTGTGTTGCATCATCTACGATTAATCTTCTGTTCTTTAGATCCAATCACAGTGAGTTTATGTTGCTTTTTGATATAAACACCTGAAATGTAATCTTGACATGTTTATAAGTTTGGATCTAAGCCTATGCCTCTTAGAAACTTGAATCATAACAGATCTTCCATTACTTGTATACCTAATCTATTGATTAACGCCTACATGCCTATTCATGACATCCCAATTATGTTAGCCTACCTAATCATGTCACCTTATGTCTATTATGTTAATTTTCCTGATTATGTCATCATATGCCAGTTCATTTACTATGCCTATTCTTGTTCTCTTCTCTCCCTTTTTTTCCTTTTTGTTTTTATAGCTAGGCTACCTTCGAGCTTAGGCTTATCGCTGAAATATGCGAACGCATAAATTTGGGAACGAATGGGAATGGCTAATTTGGGGGCATAATTCATATTGTAAACATGATTGGGAAATTTGGGCATATTTGTACCTTGAGCCAAAACTTGGGATTTGGGGGCATAATCTATATCTTGATCTAAACCTGAAACTGGGGCATAACTTGTATCATAGATCGGACAGGGATTTGGGGAATAATAAACACAAAAATTGGTTAGTAACGAAAATGCCTAAATTTACAGTAATTAGAAACTGTAATCGTTCTTAGACACGAGGTTAGATTGCACTTGTGGTAGAAGCCTGCCCGGAATCGCCAGACATATCCAGCATCCATAAGTGGTAAATCTAATGTGAGGGGTCTAAGTGCATAAACACGTGACAGTGCTAAGACATGAGGTTAAGCCCGACTTGTGGAAGAAGTTTGCCCGGACCCAACTGGCATAACCAGCATCCACAAATGGCGGACTTAATATGGAAGGTCTTACGCATTATAACCATAAATGAATGAATGGTGATAAACTTGTAATACTTAATCTGTTTGAATCCATAGGGATTACATGAACCTGTTTAACTTGAGTAGGGTTTAAGTTGACTTGCTTGAATCAGTGGGAGGGTTAAGTTAATCTTGTTTTGTATGTGGGGACGGGTTATACATATGAACCTGACAAACTTAATCTATTGGGGTTATGCAATCTTGTTAAACTGGTAGGCATAACCTGTGGAAATCCCACTAGTGGGGATGCAAGCCTAGGGGGAAGCTTGTATTATTTGGTGTGTGGGACCCTTTTTAGTCAATAACCCATCTTGGTATCAAACGGGGAACCCCGAACTTGGTCGGGGTCTAGGCACGCTTACTGAGCTGATTATAAGAGGTCACTTGAGTGAGGGTGTTAACGACGCATTCCAACGGAGTCATGTGCTTGCTTGGGTCCGCTTGCTAGGGAAGATAAGACGTCGTGATATCAATATATATGGTTGTGCACACGTTGTAAATGAAGGCTTGCCACTTTATGAAGTGATACATCCTACTGTGGGGCTAGCACATAGTATCTACGGGTTAGGGAGCCGACCAGTTAGGGGTAGTAATTATGGTACATTTAGTCTTGCTTGTTTAGAAACCATTCTTGTCATTGGGGGTTAGCACCTATCAGTTCTATTCGGCTGCCTGTTATTGTATGGGGTAAAACCTCTCACTAGAAGTACACCTAAGTCTATCCTGTACTTGTTGGGATCATCTTGTTCTTGTTATACTAGTATTGGTGCAGAGAAAAGTATTAGAGAAGCGCAATGCATGTTCTGTTCTGTTTATCCTATTTACCTTGTTATACCTGGCTTATAACACTGTTATCTCTCTCCAACTTACATGCCTATCATGATGCTTTTACTTATTTATATGCTAAAAGTTACTGAACTCACCAGACTTTATGTCTGACCCATTTTGTTTCCTCTTCTTTCTCTTCCGTTTCCCCCGTAGGTTCTCAGGGTGGGAATACTCAAGCTTGATCAGGATTCTTCTTTTCTGCTTGGAGCTGCTTAGATGTACTGCTCGATTTTGTATTTTACCTACTATGACTATGTTTTGGGGATTATGCTCTTTTTATGTATTATTGTACTATGATGATGATTTTTGTATAAGGCAGAAGTTTTATGTTTTCAGTATTCCAACTTATTATGTAATTGTGTTTGAACCACGAAGCTTTTCTATTTAATAAAGTTTTAATTCCGCTATTATTTTATATCTGTCTTGTAATGTTTCTGTTTCTGTTTCTGTTTACCTATAACGCTTCACGAAACTTAATGCATTCTGATAAAGAGTGACATTAACGGACATGGGGTGTCACATTTGGTATCGGAGCTGAAGGTTACTAGATTTGGATAAAATATTTTGAAAATTGTTTTCAAAAAGGTTTTTAAAAAAGCATTTTCAAAAGAAAAGTCTATTTCGAAAAACATATTCCCCAAAGCTATACAAAATATCTTTCGATTCTCTATATGAATCCCTTTCCTTTTCTTTTTCAGCATGTCTGGGGAACCTAATATTCCTGAGGATGTATAGGTACCAGATTGGTTCATAGGTATCTGGAGGCTATGACACCCACCGAAGGCCAAGCAGACGCCTCTCCCCTAGCTGCAGCCATTCTGAGGGACTGAGACTTTCATGGAGGAAAGGAATTGTCTTAAGGAGATAGAGGATTTGTTTGGAATTTTTGAAGTTGATGATCGTAGGAAGATTCAGTTAGCTGCTTTGCAGCTGAAAGATGAGGCTTCATTCTGGTGGGAAGTGACACAAGCAGGGCGTCCAGTGGAGACTTGGGATGGTTCCTGACAGAGATTCGAAATGAAATTTCTTTCTTAAGCCGAGCAAAGTATGCAAATGGAAATGTTTTTTCTCTTAAGCAAGGAAGCATGTCTGTTAGAGAGTATGTTAATAAGTTTAATCAATTGGCAAGGTTTGGTTTGGAACTAGTAGATACCCGCACAAGAAAGCTTTGAGGTTTGCTAGAGGACTGAATGAATCCCTCCATGGGTTAGCTATGTCTCATTTTCCAATGGAAGCAATTTTTGAGAAACTCATTAATATGGCATTAATGCATGAGGATGGTAAAGGTGATAAGAAAGAGGCTACGGTTGAGGAAACACAAAACAAGAAAGTGTGGCCCAAGAAAGAACAACAACAAAAGAAGGGCGGTAAGAATGACAAAGCTCGAGATAAGAGGAAATGTCATCATTGTGGACGCGAGGGTCATGTGATCAAGGATTGCAAGAAAAGAACGAACATTGTTTCCATTAGAAAGGTCGGACATCTTATTAAGGATTGCCCAAAGAAGCAAGGACAGGGTCAAATGACAGGATCTTCTAGAGGGTAGGTGCATGCTCTCGTGGCCGGTGCGTCGGATAGAGGTAGGAAAGTTTCCGTTGAAGGTTCTATTTCTCTTTCCATTCATCCAGTTAGAGCTCTTTTTGATTCTGGCGCTTCGCATTCTTTTATATCTGATTTTGTGGTTGAGTCTCTGCACCTTAGTACTACTATGGTTTTGGATCCCGTTGTTGTCTCAAACCTCATTGGTGGGGCGGCTCATTTCTCTATGATTTTTCGGGGTTTGAGAATATCAGTGTTAGGCATCGAGTTTGAATGCGACGCATATGTGCTTGGTTTCATGGGCTATGGTTTGATTCTGGGGATGGATTAGCTAGCCATGTATGGTTCCATTCTGGATTGTGAGAGGAGGGTCGTTTGACTTTTGACTTGCTATGGGAGGACCCTCGAGATTTCTTGTGACCCTAAGGGGTCTATCATTCTTAGTTTCCTAGAGTCGCTTGATGCATCTATCGATGATCTACAATCTGTACCGGTAGTCTGTGAGTATCCTGATGTGTTTGAGGAGGTTCGGGTCTTACCTCCGAGGCACGAGATTGATTTCTGTATGTACATTGTGAACAATGCAAAGCCTATCGCATTGCCAGTGCGCTGCATGGCTCCAAGAGAAACGAGTGAACTTAACAAGCAAGTAGGGGAGCTACTTGAGAAAGGGTTTATTGGGTGAAGCATATCTGAATGGGGTGCTCTGGTGGTATTCCCTACTAAGGCAGATGGTTCGCTTCGCTTATGTGTGTATTATAGAGAGTTGAACAAACTCACTAAGAAGAATAGGCACCCACTTCCGAGGATAGATGATCTGTTTGACCAGCTTGTTGGTGCATCTGTTTTCTCTCAGTTGACTTGGATATGGGGTTTCATCAGTTGAGGATGGCCAAGGACAGTATAAACAAGACCGATTTTAGAAATCCAGATGGTTGCTTCGAGTGGCTTGTCATTCCTTTTGGGTTGATGAACGCACCCGCTATTTTGTTGATCTGATGAGTAGAGTGTTTCGGGAGTTTCTAAATAAGTTCACTATGGTCTTTATTGATGACATCTTGATTTTCTCAACGAACGAGGAAGAGCATGCCATACATTTGAGAGAGGTTATCAAAACTGTCCGTGCGCGCCAACTTAAGGCAAAATTCTCCAAATGTCATTTTGAAGAAAAGATGTGAAATTTTTAGGGCATGTGGTCTCCAAAGATGGGATAACAGTAGATCCCGCGAAGGTAGTTGCAGTTCAAGATTGGCAGATTCCAAAGAATGCAACAGAGGTGAGGAGTTTTCTTGGATTAGAAGGCTATTATAGGATGTTCATTAAGGACTTCACAAAGATATCAGCCCCACTCACTAGGGTGACGAAGAAGAATCTGACATTTCCTTAGGATGTAGATTGTGATGATGCTTTTCAGCGATTAAAGAGGGCTCTGACAACATCTCCAATCTTGACCTTGCCCGATGGGAACAAAGTGTTTACAATATACACTGATGCATGTGGTACAGGGCTTGGTGCGGTTCTGATGCAAGAGGGGAATGATAGTATGTTATGGAGGTAGACAACTACGAGTTCATGAGAAGAACTGCCCTACTTATGATTTGGAGTTAGCAGTTATAGTATTCACGCTTAAGACTTGGCTCCATTATTTATTAGGAGAGAGGTTCGAATTGTACACCGATCATAAATTTCTCAAGTACTTGTTCTCATAGAAGGACCTTAATTTAAGGCAACAAAGATGTATGGAGTTCCTTGCATCCTATGATTTTGAGATTTCTTATACCCCTGGCAAGGGTAATGTGGTGGCAGATGCATTGAGTAGGCAGAGGATGACATTTAGTCCTCTGATTGTAGAGAGGAAAAGCTTGGAGTTTATATCGACTTTTGATTTCAGACCCTATCGATCAAATCTTCGACATTTAGGTATATCCTATCAATCAAATCTTTTGATTTAAGTATATCTTATCGATCAAATCTTCGACCTTTAGGAAGGAAACCCATGGATGTAAACATGTGTTTGAGACATGTTATGTTTGATGGATACAAGTGGATGTAAGTGGTTGCTAGTGGTTGCTCGTGGATGCATATACACACACATTAGGCACTAGATCGGCTCAATCGCTTTCATACTACATATGAATGTGTGTGCATTTTTCTTCTTTTAATGGATGAAAGTGGGTATATCATCATATGGATGTTGCATTTGAATGAATGATTTCGCACACATATAGAACTTACATATTATTATAGGATTATTTGCATGCATGTTGGATTCATGGCACTAACATACATTGCATTAAGGAGATCAACTGAATCAGTAGACTTCCTGATCTTTCGCATTAGTATAAGGACATATACACACACCTTTTCATATGTTCATACATAAAAAATCCTTTAAGGACAATGGATGCATGTGATTGATGAATGAGTAGATGGGTGATGGATGTTAGGATATGCGTTCTTCTTAACTTGGAGATTTCGGGGACGAAATACTTTAAGTAGGGGAGAATGTAACACCCCATAATTCTAAGAACACAATAATGATAACTAAGGAATACTTAATTAAATATTAGGAACTAAGTCAAATGGACTGCGCCATTGCATCCGTCTCAAAATTCTGCTTAAGATAAACACCAAGTTTGCATAAAACTGACATCGTATGAAGTAGTTATTAAGGTTAGAAGTTTGTATACACAGGGGAATTATATATATACAAGACCAGTCAAAACAGTTCAAAATATTTCAAAATCTAAGGCATGAAAGTTGGGGGGAAATCGGCCCGTTAGGGGTCGACCCCACCCTAAGGGTGTTGACCCATGGGTCAACACCACAACAGGGCGTCGACACCTACATCGACCCCCATGTCGACCCCATCCCTCCCCCCCCCCCCCCGATCTAGGCAGAATTTAGTTTCAAAATGTGGACTAGTTTCTGGACTAGATTCGTTGACCTTAGGCTATAAATAGGACCTCAATCCAATTGTTTCATTCATATAAATCAATGGTGACAACGAGGTGCTACCCCAACTCAGAGTAAAATAGCCTATTCTTCTTCAACAATAAGTTATACGAATTCAGATATTTGTGCTGAATCATCTACGATTAATCTTCTGTTCTTTAGATCCAGTTACAGTGAGTTTATGTTGCTTTTAGATATAAACACCTGAAATGTAATCTTGACATGTTTATAAGTTTGGATATAAGCCTATACCTCTTAGAAGCTTGAATCATAACATATCTGCCATTACTTGTACACCTGATCTATTGATTAATGCCTACATGCCTATTCATGACATCCCTATTATGTTAGTCTGCCTAATCATGTCACCTTATGTCTATTATTTTAATTTGCCTGATTATGTCATCATATGCCAGTTTCATTTACTATGCCTATTCTTGTTCTCTTCTCTCCCTTTTTCCTTTTTGTTTTTATAGCCAGGCTACCTTCGAGCCTAGGCCTATTGCTGAAATACGCGAATGCACAAATTTCGGAACGATAGAGAATGGTTAATTTGGAGCATAATTCATATTGTAAACGTGATTGGGAAATTTGGGCATAATTTGTACCTTGAGCCAAAACTTGGGATTTGGGGGCATAATCTATATCTTGATCTAAATCTTAAACTAGGGCATAATTTGTATCGTAGATTGGACAGGGATTTTGGGTATAATAAACATGAAAATGGTTAGTAAGGAAAACGCCTAGATTTACAGTAACTATAAACTGTAATCGCGCTTAGACACGAGGTTAGATTGCACTTGTGGTGGAAGCCTGCCCAGAACCGCCCAACATATCCAACATCCAAAAGTGGTAAATCTAATGTGAAGGGTCTAAGTGCATAAACACGTGACGGTTCTAAGATATGAGGTTAAGTCCGACTTGTGGAAGAAGTATGCCAAGACCCAACCGGCATATCCAGCATCTACAAGTGGCAGACTTAATATCGGAGGTCTAGCGCATTATAACCATAAAAGAATGAATGGTGATAAACTTGTAATACTTAACCTGTTTGAATCAATAGGGATTACATGAACCTGTTTAACTTGAGTAAGGGTTAGAATCAGTGTGTAACACCCCACCTCCGTTAAGGTCACTCGCAAAGGGAATGCCTTAACTTTGGTGGAGCGTTTTTAGTAGACAGAACAAAAATTTACAAGACAGATAAAGTAGTACTTGAAAATTTTATAACATTGTTACAACAGAAACAGAAATGAGTTTCGTTACATCTTTCAAAATCACAATATCGGAATTCAAGTACATAAATATCGGTCTTGTACAAAAGCCTTCAGAATACATAGTTTTAAAGCCATAATCCCCAATATAAACTGCCATAGAAAGATAGAGCCAAAACCAAGCAATACTTCAAACACTTTCAGCAGAGAGAATCTGAATCAAGCTCCTATGTTTCCACCCTGAAAACCTTGGGGGGGGGGACGGAAAGAAAAGAGGCAAAACAAATTAGGTCATACATAAGTCTGGTGACCCCAGTGACTTTCATCATATAAACAGATAAAAGTATCATGACATGTAAATAAAACTGGATAAGAGATAACCGTAACAGGAATAGCAGGTTAACATAAGAAACAGAATGATATAGGCTAAGCTAAGCTTCTTACTTAGTTTTCACTTCTCTGCACTAATACTAATATAACAGGATTAGGTGTTACCCTAATGAAACAGAAACGAAAACAGAACAATCTCTACAGAAACAGAATGCTAGTAATGGGCCTTTACCACCCGAACAGAGGCAGACGGTACAGAAATAGAACGCTAATAATGGGCTTTTACCACCCCAACAGACAGAAGGTAGGGAAACAGAATACTAATAATGGGCCTTTAGCACCCAACTAATGGGCCTTTAACACCCCAACAGACAGAAGGTACGGTAACAGAATCAGAAATGGAATCCGAGACGGAAACAGAGTAATTTCTATAGAAACAGAATGCTAGTAATGGGCCTTTACTACCCGAACAGACAGAAGCTACAGAAGCAGAAGGCTAATAATGGGCCTTTACCACCCAACTAATGGGCCTTTACCACCCCAACAGACAGAAGTTACGGAAACAGAATCAGAAACGGAATCAGAGACGGAAACAGAATAATCCTACGGAAACAGAATGTTAGAATGAGGTGTACACTAGTAATGGGCCTTTACCACCCAAACAGATGGTACCATGCAGAAACAGACAGGTGTTACCACCCAACAGAAACAGACGGCACCCACAGAGACAGACAGAACTAGGTGTACCCTAATGTCTAAACTGAAACAGAAACGAAAACATAATAATCTCTATAGAAACAGAATGCTAGAATTAGATGTACACTAGTAATGGGCATTTACCACCCGAACATACGGTACCACGCAGAAACAGATAGGTGTTACCACCCAACAGAAACAGACGGTACCCACAGAAACAGACAGAACTAAGTGTACCCTAAGTCCTACCCCCAAGCGATCGGCTCCCTAATACATAAATACCCTGTGTCGGCCCCACAGTAGGGTGTATCATTCCCTAAAGTGGCAACCTATTGGGATAGACCTATTTACAGATGTCACGGTGTCTTACAACCTCAGAGCAGACCGGATCCATGCACGCACATGACCCGGTTGGAACGCACCATCAACACTCCTCGTCATTATCAGAATGAATCACTTATAATTAGTTCAGTAAGCGTGCCTGGACCCCTACATAGCGTGGGGTCAAAGTTTTGATACCATAAAGGGTTATTGACTAATATGGGTTCCACACAACAGATGACACAAGTAATTCCCCTCCTAACCTTGTGTTCCCTTACTAATAGATTTCAGATTAACTTGTTTACAAATTTCAGACAGAGTTCAGATTACTAGTTCACAGATCAGACAATCAAGTTAACAAGTTTTCATATTAACAGGTCAGATGTACGGATTTAATAGACTTGCAGATTGTCTAACTTTGTATTGGGCCTACAGATTCACAAAACGGGTTCTGTTAGATTCATCAGTCCAGTTGGTTTAACCCTAACCACCCAACACGTTTTAGACATCATATTTATCTCAGATTTGCATTAACTAAATATTAATGCACAGACCTCTCACATTAGGTTGGTAGCTTGTGGCCGCTGGATATGTCGGGCGGTTCCGGGCAGACTTCTGCCACAAGCCAGACCTAACCTCGTGTCTAAGCATATTTTAGTTATGCCTACGACCTCTCACATTAGACTGACAGTTTGCGGTTGCTGATTAAACCGGTTGGTTCCGGGCAGGCTTCTACCGCAAACGAAGTCTAACCTCGTGTCATAGCCAGTTTACAGATATCATACTAATTATGTCCATTTAATAGATTAAACTTCTTTACAGGTTACAACAGATTAATCAAATTTCCATGTTTTACTCAATCTTAGATCGAGCCTACGGATTTTCATACCAAAATTACAATTATTTAGCTTTCAATAGATTAGGAAATTCAACAGATAACATATCTAGAAGATTAGGCGATTCAACAGATTAGCAGATTAGGCAATTCAAAAGATAATAGATCTAGCAGATTAGGCGATTCGACAGATTAGCAGATTAGGCAATTCAACAGATAACAGATCTAGTAGATTAGGCGATTCAACAGATTAGCAGATTAGGCAATTTAAAAGATAACAGATCTAGCAGATTAGGCGATTCAACTGACTAGAAGATTAGGCAATTCAATGGATTTAGCAGATTATATATTTCTAAAATTATATTTACACCTCTTGCCTAATCATAAATTAAGCCTAAACATACATGCCTAAATCATGGTCATAATTCATAATACAACATATGCTCAAATTTTTAGTTAAACTTTGCACCATACAGAATATTCTCTAAAAGCCCAAATCATGATATACCATATGAATTATGCCAAATTATAGCCTTTAATGCCAAATATCCAAAAATCCACTTTTAGGCATGTTCACATTGATAGTTATCCTATTATAATATAGGTCTCTATGCCTAAGTCACATATTCCTTTTTCAAGTCATGAATCGTTACATAAATTTTACCCGAAAAGTCTAGATCTTTAAATTATAACATCTCAAAATCAGATCTTAATTTTAATATGCATTATGTCCCCATGTTTCAAGTCATATGTTATCATACAATGATTTCTCTTCTTCCAAATTACAGAGTATACACAGATCTAGATCATATGTCCATTTCTCAAATCAGTCAAAGATCAGTCATGTCCAATTATGCATTATCCATTATTTTTTCCAAAATTTAGCGTTTATGTGTTAATCTCTTATGAGATTTGGCGCAGGCTCGCGGTAGCCTGGCTATAAACAAAAAGGAAGAAAAGAGGGAACAGATACAGAACAGTCACAATCAAGATAGATCCACAGAAAAGTATGCATAACCTCAGATCCAGATTCACAAAAATGTCATGATAATTATTAAACTTTATATCTGAAAATAACTGTACTCACGATTGAAAAGGAAAATCTTGATTTCTGGGATCTATATTCTGACACTGAATAGCGCTCCTTTGGCGTAGACTATTGATTAGATTAGAAAATAGTTGTTCTCTTTTAACTCTATTCAGATTGGAAGAAGATGCACTAGTTCTAGTTTTGATTCTAGCAGAGTAGCGACGCCATTTTTAGTTTTTTGTTAGAATAGAGGCAGAGTATAGGCAGAATGAAATTGTGTGGAGAGAAAGCTAGGTTTGGGGTGTTTAAATAGCATAGGGGTCACGAATCTGGTCAGAACGGGCGTCTAAATACAGAAAAATGCATCTGTCCACGGATCTGGAAATAGAGGGGAGATCGACCCTAGTGTCGACCTGTTTACACAGGTCGACCCTAGTGTCGACCTAGGTCCTAGGCGGGAATTTTCTCGCCTAGCCCGGGTGTCTGTTTTGAATTTCGAAATATGAATTTTGAATTTCAAGCTGGTTTTTATTGAAACTTCTGAAGGCCATATCTTCTTCAAACGGAGTCCGATTTACGCAAACTTGGACTCTATTCCAAGCAGAATTTCGAGAGAACGCAATGGCGTAACTCGTTTCCCTTAATTATTTTTTTACAATTTAATTATTCTCTGATTTCTTACTCTTATGTTCACAGAAAATATGGGGTGTTACATTCTCCCCTCCTTAAAGGATTTCATCCCCGAAATCATCAAGTTAAGAAGAATGTGTCCTACCATCCAATCACCCATCTACTCAACCATCATCCACAAGCATCCATTTTCCTTAGAAACTTCTAATGTTGTATGATCATATGCAAAAGTGTGTGTATATGTTCCTTATCTAATGCAAAGATCAGGTGGTCCACTAATTCAGTTGACTTCCTTAATGCGAATTTTGTCAGTGCCATGAGTCCAACATGTATGCAATTTTCCTATTTGATACATATCATTTCTATATGAGTGCACAACCGTACATTCATATATAACATCCAAGTGCTGAGTCAACCATTTCGCATCTGTAAAAAAATTTAAAAATGCACACACATCCATATGTAGTATGAGAGTGTTTTTGAGCCGAACTAGTGCCTAGTGTGTGTATATGCATCCACGAGCAAACACTAGCAACCACTTGCATCCACTCGCAACCATCAAACATAACATGTCTCAAACACATGTTTACACCCATTAGTTTCTACCTAAAGGTCGAAGATTCGGTCGATAAGATAAAGTTGAGTGATAGAAGCAAGTACAATAACAAAAGTTTGGTTCCCATTAGACTTGGTTTAAGAGAATAACCCCCTAGGTATCAACCCCGAAGACCGAAATCAACATCAGATTGACACTCAGAGAACTACTCCCATTAAACAAATGTCCAACTGGAAATCTACTTCACGCTTCGAGTAAAAACCCTTAACCTTATCAGAAACATTTAGATAATTACAGATTACTAGTACAGATCAGATTATCAAATGATTCTTAGGAAACTAAGCATGATAAAAAAAACCAGAATGTATGCGTCATAGTCAACTTAACGCCCAACACAGATACCATCAAACCTCAACTTATCACAAACAGATGGGCCGTAACCCTCATGGGCTTGAGACTATAGCGGGATCAGAAACAAGACTAGCAGAGACTCAACTATAGAATCAAAATGCCAAAATGATCAGATAAGGAAATTAAACTTTCTAAGGAAAAAAATTTCCACCTCTATCATGTCTGCCAACTACGAGAGTATCTACCCTCTAGAAGATTCTACCCTTTGCCCTTGCCTTCTGGAGCAATCCTAGATCAGATGTCCTATCTCACCACACTGGAAACAACCAGTCTTCTTACATGTTTACAAGTCTTTTTCCAAAGTTGCCCTCATCGCACGGAAAACCTTACGAAGCTCGGAAGAGGATTAGCCGTAAGTGAAATTACTGCGATTACAGATGGAAGTTAGGCACTTCTTTGCCCTTCGACATGCGTCGTAGTCTCATCATGCCTACGGAACCATGTCGCGATGAGGTTACCTCCTAGAAAGCCAGGAGTCCCGAGACTCAGAAAAGAAGGAAACAAGGATTAAACAGGAAATCAAAAGATAGATATATGGCTCTTGGGGATTATTTTTTCAAAATAAACTCTACTTTTGAAAATACTTCCTTTTTAAAACCTTTTTGAAAATAGTTTTCAAAAACTTTTTATCGAATTTGGTAACCTTCAGCTCTGATACCAAGTGTAACACCCCACCTCTGTTAAGGTCACTCGCAAAGGGAATGCCTTAACTTTCGTGGAGCGTTTTTAGTAGACAAAACAGAAATTTACAAGACAGATAAAGTAGTACTTGAAAATTTTATAACTTTATTACAGCAGAAACAGAAATGAGTTTAGTTACATATTTCAAAATCACAATATCGGAATTCAAGTACATAAATATCGGTCTTGTACAAAAGCCTTCAGAATGCATAGTTTTTAAAGCCATAATCCCCAATATAAATTGCCACGGAAAGATAGAGCCAAAACCAAGCAATACTTCAAACACTTCCAGCAGAGAGAATCTGGATCAAGCTCCTATGTTTCCACCCTAAAAACCTGGGGGGGGGGAACGGAAAGAAAAGAGGCGAAACAAACTAGATTAGACATAAGTTTGGTGACTCCAGTGACTTTCAGCATATAAACTGATAATAGTATCATGACATGTAAATAAAACTGGATGAGAGATAACCGTAACAGGAATAGCAGGTTAACAGAGGAAACGGAATGATATAGGCTAAGCTAAGCTTCTTACTTAGTTTTCACTTCTCTGCACTAATACTAATATAACAGGATTAGGTGTTACCCTAATGAAACAGAAACGGAAACAGAACAATCTCTACAGAAACAGAATGCTAGTAATGGGCCTATACCACCCGAACAAAGGCAGACAGTACAAAAACAGAACGCTAATAATGGGCTTTAACCACCCCAACAGATAGAAGGTACGGAAACAGAATACTTATAATGGGCCTTTACCACCTAACTAATGGGCCTTTACCACCCCAACAGACAGAAGGTACGGAAACAGAATTAGAAACGGAATCCGAGACGGAAACAGAATAATTTCTACAGAAACAGAATGCTAGTAATGGGCCTTTACTACCCGAACAGACAGAAGGTACAGAAGCAGAATACTAATAATGGGCCTTAACCACCCAACTAATGGGCCTTTACCACCCCAACAGACAGAATTTACGGAAACAGAATCAGAAACGGAATCAGAGACGGAAACAGAATAATCCTACGGAAACAGAATGTTAGAATTAGGTGTACACTAGTAATGGGCCTTTACCACCCGAACAGACGGTACCACGCAGAAACAGACAGGTGTTACCACCCAACAGAAACAGACGGTACCCATAGAAACAAACAGAACTAGGTGTACCTTAATGTCTAAACTGAAACAGGAACGGAAACAGAATAATCTCTACAGAAACAGAATGCTAGAATTAGGTGTACACTAGTACTGGGCCTTTACCACCCGAACAGACGGTACCATGCAGAAACAGACATGTGTTACCACCCAATAGAAACAGACGGTACCCACAGAAACAGACAGAACTAAGTGTACCCTAAGTCCTACCCCCAAGCGATCGGCTCCCTAATACATAAATACCCTGTGTCGGCCCCACAATAGGGTGTATCATTCCCTAAAGTGGCAACCTACTGGCACAGACCTATTTACAGATGTTACGGTGTCTTACATCCTCAGAGCAGACCGGATCCATGCACACACATGACCCGGTTGGAATGCACCATCAACACCCCTCGCCATTATCAGAATGAACCACTTATAGTTAGTTCAGTAAGCATGCCCGGACCCCTACATAGCGTAGGGTCAAAGTTTTGATACCAGAAAGGGTTACTGACTAATATGGGTTCCACACAACAGATGACACAAGTAATTCCCCTCTTAACCTTGTGTCCCCAGACTAACAGGTTTCAGATTAACTTGTTTACAGATTTCAGACAGAGTTCAGATTACTAGTTCACAGATCAGACAATCAAGTTAACAAGTTTTCAGATTAACAGATCAGATGTACGGATTTAACAGACTTACAGATTGTCTAACTTTGTATTGGGCCTACAGATTCACGAAATGGGTTTTGTTAGATACATCAGTCCAGTTGGTTTAACCCTAACCACCCAACACGTTTTAGATGTAATATTTATCTCAGATTTGCATTAATTAAATATTAATACACAGACCTCTCACATTAAGTCGGTAGCTTGTGGCTGCTGGATATGTCGGGCGGTTACGGGCAGACTTCTGCCACTAGCCAGACCTAACCTTGTGTCTAAGCATATTTTAGTTATGCCTACGACCACTTACATTAGACTGATAGTTTGCGGTTGCTGGTTAAGCCGGTTGGTTCCGAGCAGGCTTCTACCGCAAACGGAGTCTAACCTCGTGTCATAGCCAATTTACAAATATCAGACTAATTATGTCCATTTAATAGATTAAAATTCTTTACAGGTTACAGCAGATTAATCAAATTTCCATGTTTTACTCAATCTTAGATCGAGCCTACGGATTTTCATACCAAAATTACAATTATTTAGCTTTCAACGGATTAGGCAATTCAACAGATAACAGATCATACCAAAATTACAATTATTTAGCTTTCAACGGATTAGGCAATTCGACAGATAACAGATGTAGCAAATTAGGCGATTCAACAGATTAGCAGATTAGGCAATTCAAAAGATAACAGATCTAGCAGATTAGGCGATTCAACAGATTAGAAGATTAGGCGATTCAACAGATAATAGATCTAGCAGATTAGGCGATTCAACAGATTAACAGATTAGGCAATTCAACACAGAACAGATCTAGCAGATTAGGCGATTCAACAGATTAGCAGATTAGGAAATTCAACAGATTTAGCAGATTATATATTCTAAAATTCTATTTACATATCTTGCCTAATCATAAATTAAGCCTAAACTTACATGCCTAAATCATGGTCATAATTCATAATTCAACATATGCCTAAATTTTTAGTTAAGCTTTGCACAGTACAGAATACTCTCTAAAAGCCCAAATCATGATATACCATATGAATTATGCCAAATTATAGCCTTTAATGCCAAATATCCAAAAATCCACTTTTAGGCGTGTTCACATTGATAGTTATCCTATTATAATATAGGTCTCTACGCCTAAGTCACATATTCCTTTTTCAAGTCATGAATCGTTACATAAAGTTTACCCGAAAAGTCTAGATCTTTAAATTATAACATCTCAAAATCAGATCTTAATTTTAATATGCATTATGTCCCCAAGTTTCAAGTCATATGTTATCATACAATGATTTCTCTTCTTCCAAATTACAGAGTATACACAGATCTAGATCATATGTCCAATTCTCACATCAGTCAAAGATCAGTCATGTTTGCACAGGTCGACCCCCAGGTCGACCCTAGTGTCGACCTGGGTCCTGGGCGGGAATTTTCTTGCCCAGCCCAGATGTCTGTTTTGAATTTCGAAATCTGAATTTTGAATTTCGGGCTGGTTTTTATTGAAACTTCTGAAGGCCGTATCTTCTTCATACGTAGTCCGATTTACGCAAACTTGGACTTTATTCCAAGCAGAATTTCAAGATGAACGCAATGGCGATTTCCCTTAATTATTTTGTTACAATTTAATTATTCTCTAATTTGTTACTCTTATGTTCACAGAAAATACGGGGTGTTACACAGTGGGAGGGTTAAGTTATTCTTGTTATGTATGTGGGGATGGGTTATACATGTGAACCTAACAAACATAACATGTTGGGGTTATGTAATCTTGTTAAACTGGTTTGCATAACCTGTGGAAATCCTAGTAGTGGGGATGCAAGCCTAGGGGGAAGCTTGTATCATCTGGTGTGTGGGACCCGTTTTAGTCAGTAACCCTTCTTGGTATCAAACGGGGAACCCCAAACTAGGTCGGGGTCTGTTCACGCTTATAGAGCTGATTATAAGAGGTCACTTGAGTGAGGGTATTGACAATGAATTCCAACGGAGTCGTGTGCGTGCCTGGGTTCGCTTGCTAGGGAAGATAAGACGTTGTGACATCAGTAGATATGGTTGTGCACATCTTGTAAATGAAGGGTTGCCACTTTAGGAAATGATACATCCTACCGTAAGGGCCAGCATAGGGTGTCTACGGGTTAGGGAGCCAATCAATTTGGGGTAGTAATTAGGGTATATCTAGTCTTGCTTGTTTAGGAGCCCGTTCCTGTCATTGGGGGTTAACATCTGTCAGATCTATTGGGCAGCCTGTTATTGTATGGGGTAAAACCTCTCACTAGAAGTACATCTAAGTCTACCATCTTGTAATTGTTAGGTCATCAGTATTGGTGCAGATAAAAGTATTAGTGAAGTGCAATACATGTTCTGTTCTTTATACCTACCTTATGACATTGTTATCTCTCTCTCCAACTTATATGCATGTCATGATGCTTTTACTTATTTATATGTTAAAAGTAACTGGACTCACCAGACTTTATGTCTGACCCATTTTGTTTCCTCTTCTTTCTCTTCCATCCCCCCCGGTTCTCAGGGTGGGAATACTCAAGCTTGATCAGGATTCTTCTTTTCTGCTTGGAGCTGCTTAGATGTATTGCTCGATTTCGTATTTGCTCTACTATGGCTATGTTTTGGGGATTATGCTCTTTTTATGTATTATTATACTATGATGATGATTTTTGTACAAGGCAGAAGTTTTATGTTTTCAGTATTCCAGACTTATTATGTAATTAGGTTTGAATCACGAATCTTTTCTATTCAATAAAATTTTAATTCCGCTGTTATTTTATATCTGTCTTGCAATGTTTCAGTTTCTGTTTACCTATAACGTTTCACGAAACTTAATGCATTCTGAAAAAGAGTGACATTAACGGACTTGGGGTGTCACAAGTAGTCTTTAACTGTAAATTAGTAAGAGAACAACTCCCTAAGTATCAACCCCGAAGGACGAAACCAACATCAGATTGATACTCAGAAAGTCGTTCAACATAACTAATGTAACACCTCGTAACTTTTTAAATACACTATAGAGGATAAATTAAGGAATAATTAATTTAATATTAAGAATTAAGGGAAACGGACTATGTCATTGCTTCCGCCTCGAAATTCTGTTATAGATAGACACCTAGTTTGCGTAAAACGGATAACGTATGAAGAAGTTATGAATGGTAGAAGTTTAACGATAAAAACCAGGATAACTGACGCACTTGACAAGTGCGCCATGGAAATTTTACACTGGCACACCTGTCAAGTACGCCCATAGTGGTTTTTGGGAATCCGATACTTTTTCCAAGTGGGTGGCGACCCATGACCCGATTCACTCTAGGGCTGAGGTGGCATTCGAATTCTGGAGACTGGGAGCTATAAATATATCTTCATTTCTCTTGTTTTATCATTCCAGAAACAATGGAGGCCAGATATCGTCGGTGCTTGAACTGAATCTAACATTTCCTTCTTCTACAAATCAAGCGCCTCAAGTATGGATCTGAGATTCAAATTTCAGTTTTCTCCTTCTATTCTTATAGATCCGATCCTTGTGAGTATAATTACTTTTAGATTTAAATGATTAAAAGTAAACATGTTATGAATATGATTTGGATATACACCTATTATTAAATCATCTTGGATTTATCATATTTTGTGAATCTAAAATATTCTATGGCTTGGATCTCAGTATTTATCATATTAGATCTATTGTAAATTTTGAATCTATGATATCCATGGATCTTAACTTGTACTATGCTAGATCTACTTCTATAGATCTAAATTCACTTGTGATGTCATATTTGGGATCTTAACTTGTACTATGCTAGATCTACTTCTATATATCTAAATTCATTTGCGATGTCATATTTGGGATCTTAACTTGTACTATTCTAGATCTACTTATATAGATCTAAATTCACTTGTGATGTCATATTTGGGATCTTAACTTGTACTATGCTAGATCTACTTCTATAGATCTAATTCACTTGTGATGACATGTTTGGGATCTTAACTTGTACTATGTTAGATTTATTTTCTTTAGATCTATTCCTTTTGTGGTTAATTCATCATGTCACATATGCGGATCTTACCTTTTGTCTAAGTTTGTGGTTAATATGGGATTATAAATATATGGACAATTGAACCTTTGTTTAGATCTACTTTTATCATTACCCTTTTTACTAGATCTATTTTTATGTCCACCTTAATTATCATATTATGATTAATTAAGATATATTATTATTGGACATAGGAATTCTTATTTGGATCTGTTCATCCTAAGTATTGGATCTAGTTTTATCATTACCCTTTTTACTAGATCTGTTTTTATGTCCACCTTAATTATCATATTGTGATTAATTAAGATTTGTTATTATTGGACATAGGAATTCTTATTTGGATTTGTTCATCCTAAGTATTGGATCTAGTTTTATCATTACCCTTTTTACTAAATCTGTTTTTATGTCCACCTTATTATGCCTATTACTTGTCCATGCCAGTATATATGTTTATGTCACTTTTAGAATGATCACTATTGTCATTTTCCCAATCACCTTTCCCTTTTATTGTTCATGACTAGGCTATTTTCTAGCCTAGATGCCGCTAAATATATGCGAATACGTTAGTCAGGGAATGGGGGAAAATGTTAGAATTGGCGTAATTTAAATAATATTTATATGAATTGGACATATAATTCAAAAGGGGGAAGTGGGGACATAATCACCTATAAAGACATCGGTAAGAACTGGATAAAAATTGAATGTTTAATAATTACAATTAGAAATTGTAATTGCATTTATGAACGAGGTTATGTTGCATTAGTGGTGGAAGTGTGCCCGGACCCGACCGACATATCCAGCAACCACTAATGTTGAACCTAATGTGAGAGGTCTAAGTGCGCAAATACGAATCGGGCTAAGACACGAGGTTAGACTCAACTGTGGAATAAGACTGCCCGAACCTGACCGACATATCAAGCATCCATAAGTTGTAGGCCTAATGTAGGAGGTCTAGCCCATTATAAATCATAAATGGACATGGTAATAAATTGGACTACTTAACCTAATCTAATCCATAAGGATTATATGATTATGAACTGAAGTTAGGGTTAAGCAAAATTGATTGGACAAGGGTGGGTTAAGTAATCTAAGGGGGTGGGTAATATTTGCATATAGGCCCACAAACTTAGGCCGATAAGGTTATGTAATTAAGGACACCTAGTGGTAAGCATAAGCGGTAGAAAGATTGGGGTTATATAAATTAAAGACACCTTTAGGATAAAATATAACCTGTGGAAAACCTAGTGGGGAATACAAGACAAAGGGGAGAGCTTGTATCATATTGTGTGAGTCCCGTTACAGTCGGTAACGCGGAGTTTGTATCGAGTGGAGAACTCCGAACTAGGTTAGAGAGGGGCACGCTTACTAACTGATTGTAAGAGATCCAAACGTAGAGGCGGCGTTGGCGGCGCGTTCCATCAGGGTCATGTGCGTGCATGACTCCGCCTGCTCGGGAAAATAAGACGCTGTTACATCAGTAGATATGGTTGAGCACATCCGGGAAATGAAGGGTTGCCACTTTAGGGAATGATACACCCTACTATAGGGCCAGCACAGGGCATCTATGGAGTAGGGAGCCAATCGACTAGGGTAGTAAATAGGGTACATCTAGTCTCGTCTGTTTCTGTGGGGTACCTGTGTTTCTGTTGGGGCAAACACCCATTATTTTTGTTTAGGTACCGGCTAATTCTGTTTGGGTTAAAACCCGTTACTAGAGTACACCTAAAACTACCATTATATTTTGTTGGGATCATCCTGTTTCTGTTAAGCAATTAGGGAGTATGTAATCCTGTTATGTACTTGGTATACTAGTATTGGTGCAGAGAATAAACAGAGTAATCTTTAGAAGCGTATACACCTTATCCTGTCTACTTTGTCACACCTGCCTTTTATGTAGTAATCTCTCTCTTATCCACTTTATATGCCTGTTGTAACACCCCATAATTTTTAAGATAATAAAATATGAATAACTTAATTAAATAATGAGAATTAAATAAAATGGACTGCGCCATTGCGTCCGTCTCAGAATTCTGGTCAAGATGGGCACCTGGTTTGCGTAAAACGGAAATCTTATGAAGAAGTTATTAAGCCTAGAAGTTTGTATACGCAAAAGAGAAATATATATGTAAACAAACAAATTAAAATATAAAATAAAGAATAAAATAAGGATTGCATGTAATAAATACATGCACTGAAAAAAATGTAATGCATGCATTGAAAGAAAGAAAGGATTGGTTGCATGCAATGTAAATATATTGCATGCACTAATTTGTAAACATAATGCATTAACATTAAAAGAAAAAGATTCATGCAATGGTTTAATTTAGGTATTGTAACTAAAATGAAATAGAGAAGTAAGGAGAGAACAATAATTATCATTGTTCTAAGACTTACTAACAAAAGACTTCATAGCTCAGTTGGTTAAGGCATTGGATTTGTAACATAGAGGTCGGGGGTTCGAACCCCGGCTGCGACGTAATTTTTATCTTTGTTTTATAGAGGGCTAACTGAACATGCAAATATATGTACGTATAAAAATTCAAAATTTGAAAGGATAAGAACGTACATATAAGGAAAGAAAGAAAATATATGGGAATATATGGGAATATATATATATGCAGAAATATATGTATACAAAAGAAAAAATTCAAGATAAGGCTACAGTAGATGAAATATGGCAAGAATCAAATAATGGTGCAACATCGTTTGAATTTTGAAAATAAAACGAAAATTATGCGTATATATATACGTGTAAAATGGTCATTAAAGGATTGTATACATATAAGAATATTTCATGTGAATAAAACAGTTAAATAAATTCCAGAAATTCAAAAGTTCGAAATTAAAATTTCTACGCCAAAACAGCTTGTGGGACCCAACGCTGACTCAACACTGCATGTATGATAAGATTTGGCTAGATTCACTTGCGGACCTGGACTATTTTCTTAACTGGGTTCAATGCTGACTCAGTGCTGCATGTACGATAAGGTCTTGAGCACCTATAAATAAGACCCTAGACCTAACCCTAAACATCATAATTCGGCAGCTACGCTGGAGCTCTTTCGTGGCTCCCTCTCTCTTTATCTTCTTAAATCTATTCTAAAATTAAAATGTTAGCCAAGGAGGATTATGAATTCAGAACTTGAAGAGGGAATCAACGTTAATAAAAAGATTATTGAATCATGAAAGCAAGGTAAACCTCTAAGAACCAATCTATTTAAATTATTTCTCTTTCCCTTTTCTTTTCATGAGATAATAAATCCATGATCGTTAGGTCGTGAAACAAATTAAAGGGAAAAGGAAAACCATGGGTGATAGAACGGATCAGAAAGCTTAAAGGTGAGTGAGTTTAAGCTATAGCCTTTAGATAATGTTATGACTATCGTTCAGCATTCTCCTTTTCAATAAATTGTGAAATGGCCAGTTTAATTATAAATTGATGTTGTAACGAATTGAAAATGTTGATATGAATATGTCAAGAAATTCCTATGTTGAATTGGCTAAGTTGTTGAATGTTTACATGTTGGATAAAATAAATTTGTTAGGATATGAATAGCCAATTCAGTGATTGTAACTACATGCTTTACTTGAGACATATTATTGATTGAACGACATGTTAAAATAATTACCCGATTGAATGTTTACATGTCCTAATAGAATTAAACATATATTGAAAATGACATGCGACAAAATATAGGAAAAAATTGGACGACATGTAAATTAGATTACTGTAAACTATATTACAGTAAAAAGGACAATATGTCTAAAATTTTCATGTAATGGAATTTTGGAACATAATATATATTATGTTTTGAGATTTTAATTTGAAAGCGAAATTTGATATGAACATAAGTGATTGAATGAAAATGAATATGCCTAGGATTACAATTAGAAATTGTAAATACACTTATGGCACGAGGTTAGGTTGCATTAGTGGCAGAAGTTTGCCCGGACCCGACCGGCATATCCAGCAGCCACTAATGTTGAACCTAATATGGGAGGCCTAAGTGCAAGAATTAACAACATGTGCTAAGACACGAGGTTAAGCCAGCTTGTGGTAGAAGTCTACCCGCACCCACCTGACAAATCCAGCGTCCACAAGTGTAGGCCTAATGTGAGAGGTCTAGTGCTAATATATATAAATAAATAAATGTATATAACAAGATATGAATAAATGGCAAGGATGGTATTTAAATGTCTAACTCAGAAAATAAAAAAGGAAGGGATGTAATGAACTGAGTTAGTGTGATAAGAGAGAAAAGTGGTGTATTTCTCTAAATGACTTATTTCTAAAAATGTTGTTGCAAGTAAGCCACAATAAATAAAGAAAAGAAAAGAAATTACTTGCTACCATGGATTTAGATGGGAAAACGTTATGAAAATAAATCATTGATTCCTTCTATCAAACTGATAAAGTGCATAAAGTGTTTTCCTTAATATAATAAGGAATATATATTACAAAGAATGAAGAATAATGGTTTACAACAGTAAATGGTTTAAAACGGGAATGTAATAACCTATTACAAATAAATAACATTAATGAAAATATTGTATAATAGGTAGACTTGTCCTAGGGACAAGTGAATATTATAACTTAGGTTATAATAAACTAGTAATGGAATGGGATAAATGGTGAATTAAATTAAGTGACACTTAATTGTAAATTAAGTAATCAGAAAAGGGGAAAACCTGAAACTAGTTAAGAAAAAGGGGAAAAAAAATATTGATGACGTAATAGGGACAAGGGTAAATTATGACATAGGTTATAATAAATGGACAGAGAAACTTATTAATGAGCCTTAGTTAATAGAACTAAGTTAATAAGTAAACAACGATAAGTCGTATTGACGACGTAAAGTGGAATTATGATTAAATGAGAAAGGATAGGAAAACTTATGAAATGAAATAAGTTATATATGATCATAAACGGTAAGTGACAGGTTACTCGGAAACACGTGAATTGGATATACTTAATTACATATTAAGTAAAATATGCTATTGAAATCAAACAAGAATATTAAAGGGATTGTGTATCACAGACCTTGGGCTATAATCTAGAGAATAACATGTTGTAAGCTTATTAATGAACTTAAATGAATTAAGTTGTATGACTGAAATTAATAAGCAAGAGAAACTTGGTAATTTGAATAAGAATTCAATATGAATTGGAATAACCAAGTTAACTGGAAACCTGGTGAGGTGAGACAAGCGCGTAAAAGAATGTTTAGACATAAGGACCAGTCCGTATGGTTGAGGGTGAATAACCCAACGGGGTAGATCATCGAGGTGTTATAAGGCACGAAGGAAGTGCACATTCATATGATTGTTTGACGGCTCCAAAGGACTGGAAGGGGAAGCACGCAGCTTCCTGAAGTACGTAGGGTGCTCCTAGTAGTCCTCTGTGTAGTGACAGATGTCTTAGGCTGTGCTCGCAGAGGTTGGGTCTGCGCGTAACTACTAGGTGGGTGGGCCTTGACTGCAGATGTAGCTATGCAGTCAGAATGTTGTGACGAGGTGACATAAGGGTGGTTCGACGGTTGCCTCATGAGGAGGCAGTGGGTCACGACCAACAAGGATAGTAGATCATCGGACATCTTTCATCGGCAGCTAGCGGGATACGAAAAGACTAGAGCTAAACCCAAGATACCATTTCACCTTTCACTATCGAGGTACGGGGTTGAGGGTAGACTCCACATGGATGTTTAGATTAGTTGTTATTAAGGGCGATCGCTTAGCTTTTGTAGTCTTTACTAGTTGTGGGAGCGGCCGAGGTGGGCCATAGCCACCATGGAAAACAAACCCTAGGATTATTTGTATTTGGAGGCTCTTAAAGGCGGGCCTGTACAGGTATGGAAAAGCTCCTGACTGTTTCTTGTATCGCCCTGCCATGGAACTTGGTGCACATTAGAGGACGTGCGATCGAGGCATCGAGCTACAAATATAGTACATACATGAGACAGTCTAGATACATGCATATTTTCTCTGGGTGGTGTATCCTATACTAGAGGGCATTATTCCGATATGGAAGCTGATTCGACCGATGGTGGCAGTCCATGTGCTTACGTAGCATAGTAATAATAGATGTATGCGAAACGTAACATTGTAATATGGAGATCCGTATGTCACTTCGGCATAGGATGAGGGACTGCGTTCATTACGGTGGAGATCGTGTGAGTGGTGTACCATGGAGTGTATCTTAATATTGAGAGATAGCTACATATAATGTATTAGGTTAATTCACTGAGAAGTAAATAGGTACGACGTGTGTGTAAGCCTTGAGTGCTGTTAACCCAAGTAACCTAATAAATAAGAAAATATGATTGAACGGTATATGTAAGATTATCCAAAGTGTATAGTTTAAATCCAGTCACCAGAACTTGTGTTCAGACCCCCTCCTTATAACGCACTCGTAGGTTAGATTGTGGCAGAGACGTGATAGCTTTGGATACTGGTTAGGCAGTATTAATAATATGGTAAGGCTATATTTTGATTATACTATATTTTATCTTTTCTGTTGTGAGATGTTTTTCTGAGCTCTGACATGTTTTATGTATCTGTCTTTTCTGCAGGATACAAGTGCAAACCAATTCGAGTTTCGATAGATTGGAATTTTGAAAAAAATTAGGTCTGTCGAAATTGGGGTTGTCAAATCTGGTATCAGAGCTTACGTTTAGGATTCCTATATAAATAGTGAGTGAACATATTTCTATTTTTAAAAATATAAATATATTATATATACCTAGATCCATAGAGGAACCCACTTAATAGAAAGATTATAATATGGTATGAAATGGGATGTTTGTTTTGTACACTAAAGGAATGAATAAGGAAATTTGAGACCCTTAGGAAGTTTAGTTAGGAAGTGTACAATATACTTTGTACGGAAGGAAAGTAAATCTCATATGATTAGTATTTTGCAAAAAGTTGAATAGAGAAAAATGGATTAGGAATATATATAGTTGAGAGAGTTGGACTTGGGAAGTGTCTAGGAAAGCCTAAAAAAATTGGAAACCCTCTTTGAGTCTAACCCCATTATTAACTTTTAAGAACTTGAGATTATAAAAGTTTGGGAAAAATGGTTTATGGTGTTTTCAAGTTTTAATCTTAAAAGTTATAATTTTAAAATATGTAAAGAAGTACATATTGAGTTTTAAAGTAAAACTCTCTCAGTAAAAGGTGTGTATTATAGAGCATGTATAGCTCGCTAGTTTTTTTAGTTATATTTCATACAAGAATTTTCGATCAAGAAAGTTTTGAAATCTCTATTCTTTTGACAATTATTTTTGATAAATTGTTTGAAAGAGAATTTTGTTGGGTGGACAAAATAAGTTGTAGAAAATGAGAATAGAGTGGATGTTGGCACCTTGTAGTAGGAGATTGAACTAACCTTATAGGTAAGATCAAGTCATAAGCCCGATTATGGAAAATAGTTGTCTACTCCAGTTTTGCGATTTGAATTTTTTTCGCAAGATAAAACGAAAAAGAAAAGCTACAAAAAGGAAAATTTTCTTATGTGGAATGTGCTTGGATAGGAAAATAGGAAATCTTTGTACATTGTTTGATAAAATTCAAGTATGGTTGGAAAAAGGTATATAAAAGAAAAACGGAAGGTGTGAAAATTTCCATTTTCCATCATTTTGTAACATAAGAAATCAAATTTAGAAAATTAGATTTTTCTGAAATTCGAAAAATAAATTTGGTTGGTAGGATTATGGATGCAACAATTGGATGAACTATGCTCTTACTTAGTAAGAGTGTGGGAAAATTTCGATGAAAAAGCATTTTGATTTTCAAAATATTGCATTCATGTAGGACTGCCAGTATATCTAGGATGTGAGCATCATATTTTAAAAAGGATTTTTGAGAAATTTGCATACACATAGGAGGTACCGCTTAGGCATACATGCATTATTATGTTGTATTTCACTTTGCACAAGTGCACAATATTTGCTAAAATTGGATGCACACATGTTGGATGTATATTATGCAAGGGGTTAATTGATTTTACCCTTATTAAATTTCGGGGACGAAATTTCCTAAAGGTGGGAGAATGTAACACCCCATATTTTTAAGATAATAAAATAAGAATAACTTAATTAAATAATGAGAATTAAGTAAAATGGATTACGCCATTGCGTCCGTCTCGGAATTTTGGTCAAGATAGATACCTGGTTGGCGTAAAACGGAAATCATATGAAGAAGTTATTAAGCCTAGAAGTTTGTATACGCACAAGAGAAATATATATATGCATACAATCAAATTACAATATAAAGTAAAGAATAAAATAAGGATTGCATGTAATACATGCACTGAAAAAAAATATGTAATGCATGCATTGAAAGAAAGAAAGAATTGGTTGCACGCAATGTAAATATGTTGCATGCACTGATTTGCAAACATAGTGCATTAACATTAAAAGAAAAAGATTCATGCAATGGTTTAATTTAAGTATTGTAACTAACATGAAATAGAGAAGTAAGGAGAGAACAATAATTATCATTGTTCTAAGACTTATTAACATAAGATTTCATAGCTCAGTTGGTTAAGGCATTGGATTTGTAACATAGAGGTCGGGGGTTCGAACCCGGCGGCAGCATAATTTTTATCTTTGTTTTAGATAGGGCCAACTGAACATGCAAATATATGTATGTATACAAATTCAAAATTTGAAAGGATAAGATTGTACATATAAGAAAATAAAGAAAATATATGTATATATATATATATATACACACATATATATATATATGTATACAAAAGAAAAAAATTCAAGATAAGGCTATAGTAGATGAAATATGGCAAAAATCAAATAACGGTGCAACATTGTTTGAATTTTGAAAATAAAATGAAAATTGTGTGTATATATATACGCGTAAAATGGTCATTAGAGGATTGTATACATATAAGAATATTTCATGTGAATAAAACAGTTAAATAAATTCCAGAAATTCAAAAGTTCGAAATTCAAATTTCTACGCCAAAACAGCTTGCGGGACCCAACGCTAACTCAGCACTGCATGTACGATAAGATTTGGCTAGATTTACCTGCGAACCTGGACAATTTTCTTAACTGGGTTCAATGCTGACTCAGCGCTGCATGTACGATAAGGTCTTGAGCACCTATAAATAAGACCCTAGAACTAACCCTAAACATCATAATTCGGCGGCTGCCCTGGAACTCTGCCATGGCTCCCTCTATCTTCTCAAATCTATTCTAAAATTAAAATGTTAGCCTAGGAGGATTATGAATTCAGATCTGGAAGAGGGAATCAACGTTAGTAAAAAAAATATTGAATCATGAAAGCAAGGTAAACCTCTAAGAACCAATCTATTTAATTATTTCTCTTTCCCTTCTCTTTTCATGAGATAATAAATCCATGGTCGTTAGGTCGTGAATCAAATTAAAGGGAAAAGGAAAACCATGGATGATAAAACGGATCAGAAAGCTTAAAGGTGAGTGGTTTATGCTATAGCCTTTAGATAATGTTATGACTATCGTTTAGCATTCCCCTTTTCAATAAATTGTTAAATATCCAGTTTAATTATAAATTGTTGTTGTAATGAATTGAAATGTTGATATGAATATGTCAGGAAATTCCTATGTTGAATAGGCTAAGTTATTGAATGTTTACATGTTGGAGAAAATAAATTTGTCAGGATATGAATAGCCAATTCAATGATTGTATTTACATGCTTTACTTGGGACATATTATTGATTGAACAACATGTTAAAATAATTACCCGATTGAATGTTTAATGTCCTAGTAGAATTAAACATATGTTGAAAATGACATGCAACAAAATATAGGCAAAAATTGGATGACATGTAAATCAGATTACTGTAAACTATATTATAGTAAAAAAGGATAACATGTCTAAAATTTTCATGTAATGGGATTTTGGAAAACAACATATATTATGTTTTGAGATTTTAATTTGGAAGCGCAATTTGATATGAACATAAGTGATTGAATGAAAATGAATATGCCTAGGATTACAATTAGAAATTGTAAATACACTTATGGCACAAGGTTAGGTTGCATTAGTGGCGGAAGTCTGCCCAGACCCGACCGGCATATCCAACAGCCACTAATGTTGAACCTAATGTGAGAGGCCTAAGTGCAAGAATTAACAACATGTGTTAAGACACGAGGTTAAGTCAGCTTGTGGTAGAAGTCTGCCCGGACCCGCCCGGCAAATCCAGCGTCCACAAGTGCAGGCTTAATGTGAGAGGTCTAGTGCTTATATATATAAATAAATAAATGTATATAACAAGATATGAATAAATGGCAAGGATGGTAATTAAATGTCTAACTCAGAAAATAAGAAAGGAAGGGATGTAATGAATTGAGTTAGTGTGATAAGAGGGAAAAGTGATGTGTTTCCCTAAATGACTTATTTCTGAAAACGTTGTTGCAAGTAAGCCAAAATAATTAAAGAAAAGTAAAGAAATTACTTGCTAACACGGATTTAGATGGGAAAACATTATGAAAATAAATCATTGATTTCTTCTATCAAACTGATAAGGTGCATGAAGAGTTTTCCTTAATATAATAAGGAACATATATTACAAAGAATGAAGAATAATGGTTTACAACAGTAAATGATTTAAAAAGGGAATGATGATAACCTATTACAAATAAATAACATTAATGAAAATGTTGTATAATAGGTAGACTTGTCCTAGGGACAAGTGAATATTATAACTTAGGTTATAATAAACTAGTAAGGGAATGAGATAACTGGTGAATTAAGTTAAGTGACACTTAATTGTAAATTAAGTAATCAGAAAAGGGGAAAACCTGAAACCAGTTAAGAAAAAGGGGGAAAATATATTGTACTTAATTATAAATTAAGTAGTCTGGGAGTCTGAAACCCATTGGTAAGAATAACACGTTTAGACTAGTCCTAGGGACAAGGGGAAATTATAACATAGGTTATAATCAATGGATAGAGAAACTTATTAATGTGCCTTAGTTAATAGAACTAAGTTAATTAGTAAACAACGACAAGTCGTATTGATGACATAAAGTGGAATTATGTTAAATGAGAAAGGATGAGGAAAACTTATGAAATGAAATAAGTTATATATAATCATAAATGGTAAGTGACGTGTTACTTGGAAACATGTGAATTGGATATACTTAATTACATATTAAGTAAAACATGTTATTGAAATCAAGTAAGAATATAAAAGGGATCGTGGATCACATACCTTGTGCCATAATCTATAGAATAACATGTTGTAAGCTTATTAATAAACTTAAATGAATTAAGTTGTATGACTGAAATTAATAAGCAAGAGGAACTTGGTAATTTGAATAAGAAATCAATATGAATTGGAATAACCAAGTTAGCTGGAAACCTGCTGAGGTGAGAAAAGCGCGTATAAGAATGTTTAGACATAGGGTCTAACAACATGCTAAAGTAAGGCGCTTAGACCAGTCCGTATGGTTGAGGGTGAATAACCCAACAGCGTAGATCATCGAGGTGTTATAAAGCACGAGGAGAGCGCACATACATCTGATTGTTTGATGGCTCCAAAGGACTGGAAGGGGAAGCACGCAACTTCCTAAAGTACGTAGGGTGCTCCTAGTAGTCCTTTGTGCAGTGATAGATGTCTTAGGCTGTGCTCGCAGAGGTTGGGTCTGCGCGTAACTACTAGGTGGGTTGGCCTTGACTGCAGATGTAGCTATGCAATCAGAATGCTGTGACGAGGTGACACAAGGGTGGTTCGACGGTTGCCTCATTATGAGGCAGAGGGTCATGACCAACAAGGATATTAGATCGTCGGACATCCGTCATCGACAGCCAGCGGGATGCGAAAAGACTTGAGATAAACCCAAGATACCATTTCACCTTTCACTATTGAGGTACGAGGTTGAGGGTAGATGCCACATGGATGTTTAGATTGGTTGTTATTAGGGGCGGTCGCTTAGCTTTTGTAGTCTTTACTAGTTGGGAGAGGGGCCAAGGTGGGGCCATAGACACCATGGAAAACAGACCCTGGGATTATCTGTATTTGGAGGCTCTTAAAGGCGGGCCTGTACAGGTATGGAAAAGCTCCCGACCGAGTTTCGTGTTTCTTGTATCACCCTGCCATGGAACTCGGTGCACATTAGAGGACGTGCGATCAAGGCATCGAGCTACAAATACAGTACATACGTGGGACAGTCTAGATACATGCAAATCTACTCTGGGTGGTGTATCGTAGACTATAGGGCATTATTCCGATATGGAAGCTGATTCGACCAATGGTGGCAGACCGTACGCTTACGTAGCGTAGTAATAATAGATATATGTGAAACATAACATTGCTATATAGAGATCCATATGTCACTCCGACATAGAATGAGGGACTGCGTCCATTATGGTGGAGATCTGCGAGTGGGGTACCATGGGGTGTATCTCAATATTGAGAGATAGCTACATATACTGTATTAGGTTAATTCACTGGTAAGTAAATAGGTACGACGCGTGTGTAAGCCTTGAGTGCTGTTAACCCAAGTAACCTAATAAATAAGAAAATATGATTGAACGGTATATGTAAGATTATCCAAAGTGTTTTGTTTAAATCCAGTCACCAGAACTTGTGTTCTGACCCCCTCCTCATAACACACTTGCAGGTTAGATTGTGGCAGAGACATGATAGTTTTGGATACTGGTTAGGCAGTATTAATAATAGAGTAAAGCTATGTTTTGATTATACTATATTTTATCCTTCCCGCTGTGAGATATTTTTCTGAGCTATGACATGTTTTATGTCTCTGCCTTTTCTGCATGATACCAGAGCAAACCAATCCGAGTTTCTATAGATTGGAATTTAAAAAAAAAATCGGTCTGTCGAAATTGGGGTTATCACACCTGTCATGCTACTTTTATTTATTTACTTGCTAAAAGTAACTAGACTCGCCGGACTTTATGTTTGACACTTTTTGTTTCCTCCTCTTTCTTTTGTTTCCCCCTAGGTTCTCAGGGTGGGAACACTCAGGCTTAGTCAGGACTCGGTTACCTTCTTGCTAGGGGCTGCTTTCGAAGTATGGCTCAAGTTCTTATCTCTACTATGGCTTTGTCTCTTGCTGGGAAATTATGTTTTCTTTTATGTACTCTGATGGCTCAAGACAGAAGTTATATTATTGTAATGGTTTTTATGTAGTTTTCAGACTTACGGTATTTTGTACCACGATGTTATGATTTATGTTTGAAATAAAAATTTAAATTCCGCTGTTGCTTTTATATCTGTATTGTAATATTTATGTTTTGTTTACCTATAACACTTCACGAAACTTAATGCATTTCCTTTATGAGTGACATTAACGGACGTGGGGTGCCACACTTAGTATCAGAGCTGAAGGTTACCAGATTGGATAAAGTTTTTGAAAACAATTTTCAAAAAGGTTTTAAAAGAAAGCATTTTCAAAAAGAAAAGTCTGTTTTGAAAAACATTCTCCAAAAAGCCATAAGTAATATCTTTCGATCCCTTATCTGAATCTCTTTCGTTTTCTTTTACGCATATCTAGGGAACCCAACATTCCAGAGGGAGTTACAATACCAGGATGGTTCCATGGGTATCTGGATGCCACGGCGCCTGCCGAAGGCCAAAGAAATGCTCCTCCCCCAGCTGCACACGTTGTTCCTCCTCATCCTCTCAAAGATCTGTAAAGATTTCCGTGCTATGGGAGGGAAGCTGTTCCATGGAACCAAGACGTTTGTGGAATCTAGAAACTGGCTCAAGGTGACCGAGGGCTTGTTTGTAATTTTTGAAGTAGAGAATAAAAGGAAGATTCAATTAGCTGCTTGGCTATTGAAAGACGAAGCCTCATTCTGGTGGGAAGTTACCCAAGCAGGCCGTCCAATGGAAACTTGGGATGACTTTAGATAAAGATTTGAAACGAAATTTCTTTCCCAAGCCAAGAAACATATGCAGATGGAGAATTTCTTGGCAGTCAAATAGGGAAATTTGACTGTTAAAGAATATGTGGATAAATTCAACCAGCTAGCAAGGTTTTGATTGGAATTGGTTGACACTCCACATAAGACGGCTTTGCAGTTTGCTAAAGGGCTAAACGAACCCCTTCATGGGTTAGACATGTGCCATATCCCAATGGGAGCCACTTTTGAAAAGCTTGTTGATATGGCCCTAATGCATGAGGAAGACAAGGGAGAAAAGAAGGAAGTAATGGTTGAGGAAGCAATGCAAAATGAGAAGGTGTGGCCCAAGAGGGGCCAACAGCAGCAACAACAACAACAAAAGAAAGGCGAAAAGAATGACAAGGTTAAAGATAAGAGGAAGTGCCATAGTTGTGGGCGAGAGGGTCACTTGGCCAAGGACTACAGGAAAAGGAAGAATGCTTGCTTCGTTTGTGGAGAGGTCGGGCATCTTATTAAGGATTGCCCGAAGAAACAAGGACAAGGTCAAAGGGCAAGAATTTCTGGAGGACAGGTGCATGCTTTTGCAGTCAGTGCTCTTGATAGAGGTAGAAAAATTTCTATGGAAGGTTTAATTAATCTTTCAAACCATCCTATTAGAGCACTTTTTGACTCTAGCGCTTCACATTCATTTATATCTAGTTCTGTGGTGCACTTGATTACTAGTATGGTAGTGGATCCCGTAGTTATCTCAAACCCCATTGGTGGATCGACTCATTTATCTAGGATTTGTCTGGGTTTGAGGATATCTGTATTAAGCGTCGAGTTTGAGTGCGATGCATATGTGCTCGGGTTTATGGGCTATGGTTTGATTCTAGGGATGGATTGATTAACCACATATGGTGTAGTTCTAAGTTGTGAGAATAGGGTCGTTAGACTTTCTGACTTGTCATGAGAGGATCCTCGAGATTTCTTGTGACCCGCAAGGGTCTGTAACGCTTAGATAGCTAGAATCTCTTGAGGCATCTATCGATGATCTGCGATCGGTGCTAGTAGTTAATGAGTATCCTGATGTCTTTGATGAGGTTCGGGGTTAACCCCCGAGGCATGAGATTGATTTCTGTATATACCTAGTTGACAATGCAAAGTCAGTTGCATTACTTGTGCGTCATTTAGCTCCAATGGAAAGGAGGGAGTTCGGCAAACAAGTAGGGGGGCTACTTGAAAAGGTGTTGGTTAGGCGAAGCATATCTGAATGGGGTGCTCCAGTGGTATTCGCAACTAAGGCGTACAGCTCGCTTCGCATATGTGTGGATATTCATGATATTTTTCCTCATTTCTTATTTATCGAAGTGTCTACACGATACCACAGAGGTAGTTGAGTCGAACATTCATGAGGAAGTACAGGTAGAATGGGAGGCAAAAATTAGACAAGTTCCTACCCGTATACTTGGATCAGAGGTTAAGAAACTGCACAATAGAGAGGTTAGGTTAATAAAAACACAATGGGAAGAAGACAGCGAAGATGCGACTTGGGAGACTGAAGACAAAGATCACGCCTCATGCCCTTTCCTTTTTGGGACTATGTTCTATACTTCTTTTTCCAAAGTTTTATTCGCATTTGCTTCCATCATCTGAGTAAATCGTCGACCTTTAGGTAGGAATCCCATGATTGTAAACATGTGTTTGAGACACGTTATGTTTTGATGGATGCAAGTGATTGCTCATGGTTGCTCATGGATGCATATACGCACATTAGGCACTAGATCGGCTCAATCACTCTCATACTGCATATGGATGTGTGTGCATTTTTATTTTTTCTTCATGGAGGAAAATGGATGTATCATCATATGGATGTTGCATTTGGACGGATGATTGTGCACCCATATAGAACTTACATGTTATACCAGGATTGTTGCATACATGTTGGACTCATGACACATACATACATTGTATTAAGGAGGTCAACTGAATCAGTGGACCGCTTGATCTTTCGCATTAGTGTTTGGACATATACACACACCTTTGCATATGCTCATATAAGAATTAGAAAATTTTAAGGACAGTGGATGCATGTGATTGGTGGATGAGTAGATAGATGACGAATAGTAGGATACATTCTTCTTAACTTGGAAATTTCGGGGACGAAATCCTTTGAGTAGGGGAGAATATAACACCCCATATTTTTTTAACTACACTAAAGAGGATAAATTAAGGAATAATTCATTTAATATTAAGAATTAAGGGAAACGGACTACGTCATTGCTTCCGCCACAAAATTCTGTTATAGATAGACACCTAGGTTGCGTAAAACGGATAACGTATGAAGAAGTTATAGACGGTAGAAGTTTCACGATAAAAACCAGGATAACTGACGCACTTGACAAGTGCACCATGGAAATGTTACACTAGCGCACCTGCCATGTACGCCCATAGTGGTTTTTGGGAATCCGAGACTTTTTCCAAGTGGGTGGCGACCCATGACCCGATTCACTCTAGGGCGGAGGTGGCATTCGAATTCTGGAGGCTGGGAGCTATAAATATATCTTCATTTCTCTTGTTTTCTCATTCCAGAAAAACTATGGAGGCCAGATACTGTCAGTGCTTGAACCGAATCTAACATTTCCTTCTTCTACAAATCAAGGGCCTCAAGTATGGATCTGAGATTCCAATTTCAGTTTTCTCCTTCTATTCTCATAGATCCGATCCTTGTGAGTATAGTTACTTTTAGGTTTAAATGATTAAAAGTAAACATGTTATGACTATGATTTGGATATACACCTGTGATTAAATCATCTTGGATTTATCATATATTGTGAATCTAAAATATTATATGGCTTGGATCTCAATATTTATCACATTAGATCTATTGTAAATTTTGAATCTATGATATCCTTGGATCTTAACTTGTACCGTGCTAGATCTACTTCTATAGATCTAAATTCGCTTGTGATGTCATATTTGGGATCTTAACTTATATTATGCTAGATCTACTTCTATAGATCTAAATTCACTTGTGATGTCATATTTGGGATCTTAACTTGTACTATGCTAGATCTACTTCTATAGATCTAAATTCACTTGTGATGTCATATTTGGGATCTTAACTTGTACTATGCTAGATCTACTTCTATAGATCTAATTCATTGTGATGACATGTTTGGGATCTTAACTTGTACTATTTTAGATCTATTTTCTTTAGATCTAATCCTTTTGTGGTTAATTTATCATGTTACATATGCGGATCTCACCTTTTCTCTAAGTTTGTGGTTAATATGGGATTATCAGTATATGGACAATTGAACCTTTGTTTAGATCTAGTTTTATTATTACCCTTTTTATTGGATTTGTTTTTATGTCCACCTTAATTATCATATTGTGATAAATTAAGATCTGTTATTATTGGACATAGGAATTCTTATTTGGATCTATTCATCCTAAGTATTGGATCTAGTTTTATCATTACCCTTTTTACTAGATCAATTTTTATGTCCACCTTAAATATCATATTGTGATTAATTAAGATCTGTTATTATTAGACATAGGAATTCTTATTTGGATCTGTTCATCCTAAGTATTGTATATAGTTTTATCATTAACCTTTTTACTAGATCTGTTTTTATGTCCACCTTATTATGCCTATTACTTGTCTATGCCAGTATATATGTTTATTTCTCTTTTAGAATGATTACTATTGCCATTTTTCTCATCACCTTTTTCTTTTATTGTTCATGACTAGGCTATTTTCTAGCCTAGATGCTGCCAAATATATGCGAATACGTTAGTTTGTGAACGATGGAAAAATGTTAGAATTAGCATAATTTAAATAATTTTTATATGAATTGGACATATAATTCAAAAGGGGGAAGTGGGGGACATAATCACCTATAAAGACATAGGTAAAAATTGGATAAAAATGGAATGTTTAATAATTACAATTAGAAATTGTAATTGCACTTATGACACAAGGTTAGGTTGCATTAGTGGTGGAAGTATGCCCGGACCTGACCGGCATATCCAGCAGCCAGTAATGTTGAACCTAATGTGAGAGGTCTAAGTGCGCAAATACGAATCGGGCTAAGACACGAGGTTAGGCCCAACTATGGAATAAGCCAGCCCAGACCCGACCGGCATATCCAGCATCCCCAAGTTGTAGGCCTAATGTGGGAGGTCTAGCCCATTATAAACCATAAATGGACATGGTAATAAATTGGACTACTTAACTTAATCTAATCCATAAGGATTGTTTGATTATGAACTGAAGTTAGGGTTAAGTAAAATTGAATGGAAAGGGGGTGGGTTAAGTAAATCTGAGGGGATTAGTAATATTTACATATAGGCCCACATACTTTGCTCGATAAGGTTATGTAATTAAAGACACCTAGTGATAAGCATAACCGGTAGAAAAACTGGGGTTATATAAAATTAAAGACACCTTTAGGGTAAAATATAACCTATGGAAAACCTAGTGGGGGATACAAGACAAAGGGGAGAGCTTGTATCTTATTGGTGGGACCCGTTTCAGTCAGCAACCCGGAGTATGTATCGAGTAGAGAACTACGAACTAGGTCGGAGAAGGGGCACGCTTACTCACTGATTGTAAGAGATCCAAGCATGGAGGTGGTGTTGGCGGCGCGTTCCAACGGGTTATGTGCGTGCATGACTCTGCCTGCTCGCGAAAATAAGACACTGTGACATCAGTAGATATGGTTGTGCACATCCGGGAAATGAAGGGTTGCCACTTTAGGAAATGATACACCCTACTTTGGGGCCGGCATAGGGTATCTACGGAGTAGGGAGCCGACCGACTAGGGTAGCAAATAGGGTACATTTAGTCCCGTCTGTTTTTGTGGGGTACCTGTGTTTCTGTCGGGGCTAACACCCGTTATTCCTATTTAGGTACCAGCTAATTTTGTTTGGGTTAAAACCCATTACTAGAGTACACCTAAAACTACCATTGTATTTCGGTTGTGATCATCCTGTTTCTGTTAAGCAATTAGGGAGTATGTAATCATGTTACGTACTTGGTATACTAGTAATGGTGCAGAATCATGTTACGTACTTGGTATACTAGTATTGGTGCAGAGAATAAACAAAGTAATTATTCGAAGCGTATGCAACTTATCCTGTCTACCTTGTCACATCTGCCTTTTACATAGTAATCTCTCTCTTATCCACTTTATATGCCTGTCATGCTACTTTTATTTATTTACTTGCTAAAAGTAACTAGACTCGCCAGACTTTATGTCTGACCCTTTTTGTTTCCTCTTCTTTCTTCCGTTTCCCCTAGCTTCTCAAGGTGGGAACACTTAGGCTTAGTCAGGACTCAGTTATCATCTTGCTAGGAGTTGCTTTCGAAGTATGGCTTAAGTTCTTATCTCTACTATGGCTTTGTCTCTTTCTGGCGAATTATGTTTTCTTTTAAGTATTTATGTACTCTGATGGCTCAAGACAGAAGTTATATTATTATAATGGGTTTTATGTTGTTTTCAGACTTATGGTATTTTGTACCACGATGCTATGATTTATGTTTGAAATTAAAATTTAAATTCTGCTATTGTTTTTATATCTATCTTGTAATATTTATGTTCTGTTTACCTATAATGCTTCATGAAACTTAATGCATTCCCTTTGTGAGTGACATTAACGGACTGGGGTGTCACAACTAATCTCCAGTCAGTTTCTAATTTCCTTAACTTCATTTTTAACTTCAAAATCATTTCATTTTCTATACATAGAAAACATCTTTGTTTATATTTGGAAAACATTTCCAAATTATTTTAAAATAATCATTTCATCCCATTTCTAATTATCATTTATAAACCCAACTTCTTGTTAATTATATACCAGGTTTATAACTTAATCTTGATTACGTATTCAATTATAAATTATTGGTTTTAAATCAAACATAATATTTTTGTCCAATTTTGAATTATATAATAATAATAATTCATAAAAATATATTATCCGACATTGTCGAATTCTAACTACAAATCCTTATGTGTTTGTTCTAATTCCTTTTACATTTCGAACATTGAAATAATTTTAATGTTTTTCTTTCTAAATGATTTCCCTTTTCCTTTTAAATAAATTCATTTCTTATATTTCCTAATTATTTAGTAATAATAATTATTGCACTTTATTTCTAAATATCGTTTATAAATCAAACTACTTGTTTTAATATAATTAAAACAAGTTATTTTATTCTAGTCCATTTTGAAATTTGATTTCTATTTAAAATAGAATTTTCCCTTTTTTTAAAAAAAAACCACATTATTTCCCAATATATTCGAATATATTTCACAGTATTTATATACTAATTATTTCTTGTCAATGTTACTCAACACCCCAACCACACAATAATCAACACCAAATTATTTATCACATCATATAATACAATATATGAAAAACAACAATATAATTGTTAAGGAATCTAGTTGGATCCCTCCAACCCGTTTACCTGCATCCACAGACGTTAATCAATATAAATAACACTAATTTCGTATCAATATGAAATATTATAATTAATAGAATCAATATTTAAGCAACATTATATATATATAACAGTATATATAATTTCAAACAATCAATTAGCAAATCATTCAAACAAGCATCACACACAACATACAATAATTTTTATCAATACTAAATAACGTTTATAAAATTATAGGACTGGATAGAGTTAGTGAGTTTACTCACCTTTATCATTAATCGTTAAATAACGATTAACGTTCGATGGATTTGGTCCGATTTTAATTATGCTGAAAATTCAAACAAGCGCCGAACGGTTCTAGACCGGCTTCATCGCGTAGCTTGCGCGAATACGAACCCAATGGATCAGATCGTTCGTGATTTTGACAAAGTGAAATATTGCGTTAACAACTTTGTGTACTATTTAAGTTAAAATGAACTATACTTAAATTTATTATTATATAATAATGGGACTTACTTATTAATGTCGGCCCGCACCCCCCGGAACAAACCCGGACCCGAGTATTTTACTTCTTCCCCAGAAATAAAAACTATACCTGCTCCTCTCTACTTCCTTCATTACCGAAAGTTTCTCAGACACCTTTTTATTCACGTCGCTCCATTTTGTTTTGAAACAAGTATTACCTTTCCATCAAATTCTACGTCTCTCTATGCCCCCGAGCACCAACTTGAAAACACCCCCTGCACCACTCAAAAACTCATGGTTGAATCTTCCTTCATGCTTTGAACTCCTGTACGCTGCTCCAAACTCCGCACCTCAATCCCTGCCAACACGCAATCAGTTTTCACCACTCCTCCTGTACGAAAAGCCATCAGCCAATCCTTCCCATACCTTATCTTTCTATCGCCTCTTACAAGCAAGCCCAGTCCCCAAATCCTTTTCTTCCTAAAAATCATATTCAAACATGCTGCTCCCATTTTTTTATGTATATAACTATGCGCCTGGAACATTGCTCCCCACGAAACCACGTACATATCCATGCACAAACCTTTATACACCCGCATGCGCCACTCAATATTCTCCAATATCAGAACCCGTAACCTTTGTTAAACACACCATTACGAACTGATGCTCTATCATTTTTATTTTATTTTATTTTAAAGCCATAATAACTCACGGCTTCGAATTATTCTTGCCGAAGCAACACTGGATGATGATGCTATGCTCCTCTATTTATACCCAAAAGCTAAGCTTCTACTTGAAGCTTAACCTTACTTAAGAATTAAGAAATGTGTACCACATAGGGTTGCAGGCTTTTATTTTTGATTTTCTAATACATGTATTTGCAGAAGTGTGTAGCTGGCGATTTGAGATGTGCAGGGGTAGGGTAGGTGTTAAACTTAGTTGCTAAGCAAATGTAAAAATATAATTTTCCTATGTTTTTGAAATCTTCTGTTTTAAGATGACTTGACTTCGATATAAAAGTGGCCAAGGATATGGTATGAGCACACAAGCGTGTAGACATGGCGTCATGCCTGATTTTTATGTCACGTGTGATATGTGAGACTCTTTTCATTGCCTCGCAAGTAAAAAAAATAGTGTGAAGTGTACTTATGCTTTCATGGAAGTTTGGATACAATACGCGTATATGTTTTTGCCGTGTTATCTTCTTATTTGGATTTCGGATAAGTCTTACTTTAAACGGACTTAAACAGATTATATAACATAGAATTAAATCATGAAAAGTCATACTTATAGCGTGTATAATTAAGTTATGTTTGGTTGTTAAATTAACATGTAGTTTTTGCTACCAACTACTGGCGTAATGGTCACCACACAGGGACAAATCCTGCATTTTGAAAAGAAGACGCCAATATAGTAGTGATATATAAAAATTTACACATAAAAAGATTCCAATAATCTGATAGTATAACTCACGAATTACAGAATCAGTGGCTTGTACCTAAATCTAACCAAGGTACCCTCACTTTTGTATTCATTTGTTTATAGACTGCTATTGACAAAAATATAAATACCATTGTGATAAACAAGGTGCCACGATACCATAAATATAATAAAATAGACAAGTTAACTTATTTTGTGAAGTCCCAAAAACACCAATACAAAGTAGCTTATTTTCCAAAATAAAATACAGAAAAATTCTATAAATTAAATTATAACTATGTCTCAAATATCTTATCGAAATTCGAAACCAATATTTAATTATATTAAATAAACCGCTATGGCTTATAACGATTCCATAACGACTATTTGCAAATTTGATTCAGACATAACTTACAATCTATAAGACAAAATCTCGATTTTTCACTTCCATTCGAAAAATACTGTTAATTAGATTCGAATGTTTCTTGTTTCAAAGAATTCCGACTTAAAACGGATTCTGTATACTCAGTTGGAATTAAAACTCAATATTACGAACTACCGCGGTGTTATGAGCTCGATTATAATTATATTATAACTAATACGTTCAACTGGCCATTTAAATAATATATTCGCTATTCTAACTCGATTATAAAGTAAATCAAATATAATATATTTTCCAAATTACACAATATTGCAAATCTAACCATTTCCGACTATTTCAGAAATAATTATATTAACCCATTAAATATTATATTAATCAATTATTTAAATTCAAACCATTTAAATTCCCAAATCATTATTCAAAAAAATTAAATTAATTAATTATTATATCGTAAAAATACGGGTCGTTACACTATCAGCATGGCACCCTATGAGGCTTTGTATGGAAGACCCTGTAATGCACCTTCGTGTCGGTGGTAAGCAAGAGAGAAGGCGATATTTGGGCCTGTGATGATTCGAGAGACTTCAGATAAGATAAAGACCATTCTCCAGCAAACGAATACAGCTTAGGATCGTCAGAAGAGCTATGCGGATAAGCGAAGACAAGATTTTGAATTCTCGGTTGGCGGTATGGTTTTCATTAAGACTTCTCCTCCTTGGAATGCAGTTCGATTTGGAAAGAAAGATAAGTTAGATGCAAGGTTTTTTGGACTATTTCCCATTGCCGAGAGGATTGGGAACTTGGCATATAGAGTAGATCTACTTTGAAGATGGCGGGTGTGCACAACATGTTTCATATATCTTGCCTATAGAAGTTTGTGCATAACTCAGGCATTATAGTGGCACCGGATCATCTTGAAGACTTAGAGACTGAGCCTAAAGTTTTGATACCTCGTAACACGGTTTGGATCATGGGGAACGATAAAAAGAAGCTTAAGAGGATGGTAGTTAATCTAGTTAAGATACACTGGGGTGAGGATGATCGAGATTGTGCATGGGAGACGGAGGAGAGAATGAGAGAGGCATACCCAGAACTCTTCAGATGGTAAGTATCATTTTCTGCATCTACTTGCATCATCGTATCTTATACTATTAAATTCTTCAAGCTCGGTTTGGACACTACTTTCATGGATTATCGGATTCTAGACTATGTGCTAAATTGATTGCTCTTGGTCGGTAGGCATGCAGGATAGTATGCTTGATTTAAAATTTCGGGGGTGAAGTTCCCAAAGGGAGGAAAATGTAACAGCCTGTATTTTACATATTGAAGGATCGTAAAATAATTCTATTTACATCACACGAGATCGTATCATTCTCATGTTTTGATATATGATTAGTTAGGATGTTTTCTGCATCTTTTCTTTCTACTAGATTGTTTTGTGACCATTTTACCTCTGAACATCTTGTTATGGTCGTATATTTTTATTGGTGATAAACTAGATGCTCAAACCTGTGCCATTGGAAAGATTTGATGATTGGTCATTCCGTAGGGTGGTTATTTTAATGATTTGGTTAAGGGTTAGGAAGATATAGCAGTTTTAAGTTTTCAAGACTGTTGAGAAGATTTAATTAGCAACTAATGGGATGATTACGTCAGCCCATTAGGGCTAATGATCTGTATTATAAATAGGGATTGAAGAGATTAGGTTAACATCTTTTCTTCATTCTCCGAGCAGCCACAAGAACTAAGATTCTCTAGTTCTACCTCCCAAAACATCAAAACAAATTCTAAATCAGTTCCAATCTCTTCCAATCTTTTTGAAGAAATTAACTCATCATTGGTCTACAAATTTTACACCATTTAAGGGTTGTTTACATCCATTTCCTTACTGCCTAAATCATATTAGTTTTGATCTTCATTAGATTCATTAATTAGATGAGTGATTTATATCTCTCACCATGCTATGTTACATTATATGCTTAGTTGATTTTATCGCACTTACATGTTAGATCGCATTGAATCATGATCATATAAGTTCATTCCCATTTTTAAACCTTAGGGATAAAAAAACTAATGAAAAATGGGTTAAAATGATAAATTTAAATTCATTTACATGTAGATATACACTTAATTTATGCATGTGAATGATTTTTTTTTCATGTTTTATATGAATTTGGTTGTTTGAATTGTTGAATTTATTGTTTGAATGCTATGCTTGATTTTGTGTGTTAGTATCGACGAAATTAGGTCTTGGAATGAAGATTGAAGTGCAATCAGATTTAAAATTCACTGGAATCACATGAGAATCAGGGATTGAGCTTTAGAAGGCAATGGGAAGACGCCTTGAACATTTAAGGTCGAAATTTGTTAAGTACATGGATCGATATCGGTTAATGGGGAAGCAAAATACTCTAATTTTTTTGCATGGACTACTAGGTAGATTTGCAAGTCATATGAAAAGTTTGGTGTCAAATGAAGTTAGCATGCGAAATGAAGAATACTTCAAAGTCATGGATGGGTAGGGAGTCGCGATGAACCAATAGGTGATAGACATGTAGGAAAATGGAGCCTAGGGAAGATGTACTTCAAGGATTCGATGTACTTAGCCAAAATTTGGCAAAGTACATGGACTGATACCGATCCATATCCTATGGACCGGTACCGATTCATATCCTATGGACCGGTACCTATTCATTATGGTGGGTCGTATGGGCATGCGATCTGTAGCAGAGGAAGGGGACGCTTCAAGGATCGTGCTGGCGGTCTTGGTTTGACAGTTGTTACACTAGTTTAAGAGATATGGCATGATCAAGAAATAAACTCTTTGAAAGCTCAGATAAGGAGTGGATAGAAGGGAAACTATGGTTAGTATATGGAGAACTTAGCAACATGATAGTAAGTCAGTTCATGGAAAACGACACTGTAGAATTGAATCATAGTGAAGGAGATTATGGACATAGCTCTGGAGAATGATGTTGTAAGGATTGAAGTAATTCATAGTGTAACAAAGCTTTAGGATAATGGACTGGCTGAGTGGGACTCAAGCTTTAGATCAATAGAGAGGAGTAAATCGACTAGTGTTTTGCCAAAAAATCATTGATAACTTGGAGTATTCTAGTGGAACTTAAAGCATACATATCGTGGGGACGCTCATTAGGATCATGTACCTATGGTGGCGAACCTAAGCCAAAAGGGAACGCGCTGGCGAAGCATGGAGTTTCTACTAGAACTGAGATATCCAATAGTCCTTGGTTGGGATTGACAAACAAGTAACAACGCATTCACATCTTTAGAATGTGATAGTTAGGGTATGGATGATGGTTGCTATGGCTTTTATTCCACTTGCACATTCACTTCTTAGGTAGATTATCACCGATTGGGCTTAAAGGAGATGTGGAATGGGAACCACGGAAGTTAAATAGATTCACTTATCTTATGATTTTGACCACTTCTTTTATTGCTTTGTGTATCACTATTCCTTTGAGTAACATATATTGTCATGTTATTATGTGTTGGCTCTTTGGTTGTAGAGACATGTTAGGTATGAGACTTAACCTATCTATTTACATATCTTATAGTGCAACTTTTGATAGATCTTATCGCTCACACCAGACTATTGTCTAACCCAAAATTTTGATGTTACCTATTATTATATTGGGTACTCATCGACGTCGCGAGCAGACTAAATAACAGGTCAGAATATGGGATGTCATGCCTGAAACGAGCTAGAAGGAGCTATAACGTATAATTACTTATATATAATTTCTTTCCACAGTTATGAGCATACTCTGAGTGTTGTAGTGATGATAACATCTATTCAGATATTATTGGATTTCATGTACATGACTCTATAATTTTGATGATATGTCAGTTGCTTTGTGTTTGCATCTCTCATTGTATTACCGTCTATATTTCTTATTATATATTATTTATGCAATGTAATATAGACAACAAGTCTGGTATTGATTATCACTCATGACGGTCGACCCGTACCAACTTGGCATGCTACAACACACTATTTTACCTATTTACATGCAAGCGGTATGGGGTGGTCGTCATATGTTGGCATTGTTATCTTTAGACTTTATCAGGCAAATTAATAGGTAATGGTTCATCACTATCATTTAAACTGTTTCTACTTAAAATTTTAGTTTAGTTTTACCTGGTTTTAAATGTAAATTATACTAGGAATCGAAGAGAGCTTTGATGCTACTACTAAAAGAAAGAAAGTGTAGACATTTGAGTGCAAAATGATAATTGAGAACTAAAATACAATCTTAACTATTGTTAAAATCACAAACTAGATTGGGACCTTAAAATAAAATACTTTATTTTATAGATGCTAGTATGTATGACATGTTCATTGGACATGTGCAACAAAAAAAGTGTGCTTTAACTTCTTTTTAGTGTACAAAATGTTGTTTAACTATTTTTTTGTTGGATAATTAGAAAATATAGTTTTTTTTATTCGCCAACAAAAAACATGTGAAATCCATATATTTAGTTGGCATATAATTACAAATATCACGCATATTGAAAATGACAAGGCTTTATTTTGGAAATAAGATATTCTTTGTATTTTGGAAGTGTTTCATATCTTGTACTTGGTAAAATAGTTGATGGTCTTGTTTTAGTAACGTCAAAAAGCTTCAAATTATAAATGAACTACAACATAAATCCTATAAAAATAAGATATTCTTTGAAAACTATTAATATCATCAAAATCTTATATAAGTTAATTAACAAATACGTAAAAGTTAAAATGGAATGGAAAAAGAAAACGCTAAGGGATGGAAACAATTAATGTAAAATACAATCATTTAATTTAATTGGAAGTGGTGGAGTCTCATTATTTTTATCATTTATAGAAAAATGCAAAAATTCATTTTTATAAATTTAGTAACTTGTTTGTAGTAAAATTTATTGCTTAATGAAATCTGAAAAAGCAATCATGACAACAAATATTCAACACAGGTTCACACAATGGATCACATTTAATAACATAACTTTTCATTTCCATACATAAATTATACGTTAGATGCGAAGATTATGTACACATACGAACATATACACAAATATATGCCTTGTAACACCCCGTGTATTCTATAGCTGTGAAATTAACAAATTAAAGTATAATTAATTTGAAATCAAAGAACTAAGGGAAACGGGATACGCCATTGCATTCGTCTCGGAAAAATACGCGAAATAGAGTCCGAGTTTTCGAAAAACGGAGTCCGTATGAAGAAGATATAGCCTCCGGAAGTTTCTGAATTAAGTTTAAAATTCGAACAGCTCAGAAAAACAAGTTTAAAATTAAAAATCGGGCCCAATTGGCCAGAGCGGGAAAATTCCCGCCTAATGCACCCAGGTCGACTGGGCTGTCGACCTGGTCTAGCCAGGTCGACAGGGCTGTCGACCTGGTCCAGACCCAGGTCGAACCCAGTCCACCCTGGCTGGCCTAGTCTATGTTGGTCGATTTCCAGAAGCATGCTTTGTCATTAGGGCCAGGTGGCAGGCTCTAATTGGTCTCTCTTTCGAATGAATGGCTACGATCAATCCAAGCAACATCGATGGTCCTAATCAGTTCATAAACTCTATAAAAATGACCCTAGACTCTACCTAGGTTTCCTACACAATTCTCTAGCCTCCATTGCTCTCTTCTTCTAATAAAAAAATAAAAATGGCGTCGCTGCTCTGCTGGAATTAAAACTAGAAGATAATCAACATCAGCCTAAGCAACTCAATTCAAACTAGAGATTAAAGTTTCTGCAAAGATTCTACAACAAGTTAAAGTTCTTTCTTTAATCCAATCAAGGCAAGTACAGTTATTTTCCGCTATAAACGTTAATAATAATTTTGATATGTTTTTGATTCTGAATCTGAGATTGTATATATATTCTCTTCTGTCAGATCTGTTTTTCTGTGACTGTTCTGTATCCCTTTTCTTCTTTTCTGTTTCTATAGCCAGGCTACCACGAGCCTGTGCCTAATCTCATAAGAGATGAACGTATGAACGCAAATTTTGGGATGAATGATGCGAAATTTGACAAGACTAAATTGAATGTATGACTTTAGGTCTGAGGCATAAAATATATTGGACATATACATAAATTTGACTATGAACATATAATTTATGCATGTTGTATGCATAGCTATGTTGTAATTTAGAACTGTAATTAATGAGCATATGTTGTAAACATAGATTTGGATCTATGCATATTCTAGGATAGAAGAAAAGAGGAACCATTGTAAGATTACGTATGATTTGAGACTTTGGACAAAATGCATATAAAAGTCAAGATCTGATTTTTAGAAGATATGATTTAAAGATTTATATTGTTGGGTATATTTTGCATAATGATTCATGACTCAAAAAGAAGAAGGATATGGAAAGTTAGGTGTAAAGATTTACATTAATTAGGATCTCTACTATTGTGATTACACCTAAATAGGGAATTTTGCATATATGGCATGCATTGAAATTAATGGTTATATTTGGTATAATTTATATGTGAATCTGCTGTAAGATGCTAGTTTAACAAAAATTGGAACATATGTTATATGGCAAATTATGTCCATATTCTGTGCTATGTAACTTTATGCAAACATGGAGTATATGTTGTGAGTCATGACAATTATGTAAGCATATGAATTTAGGCCAATTTATGATTGGGCAAGGCATGTAAATAGAACTTTTAGAAATATTAAATTTGCTAAATCTGCTAATTTGTCAAGTTGCCTAAACTACTAGTTTTGTTATATTGCCTAGACTGCTAATTAGATTGAAATGCCTAACCTGTTAAATTTGTCGGTTGAAATGCCTAACCTGTTATATGCCAAATTCTGCTAAGTTGCTAAATCTGTAAAATCCGTTAATTCATATAAAATCCGTTATCTGCTATGTTGATATAATCATCCTGTTATTGATATAATCTGAATTGGCATAGATATATTGGGCGTGCGCATAAACGGTAAATTACTAATTAATTGGCCGCAAAGATAAACATGGCTAACTCGAGGTTATAATGAGTTTGCGGCGTAAATCTGCCCGGAACCGCCCGGCACATCCAGTGGCCGCAAACAATAGGTTCTAATGTGAGAAGTTAGTCATGACATGCGTAAGACACGAGGTTAGGTCTGGCTTGTGGCGGAAGTCTGCCCGGAACCGCCCGGCATATCCAGCGGCCACAAGCTACCGACCTAATGTGAGAGGTCTGTGCATTAATAATTAATTAATGCAAATCTAAGATAAGAATGACGTCTAAAACGTATTGGGGAAAATAGGGTTAAACCAATGGGATTAATAGATGTAGTAAAACCCGTCCATGAATCTGTAGGCCCAATACAAAGTTAGACAAATCTGAAAAATCTGTACATCTGACCCGTTAGTCTGAAAACTTGCTAACTTAATTTGTGAATTAGTAAATCTGAATTCTGTATGTCTGAACTTGTAAACAAGTTAATCTGAAATCTGTTAGTCTGGGGACACAAGGTTAGGAGGGGAATTACTTGTGTCGTCTGTTGTTTAGGACCCATATTAGTCAATAACCCTTTCTGGTATCAAAACTTTGACCCAACAGTAAGTAGGGTCCGGGCACGCTTACTGAACTAATTATAAGTGGTTCATTCTGATAATGGCGAGGGGTGTTGATGGTGCGTTCCAACCGGGTCATGTGCGTGCATGGATCCCGGTCTGCCTCTGAGGATGTAAGACGCCGTGACATCTGTAAATAGGTCTGTGCCAATTGGTTGTCACTTTAGGGAGTGATACACCCTACTGTGGGGCCGACACAGGATATTTATGTATTAGGGAGCCGATCGCTTGGGGTAGGGTTTTAGGGTACGCTTAGTTCTGTCTGTTTCTGTTGGTACCGTCTGTTTCTGTTGGGTGGTAACACCTGTCTGTTTCTATGTGGTACCGTCTGTTCGGGTGGTAAAGGCCCATTACTAGTGTACACCTAATTCTACATTCTGTTTCCGTAGGGATAAATCTGTTTCTGCTTCTGTCTGTTTCTGATCGGGTAGTAAAGGCCCATTATTAGCATTCCGTTTCTGTTAAAGAATTCTGTACCCGTTCCTGCTTCAATTTAGACATTAGGGTGACACCTAATTCTGTTATACTAGTATTAGTGCAGAGAAGTGTAAAACAATAGTTTATATCATTCTGTTTTTCTGTTATATCTGCTACACCTGTTATAGTTATCTCACATCCAGTTTTATGTTCATATCATATTATTATTATCTGTTCATATGCTGAAAGTCACTGGACTTGCCAGACTTTTTGTCTGACCCTTGTTGTTTTCGCCTCCTTTCTTCCGTTCCCCCCCCCCCCAGGTTATCCAAGGAGGGAAATACTTTAGCTTGATCCGGATTTCTCTTTGCTTGAAGTGCTTAAAGTATGGCTTGGCTCTGTATAGCTTCCGTTCCATGGGGATTATGATTTTAAACTATGCATTTTGAAGGCTTTTGTACAAGACTGATATTTTGTACTTGAATTTTTAAATTGAAAGGATGTAACCATATTAATTTCTGTTTCCGCTGTAATAAAGTTAAAAATTTTCAAGTACTGTTTTATCTGTCTTGTAAGTTTCTGTTCTGTTTACTAAAATGCTCCACCAAAGTTAAGGCATTCCCTTTGTGAGTGACCTTAACGGAGGTGGGGTGTTACATGCCTTTTATTAATCCAACTAATGGTAACAAATTTGATCCGATAATATCAAAGCGTACTATAAAATCTACCCATTATATGCAAAAAAGGAAGAAAGTTTGGGGTACCTTACCATTAATCTCAAATAAAATATACATAGATTGATAACTTTATAAACATAAACTAGTAGTAAAAGGAAAAAGATTATCCACACAAAATTCAAAACAACTCACACACATATGATTCTACATGAAAGTATGAGCTCCGCTCACTTCTACATGCTGACATTTTCAAACAAGAAAATGATAATAACGTGACCAAACAAGAAAATTGGTTGGCAATATATAAATTTTAGCTAAAGTAAAATAAACTACTAGCTTAAGAATAAAGAAATATATTGGTTATCCTAGATAACGAAGAAAAGCTAAGAAACTGTGACTACCCGAACTTCCCCGATCTCCGAAGAGAAGAGAAAGAACAGATTAAGTTGAAAACATGACAAATCAGAACACAAACAGAAGAACATTTCATTGCTTATTGCATCAATTTACATCAAAGTACAAGAATATACAGAGTATGAACATATAATATATATTTGATAAATATCAGAGATCTACAAATTACAATGCAGCGGAAAATAATACAAAACACAACTGAAAGAGATAAATGGATACAGAGCTTTCCGAATATCATTCCAGTTGTAAACCAGGATCATGTGAATATAAATCTGCAAAACCAAAACTACTAGCTACCCTATGGAAAATAGGGGCACCCGGAGTTTAGGTTAAAAGAATAAACTCCAGGTCAGTCATGTGACTTGTGTGAGAACTAAAACAGTTATTTAAAACTTTACTTTAAAATCAGATAGATCAACGGACCACGCCGTATAATACGGAACATGTTTCCTCCCAAGAATACCAGTGCATAAGACAAACAACGCAATGATTTTTGGAAAAATGAAGCTATTATAAGATGCATGTCCCATCACACAATGCAACGCAAGCCGGAGGATTGAGTTTTACCTTATAATAGCCAAACATGCTTGATACGTTTAAAACAAATCATTTTGATACTATTATAGTGTAAAGTGTATGAAAACAACTTCAAATATAAATGTATCAATCATAGACGGCATAGTGCCCCATCCCACTATGTCGCCATACTAGGCTCTACAAATAAAAACAAATGTCACGTATTGAAAATTGGATTTCCGTCATGAGTCTAGGCAAGGGATGTACTCCTTTCCGTTTCAAGACACTCTAGCAAGTGCCTCAGGACTACACACTCTGGGCAACCCTGGATCCTGCAGTGCCGGTCCACACTTACGTTAGTGGATTAGTTATTCTTGAACACACGTTTCCCGGTCCTATAGAACCTATCCATCGGCTCCGTAGAGACCGATATATCCGAGGCACCTCGCAATCCAACAACCACATAGGTAAAAATATAACAATATCAGGGCTTGCAAAACCCCGGCACCACCCATAGCTAGAAAGAAATGTCATGCACTCACTGCGTTTCCTTATCCTGTTTTTGACTCATACCGAGGTGTGAGGCCCGCGAATTAACGCTATACACAAAGCTATGCTATATTAAAGCTGTGCTTTGATGATCAACCACAAGACTCTGCTTTTCAATAGAAGCCTTGATCCTTTGCATCTCAGCATGCCACAAAGGCAATTCATGCCATGTGACTGATGTCTATCGATATATAACCTCTAAGCTCGTACGTCTCAGATAAGGGCGTTAAGCAAGAGAATAAATTCTCCGCCACCAGACAGATATATATTTAATAGAGATCAATCAACACAGAATAAAATCCAATGTCAGACACACAGACCATTTTCAAGTTCGTTCTGGATCTAAACGAAACCGGAGGCACCTTATTCCTCGTCCCATATGTCCAATATAAGAGAGAGACCCTCGCATATCCGGTCGATCTCCAAGTTCGTCTGGACGATCACCACTTATTACCTCGTCTTGGGTGTACTGCCAAATCAAGACATCAGTAATCATCCAAACGATGTGAAGACCTCCGGTCTTCAACCACCGTCTTCATCGTCGACTTATCGTCGAATCAACTATTCAAAATGGGTATAAACCAGGCCTTTCTGAATAACTTGTGTATATAATAAATAAGTGCTAAAAAAACACAACATACGCCTCATTCCAATTCAGAATATTCTTTTATTCAAATATTCACATTCCTAGGGATATTTTCCCATTAATTTTATCAAAGATAAAGTCTTTTATATTTATTCTTTAAACTTCCTTTGAATATCAATTCAAACCATATTAAGGTTTTCCAAACTAGTCGAGATTAACGCACCTTACCGAAGTAACCATTTATTTAATTTCCAAATACCAACCTATTCATCCCATGGAGCAAAACTGGTATTACCCCATAACTAACACCACGGTGTTATCGGTAAATTTAATTACCATTTCACGTTCAAATCTAATTAAAGATTTATATATCGCTAGGAGCAAAACTGGTGATACTCCATTCTCAATCATTTCCCAAATTTGATAATTTAAATTTTCAATTCCCATTACAATCTAACTAAAGATTCACTAAAACTCCACTTAGTTTTAATCTTCCCAAAAATCAATATTAATGATTATTTAACTTTGGAAACACCAACATGCCGCATCGACAATCTACACCGTACTATTGATTTCTGCCGATATATAACCTCTAAGCTCGTACGTCTTAGAGAAGGGTGTTAAGCAAGAGAATAAATTTCTGCCACCAAACAGATATATATTTAGCATAGATCAACCATACAGTTCAAAAAACAGTGTTAGACATGTAATCCTGTCTTTAACCGGGTTAAAGAACCAATGTCTTTTAAAACAGGGTTCAACAATAAACCCAAATCCTCTTCTGTAAAAATGGAATCTTCACGGAAAATAGATCAATATATAATCGATATCAATTTCCGTATCCGATTAATAATATAAATGGAATAACGGCAGAGCCTATTAAATTCCATACATATTAACAGTTTTCACCCACAAAAGTTCATTTCGATTATTATCAAATTGAATTCCATTCATCCAATTAAATATATTAAATTGGAAAACTTTACTTTGGAAAATTCCCATTAAATCTTAATAAAAAGATTTATAAATTTCAAATCACATTTCACTGTTAATCAGGTTAAAGAACGAATGTCGTTAAAATCACAATTCACAATAAACCCAATTCACATTCCATTTCAATACCAATTAAATGTCAATTAATTGGTAATTCTTCTTTGAATCTTAATTAAAAGATTTATTCTTTTCACACTGGTTTAAGAACAATGTTACTGAAGACACCATTCCATTAGTCCCTAACCATAACCTAGTAAGAGAACAATTCCCTAAGTATTAATCCTGAAGGCCGAAACCAACATCAGATCATGTGACACCCCACGTCCGTTAATGTCACTCACAAGTGAATGCATTAAGTTTTGTGGAGCATTATACGTAACCAGAACAGAATATTACAAGACAGATAAAGTACTACTTGAAAATTTTATAACTTTACTGTAGCGGTAACAGAAATAAGTTTGTTTACATCTTCAAAACAACAAAACCAAATACATAATATCAGTCTTATACAAAAGCCTTCAGAGTACATAATTTTAAAGCCATAATCCCTAACAGAAAATGCCATAAATAAGCAGAATCAAAGCCAAGCAATACATCTTTCAACTTCAAGCTAGAAGAAAGAGATATCTGAACTAAGCTTGAGTATTTCCTCCCTGATAACCTGGGGAGAAACAGAAGAAAACAGGCGAAACAAACTAGGTCTGACATAAGTCTGGTGAGTCCAGTGACTTTCAGCAAATAAACAGATAATAATATCATGAATTGAAAATAAATTTGGATAAGAGATAACAGGAACAAGAATAACATGAATAAACAGGGTAAACGGAACAGAACAATCTAGACCAAGCAATGCTTTTTACTTACTTTTCACTTCTCTACACTAATACTAGTATAACATAATTAGGTGCGGTCCTAATTTCTAAATAGAAACAGAAACAGAATGATCTCTTCAGAAACAGGATGCTAGTAATGGGCCTTTACCACCCTAACAGAGACAGATGGTTCAGAAACTGAATGCTAGTAATGAGCCTTTACCACCCTAACAGAGACAGACGGTACAGAAACAGAATGCTAGTAATGGGCCTTTACCACCCGAACAGAGACAGACGGTACGAAAACAGAATGCTAGTAATGGGACTTTACCACCCTAACAGAGACAGACGGTACAGAAACAGAATGCTAGTAATGGGCCTTTACCACCCTAACAGAGACAGACGGTACAGAAACAGAATGCTAGTAATGGGCCTTTACCGCTCTAACAGAGACAGACGGTACAGAAACATAATGCTAGTAATGGACCTTTACCACCCTAACAGAGACAGACGGTACAGAAACAGATCACTAGTTATGGGCCTTTACCACCCGAACAGAGACAGACAGTGCAGAAACATAATGCTAGTAATGGGCCTTTACCACCCGAACAGATACAGACGGTACAGAAACAGAATGCTAGCAATGGGCCTTTACCACCCGAACAGATATAGACGGTACAGAAACAGAATGATAGAATTAGGTGTGCAATAATGACGGGCCTTTACCACCCCAACAAACGGTACCACACAAAAACAGATAGGTGTTACCACCCAACAGGAACAGACGGTACCCTACAGAAACAGGCAGAACTAGTTGTACCCTAAATTCTACCCCAAGCGATTGGCTCCCTAATACATAAATACAATGTGTCGGCCCCGCAGAAGGGTGTATCACTCCCTAAAGTGGCAATCTACACAAAGACACAGACCTATTTATAGATGTCACGACATCTTAACTTCCTCAGAGCAGACCGGATCCATGCACGCACATGATCCGGTTGGAACGCGCCATCAACACCCCTCGCCATTATCAGAATGAACCTCTTATAATTAGTTCAGTAAGCGTGCCCTGACCCCTACCTAGTGTTGGGTCACTGTTTGATACTAGAAAGGGTTACCGACTAATATGGGTCCCATACAACAGATGACACAAGTAAATACCCCTCCTAACCTTGTGTCCCCAGACTAACAGATTTCAGATTATCTAGTTTACATATCAGACATAAAGATTAATGGGTTTACAGATTAATAGATCAGATTTATGGATTAACAGACTTTTAGATTAACAGATCTGATGTACTTATTAACAGACTTACAGATTAACATGTTTCACTTAATCTTGCATTAAGCCTACAGATTTACGAAATGGGTTTATCAGATTCATCCTCCCAATTGACTTAACCCCATCCACTTATCAAATCAATATATATTATTGGTTAAGCTTACCTTAACCCTATCTAAATATTCATGTAATATTGATTAAGTTGTCATCTTACTCTGGTTAACTTAACCCCACCCACCTAACATGTTTTAGGTATCATTTTCATCTTTAATCAGAATTAATTAGTTATTAATGCACAGACCTCTCACATTAATTCGATAGCTTGTGGCCGCTGGATGTGCCGGGTGGTTCTGGGCAGACTTCTGCCACAAGCCAGACTTAACCTCGTGTCTAAGCATCTTTTAGTTATGCCTACGACCTCTCACATTAGACTGACCATTTGCAGTTGCTGGTTAGGCCGGTTGGTTCCGGGCAGGCTTCTACTGCAAACAGAGTCTAACCTCGTGTCTCAGCATGCTTATCTTAGCCAATTTTATTCATTTACATCATAGGCTTTCCAATTACAATATTCAATTTCAACAGATTAAACAGGCTTCATGGACTCTTTTATTGTTCCATTAACATATTTCGCTTAATCATAAATTAAGCCTACAAATTTTCATACCCCAAATTATGGTTACTTTTGCCCTAAGTTTTAGTCAAATTACACAGTACAGGTTATGCTCCAAAAACCCCTGTCATGATTCATAACACAGATTATGCCAAATTATAGTCTTGACTACAGTGTATTCCAATTACCCTAAGTCCCAATTTAGGTGTATTCACAGTTATCCCTATTACGAATCATATATTATCATGCACAATATCCCCTTTCTTCCAAGTTATAAATCATCATATATAGTGTGCCCCCAAAATCAGGTCTTAAATCACAACATGTATTATGCCCCCAAAATCAGATCTTAAATCACAACATGTATTATGCCCCTAAATCTCAAGTCATATGTTTAATACACTTTATGTCCAAATCAATTACATGATTACAAATCAACTTATGCCCAATTACATATTATTCAATGTTTTCCCAACTTTTCCCACAACGTTCCACGTCATTCGTACGTATAATTCAACGAAATATGACTAGGCTCGAAGTTAGCCTAATCTCATATATAAAAGGAAAAGAAGAGAATGGAAAAGAGTCATCAAAACTGGCATAAAATAGACATATGAAGCATGAGCGGGCATATAACAATAAACTAGATCCAATGGGTATAGAAGGACAGATCTAAACAGAAATAGGCATAATCTCAGATTCAGATTTATTAACAATTTCAGGATCATAATTAAATTTCATTTCTAAAAGTAACATAAACTCACCTTGGCTGGATCTAAAAGAAGAGAAATAGGTGTTGCAGTTGTAGGTCTATTCTCTTTTCATTCTAAGCTGACTTGAAGAAGAAGAAGGACATATTTTTAATTTAGATATGAACAGCATGAGGACGCTATGGATTTGTGTAATGAGATTAGGATCTAGGTCCAGGTATGTTTATATAGGTCTATGTGATGAATAAAGGCCTTTAGATTAGCTTAGGAGCCATCAGAACCATACAGCTCAAAAGACACGTCATCTAGCCAATCCCAGCAAGGCACGTCATCAGGGAACACTCTGGAATTCTGCAGTTTTATGTCCCCGGCATGGGCGCACTTCCCAAGTGCGCCAGTGTATTTTTGTACTGGCGCACTTCCCAAGTGCGCCATTGCATTCTGGCCTCCTTTCTGATTTTCTACCCAACTTTTATCGTCCATATCTTCTTCATACGATATCCGTTTTACACAAACTCGGACTCTTTCTCAAGCAGAATTCCAAGACGAACGCATTGGCGTAACCCGTTTCACCTAGTTCTTCTTATAAAAATTAATTATTCTTTAATTATCTCTTATGTCATGATTTAAAATTACGGGGTGTTACATTCCCCCCCACTTAAAGGATTTCATCTCCGAAATCTCTAAGTTAAGAAGAATATATCCTACCATCCAATCATCCATTTACTCATCCATCAATCATAGGCGTCCATTGTCCTTAAATGACTTCTAATGCTTTCATGAACATATGCAAAGTGTGTGTACATATCCTTATCCTATTAGGCGGTCTACTGATTCAGTTGACCTTCTTAATGCGAATTATGTTAGTGCCATGAGTCCAACATGTATACAGTTATTCCTAATGCACTTTATAACTTCTACATGAACGCACATTCATTCATTCATATGCAACATCCATGTGAAGAGTCAACCATTTTGTATCCATAAAAATTGAAAATGCACACACATTCATATGCAGTATGAGAGTGTTTTTGAGACGATCTAGTGCCTAGTGTGTGTATATGCATCCATGAGCAGCCACTTGCATCCACTTGCAACCATCAAACATAACATGTCTCAAACACATGTTTACACCCATTAGTTTCTACATAAAGGTCGAAGACTCGATCGATAGGATACAGTCGAGTGATGGAAGCAAGTACAAATAAAAGAAAAACTTTGTTCCTATAAGGCAATGTCAAAACTGGAAATCTATCTCATGCCTCAAGGTAAGCCCCTAACCTTGTCAAGAACATACAGACACTTATAGAATACGGATACAGATCGCATATTATCAAATGATTCTAGGAAACTAAGCATGATAGATCCTTTCCGGGTTACAAGAAATCCCTTTCTAAAACCAAACCATATCCCACAAAACTCGGAACGTACGCGCCACAGTCAACTTGACGCCTAACACAGATACCCTCAATCCCCAACCTATCACAAACAGATGAGTCATAACCCTTATGGGGTTTGAGACTATAGCAGGATCAGAAACAAGACTAGTATTATGGTGTAGAGACTCAACTACAGAATCAAAATGCCAGAATCAAAATGAGCTCTAACTCAATAGTCAGATAAGGAAATTATACCTTCTACAGAAATTTTCCAACTTCTATTATGTCAACCAGCCATGAGAGCATACACCTGCCCTCTAGAAGATCCCGCCCTTGTCCTCGTTTCTTCGGGCGGTCCCTAGTGAAGTGTCCCATTTTACCACAGTTGAAGCAAGCGCCCTTCTTCTTTCTTCAATCCTTGTTCAGATGACTCAAGCTTCTATAAGTAAAGCACCTTTTCTTCTTATTCTTAGGCTTTTCATCCTACTTTTGTGTTTCCTCCTCGGGCCACACTTTCTTGTTCTGTGGTTCTTCGAGCTTCTCCTCTTTCCTCTCACTTTGGCTTCCTCTTGACAAGGGGTTTATTATTCTTTCCACCCTTCTTAGGTTCTACCTTCTTATTTTATGATTTTTCCACTTTCACCTCTTTCTCTTAACCTTTACCTTCTTCGTAGATTAAAGCCATATCAACAATTTTCTCATCCTTGGGTTGTGCTCCTTAGCCTAAATTCCCTCATTCTCATTTTTTCCATCATGTTAACAAGTCTCTTGAAAGCTCCCTCCATCGCATGGAAAATCCTGCGAAGCTTGAAAGAAGATTAGCTACAGATGAAACTACCACGGCTATAGATGGAGGTTGGGCAGTTCTTTGCCCTCTGACATGTGTCGTAGTTTTAACATGCCTACGAAACTATGGTCAAAAGAAAGAAAAAAGAGATTCAAGTAGAGAATCGAAAGAAAGATATATGGCTTTGGGGGATTATATTTTTCAAAATAAACTTTCCTTTTTAAAACCCCTTTTTTTAAAATAGTTTTCAAAAACTTCTATCTAATCTGGTAACCTTCAGCTCTGATACCAAGTGTGACACCCCAAATCCGTTAATGTCACTCACAAGGGAATGCATTAAGTTTTGCGGAGCGTTATAAGTAACCAGAACAGAATATTACAAGATAGATAAAGTAGTACTTGAAAAATTTATAACTTTATTGCAACGGTAACAGAAATAAGTTTGGTTACATCTTCAAAAAAACAAAACCAAGTACATAATATCAGTCTTGTACAAAAGCCTTCAGAGTACATAATTTTAAAGCCATAACCCCCACCAGAAAATGCCATAAATAAGCAGAATCAAAACCAAGCAATACATCTTTCAACTTCAATCTAGAAGAAAGAGATATCTGAACTAAGCTTGAGAATTTCCTCCCAGAGAACCTTGGGGGGAGTGGAAGAAAAGAGGCGAAACAAACTAGGTTAGACATAAGTCTGGTGAGTCCATTGGCTTTCAGCATATAAACAGATAATAGTATCATGACATGAAAATAAAACTGGATGAGAGAAAACAGGAACATGAATAACAGGTATAAATAGGGTAAACAGAACAGAAGAGAATAATCTAGACCAAGCTATGCTTCTTACTTACTTTTCACTTCTCTGCACTAATACTAGTATAACAGAATTAGGTGTGTCTTAATGTCTAAACAGAAACAGAAACAGAATGATCTCTTCAGAACAGGATGCTAGTAATGGGCCTTTACCACCCAAACAGAGACAGACGGTTCAGAAACAGAATGCTAGTAATGGGCCTTTACTACCCTAACAGAGACAGACGATACAGAAACAAAATGCTAGTAATGGCCTTTATCACCCGAACAGAGACTGACGTTACAGAAATAGAATGCTAGTAATGGGCCTTTACCACCCTAACAGAGACAGATGGTATAGAAATAGAATGCGAGTATTGGGCCTTTACCACTCGAACAGAGTGGCCTTTACCACCCTAACAGAAACAGACGGTACAGAAACAGAATGCTAGTAATGGGCCTTTACCACCCGAACAGAGACAGACGGTACAGAAACAGAATGCTAGTAATAGGCCTTTACCACCTGAATAGAGACAGACGGTATAGAAACAGAATGCTGTAATGGGCCTTTACCGCCCGAACAGAGACAGACGGTACAGAAACAGAATGCTAGATTTAGGTGTACACTAGTGACGGTCCGTTACTACCCCAACAGAGGGTACCACACAGAAACAGATAGGTGTTACCACCCAACAGGAACAGACAGTACCCCACAAAAATAGACAGAACTAGTTGTATCCTAAATTCTACCCCAAGTGATCAGCTCCCTAATACATAAATACCCTGTGTCGGCCCCAAAGAAGGGTGTATCACTCCCAAAAGTGGAAACCTAAAGAATGACACAGACCTATTTATAGATGTCATGGCGTCTTAGCTTCCTCAGAGGAGACCGGATCCATGCACGCACATGACCCGGTTGGAATGTGCCATCAACACCCCTCGCTATTATCAGAATGACCCTCTTATAATTAGTTCTGTAAGCGTGCCCTGACCCCTACCTATTGTTGGGTCACCGTTTGATACTAGAAAGAGTTACTGACTAATATGGGTCCCACACAACAGATGGCATAAGTAAATACCCCTCCTAACCTTGTGTCCTCAGACTAACAGATTTCAGATGTACAGATTTCAGATTAACTACTTTACAGATCAGACATACAGATTAATAGGTTTACAGATTAACAGATCAGATTTACATATTAATAGACTTTCAAAATAACATATCAGATGTACGGATTAAGCAACTTACAGATTAACATGTTTGACTTAATCTTGCATTAAACCTACAGATTTACGAAATGGGTTTATCAGATTCATCCGCCCAGTTGACTTAACCCCATCCAATTATCAAATCAATATGTATTGTTGGTTAAGCTTGCCTTAACCCTATCCACATATTCATGTAATATTGGTTAAGTTGTCATCTAACTCAGGTTAACTTAACCCCACCCACCTAACATGTTTTGGGTATCATTTTCATCTTTAATCAGCAATAATTAGTTATTAATGCACAGACCTCTCACATTAAGTCGATAGCTTGTGGCCGCTGGATGTGACGGGCAGTTCCGGGCAGACTTCTGCTAAAAGCTAGACTTAACCTCGTGTCTAAGCATCTTTTAGTTATGCATACGACCTCTCACATTAGACTGACTGTTTGCGGTTGCTGTTAGGCCGGTTGGTTTCGGGTAGGCTTCTACCGCAAATGAAGTCTAACCTTGTGTCTCAGCATGCTTATCTTAGCCAATTTTATTCATTTACATTGTAGGCTTTCCAATTACAGTATCCAGTTTCAACAGATTAAACAGGCTTCACAGACTCTTTTATTGTTCCATCAACATATTTCGATTTAAATTAAGCCTACAAATTTGCATACCCCAAATTATGGTTACTTTTGCCCTACGTTTTAGTCAAATTACACAGTATAGGTTCAGCTCCAAAAACCTCAGTCGTGATTCATAACACAGATTATGCCAAATTAGAGTCTTGACTACAGTGTATGCCAATTAACCAAAGTACCAATTTAGGTGTGTTCACAGTTACCCTATTTCGAATCATATATTATCATGCACAGTATCTCCTTTCTCCCAAGTTATAAATCAACATATATTGTGTGCCCCAAAATCAGGTCTTAAATCACAGCATGTATTATGCTCCTAAAATCAGATCTTAAATCACAACATGTATTATGCCTCCAAATCTCAAGTCATATGTTTAATACACTTTATGTCCAAATCAATTACATGATTACAAATCAACTTATGGCCAATAACATATTATTCAATATTTTCCCAAACTTTTTCCACAACGTTCCACGTCATTCGTACGTATAATTCAACGAAATATGATTAGGCTCGAAGTTAGCCTAATCTCATAAATAAAAGGAAAAGAAAAGAAGGGAAGAGAGTCATCAAAACTGGCATAAAATAGACATATGAAGCATGAGCGGGCATAGAACAATAAACTAGATCCAATGGGTATAGAAGGACAGATCTAAACAGAAATAGGCATAATCTCATATTCAGATTTATTAACAAAGTCAGGATCACAATTAAATTTCATTTCTGAAAGTAACATAAACTCACCTTGGCTGGATCTAAAAGAAGAGAAATAGGTGTCGCAAGTATAGATCTATTTTCTTTTAATTCTAAGCTGACTTGAAGAAGAAGGACTTATTTTTAATTTAGATATGAACAGCGTGAGGACACCATGGATTTGTGTAATGAGATTAGGGTTTAGGTCTAGGTATGTTTACATAGGTGTATGTGATGAATAAAGGCCTTTAGATTAGCTTAGGAGCCATCATAACCATACAGCTCAAAAGACACGTCTCCAGCCAATCCCAGAAAGACATGTCATCAGGGAACACTCCAGAATTCTGCAGTTTTCTATCCTAGGCATGGGCGCACTTCCCAAGTGCGCTAGTGTATTTTTGTACTGGCGCACTTCCCAAGTGCGCCAGTGCATTCTGGGCTCCTTTCTGATTTTTTTGCCTAACTTATATCGTCCATATCTTCTTCATACGATATCCGTTTTACGCAAACTCGGAATCTATCTCAAGCAGAATTCCGAGACAAACGCAATGGCATAACCCATTTCACTTAGTTCTTCTTATAAAAATTAATTATTCTTTAATTATCTCTTATGTCATGATTTACCCAGGAAATCATTCAACTTAGCAAATCTCCAATTAGTTTCTCATTTTCTTAACTTCATTGGGTTTAAGAACATTATTATTAAAGATACCATTCACGACAAACCCAAAATCTCATTCCATTGTTAATCAGGTTAAAGAACAAGTGTTATTTAAAACACCATTCACGATAAACCCAAAAAGCAATTTGATATTAAATACAAGGCTCTGAATAGAAAATATATCGGCTTATATTCAATATTATATTCTGAAATCAACAAATATCGTATTGGGAACAACGATATATATATATCTTCCAGTTTCCTCCACAATATCTGTATAATCCCGGAACCCAATATCGAAATATTCCGAAGATACTTTCGATTCAAATCCATTCCAAATCACATATTGGAAATTTTGGTTATTATTTTTAAAACCATTTCAAATCCAGTTTCTTTATTTAAAAATATTGGATTTATAATTCTAGTTCATAACTAGTTCATTTCGATAAAAATATATTTTTATCTTTTCAAATAGGGAATTTTTCATTCCAATTCTTTCCAAATCATTTATTATGATTTTATACAAATTATTGATATTTTTAATAATTTTATCAAGGCCCGTACAGTCGATTTCCTAAACGGTCATTGAACTACACTTACAACGACCTTTTCCAAATTTGATTTGGCCGTAATTCCAAATCCAACCATTAGATTTCAAATTCCTTATATTCTTCGGAAATCTCTTTTTGATAAGAACCCAACGGTTCTGGTTTTAGGATAATCCGATGGTCGGATCTCCCGTAATGTCCGTTCAAAGTCAATGGTCGAAATTCGCGAAATGTCGCGGCGCGGCGCGTTCTATTCAGGCCATTATATATATATAATATATTATACATATTTCATCGATTTCTATTTAAAACGTATTTTATATATCATTTTAAATTCGTTTTCAAAAACGATTTCAACTTCATATTCAATTTCAAATCAAAATTGAATATTCCATATCATCGATATATAAATGATAGTATTTTCAAAACATTAGATTTTGAAATCACTTCCTTTTCGATATTCATTATAAAAATGAATAAAATCGATATAAATATCATTTATATCAAAATGGCGTTAACCTAATCAACACGGCTTTATATATTTAAATATTTTCATGTCCATCCCAAATCGGACATCAAAATCAGATTTTGAACTTTTACTGAATATTATTTTGAAATATTCGTTATTTTAAAATGTTCATTCTTTCTGAACTGGAATCAGACACAGTCAATTACCATATAATGTTATTTATATGGATTTCATGCAACACATGTATAGAACAACAATGATAAACAATCAACCATCATCCAGAGTGCACTCTACACTACATAAGCATTAAATATAAATATTTAACGCTTACAACTGTCTGTCAACCAATCGATTGACATACCACTAAACCATTGGGATTAGTGTACGTCAAATATCATCCTAATACCCGTGTGGGGTTTCAATCCACAAACACAGATTTTATTTGTGTAGTTGGGCGACGTGTAAAATATATCGTCCCAATCAATGTCAATCAAATGGGTGTACATAAACAAATCATCTGATTTGTAAATGAATATTTATTTTATTCATATACACGTTAAAAATTATTTTTTTAATGATAAAATATTTATTTTAACATATGAATATTTTATACAGTCCATTTCACATCACAAACAATTTTCACAACGCAATCAAACAAATAAGTCGTCCATGGTCTGTGGGCGACGAGTGTCGGGTGCTACTAAGCACCGTCTACATCCTAGTATATATTTTAACTAGAAAATAAAACTAAAGTGAGAAGTTCTCACCTTGGGTTTCCACTTCGAAGTCCTTATTTCTGAACGGTTTGGATTTGGGTTCGTTTCCCGTCGATTCCATCGCAATCTGTTTCACACGATCTTTATATTAAAAATCACATTTTTATTTCAATGCTATACAAATCACATCTTTATATCATTGTTATGTATGTAAAAATCACTTCTTTATGTTGTTGTTATATATACATATATAAATCACTATTTTTATTTCTATTTCTATTTCATATATATAGAAATCGAATTTTTATCGCTACTTCATTTATATAAAAATCGAATTTTTATCGCTACTTCATATCTTTACTATAATACAAATACTTAGACCATGGTGAAGCTTTTTTGGAGTTCCAACAAAGCCCTTTCTCCTCTCTCTGATGTAACACAGAAAATGAAACGTTGGAGGGCAAAGTTGTATTTACACATCCCACTATCCACGTCCCAATGCGGCTTCTACGGTTAATCAGCCAGTCTTCCACTTTTCATTTCAATTCCTCACGTTCCTCACAGTTGTCTTCATGTTTTCCCCCTTTTCCACCTACTTTCTTCCCCACTATCCACCCTCAACCGCCTTTCAGGATCTTTCACCCCCAAAATCAACTCTTACAGACTAGCCTTCGTGCCTTTGTTCTACAAACATAGCATTTCATATCCACAGATGGGTGTGTGTTTCAAATTAGTTCGCCTTGCTATTATGGAAGATCTCGACTTCAGGTTTGTGAAACATTTTATCCATTTACTTTCGATTTACAATTTTCATTTTTTTTTTCTATAGTTACTCTACTAATTAATGTTGTTTCGCTTTCCACGTTAGCTTTCTGCTTCTGTGATTCAGAGATGGCTACTTTTCTGATCGCCTTAGTTTCAGGTAAACATTGTTTCCTTTAAGCATTTTTTGTGCCATAATTTTATCGGTAACGTGTATGCTATGTTTGCATTTATTATTTTCGATCTTCAAGTATGCTGGTGATTTATTGTCAAATGACTTTGATGCCTAATTCAATTGTTAAATCTTCTGATCAGACCTTTTGCTAGGTTGAATTTATCCGTTAACTGTCTGATATCAGTGATGTATGTTTACATTATATTTTTGGTTGTTATGCTGTCCGTGCTTTAGGGTGATTCCATAATTTGTGATGAAAGTCTCTGAGCTTCATCTAAATGCTTTGTTCAGATGAATATATTTGTTTACCAAATACAACACATGAATTTCCTTCATCTGCTTGATAATACCCAATAAAGAAAGGAAAAACCTATGCACTAGTGTAACTAAGTGAGTGTTTTCATTCGCTAAGGAATTTTCTGTATATTTTTTGAAATGTCACAATGAGATTGTCATATTTCATTCATGTACACAAATAGCTTGATCGACTCACTAAATGTTATTTTCATGTTATCGTCTTAACACTGATCAGTGAGCTACTCAAATGATGAAATTGGATTGGAAACTCTCCCTCTCTTCAGATTAATTATGCAGTGAAGGCCAACAAACAATAGGTTAAGGATTGATGAAAGGTAATGAAGGTTGGGAAGAACATAATGGTCAGTACAATGAAGTGCACTAAAGAAAGATATAGTTAATGTTTTCTAACTGTCACTGTTGACTTCCAGTTTGCATAATTTTTTGTGTGTTTTTAGCTTTTCATCTTGATTTTCAGTCTATTTACCTGTATTTCTTTCCTTTGTTCCTAACCTGGAACTTTTAAACATACAGATGAAACCGCATGACGCATAGCCAATTCACAATGCATGCACGTTATTTGTTGCGTCCAGAGCTATACTTTGAAGTTTATTATTGCTTTATTAGTTTAAGTTCTTATCTCGCTTAATTGTTAGTTCTGGCAGTGATAGTTTTTTGTATGATTACGCTAATTATTGGTGGTTGATTGGACATGAATACATGCATATACAACCGATATTTTCTCAATTATCTGTAGCAAAGGAATTAACTATGCATACATGAATAAATAATTGCTCGACTATTCTAGAATGCCTAAGAGTACTCCAGACTAGGAAAATATAAGCAAACTCTTCCCACTAATAAATGTAACCTTCTTTGCAGGTAAATGTTATAATTCATTAATAGTTATCCATGCGATTTGTGGATATTAAATAATATTTCTCCCATGCTCTGTGTCTATCGGCATCAATTTTATTATTTTTGAGCCTAGACACTGTTTCCTAAATTTGTAGTCATTGATTTTATCATCCACAACTAGATGATTGTTGCAGTCCTTATGGATGACGGATTTGTGCATTATGTGGGGCTATTTTTATTTGAGTAAGTAAATTTTATACGTTAATAATTCACAGATACATTTTTACAGAAATATATCATTATTTTGGATTTTATTTTTCATCGAAATTATTCTTTGTTAAATTTGTCATAGATTCATACATTTGGCAAGGTTCTTTTTATCATGGTCTTCAATAAATGGATAGACAATTGAATTCTTAGTTGTCTACATTGTATAACATTGATTGTTATTGTTTAATGACAAGCAACATACTTCGTTATAATATCAAATGATATATTAATCATGCCATTTAGTATAAATTTTATACGTTGAAGGTAATTTAGACATTAATTGCCTTTTGATGTTATGGCAGGCTTGAATAACTTGAAAGATGACATTTTTAATATGAAAGCAAGGTATCTTTTCGTGATTGTCATCGCCTCAAAATGTAAGGTTGATTTATTTTTTGCTGCAATTTTTTGTTATCTGTTAATCCCCTCCTAACTTCGAATGCAACATTTTCAATTTACCAACTATTAATTCCATGTTATTTGAAACCTCTAACACTTCCTTCTACTTACCGTTAAAAGCTTGATTTTCCTCGGCATTTAAGATTTGCTAGCCCATTATTTGGTAACACATGGAGTTTATTTATTTTATTTTCACTTACTTCAACTATCCTTTGCTTGAAGTAGATTTATTTTTTGTTTTACATATGGTATTCAACATTGGAAGCAAATATAATAATATTAAAATAGGCTAATAATTATTTCTTTATGTTCACCTTTCAATGGAAACATACTTTCTTTTTCAGCTGCAATTAATTATTATTTTTCCTTAAAATTGCTTTTGAACATGGAAATCCTATTTTTTATTATTTGTTTGAATTTACTCTAAATATTGTCTATTTCCACTTGAAAATCACTTTTTAAAGATAAAATTCGAATGAATCAGATTTTGATATGTTACATATGTTTTCCAACGTATTTCAATCGTGTATTTAACTCTTATAATCCTATAATTTTATTTATCTTATTCGTATTGCAAAAATAGCCATTGTGGCTTATTTTGGACATTCTTAATTCTGCATCTGTTAAAAAGTTTGCTACTTGGTCTATTTTGGAATTTTATGTTGCTAAGTTGGTTTACATGTTTAAAATTTACATGCATTTTGTTGAAATGTATCTTTATGTTGGATTTAACTTTTCACTTGAATTATTACTTCCTATCTTCGTCATCAATTCTCCCATTTGGTAAGGTTTGTTTTATTGTGGACTTCCGTAAATTAAACTATATAAAACTAACTCTCAACTGACATGCACCATCATTGATTATAATATTCAATGAAATATTCATCATGCCGTTGAGTATCAATATTATGAAATTAGAGCAATAAAAAAATTAATAGCCCTTTCATTTTTTTATATGTAGGGTGTGAATAATCTGAAAAATGAAAAATTTCAGCATAAAGAAACATCTCCTTATGTGATCATCACTGCCTCAAAAAGGAAGGGTGGTGTATTATTTGGCGCTATTTTTTGTTAGTAATTACTTCCCTATTAAGCTAAAAATTTCAAGTGCAACCTTCTCAATTTATTACCAATTAATTAATTCCTTAAACATTTTATTTCTGATCATTTCGGGCGACACTGGGCTGATTTCGATTTGCTTTTGTTTTGTAAACTGGTTATTATTTCTTTGACATTAAACTTTTAGCTCTAAATATCTCCCTTTTCAGCTGCAATTCATTATTTCTCATCTTCACGCCATTGCTTGACATTGCTGGATGATATGATTAACTGGGTAATACGTGGAAGACTATTACTCATCAAAATTTGCGCTTTATATTTACCAGAACTTTTGTCTATATTATAACTATCACAATTATACTAACCCAACACTATTTTGATACTCTTAAAAGCAAATGGTTTGTAATATATATTTAAAATGGAATTAATTATCACTGGACTGTTTTCCCTCGACCACTCTCTTTCATTGTATTTACGCTTTGCTACTAAAATATTAGTCTACTTTTCATCAAGTTAAAACTATTTTCTAGCAAATTATATTTTACATCATTTTATTTTACATTGTCGGTGCTATCATTCAAATCAGTATTGGTATCTAAATTTTTAACCATCATTAGAGCCATCTGGGCTTCCTGCCTGACATATACTATATATAGCCATAACTTGAAAATTATTAAAATTATCCTGACCTTCTAACAGATATAAAGGGCCAAACATCAATGTATTTTGAGCATCTTAAAAAAGTTAACGTGTATGATGAAATGCATTACAAAGATGATTAAGTTCATGTATTTGTTGATGTAGTTTGCACGCATAGGCACTTGCCAAATCAGTCTACAGAATAGTTAATTTAGCATGCGTAATCATTGAGGCTGAAGACAAGAGAGAAGTTAGACGAAAGGCTCACAATGATCCTACAAGTATAATATAGCCACTATTTAGAAAGTGAGGAATCCTTAAAGAAGAAGAATAACCTTTCTGTTTTTAGTTATCATTTTTTTGTTATTGTAAGTTAAGTTCATCTAAATGTTTTGAACTCATCAGGAATTTAAGGGAAAAGGAATCTTTGCATCTTAATAAGCAATATTAAGTGCAAATGAATGGATTACACACCAAAACTTATTTGACTACATATTTTGTACCTTTATTTTAATTTTATAATCATCATATGCTTCCTGTATGTACGTAATGTGTTATAACTATAAAGTTACCTGCACTATATTTCTTTTTGTTGATCTATACATTTTACCCTGTATTTATATATAACACTACTGCTGTTTAAACATTAGATATAACACTTTTACCTTGCATTCTGACACTTCATATAGACCATTTCCGACCGTTATAAAGTAATGCATATTAGTCTTACATAATGTAAATTTTTATACACATGACTCTATTTACTCTTTAAATTACCTCCTACATATATGAGTGTTCTCAGATTTCATATTATTACATCAACATTATATTTATGATAAGACCAAATGCTTTTATTTCATTTTACTTCATAATATATGAGCATATACTTTTAAATTAAGAGGGGAGTAATATTTAAAAGGCGATACATCTGTAAATGCAAGAAACAATTGTTTGTTGCTTTTCAAACTTCAAATATGTATTGAGATCAATTATCAAAGTGCTTTATTATTAGTTATAGATTTTTGTCTCAAGCATGTGCTTTGCTGTTGAGAATGAGTGTGATTTGTTTGGCTTTCTTTCCTTTTGTTCCTAGTTTTATGTTTACAATGCATAAAAATTGAATAATTTAGTCATGTTGTACATGTAGCGCTCATTCATATTTATGACTTTGTACGGCACATCTATAAGCTTCAAGGTAGTTCCATTGAATAAAGTATTAATAGAATCCACTATATGTGAAGAGGTAATATTTTAATTCCATTGTGCTCTTTAGTTCATAGCACTACATCTGGGTTGTAAGTTTAGGACGCAAAAACTGCAGTTTCGTATATATTTGCAAGTGTTATAATGTGTTCAATGAACAAATAAAATTGTATGAATATCTGTGTTACCAATCTCACATAAATAGCTGTTTGCAACTATCTTTTCCCATGGTAGAGAAAACATGTGAATTCAACTGAAATCTTTTAACCACCTGACCAGTTCCGGTGACATATATTTAGTTTATTTATTTAGTGGCAATATTCTCCTTTCTGTTTATTTAAACTACACTTTTTGAACTTATGTTTGTATTTTATACTAACAAGAAATTAGTTTGCATTGTCTTTACTAACGTTCAGATTATTTAGTACCTATCTTTCCAATTTTACAATCTACTAAATCATTGTGCTGGGTGCGGAAATATCATAGATGGGTGGGGGAAAGATTGATTTGGTGCTGAGTTGCCATCTTCGAAGGGTTTTATTACTGGGCTCAACAGTGATGACATTAGCTAATGGAGATTCTGGGGCTGAAGGACGCAGCATGGTAAACTCAAACATGTCTAATGTGCATACATTGAGCACCCATAACCTAGAAAATGCATGGATTGGAATATGCGGACTCAGCTGAGATTAAAATAGGGTGCGATGCAGAGACGTTCAAAGTGAGTGGATCAGTCAACACATGGCATACAAAAAGATGGAAGTAACTGCATGTGAGGAACTAGAGTGGAAGCTGTAGTGCTTACTTATTGGGCATGCCGGAAGATGCAATTTGCATGAAGAGGCCCAAGAGTTCGACCATGGCTAGCAAGAAAAAAAGGTGCACATTTATTCTTAATATGAATACGCATAGATTATTCCATGTTTACCTTTGGCTTAAGTTGTTCTTATCTTTTTTTTTTTTTTTGGTAATTAGTTTTCTATGATGCTACAATTACTACCAATTTTTATTGTGTTCCGCTTTAAATATCAACCCTATTTATAACTAATGCAACTATTTTTTCACCATATTTGGATTATTTTGCTTCACTTTGTTGATCCATTTGCAAGAAATATAGCAACGTAAGTATTCTTTTTTACCTTCATACTTCAGCCTATCAAAGTTTCTGTGCAGATTTACATAATTGTTGTTTTATTTTACCACTATCTTTCTTATGTAAAAGTAAATTTGTATTTATATAACTCTTTTGCGGTATAATTTTTGACCTTTTATGCTATTGTACACAGTTGATACCATCAGCAATGCTGTTCTTTTATTAGTTTGTGCAAAATAATCAAAAAAATACTCTTACTCAACCGGTGGTTAAAATTCGTTTAACCTAAGACTTCAAATTTCGTGTTCTACTATTATATTGTCTGCCTTCCTCCCAACTTTGTGATTTTTTTTCTTCTTCTTTGTCTTATAATATGTTTGTGTGTTTTGAATTATTTGCTGAGACTGAACAATTTTAGTTTGTTTACTTATCGTATTAGGTTTTTCATCCAAACGTACTTATGTATGTTACACTTTTTATTGCTGAATTGTTGTCCAGACATTGAAGATATTAGCACATTAATGAAATGTTCAAACAAAACCATTGATCGATTCAAGTTTGCAGGAATTATGCGGAATTTGTTTAAACATTCTGCGTTGGAAGGTAGTTTATGTTCTCTTATTACTGAAATTTAATACAATGCATTTTGTATACAATTTTTGTAACTATTCTCTGCAACAATTGCAGGAATTATGCCAAAATCATGATCAACAACAGGTATGGGAGCCTACGATGCATTATATTCATTGTAGACCTCAAATGAGAACATAAGCGAAAGAGCAATGAAAGAGAACGTACGAAAATGGTTCTATTTTGTTGTAGTAGTCTAAAGTATTGAATGTAACTCTTAATGTTTTTCCATCTTTTAGATATTTGGTTCAAGTTACTATTGCAGGAGTGAGTGAAGCTGTTCTGTAAGAATTGGTTTTAGTAATTAGGTAGATCATCATGTTCCACTGATTACCCTGTGCATTTATAATAATGGACATATTTTCATTTACATCTTCACTGAACTACAAAGAGCATACTAATGCCTGCCTACTATACACTGAAATGTACTCTTTTTCATTCATTTATGGTCAAGTTAATCTATGCACACGTCCATCGGACGTGCCTCCGTACTGGAATATATAAATCGAATTTTTATTTATAAAAAACAAATCTTTTTAACTAAAAAAATCATATATTTATCATATCAAAAAACTAATCTTTATCATGTCAAAAATCTAATCTTTATCATATCAAAAATCTAATCGTTATCATATCAAAAGTCTATTCTTTACCATATTAAAAATCTATAACTCTGTATAAATAAAGATTACTACTTTTCTATATATATATATATATATATATATATATATATATAATCTATCTTTTCTATGAACCAAAATCAATACCCCTTTCTATTTATAAAACTCTGATCTTTTTTCTAATTTACATAAATTAATTACACAATAAAGATAAATAAATAGATAATACTTACAGAAAAATCGATTTTTCTGAGGAAGTCGGGGGGCATAGGCAGCGCTGGAGGTCGGGGGAAGCTTGACTGGCCGTCGGCGCGGTCATCGGACTTCGATGGGCGGCTAGGGTTTTGTTGCGTCGTGTTGGTGTATTGCGGTTTTTATTGAAGGAGAAGAGAGGAAAGAGAAGGAGGGGGAAGGGAGAATAGGCGCGGCAGGGGGGGCGTCTCCAGTGGCGGTCCGACGATGGGCGGCGGAACGAGGGCAACGGCTGAGCGGTTTCGCCTTTCTTCTTTTTTTTATTTTAATTTGAAATGAACGTTGGATGAGGGAGAAGGGTTGACCAATGGTTTTATATAATTATATAATTATTTTTATTTTTTCCAAAAAGTAACTTTTTATTTCGACCTCCAAACGAAACCCACTGACTGTCATCCATAACTATTCCGAACGCAATGGGATTTGAACGCACATTTCAATTTATCGGGGCCACAAACGGACCCCAAAAATTCCAGAAAAATAAATCTGGCTATGTTTTGACGATAGGGTCCTAACAAAATTAATTTCGTCGAATTTGGAGACTGTTTGAAAAACGGTCATTTTCCAGTCGATTAAATTCAAACTAAAATTACCAAACATGTTTAAAGTCGCTACGCTCACATATTGATTCCAAAAATTATGAAAATTGGAATCAAGCAATAGCTTTACATTCCGGATCCAACAAAAGTAGTCTCGTCGAAAACGGAGGTCATTTGCAAAATCGCTATTTTTAAGGGCTATATTTCCATAGCAACTATTCTGAATTTTCAACTGGCCATAACTTTTTATTCTCGCTATGAAATCTGGATTTTTCAGATTCGTTGGAAATATATTTTCAAATAGATTCTAATATTTTTGGTTTCACTAAAATTCGGTTTATTTTGAATCCTGTACATTCATTTGAAATTTGAAATAGAATTTTCAAACTACCGCGCCATTTCCAATTCCTTTCATAATTAAAGTAAATATGTATATTCTAACTTCGATTTAAATAAATATATACATTCTAATTCTATTCAAAATAAATTTCTCATCGTTATTATTTAAAATAATTCATTTTAAATATTCAAAATTCATTAAAATTGCCAAAATAAAAAATTTAAATTGGTTCTGATTTTCCGGGTTGTTACGTTCTCCCCCACTTAAAAACTTTCGTCCTCGAAAAGGAACGGAGCTGAAAGTTGTTTAACTAATCAACTCAACTCTCATTCTAGCTTTCATTCTTCAATTTTTCTAAGAATTTCTAATTTTTCAAAAATTTGGCTAAAACCCTAAATTTTCGAAAAATTTCGCCATAATCTCCTTTGTACAGGGAGCATCGGGAAAATCCCTAAACCACCACACAGGCCCTCTCATCTCATCTCAAAAAGAAAAAGAAAAAGCCAAGCGGCTAGCCAATCGACTCATAAAATCATCCAAACCCAAGAAATTAGTAAACATGTACTTATTTGTTGGGCATACAATTTTATTCCTCTGGTTAGCTTCCCTGCTATGACCTGTTCAATGTATATACAATTATATGCATGCAATTGCAATCAATTTTCAAGTCCATTCAATATTTTATTCAATGCGGCTTAATGGTTCAAAATTTTAATTAATCAAACCAATAATGAAACAACACAATCAACAATCAATTAGTTGATTATCATTTCAAACACATAACTTTTATATATAAAAAAACCCAATTTTGATGCCAAGTCACAACAATAACCCTATCTATTTTTGGTTCTCACACACCGGTCAATTGGAAATATATAGATATCCCACTTTCGAAACTCGAACATAAGTATTGATGATGGAGCTTCATCATCAAAATCATCTCCGAGTGACTAGAGTGTGATTCTATATCTATCCAGTATACTAAAACTTCGAATACACGTTTGCAAGGCGTAAATGCAAAATCTTTATATATTGGATTGTCCAAAATCAATATAAAATAAATATTCAAATATGTATAAAATGGTTTAAATCTTCAAAACAAAATTTGTTTTTCATTTTTATTTTAAAAATAACACTCTTCCAACTCGTTCTACGATGTTACTGATCCCATCTTTAACGAGTCATTCTCATTGGATATTACTAATCCAATCTCTGATGAATTCTTTCGTTTAGTTCTAATGTGTCTTATTCTCGAGCTCTGTAAACCAAAGCTATGATACCAACTATGATGACCTGAACTTCCCGGTCTCCGAAGAGAAGAGAAAGAACGGATTGAGTTGAAAACATGACAAATCAGAGCACAAACAGAAGAACATTTCATTGTTTATTACATCAATTTACATTAGAGTACAAGAACATACAGAGTATGAATAAATAATATACATTTGATAAATATCAGAGATTTACAAATTACAATGCAGCACAAAATAATACAAAACACAACTGGAAGAGATATACGGATACAGAGCTTTCCGAACATCATTCCAGCTGTAAACCAGGATCCTGTGGATATAAATCTGCAAAACCAAAACTTCTAGCTGCCCGTGTGGAAAATAGGGGCAACCAGAGTTTTGGTTAAAACAATAAACTCCAGGTCAGTCATGTGACTAGTGTGAGAACTAAAACAGTTATTTAAAACTTTACTTTAAAATCAGATAGATCAACGGACCACGCCATATAACACGGAACGGGTTTCCTCCCAAGAATACCGGTGCATAAGACAAACAACGTAATGCTTTTTGGAAAAATGAAGCTATTATATGACTAAGGTCCCATCACATAATGCAACACAAGCCGGAGGATAGAGTTTTACCTTATAATAGCCAAACATGCTTAGTACGTTTAAAACAAATCATTTCGATACTATTATATTGTAAAGTGTATGAAAACAACTTCAAATATAAATGTATCAATCATAGACGGCATAGTGCCTTATCCCACTATATCGCCATACTATGCTCTACAAATAAAACCGAATGTCACGTATTGGAAATTGGATTTTCGTCATGAGTCTAGGCAAGGGATGTACTCCTTTCCGCTCCGAGACACTGTAGCAAGTGACTCAGAAATACACACTCTAGGCAACCCTGGATCCTGCAGTGTCGGTCCACACTTACGTTAGTGGATAAGTTATTCCTAAACACACGTTTCCCTGTCCTATAAGACCTATCCATCGGCTCCGTAGAGACGGATATATCTGAGGTGCCTCGCAACCAAACAACCACATAGGTAAAAATATAACAATGTCAGGGCTTGCAAAACTCCGACACCACCCATAGCTAGGAAGAAACATCATGCACTCACTGCGTTCCCTTATTTCGTTTTTAACTCATACCAAGGTGTAAGGCCCGCGAATTAACGCTATACACAAAGCTATGCTATATTAAAGTCGTGCTTTGATCATCAACCACAAGACTCTATTTTTCAACATAAGCCTTGATCCTTTGCATCTCAGCATGCCACACATGCAATTCACGCCATGCGACCGATGTCTATCGATGTATAACCTATGAGCTCATACGTCTCAGAGAAAAATATTTAATAGAGATCAATCAACACAGAATAAAATCCAATGTCAGACACACAATCCGTTTACAAGTTCGTTCTGGGTCTGAACGAAATCGGAGGCACCTTATTTCTCGTCCCATATGTCCAAAACAGGAAAGAGGCCCTCTCATATCCGGTCGATCTCCAAGTACGTCTGGATGATCACCACTTATTACCTCATCTTGGGTGTACAGCCCAATCAAGACATCAGTAATCATCCAAACAATGTGTGGACCTCCGGTCTTCAACCACCGTCTTCATCATCGGCTTATCGTCGAATCAGTTATTCAGAACGGGTATAAACCTGGCCTTTCCGAATAACTCGTGTATATAATAAACAAGTGCTATAAAAACACAACATACACCTCAATCCAATTCAGAATATTTTTTATTCAAATATTCACATTCCTAGGGATATGTTCCCATTAATTTTATCAAAGATAAATTCTTTTAAATTTATTCTTTAATCTTCCTTTGAATATTAATTCAAACCATATTAAGATTTTCCAAAATAGTTGGGATTAACGCACCTTACTGAAATAACCATTTATTTAATTTCCCAATCCCAACCTGTTCATCCCATGGAGCAAAATTGGTATTACCCCATAACTAACACCATGGTGTTATCGGTAAATTTAATTATCATTTCACGTTCAAATCTAATTAAAGATTTAACTATTGCTAGGAGAAAAACTGGTGATACTACATTCTCGATCATTTCCGAAATTTGATAATTTAAATTATCAATTCTCATTTCAATCTAATTAAAGATTCATTAGAACTCCACTTAGTTTTAATCTTCCCAAAAATCAATATTAATGATTATTTAACTTTAGAGACACCAACATGCCGCATCGACAATCTCACCGTACTATTGATTTCTGCCGATATATAACCTCTAAGCTCGTACATCTTAGAGAAGGGTGTTAAGCAAGATAATAAATTCTCCGCCACCAAACAGGCATATATTTAGCAGAGATCAAGCATACAGTTCGAAATACAATGTTAGTCACGTAATCCTCTCTTTAACTGGGTTAAAGAACCAACGACTTTTAAAACACGGTTCATAGTAAACCCAAATCCTCTTCCATAAAAATGGAATCTTCACGGAAAACAGATCAATATATAATCGATATCAATTTCCATATCCGACTAATAATATAAATGGAATAATGGCAAAGCCTATTAAATTCCATATGTATTAATAGTCTTCCTCCACAGAAGCTCATTTCGATTATTATCAAATCGAATTCCATTCAATTCCAATTTAATATATTAAATTGGAAAACTTTACTTTGGAAAATTCCCGTTTAATCTTGCTAAAAAGATTTATAAATTTCAAATCACATTTCACTGTAAATCGGGTTAAAGAACGAATGTCGTTGAAAACACAGTTCACAATAAACCCAATTCACATTCCATTTCAATTCCAATTAAATGTTAATTAATTGGTAATTCTTCTTTGAATCTTAATTAAAAGATTTATTCTATTCAAACTGGGTTTAAGAACAATGTTACTGAAAAGACCATTCCACAAGTCCCTAGCCGTAAATTAGTAAGAGAACAATTCACTAAGTATTAATCCAGAAGGCCGAAACCAACATCAGATCAATACCCAGGAAGCCATTCAACTTAGCTAATCTCTAGTTAGTTTCTAAATTTCTTAACTTCATTGGGTTTAAGAACAGTATTATTAAAGATACCATTCACGACAAACCCAAAATCTCATTCCATTGTTAATCGAGTTAAAAAAACAAGTGTTATTTAAAACACCGTTCATGATAAACCCAACAACCAATTTGATATTAAATAAAAGGCTCTGAATAGAAAATATATCGGCTTATATTCAATATCAATTTCTGAAATCAACAAATATCATAATGGGAATAATGATATATATATCTTCCGAATTCCTCCACAGTATCCGTATAATCACGGAATCCAATATCGAAATATTCCGAAGATACTTTCGATTCAAATTCATTCCAATTCACATATTGGAAATTCTGGTTATTATTTTTAAAACCATTTCAAATCCAATTTGTTTATTTAAAAATATTGGATTTATAATTCTAGTTCATAACTAATTCATTTGGATAAAAATATACTTTTATCTTTTCTAATATGGAATTTTTCATCCCAATTCTTTCCAAATCTTTTACACAAATTATTGGTATTTTTAATAATTTTATCAAGGCCCGTACAATCGATTTCCATAAACGTTCATTGAACTACACTTACAGCGACCTTTTCCAAATTTGATTTGGACATAATTACAAATCCAACCATTAGATTTCTAATCCCTTATATTCATCGGAAAGCTCTTTTCGATATGAACCCAATGGTTCCGGTTTTAGGAGAATCCGACAGTCGGATCCCCCGTAATGTCCGTTCGAAGTCAATGGTCGAAATTCGCGAACTGTCGTGGCGCGACACGTTCTATTCAGGCCATTATATATATAATATATATTATATATATTTCATCGATTTCTATTTAAAACGTATTTTATAAATTGTTTTAAATTCGTTTTCAAAAACGATTTCAACTTCATATTCAATTTCAAATCAAAATTGAATATTCCATATCATCGATATATAAATGATAATATTTTCAAAACATTAGATTTTGAAATCACTTCCTTTTCGATATTCATTATAAAAATGAATAAAATCGATGTAAATATCGTTCACGTCAAAATGGCGTTAATCTAATCAACACGGCTTTATATATTTAAATATTTTCGTGTCTATTCCAAATCGGACATCAAAATCAGATTTTGATCTTTTACTGAATATTATTTTAAAATATTCATTATTTTAAAATATTCGTTATTTTAAAATATTCATTCTTTCTGAACTGGAATCAGACATAGTCAATTACCATATAATGTTATTTATATGGATTTCATACAACACATGTATAGAACAACAATGATAAACAATCAACCATCATCCAGAATGCATTCTTCACTGCATAAGCATTAAATATAAATAATTAATGCTTATAACAGTCTGTCAACCAATCGATTGACATACCACTAAACAATTGGGATTAGTGTATGTCAAATATCATCCCAATACCTGTGTGGGGTTTCAATCCACAAACACAGATTTTATTTTTGCAGTTGGGCGACGTGTAAAATATATCATCCCAATCAATGTCAATCAAATGAGTGTACATAAACAAATCGTCCGATTTGTAAATGAATATTTATTTTATTCATATACATGTTAAAAATTATATTTTTAACGATAAAATATTTATTTCAACACCTGAATATTTTATATAGTCCATTTCACATCACAAACAATTTTCACAACGCAATCAAACAAACAAGTCGTCCATGATCTATGGACGACGGGTATCGGGTGCTGCTAAGCACCGTCTGCATCCTATTATATATTTTAACTTGAAAATAAAATTAAAGTGAGAAGTTCTCACCTTGGGTTTCCACTCCGCCATTCCTTATTTCTGAACGGTTTGGATTTGTGTTCGTATCCCGTCGGTTCCATCGCAATCTGTTTCACACGATCTTTATATTAAAAATAACATTTTTATTTCAACGCTATAAAAATCACATTTTTGTATCATTGTTATGTATGTAAAAATCACTTCTTTATGTTGTTTTTATATATATAAAAATCACTATTTTTATTTCTTTTTCATATATATAAAAATCGAATTTTTATCGCTGCTTCATATATATAAAAATCGAATTTTGATCGCTACTTCATATATATGAAAATCGAACTTTTATCACTACTACATATATATAAAAATCGAATTTTTATTTATAAAAATAAAATCTTTTTAACTACAAAAATCAAATCTTTATCATATCAAAAATTTAATCTTTATCATATCAAAAATATAATCCTTATCATATCAAAAATCTTATCTTTATCATATTAAAAATCTATAACTCTATATAAATAAAGATTACAACTTTTCTATATAAAAAAACACCTATCTTTTCTATGAACCAAAATCAGTGCCCCTTCCTATTTTAAAATTCTGATCTTTTTTCTAATTTACATAAATTAATTACACAATAAGATAAATAAATAGACAATACTTACAGAAAAATCGATTTTTCTGAGGAAGTTGGGGGCATAGGCAGCGTTGGAGGTCGGGGGAAGCTTGAATGGCTGACCGCGACGCGGTCAACGGACTCCCGTGGGCGGCTAGGGTTTTTCTTTGTCGGTTGGTGTATTGCGGTTTTCACTGAAGGAGAAGAGAGGAAAGAGAAGGAGGGGGGAAAGGAGAAGAGGCGCGGCAGGGGGGCGTCGCCAGTGGTGGTCCAACGATGGGCGGCAGAACGAGGGTGACGGCTGAGCGGTTTCCCTTTTCTTCTTCTTCTTTTATTTTAATTTGAAATGAATGTGGGTTGAGGGAGAAGGGTTGACCAATGGTTTTATATAATTATTTAATTATTTTTATTTTTCCCTAAAAAGTAACTTTTTATTTCGACCTCCAATCGAAACCCACCGACTGTCATCCATAACTAATCACCCCCATTCCAAACGCAATGTGATATGTCCCATAATCCAATTCGACCGTTTCGATCATTTTCCATCAAAATCAAAATATAAATCTATATATTGAATTTGAACGCACATTTCAATTTACCGGGCCATATACAGACCCCAAAAATTCCAGAAAAATAAATCTGGCTTTGTTTTGACAATACGGTCCTGACAAAACTAATTTCATCTAATTTGGAGACCGTTTGCAAAAGCTCATTTTTCAGTCGATTAAATTCAAACTGAAATTACCAAACACGTTTAAATTCGCTACGCTCACATATTGATTCCAAAAATTATGAAAATTGGAATCAAGCAATAACTTGACATTCCAGATCCAATAAAATTGGTCTCGTCGAAAACGGAGGTCGTTTGCAAAATCGCTATTTCTAAGGGCTATATTTCCATAGCGACTATTCTGAATTTTCAACTGGCCATAACTTTTTGTTCCCGCTATGAAATCTGGATTTTTTAGATTCGTTGGAAATATATTTTCAAATAGATTTTAATATTTTTGGTTTCTCTACAATCCGATTTATTTTAAATCTTGTACATTCATTTGAAATTTGAAATTGAATTTTCCAAATACCACGCCATTTCCAATTCCTTTCATAATTAAAATAAATATTTACATTCTAACTTCAATTTAAATAAATATACACGTCCTAATTTTATAAATAAATTTCTCATTGTTATTATTTATAATAATTCATTTTAAATATTCAAAATTCATTAAAGTTGCCAAAATAAAAAATTTAAATTGGTTTTGATTTTCCAGGTTGTTACAGAAACAACAAAAATACAAAAATAAGAAATCTGGATTACAAAAGCATGTAGAGGAAACTACAATTTCTTCACATCTACAATCAACTAAAATGATGTAGGAGTAATTATCTTGTACACATTATTGCTAACATGGTTGTCTCAGCTTTCATTTTAACTAATATATTTCTATTAATTGTCATTTTTATGTTCAATTAATAATGGAATTTATCGATAAATTTTATTTGCTGCTAAGGGTTTACCATATGCATACGCCAAGATCAACCACTTATGTGGTATCCGCGGTGTGACGGCCCATCCCTCACCAGCCAACATTTCCAATGAAAGTGCGTTGCGCCAATGCCCGACTAGCACGGGACGGTCGCCAAAGAAGGGAAAAGAAAGAAATTTGAACTAACAAGGAACCTCTAGAATGTCTCATAGCGCATGGGATAAAATATAATAATAACATAACTTTGACATAAAACAGGCGAGACAGTGCATAAGCTGAAAACTAAATCATCATGGTAGCGAAAATCCAAAATACAACTTATCATCCAAACCAACATTATTAAAACTTTGAAATACTGTCTCTAAAGAAAAAGAAAGAGGTGCACTACTAATGCCCAAAGTAGTGACCAACAACAGCACAGGGACAATATCTATATGTATACATATCATACGTGGAAGACTCCTGCTCGTCTCCGGTACAACTACTCGTGCATACCACCTAACCTTTCTCTAGTCTGCCCGTTTAAGAGCACCTAGAGTAATAAGAAGAGACATAAAACTCTGGGTCAGACAAAAGTCTGGTATGAGCAATAAGCAGCAAAACAGAACAATAACAGGTATGCATAACCATACCTGAATCTGGATCTGCAACCAAAGAGTTAGCACAACATGATGTACAATACTCTAAGGTGACACTACATATGGTGTAAAGATACGGGAGAGGGGGTGTGCATGTCATAGTGATGGCAAACAATCAAGCATAGTAACCATCCTCACATCTCTCACTCAGTGCATAAAGCATACGATATCCACCGCTTTGATCACCCAAATCCTTGCTATGATCACTCTGCCCCATGGAGCCATGGCGACTCCACTGCACTGATCCATAGCCACTAGTCCTTGGTATGTTCATTCTGCCCTATGAAGTCATGATGACTTCACTGTACTGGCTCATAGCCATGCTACGATCACACTGCTCCATGGAGTAATAACTACCCCCACTGCACTGATCTGCAGCCAAACATTCATCTCTCGGTGGTGAATCAAAGCTATGGACGTCGACAACTCCTTAGCACATGTCCCGCAGCAAAGCCTAACCATGAAGTTAACTCGTTGGTTCCCATCTGGATCCTGAGTACAAACTTCTCCTTTGGACTACCTTTGCATCTCGGGTTTCGCTCTCCTTTGGTTTGTGATCATCATGTAGGCTCAGGTCCTCTATCAGCTCATGAGCAGTTCCGGTTCGTGGCCATCAAGCGGTTCGGTTCGTAGCACCTTCTCCAGATCGGTTCGGGTCATGGTGCCTCACTGGGTTCAGTTTGGTCGTGATGCTCCTCTGGGTCGAGTCGTGATGATCCAATCGGTTCGGGTCATGAGTGATCCTCTTCAAGCATCGGATCGTGATTAGCTTCCTCAAGCGGTCTATAGCACACTCCAAGTGAGCGGGTCGGTTCGTGAGGGGTGTCACGATCGGGGTCGGTTCATAGGGGAGGGGGCAATCCGATCCGGTTCCTGCACAACTTTCCTACGACTTCCAGTGACTGTTTTTACGCCACACGATGACGTTTTCGACCATTCTAACTGTTCTAAACAACCATAAAACATGCCAAACAGTCGTAGCAACATGTAAAATCATCCACAAACACCAAAACCATAATTTAGCATGTATATAAAGATCAAACATAACCAAAAACCCATGTTTTTCCCTTAATCATGTTTAAGCATAACTAATGATAGGATTAGCAAAACATATCCAAATTAACCCAAATTTCTAACAAAGGCATAAAATAATATTTTAGAATTTCTAACATTTTTCCAGAATTTAATCATGTATAATTCCGTTAATTAACACTAATCACCCCTAATTAGCCATAATTAGTGTCGAAACAATGCTAATCACTCACCTTAGCCACAAATAAAACTTAGATCTGAAACTGTCTCTGATTTGGGGCATTTTCCTATGCAACACAACAGCTCCAACTCTGATTTGGTGTTGATTTGCCTTGATTTGATGCAGATCTTCTTAATTAGTGATTAGAAGGCGATTTGGGAGTGATTTAGAAGGTGGAGGCCATTGCTAGGATTAGGGAAATGTTTTAGTTCGCTGAGAAAATGAAATAGAATCGTTTCCTAACTGATTTCAGCCTCCCCATAACCCTAATCCCGAAATGGGTTATGGGCCTAGCTGTTAGTCACCCTAATTAGGCCCGGTTAAGATGTTTTTCGCCTTCTAAACCTTGTTTCAGCCATATCTTCCAAACGGTAAGTCTGTTTGGCTAATGTGACTACTCTACGGAAAGGTAAACCATCATCCGGATCCAACGGAAGTGGTTTCAGGTCAAAACTCCTTACCAATCAAAAGTTATAGGAAAAACAAGATTTGCTAGGGGCAAAATGGTCATTTAAAAATCATCAAAAATCGTGAACATGGGAAATGACCCTAGTTGTCGTCTCCCAAAGTTACACGACCATATGACTTAGTATGTGGGAGAAATAAATATTCTACGATTCTTTGGTATGCAAAATGCGGGTCGTTACACTCTCCCCACCTTAAAAAATTTTGCCCTTGAAATTTCCTAATTAAAGTATATAACGGGTCCCGCATGCCTAACAGCCATTTACAACCAATCAAACATACATTACAAATACATCAAGTCTATCCTAGCATGCGGAATAACTAAATCGCAATTTAAAATCTTACCAGGCAAATAGTTCTGGATGTGATTCCCTTAAACTCTCCTCTGTTTCCCAAGTACAGTCACTCTCATTCTCGCCCCACTGAACCTTGACCAGTTTCACCGCATTCCTTCGAAGTTGCTTCGTATCGCTCTCGACAATACAGATCAGCTTGCGATTCCCAACCGCCTCGGGTTCTACTTCGATGTCATCCAACTGATCTGGTGAAATAGTCATATTGGGATCGTGCATGAATTTCCTTAACTGGGAAACATGAAATACGTTATGAACTCCCGCCATCTTGTCTGGTAACTCAACTTTATATGCCAAATTCCCAACTTGCTCGAGAACTGGGAATGGACCGAAAAATCTTGGTGTTAACTTGCCTTTCCTACCGAATCAAATCACGCTCTTTAGCGGAGAAATCTTGACAAACACCAAGTCACCAATGGAGAATTTTAATTCTCTTCTCCTCTTATCAGCATAACTTTTCTGCCTATCTTGGGAAGCCTTCATTCGCTGTTGGATAACCTTGATCTTATCCGAGGTTTCTCTTATCACATCTGGCCTAAGCACAAATTTCTCACCGGTTTCTAACCAACATGACGGTGAGTTGCACGGTCTTCCGTACAAAGCTTCATATGGAGCCATACCAATACTGGACTGATAACTATTATTATATGCGAATTCAATCAATTGCAAATGGTCATCCCATGATCCACCAAAACCTAATATGCATGCTCTCAAGAGATCTTCTAATACTCGATTCACCCTCTCTGTCTGACCGTCGGTTTGAGGATGGTACGCAGTACTAAGATGTAATTTTGTTCCTAAAGCCTCTTGTAATCTCTTCCAAAATCCACCAGTGAACAACGGATCTTGGTCACTTACAATGCCTTTGGGTACTCCATGAAATCTCACTACCCATTTCATATACAGTTCAGTTAACTTAGCTGTCGTTCTATTCGACTTAACGGGTATAAACCTTGCATTCTTGGTCAATCGGTCCATAATCACCCAAATGCTATCATGGCCCGTTCTAGTCCTTGGTAACCCATCAATAAAATCCATTGAGATTTGTTCCCATTTCCATTCTGGAATTTCTAATGGTTGCAACAAGCCACTAGGTTTCTTTTTCTCAGCTTTAACCAGCTGGAAGTTCATGCATTTGGATATAAACTTCCCAGCGTCTCTTTTCGTCCCTTCCAAGTAGTAGGTCTGCTTCATGTCTCGATACATTTTATTACCACCGGGGTGTATAGTCAGTTCTGAGTGATGACATTCTCTAAGCACTTCATCTCTTAATCCATTGACATTGGGTACAACTAATCTTCTATTCTTTCTAAGCCATCCATCTCGATTAAGCCCATACTTGTTCATCTCCTCGTCAATTCCCATCTCTAACTTGGAGATGATTTCCAATAGGTTAGGGTCGTCCCTCTTACTGGAACCAATCCGCTCAATCAAAGTCGGTCTGATCGTATGACTTGCTAACATTTCTGGATCCAATCCATACTTACGTCTGAGATCATATCCCATAATATACTCCAGTTGCTTCCATTCAAGAAACATAGCATCTAAACTGTCATGTCTCTTATTCAATGCATCAGCTATCGTACCTAGTCTGATAAAACAGGCATCCGTGTATGTTGTCATCTCTTCATTCTCTATTACCAGAATCCTATAGGTGATAGTCTACTCAAGGGAATAGAAAATATGAAAAAACGTAGCAACCATAGCATCCATCAAACATGTCATATCTTTCACGTCCCAAAGCCATACATATGTCGATACCTACTTGACTGGTCCAACCAATCCCAAGGCTAATGGAAGCCCCGCCTCCATACATACGACGATGCCTACTTGACTTGTCCAACAAATCCCAAGGCTAATGGAAGCCCCGCCTCGATACGGACTACCGTACATCCAAGGTACGATTATCATCTAACTAGACCACGTCCAACATATCCAAGGTAACGGGCGTCCCTAGATACCCCTGCTTCGAGTCCTCCTAGAACACTCTAAGTATCGACGATTTCTTGGTACTCTCATCAGAAGAGATACCCACATGCTTAGACCCAGTCTCGAGTATCCATTACTGACAAATCTCAAATCCAACATGAGTCGTCTCTCTATTCGTTGCATCTCCATGATCAATGAACAACCATTTTTCTTTTACGAGTTCAAGTCCAACTTGAATCGTCCTAACCTTCGTTGCATCTCCATGATCAACAAACACCCATTTTTCTTTTATGAGTTCAAGTCCAACTTGAATCGTCCTAAGCTTCGTTGTATCTCCACGATCAACGAGCACATCTTATCCCTTCGAAGTTCTACCATTCTTGAGCCAACGAGAACATCAACTTCGGGTCCTAAACAATTCATTACTTTGCAACATTCTCGAGTCCCACTCGAGTCGTCTCATAGCCCTATCAAATCCAACTCGTGGCACTCCATACCATTGAACAGTCTTATCATGTCATGGCTGCACATTACTCCTTGAGTAAGCCGAGATATCATTCAATGGAAATCACAACATCTATTTATATCTCACGCAAACCATCCTAGTCAAACTCGACATTCTCCAAGCACAAGCCCCAAAGGCCTAAACCAATATCAGCCAAGCACTCAAGGAACATCTCCTCCAAATTCAGACAATCTACGTGAGATGATACTAGCAAAGCAACTAAGCAACCACAAGCAAACATACATCCATGACTCGATAAGACTATATTACAACAAATCATGCAAAGGCTAGTCGAACCACCGATCGGGTTCGTCACAACTGAAGGTCTATCGACAATCTCGAGTTCTAATTCCAACCTATCTACCAGGTCACTAGATACGAAGGAATGGGATGCTTCGATATCAAACAAAACTCGAACAGGAACATCATAAACAGAAAGCATACCTCGAATAACGATGCCCTTTCCCTTCTCTGCCGCAGTTGAGGCATTCGACGAAGAAGGAACAACATTGATAGCATATGCTTTCACGATCTCTTCTCTTTAGGAGGTTGTATACATTTATTCTTGTGTCCAACTTGGATGCAATTGAAGCACTTCCTTTCCTCAGGCTTTTCCTGACAATCTCTAGCATAGTGGCCCTTCTTGCTACAACTAAAGCACTCTTTATCTTTCTTGTCTTTCTTTTTCTGACCACCCTTGGTCTGATCCTGTTTTCTCTTATTCTAAGACTCCTTCTTACCTCCACCGCTTGCTTGCGGCTTTGGTTCCTCTATAGATGCAATAACAACATCGACCTTTGACTTAGGGTAAAGACTCTTCGATCTCAATGTGTTCCCCACTATAGACTCGAATGTCTCGTCGATGTGGTTTACCAGCCTTTCCCCTAAGTACTCATCTAAGCCAGTTATGAACTTCTCGTTCTTCTTCTCGGCAGTGTAACACCCCGAATTTTTGAATGATCAAATTAACTAAATTAAAGAATAATTAATCTCAGATGTGAGAATTAAGAGAAACGGGTTACGCCAATTTGTTCGACTCAGAATTCTGGTTGAGATAGAGTCCGAGTTTGCGTAAAACGGATACCGAATGAAGGAGATATGGACGAACGAAGTCAGGCAGAAAAATCAGAAGAAAAAAATTGCACTGGCGCACCTGCCAAGTGCGCCCAGGCCGAGCAGAAAGTCTGCACAACTTTCTGGTGCAACCCGATCCATATTGTGACTCATTGCTGAGTCCTTTCTGACTCCTTGCTGAGTCATTAGGGCTGAAGTGTCACCCTATCCTGACTGAGTGGTTTTGATTAACCCTAAGATCATCCGACGACTATAATTAAATTGAAATTCTATATAAACATGGGTAGAATCAAACCCTAAAATCAAATAAAAATCTGAATCATGATCGTCATGCTGTCATCTTGTAACCAAGAGTAGCCGCCACCAACTAGAGGGAAGTCAAAGCTAGTCAACTCAATTCTATTCAACTCTAGTCTAAACAACAACGAATCTACTACAAAGGCGAGCTAAATCAATTTCAGAACTCAGATTTCAGAACGCAAGACCCTCTTTTTGTGAGTTCGATTTCTTTAATAAGATAATTAACAATTTAATTGGATTGAGCTATGATTTGGATTATATGGTTATGTTGCGAATCATTGACCATATGTTATTATCTATGTTGTAAATCTATGATGTTATTATCTATGTTGTAAAGCAGTGATGTTATCATCTATGTTGTAAATCTATGTTAATTGTTGGCTTATGTACAATCAATTCATAACGATGTTTCATATGCTAGTTTGGTTATGTTGTTGGAACTAATTCATATGTTAAATCATATGTATGTATGCAAGTTTAGATGTAATTTAGATATGAATCATATGCAAGTTAGTGAGAATCATATACAACCTTACATGTTTCATGACATCTATTTTATGTGTAAATTGGATCTAAAGTTAGGCTATGACATGTGTGAGTTAGATGCAAGTTTACATCATAGTCTATGTTGTATAAATCACATATGCAAGTATATATATATATATTGGAGTATGAATCATGTAATGTAAGTTTGTGACTATTGCCTATGCAAGTTTACACCTTATGATTAGAGATCTATGACATCCATAGTTTATGCAAGTTTGTGACTATTGCCTATGCAAGTTTACACCTTATGATTAGATCTATAACATCCATAGTCTATGCAAGTTTTAGATGAAAAACCTTATTCACACATGCAAGTTCACCCCTTATGTTTATATCTAGTTTTTATTATATGCATGTTGTGATGTTTTCTCTTTATTCCATAAGTTAGACTATTTGAGTCTAACGTATATTTCAAGTTAAATGAACGAACGTACAACGTGGGGCAAGGGGATAACATTTAAAGATTTAATATTGAGAATTGGCATAAATGCCTTAAATGTGAGGTTAATTGGTATAATTTTATATATCATAAATAGATAATTGAGTCAATTATGGATATAGTTAAATTTGTAATTGATTGACAATTTGAATAGGGAAATTAATTAAAATTAGGGATAATTAATTATGTGTAATTAATCGCCTAAGACACGAGGTTAGACTCTTTTGTGGTGTAAGACTGCCCGGACCCGCCCGACAAATACAGCTGCAACAAATGCTAGTCTGATGTGGGAGGTCTTAGGCATAAATTAAATGCATAACAGTTGTAAAGACACGAGGTTAGGCTCGTTTGTGGTGTAAGACTGCCCGGACCCGCTCGGCAAATCCAGCTGCCATAAATGGCAGTCTAATGTGGGAGATCTTTACAAGGTTACGGTCTCAATGAATTAAGAAACACTTAACCAGATAAACATGTAGCGGGACATGAGGGGGTTAAGTGGGTGCCTTGGGTGGCATGTGGAATTTAGTGGGTGCCTTGGTTGGCATTTGAAATACGATTAGATGCACTTAACAAAGATTGAAATATGTAAGAAGACATGAATAAGAATGGGGTTAAGTGGGGGAAAAACCTTAGAGGGGAACAAGCATAAGTGGAAAGCTTGTGTCGTGCATGAGGGCCCTTTTCGAACCAGTAACCCATTAAGTATCTTTGTGGGCTCGACCCAAGTCGAGGACGGGACACGCGTATTGGATTTGATTGTAAGAGGTCAAAACGGGTCAGCGGTGGCAATGCAAGTCCAACGGGTTCATATGTGTGTGTGGGCCCGGGCTGGTAGGTAAGACGTTGTTGCATTGTGTAGATATAAGCCGTGCAATTTTCGTTGTATCGGGTTGACACTTTAGGGAGTGATACACCCCACTGTGGGGCCAACACGCGTATCTACGAGTTAGTGAGCTGATCGAATGGGGGTAGTGGGTACACCTAGTGGAGATATGGGCAGACGACACCTATGAAGGTAGCTAGGGTACACTAAACTACCATTATCATTATTAAGTTCCATAGGCGGGATCAACCTTTAAGGTGACTAGTGGTGGTGTAGTGTAGTAATTATCTTATAGTGATTAGGGGTGCCTTTAACGATATCTTGGTTCATCTTATTTCCTCGTTTTGTTCTGTCATACCCATCTGTTCACAGTAATTTCCTTATTTTCCAGCTTATGCCTTAGCCTAGTTATTTTGATAATTATATTGTTAAAGTTATCGCGCTCGCCAAGCTTTATGTCTGACCCCCTTTTTCAGCTCTTTTCTTCCTCCCCCCCCCCCCCTCCCTCAGGTTTGCAAGGAGGGAACACTATAGCTTAGTGATGATTTCTTTCAGTTGCTTGAAGATAGCAAATGTATCGCTTGGGACTCTCTGATCCTTATGAATGGCTTTGCTTATGCTCAGTGGGGATTTATGCATTTATGTTATTTAAGTATTTGCTTCTTTATGTATTTTGAAGTTTTTGGAAAAGACTACTGATCCTGTTGTAATGGTTTTGGAAACTACTTATGTAAACTCGTTTTGAGTTATGATGAAATAAAATAACTTTTATTTTCCGCTGTGTTGTTTTATTTATTTATTCTTGTAATTTATTTTTCTATACAACAATAACGCTTCATGGACATTGATGCATTCCCTTTTGTGAGTGACATTAATGGACGTGGGGTGTTACATGTGGTATCCGAGCTATGGTTACAAGAACAGATAAAAGGTTTTGAAAAGTGTTTTCAAAAGTATAATTTTCCTAGAAAGTATTTTCAGAAACTTGTTTTAAAGAAGCTATTTTTAAGGAAAGTTTACTTAAAAGAGCATAATCCCCGCAAGCCATACATCTCTCTTTCTCTTCCCTTGTTTTAAAACTCTTTCTTTTTCTTTTCAGCACGTCTGGAGCATCTGAGATACCAGAGGGTGTTCATGTACCCGGTTGGTTTCGTCAATATCTCGAGGCTAGGGTCGCTGCCGCGGGACCAGCCAACGTTCCTCCTCCTCCTCCCCCAGCTCCAGTCATTCCTTCGCGTGGAGATACTTTCTCCGAGATATGTAAAGACTTTCGTTCGATGGGTGGAAAATCTTTTGGTGGGACTGAAACGTTTATTGAAGCTAGAAATTGGTTGAAAGAAGTGGAGGATCTGTTTGGCATTTTCGATTTGGACGATTGTAAGAAGGTCCAATTGGCTACTTGGTTGATGAAGGACGAAGCTTCGTTTTGGTGGGAGGTCATAATGGAGAGCGTCTAGTTGATACATGGCCAGATTTCAGGCGTAGGTTTGAGGCAAAGTTTCTCTCACGGGCTGAAGAGAATTTATATATGGAAAGGTTTTTAGCACTAAAGCAAGGGAATCTGTCAGTAAAAGAATACGTCAACAAGTTCAATCAATTGGCGAGATTTATCTTGGACTTGGTGAATACACCCGAAAAGAAGGCCCTGAGATTTGTTAAGGGTTTGACGAGCCACTACATGGGTTAGCTATGACCCACATCACTATGGGGGCCACCTTTGACAGGCTAGTTGATATGGCGCTTATGCATGAAGAGGAGAAGGGCGGCAATGCTAATAAGGCACCCGAGAAGAAAGGGGATCAAAAGAAACCGCAGCAACAACAACAAAACAAGAAAGGCGGGAAGAACAATAATGGTAAAGGAAAGAAGAAGTGCTTTAATTGTGGGACACCGGGCCATCTAAGTAAAGACTATAGGAAAAAGAAGAAGACTGGTTGTTTCCACTGTGGAGAGGCAGGTCATCTAGTTAAGGACTGCCCAAGGAAACAGGGGCAAGGGCAAAGAACTTCGGGAGGCCAGCTTCAGGCTCTCGTGGCATCAGGGCAGGCAAGGGAGCAGGTCCAGGCTCTCGTGGTCCCACCGCTGCAACAACGAGGTAGAAACATTTCCGTTGAGAGTTTAGTTTTTCCGTTTGATCATCCTGTTCGTACTTTATTCGATTCTGGCGCATCACATTCGTTTATCTCTACCTCATTAGTTGAAACACTGCACTTAGATACTAGTCTTGTTGTGGATCCCGTTGTAGTCTCAAATCCTATTGGTGGGTCGGCTCATTTATCCATGGTTTGTAGGGATTTGAGATTGTCTATCTTAGGCATTGGTTTTGAATGTAATGCTTTTGTACTTGGTTTCATGGGCTATGGGTTGATTCTAGGGATGGATTGGCTAGCCCGATATGGCGTCATCCTAGATTATGAACGAAGGGTAGTAAAATTGTTGACTCGTAGTGGAAAGACCCTTGATATTTCTTGTGACCCTAGAGGACCAGTGATGCTTAGTTATCTTGAGTCACTTGACGCATACAATGATGATTTACATTCTGTTCATATAGTCCGTGAATATATTGATGTCTTCGATGAGGTAAGCGGTCTACCCCCAAAACGTGAGATAGACTCTCGTATTTATCTTGTAGACAATGCAAAACCAGTATCTCTGCCAGTGCGCCACATGGTTCCTCGTGATAGGAGGGAGCTCAATAAGCAAGTAGGGGAGTTGCTTGAGAAGGGGTTCATAAGACGTAGTATATCGGAGTGGGGTGCTCCAGTAGTATTTGCCACGAAGGCGGATGGGTCCCTTAGACTTTGTGTGGACTATAGAGAGCTTAATAAACTTACTAAGAAGAATAGGCACCCACTGCCGAGGATTGACGATCTCTTCGATCAGTTAGTTGGCGCCTCAGTGTTTTCGCAGTTGGACTTAGCCACTGGTTTCCATCAGTTGAGAGTGGTTGAGGATAGCATAGACAAGACTGCCTTTAGGAATCTGGACGGTTTCTATGAGTGGCTTGTGATGCCCTTCGATTTGACAAACGCCCCTGCATACTTTGTTGATTTGACGAGTAGGGTGTTTAGGGAGTACCTTAATAAATTCGTGGTGGTCTTTGTGGACGACATCTTGGTCTTTTCTAAGAGCGAGGAAGAGCATGCCCTATATCTTAGGGAAGTGTTGGAGACTCTTCGAGTGCATAACCTTAAAGCTAAATTTTCTAAATGTCACTTTTGGAGGAAGGAAGTGCGATTATTAGGGCACGTGGTTTCCAAAGAAGGGATAGCTGTGGATCCCGCGAAGGTGGAGGCCATCCAAGATTGGAAGGTCCCTAAAAATGCTACAGAGGTAAGGAGTTTCTTGGGGTTGGCAGGCTACTATAGGAACTTTATCAAGGACTTCGCAAAAATATCAGCCCCATTAACACACTTGACAAAGAAGAACCTAGTTTTTACGTGGGACATAGATTGTGATGATGCATTCCAACATTTAAAGAGAGCTTTGACCACAGCCTCAGTCTTAGTGTTGCCAGATGGGAGTAAGCCATTTACCGTTTATACCGATGCTTGTGGGACAGGACTAGGCGCAGTCTTAATGCAAGAGGGAAGGGTAATAGCCTATGGAGGAAGGCAGTTGAGAGTACATGAGAGAAATTACCCTACGCATGACCTAGAGTTGGCCGCTATTGTTTTTGCGCTTAAGTCTTGGCGCCATTATATTCTTGGCGAGAAATTTGAATTGTTTACAGACCATAAATCACTAAAATATTTGTTCTCTCAGAAGGACTTAAACTTAAGGCTGCAAAGGTGGATGGAATTCTTAGCGTCCTACGATTTTGATATGGCATATACCCCTGGCAAGGTTAACGTGGTGGCAGACGCCTTAAATAGGAAAAGATTGTCCTTGAGTCCAGTGTTTGTTGAACGACGAAGCTTAGAGTTCATCTCTACGTTTGACTTTAGACCTTCCATTGACTTTGTACCCGGTTTGCTAGCATCCTTAGAGGTCAGACCTACGCTTTTGGGACGAATTGGTGAGGCACGGCGAGACAACCCATAGTTAGTTGAGTTAGTAGAGAAGCTCATAAGGGGGGAGTCATCGAGCTATCTTAGTAGGTATACCCTAGATGATAAGGGTTGGTTACGTAGGGACGGTAGACTTTGTGTACCACGAGATGAGGACTTGAGGAAGACCATTCTTGATGATGCACATCGTTCGAAGATGACCGTTCATCCCAGCGGGAACAAGATGTACATGGACATGAGAAGAGTTTACTTTTGGGCCGGTATAAAGAAGGATGTGGTCGAGTTTGTCGCTAGATGCTTGGTGTGCCAACAAGTAAAAGCATAGCAAAAGAAGCCCGGTGGGTTGCTTCACCCTTTGGAGATCCCACAATGGAAGTGGGAGAGTGTCTCGATGGACTTTGTTGACGAGTTACCGAGATCGAGGAAGGGTAATACGGGGATCTAGGTCATGGTAGACATGCTTACTAAGAGCGCCCATTTCATTCCCGTGAAGAGTAAGAGGACTGCTCCATGGTTAGCCTCCGTATACATTCAAGAGATAGTTCGTTTGCACGGTGTTCCTTCTAGCATAGTGAGTGATCGCTAACCTATCTTTACTAGTGAGTTTTGGAAGAGCTTGCAAGAGGCGGTAGGGACTCAATTATGTTTGAGCACCGCATATCATCCTCAGACGGACGGCCAGACCGAGAGGGTGAATCATATTCTAGAGGACCTTTTGAGGCTATGTGTTTTAGACACGGAGGTACATGGGAGGAGCATCTTCCTTTGGTGGAGTTCGCATATAATAATAGCTTTCAGTCTAGCATTGGCATGGCATCTTTCGAGTCTCTTTATGGACGGCCGTGTCGTTTGCCTACATGTTGGTGGGAATCTACAGATAAGATCTTACTTGGGCCCGATATGATTAAAGAGACTTCGGAAAAGATTGATTTGATTCAAAGGTGGATGAAGACGGCGCAAGATAGTCAGAAATCTTATGCGAACAAGAGGAGGACAGATCTTGAGTTTGATATTGGGGACATGGTCTTTATCAAGGTGTATCCATTACGGAATGTTGTTCACTTTGGGTCCATTGGGAAGTTAACACCAAGGTTCGTAGGGCCGTTTCCTATTAAGGAGAGGATTGGACAGATGGCGTTTAGAGTGGAGTTGCCCGAGAGACTCAGTGATGTACACGACGTATTTCGTGTATCACATTTGAGGAAGTGCTTGCACGAGACCGCGGAAGTGGTAGAGCCGAGCTTGCTTAGAGAGGTGGAGATAGAGCATGATGCGACGATTCGACGAGCTCCTATGTGCATTCTTGGGTCGGAGATTAAGAAGTTGAGGAATCGAGAGGTCAAGTGAGTCAAAGTGCAATAGGGAAATGATGAGAGCAATGCTACTTGGGAGACGGAAGAGAAGATGCGTTCATTGTACCCTTTTCTTTTCGAGGGTATGTCTTTTAATTTCTCCTTTATCGCTTAGCTTGTACTCGTTTTATCCTTAGTATGTCCTCTCGCTAGTACCTTTGACCTTTAGATAGGGTAGTCCTATGGTTGAAACATGTGTTTGAGACATGTTATGTATGATGGATGCATGTGGATGCATATACACACATTTTAGGCACTAGATCAGCTCAGTCACTTTCATATTGCATATTGCATATAAATGGATGTATTTAGTAAAATGAATGTACATTGAATGTGTGTATCATATAGATGTTGCATTTAAATGCATGGTTGTGCATACATGTAGTAATGATATGTATAGGATTCTTTGCATACATGATGGATACATGGCACTATCATTATTTGCATTTAGGAGGTTGACTGAATCAGTGAACCGCCTGATTTAGCATTAGTATACGGACATATACACACACTATGCATATGTACATGAAAAACATTAGAAATCTTTTAAGGACCATGGTTGCTAGTGGTTGATGGTTGAGTAGATGGATGATTGGATGGTAGGATACGTTCTTGTTGACTTAGAGATTTCGAGGACGAAATCCTTTAAGTAGGGGAGAATGTAACACCCCGAATTTTTGAATGATCAAATTAACTAAATTAAAGAATAATTAATCTCAGATGTGAGAATTAAGGGAAACGGGTTGCGCCATTGTGTTCATCTCGGAATTCTGGTTGAGATAGAGTCCGAGTTTGTGTAAAACGGATATCGGATGAAGGAGATATGGACGAACGAAGTCAGGCCGAAAAATCAGAAAAAATAATAATAATAATAATTGCATTGGCGCACTTGGGAAGTGCGCCAGTACAAATGTTGCGCTGGCGCACCTGCCAAGTGCGCCCAGGCCGAGCAGAAAGCCTGCACAGCTTTCTGGTTAAATCGGATCCATATTGTGACTCATTGCTGAGTCCTTTCTGACTCCTTGCTGAGTCATTAGGGCTGAGGTGTCACCCTATCCTGACTGAGTGGTTTTGATTAACCCTAAGATCATCCGACGACTATAATTAAATTGAAATTCTATATAAACATGGGTAGACTCAAACCCTAAAATCAAATAAAAATCTGAATCATGGTCGTCATGTTGTTATCTTGTAACCAAGAGTAGCCGCCACCAACTAGAGGGAAGTCAAAGCTAGTCAACTCAATTCTATTCAACTCTAGTCTAAACAATAACGAATCTACTACAAAGGCGAGCTAAATCAATTTCAGAACTCAGATTTCAGAACGCAAGACCTTCTTTTTGTGAGTTCGATTTCTTTAATAAGATAATTAACAATTTAATTGGATTGAGCTATGATTTGGATTATATGGTTATGTTGCGAATCATTGACCATATGTTATTATCTATGTTGTAAATCTATGATGTTATTATCTATGTTGTAAAGCAGTGATGTTATCATCTATGTTGTAAATCTATGTTAATTGTTGGCTTATGTACAATCAATTCATAATGATGTTTCATATGCTAGTTTGGTTATGTTGTTGAAACTAATTCATATGTTAAATCATATGTATATATGCAAGTTTAGATGTTAATTTAGATATGAATCATATGCAAGTTAGTGAGAATCATATACAATCTTACATGTTTCATGACATCTATTTTATGTGTAAATTGGATCTAAAGTTAGGCTATGACATGTGTGAGTTAGATGCAAGTTTACATCATAGTCTATGTTGTATAAATCACATATGCAAGTATATATATATTGGAGTATGAATCATGTAATGTAAGTTTGTGACTATTGCCTATGCAAGTTTACACCTTATGATTAGATCTATGACATCCATAGTTTATGCAAGTTTGTGACTATTGCATATGCAAGTTTACACCTTATGATTAGATCTATGACATCCATAGTTTATGCAAGTTTGTAACTTTGGCTTATGCAAGTTTTAGATGAAAAACCTTATTCACACATGCAAGTTCACCCCTTATGTTTAGATCTAGTTTTTATTCTATACATGTTGTGATGTTTTATCTTTATTCCATAAGTTAGACTATTCGAGTCTAACGTATATTTCACGTTAAACAAATGAACGTACAACGTGGGGCAAGGGGATAACATTAAAAGATTTATATTGAGAATTGGCATAAATGCCTTAAGTGTGAGGTTAATTGGTATAATTTTATATACCATAAATAGATGGACATAATTGAGTCAATTATGGACCTAGTTAAATTTGCAATTGATTGACAATTTGAATAGGGAAATTAATTCAAATTGGGGATAATTAATTATGTGTAGTTAATCGCCTAAGACACAAGGTTAGACTCTTTTGTGGTGTAAGACTGCCTGGACCCGCCCAACAAATCCAGCTGCCACAAATGCCAGTCTAATGTGGGAGGTCTTAGGCATAAATTAAATGTGTAACAGTTGTAAAGACACGAGGTTAGGCTCGTTTGTGGTGTAAGACTGCCCGGACCTGCCCGGCAAATCCAGCTTCCACAAATGCCAGTTTAATGTGAGAGGTCTTTACAAAGTTACGGTCTTAATGAATTAAGAAACACTTAACCAGATAAACATGTAGTGGGACATGAGGGGGTTAAGTGGGTGCCTTGGGTGGCATGTGGAATTTAGTGGGTGCCTTGGGTGGCATTTGAAATATGATTAGATGCACTTAACCAAGATTGAAATATGTAAGAAGACATGAATAAGAATGGGGTTAAGTGGGGGAAAAACCTTAGAGGGGACCAAGCATAGGTGGAAAGCTTGTGTCATGCATGGGGGCCCTTTTCAAACCAGTAACCCATTAAGTATCATTGTGGGCTCAACCCAAGTCGAGGATGGGACACGCGTACTGGATTTGATTGTAAGAGGTCAAAACGGGTCAGCGATGGCAATGCAAGTCCAACAGGTTCATATGCGTGTGTGGGCCCGGGCTGGTAGGTAAGACGTTGTTGCATCGTGTAAATATAAGCCGTGCATTTTTGGTTGTATCGAGTTGACACTTTGGGGAGTTATACACTCCACTGTGTGGCCAGCACGGGTATCTACGAGTTAGGGAGCCGATCGAATGGGGGTAGTGGGTACACCTATTGGAGATAGGGGTTGACAGCACCTATGAAGGTAGCTAGGGGTACACTAAACTACCATTATCATTATTAAGTTCCATAGGCGGGATCAACCTTTAGGGTGACTAGTGGTGGTGCAGTGTAGTAATTATCTTATAGTGATTAGTGGTGCCTTTAACGATATCTTGGTTCATCTTATTTCCTCGTTTTGTTCTATCATACCCATCTATTCACAGTCATTTCCTTATTTTCCAGCTTATGCCTTAGCCTTGTTATTTTGATAATTATATTGTTAAAGTTATCGCACTCGCCAGGCTCTATGTCTGACCCCCAATTTTTTCCACCTCTTTTCTTCCTTCCCCCACCCCCCCTCAGGTTTGCAAGGAGGGAACACTACAGCTTAGTGCTGATTTCTTTCAGTTGCTTGAAGATAGTAGATGTATCGCTTGGGACTCTCTCATCCTTGTGAATGGCTTTGCTTATGCTCAGTGGGGATTTATGCATTTATGTTATGTAAATATTTTCTTCTTTATGTACTTTGAGGTTTTTGGAAAAGACTACTGATCTTGTTGTAATGGTTTTGGAAACTACTTATGTAAACTCGTTTTAAGTTATGATGAAATAAAATAACTTTTATCTTCCGCGGTGTTGTTTTATTTATTTATTCTTGTAATTTATCTGTTCTATACAACAATAACGCTTCATGGACATTGATGCACTCCCTTTTGTGAGTGACATTAATGGACGTTGGGTGTTACAAGCAATGTCGATAAGAGATAATCCATACTTCGATAAAGTATCGAACTCAGTAATATATTCCGAGACTGCCCTACCATTCTGCTTAAGCTCCAAAAATTTCCAAAGCAATTCAGATTTGTGAGCAGCTGGAACGAACTTTTCACTGAAATTAGTCATAAACTGATTCCAAGTAACTTGATCTTTAGGAGTAGCTGCTTTATTAGCATTCCACCAATTCATAGCTCGTCCTTGAAGCTGATGCGATGCTAACTTTCTCTCCATGGTATCATCGATTCCCAAGTCCTCGAAGATGCGCTCACAACTATCCAACCAATCTTGAACATCTGTAGCTGACTCCGTTCCGTGGAATAGCTTCACGCCAAGGCTAGTATAACCCTTGTTAAGCTTGGTGAAATCGGCCCTAGGCGCCTACACTACTGCACCACCATCGTTAGCAGCATTAGGAACTGCTCTCCGAGCATCCCTAAGCATCTCTCGCATGAAGGTAGTAAATATCATCCTCATATCAGGAACATCCCTATTGTTTTCTCCTAAACCTGTACTCCTCGTATATCGGCTCATCGTTTAGTCTGTAAAGAGAAAACGATTAACTATCTCAATGTGGTGCCAGTGCAGTGCGACTTCCTCCTTAGATATACTAATAGTATATATACATATATATAGCTTTTGAAAACCAAAATATCACAAGTACGCGCTCTCATATACGTATACTATCTCTCCCTGATGTCTTCCCCTAGGTTAACTATGCAACCTGGAGCTCTGATACCAAGCGTGACGACCCGCCCCACACCAGCCGACATTTCCAATGAAAGTGCGTTGTGCCAGTACCCAACTAGCACGGGATGGTCGCCAAATAAGGGAAAAGAAAGAAATTTGAACTAACAAGGAACCTGTAGAATGTCTCACAGCGCATGGGATAAAATATAATAATAACATAAATTTGACATAAAGCAGGCGAGACAGTGCATAAGCTGAAAACTAAACCATCATAGCAGCGAAAATCCAAAATACAGCTTATCATCCAAACCAACATTAGTACAACATTAAAATCCTGTCTCTAAAGAAAAAGAAAGAGGTACACTACTAATGCCCAAAGTAGTGACCAGCAACAACACAGGGAGAATATATATATATATATATATATATATACATATACATATACATATACATATATATATATCATGCATGGAAGCCTCCTGCTCGTCTCCGGTACAGCTACTCGTGCATACCACCTAACCTGTCCCTAGTCTGCCCGTTTAAGAGCACCTAGAGTAATAAGAAGAGACATAAAACTCTGGGTTAGACAAAAATCTGGTATGAGCGATAAGCAGCAAAACAGAACAATAACAAGTATACATAACCATACCTGGACCTACAACCAAAGAGTTAGCAGAACAGGATGTACAATACTCTAAGGTGACACTACATATGGTGTAAAGATACGGGGGAGGGGGTGTGCATGTCATAGTGATGGAAAACAATCAAGCATAGTAACCATCCTCACATCTCTCACTTAGTGCGTAAAGCATACAATATCCACCGCTTTGATCACCCAAATCCTTGCTATGATCACTCTGCCCCATGGAGCCATGGCAACTCCAATGCAATGATCCATAGCCACTAGTCCTTTCTATGTCCACTTTGCCCCATGGAATCATGAAGACTTCACTGCATTGGCTCATAGCCATGCTACGATCACTCTGCCCCATGGAGTAATAACTACCCCACTGCAATGATCTGTAGCCTAACATTCGTCTCTCGGTGGTGAATCAAAGCTATGGACATCGACAACTCCTTAGCACACGTTCTGCAGCAAAGCCCAATCATGAAGTTAACTCATTGGTTCCCATCTGATCCTGGGTACAAAATTCTTCTTTGGACTACCTTTGCATCTCGGGTTTCGGTCTCCTCTGGTTTGTGATCATCAACTCGGCTTAGGTCCTCCATCAGCTCGTGAGCAGCTCCGGTTCGTGGCCATCAAGCGGTTCAGTTCGTAGCACCCTCTCCAGATCGGTTCGGGTCGTGGTGCCTCACTAGGTTCGGTTCGGTCGCGATGCTCCTCTGGGTCAGGTCGTGATGATCCCATCGGTTTGGGTCGTGCTGTCTAGTTCGTGAGTGATCCTCTTCAAGCATCGGATCGTGATTAGCTTCCTCTGGAGGTTTGTGGCACACTTCAGGTGAGCGGGTCGATTCGTGAGGGGTGTCACAATCGGGGTCGGTTCGTAGGGGAGGGGGCAACCCGATCCGGTTCCTGCACAACTTTCCTGCGACTTCCAGCGATTGTTTTTATGCCACACGATGACGTTTTCGACCATTCTAACTGTTCTAAACAACCATAAAACATGCTAAACAGTCATAGCAACATGTAAAATCATCCACAAACACCAAAACCATAATTTAACATGTATATAAAGATCAAACATACCCAAAAACCCATGTTTTCCCCTTAATCATGTTTAAGCATAACTAATGATTGGATTAGCAAAACATATCCAAATTAACCCAAATTTCTAAAAAAGGCATAAAATAATATTTTAGAATTTCTAACATTTTTCCAGAATTAATCATGTATAATTTCGTTAATTAATCACCCCTAATTAGCCGTAATTAGTGTAGAAACAGTGCTAATCACTCATCTTAGCCATAAATAAAACTTAGATCTAAAAATAGCTCTAATTTGGGGCGTTTTCCTATGCAACACAGCTGCTCCAACTCTGATTTGGTGTTGATTTGCCTTGATTTGATGTAGATCTTCTTAATTAGTGATTAGAAGGCGATTTGCGAGTGATTTAGAAGGTGGAGACCATTGCTAGGGTTAGGGAAATGTTTTAGGCAACCGAGAAAATAAAATAGAATTGTTTCCTAACTAATTTCAGCCTCCCCATAACCTTAATCCTGAAATGGGTTATGGGTCGAGCTGTTAATCACCCTAATTAGGCCCGGTTAACCTGTGTTTCACCTTCTAAACCTTGTTTCAGCCATATCTCCCAAACATTAAGTTCGTTTGGCTAATGTGACCACTCTACGGAAAGGTAAACCATCATCCGGATCCAATGGAAGTGGTTTCAGGTCAAAACTCCTTACCAATCAAAATTTATAGGCAAAACAAGATTCGCCAGAGGCAAAATGGTCATTTAAAAATCGGTAAAAATTGTGAACATGCGAAATGACCCCAGTAGTCGTCTCCCAAAGTTACACGACCATACGACTTAGTATGTGGGAGAAATAAATATTCTATGATCCTTCGGTATGTAGAATGCGGGTCGTTACACGCGGACTAGGTTAGGTGCACTACGGGGTTTTACAGCTCCGGTTAGTTTCCGCTCTAAAAAAATTCAAAAAAATAATAATCTATTTGCAATAAAGTAATAGTAATAATGGCCAAATTAGAAATGCTTCATTACATATAATAAATAAATAATCAATACATTCGTTACAACAATAAAGGGATATAAATCTGATGTATCTAAATGACTAATTTAGCTCTTTAGTTTAATTTGTATCAATTTGATCCTAAATATTATCTAACACTTAAGGTTACAATAAATAAATAAATTTATTGTACTTGTCGATAATTCGCATGTAATCCTTTCTTTAAGCCAAGAGACCATATAGTTTATTGCATGTAATTTACTATTTAGTCTTCACACAAAGAAAAATGTCATTTATTAAATTGATGTAAACTATGGTGTCGATTTGTTATTAGTATAAGATTTAAATGCAGATGTGAATCTAAGCATGTTACAGAGTAGTAGAACTGAAAAGGAAATGACATCAACAAAATAATGTACCAATAGATTTTTGAAACATCTATCACACATGAATAAAGAATGTCGATTATTTTTTTAAGAGTGATATCCTGTAGTCTTTGTTAATATATCACAATAACGTGCCTGCTATTTTTGTACACACATAAATAGTAGAATTTCATTGATTATACATAGACGGTAAAAAAATTGTTATAACCTTAAATTTTATATTAAGATTACATTTTTTAGTTAATAATTCAACAATGAAGTAAATAGTTACATTATTCATAGTTACTTTGGATTCTTGGACATCTATGGCTTCTTTTGACAGTTAGACATCAATAATTCCATGGTTTCTTTCAAAAGAGATGGCGATAAGTATACTCTTTCCAGTTTAACATCATGGAAGTTTTTGTTGATTGATTGGATGGCTCTATTTAATTGTAATTTGTTTGAAGGTTGCAATACTCATTGACGTGCTTCTGTTTGTTTGCTTGATTTGCTGCTTTAGTGAAGATAGTGAATTATCACTTTTGTAACCTATAGATTTAGCCTAAAGTATAGTATATGGTAAGTAAATTTAAAATAAAGAAATTCATTATTAATTTGTAACGATCCAACTTTTTTGTACCGTCTAAGCTGACATTTAACCATACATGTCCAACTCAAAAGGCACAGGAAGGTGGATAGTTATGAGAAAGAAGTTACAGGGTAAGCAAAAGAAAGAAATATTAGAATAGAAGAAAAAGAAGAACATCAATACTATAGGATCATAGTAGAACAGAATCTCACCGAGAAATGAATAAGATATGATATATCAAAACTCTTTACACAAAGAGAAAACTATATATATATATATATATATATATATATATATATATATATATATTTGATTACACAATCAGAGTACGTAACTAGATCGGCCCATACAACACAGACAACAAAAATGAATTAATACCAAAAAATATAGGAATAGGTCTCAACTCTGGCTCCTTTCTTGAAGCTCTAAAAAAGTCTAATGGTACATGGAAAATACACTCGGTCTTAACTGAGCACATTTTGAGGAAAGCGAAATCAACCCGGATCAGTCTGGAATGTTTTCAGTGATAAATTCACATCACAAACAACTTGCTTAACTTTTAAAAATCCTTTGAAAAGAATGGAACTCTCGTAAGATACGACCACACATAAACATGGCACGTGTTTTATCTTACGGTAACTAGATCACTTTTTATATTGAAATCCAATGATATTATAATAGTGTTTATCAAACCACAAATACCATAGAAATATAGCCGGAAAGGTTGCATCTCACTTTTCAACATAGTTGGTTTACATCTAAAAATGTACGGCTCGTATTGGAGTTTGGATTTCTAACATGATTAGGTATGGAACCACCTTCCGATCAGTTTTCTCTAGAGATAAAACACTAAGGTTTAACAAGAACATCTTGCAACCCGGATATACATGACCGACCACTCATTCAACTTGAGTGTACCGAATATATCATCACCACGTTTGGAATCAGCAACCGTAAATTCTGATGCATACAAAATAAAGGGACAATCGGTTTCTCTAGATCAGGTGATGATATACCCTAATGGGTATGACCCACATAGCCATGATGCCTGCCCGATTTTAGTCGTTTCCCGGTTGATGAGGCTTGAGGTCACGATTACTAGAAACGTCACATTCAAACTTTGAATGCCACATTGTCAAATCTGCTAATCACTAATTGATTTACACAAACATACTCTGGGTGTCAAGCTAAAAGAAGTTGCCTTCTCCACCACCATACTCGATATAGTTGTAAAAACCAACGTATGTGATCTTAGGAAATACTCTTTCAGACATTCTTCCATACAAGTTCATTTTGGGAATGAACAAAACCGAAGATACCTTAGAACTTAAGAGGTTTTGCTGCTATAAGTTTAATCTGGTGGTTAACCAGACATCAACGAGCCTCCCTCTCACTCCGAAGATCTATGTCTTCAAATCATCTCATAAGCATCCCTGCAAGTTAGTTTTCGAATGCAAAGTGGGTTCGAAGTGGTTTTGGATCTACTTCCCATCCCAGTCTCTTCGAACTAACACGTCAAAAGGTCAACAAGGGAATTCAATAATACTCGATTCTTTAGGTATCAATTCAAGCAGTACAAATCAGTGCATCAACAGCTCAGACCCTTTTAATTAAAAAATCATTTCATCGATTCTTATAAATCGATTTCATATTCTTATCTCGACAAATTTCTCCTGTCTTCACTACTTTGAAAATGATATCCAACACTTATATCTTTAGGATAAGCTTACTTACCAATAATATCACTATACGAGTGGAAACCCGTGCGATGCACGAAAGCATAAACTTTCAAGTTTTGTAGTTTGCATTTATGAGTAAGGTATGAGAATGTGTTGTATGGTAGTGAGAAATATAATGTAAATGATATATGTATTTGTTAGGATTCAACCGTAGACATTAATTTTTCCAGTAAGTAAATGATTCATATATAGCTAGTGGCTACAGTTTGGACATGTTGTAAACTGTGTCAAATTTCATGTATCTCTATTCAATTGATGAAAAGATGTATATATGAAATGATGAATTAAACAACCATGTGTGTGTTAATTTGCATTGATTGAACACAGTGAGCATAGAAATATGGGTACGGAATTGAAAAAAGCATATGCATAGAAATAAAAGGTTATGTCATACGAAATTAGCCACACCATAACAAAGTGAACAGTAGTTACCAACCAAAATGATTGAAACAAAAGAGCAGTAAGTAGTAAAAAAATAGCATTCTTAAGATGAAGATAAAAAACTGTAGTAGTTAAAAAGTCAGCATAGTTCAAGATGGTGTATGGTGACACCATAACATGCAACGTGCAACAATATAAATATCAGTGTGCATTAAATACGTCTATTTGCAAATCAAACAGTAAATATCCTCTTATAAGAAAATACCAACGTTACTATATAAACAAGAGTACGGATATCGGTGTGCATTAAATATGTCTTACATAAATCTTTCTGAACAACGAAAGATATGTTGGAACTATGACTGAAAAAATAACAGTTCATAACAATTATTCTAAAACTAAAGTGAAAAAGTTAATCTTATAAACCATGCAATAATCATATATAATGCCTAATTAATAATGTTGACAAAATAAAGTCAGCTTCAACAAAATTAGATTTGTTGGCAAATATAAATAACAGGTCAATTGAAGCCATTCTCATATAAACTTCCCATTAGAGGAGAAGTAAACATATTTGAATGTGCATACATAAACAGAACAGTATATGATAACGGATGAATAGCTAGCTTCACATTAAATAAGAAACACACATAGGTTATTATTCCATATATCTTCCAGTTGGGAGCTCAAGTATTCGTGTCTTACTATGCCATCTTGCCTTTGCAATCTCTCGCTTTGTATGGTCCAGAGTAGCTGCCAAAAAACTTTTAAACCATGATTTTGCGCTGTCTTTTACAGGCCTATACATAAGCACTAAATTAAGTGACTTATCTCTTTCATATCATACATGTCAAACAATAAATCAAACCTTCAAATACATTAGGAAAAAGTCTCCAATCAGGTGTGAAGTATAAGTTCTTTGGCAAACTAGACCAACAAAAAGCTAAAAAAAAATTGTTGAAGGCTTGATGGATATAAAGACTTTAAGCTTCATATAAAAATACAAAAATAAAATTCAGTGCAAGATAAAAAAAAACATCAAAAGGATTGTCAACTCTGCATTTGTGATATAATATTATCTTTGTTGCTAATGCTTTTAGGTTAAAAAATAGTCTGGTCACCATTGCAAAAAGCAAGCATAACAGTAATGGAAGCAACAACTTTAACTTTAGTCCCCACATGTGCTGCGTCAATATGATACTGTGGATGAAGGTACACAACAGAACATGAACTAAATTTACATTTTTCAGTTTCAATATCCACCTATGTACAATATAGTGTATTGGAATTAATCTGATATGTATTCCAGAACACACAGCAGGTGGTGGGACTGCAAACCAACGTTTGAAAGAGGCCAAGTGGGTGAAGGTTTGCTGTAGAAATACATATTTGAATGCATGACATATTCTTTATCTTGTTTGTTTATGGTTTTATGTGTATATATGAAGAAAGTAAATATGGAAAGTATTTACGGTGAAAAAGGGAATATTATACTGGAAAATAACTTGCTTACCATTTTTTGTAAATATGACAATTACCATAAAGATAAAAAAGGGCATTCTGATGAGAATAATGTTCACATTTATGCACCTACCACTTTAACAACACAAAGTATACAAAAGAAAAATCATTGATAATTAGCTTTTATTTCTTTGATTCACATAATACATGATATAGAAAAAGAGTAAACTTCAGCAAAATAAAAAAAAGGCCACAATAATTTTCGAACGAACTTATAGTTTTAGTAGTAAATAAATCTTTGGTGCAAAACAAAAAATATAATAGCTTAAATTTGTAGGTTGTTCCAAACAGTCCTATTTGTATGAGTTTTCGATGACAATTAATCAATACAGTCATTTAAACTGACATATGTTACATAATATAAGAATGACAACTACAGTTGAGCATAGTTTATGAATACTATGGCCAACAAACAACAATAGGTTACTAATAAATCAACTATAATTGGCATAGATTTTCCTTCATAAGGATCGTAAAATTTATTATGGACATAAATCTACTAGCGTCAAAATTCTAATTTGTCTTGTTAACATCATATTAAGTTCTATTCAATTAAATTCAAAAGTGACCAGTCCAAAAACAGGTACAATCTGCAGTAGACATGATATTTGATTTTACTACATGTTGATATGAAGAGAATTTTACTAATCAATGTTGCCTGAAGTGCAAAATGAAAATGGATTTTAACAAGCTAAACCCCAAAAGTCAATGTGAAAACATATTTGTTTTTGGTTAGCAACGGATAATAGTCAAAAAAAAATTGTCAATAGATAGTAATTAAAATAAATGGGAATAAAAATATTGATTGAAATTGAAACACTTGCTGAAAAAATGGAGAAGTGAACACAAATGAGAATCAATTAAAGGTATTTGAGATTTATTACGTTTATTTATCCATAAACATCTTGTTAGCAGTTTTAGAAGTTGCCAAAATGAGCGCATAAATTCAACCAAAGTGCAAAGTTATTAAAGGAAAAAATCATTGATAATTAGCTTTTATTTCTTTGATTAACATAATAATTACATGATATAGAAAAAGAGTAAACTTCAGCAAAATACAAAAAAAAAAGCCACAATAATTTTCGGATGAACTTATAGTTTTAGTAGTAAATAAATATTTGGTGCAAAACAAAAAATATAACTGCTTAAATTTGTAGGATATTCCAAATAGTAATCCTATTTGTCTGAGTTTTCGATGACTATTAATCAATACATTCATTTAAACTGACATATATTACATAATATAGGAATGACAGCTACAATTGAGCATAGTTTATGAATATTACGGCTAACATACAACAATAAGTTACTAATAAATGAACTATAATTGGCACAGATTTTCCTTCAAAAGGATCGTAAAATTTATTATAGACATGAATCTACTGGCGTCAAAATTCTAATTTGTCTTGTTAACATTATATTAAGTTCTATTCAATAAAATTCAAAAGTGATCAGTCCTAAAATCAGGTACAATCTGCAGTGGACATGATAATTGATTTTACTGCATTTTGATTTGAAGAGAATTTTACTAATCAATGTTGCCTGAAGTGCAAAATGAAAATGGATTTTAACATGGTAAACCCCAAAAGTCAATGTGAAAACATATTTGCTTTTGGTTATCAACAGATAATAGTTGAAATTTTTGTCAATGGATAGTAACTGAAATAAATGGGAATAAAATTATTGATTGAATCTGAAACACTTGTTGAAAAAATGGAGAACAACACAAATGAGAATCAATTAAAGGACTAATTTGATATTTATTACGTTTATTTACCCAAAAACATTTTGTTAGCAGTTTTAGAAGTTGCCAAAATAAGCGCATAAATTCAACCAAAGTGCAAAGCTATTGAAGGAAATTATTTAATTTAATTTTCATAATCGAGGCTAGTATAATTACTTATGTTGTAATTAGCATTATATGGCATCTAAAGCTTTAATATAAGTAATTATTATTAAACGAAAAATATGTAAAAACTAATAAACACAATTTGATTTCTATATGGAGAAATTAACCTTTCCATTAAGCGATATAATATTTGAAGAGCTAATTATTTAACTTATGAGAAGAAGGAAGATGAAGTACGTAGAGAGGCATAAAGATGAAGCAACTCTAAATCCATTTCCTCTCGTTATAGTAATTAGCGTGTTGAAAATTTAAAAGGTGTGTTACACGAAACAAATTTACATAACATGTATACATAATCATTTTGTTTGATTATATGTCAATTTAAAGGTGAGTATACGACAAATCGATAAAACAATTAACCGGTGGTTTGGAGTAATTTTTTAATTTGAAGCAAGCAGTGAATAGAATAATTAAATCAAGCTTTGACACAGTAAATGAGTTACCTTTCATATAAGTGTGCATGTTTTTCCTATTTGACAATTAGTCTGCAATTATTTAATTTACAGTAATAACTTCACACAGTTTATATTAAATAAAAGATGAAATACATTTTAGGTTTGGAGAAGTAGAAAGACAATGGAGAGAAATGCAATTCCAGCATCTTCGTCATATTAAATACGCAGTAGGAAAAAAAATTAGTTCGTCCTTCTTTATATGCTTAATGCTCCTTTATTCGTGTGCCTCTGCCAATAATACATATTTAAATATGCCATATTTATATAGTTCGTTTGCTATTATGCATTTCAAAAGTGGGCAAATATTCTTAATACAATATAAATTTAATATTAATGTGTTAATAAATGAAGAAGTGCTTTGTAAATTTGACTATGGCATAGCAAATATGGTTAGCAGCAAGAATTACATCAATCAATATAAGGCAAATGCGGATGAGGTGGCAATCAAAATATCAAGGGATGTGTTTAAATTAGTTTTTGCGGGATTAAATCTGAACCACTCTTTATCTTGTTGTTTGTCCAAGGGGGGAATTTTATTATATAGATATTCACAAAAAAAAACCTTTTTATTTCCTTTACTTTGGAAATATCGCTATACACACACACACACACATTAACCAATTGGTATAGGTTCCATCACCAATTTTATATGGCCAAAATAATGTCATGTGGTACATTTCTTATTATATAAGCCTAAACGGTTTTACTTAACTTCGAAAATTTTCCAATTGTAGTTTACAATAACGCTTTGGGAAATAATTGTTAAATTTCCAAATCCACTTTCGTTTCAAGCCAGTTATACCTCTTATTTACATTTCCATGAAAACCATAGCTATTCACTTATTTATTGAAATAAGTGCATTCTCAAGGCCATACTATATTCGTTACTTAGAAAATATTGATATATACTTAACCGAAAGGTATAAGTATAGTCTGACATCATATTTAGGCCAAACAATGTCAAGTGGTACATTGTTTACTATATAACCCAACAATTTTATTAAACTTCTAAAATCTTGCAAATTAATGTTTCAATATCTCTTATAGGAATAATAAATTATTTCCAACATCTTTTACCATTATAAATCATCCTTTAGATAATAGTGAAGTCGTTCAAGTTAGGATATTTTATTTACCTCTCAGACCTTGACTCGACTACATTCTTATCTTAAGATAGATAGAAGTTTGTAATTCAAAAAATGATATTAATACCAATATCACATTAATTCTCATTTACTATTTCATTTAAGATATGGTTTTAATAACCATTCTTTACTTTTGAAAATCTTCTTTCAGTTTATAACCACATTTACTTAATTCATTCGTTAAGTAATTCTTATTAAAATACAACCTTGAGTTTTAATCCTTTTTGATTCCATTCATTTACAATTTGGATTATTACAAAATCCATTTATCGAATCCTTCACGAAAACCCATTAAGCATCTTATTATAAGATTTAATTTGCATATTACAAAAAATTCATTCACTAAATCCTTTGCAAAATTCATTTAAGCAACTTACTTTTTCCTTTGAAAATCTCTTTCCAATTACAATCGGCTTTAATTAATTCAAAAATTAAGTAAACATGTGTTTAAAATCACCGCATTAGGTTTAATCTCTTTTATAAACCTTGTTTATAATACTTAGATTTATTATCAAATCCTTCTGCAAAACGTTCACAAACTTCAACTAATATCTTATTGCAACCTGATTACTTTCTAAAAAGTAATCACTTTAATTATTATTAATTAAACTAGTAATTAACTTCAACATTAACATCAGTAAAAGTAGTTAACTTCATTATAAACTAAAAATAGAACAGTTAATTCCTTTTAAAAGGTTATTAAAATAATAATTAACTTCATTATTGGTCATCAACTTGATATTATCTTTAAAACACCATTAATTAAAAGATTAATTAACTTTTAAGAACATTCGCTAAGGTTAACGACAGTCTGTTAAAAATACTTTTATTAGATTAATTAAAAATAAATTAATCTAATAACCAATTCTAATTTAAACAGTTGACTTGGTCAACTTGAAAACATCAGTTAACTCGTTAACTGATTTCCACTAAACTTTTCCGTTAAATTAATTAATAATTTAATAACATCACTTAATTGTTTTTATAAAAATAATTATTCCAAATTATTAACCCTTAGGTTAATTTTGGACTTGCTTGCTTATAAAATTATTAAAACGTAAGAATTCATTACATAAAATATTTTATAACTACTTTACAAAAATAAATTATAAATATTGATTTATTTGTCAAATTTTTATTTTAAATAACTTATATAAAAAATAAACTTGAAAACTTGTATTTAATTATAAAATAATTTTTTATAACTTAAACTTCGTTCACTCGCCTAACGACAAATCAACATCTTAAAAGGATGGATTTTAGGCCATTTGCTGCCAATCACTTAATCAATACTACCTATTGATTAATAAACAACAATGTTGAATTGAATTCAACGATCAACATCCAATTCAACAATCAACATCCCAACAACAATTTAACGCCACTTGGGTTAAACAGTTCATATATGAATGATATCAAACAAGTAACATATAAAATATTTTTGTAATCCACTCGGATCCCTCTAACCTGTTTTTCCCTGCATCACAACTCATAATATCATTTAATAATGCATATGAAATAGATAATTTTAATCTAATGCATTTAAAATAACGGGAATGTAAATAACATCAATTAATGATCAACAGTTAAACATTAAACATCCAAACCATCAAACATCCAATTTATACTATCAACGATGAGTTATAATTATATGAATTTAATTACATCATAGAATTCCAGAAGACATGAGAGTTAACTCACATTTTATATCGATTCAACGATTTCAGGTTGTTTCATTTAATTTTAAATGATCATTTAAAATTAAACAAAATTCCAGTAAGCTCCGAGTCCCTCCAAACCAACTCCTACGTGTAGCCTCCATCAATACGATTCCAAAGGTTTTTGTTTCATTGAATTCTTAATCCTTATTTAAAATTTATAAACCACGTGATTATCCATCCCGTCTTCTCAGTATTTTTTGAAATTCAGTTCCTTCCTCTGCTCATCTAAGCTCACTGCCTCCCCTACTTGACCAAACTCTGCCTCCCCATCGCCACCGCTCCCCTGACATCTTCAGCACCACCTCGACCAAACCCATTCAACTCTGGTGTCATGTTGCTCACCCACGACAACAATTTGCGACTCCAGTTCGAAATTATCACAAAATAAAACCTCCCCACGTTCAATTACGACCAACTCCACCTAGGTCCTACCAGACATCACCAGACCCCCGTTGTGACAACCCCCGCTCCTCTAGCTTCCATCTCCGATAGTCTCACCCATTCCAGCCCTTTGTAGCTTTCGAGTGATAGAAAAACCTAAAACCATCCTAATTTCTGTTCATCTTAATTTATTTCCACTCACCGATCACCGGAAAACACCTAACCCCCATCAAACGATGTGTCTCCATCCCCTTCGCCCGTGGTGGCTCCACCCAATTCGGCCTGAGATCGCCGTAATATGACATAAATTACAGCGACTTCTCTGTCAAATTCCCTCCTCCCCAGACCATCGTAGGTTGTGCCACCACCAACGTTCGATAGGCTAGACTCTCCTCTACAACATCTTTGTAGGGTTATGAACTTTTTATTAATTTAATATTTCATGAAACTTACGTCTGAAATTTCACGCTTAAACGACCCTATATGAGCTCCGACTGCGATGAAAATTGAAATCCTAACATAACTAAATATTATAGACACGATGAAACTGCTTTCGTCAAATTCCGATATAGTTTGAAAAACTCCTATTTTAATTTCACACGTAAATTGATATGCGATAGTACAGCGCACTGTCACATAATAACTCCAATTGACCTGAAATTCGAAGTCTTACAATAATTAACCATTATGGATTTTATAAAACTAGTTTCATTGAAATCCAAGGTTGTTTGTAAATTGGTTATTCTCAAGTTCCATATTAAATCGATAAAACATAAATAGATTTCAAATAAACAATCCATTGATAATAAATTATTATTATCGTATATATTCAAATAGAATCTATATAGCTTCAAATAACTTAACTTGATTTTAAATTCCAAGTTAAATCGATATCCAATTTATTAAAAATCCTTCCATTTTATTCAATAAATCATTATAGCTAATAAACGATTGTAGCATGGTTTCTGGAAATTTTATTTTGATATAACTCAAAATCGACAAGATGAAATCTCGTTTTTTCTCCATTAGAAAAGTATAATCCAATAGATCCAAAAGATTCTTATTTCAAAGAATTCCGACTTATATTGGATTCCGTACGTCCATTTGAAGTTCAAAGCATAAAATTACGAATTACCGTGACGTGGCGTGTTCGTTTTTTAATTAAAGTAAATTTATACTTTCAAACTTCATTTAATAGATAAATTTCTTATTATAATTCAAATCTGAACTCAATTGGGTCTTAATAAATCATGTAATTCATATTATGCCTCAAATCCAATTTACTCTCAAATATTTTGGAACTATATTTATTATTTTACTATTCAAATTAAATTAATACTCAAAATCATAAAATTTGAGTTATTTAAATTACAAATCAACATTTAAAACCAATTTTAAATGTTCAAGCTTAACGACTAAAAATCAAGGTCATTACAAATATAAAGAAATGTAACCTTGAATTACCTTCGACATGGTGAAGATCTAGTAGAGCTTATGTAAGAATTGAGGACGGTAGAAGAAATACAAAGAATTAATTAAACATGGCAAAAGAAATAGTGAGTAGCTTATATAAGCACAGATAAGTAGAGAGCTGTCAATGAGTATCCGAAAAATCTGAAATCCGTCTGCACCCACATCCGAAAAACGGATATATATTCGATATATGGAAAAGTGGATGCGGATGCTGATATAGGCATATCCGCATCCGAAAATTATCCGTTCATTTTTTTTTTACGATTATAGCTTAAATTATGTGTATTTTAACATAATTAAATGTACTAATTTATTCATTTGCAAAAATAAAAATCTACTAAACGCATGCTAATTACTCAAAATTATATATTATCATCATATTTATTTATTTTCAGAACTTTAGTAATCAACTGAGTTAAAAGAGCTTAATATTAAGCTAAAAAATTAATTTATGTTCATTATTTTATCGACAGTTGGCGGAGCGGATAATTGTCCGATATCCGTCCATATTCGCGAATGCGGATATCCGATATCTGAAAATTGTTTCGAATGCGGATGCAGATATGACATTATCTGCATCTGAAAGTATCCGCTGACAGCCCTATAGATAAGTATAAGAAGTAGAGATATTTCAATAAACACCGAGTAAAGTAGCCTGAATTAGTGGGTCATGAATGCAATATCAAATACCACTGTAATATGGTCAAGTGATTTGAAAATGTCAAATTAACATAGTTGTTTTAGCTTTCGCTTAGTAGATATGTTATTTCGGGTTTTGCTACTGTGACGAAAAACATTTTTATTTATTTTTGTCAAAATGCCAAAATAGTGTAATTTAGAGGGAGTAGTGGAATTCGGGGGGTATAGTGGTAATTTAGCATGTGGTCCCTCCTAAAATTATGTCTCTGGTGTATTTTTTGACAAAAACGTTTTTTATCATGGTAGCATTTTTGTTTTCTAATTAGTACGAGTATTATAAATGAAATATTAAAGTGCTAAAATAGCGATTTGAAAATGCCATGTTAACGTGATTGTTTCAGCTTTCCTTTTAACTGATATATTTACCTCATTTGTCATTTTTATGTCAAATGAATATATATATATATATATATATATATATATATATATATATATATATATATATGGGAAATTCTATTTAGACAAAATTTTGACACAAATTGTGACACAATTGATTTGCACCATTGGATCACCCCATAAATTCCACATCTCCACATAGAGACAAAAAGATCCAATGGTTGAGGCTTTGTGTCTCTCTATTTGTGTCTAATTTTGTGTCCAAATAGCCGCTCCATATATATCTAATAAATGCAATACTAAAGTGGTGAAATATATTTCCCTCATGCATTAATTTTTATGTCAAATTAATACTCATATTTCACTTATAAATGTAATATTAAAGTGGTTTGGCTAACAAATGGAATATTAAAGTGGCGAAATAGTGATTTGAAAAGGTTGGGTTAGCACAATTGTTTCAGCTTTCGTTTTATCAGATATATTTCTCTAGTTTGTCATATTTATATTAAATTAATATAAATATTTACTAATAAACTATATATGCGATTAAGTAGCATTAATAGTGAACCACATGAGAAATGCATTCATTACATCTAATAAATTAACAATTAATGCATTCGTTACAACAACAAAAGAATATAAATTTGAAGTATCTAAAACACTAATTTAGCCATTTTGTTTGATTTTAATTTAAAAGGCAATTAGGTAACTTCAAAAGCTTTAAATGAGCGTGACTCGTATAAACGCTCATCAGTATAAGAAGTGAGAATATTATATACTATGGGCGCTAACCACTCCAAACTATTCGTTATTATTATAGTCTTTGACGATGCATAATTTTACAATCTGTGATATTGAAGGAAAGAACTGTTCTCAATTAAATTTTTTATTTATATTTCTTAATTTATCATTGTTTAACAAATATAATAATTAATCGATATTCAAACGCATGCACGGAGTCGATATTCAATAATAAAATTGAACACAAATATCATTGCAAATTACTCAAGTTTATAACTAACCAAAATTCGTTGTTCCCAAAGAGAGCAAAAGCACTTTGTATGGATCCATGAGCAAAATAGCTTGGTCTCATTTTGTATGGTCCTCACGAATAGCATAAATCTCCATCATGCGTCCTTCATTTTACATATACAAAAATAGTATAAATAAAATAAAAATAAGGAATAAAAGGACGGAGTTCAAGGGCCCATCAGACTGTAAAAACCCATAACCGCTTACCGTATATTAATATCCATACCAATCATTTCTAGTAGAAAAGTTCACCAAATGAAGCCCTACCTACCCATTGACTAAATCAATCAGTTATTTTTTTATTAGAAACCACCAAATTAGCTTAACGAAATCGCAGAGGGCAAAAACTACTCTTTTGGTAATGAAAACAGAAATGAAAAACCACTCTTATCATCCAAACATACCACAGCCACACTGCATGTGCAACTGCAGAGAGACCACACAACATGTGCAATCATTTTCAGACAATCACAACAGCAAGTTGCAAACACAAGGCCTACATTAATCCATCAGTGCAAGTCAATAACTCAAGCTAGGATCTACCTATAAGCTCCCCTAGACCACTTGCAGCTATACACACATTGAACAAACCCTCAGCTCAACCCCGCCAACACCCAAATCTACAAAATACACCTCACATCAATCAGAAACTAGAATCATCAGACTTGCTAAAAGTGAATAATCAACAAAAACACAATGCCGCTCTTCGAGGGCCATGATCTAACTATCTAATATGTATACATTGGTCATTTACTATAAACATAGGCAGTATGCACTTGCTCTATAATCGACCATGAAAAAAGAACCATAATTTAGAATGTACAAACTGCATGCAGCTAATAAGCTATATGACTAATGGTCATTGAGACATGACCAAGTTCGAGCATAAAACCATTGACGGTCCAGCAAGCAGAGAATTAATTTCTGGTCCTGTAAACTTTTCACAAGCACTGTTGGATATTACTTCTTGCGCCTCTTCATGGCTGCGACTGCTGCTGCTGCTGATGCTGCTGCTTCCCTTACTACACCCCTTTGTTCGCTTTCTTTTCTTTGACGAGGTCCACTTCCATTTCAAATCACATATCTTAGAGGACTCTACATTGCATACTTTAGGGCTTTCTGAATTACATGTCTTAAGGGGCTCCAAATTGCATATTTTCGAGGATTCTACGGTCTTCGTGGATGTATCCTGAATGTTCATATCAGGTAACATGGCTGCTGCAAACTCTACGTTGTCTTTTAGGTCATTCCATTTGTTGCCAACCCATTCTTGTGACCGTCTCAAATTGCTTGGTTCAAATATAGAAACTTTCTGCTCGCCTGCATTAACATCAACAACAGGCTAGATGAAAAAAGAAGCCTACTCGTGTATCAAATTTAATAGGAAACTAGATCTGAACTACTTTTTCACTTGATACATGCAGTTATCAAGTTCTGTGAATTTCACCAAGCACCAAAACATAATAAATATGTGAAATACCTGGGAAATAAACACGGAATTTAACTTCAGATATTTTCTCTAATATGATTCCTTCCCACCAACCATCGTGCCACCGTGCATCTACAATAGACCCAACGTTAATGCAACACGAGTGCTTGCTATCACATTGAGGTTCAGGACGTATCAAGGGTCTCCCACAATACCTGATACCCGATTCGTCAGGAGACGCAATTCTTGATGTTAAAACCCATTCCTAATAAAAATGTATCAAACGTTGGATATTGAAATATTGCAAATTAAATAAAATGAAGTTGTACAAAACGGAATCTGTTACAGACGCACGACTAGAAAGAATAAGCCAATCAGCAAACATTGAAAATTAGTCAAATATAAATTACATGATTTCATATACAAGGTCAAGCTTGGAGCTCGAAAACTATATATATAGCACCCAAAAAATGGAGCACCCCTTTTAGCCCCCTTTTTGTCACCTTTCATTTATATTTTATAGTTAAATAAGATAGTGGAGGAAGGGACAGGGAGTTAGTGGAGGGAGGGAGAAACCGAATGTGTGATGGAAAACAGGGAGGGAATTGGGGTGTTAGCACTGTTTGGGATGCTATTGAACACTCGTATGTGTATATATATATATATATATATATATATATATATATATATATATATATATATATATATATATGGATGACTATTTCAACACAAAAATTAGACACATCGACCGTTTGATTTTTTTTTGTCCTTATGTGGAGGAATGGAATTCAGAGGACGATCAAATGGTGGAGATCAATTGTGCCAAAAAATTGTGTAAATAGACTTTCAATATATATATATATATATATATATATATATATATATAGACACACACAGTTGGCTCGAAAGTGTAAGCATTTGGCCTGACCGTAAACTTCCAAAAATACCCTTCAAAATAAGATCTGTTTTTTTTTTATAAATTCAAACTGCAATTCTACAAATATTAACAAATCTTAATATTAATCAAAATATAGGATCTAACAAAAAAAAAATTCAACGTCGTTCTTTATTAATTAACAACACAAATAAAAACTAACAAAAAATTTAGATATTACAACTCGGTAATAAAATTCAAATTAATTGTACATGATTTGAACATAAAAATATAACTAAATATTCATGCAAATCATTTTCTCTTGAATGTGTTAAATATATACGATTTCGGAAGACATGATTTACGGACAAATGTGTCAAAATCACACGCGAAGTGTGTGCAGTAACGCTCGTGTATGTGTGCGTGTAGATACATATGCATGACGAGCGCTCCATGACACCCCTATTTGGGAGCATCCCATTTTAGGCCACAAGTTTATATTTGGATAATTAAGTGGAAACAGAGTTAGTGAAAAGAGAAAGAAAACATACGACTCAAACATGAGCATACGAGAAATAGGTACTATAGTGGCCAGCAACACTATTTAAAGAAATAAAGGGTGACAATTATTTTGTTATAAAGATCAATGTTATCAAGGCGCTCCCCTAGGCGCGCCTAGGCGCCAAAAAGCCCTAGGTTGGCGCCTAGAGCTTTTTACCTCGTAGAGGCGCCACGTAGAGGCGCCAGCCGTGCTTGAGGCGCCGAAAAGCCCTCGGCGCCAAGCTTCAGAAAAGGCACGCTTCTGTGAAATAGGCCCAAAACCAAACCCGACTTCGTGAAATTAGGGTAAACTGTAAACGTCGAACCAGGAAAAAAGATCGAATTGCAAATCTTGACATCAACTAATAGCCGATTTTGCTCATCCATCTCCACCTTGTTAGATCCACCACCATCCGAAGCTTGAGCCCACCTGAGAATCTCGATTTCAAGCTGCTGCTATTTTTTATTTATTTTTAGGGAAAATGCTTTGTTTTTAAAATTAAAATGCAGTTTTTTGAAAAAGTGCTGTAATTTATTTATTTATTTTGTTTAAGGAATGCAGTTTCTGTATTTTTATATTTTCAGAAGTGAAGGGTTTATTTTTTCAGAGGTGCAGTTTTTTTTATTTTTTATTATGTTTTAAGTTCAGTTTTTTTTCCTTTCTGAATTGCATTCTTTCAGTCTGAAGAGCATTATTTTGTTGAAGTGCGGTGTGTTCTATAATCAAAACTGGAGTTTTGCAATTTTTTTTTTTTTTTTTCCTTCAGTATGAACTTTGAAGTGCAGCTTTTTAAGTGTTATTTTTTTCCTTTCAGTTTGAACTTTGAAGTGCGGTTTTTTATTTCTTTTAACTGCAGTTTTTTAAAAAGAAAATTAAGACGGCTGTTTTCAAGGAAATTAAAACTCTATTTATGACTCTAAGTTGTTTGTAGACTTAAAGTGAATGGCTTTATATAGACTTAAAAGTGAATGACTCTATGCCTTCTTTGTTTGGTTTATAATGATGGTATGATGTAAATCTCAATATTGCATTTATATGCACTTTTTGAAAGCCAAACTTTGAGTTTTGTGCTGTGTTTTAGGTGCAGTTTTTTTGGCTGTAAAACAGCAAAACTGATGTTCAAGACGCCCAAAAAAGCCCTAGGCACCAAAAAGTGCTAGGCGAGGGCCTGGGGCTTTTTCGCCTTGACTACTTTGATAAAGATGAGTTTCAATTTTAATGTTACTTCTATATATTTTAGCTTACGCGTTTTATTTTAGTAAAAATGTGAATTGTTTTTACTTCGATCATATTATGGAAAAAAAAAGTTACCCAATTAAGCATTTGACATTCTTAGGTTTTTCTAAAATGATCATATTCTCAGAAAAATGAAATAAATTCGACTTCAAACCGGATTTTTTTTTTTTTTTTTTTTTTGAATACCCGAGATTATCTTAATTTATGATATTTTAGATAATTAACATTTCGGTGAAACAATAAGATTTTAACTGGCACATAAAATTCCCTTATTTGCTTTGAATATTGTACTTTATTTATTTCCAAACTTAGTGTTCTATATTGCTTTAATTGTTTAAATGGTTGTTTTAAAGAATCAAATTAATAATACCTATTTACTTTAGAATTTTCCTTAAATCGTTTATTAGATAGATGTGATATTTAGGGTGCGTTCGTAGCAAAGTTTTGGCACGCTCAACTTTGTGTTCGCGTCCGACGCGTCGGACGCGAGCACTTTTTTCCACTTCCAAATGGAACGACTGCTGGATGTTGGAAATCAAGCCGTTGGCGTCCGACGCGTCGGACGCCAACGGCTTGATTTCCAACTTCTCTTCATCCCTATATATTACCCCCTCTATCTTAACACCTTACACAATACTACTTCTTCAACTCTTTCTACTTATTCGACTAATGTCAAACTCCGATTCATCCTCCGAGAACGACGATTTGATGGAGCTCTACGGGGTTTATCTGGTTCAGAATGAAAGGAGAAATCATATGACACGGATTAATACTTCGGAGTTCACTGGCTTATCTTGGATCAACGAAATTTTGAATGGCCATCAAAGTCGTCAAAATAATTTTCGGATGAAAAGGCTTTGTTTCTACGCATTATGTGAGAAACTGCAACATCATGGTATCGCTTCCAGACCAGAAATCTGTGTCGTCGAAATGGTTGGAATATTCATTTATACAATGGCTACTGGGCTTTCAAATAGACAACTACAAGAAAGATTCAACGATCAGGTAGCACAATTTCCGTTTGTTTTCATGATGTCATAAACGCTTTTCAATTACTCGCTGCTGATGTAATAAAGCCAGCGGAACAACAATTTAATACTATTCCACATCACATCAGAACTTCCACCCGGTATTACCCGTATTTCAAAAACTGTATTGGCGCTATAGACGGTACCCACGTATCTGCACATTTACCCGCTAATCAAATTATCCCTTATATTGAAAGAAAAGGGTTTGCAACTCAAAATATATTAGCGGTTTGTGATTTCGATTTACAGTTTACGTATGTTATGGCTGGTTGGGAAGGGACTGCACATGATAGCAGAATTTTTAATGCTGTTACAAACGATAGAAACTATAACTTTCCTTACCCTCCAGCTGGACAGTATTATTTAGTTGATTCGGGCTATCCACTACAGACTGGATATTTACCGCCATATCGAAATATGAGATATCATATTCCGCATTTCCGTGATACAATGAATCAACCAAAATCGGCCAATGAAGTGTTTAATTACTACCATTCGAGTTTACGGATGGCCGTAGAACGAACATTTGGCATTTGGAAGAAAAAATTTACCATTCTCAACAAGATGCCTACATATCGGTTTCAAACTCAAGTGAAAGTTGTGGTGTCTACAATGGCCTTACACAACTTCATACGCAAATACAATAGTGGTGACCCAGATTTTATGGCTTTTGATGATGATCCTGAACGAATACCCGATAATTACTTGACGGAATATTATAGTATGAGAAATACGACGAATAGAGGCACGGAACGTGTTCAAGCAGAAGGATCCCGAGAAATGTCATTAGTTCGAGATACCATTAGAGATCGGTTGATTGTTGCGGGTCTGCACTAATTTGTGTTTGTAACTGTACTTGTATCTGTATTAGAAACTGTATTTGTATTTGTATTTGTATTCGAATTTGCCAAACCATCTCTATTTAAATCTTATTTTAAAAATACCACGCTCAAATACCCCGTTCGTAGCTAAAAACACAATTCTCCTTCGCTACAGTATCACGCTCAAATGGCACGCTCAAATGCCACGCTCACGTTCGTTAAGAACGCACCCTTAGAAAGATTGAATCTTCAATTATATTAGAGCATTATAGGTCATTTCTTTGCTCGTTCACTTCAATTTTAAATTTTTTTATAACTCAAAATTCTTGAATTAAAAAAAGTATAGTTTTAAATCTATGTTTGAAAATTTGATACCTTAATGAAGAAATATGGTTTTAACATGCTTTAGTAAGAGAGCAGCTATTGTGACAAAAAAGGAACCAAAACCTGACACAGTATGTTGTGATTGTGGAATCTCATTGTGCTTATGTAAGGGGCTGAATTCGAGGGAAGATCTAATGGTTTTGATTCACTATGTTATAAATCATCAATTTGTGTTCCAATAGAATCTCTTTGGCAAATTCTATTTAACCCCAAATTTTTGCTGAGTTCGACCAGCAAAATTAATGACAAAATTGCTCATGTTTTGTTATATATATTTTAAAATTTTCAGCATACCTCATAGAGCCTCTACGTGGTGTCTTTAGGCACCACGTAAAACTCCTACGAGGAAGGATAATTTTTTTTATATATATATAATTATAGACGGGTGAACTCAACAAAATGCTGGGTTCCTTCCGTTTTTTCAAATTTGGTGGGTGAACACAGCAAAAACTTGGGTTTAAATAGAATTTGTCTTTCTCTTTTTATAATGTTTTTAATAAGAGTTACAGAAAATTTAATATATAACTGTTTCAAATTTCGTAAAACTTCGGATTGTTTCTAACTTCCTGAAACTTCCGATTGTGAACTATTTAGTGAACCAAATGTCCAAGGGACATTGTATAAATATAACATTTGCATTAATATGAAACGTACGGAATTTACATGCATATATGCACAGAGAAGCTTAAAATTTGAAATCATAAATTTTATGTTAAAATTCTAACGCTTATATTGTCAGCTTTAATTAATAGAAATTTAAATACGTACTTTCTATATGTAGGCCCTCTTCTTACATTGTATGTATGTATGCTAATTCTAATTTTATTTAACGGAAAATAAATAGAAAATCAAACAAACATGTACTGCAAGTGAATGATGTTTTTACCTCTACAGTTCCATTATCATCAGCATTTCTGACATCCTGATACTGAATCTTCACCTTATCACGATGCTTCTTCAGAATCAAACAACGAAACCAGCACCCTCTTATTCCACTATCTTGACTTAGCACTTCAACAAAACACCCCTTCGCAAGATGCTTCTGCATTCCCTCAAATTTCTGCTTTGATAAACCCCTCCTCAGCAACAAAGCAGCATTAGATTTGTTTGCATTCCGTATCTTCAGTTTCAGCTTTAGTGGGCTACCTTGATTAGTTGTTGCATACATAAATCTAAGCACTTCTTGACTCCAGTACCCCTGAACTTGAGTAATATCAAATGCCTTGGTGCTACCATTATCCATTACTCTCTTACACAAATAGGGGTTCCAGTGGTTGTTTTTAAAACTTGCAATGTTTTGAAATTTGTCAAAATCTTGCTCACACAACACTGAAGCTAAACCATCTATGCACTCAATATTGATATTTTGATGAACATTGGAAGAGAATATCTCCCTTTCATTAGTATCAGAAGGCAAAATGAAATCAAACTCATCAACTTTGTGAAACCACCGCACCGCAGCCATTTTCTTCAATTTAATATTTTCATATAAATCTTCTACATAGGCCACGAGCCTTTTGTGGTCTTCAGACATTACATAGACAAAATCATGGACCTGGTAAGTGGTTAGCATAGGATTGGTTAAAATGCATAACAAAAAGAAATGATTATTATCAACAATTTGAACAGGACTCTGTATTTATGCCACCTCCAACTCAGCCACACCCGAAAAAGGAAAGAAAAATACACATGGAAATCCAACTATTAGCATATAATAACTACATGGTACTTTTTACATCAACAAAGGGTATTTTGGGATAAAAAATACTAGCATGATTGCAGAGTAACGCAACTAATAAAAATAGAAAAAGTACTTACAGAGATTGTAATTCCATTGCGTCTGAAAGATCTATAATGCATCCTTTTCTTTTTGCAATTCCATGCAGCACCCAGCCACGAAAAGTCTTTAGATATGTGTTCCATTTGGGAAGCATCCTGGCATATTCAGCGAGATTATAATAAAACATCTGTTGAAGTTTACTAGGTAAATACAAATAATTTGCTATTAGCTTTTCTAGTTGTCGTCCCAGCCATGTATATTTTTTCCTACTCATTTATTGTTTGTATCCAATAACGTAGATATAACGAGCACACCCCAAAAAACACCAGTCATGTACATAAACCATAGCAATGATAAGGGGACATTTTTGGCGTAGAGTATATTATTATAAGCAAGTGAAATGCGATTTGGACGTTGAGAAAAAGGTAAGTACTGCATTTTTACAGTATGAGGACTTGCTGCATATCCGTATTATAAGGGCCCGTAAGGAATAAATAATTATTTATTCAGGGATATTATAAAAAGAAACATTTTTTTAAGTTGACCAGCTAATAAAATAATGTTGACTTTTCTAGCAGTCATGCTAGGCATAATTTTAGTGTTTATTTTATTTTATTATATACTTTATATTTTTATTTTCACTTTATTTTCTACTGATTGATTGTCTATCTCCAATATAGATAATAATGAGCATACCAAGGTTATTACGACGCCAAGTCGAGCCACTACCGTCTAGAAGACTAGTCGACAAGTCGTCTGACTAGTCGTGACTAGTCGACAAGTCTTTTATATACATATATTTATTAGACTTAAATATAATATAATTAGATATAAAGATAACATAATAATAGGTTCAAATTCAACAAAGATAACATAATAATAGGTTCAAATTCAACAAATATCCATAATAGATCCATAATAGGCTTAACATAATAATACCCATTTCAACCGCTGCGATATAATTAAAATTTAAAAACAAATCAGTTAATTATTTAATTAGGTTATAAACTTATCAGCTAATTAAAAAAAATTCAGTCACTAAAAACAAATCAGTTAAGCCTAGAGTTAATTCTTATTAACAAATCAATTAATTAAAAACCGATCGAGGCTTCTGAAATAATTTTTACAATGGAAAAAAAACAAATCATAACATTCCTGGGGCTGGCGGCAGAGGGCGGAGGGAGGAGGAGCAGCGGCAAGGCACAAGTCGAGGGTTAGGTTTTTTTTTAATCGATGCTCGATTTAGTGATCGATGCATTAATCGAGTAGGAAAATGGATGTCGAGTGAGCTCAATTAGGGTTTGTGGGCTCGAATTAGGGTTCTGGGCTCAAATTAGGGCTCAATTTGGCCCACCATCGTCGAAATGCACAAGTCGAGAGTCGTCAAATTCCTCAGAGCGACTTCTCGACTTGTCGACTAGTCGTCGACGTGATAACACTGGAGCATACTCTGAAAAATCAACCATACATAAATAATTTAAGAAAAAAAGGCACAATGATGGTATAGGACATAAGACTATAAACAAGTAAAACAGGATTTCACCTTGAAGACTGACACAAAGGTAGGTACTGCATTTTTATCATATGAGAACTTGCTGCATGTTGGTAAGGATCCAGAAAGAACATTATCTGTACAAACAAGTGTATGTCGTCAAATATAAAGAATCCAACTGGATAATATATCAAGTTATCTAAGCAAAAAGAAATCCAGTCATACAAAAAGTGAATATATTTGTTTATTCAATGCCTTCTCCAAAATTGTAAAGATACCTCAATAGTTTCAGAAATACCAATTGGATGAATGGAAGAATCAGAAAACCATGATATGCACAAGACCACAGCAAAAAGTATGATTTATATTGTCTGATTTTCCATTGCTGATTTCACTTTGGTTGGTATAGCAAAGAAGGATATTGCAATTATTAGGTATTCAATATTCTGATCGGTAAGCATAGTTTCTTAGTCAAAGGTAATTAATGATTTTCAAGCATTGGAATGCTAGCAGTGTTAATGAAAAATCTAGACCGTTGATCTTTTAATCTTATATGGAAATTGGAATTCAGGGGGAATATAATGGTAAAATCCACTATGTTACCAAATTATTTAGATTTTTCCTTTAATCGTAATCATATTCAGTATTCATACTGTTTAAGTTTAACTACTAGTGAAAAAACAGAGCAATAATTATGGATTATATGAAAAGGCGCACCAAATGGCGCAAATGGCGCGCGGGGCATAAATGGCGCACGGCGCAAAATGGCGCGCCTTTTCTTTGTTATGGTTTTTTGTTTTTTTGGTTTTTGCATTTCAAACTGCTATAACTACTACTGCAAATACTCTTACCATCACTACAACCACCATCACAACTACTATTAATATTATTATCATAATGATATGAAATATGAAAAAATCTGTTAATATCTTTTTTTTAGTTATATGAAAACATAATTACATCATCATTATTTCCTATACGATTATCATCAGCGAGTTAATAACCTTACAATTATGTAATTGGCTGATCTTAGCATGCCGATATTTAGAACTGACATATGTTTTATTATCCAACTTGGTTTAGATTCCTTTTAATATTGTCAGAAGTATATAATTTAATGTATAAAAGATCATAAAATATTGTATAGCATTGATGCAAAAGCAAATGAATGAAACTCTGAAGCCGTGAACGATATATCAAGAGAAGCCATTTTGGAGGAAGAAATAATATTCTCATAAGATAAGCATTCAAGCAGCTCTAAAACATACTCTTGGATTTTTTTTATTTTTTTTGCATATACGTAAATATGTCCAATGTATTTGTACGATTTGTCTGTAACATAAAAATATTTCATGATTTGGTATTTGTTAAATACAATCGAGCATTAAAAAGAATGTATGATATTCGTGACACTGTTGATCCAGTATCTTTGAACGATATTGATAACTGTAATTAACGGTTAATTAAATATATGACCGATATTGAAGATGAGCTTGTGTTCGACGATGAGGATGACCTGACTTGGTGTGTTGCTGCTAGAGCAGCAAGAGTGGAGAGATTCAGTTTTTTAGCTCATCTTTAATGTGTATTATTATTTTTGATTTGAAAAGTATTGTGCTTGAAATTTTATGCTTTACGTTTTTTTTTTTAAATACATTAAAAAAATTGTTGCGTATATTTTAGCAAAAAATAGATTTTTTTTAAATCTTTTGTTAAAATATTAATTGTATTAAAAAAATAAACATGCGCAGTAAATCAAAAAGGCGCACGCCATTTGCCGCGCCGTGCGCCAAGGCTCCAGGGAGGGTTTGTGCTTTTTTGCGCCGTGCGCCATTAATAACACTGGGATTATGAGCGTGCATGGCAAACTCCTAAAGCACTCAAAGTTTCTTACAAGAATACAAGTAGCTTATTTGAAATCTTATTGTTAATTTATTTGTATTTGGGTCAAAGGAACATAAGCTATTATGAAGTTTAAACTATGAGAACCAACCATTCTAAGCTCACAGAGCATTGAAGAATTTCATGGGCTTCTGATCTAGTAAATAACTAAAATGAGCTTGTTGTTGGATACATGTATTAAAAAACTATTAAGATACATGTATCTTTATGTGATTTATTATAAAACGATTCCTCATAACTCACATGAACCAAATAATAATAACTTACTCAACGTAATAGTCAAACAACGTACAAACAAGTGTACTGTGTACATAGAGCATGTCAAAAAACTCCTTAAAACGTAAAACCACACACACACACAAAATTTGAATTCTAGTGTCCGTGCACTTCGTGCAATAAGCTTGATAACTATGCATTGTTTAGCGCTTATGATGGAATTTTACAAGTAAATTTTATCAATCAAAAAATCGTCTTACAATTACAGACAACCATGAAGATTCAAAACAAGTGAAATTTTACAAGTAAATTTTATCAATCAAAAAATCGCCTTATGGTTACAGACAACCATGAAGATTCAAAACAAGTGGTCGTCAAACTGTTTTTCATTGCTAATTGGTTGAAATTTGCCAGGAATCGTTTTAAAGCGATAATTTACACCCCCAATTTGAAAATTTAGTTCGTAGTCAGGAAAGTTGACCCCCCCCCCCCCCCCCCCCTTTCCTCCTTTCTTTCCCTCCTTTCTTTCTTTCTATTTAAAGCAATAATGGTACTTCATAAAATAACAAATCCTGTAACAGCGACTTTACCCTAGAAGAATGAAATCCAGTCAAAACCGCAATTTAATTTTCAAACGGATTTAATGGAAATTAGATTAGCAACCCCTAACCCTAAATCCAAAATTCAATGAAATTTTTTTAACCAAAACACCACAACAACTAAACCAAAACCCCCAATTTCGATGTTACGAAAATAAGTAAAGTTCGCAACTAACCTGAAACAATCAAAGAAAGCCAAGAAATCAAATCCCTCCGAGATTTCCACTGCAAAGTCGTCGCAGTCCAAGACGTCGCCGTAGCCGCCATCATGGCATGGAACTTATTCGTCATGTTATACGTCATGTGCCTCAAGCTTTTCTCCTTCCCGACCGCCACCAAGAATTTATTCCCGTTCTCATCTGTTAGAAAATAGTAGACCAATCTCTTTCCCTTCTCTTTCGATATCTCTTTCTCCTCGTAACTTATAAACGCCATGTATGACTTTCTATCTCTAAATTATTTAATATGCCGGAGCGAATTGAAACGGAAACAACGTATATTGAAAAGAAAAGAAAAAATATATATCAAAACTATTCAATCGAGAAAAGACGAGGATGGCACGAAGAATTGGAAGGTGGAGATTGCTTACTTGGTTTAGGCGTGATTATCTAGCTGGGCTTGTTATATTTTTGAGCCCGTGAACACAGGATGATCCTTTTTATGTATAAGCAAACTTCCAAAATTACCCTAGGATATTTTAATCTTTGTGTCACTTTTAAAAATAGGGTCTGTTAATTAAGAACTTTTGCGGATTCAAAATCCATTTCTACAAATATTATTATCAATTAAAAATAGAATATAACATTTTTTTTTTTTTTACAGCATCGTTCTTTATTGATTAGTACGCAAATTAAAATTAAAGTGAAAACAAGGTGCGAGCCCATAAAACTAAACATTATATAAGGCAGATCTCTGTAAGTTTCATTATAAAGCATACCCCTAATACTATAACAACTTGTTTTTCGTGTTGCGTTATTATTTAAAAAAAACCAAAAAACATGTAAATATTAATATGAATTTACTGAAAAATAAAAAATTTGCAGAAATATTTGCATTTATCATGAAAAAATGCAGACATATCGGCAACTATTACCATATAATTTTGCAGATATGTCTACAATTTTTTGTATAGTTGCCTTTTTTGGGTATTTTTATTAAAAGTAAACCATTTTTCATTTACATGTAATCTATATTTTTTTTATGATTTTTCTACAGTAATGTGATGTTGAATAAGTATAAACATTGAATTTGGAATTTGGAACCATTCAGCTAAAGTTGCATGTAAGTATGTAATTAATTGTTATAATTGTGGTAATGTATGCATTTTTTTGAAAAACTGCATTTATTCTTGCATGGTTTGCCGAAATGTGAATTTTTTTTTCCTTTTTTTTGGTTTTGAAACTTTTTTTTTTTTTTACTTATATAAATTGAATTAAGTTTTGAAGTTTAGTAGTATTTTACGTCGATCTTGATGTTTTTTGAAGATTTTCGGAAAATAGAAACCTAATTTGTATATGTTTTTATCAGGGATATTTTTACTTTTACCCGTTGAGCGACGGCCCTTCCACTCGGCACCGTCGGATCACTAAGGCCGACTTTCGTCCCTGCTCGACGGGTGGGTCTTGCAGTCAAGCTCCCTTATGCCTTTACACTCGAGGGCCAATCTCCGTCCGACCCGAGGAAACCTTTGCACGCCTCCGTTACCTTTTGGGAGGTCTACGCCCCATAGAAACTGTCTACTTGAGATTGTCCCTTTTTGTGTATTTTGAAACTTAAAAGGGCCTTAGTTAAACTGTTCTAGAATTAAAAGTAATAAAAAAAATAGATACTGCAACTAAGAATTTAGAAAGAAAAATTCAAATTAACTACATATAATTTTAACTTAAAATCATACGAGCCATTTTCTTTAGAATGTGTTAAACATATAAAGTTTTTTTTAAAATAATTCACACACAAACATATATCATGATCACGTGCGAAGCACATGCCGTAATGTTCATCCATCATTGAGACGCCGCACCTTGAGACCCACACTAACAAAGAGTATTATTAGATAACACTATCTGCTAACGTATGCAATATTGTTGGTTAGGAACGACCATCCAGAGTCTTGTATTAAACAAGTATCAAGTACGTTGATTTAGTATTCAATTTTTTTATTACCTCAAGTGGACCAATATACCCAATTCTAGCTTAATACAATACCATGGTGGCTAACGGATCTATTTAGGACAAAACATAATAACAACGAATAACATGGGTCACAAAACAACATATACAGCTATGTATACAGATACATTTAGAGTACAATACATAAGTGAGTGGTTGTGCGAACCACACACACAAGTCCAACAGAATATGCACATATCGGGGTTACATAGATAACTACAAGGCGACTACTCAATACATGTCTAAGCATCAAAAAGTGATAAGATGGAATAAAGCTGAAGCAGGTTAAGCAAATATCTACAGAAGATACTAATCTAAAATAACTCGATCTGACCCGAGCACATAAAATACGCAGGTCAGTCTAGCTTAAAAAGATAGTGTATGAAAAGTGAAATATATGTCACATAAGGGATAATTTCTTTCATTAGAAAGGAGTAACATAGAGTCAGTTATCACATCGTACATGTGATAGGTTCACTTAATCAACGTATAATTTACTCAAGCAAGGTAAGTAACACCAAACACCGTTGTTTCAATCAATAAAATTACTCAAGCTCTGAGGCTAGGGTTTACAAGATTTTAAATCACATAAAATACATGATGAAAACCACAGAAATCACAAAACATGGAACTAGGTTAGGAGTTCAAAGCACAGAAATGTAATCATGATATATACAAATACACAGATAGCTCTAAGGCTATATATATGTGTGTGTGTGTGTGTGTGTGTGTGTGTGTGTGTGTATGACAATCGTCAAATAAATGGTGAAAACATTTAGAGATCATAGATTCTAAAAATCATAAATAATGAAATCTAGAAAATGATAAAAATTGAATCCAAGTCATACATGGTGAGTCTAAGCTACGTTCGCACGTGCTTAACATAAATGGTCGAAGCCTGCTAAGTACTATTTAACAAATATAACACCTAACTCAGATGACCGAAAGGTATTACGCAGATGGCTTGAAAGCTTATCGCAGATGTCTCGAAGGTCCAACACAAATGGCCCGAAATCCGCAAATGACGCGAAGGTCTAGTATTGGCAGTATCACAGTATATGTCATGAACTTCCAAATAGTAACCAAAATAGTTGTAACAATGTGTTCCATACCGTAAGTTCTAACTAATCGGCTTACTACCCGTCAACTAATTCCACACTAAAATAGCTTTGATCGGAAAAATCTGAAATTAACCGATATAATAAACTTATATGTCCCATATCACATAGTTTACTACATTGTTTAAATCAAATTCCTATTCTCTTGAAGAGTACAAAAACGTGTGGTCTTATAAATAAAAAATTCAAGAAAACAAGTTTAAAACGATTTTAGAATTTTTTTTTCCTTTAATATCTCTTTATTATACGTAATATATACATAAAAATAACTTTGCAATAATTATAGTTTTATAACTTAATTTTGCAAATCATGTACCTTAAAACGATAGTTTTATATATTAAAAGTCCTTTCCAAAATGATTTATAGAGCATGTGCAATGTTTAAGCAAAAGAAGAATAACTCATGAAATTAACACATAAAAAATCACACGAAAACTCCTTAATCTAGAGTGCGAAAAAACGATAGTGTTGGCTTTCCCGTTACAAGATCAAGCCTATTAAAAACACTTGAAATATAAGTTTAGGAATCATCCAAAATAACTCAAGAAATTAACCAAAATCATCAGGAAAAGGCTAAAAACTCATAGAAAAATTTAAGCATAAAACATTGCCCAAGGTAGACCTTTATGTGCCCTGGGTCGACCTACAGGGTCGACTAATGAAGGTCTAGGTTGACCTTAATAGGCATATTTGCAAGTTAATGGGCTTTGTCGTTTCCTTTGTTGGCACTAATCTTGCATTGCTTGTGTCAGTTCCGATAGCATCGGATCAAATCCTCCTTCCCTTGCTTCCAGCCACTACACCATATATGCTGATTAGACTGTGTTTTTAGCCATATCTAGTGCTCTTGGGCACGGTAAATAGCCGTATCAAAAAGTGGCGTGTTAAATTATTAGATGCGGCTACTAACTGTATCTCATTATTTTAAAATACGGCTATTAGCCGTATCTAAAGTCTAATCAGACACGGTCTTTGACCGTGTCTAATTATATGTGTGTGTTCACATATATATATGCACATGTATATATATATATATATATATATATATATCATATATCATATATGCGTATATATAAAAAAACCAGAAACTGTAGCACATATCTTTCATATCCCAAAGCATACATAACACAAGTATACACAGGAATAACATAACTTATACATACATATATATATATATATATATATATATATATATATTCAAAGCATTACAAGGTTTGTCATAACACGATGTACATATAAACATAAACATTAAAAGGAAACTGTATTAGATTTTCATCACATTACGAAGTAACAAAAATGAGGTAAAAAGATAACAGCCTGATAAACAATCCAGTCGAGGCCGGGAAGATTGAGCGATAGCCAGCCTGGAGTTCAAGTTTCATTTGGCAGCAAAATTGAATCGTGATATATATCCTACAACCTGAGTTCCAGCAAAGTACCATAATCTCCAACAGGATTGCCTATAAAATACAAGAAACAAGTTACAAATACTTCACAACTGGATAGTAGATTGACATTGTAGCATTTGGTGACTGAGATGCAAACATGAATACAAAGCTAAGTGTATGTTAATACAGATATAACAGTGAAGGATTAGATTGCGCCATTGAATGTTAATTCTGGTAGAAAAAGTGATAACAACAATGGTTCTAACAGTGAAGGATTAGATGATAATTTCAATATTTTGGACTTGTGCTATTTCACTGGACACCAATAATAGTGGAGGGCATATCGTGACGATCAGTGTGTTTGTGTAATTTAATGGTACGTAATCGATCAGTGTGTTTGTGTACAAATACTTCACTGGGAACTAATAACAACCTAGTGGAATCGACTAGTCGATTATTGGACTAATTTCTATGCGGCCTAAATTCATAAAACAATCTAGTTTATAGTCATTAAAAATGCAAACCTAAAAGAAGAATCACTTGAAGTGTAGTCCATATGCAACACCGGTAGTTCGTACCCTAGCATACAGAACATCCTCTTACACACACAACAAGGAACAAATAAACGAAAAGAATATTCAAGATGTATGTGCACACAAGTACATGTCCATTCAATTCTTATGTAAGATACTACGTAGAGATAAGTGTAAAATAATATATACTTACTCCAACGTCTAAAGATATTGAAACATCGTCATTGGATGACACACATACTCGACTTTCTAATTAAGAATTTACTGGGCGATCCACCTGGTGGATGCATTTTAGCTCACGCGTAGGGTCAGTAATCCATGTTAATTAGTTTTATCCAAATGTCGAATGCCACTTCACTCAACCTTTGGAAAAACTGCTTTCACTTGCAACTTTCAGTTTCCTTGAAACAGACTGTGTAGTGCAAGATAACTTACACTACAGCCTTTGCTACAAAGTAGGGGAAAGTTGCTAGTGAAAGCAGCTTTTTACTAAGGTTAAGTGCAGCAGCATCTGACATTTGGATAAAGTTAATAAGCATGGATACCCGACCCTACGCGTGAGCTAAAATGCATCCACTTAGTGGATCGCCCATTAAATTATTAGCTAGAAAGTTGAGTAATCATCCATCTTCCCAGGTTTCAGCAAACCTGTTATTATATTTTCAGTAAATTTGTTATTTCTCAGAACAGAGTAAACTCGTTACAAGACAACCCAAATTAAATTTCAAGCATAAAGCAAACAAACAGTTAAATGACAATGAAATTATGGTTAAATATTGAACTATAGAATTATCCATTTGCTCAGTTTAAGAAATGGACAACTTTTCGTTGCTAAATAGTTAAACTATAAATCAGTGACAACTTGTACATGGATGTGGTTACTACATTTTAGTTGCAATCGGCTTGACTAACTCATTGTTATTTCTTTATTTCATACTTTCATGGATATATATACCGCAATCTAAAATTATACCGCAATCAAATTTGATTTCTCTGATTCCAAGGTATAACAACCAGCTAACACACTAATACATACCAATTCAACTGAAATAGCTAACACACTAACACAAAGTAGCAATCGACTTACACATAAAGACTTCAACTTATTCCCTAATCTATACAATCAGGCATGCACAACACGATTCAATTGAAACAGCTAACAAACTAACACAAAGTAAGGGTCAGCTAACACACAAAGACTTCAACTTGTTCCCTAATCCCCACTATCAGGCATGCAAAACACATTTCAATTGAAACACGTACCTGCAGTCAACAGAGGGCTAGGGACTAAGGGTTGTTGCGTCGAAGGAGAGGGTTGTTGTCTCTGTCGATAGGGGAGATTCCAGAGAAAGGTGGAGGCACGATTTGTTAACCGAAAACCCTAATTTGGGATTTCGGTCACCATTAAAGTGAAACAGAGGGAAAAGGGAGCGGCGAAAATTTTAATTCGAAGTGCCTGATGGGGTGCACAATATGATACGCATTCGATTTGACAAAAGCCGTATCAAATTAACTGACCCGAAGCTTCGTTGATGAACGGTCAGATTTAGGGTGTTTGGGGTGGTGCGGATCGCAAAATGTAGCTTGATACGGATCTGAGTAGTATCAAATATGATACGACTATAAACCGTATTTTACGTCTGCATCCTAGTGTGCCAAATTGGCTGTTATGGTGTATTGAGCATAAGGTGTTTTGGTGATTTGTGTCAGCTAGATATTTCTGGAACCATCTTTTGTTGTTTGTCTAGCTTTGATACCCCTTCGCCTAAACCTGGTTTCGGTGTCGAAATCCAGTTGTAACATTTGCCCCCCTTGTGAAGGGGTATTTTCAACTTTTTAAGTCAAACTTTGGCTTTCCTATCGTACTTTGAATTCTCGCCTTTTGGTATTTTGTCATTGATCTGGCCTATTGGTTTTCTCTTGTTTATGCGACTGAGATTTATGTAGTGCTTTTGTACAAAGATTCTCTTTTCTTCCTTTTCACTTCTTCGTCTGCAAGAAATAAAACTCAAACAAGATTAGCATTCTTCAAGATCTACCAGTTCTTTTAGAATATTTATCCTGCTTTTCGCTGTGAGTATTTTATTTAATTAGAGTTAAGGTCAGCGAATTATTCTTCTAGCTTGGTTATGCATTCACCAAAAAAAATTCTTTGCTCACAATCTATTAATCGTATATTTAAACGATAGGAATATCTTAAATAGTCATCTATAGTGGATGATAGGGATTATTACTCATACCCCACTTGCAGGTCATTCGGGGTTTAGAATGCAACTTTGCTATGTAGAAGATCCCGGTCTTATGTTTGTAAAAGGACGTTCTTCTCCAACACCGATAGATTCAACATCAATCTGTTATCGATTCATTCTAGTTTTGGTTCTACTAGCACCAACGCTTATGTTCTATTTTGCTTTCAATTTAGTTGTTGTTGTAACAAGGTAAAAGCATTACCAAAGGTTATGATTTGCCTTCATTTTGGTGCCGGTAAAACTTGAGGCTTTGACATTGGAATGCTTTGATTTTGACTCTCTCGGTACCGAGTTTTAAACCCTTCACATTACTAATTAAGTCTTCAGTGTCGATCTTTAAGCACTTGGTTTCGGTCTAACGTACACCAAAGTTTTTAATCATCATAATTTTGAGCTCCCTCAACACGAAAACTTAACTGTTTTTAGGTACATGCAATGTGCACTATAATACACTATGATAGGAAAATCTCGTAGAGCCTTTAATACCAATGATTTGTGTTGTACTTTATCCATTAATTCTAACAGAGATGAACTTGCATGATAGTTTTAAATGTGTAAACAAAGGCTTGTATTAAATTATTGTGTTAATGCATTTTATGGAATGACATTACCTAGCAGCACCATGTCTAGGGAGCAAAACATTGGTAAATCAAAGTTAAGTGACTCAGCTACACCTCATCCTAAGAAGGCAGCTGCTTTCCAGCATTCCCTTATCAAAACTCAAGATGAAGTGGATACCATTCGCAGGAGTTTCAATATATTCAGAGTTGATGCGATTCTTGCCTTAGGTTAAGACACCATTCAAAATCCTCCAACAGGGTTCTTTGCATATATTGCTCATGTTCACATCTGTCATGACGATTTCTTCCCTTTTCCGATCATTATTTCAAAATTTTTACAATATTTGAAGCTAGCTCTTATTCAACCGACTCTGAATACGTATACTTTCCTTTTATGTCTTGAATTCCTAGCCTTTGAGTCACTTCCCCTTAGTTCTCACCTTCTGCATTTCTTATTACAATTGTCAGCGGTCGAGGATACGAATTTACCCATTCTTCACGTGAACCCTTCGAGGAGACTGATTGGCAACAATCTCACTCAATTTTCAAATTGGGAGACACAATTTTTCTATATCAGACGCCCTCCGGACATCACATGAACTTTCGACAGCCCTAGTGAGTTCTCTTCTTCAGTGTATGTTATGTCATTTTCTAGGCTTTGTTTAACCCCTGTCTTGTTTCAGTTTCTGCTCCTATAGGAAAAGATCCGAGTGACGAGGAAGTTCGTGTAGTGGATGAACTTCGCAAGGCTTCCGAGAAACTGGGAAAACGATCTTTTTTGCTAACACTGGGTAACCTTCGGAAATACGGCTTTCTCCCTTATGGAAAAAAGATTTTGGGAAGACTGCCTATTCATTTCCCTGGTGCTAAACACATATTCTTGGGATCAGATGTGTTTACAGAATTAACTCCTTTATTTCCCAATACTCCAACTAAGGGTGCTTCGTTCATTTACTTGTGAAGGCTTGGAATTACTTGTGAAGGCTTGTTCCATGTTTATCTTTTCTAATTCAATTTTCACTTGATGATTATTTGGCTAGTCACTCAAGCTCTTGATGGGAAATCTACTTTGGATGTCTTAGCCCAGTCCAATGTCGCGGCTAAGAGAGGGTTTGCCCACCATTGCTGATGAACCAGCTCCCAAATGATTCAAGCACGGGTCCTCCACTCCTTCTACACTTTCTAGAGGTGTTATTGCAGAATCCGGTTAGCATCATGCCGCTAATTCGGCTATCCCTCTTACTAATTCGAACTGTGGTGCTACTCCTTTATTTGGGCCTGCGAGCATTCCCAAATCTTCACCAATGACTCATGATTTTGATGAACTTATAATGCTTGCTCTTTTTACTGATGAAATTTCTAACAGTTCCTCGCTACCCTCCTCTCCGAACTTGATGAGTTTTCAACAGTCGCTTATTGAAAAACAACTATTGGTATAGTTTTATTTTGGTTTATTGTCTTTTTGCCCTTTCATGAGTGTTGACCCTTATATTTTTTCCCAGATTACCAAGAAATGGTTCTCCCTTATGAAGATGGCTACTATGCCTTCCTTGGGGGTTATGACACTTGAAGTGGAGAGTACAGTACTAAACTCCAAGATTAAGTCTTTGACGGAGGAGCACAAGAAAGAGTGTACAGAATTAAGGGCATCTATGAAGATGGTCGAATCAGAACTTGTGGATGTGAGGAAAGCTAACTTCCTTTTGAATGACCACGTGTTGGCACATAAAATTTTCAAACAGGAAGTTGAGGAAGAGAAGGCTAGGATGGTGGCTAATCAAACTAAAAGGTTAAAAGAGAAAGACGACCATATCTTTAAGGTTCAGGATGCACTTTCCAATGCCAAGCGTATAATTTACAAGGACAAAAATAGAATTCATACCTTTTTGAAATCTCATTATCCAAAGGTGGTGCTAAAGTCTTTTGAAGATGCTCTTTTATTGGCGTATTCTGACAATTATCAAAAGTATCCAACAATTGAGTTTCCCTCTGTTCATCCTTCCATTGCGGGCCAAGTCAAGCTTAAAATAGACTAGCTCAAGAAAAAGGTTGATGTTCCTGAGGAAGCTCCAGTGAAGCCCGAAGATCTTTTATATATGAGGACCTTCCAGATGATTCAGACTCATATGAGGAAGAGGCGAATCTACTAACGCCGAGAGCAAATGGGGCGACGATAGTGGTGATTTTGATATCAAAGGCAAAGAGCCTTCTGACGATTTAGTTGAAGGGAAGATCATTCCTCTTATTCCTACTGGCGGTATTGGTGATTCTAAGGAAATGATTCCTAGCCCTTTGGACACTCCTTCAGTTCTATATTTAGCTGAAGCCTCTATCAAAGGTAGCGATCCCTTAAGTAAAAATGCCGACGAGTTTGGTGCATCTAGCTCAAATTTGAACCTCTATTATCTAGGTATGGCTTTTATTCCTTGGCGAAATTTCTTTATCTCTTGAATTCTAAAAGATAATAATTTATAAGGAAATAACTTAACCCTACTCCAGGTAAGTAAAATTGTTGGTAGGATTATCATACTTGCGTTGATAATTTCTCACATCAAAGATGTGTTTGTACTAACAGTGTTATTGTTGTAAACCTTAACCTGTGTGTCCTTGTGACAAACTCCTTTGTTAATGAAGGATATAATTTTGTCAATCATATAGGATTTATAAACGGTCATGTTTTTTCTTTTCGTGTGAATTGGGGGTCAACTTGAGGTTTCACCCTTCCGACCCAACGAAGGATCGTCAGTAGTCACAAAGTCAAAGATGCTCCCCCTACAAAATGGGAGAGGCTATATTATCTCCAAAAGGTGGCAATTAGGAATTAGGATGAACAAATATCCTTTCTAAAAAATCAACTAAAAGAAAGAGATGAGACTATTCTTGAGTTAAAGAGGAAACTAAGCGCCAATCCTTTTACTGATTATGACGAGGAGATAAGCAAACTACACCAGCGAATTAATGAATTAGAAGTGGAATTGGAGAATGCTAATATGAGTCGTAAATCCCTGGAATATGTTTTAAAGAATCCTGACTAGGATTAAAAGTATTTTGTCATAAAATTTTCTTATTTGATAACTTATAGTAAGGTGAATGGGATTACATGAACGTGTAACAGGAAACATTTAATGTTACTATAATCTTGCACTTGGCATTCTGTAGAATGATTATGTAATAAAGTTTGTGAATTGTATAAATATCACATAATGCGTGACTCTTACTGTGTTCTGGATCTCCTCTTCAGGGATGTCATTCTTGTTGTTCTGCACAAAGCTATTTACATAATGTTTTCATATCCAACCTCGGTTAATACTACGATATATGTGATATTTGGACCAAATTAGGCGAATCCCTTTCTTGGCTATAACATAATAATGAGTAAAGATTCTGTGATAGATTAATGCAATCTTTTATACTCTAACAGAATAATCAATAGGGACCCTACATGTTTAAGTGAAGAGCTCTCCCTGTGTGAGATATGAGATTTTATGACCTTTTATCTGAAGGCATTAATGTATGGATTCTGAGGTTCCATCTTAGGAATTGCTTTGCCAATCCTTTTCTTTTGGAAAGGAGAATTTCAGTCTTGGGACCCAAATTAGAGTATTCATTGGAATTCTAGAACCTTGTTTTGGAAGCATAGTTAGGGTCATCTTAACCCATATTTGAGAATTTCATGAGAGCAGACTAGAAACCCATATTTAGTGATGGTGGTTGGAAGCTTCGAGACCCATACCTGGGTATTAATGAGACGAGACCAAAATTTCTCCTTTGGAAATGATTAGAAATCCCGAACTATAATCTCTATTCCGTATTTATGATAGAAGACCAGAAAGCCACTTCCGGTGATAACAGATTTCCCGAACCCACCCAGATTCGGGTATTTGAAAGAATACCAGAAAACCATATCAGGTATTTAATAGAAGTCCCAAACCATAACCCATATTCAGGTATTTGACAGAAGACCAGAAACCCATTTCTGGTATTTAATATTAGTCCCGAACCATAACCTAAATACATGTATTTGTGCTAGCAGAAGCGACTGCGTTCTTAGAGTGCTCCTTCAAAGCTTTCGTCCCTTTCTTCAGGATTAGATGTAAGCAGAGGGTGTACGTGCTTACTTAGCCACTCTTCAGGCTTTCATTTAGCAAAGTAGAGGTTGTACGTGCTTTATTGGCCACTCTCTGGGCCTATGCATCTGGTGCGCTTGGCTAGCTTATTATCAAGTAGGGCCCAAGGACTTACCCGACCTCCCTTCAGAAGGTGCCTTACCCCGGCCATCCTAGGCGATGATAAGGACTTAGATGCTTTAACTGGACCATCGTAGGCGCGACTGAAAGGCTTACTCTTTTGATGCTCCATCCTGGCCATCGTAGGTGGTGATAAGGGTCTTTTGTTCCCTTCTACGGGATATGAGGAACATAAGCAGAGGTGGGATGTGCTCTTCTACGAGCAGAGGTAGGACGTGCTTAGTTCATAGCAGAGGAAGAGCTTACTCTTTTGCGAGCAGAGGAAGGGCGTGCTAAATTAGATGCTCCGTCCCGACCATTTCTGGCGTGGATCAAAGGCTTGCGCTTTTGATGCTTAAACCCGACCCTTTCTGATTCGGGCACGGAGAAAGGCTTACACATCATCCCCCTCCAAGGGGTGCCTTGCCCTGGCTATCTTGGCAGCGACAAGGGTCTTTAATCATTGTAATTTGACCCATCCTCGGCTATGTTGGCAATATTTTTTCAAAGAATCCGTCGTTGTAGTTGACTATGTTTTCTTTACGTATCTGTACAGTTTCCCATGACTGAAGAAATTGATGACCTTCCATTCTAGGACTCTGCAATGATTGGTTTCATGCCCATTCATCATATGATAATAGCAGTAGGGCTCTCCCAACTTGATCTCATTCTCAGGCTTCTTCTTTTGTGATGGCCAATAGTCGAGTTCATATTTGGTTAGAAAGTAGATATTCTCGATGAATGTTGTTAGCTTGCATTCCTATGGCAATCTTGAATCGAAGTACTTCTTTCGACATTGGACCTTAACCTTTTTGTTGCTCAGTTTCATTGGTTCCTTCTTATCTTCAATTTCCTTTTGGCTGTGTTATGAGATTCAAGCATACCCTTTTTAGACCTCCTTGATGTAAACTATTTGGGCTTCCCCACTGTTTTCAACTTAAATATAGTTCTGTTAGCTTGTGCGTGAATGGGTTCCTTCATGTAACTGAATAGGTTATCTTCTATTGACGCAGAATTCCTTAAAGCAAAGATTGGGGTTGGTCCTATGTGGAAATGGTTAATGCTCCAATAATCGGGATCATAAGGTTCTACTTTTATATTCTGGTTCTTAATCTGTATGGCCTCCAACCTAAGCCTTTTTTCATTACCTTTGGGTCAGAAATATCTGACATAACCATTAGCAGTCCGGAAGACTCTTATTGGGACCCTTTGCCCATTGTTCTTGCTTCTTCAAAGCTTAGTCCAAACCGGGTCGGAACAATGCAGTTTGAAATGTGGCTGGTTTAACAATAAGGTCGGAGGTTCAGGACCATCCTTCTAGCGCCAAAATGTTAACGATATTTTTTGTCAACACCAAAATTTGGTTCATGGAAGTGGATCTAAGGGGATTAAAGGGTTTATTTAGCTTCTGTAAGCCTGAATTAGTTCATCGTTTCCTAGATATCAAGGTTTAGAGCTCGAAAATTAGTTACTCTTCCCTCAAGAGGTGAGTATCACGCTTACGAGACTCAAAACCAACAGTACCTTGGGACGAGGGATCCCTAAGTGCAATGCAAGTTAGAAAGCTAAACGGCTTGTAGAAGGTTATTTTGGATAGTTCGGTTTACGTAGAAAGCCTTTCCAAGAGGAAGCATTGAAGAAATCACGAGCATAAGCATTAAGGAAAATCATGAAATAATTCTCAAGTGTGGATTGTCTCTTTATTGATTACTTTGTTGAGTACATAGAAGTTTCTAAATAAAATTCCCAAATCGATTTACAATTAGGGTTTTCTCTCTCAGAAAATGATTACAATAGTGGAGAATGATAAAGTCCCCCCAAAATGAGACCCACGCGGTCTTATTTATAGACGAATTAGGCCCCTTTTGGTACTGATTCAGCAGAAGCCCGCTTGGAGCGCTTTCGGCTTCGTAAATAAGGAAAGAGCTTAGTGTTGGCTGCTTTTGTGGCTTTCGGTACTGGTTATTGAATTTCGGCTTCCCATACTCTGGACATTGCTATCGAGTTTAGGTCTCTGTGATACAACCCAGTTTTGATAACCAACTTTGGATTGTGTTTTACTTTCGTGACCTTTGATTTCTGTATCGATACTAAGCATGTTAGTGTGGATGACCGTTCCTTTCACTAGCTTTGGTTTACTTTATCACCTTCTAAAAGTTACTTTCGGATTTCAACCTTCAGTGTCGGCTTTCTCTCCTCCTCTAGGATTTGTTATCGGGTCTGCTTGGCTTTCAGAGTATGGCTTTCGATCCTTAGGGACTCGTGACTTAAGTCCTACTTTCGATTGTGTATTAATACCAAAGTAGATTGGTGTAGATATCCTCGATAGCAAATATTACCTTACTTGCTTCTGAATGTCGTCCGGTGTCTGCATTGATGGTTAGTATCGATAGCCTCTTTCGCTCTATCTTGACTTGGCTTTATATCCTGGTGTTAGATCGTCTGCTTTCAGTATTGATTATTCCGGCAATTTAGTGTCGTAATAAATGCTTCTGGAGCTGATGTCGGCTTAACCACTTTAGATATTGCTTTGTCGTTTCCTTTGCTGGTACTAAGCTTGCATTGCTTGTGTCGGTTCGATAGCATCAGATCAAATTCTCCTTCCCTTGCTTCCAACATCAGGTGTTTTGGTAATTTGGTGTCGTCACTATATTTCCGAAACCATCTTTTGTTGTTTTTTGAGCTCCGATACCCCTTCACCTATACCTGGTTTCAGTGCTGAAATCAATAAGCAACAATAGCAAAACTAAAAGTTTGGCGGAGTGGAGTTGTTAGTGAGAACTACTTTGACCATGTTTATAATTATTTATAATTATATTGATTGATCTGTGAATGTTTAAATGGTTGTTCTACGATTGTTATAGATATTATAATCATCATTATTCATACATGTATAAGTGTTAACCGACCGTAAACGCTTATATTCTATTTATGTTGTGATATGATTGAACGGTTGCTATGGATGTTGTTATGATTGTTAGCAGTGATTGTATGACATACTGCACATGCTACACCCACATATATGGAATTATATATGTATTGGTTAAGTCTTAAGCCGATTGGGTAATATAAATGAATATTATATTCATTTAAATATGGCGTAAAATTAAAAGTCAGAAATTTCTATCCGAAACTAGATAGAAATAAAATTGAAGTGATTGCAAAAAACTTTTGTAAAGGTTGAAAATTAATTAAACAAGGTTTTGATACAAAACAATATATTCAAGTTTAAATCGGTAAAATCAATTTCGTTTTTGAAATTGAGTTTGAATTAACTATATAAATGATATTTTAAACTCAAACCAAATGTTCCACTATGCTTATATAATATTTAATTTGAGTTTTGGAAAGTTTGAATTTCAAAAGGTAAATTTTTGAAAAATATTAATATTTTATTAATTAAATAATATTATAATATTTATTAAAAATAAATATAAAAAATTTAGCTGAAATTTTGAAATATTGTTTTAGAAAAGGCTTATATATGATTTGAATATTATTCTAACCTGTATTGAAGTAAATCAAATTACTTTTAATATGAAATTATAATACGATTCTTATTGTAAACAACCACAGTGTCTCTGTCGTGTGTCTTATTCATCACTTCTTTATCATTCTTATCTTGAAATATTATCTTCTTTACAGTGACACTAGCATCCTCTAGTTGGTTATTGCTTGTTATCTTTTCAAGAGTTGTTGATCTAGTGCTAATATTCAGTGTGTGCTTACTGCTGTTCAACTCACATTTATCAGACAGATGGCCAAAGATCTTACACACGGTGCAAATCTCTGGCTGCCACAAGTAGTGGACCATGACCATTTGAATAGATTTACCTAGCAAATCAACCTTGAATTCAATGATCAGTGGATTTTCTGGGGTCACTTCGATCATGCACTTAACATACTCCAAGCGTTCAAGGCTTTCAGTCGATGAGTCCATGCAAAGGATCTTTCCTACCCTAGTTGCTAGCCAACTTATACCAATTTTAGACCAAGTATATAGCGGAACATTCCTCAATTTGATCCATACAGGTATGGTTTTGATAAATCTAGCATCGCTACCCAATCTAATGTCCCACAGTTTAATAATGAAAAGTTTATTGTGGATAATAACCAGGTCAGCAGATGATATATGTTTCCTAACTTCAATACTAGAGATAAGAAAGAAAAACACTCTACCATTGGATTTCATCTTCATCCCTCCTTTCGGCTTCCATAGGTTCTGAAGGTAATTGGTCACCACAGTGTAGCTCAGGGGCTTATCCAAGAAAAAACCAGTTAGGTAATCACTCGGTTGTTCGTTCGCAGCCTGTAGAATCTCATCAGATGGAACCATTGCTTTGCCGGAAAACTTGAGCGAGATAGGGAGTGGAGCAAACACTCCAGCGTTTCTTGACTTCGAATAGAAGAGAGAGGACCATTTGTCTGGGTTGATATCATTGCTGCGATTGGGAATATGGGGAAGGGATTGAGGGGGGAGGTGGATTGGAGAGGATCAGAGGGCGTGCTAAGGACAGGCGGTGGGTCAGAAGGGACAGGTGGTGGTGCAGAAGGGTGAGGTGGAAGTGACGACTGTGTTATTAGATCGAGGAGAGAAAGCATTGGGCTCGAGGAGAAAGTAAGTCTGGAAGGGTAAAGCATGCCAGAGGACTTTAAAGGGCGCACCATGCTTCCTTTATAGTGCTGAATGTATTGAAAGATAGGCAGGAGTTAGAGTCACAAACAGCTTTGAAATGCTTAACATAGTAGCTCCTAATGTTGAAACAAAAGAAACATGAGATAATGAAATAGGAGAGAAGGAATCAAGACCTACCAAAGCAAATGATCTAGAAGCAAATGTAGCTGGAACTGAAATGGAGGAAGGTGAGATTGCTAACGTTGATGCAATGCTTGTCAAGGCATTTGCGTAAAGTCCCGTTGTTATCAATCAAGCTGAGAGCATAAGTGATGCTAAAGGTAATGAAAAGGTGGATAACGAAGGCACTATGGTTGCAAGAGAACAATGTTTAACAATTCTGCATGAACTCAATGCCAGAAATGATACTAATATCCATGCAAATAACCACATCGAGGAAACTACAAATATTAGAGAAAAGCAGCTAGATAATGAACCTTTGGTAATTTATAAAGCCATTCCTGTTACTTGTAGTAATGCCAGAAGTGAAGTCGAGCCTCTCAAGCTACAGCAAGCTAGTGTCGCAAAGAGTAATGTTAGTTCATAGTGCACTTATGACGTATCTGAAGTTAATGGGCTTTGAGAAATTGTTAACATTATCTCAGGCATATTTGCAAGTGATGAAAGTTTGCATCCAGATCGTCGTGTTATACCAGCAAAGGACACAATGCAGTAGGAAATACTGAACCGATGAGAGCCAAATCCCCGTATGATAGCATTGCGCCACCTCCAGGTACAAACCACATCCACCTGACATCACAACGCAAGCTACAATGTTGTCTTCTTCCTCGGGCGAGAAGAAAACTCCAATCACGAGAAGCATGAAGAAAGGAATGTTAAGGAATCAGCTAGACAATGGCTAAGATTCTAGAACTAAAGGTTGGGTTGTTCTTATTAGCTATGTCATATCTATATGTTATGAACTAGGAAATGTTTTGAGTATGTGATTTGGTATCATGAAATGTACCAATATGTAATGATTCTGGTTTTCCTGCGTGAAAACCTCTCATATCTTTGATGTATGTGGTTCATAGTCCACTTGTTTACTGTCGCGGCTGATTGTTAACCCCAATCACCTGATCCTCATTGTATTTTATTATTGGTTATAATAAAAGGTGTCTGTGGTCACCTTAAAAATCGGTCGGCTTTGCCAAAAAAATTATAATATGGTTAGAATAAAGCTAGTCGAGTTGTGGTAGTTCGAGAATTTCGACCTTAACTTCAAATAAGTATACCGAATGCAATTTAAATCGGATTTCCCCAAAATGAAAAGTTTACTTTTAAATGATAATAGTTTTCAAATGAAAAAGGAAATTTAAAATTTCCATGTATAATTTTCAAGATATGTCCAAATCAATTTTTAATAAAATTTGTGGTAGTGCAGTTTAATGATCAAATCTGGAAACAACTATTTTTAAATTATTAAAAATATCGAAAAATTATGATAAATCATAATTAATTATTTAAAAGTAATTTGAATCGGGAATAGTAAGTTTTGGATTGTGTAATGGATATTTTAATCAAAATAGTTAAAATAAGCTATCTGAAACAACTTTTTGCGATGCTTTCTCAACGCTTTTTTCCAGCAATGTAATTAATTGGTTTTAACTTAAGGGTTACTATCCAAACCTCTTGTAAACATTTTCAAATGGTTAATAAAGTGTTTTGATGATAATTTGGATATTTTATTTGAAATATAACCTTAGTAAGGTTTCTCATGATAAAGGAATTGGATTTGGATAATAATAACCTTCGAATATTTGACATGGAATTACATAACTAAAACTTATACTATTAGAGGAATTTAAAAGGTTTATACTGTTATTCCACTTATAGTATTTGTTGATTATGAGAATTGATATTGGATATAATCTGATATAATTTCTATACAAATCTTATATTTAATATCAATCGGTTTTGGTTCAACTTGCGGGAAGCAATATGTTGATTCAAATTATGAATCTTATATCTAAATGTCAATGTGTTTTGACTAGTATTATACAGGGATGCTTATTTAAGAAGTAAAAAATCTTTTTAAAATTTTTAGGAGATAATATTGGGATAATTCCGAAAAATGTGATTTGAATGGGAAGGTTAAAGGTTTAATCTTTGATTAAGATTAATGGAAAGTTAAAAATAAATCCTTGTTATGATTTAATGAACCTTCGTTAAAAATTTAATGAAACAACTTTTGTGAACAATCAAGGTTTTATTAAGTGAATGGAAATATTATCCAAGCGGAAAGAGACTTAGCAAATCTTATATTTCCATATAGTTTTCAAAATAGTGCTTATTATTTAGAAAGACCGAGATTAGATTTCTATCCAAAAACCATTTTGAATAATAACGCGACGTTATGAAGCAAATGAAAATAATTGAAGACGATGGTAGAAGATGGAGCTTTTCACATCGAAGGGACTACTTATTGACATCTCAATTGGGAGGTATCCCTTTACGAGGTTTTTATATAGTAGTGATATGTTTTTATATAGTAGTGATCCTGATGTACTTGAAGAGATTCAGAATCGTAAAGGCTTCTCTCCTTTATTGGATGAGGAATAAAGCATCTTCGGTTTCGTTCAATCCCAGAATGAACTTGTATGGATGTATGTTTGATGTTGTATTTGGTAATATATTGATTGATATTTACTAAACATATTTCTATTGGTAGAATTGTTTTCTTAGCTTAACACCCTTCTTTGAGACGTATGAGCTCAAAGATGATACGGTTGGTGATTATAAATTACATGTTATGAAATGACAATGTGGCATACCAAGTGATTGAGCTACTGATGATCAATGCATGACTTTAGGGTAAAAGTGTAACTTTGTGTAACGAGACTTCGTCAAGCCTCACAACCTGGTAATGGCCTAAAACAGGATGAATGGGAAAGGTTATGTGGGTCAATCCCTTCTTGATAAAGAGTTATACCATGGTATCGAGCCCAGGTATTTACTTATGTGGAAATCCTACTTTTTATGGATGATGGAAGGAGTGTGCCTGGTTAAAGGTCAGTTACGACTAGAGAATGTCAAGTTCAAGTTGTCATCTAGTGAGTAGCATTTAGAGATGGCCCGGCCTTGTGTTGGCAAAGATTCATCAGTTGTTTATCTAAGGCATCCCTCTAGAGGTGTTCCCTTCAGATTAGGAAGATCCTTTACCTTGGTCATTGTTGGCATCCAGTTCCCACTATGAGCCCATACAATTTTAGTTGTATACCTGTGTCAACATAATAGGATGGGGTATTATGCTTGCTAGGATTGATACATTTACTTGCGAAATGATTTTCCATACTATGCGCTAATGACAATGTCAAATGGTTTCCACATTTCAAGCATTTTTGGTTATCGTAAGGACAAAACTTGCCCAAATGCGTGCACTTGCATTGTGTGTTATATGGAAAGCCTTATGATAGCTTCATTTTCTAAAAAGCATTACGAATTTTCTACACTAGTATTCATAAGGAAAACACCAGTTCCATGTTAAATGGCATGGTCTTATGAGTTAACCCACTTAAAAAAATATAACTGTTTTTAAATTCTCACACCAGTCCCATGACTGATCTGGAGTTTATTGTTTTTCCACCTAAAATCTAGATGTCCATATTTTTCTCATAGACAGCCTAGTAGTTAAGGTTTGTAGATAGTCTTGGAGTCATTTTAGAGTGGATTATAGATTAATGCTAAAGCTTTATTTTGGAGCATTCGTATTCTTCTGCTAGAGTCATTATATTTTCCGCTGTGAAATCATTGTACTATGATTTCGCTTGTAACTCTTATGTAAAAATATTATTATATAATAAAAGTTTCATTTTGTTCTATTCTAATGTCTTATTATCCCAAGCGATGTGGAATCCGACATGAGAATTTTTACCATTTGTACTATACTTGTGTTGTTTATAGCCAATTCAAAATGTAAGAATTTTTGGGTCTTTGCATTTGGTATCAAAGCTTTGGTTTATACAAAAATTATGGGGTATGACTCAGTAAAGAATCATCAGAGATAGGACTAGTAATATCCTAGGATTAGTAACCATTAGAGATAGGGTTGGTAATACCCTAGAAAGAATTTGAGAGTATTATATATGAGAGAACATATTTACAAAATGAATTTGATGTTGAAAGGTTTTATTTTGAATATAAAGGAAAGAAGTTTTGAAAGTATATATGGTTAGTTATAACTTGGATGATTTCTTACATAGTTGAGATGATTAAAATATGGATATTTTGTGATTAATAATTTCACATTTCAACTTAAAATATTTCATACGGCATTGTAATTAGTCCTCCCAACTGATTAGGATAAGTAATCCAAGTGCAAGAATCTTGTAAATTCAATTTCGTAATTTGACTATAAGGTATTTGACGATATAAGTATAAGTGAGATCTTGAAATTTTGATAAAGTTATAAGAACTATATCGGGTAAACCAACTATTGAGGGATAAGCCAGTGAATTTAAGTAGGGAGTAACCTAGAAATTTAAATAATATTTCCTTTTATTTAGAAAAGGTCAGAAAGATAAAATGGTTGAATAACCCAGGGATTAGCCAAAAAGTTAAGAACTAAAGGAAAATTTGTAAGGCCATTAAAAATAATAATCGTCGGAGGTCTTTTGAACTTAAACCCCCTTCAAAATTTGAGTAAGGACCAGAATTCTCGACGATTTTGGATAGTCGATAAATTCTGAAACGTGTTTAGGTAAGAAAATGAAGTGTTTAAGTAGGTAAAAATACCCAGTGAATTAAGTTTCACTAATTTTTGATAAATAAAAGAAAATTAAAGCTAAGAATTTATCTAAACTTAGGTAAGTTAAACTGAAGGATAGTGTAACCTTTCCATGTTCAATAAGTAAAGTTCAGAAGTTTGTCCAAATCAAGGTATTTGTATAAGTGGAATTTTTTCATATTTGTAAGGGAAAAAATATAAGGGATAAATCGTAATGATTTTTGGAAATTTTGAAATTTGAAAATAAGTTTCATGACATTGAATTAAGAATAACTATAAAGGATATCAAGATAAGATTAATCCTAGGAAATGACATTTTCTAACTCTACATCCTTTGAAAATTTTAGAGGGGCAAACCAATAGGAGTTTGAAAACCTACAAGTTATTTTATAAATAAGATTGTTTGCATAATTACGATTTTAAAACAACCTCTCCTTTTCGAGGACGAAAAGTTTTAAGGGGGAAGAATATGACGACCCAAGATTTTTAATCAAATTCAAATCAGGATTTTGAAGATGTATAAATACCCGATATGAAATTAGTTTGATTTTAATATGTATTTGGGTTAAGTAATGGTTATTTGAATTTATAAAATATAACGATAAAACACTGGCAAGGATTTATCGGCTTTTGTTATATCGAATTTTCCAAATACGTATTTATAAAACCATTTTAAATGTGACCTTTTAGTCAAAAAATAAATTTCAAATAAAGAATATAATATAAAATAATTATTTTTGAATTATTAAGTTTAAATGGGAAATTTATTGACAATATTGTCAAAATTTTGTTAACACTAACTACCGGGTGTCGGAATTGCTTAATCAGTAACCTAGATAGTGGAATTTAGCAACATAAATAAAATATTGGAAATTTGTAACACCTTAAAGCATTGCAAATATGTTACTAATTGAAATCATGGCTTAAGTCCATGGTTTTCATAAGTGGTTTACGTGTTGGCATTATGCATGTAACGGGATAATAAGGAGAAGCCATGTTCCCTTTTTTGATTTTTCCTAAAAAGCCCTTCTCCATACCTATACAAACTACCCTTCTCTTCTCATTTTCATTCACTCCTCTCTTCCTCTTCCTACTTACCCCTTCTCCCTTCCTCTCTTCTTCCATGGCTTCCCAAGCCTTCTCTTCCCACCTTCCTTCCTTCTCCCTCTTTCCTTCTTCTCCCTCTTTCTCCTGCTCCTCCCTTCCCCTTTCCTTCCTCCCCTTCTAGACCAAACACCTCGGCCTTCCCTCCCTCATGCCACCATCTCTGCCTTCACCTTCTCCTCCATCAACCTACGGCCCCACCTCCACCACCCACCTCGGCCAAGAACCCCCATGTCACCACCTCCATGCGCTACCACCCCCTTCATCTAGGCCTCCACCCCTGGCCCACGACCATTAACATTCAAAGGCCATAACTCCTCTAAAGCATATCCAAATCATGATTTTTTTTTTTCAAATCATGTATTTTTTTTGGCAAAGCTAAATCATGTATTTTTTGGTAGCTACAACTTTCATATTGAGCATTTTTTTAGTTGTGAGCCTAGCTAGTCCAAAAATCCAGATCTTCAAAGAGCATTTTTCTGGCTTCATTTTGTTGAACCCAAAAATACCTCCACTATTTCGACCATATCTCACTTAAAAATAATCCAAACTGGGCTAAAAAAATTAAATCGTAAAGAAAAGAAATTCCTACAACTTTGTAGTTGGTCGGTTTTCCAAATTCAGAGGGTAGCCGATTCAAAAACCCAAGGGAAGATGGTCTATTTTCGGAGTCAGAAAACATAGCGAAACTAAAAGTTTGGCAGAGTGGAGTTGTTGGTGAGAACTACTTTAACCATGTTTATAATTATTTATAATTATATTAATTGATTTGTGAATGATTAAATGGTTGCTCTGTGATTGTTATAGATATTATAATCATCATTGTTCATACACATATAGGCGTTAACCGACCGTAAATGCTTATATTCTATTTATGCAGTGATATGATTGAATGGTTTCCATGGACGTTGTTATGATTGTTAGTAGTGATAGTATGACATACTATATACACTACACCCACATATATGGAATTTTATGGGTATTGGTTAAGTCTCATACTGATTGGATAATATAAATGAATATTATATTCATTTAAATATGGATAAAAAATGAAAGTTTGAACTTTCTATCCGAAATCGGATGGAAATAAAATTGAGGTTGTTAACCAACTTTTTGGCAAAAGCTATCATCGTTTAGATCGAAGCCCAACATTCAAAACCGCGCCTCCCAGCATCAGTCAGTCAACCAGTTCGGGCAACTCACACTTCAGTAAAGCCCAAGCAAGATCCAGCTCGAGCCAACTTCCTTCAATAACAACCCGAAATTGGGTCGGCCCGAACTGGCCTCCTTCAAGCAACGACTCGTAAAGCCCGGAAGAATCGATCGCTCCATTTGACCGAGTTAGTCGCTTCCCTTAATATCGGATCGAGCGAAGATCTCAGATTCATCAAAAAATATCCAACTGAGTCATTTAGTACTCAACCCGACTCTAAAGGCGATAAAGGCGGTCAACTATCTCCGGACAGGGCTCTACTTTTGATACACCTCACCTTGAATGCCATGTAAGCCACTATTTTCGAGGATAGTATTAATCAGTAGAGGACTGGGTCCCACCGCCACAATTACGCCCATTGATCGAGCTCCAACTATCCAAGCTCCAAAAAAGAGGAAAGCCACATATCGGCCTGCTTAGCCCACTTTTTCACCTATAAATATACCCATGCTCAAAATGGAAAAGAGACTTTTGGACTTAGGTTCTCCTGCTTTCCGCTGAACCTCTTCTTCTCAAGCTTTTTCCGTGGCAAAAATTAGAAAAGAAATACTTCTTCTTCTTCGTCGAAACTAGAAAAAGCATTGTACTTGTAATCCAAAAGAGAAAGATCAATACATATAAATTGGACGTAGGCACCATCTTTGTCGAACTACTATAAAAAGTCTTGTGTGTTCCCTGTTTTCATTACTTTTCTGTATTTCATAATCTTTTGTTCGTGTGCTTTCCACACGATTGGGGGTTGACCGTCACTAGTGACCAACTTTTGATGACAACACTTTAGCGTGCCAGGAAGGGGGGCGCATGCACCGGCATACTCTACGACCAGTAACAAATTCCGACCTATGGCGAACAAACAAAAGAAGGATGCAACATCTTCCCGTCCCATGAATCCTGATGCAGCCGAGACAAATGCTGCGGAGGCAAGTCAGGAAGCTTCCTCTCATGAATACATGTCCTGATATCTTACCTGGGAAGACATGGATAAGATTATGGATGAATTCGGAGGCCATATGACATCTCAGGGTAAACTCCTTGAATAACAACAACAGTTGATGGATCACCCTCTCGGTTGAGTGGAGATGGGATTAAACGCTTCAACATCAATTCCTCCACCGACTGGGATTGGGGCAATAACCGACCTTTGGTTTGCACAAAATCAGGCCACTGATCAGATCACACCTTTGCTTCCTCCTGGCTCAGCTCGACCTCCCGACCATTCACAACCAGGTGTATCGCTTCCAGAGACCAGCGCAGCCGCAGCTGCAGATTCACAAGAGGCCCGCGATCAAGATCTAGGTCGTTCGACCACTTTACCTACACTCTTGAGGACTGCTCAACCCCCTGGATCAATCGAGCAACTACTGGGGCAGTTAGGATCAACGTCATTCCCATTACAGCCCAGTATCTTACTGCAGACTCGTCATATGCCGCCTTTCCTTTAATGAAGAGTTGGTAGGGCCTTCCCTTCGAATCAGGGGGACCACTCTACCATACCAGTTCCCAGATTGGCAGATGAAAACGCTACTGCAGACCCTCCTAACACTACCTCGGGCAGGGGCATCGAAGAACCCCGAACATCACATGTTATGCTGGGCCATCCTGGACCTTCTGCCTTGGGTACGGCCCAGTCCAACCCTCATTAAGTTCAAGAGGGGACATTCTGCCCAGAACCAACAACTGCGATGAACCCTCGCCCTCACCTTCACTCAACTCTCGGAGGTCGGGCCCAACCAACGTCCACCCTTCCGAGCATGCTTTCGTTGGACCCCGGTGATGGAGTGCCCTCGAATGCAGGACTCGATTCATGGCAGCAACTCCTCGAGGATGGAACCCAACTTCTCGGCGTCATTAGACGCTTCACTCAGGGCACATCTTCTCAGCAGGACATAGAAGACGTCCATCGTAGCCCATTCACTAGAGAGATCAGAAACTCTTGGAATCCCCCGAATTTCAAATTTCCAACTATCGAACCCTACAATTGCCAGACTGACTCGACCATCTATCTCATGCAATACATGTGCCACATGGAATTTCTCTCTGCATCGGCTAATGTCATGGCAAAATGCTTCCCGCTCTACCTCACCGATATAGCAGGCATGTGGTTTCGGCAGCTAACAAATGAATCAATTAACAGCCGGATCATGTTGGTAACTTGCTTCATCGAGCAGTTCAGGGTTGGCATATCCTGGCCTAAGAGTGTCATGTTCCTTTCTACCATTAAGAAACCCCCTGGAGAGGCTCTACGATCTTTCTTGGGGAGATTCTACGTGGCTATAGCATCCGTCAACTAACCTGAGCCGTCGGTGGATCTCATGGCCGCCATTGCAGGCGTTCAGAACCAATCAGAATTTTGGATCTCTATAATCAGAGATCCACGTAGAGATATCGATGAATTCTATATTGAGGCCGAAAGGTTCCTCTGATAAGAAGACGCCAACCTCGAGATAGAGAGCTTCGAGGTGCTTGCCACCAAGGATGGAGCTCCTTCAACTTCAATGGCCAGAACAAAGGTAAAGGGAAAGTTCCAGAAAAGAGCGACCATTATGTGCATTCTCGAAGAGAGGACATGTATGACAGGTATACCGAGCTCAATTCTTTCCTGCTCGACATCTACCTTGACATACGAGAGACTCTACCCTCTCTAAATCCTCCTCGAAGAGAGCCGACCCAGTGAGAGATCGAATCTGGGAAGCACTGCATATATCACAACATAGTTGGTCATGCCACCAGTGAATACAGATACCTACGCGATCTCATCGAGGATAAGGTTAGGTGCGGAGAGCTCCACGAGTATGTCAAGAAACCCACACAGGCCTTGTCGCCACCCTCATCTGCCCAAGCTCCTCAGGTTGGTCCTCGAGCTCCCAGGAACGGAAAGGACCCTGAGCCCAGCAATCGCAGCATTATAATTGATTAGTTATATCATTGTATTTTTTGCTTTATTGAATAATGGGTTATGTTGAATTGTGCATGAGCGGGGATAGCCCCCAGATGTGTCCATAGTTCAACTATTGCTCTGTTATAATTTGTTTTTCTGACTCTGTAGGAATAATAATTTTTTTTTCGAACATTTGATACGTTTGAATAAATTCAAGTCGAGCATAATAATTTCTCGCCGATCCTAAACCTAGTCAATGCTTAACATCATAATCAGACCAACTCCACGAGCTGAGTTTGGTCGACCCTTATCATAAAAGCCGAGTATACTTGATACTTGACAATATCTTAAGCCGAATGTGCTAATCACTAGCCAAATATCTCGCTAATCGAGCATCTTTTGCTATGGTCTGCGCTCACCACAGTCTCTGAGAACATGGTCGATGCGTGCCACTATACTCTTAACATATCCCATTGGAAAATTACAACTTATACCAACCAGGCGTGATCACCACTTGCCACCTGTCGAGAATATGTAACGCTCGCACCACTATAAGCTAATCATAAATAACTCTCGCCCCTCAGCAAGCGGAGTACTAATGATGTTCGCCATTTTCATAAGACAAGTACCAATTACACTCGCCATTTTCCAGAGCCAAGTGTGACATCTGCTCGATTTCTCTTAAAGCCCTCTCTAGACCAAGAGTGGCTCTTGTTATCTTTGGAGGTACCAAACATTGGAACAAAGACGATTTCCATAATTCATTCGGCCTTAATACGGTTCTTTGGTGGTTGTCGGTTTTCTGGCCTTAATACGATCAACTACGGTCGTCGGTTTCCCGGCCTTAATACAATATCAGGATCGTCAGATTTCCGGCCTTAATATGGTACGGTGTGGCCATAGCTTCCCGAGAAAATGTGCTTCGACCCAACATTCAGAACATACCGCCCTCTACTGAAGAAAATGTGATCTGAGGGGAAAAGTTTTAGCCAACTTTTTGGCAAAAGCTGTCATCGTTCAGATCGAAGCCCAATATTCGGAAATGTGCCTCCCAGTATTAGCCAATTGACCAGTTCGGGCAACTCACACTTCAGCAAAGCCCAAGCAAGATCCGGCCCGAGCCAGCTTCCTTCAATAACAACCCAAAATTGGGTCGGCCTGAACTGGCCTCCTTCAAGCAACGACTTGTAGAGCCCGGAAGAATCGATCACTCCAGTTGACCGAGTTATTCGCTTCCCTCAATATCGGATCGAGCGAAGGTTTCAGATTCATCAAGAAATATCTAGCTGAGTCATTCAATACTCGGCTCGACTCTAAACGCGGTAAAGGCGGTGAACTATCTCCGGACATGGATCTAATTTTGATACACCTCACCTTGAATGCCACGTAAGCCACTATTTCCGAGGATACTATTGATCAGCAGAGGACCGGGTCCCTCCACCGCAATTACGCCCATTGATCGAGCTCCACGTGTTCAAACTCCGAAAAAGAGGAAAGCCACGTGTCAGCCCGCTCAACCCACTTTTTCACTATAAATATACCTATGCTCAAAATGGAAAAGAGACGTTTGGACCTTCAACTTCTTCTACTTTCGGCTGAACCTTTCCTTCTCAAAGCTTTTTCTATTGCAAAAATTAGAAAAGTAGTGCTTCTTCTTCTTCCTCAAAATTAGAAAAAGCATTGTACTTGTAATCCAAAAAAGAAAGATCAATACATATAGATGTAGGCACTATCTTTGCCGAACCACTATAAAAAGTCTTGCGTGTTCCCTGTTTTCTTTACTTTTATGTATTTCATAATCTTTATTCGTGTGCTTTCAACACGATTGGGAGTTGACCATCACTAATGACCAACTTTTGACGTCAACAGAGGTGATAACAGAAAAAAAATTAAGTGTGGAAAATTATCTGAACAAGATTTCGATACAGAACAACATATTCAAGTTTAAATCGGTAAAATAAATTTCGTTTCTGAAACTGAGTTTGACTTTACTATATAAATGATGTTTTAAACTTAAACCGAATGTTCCATTGTGCTTATATAATATATAATTTAAGTTTTTGAAAGTTTGGATTTCAAGAGGTTAAATTTTGCAAAATATTAATATTTTATTAATTAAATAATATTACAATATTTATTAAAAATAAAATTGAAATTTTAAGTTAAAATTTTGATATATTATTTTGGAAAAGGATTATATTTTTTTTGAATAGTTTTCTAACCTATTTAAAAGTAAATCGGACTAGTTTTAATATGAAATTATAACACAGTTAGAATAGAACTAGTCGTGCTGCGATAGTTCGAGAATTTCGACCGTTAACTTCATATAAGTATACCGAATGCAATTTAAATCGAATTTCCATGAAACAAAAACACTTGCTTTTTGATGATAATAGATTTCAAATGAAAAAGGAATTTTCAAATTTCCATGTAAAATTTTCAAGATATGTTCAAATAAATTTTTAATAAAAATCGCATTAGTGCAGTTCAATAACTAAAACTGGAAATGGCTATTTTTAAATTATTAAAAATATGGAAAAATCATTATAAATCATAATAAATTATTTAAATGTGATTTCAACTAGAAATAGTAAGTTGGATTATTTAAAGGGTAATTTAATCAACCAGTTAAAATAAGCCATTTGAAACAATTTTTTGCGATGATTTCGCAACGCTTTTTACCAATAATGTAATTAATTGGTTTTAACTTAAGGATTACTATCCAAATAAACATTTTCAAATGGTTAATAAAGTTTTTTGATGATAATTTGGATATTGTATTTGAAATATAACTTTAATAAGGATACTCATGATAAAAGAATTGGATTTGGATAAAAATAACCTTCAAATATTTGATACTAAATTCCGTAATTAAAACTTATAATATTCGAGGAATTTAAAATGTTTATACCATTATTTCACTTATAGTATTTTTTGATTATGAGAATTGATATTTGATATAAGCTGATATAATTTATATACAAATCTTATATTTAATAGCTATCGGTTTTGGTTCAACTTGCAGGAAGCAGTAAACTGATTTAAATTATGAATCTTATATTTAAATATCAATTGGTTTTGGCTTTATTTAAGAATTAAGAAACCTTTTTAAGATATAAGGAGATAATATTGGGATAATTCTTAAAAGTGTGATTTGAATGGGAAGGTTAAAGGTTTAATCTTTGATTAAGATTAATGGAAAGTTCAAAATAAATGCTTGTAAAGATTTAGTGAATCTTCATTAAAGATTTAATGAAATGACTTTTGTTAACAATCAATGTTTTATTAAGTGAATAGAAATATTATCCAAGCAGAAAGGGACTTAGCAAATCCTATATTTCTATATAGTTTCAAAATAGATCTTGTTATTCAGAAAGACCGGGATTGGATTTCATTTGAAAACCATTCCGAATAATAATATGACGTTATAAAGCGAATGAAAATAATTGAAGATGATGGTAGAAGACTAGATCTCTTCACATCGGATAGAATGTTTGTTGACGTCTCTATTGGTAGGCATCCCATAACGAGGTTTTTATACAGCAGTGGTCCCGACGTACTTAAAGAGACTCAGAATTGCATGAGCTTCTCTCCTATATTTGATGAGGAATAAAGCACCTTCAATTTTGTTCGGTCCTAGAGCAAACTTGTATGGATGTGTGTCTGATATTGTATTTGGCAATATATTGATTAATCTTTACTAAAACATATTCCGTTGGTGGCAGAGAAATTGTTCTTTTAGCTTAACGCCCTTCTTTGAGATGTACGAGCTCAAAGGTGATATGGTCAGTGATTATCAATTATATGTTATGAAATGATAATGTGGCGTATCTAGTGATTGAGCTGCAGATGATCAAAACATGGCTTTAGGGTAAAAGCGTAGCTTTTTGCAACGAGACTTCGTCTAGCCTTACTACCCGGTAATGGCCTAAAATAGGATGAATGAGGAAATGTTATATGGGTCATTCCCATTTGGGTATGGTCATTCCCTTCTAGATAAAGAGTTATACCATGGTATGGAGCCCAGGTGTTTACATATATGGATATCCTACTTTATGTGGATGATGGAAGGAGCGCACTCCGTTAATGGTCGGTTATGATGGGAAAATGTCATATTCAAGTTGTCATCTAACGGGTAGCATATAGAGATGGTCTGGCCCTATGTTGGCAGAAAGTCATCAGATGTTTCTCAATGGCCTCCCTCTACAGGTGTTCCCTTCGGATAAGGAAGATCTTTTGCCTTTGTCATTATTGGCATCCAATTTCCACTACGAGCCCATACGGTTTTAGTTGTATACCTATGTCAACATAATAGGATGGGATATTATGCCAGCTAAGATTGATATTGTGAAGACCGGAATTTTGATACTCTTTGAGATGACCAAATACAATCCAAGTCCAACCCAAAGAACACTAAAACTCAGATGTCAAAGAAAGAAATTAGAGGATGATAAAAGATAAGATAGAAGTACTAGAATAAAAGAAAATAGATAAAAGGTATAACTAAACAACAGTAGCATCTCACAATCGCAGGAAACAAAATATAATATATATAATCACCTTTGAAAAACAAAACTAGATTTTTATCATCAGAGTATAACACATATAAAACAACAGAAATAAACTCTATATATCTAATATTTGAGCCTCTTGATCCAAGCTCTTCCAGATAAATCTGTAAAATCTTGAACGACTTGACTGCCCGTACAAATTTGGGTACCCAAGAGTTTAGGGAAAACATAAAAAATAAAATCTGGGTCAGTCATGAGACTAGTGTGAGTAAACGATTTTTAAAAAACTTGATAAATAAAGGATATTTCATAAAACTACGTCGTAAATACGAAACGACTTTTTCTCTTATGAGAATCCACAATACTTGATTTAACTTTTAAACTGCTTTTGAAAGAAAAGATAATCGTAAGACTGATCCACACATAAACATGGATGTTTTTTTTACCTTATAATAACTCAAAACATATTTGTATCAGAACTCTTCTTATATTTTAATAATGTCTATCAAACCACAAATGAATAATTATCTAGCAGAACGTTTGCATCTCATGTTCTACATAAATAGTATACAATCAAAACCGCGGGCGCTTATTTGAGATTGAATTCCGACTATGACAAGGTATGGAACCACCTTCCGATAGTGTATCTCTAGAGGGGAATACACAGGGTTCAACAAAAACATCTTGTAACCCGGCCATGCATGACTGACCACTCATTTCGCTTGAGTATATCGAATATATTGTCACCTACGGTTGCTAGCAACATAACCATTCCTAGGAGATACAAAAGCAAAAGAAGAACAAAATTAATATTCTCTAGATGGTGATAATAGTGGGGGTGATCATTTGAGTGGTTTTGTTTATCCGATGATGACAATTGTCAAACCAAACTAAAATCGATAAAAATGAAAACCAAACTAAAACCGATAAAATGAAAACCAAACTAAAACCGATAATTATGAAAACCAAACTAAAACCGATAAAAATGAAAACCAAACCAACCAAATTAAGTTTGGTTGGTTCGGTTGGTCATCCAATTTAACCCTAAAAATATTTTAGATCTTATATTTGGAATATTAACTATAATTTGAAATAAATCATAAATATGTGATTACACTATTATTATTTATGACTCTTATGCTTTCTAATAAATTTTGACACATACGTGATGATTAAAATTTGCTTGGATAACAAATCTAACCTAAAATATTTGTTATAATAAGATAATTTTGAAAGTATAATAAAGGTTCGGTTAATTTCGTTAAACTGATAACCGAACTAATTTTTTTTTGCGAACCAATCATAAACCAATCTAATTTCAAAACCAAACCAAACAGACTAAAATAAATTGGTTTGGTTGGTTTATTTGGTTTAACCAAATAATGCTCACTCCTAAACAATACATCCTAATTGGGAGCGATCCACTTCGCCATGTTGCCTGCCCGATTTTTGTCATTTCCCGGTTGTGAGGCTTGAGGTCAAAACATACCTTTAAATATATCACGTCTCCATTCACTTTTTAATGTCACATCGTCAAACCCATCAAATCACAAATTGACTTCCCCAAAACTATGGGTATAAAGCTAGGAGAAACGAATTCCTCCGCTACCAATTATAGTTTGAAGAGATCAATCATATGATCCGTAAGGCCTACTCTGCCAGACATTCATCCATACAAGTTGTCCTGGGACTAGACAAGCTGAAGGCACTATCACGTAAATCCATCTTAGGCAATTTCTACCTAGGATCGAAAAAACAGCCCTTGCATAAACTCTGTCTTCAACGGTCTTCAATTTAACTTCTAATTAATCAACGTCTAGGTCAAAATAGAGTAGTATTTGGATTTCATTGAGAAAACCAATTCCGGTCTCTTTGAATCAATGAACGTTAATATCTTTTAGGGATAAGTGATATTTAAAGGAATCAAATCATCACATTTAACAAATTTTAACATTCATATTGATTAGTAGACTTACCATATAAAATTCTAGAATTTTAATAGTAATTTGATACTATCTAAATAAGAAATGTAAATGATTAAATTAAACTGAAAAAGTCTATTAGGTCATAGCACAACATTACAATAAAACAACTATCACACAGATCCATCACAAATCAAAATTTCAAATAATCATCATTTATAAATCGGTTGATCTTGGAAAATAATTATTTTCACATCATATCTATCTAAGATTATTTTAGTTTACAAATCTCATTTATTTTCATTGATTATAACAGTGTTGTTATAATCCATACTTCAATATATACGGCTTAAAAATATAAGTATTATTTCCTTTCTTTAGATGAATAAATAATTCAATTAATTTATATCTTATTTAAAAATGGAAAGTGAATGATACTTTCGTATTTCCATTTATTCGATTACCAATTAAACATCTCTTTCCAATTTTGGCCCCATTCCATTTATTTCCGAACTTCAAAATAATCTTATTCTTATTGGTCAACCAATATCTCTTAACAACATCTCCCACAACCATTCTTGTCTAGAAAAAAAATTCTCCATACAGTATTCACTTTGGATTGTGAATATCGTTACTTATGTACTCTTTGATCATAAAAACTTGATTCCATTAATCAATATTACCACAAGGTCAGATTTTGTCAATCTGGTTACTATATAAACTCTTATTTCCATAGATTTCAATATTTAACTAACTTGTTGTTAGTTCGACTTTTAAATCATTTCTTGATTTAAAATATTTTTTATCGACCTAAGTCAATTAAATAACCCAATATTATTAAAGATCGGTTGTTTTTCCATCAATCACAAGATATCGTTGATTACAGTTCAAACAATACTACTTGAACCAATTTTCTAAATTAAGTTCTAATTAGAAAAGAATACAAATTTAACGCTATTTAATTTTTTTAAAATAAAATAACTTATTTAATTCTGACAACGTACAACTATGTTCACTACTGCCAGACCATCTTCAATTTGTTCCCTTTGAACTTCATTATCCAATACCGACACTCATTCCATTACATTTATTTTATATGAATATATTTTCTTATATATTGTTAACCGACCTTTTGGTATGGTTCCCAAAAGTACGCAAGACACGCTCGACTCAACGTATCGCGTGATGTTAAAGCCGGGAGTGTCGCCATGGAGTTAAGGAAATAAGCCGAGGAGGGGTCACGCAGACAAGAACCTCGCCACTCCTCAATACATTGCCAAACCAATGCCTCGAACCCTAAGGCACCTCGAGACTTGCTAACCTCGACTCCGCCAAACTCAAACCAGCATCACTCGTACCCCTCAATACACGAAATTCGTACCCCACTAAGGGGTACGAGTTCATGGGGATAAGCAAGAGGGGTCTGAGCTTTTGGTGGCCTGCACTATGGGATCCGAGATTCTTGATATGGTCCCCTACTCCTACCTACTCCCACCTAACCATTCCACTATAAATACCCCCCAAGCTCACACTTCAAAGGGGTTGAAATTTAGTTCATTTGACATCTCTTGAGAGCTCTAAGTAGCCTCTTTAATGGCATCCATGCTTTGAAGAAGAAGAAGGGCAAAAGTGTCTTTTTCCTAATATTTGCATATGACAATTACGACCTCATATAACTTGGAGATGTATGTAAAAGTAAGTCATGTGATAACTCTGTGTTATTAATAATATTCCAGTGACTCTTCCGAAGTGGACGTAGGCCTCTCGCGAGACCGAACCACTATAAATCTCTTGTGTTATTTACTGCTTTCTGCACTTACATTTCCATGCGAGACGACAATTCTTAAGTAACAAAGAATCTTGGGTGTTTACGACATATTTTGTCGTCAACACACACATATATCCTTGTTTTTAAATTTATGTTTTAAATAAAATCTTTTATTTTATTTCCTACAATTACTATTCCTTTCCTAGGACTAAATTTCTACCTTTCTATATTTTTCCTATTTTAGCATATCTTTTAAATTGCCATTTTTTCTTTTTAAATTTTATTTACTTGTTTATTTCTTTAATTTTTCTTTCCCTTAATTCTTTCTAATTTCAGTTGCCTACAACTCTGGCCCAAAGCGCATCTGGCCAACCCACGACTCCCTCTTCCCCTTCTTTTGCTTTTGCTTGTATCTTACGTCCCTTCGTTTTTTCCTCTTTTCCTAAACACGTTCAGTTTTCCTGCTCCATCAAAATTGCTTCGACACACATCATCTATTCTGATCCTTCCACTTCACTTTCCAGTGCCAACACCACCACGCTACACCATATCATACATGCCACGTTCTATCCAAGCCCATGGTCCCCTCTTCTTTTCCTCCCATCTCTTTCTTTGCTTCAGGAAGAAATCCAGGTGCACATAACTGTATGTGTGCATATGCACACGTTATCCCAACAACCGGTACCCATCACGATTGTCATCACACAGCACCTACATCCACCTGACCCCATTTCCATTGCCACTTGCTCCTCCAGTCAACCATATCGAAATCTGGTGTCCCAAACCCGAAGTTAGCCAAAACCCGCAACTATAATTCGATCCGTGAAAAAAACTCGCCATGTCATAACCATCTTCTGATCAACTTCCAACTTCACCAGAATGGTGACGACCCTTAGCCGGTCCTCCTTGCCAATTCTTAGCCCACTCGATGCATCCATCCCCGTATAGTTCGTCCTTCAAGTTACCCTAATCCCATAGTAAATAGAAAACCTAAAATTGAATCAACCCCATCATTCAAGTATTGGAAAAATCAAATAGTGTTTTTCCCCTGACCTACAATATGCGACGCTCCTCCAGACCGACCTTTATGTCCACCGACTAAGGGGATCGCTAGAAAAAGGATGAATTGTTCTATCCCCATTCCATATGTGCCCGGTGTGCCCATCCAATTACAGCCCTTGATTTCCACCTTTTGCATTTAAGTCCCTCAATTGTTCCGAGAACTTAATTGCAAAAGGTGGAAATCAGGGGTTGTGATTGGATAGGCACACGGGGCACACAGGGGATAAGTACAGAAGAATTAGCCTTCTATAAAAACCCCAATATCCATTTTCTGATGAAGAGATAAGTCTACCTAACCACAACGCTGAAATTCATGATTTTACCATCAAAAATCATGATTTATGCATACCAATCCACTCATGAGCCTGAATCATTGAATTTTCAAGTTTAAAGCTTCTTACAATATGTTTATTGGGGCTTATAAATATATTTCACTATATGTCAGTATTTAATATAATATATGTTGTAAATATTTTTAATATACATTACAATAACATACACACTATAACTTACCGGGATAAAAATTATGAATTTCCTAAGGTAACAGATGGGGTAAATGCTTACTGGCTAAATCTGCTAATATGTTTTCAGTGCTTCTGTCCTACCTATACTCAAATAGTTGTATTAAAATAGATACAACAATGCCAATAACCAGTAGATGTTGGTGTTTACATTGCCATATATAGTAGAACAGCTAAATATGTGATTCAAGTTAGAATTAAAAGGGAGTTTACTCACCATGTATGCTCTGTTCTAACTCTCTGCCCAGGTTTTTATTTTCTTTTTTCCATTCACTGGTTTGCTTCTATTTTCTCATAGCTGGGTTCGAATTAAATTATAAATGTTTCCAGTGGGTATGTAAGTGTATTTATAGGTGAAACATGAAACTTACATTTGAAGTATGTAGTGTAGTAATAGGGCTGCCTATGATGGGTAGTGCTACGCTGTTGAAATTCTTTGATTGAAGTGAAGGGGCATTAAGGCCTTTCGTATTTTGATTTGTTTAAATGTTTGTAAGCATGTCTAAAACCTATTAAAGTACCTATATCCACGTACTTATAAAATACAAAAGCCCAAACTTGGTTGCTAAGCAATACACTCTTGTTGTACCCATGTGTACATCCGTGTGCATATACAAGTTTTTATGTTTATTTAACCAAATCTTTGTGCCAAGTCCATTTTTGTTTTGATTAGATATCATAGTTATCTCCATTTTCTAGCTTGCAAAGAGGTGTGTTAGGTGTTAGCTGACTTTATTTCTTCAGGTATACATAGGGAAGGGATGGTGCATAATGAAGCGCAAGTGTGTACCAGGCCATGTGCAAATTTGGTTTAACAAACGTATGCTGTTGTCAAGTAAATTTTTACACCTTAAATAGCTTATACAAAATGTTTTTAACATGGCATCTTAGCTTCTAATAAATGAATGATTTAATGTATTAGTTATTATTTTAATACATAGATGTTGAGTCTCTTATAAATGTATATGTCCCTTTTTGTTTTATGAAGAAATTAAGTTTTTAATTAATTTTCTTACATAAGTTTAAACAAAAATAACAAACAAAGTGTTATTACTTATTTTTACATACATATACATATGCTAAGAATCATAGCAATATGTATATATATATATATAGGATTTTATGAGAAAGCTTATTTTGAGTTTTCACAAATATTTAAATGCAACAAAATATTAAAATAACATTCCCTTGGATATACATATATATATACACATTTAAAATGAGTTAAAAGTATGCGTACAATGATTTTAAAGTAATGGATTATTAAGAATTTTCTATAATATTTAAAATCCAATATTATCTAAAATTTTACAAGCGAAAAAACAAATATAAAAATATAAACTAATAACAAAATCTCACTTACCTGTTTTACACACATATTTACATTGGTTAAATAAATTCTTAAACCATTAAAAATACTTGGAATTTTCCTCAATTTATTATTCTAAACTTACTTAATTAAATTAATTTTTTAAAATAATACATAATAAATTGTATTTCGAATTAACCCAAAACTGGGTCGTTATAGGAAAATTTACTTGCGAAATGATTTTCCACACTATGCACTAACAATAATATCAAATGGTTTCCGCGTATCAAGCATTTTGGTTATCATAAGTGCAAACGTTTCCTTGTAGCTAAAAGTGATGCCATGGTATGAAGCCCAGGTATATTTACTTATATGGATGTTGGAATCGAGGCGCCTCGGATGACTGTCAAATATGACCAAGATGACGGTCAAATATGATCGGGGAATGTAATGTTCATGAGTAACCCTAATCCACCGTGGATTGGTGGGACGACTCTACCGCTCTTAGGGATACATGTCGTTTCCCTAGAACATTTTGTTGGAGATGATTCAAAGTCGGATTAGTTAATTAACTATTATTAACCAGTTTAATTAACTGTTATTATTTAATTAAGTTTGGGTTATCATGTAAGTTTATTGTGATGTTAAATGTTGAGTAGTATGATAAAAATATCATTTTTACTTGATATGTGTGTGATTGTTTGGGTATATGACACTTCAAATAAAAACAATGTCGATTTAAAACTATTTGAACCTAAAATGGTATTGGTCAAGTAATTTCTTAATTATTGGTTTTTGAATGTGATGTCAACCCCGCACCGATATTGGAATGATAATTAATCGACACATCTCCCAATTGTTTGATTTTCGGTAAACCCCACAAGGGTATTGGGATGATATTCAATGGGCACATCTCCCACTTGTTTGATTTGCAGTAAACCTCACATGGGTATCGGGATGATATTTAATAGACACATCCCTTATTTGTTTGATTTGTGGTAAATCGGTTGATTGACAAGCCCGTATAAGTGTAATTGATTTAAGGCTTATACAATGAATTCCACTTTGTATGTAAATTGGATGTTGTTTGATGGTTGATTGATTATTGTATAATATACTGATTGAAAATGAAAAATAAAGTGGTTATTGGTTCATTAGTTAAGTCTCCATTTGGAAAATGGATTCAATGAATATTTTATTAATATAATAATAGGTTGTAATGACCCGCATTCTATGCACCGGAGGATCGTAGAATATTTGTTTCACTTACATGCGAAGCCATATGGTCGTGTAACTTTGGGAAATGACTATTGGGATCATTTCCCATGTTTACAATTTTTTCCGATTTTTAAATGACCGTTTTACACCTGGCGAAATGTGTTTCGTCTATAACTTTTGATTGGAAAGGATTGTTGACATGAAACCACTTCCATTGGATCCGGACGATGGTTTATGTAACACCCTGTGAATTCTATAACGTTAAGCTTTACAAATTAAAGTGTAATTAATTCTAAATGAAAGAATTAAGGGAAATGGGTTACGCCATTGCGTTCGTCTCGGAATTCTGCTTGAGATAGAGTCCGAGTTTGCACGAACCGGACTCCGTGTGAAGGAGTTATGGCCTTCGGAAGTTTCAGAATAAAGTTTAAAATTCAAAAAGCTCAGTTTTAAATTCAAAATTCGAATTTCAGGTTCAAACTGGGCTGGGCAGGAAAATTCTTGCCCAGAGACCAGGTCGACCATAGGGTCAACCATGGTGTCGACCTGGTCACCCCAGGTCGACCACAGTGTCGACCTGGTCCCCCCCAGGTCGACCATAGTGTCGACCTGGGTGTCGACCTGCCTGGTCGACCTGGCTGGCCAGGTCTGGCTCTTGCTCGAATTTCTGTGGCTTTGTGTGTCACTAGGGCTGACATGTCACCTCTTGATTGGCTCTCTAAACTCTGAATGGCCTAGATTCCTCCTGTCTTCATCTGACGGCTCAAAACAACTTAAAAATCTATAAATACGCCCTAAGTCTCAACTGAAAATTCACACAAAAAAATGAGAAAGGAGTCGTCATGCTGTTAGGGAGGAATTGAACATAGCTATCAAGAGAAAAGCCTAGAGACGAATCAAATTAAGAAGAATATTAAATTTTAATCAAACTAATCAAGCAACGTTAGTCTACCCAAAGGAGCGCATCTCAATTTCAGAATTCAGAATCCAGAATTCAAGATTCTGCATTCGTTGTAAGTATAGTGACCTTTCAGAATATGAATAAAAAATTGTGATGTGATTCGATGTAAATGAAAATAGAATTGTGTTATTGTATTGTATAAATTCTATGTATTGCAATGGTTCTATCATGACTTGTGTATTGATGTTTGTGGCATAAATTGATTTATGCAAGCCTATTGAACAATTGTATATGAAAACAATGGCACTTGTAATTTTGTGGCAAAAACTAGAAATTGATCCCTTTTGTTTGTGCCTATGACATGGACCTTATACATTCATTAAGCCTAAATTAAAGCTTATGTAAACATGATTTAGACTTGAAACCTTTTATGCCTACATGACCCCAAAGCCTATGATATCACTTCCATGTTTATTTGCAAGTATAATTGGATCTATGTTAAGTATCGTTTGTGTTTCATAAACTATGCAAGTTCATGTTTATTTGCAAGTATAATTGGATCTATGTTAAGTATGTTTGGGTTTCAAAAACTATGCAAGTTCATGTTGAAAAAGGCTATGTGATTAGATGTTATAATTGGTCCTTTTGGTGGATATACATCATGCTAGTTTTGTGTTTGACATTATGCCAAGTTAAACATGTTTAAACACAAGTTTGTATTAGCCTAAACTATGCCATTTCATATGTCACCTACTTAGTTATACTTTGATTTTAATGCAAGTTCACATGACCCATCATTTATGTTAATATCGCTAAATTGCAAGTTCATGCGCCACACACCCTTATATGTTGTCAACTATTACATGTTCTTGATTTCCCCTTTTCTTACGCTTATAAAGTTGGGTTGAATTGTGTTGAGCCCAACATTTGTTATAACGTTGTGAACGTACAAACAGGGGTAATAACGTTGGGTGTAAAACATGAAAATATATGTTGGCATGTTTGGCACATGCCAACGACAATGACATTTAAAGCAGTATGAATTTTTATACCCAAAATAAAAGATATGACATTTACATGTATAATTGTGAAGTAATAAAATATGTAAATTTAGAAAACATGATATGCTTAACCCGAGGTTGGATTGAGTTGTGATGTAAACCTGCCTGGAACCGCCCGGCTGTCTAGTAGTCACAACAATACCTATCCAATGTGGGTGGTTAAGCATTGAGCCCAATAATGACCCGAGGTTAGACTGAGCTACGGTGTAAACCTGCTCGAAACCGACCGGCATATCCAGTAACCGTAGCAATACCTGTCTAATGTGAGTGGTTAGATGCTCCTAAGAGGCTAAGGACAGATGGTAAGGTTAAGTCAACTATAACACTTAACCAAATTCAACATGTTAACAAGAATTGATGGGTGGGGTTAGGTAAATACCGACACTTAACCAGTTAACAAGTTTAACTAGAAAATCCTGGTAACGTGGGTCTTGTTTTAGCAGTAACCCAAGTTAGGTATCAACGGTACCCTGAAACTAGGCAGGGTGGGGCACGATTACTGGGCTGATTGTAAGCAGTCAAAACGACGGCGGTGGGTGCACAGTGTAGGTCTAACGGGGTGCGGGCGTGCACACACTCCGGAGCAGACAACCAGGGCACTGGGGACACCAGTAATATAACCTATGCCTTCTAGATTTGTGTCGGGGGCCGCCACCATGGGTTTTGATACACCCCATGGTGGGACCAGCATAGGTATCTACAATTCTTGGGGGCCGTATGACACATGTTAACGCGAGTACGAGCCGATCTTTTGAAAATGGGGATCACTTCACCCTCACCATGGGGTACCAGTTAGAGTAAACTCAAGTAGATGTAGATATATAGTATGGGTGCGATAGTACATTCGACATTCCCTTAGCTTGTGACACTATCCTATTTTCAGTATATATCTATCATGCCCTTTTCTTATTCACATACTGAAGAGTTACTAGATTTACTCAGGCTTTATGTCTGACCCTATTTTCTTTTCGTCTTCTTTTCTTTCGTTCCCCTCTTTTCTTTCGTTCCCCCCCAAGGTCCACAGGGAGGAAACAGATCAGCTCAGTCAGGCTCTGTACAAGCTCCAAGAACATAGATGTATGATTTGGGTCTCTTTTGCTCAAACTATGGCTTTGGATATCACTATGGGGATTTTTGTCACTTTATTTATGTTTTCTGCTTCTTTAATTATCAAGACAGTAATGATGTTGTAATGTTGGAAGTATTTTGAGACAATTATGGAATGTTTGGTTTTGAACACATATTGATGAAATAAAAGTCTGTTTGGTTTCCGCTGTTTAAAATATGTGTATTTATATCTGTCTTGAGTTTATCTGTGGCTTTTACTTATAAACCTCCACCAAAATTAAGGCATTCCCTTTGTGAGTGACCTTAACGGAGGTGGGGTGTTTCACTTGGTATCAGAGCATAGGTTTACTAGATAAGATAAAAGTTTTTGAAATTGTTTTCAAAAAGAAAGTTTAAAGAAGCATTTTTCAAGAAAAAAAATGTTATGTTTATAAAAAGACAAAATCCCCCAAAGCCATGTGCCCTATCTATCTCTCGCTATCCTTCGTTTTGAATTTTTCCTTTCTGTTTCAGCATGTCTGGAGACCTTAACCTCCTGGAAGGAGTGCCGATTCCCGGATGGTTTAGGAGGTACTTAGAAGTAAACATCCCTCCTCCAGTGGCCGCGGTTCCTCCTCCTCCTCCTCCTCCTCCTCGTGGAAATGCCTTCGCAAAAACCTGTAGAGACTTTAAGGCTATGGGTGGAAAAGTCTTTTATGGGACAGAATCCTTTGTAGGAGCAAGAAACTGGCTAAAGGAGACTGAGGATCTGTTTGTCATCTTCGGGGTTGATGATAGACAAAAGATACAACTAGCGGTATGGTTGCTTAAGGATGAAGCTTCCTATTGGTGGGAAGTTACCAATGCTCAGAGGGCGTGGAAACATGGGAAGATTTCAGGACAAGGTTTGAAATGAAATTTCTCTCCCAAGCTGAAAGAAACCTGCAAATGGAGAAGTTCCTAACTCTGAAACAGGGGAGCATGACGATCAGGGAATATGTTAATCAGTTTAATCAGCTAGCCAGATTCGGGTTAGACTTAGTAAACACCCAACACAAGAAGGCACTTCGCTTCGTCAAGGGTTTGAATGAGCATCTACACAGCCTTGCCATGACTCATGTATCCCCGAGAGCGACTTATGAAAGCTTGGTGGACATGGCGTTGCTACATGAGGAAGACCACGGTAAGAAAGAAACTAAGGTGGAAGAGAAAAAAGAAGGTCTACAAGCAAAGAAAACAGACTTCAAGAAAGGAGGGAAGAACAATAAGCCCCACGAAAAGAGAAGGTGCAATTTCTGTGGCATTATGGGCCATATATCAAAAGACTGCTGGAAAAGAATGGCGAAGCTGGGTGGTTGCTTTCATTGTGGAGAGACTGGGCACCAAGCTAAGGACTGCCCAAAGAAGAAAGGGCAGGGACAGAAAGCCGGATCCACTTCAGGGGGTCAGGTTCATGCGCTAGTGGCACCTCAGTAGGAACGAGGTAGTAATATTTCTGTAGAAAGTGTAGTCTATCTTTATGATCATCCAGTTCGTACACTTTTTGACTCTGGCGCATCACACTCTTTTATTTCATCTGCCTTAGTAGAATCTCTGCATCTAGACACTAGTATGGTAGAAGATCCCTTAGTAGTTTCAAATCCAATTAGGGGCTCCGCTTACTTGTTAATGGTTTGTTTGGGTTTGAAAATCTCTATTCTCAGCGTTGAGTTTAGTTGTGATGCCTTTGTCTTAGGCTTCTCGGGATATGGTTTGATCTTAGGCATGGACTGGTTATCCAATAATAGTGCCATTCTTGATTGTGAGAAAAGAGTAGTTAGGCTCTTGACTCGGCTTGGTAACACTCTAGAAATTTCTTGTAATCCCTTGAATGCTGTTATGCTAAGTTATCTAGAGTCGCTTGATGTTTCTAATGAGAATTTGCAATCAAAAAGAGTAGTCCGGGAATATCCGGATGTATTTGAGGAGGTGAAAGGCTTACCTCTGAGGCAGGAAATAGACTTCCGCATATGTCTTGTGGATAACTCAAAGCCTGTAGCTTTACCTGTCAGACACATGGATCCAAGGGAGAGAAAGGAGCTCAGTAAGCAGGTTAAAGAACTCCTCGAAAAAGGGTTCATTAGACGGAGCATTTCGGAATGGGGTGCTCCAATGGTGTTCGCAACCAAAGCGGATGGTTTGCTTCGCCTTTGCGTCGACTATAGGGAGTTAAACAAATTGACCAAGAAAAATAGGCACCATCTTCCCCGAATCGACGATTTGTTTGATCATCTTGTTGGTGCGACGACCTTCTTCCAACTTGATCTGGCAACTGGGTTCCATCAGCTAAGAGTAGCTGAAGATAGTATTGATAAGACAGCATTCAGAATCCCAGACGGTTTCTTCGAGTGGCTCGTCATGCCTTTCGGCTTGACAAACGCACCCGGTTATTTCGTAGACCTAATGAGCAGGGTATTCAGAGAATTCCTCAACAAATTTGTGGTTGTCTTCGTAGATGATATCTTAATCTTCTCAAAGAGTGAGGAAGAGCATGCTCAGCATTTGAAAGAAATCATGGAAACTCTTCGAGCTCATCAACTAAAAGCCAAATTCTCCAAGTGTCACTTCTGGAGAAAAGAAGTAAGATTTCCGGGGCATATAGTGTCCAAAGAGGGGTTGGCTGTGGACCCCGCGAAAGTGGTGGCAGTGCAAGATTGGAAGACACCAAGAAATGCAACCGAAGTTAGAAGCTTTCTTGGGCTAGCCGGTTTTTACAAGAAGTTTATTAGGGATTTCACAAAAATCTCAGCCCCACTCACAAGGCTAACAAAGAAGAATCTGGCGTTCACTTGGGATTTGGACTGCAAGTTTGCTTTCCAACGGTTAAAAAGGGCTCTCACAACAGCCCCAGTTCTGACCTTGCCAGATGGAAGCAAAATGTTCACAGTATACACGGATGCATGTGGAACGGGACTAGGCGCTGTTCTAATGCAAGAAGGAAGGGCAGTAGCATATGGTGGAAGACAATTAAAAGTTCATGAAAAGAAATACCCAACGCATGATCTTGAGTTAGCCGCCATCGTTTTTGCGCTTAAGTCTTAGCGCCATTATCTCCTAGGTGAGAAGTTTGAATTATACACTGACCATAAATCATTGAAATATCTCTTCTCGCAGAAGGATCTTAACTTGAGGCAGCAAAGATGGATGGAGTTTCTTGCCTCGTATGACTTTGAAATTTCCTATACTCCCGGCAAAGGCAACGTGGTAGCAGACGCGTTGAGCTGAAAGAAGCTGACCTTAAGCCCTCTCTTTATGGAAAGGCAAAGCTTGGAGTATATAGCCAGTTTTAACTTTAGACCCTCCTCAGATTTTGTACCAGGTTTGTTAGCATCTCTCGAAGTACACCCTACTCTCTTAGGCTCAATAGAGGCTGCACAACGTGAAGACCCCCAGCTTGTTGAAGTGATTGATAGACTTATCAGGGGTGAGGCTTTTAGTCACCTCAGTAGGTTCGCCATCGATGATAAGGGTTGGCTGAGACGAGATGGAAGATTATGCGTCCCACAAGCAAGGGAGTTGACAAAGAAGGTTCTCGAAGAAGCACATCATTCTAAGATAACTATACACCCTGGCGGCGATAAGATGTACAAGGATATAAAAAGGACTTTCTTTTGGTGCGGCATGAAGCAAGACGTGGCAGATTTCGTCTCTAAGTGCATGATCTGCCAACGGGTCAAGGCGGAACAGAAGAAACCTGGAGGACTACTTCATCCTTTAGAGGTCCCACAGTGGAAGTGGGATAGCATTTCAATGGACTTCATTGATGGACTGCCTAGGTCGAGAAGAGGCAACACTAGCATTTGGGTAATAGTGGATAGGCTTACTAAGAGCGCCCACTTCATACTTATCAAGAGTAGAAGGACCGCCTCATCTCTAGCATCTCTTTATCTCAAGGAAATAGTTCGACTCCATGGGATACCCTCCAGCATTGTTAGTGACCGAGACCCTATCTTCACAAGCGAGTTTTGGCGGAGTATGCAAGAAGCTGTAGGCACACAGTTATGTTCGAGCACGGCCTATCACCCCCAAACCGATGGTCAGACGGAAAGGGTGAATAGAGTTTTAGAGGATCTTTTGAGACTTTGCGTTCTTGACTTTAGAGGGACTTGGGAGGATCACCTTCCTTTAGTGGAATTTGCCTACAACAACAGCTACCAAGCTACCATCGGTATGGAACCCTTCGAGGCCTTGTACAGAAGACCGTGCAAATCACCAACTTGTTGGTGGGAGTCTACAAATAAGCTTATACTTGGGCCAGATATGATTCGAGAGACAGAAAATGAAGACTGCTCAAGACAGACAGAAATCCTACGCCGACAAAAGAAGGACCGACCTTGAGTTTGAGGTTGGGGACAGGGTTTTCCTTAAGGTATCACCTTTAAGGAACATCATTCGCTTTGGATCCGCAGGAAAGCTAGCACCAAGATTTGTAGGACCGTTTCCTATCATCAAGAAGGTTGGAAAGATGGCCTATAGATTAGAGCTACCCAAGAGACTGGCCGGAGTTCACAACGTCTTTCATGTTTCTCACCTCCGGAAGTGTTTGCATGAGTCTGCGGAAGTGGTGGAACCTAGCATTCTAGAAGAAGCCGAAGTGGAACGTGAAGCAACTGTGAGGAGAGTTCCAACCCGCATCTTAGGAACTGAAGTGAAAAAGCTACGCAACCGCGAAGTCAAACTCGTTAAAGTCCAGTGGAGCGACGCCGAGTTAGACGCGACTTGGGAAACTGAGGACAGAATACGCGTTGCCTACCCTCTTCTTTTTGAGGGTACACCCTTGATCTCTCTTTTTCCTTAAGTTATGCTTTATCTATCTTTTTAGGTATATCTCCTCGGTCCTTTTCCTAACTCCTTAGGTAGAAAACAAATGGATGCAAACATGTATTTGAAAACATGTTACGGATGATGGCTGCAGATGATTGCTAGTGGTTGCTCGTGGATGCATATACGCACACACCCTAGGTTATAGATCGGCTCAGTCACTTCATATTGCATATGCATATAAGTATTCTCATTTGTATATGGTTGAAACTTGATATGCTGTCATATGGTTGTTGCATTTGTATGAACAGTTGTGCACTCATGTAGAATTATAAGTAGGAAAATTTGCATACATAATGGATTCATGACACTTACATGATTCGCATTATGGAGGTCAACTGAATCAGTAGATCGCCTGATTTCTGCATTAGATAAGGACATATACACACACTATGCATATGATCATGAAGCATTAGAAGTCTTTAAGGACAGTGGATGCCTATGTTTGTTGGTTGAGTAGATGGACTGTTGGATGGTAGGATATACATTCTTCCTAACTTGAAGATTTCGGGGACGAAATCCTTTTAAGGGGGGAGAATGTAACACCCCATGAATTCTATAACGTTAAGCTTCGCAAATTAAAGTGTAATTAATTCTAAATGAAAGAATTAAGGGAAATGGGTTACTCCATTGCGTTCGTCTCGGAATTCTGCTTGAGATAGAGTCCGAGTTTGCGCGAATCGGACTCCGTATGAAGGAGTTATGGCCTATGGAAGTTTTAGAATAAAGTTTAAAATTAAACAGCTCAGTTTTAAATTCAAAATTCGAATTTCAGGTTCAAACTGGGCTGGGTGGGAAAATTTCCGCCCAGAGACCAGGTCGACCATAGGGTCGACCATGGTGTTGACCTGGTCACCCCAGGTCAACCACAGTGTCGACCTGGTCCCCCCCCAGGTCGACCATAGTGTCGACCTGGGTGTCGACCTGCCTGGTCGACCTGGCTTGCTAGGTCTGGCTCTGGCTCGAATTTCTATGGCTCTGTGTGTCACTAGGGCTGACGTGTCACCTCTTGATTGGCTCTCTGAACTTTGAATGGCCTAGATTCCTCTCTCTTCATCTGACGGCTCAAAACAACTTAAAAATCTATAAATACACCCTAAGTCTCAACTGAAAATTCACACAAAAAAAATGAGAAAGGAGTCGTCATGCTGCTAGGGAGGAATTGAACATAGCCGTCAAGAGAAAAGCCTAGAGATGAATCAAATTAAGAAGAAGATGAAAGTTTAATCAAACTAATCAACGCAACGTTAATCTACCCAAAGGAGCGCATCTCAATTTCAGAATTCAAAATCCAGAATTCAAGATTCTGCATTCGTTGTAAGTATAGTGACCTTTCAGAATATGAATAAAAATGGTGATGTGATTCGATGTAAATGAAAATAGAATTGTGTTATTGTATTGTATAAATTCTATGTATTGTGATGATTCTATCATGACTTGTGTATTGATGTTTGTGTCATAAATTGATTGATGCAAGCCTATTGAATAATTGTATATGAAAACAATGGCACTTGTAAGTTTGTGGCAAAAACTAGAAATTGATCCCTTTTTGTTTATGCCTATGACATGGACCTTATACATTCATTAAGCCTAAATTAAAGGTTATGTAAACATGATTTAAACTTGAAACCTTTTATGCCTACATTACCCCAAAGCCTATGATATCACTTCCTTGTTTATTTGCAAGTATAATTAGATCTATGTTAAGTATCGTTTGTGTTTCATAAACTATGCAAGTTCATGTTTATTTGCAATTATAATTGGATCTATGTTAAGTATCGTTTGGGTTTCAAAAACTATGCAAGTTCATGTTGAAAAAGGCTATGTGATTAGATGTTATAATTGGTCCTTTTGGTGGATATACATCATGCTAGTTTTGTGTTTGACATTATGCCAAGTTAAACATGTTTAAACACAAGTTTGTATTAGCCTAAACTATGCCATTTCATATGTCACCTACTTAATTATACTTTGATTTTAGTGCAAGTTCACATGACCCATCATTTATGTTAATATCGCTAAATTGCAAGTTCATGCGCCACACACCCTTATATGTTGTCAATTATTACATGTTCTTGATTTCCACTTTTCTTACGCTTATAAAGTTGGGCTGAATTGTGTCGAGCCCAACTTTGTTATAACGTTGCGTACGTATAAACGGGGGTAATAACGTTGGGTGTAAAACATGAAAATATATGTTGGCATGTTTGGCACATGCCAACGACAATGACATTTAAAGTAGTATGAATTTTTATACCCAAAATAAAAGATATGACATTTACATGTATAATTGAGAAGTAATAAAATATGTAAATTTAGAAAACATGATATGCTTAACCTGAGGTTGGATTGAGTTGTGATGTAAACCTGCCCGGAACCGCCCGGCTGTCCAGTAGTCACAACAATACCTATCCAATGTGGGTGGTTAAGCATTGAGCCCAATAATGACCCGAGGTTAGACTGAGCTACGGTGTAAACCTGCCCGGAACCGACCGACATATCGAGTAACCGTAGCAATACCTGTCTAATGTGAGTGGTCAGGTGCTCCTAAGGGGCTAAGGACAGATGGTAGGGTTAAGTCAACTATAACACTTAACCAAATTCAACATGTTAACAAGAATTGATGGGTGGGGTTAGGTAAATACAGACACTTAACCACTTAACATGTTTGACTAGAAAATCCTGGTAACGTGGGACCCGTTTCAGTAGTAACCCAAGTTAGGTATCAATGGTACCCTGAAACTAGGTAGGGTGGGGCACGATTACTGAGCTGATTGTAAGCGGTCAAAACGATGGCGGTGGGTACACAGTGTAGGTCTAACGGGGTGCGGGCGTGCACACACTCCGGAGCAGACAACCAGGGCACTGGGGACACCAGTAGTATAACCTATGCCTTCTAGATTTGTGTCGGGGGCCACCACCATGGGTCTTGATACGCCTCATGGTGGGACCAATATAGGTATCTACAATTCTTGGGGGGCGTATGACACATGTTAACGCGAGTAGGAGCCGATCTTTTGAAAATGGGGATCACTTCACCCTCACCATAAGGGTGCCAGTTAGAGTAAACTCAAGTAGATGCAGAGATATAGTATGGGTGCGATAGTACATTCAACATTCCCTTAGCTTGTGACACCATCCTATTTTCAGTATATATCTATCATGCCCTTTTCTTATTCACATACTGAAGAGTTACTAGATTTACTCAGGCTTTATGTCTGACCCTATTTTCTTTTTGTCTTCTTTTCTTTCGTTTCCACCCTCCCCCCTGGTCCACAGAAGGAAACAGCTCAGCTCAGTCAGGCTCCGTACAAGCTCCAAGAACGTAGATGTATGATTTGGGTCTTTTTTGCTCGGACTATGGCTTTGGATATCACTATGTGGATTTTTGTCACTTTATTTATGTTTTCTGCTTCTTTAATTATCAAGACAGTAATGAAGTTGTAATGTTGGAAGTATTTTGAGACAATTATGGAATGTTTGGTTTTGAACACATATTGATGAAATAAAAGTCTATTTGGTTTCCGCTGTTTAAAATATGTGTATTTATATCTGTCTTGAGTTTATCTGTGGCTTTTACTTATAAACCTCCACCAAAATTAAGGCATTCCCTTTGTGAGTGACCTTAACGGAGGTGGGGTGTTTCAGTTTATCTTTCCGTAGAGTGGTCAAATTAGCCAAACGGACTTACCGTTTGGGAGATATGGCTGAAATAAGGTTTGGAAGGTGAAAAACAGCTTAACCGGGCCTAATTAGGGTGATTAGCAACTAGGCCCATAACACATTTCGGGATTAGGGTTATGGGAGGGCTGATAGGGTTAGGGAAAAATTTTCAATTCAGTTTTCCAGCTGCCATTTACGTCCTTGAAACCCTAGCAAAGGCCTCTATCTTCTAAATTCATCCCAAATCGCTTTATAATCGTGTATTAGCTTAATCTACACCAAATCAAGGAAGATTAGTGTCAAATCAGAGTTGGAGCTGCTGTGTTGCACAGGAAACCCCGCCAAAACAGTAGAGTTCAGATCTAAAGTTTTACTTATGGCTAAGGTGATTGAATTGCATTTTCACACTAATTATGGTTAATTAGGGGTGATTAGTGTTAATTAACGAAATTATGCATGCTAAAATTCGGGGAAAATATTATTTTATGCCTCTATTAGAAATTTGGATTAATTTGGACATGTTTTGCTAATTGTATGGTCAAATCATGATTAAGGGGATTATAAGGAAAACATGGGTTTGGGTATGTTTGATCCATTTTAACATATTAGATTGTTGTTTTGGTGTTTACGGTTGATTGTCCATGTTTTATTACTGTTTGGAATGCTTTGTGATTCTATAGTCAAATTAGGTTAGTAGGAAACACCATCGTATGGTGTAAATAGCTTACTGGAAAGAGTTGCAGGAAATTGGTCACCCCCGTTTGTGAGGCACCCTCCCTGATCGTGACACTATCATCACGAGCCGCCCCAGTCGTGAGCCACCTCACAACCCGACCCCCTTCACGAACCGGATGCCACCCACGAACCGCTCCAGCACCTCACGAGCCAAGCAGGAAATCATGAATTGTGGAGCATCCTTCACCACGAGCCGAGCCATTAGGTAAGTATTGGTCATGAGCCGATCTGATGGCCACCAGTCATCACGAACCGGAAGGACCATCACGAACCGTGGAGCATCCACGAACTGCGGACTGAGCTTTGGACTTGAGTATCGAATCGAGACAAGATGAAGGGTATGAGTTGAATCGAATGGAAGATGAAGAATCACGAACCGGGATGATGACCAAAACCCGAGATGCAAAGGTAGTCCAAATAGGAAGTTAGAACTCAAGATCTAGATGGGAACCAACAGTTAATGTAACACCCCGTACTTTCTGTGATCGTATAAGTAACAAATCAGAGAACAATTAAATTATAAAATAAGAATCAAGGGAAACGGGTTGCACCATTGCGTTCGTCTAGAAATTCTTCTTGGAAACGAGTCCGAGTTTTCGAGAAACGGAGTCCGTATGAGGGAGACATGGCCCTCCAAAGTTTCAGAGAATTTCAGGATCGAAAACAGCTCGAAAATTCGAATTCAAATTCGAATTCAAAATCCCAAAACAGGCTGGGCGGGAAAATTTCCGCCCATGGACCAGGTTGACCTAGGGGTCGACCATAGTGTCGACCTCCCAGGGGCCAGGTCGACCATAGTGTCGACCTGGGGGTCGACCGGGCCAGACCAGGTCGACCATATTGTCGACCTGCTCCCGAAACCCAGTTTTTTTAACCTGGTTCATTCTGATGTATCCGGTCTCGTTTCTGTCTGGATTCGTCCGCCTAATCCTATATAAACTCACCCCTAGCCCCATTCTCTCCACATAATTTCATTCTGTCTATATTCTGCCTCTATTCTAATTAAAAATAAAAATGGCGTCGCTACCCTGCTGGAATCAAAACTTGGACTGATGCATTTTCTTCCAACCTGAATAAAATTAAAAGCTAAATCAAATCTCAAATCCAAGTTTAGAGCTACGACAATTAAAGAGGAATAATTCAACATTTCTGCATCAACAACAGTTTATTATCCTTTCTTAAAACCACGAAAGGCAAGTACGGTTATTTTCCGCTATAAACATTAATTATGATTGCGACATGAACTGTAAGTTTGAATTTGAGGTTATGACTGTTCTGTTCTGTTTAAATCTATCTTATTCTGTATCTCTACCTCTTTCTGTTCTATAGCCAGGCAACTACGAGCCTGCGCCTCATCTCATAAGAGATTAACGCACGAATGTTAAAATGTTTGGGACAAATAATGAATGATGCTTAATTGGACAGGACTGATTCGAGGACATGACATAAAATCTGAGGCATATAATTGGACATGTGGCATATTTAACATATGACTTGAGATTGAGGCATAAAATATATTGGACTTATGACTTGGGATTCGGGGCGTAGTTTTAACCGTAAACATGAAACTAATTTAGATACATAGTACATGTTGTAATCTAGAACTGTAGTTAATATGAGAAATAAACATATGTTAGATCTATATCTGCTCATACTAGGTACGACAATCTGTGATTTGGGAGAAGAGGAAATATAGGACAACTTGAAACTTGGGGGCATAATGCATGTTTTAAATCAAGGTCTGATGTCAGAGTTTAAAGATAATTTACAACATGAATGATAATGCATGGTGAGGACATACTAAATGTTATAGTTTAAAAATCTAGATTTTTGGACATATTCTTTTATGAAAAAATTCATGACTTGAAAAAGGGATATGTCACTTAGTCGTAAAGACCTATACAAAATAGGATAACTATTAATGTGAATGTGCCTAAATAAGGGTTTTTGGATATCTGGCATCATAGGCTATAATTTGGCATAATTCATATTATTTATCGTGATTTATGGAGAATATTCTGTACTGTGTAATGTTTGATTAGGAGCATATGTGGCAAGTGAGTTTATGCTAATTTTATGATTAGGAAAGATATGATATATATATATATATGTATAATCTACTAAATCTGTTATCTGCTAAATCTGTTGTATTGCCTGATTCTGCTAGTTCTGTTATATTGCCTAAACTGCTAATTAGATTGAATTGCCTAATCTGCTAATTATGTTAACTTGCCTTATCTGCTAAATATGCTACATAGCCTAATCTGCAAGATTTGTTATCTGTTTAATCTGTTGAATGACATAATCTGTTGGAACTGAAATGCCGAAATTTGAAGTATGTGAATCTGCAGGCTCGACTTAAAATTGAGCAAAACTTGTTAATAGAACCTCGAATAATCTGTTGTAACTTGTACAGAAGTTTAATCTATTAAATAAACAGAATTAGTCTGATATCTGAAAAATATGTATTGGAATGAATTGGCTATGCCACGAGGTTAGACTCTGTTTGCGGTAGAAGCCTGCCTGGAACCAACCGGCTTAACCAGCGACCGCAAACTGTCTGTCTAATGTGAGAGGTCGTAGGCATAACTAAAATATGCTTAGACACGAGGTTAGGTCTGGCTTGTGGCAGAAGTCTGCCAGGAACCGCCCGGCATATCCTGGGGCCACAAGCTACCGACCTAATGTGAGAGGTCTGTGCATTAATATTTAATTAATGCAAATCTGGGATAATATGATGTCTAAAACGTGTTGGGTGGATAGGGTTAAACCAATTGGACTAATGAATTTAACAAACCCGTTTCGTGAATCTGTTGGCCCAATTACAAAGTTAGACAAATTTGTAAATCTGTTAAATCTCTGATCCTTTAGTCTGAAAACTTGTCTGATCTATGAACTAGTTGATCTGAACTCTGTATGTCTAAACTTGTAAACAAGTTAATCTGAAATCTGTTAGTCTGGGGGACACAAGGTTAGGAGGGAAATTACTTGTGTCATCTGTTGTTTGGGTCCCATATTAGTCAGTAACCCTTTCTGGTATCAAAACTTTGACCTAACAGTAGGTAGGGTCCAGGCACGCTTACTGAACTAATTATAAGTGGTTCATTCTGATAATGGCGAGGGGTGTTGATGGTGCGTTCCAACCGGGTCATGTGCGTGCATGGATCCCGGTCTGCCTCTGAGGATGTAAGACGCCGTGACATCTGTAAATAGGTCTGTGCCAATTGGTTGCCACTTTAGGGAGTGATACACCCTACTGTGGAGCCGACACAGGGTATTTATGTATTAGGGAGCCGATCGCTTGGGGTAGGGTTTTAGGGTACACTTAGTTCTGTCTGTTTCCGTTGGTACCGTCTGTTTCTGTTGGGTGGCAACCCCTGTCTGTGTGGTACCGTCTGTTCGGGTGGTAAAGGCCCATTCACTAGTGTACACCTAATTCTACATTCTGTTTCCGTAGGGATTAATCTGTTTCTGTCTCTGTACTTTCCATTCGGGTGGTAAAGGCCCATTATTAGCAATTCTGTTTCTGTCTGTTTCTGTTGGGGTGGTAAAGGCCCATTACTAGCATTCTCTTCTGTGGAAATTATTCCGTTCCCGTTTCTGTTTCAGTTTAGACATTAGGGTGACACCTAATCCTGTTATACTAGTATTAGTGCAGAGAAATGAAAAGTAATATTATTCTGTTCCTTCTGTTTAACCTAAGTACATCTGCTACTCCTGTCACTATTATCTCTCATCCAGTTTTATTTGCATGCCATGGTTATTATTATCTGTTCATATGCTAAAAGTCACTGGACTTGCCAGTCATTATGTCTGACCTTGCTTGTTTTCGCCCCTTTTTCTTCCGTTCCTCCCCAGGTTTTCCAAGGAGGGAATACTTTAGCTTGATCCGGATTTCTTCTGCTTGAAGTACTTAGAGTGCTTAAAGTATGGCTTGACTCCTTAGGGCAGCTTCTGTGCGGATTATAAAGTTTTTTACTCTGATGATTTTCTGAACAAGACTGATATTTATGTACTTGAGTTTTTTTTTCCTGGAAAGATGCAACCAAACTGATTTCTGTTTTCCGCTGAAATAAAGTTATAATTTCTCAAGTATTGTTTATCTGTCTTGTAAATTTCTGTTCTGTCTATTAAAATGCTCCACCAAAGTTAAGGCATACCCTTTGTGAGTGACCTTAACGGAGGTGGGGTGTTACACTTGGTATCGGAGCTGAAGGTTACCAGATTAGATAAAAAGTTTTTGAAAACTATTTTCAAAAAGGATTTAAAAGGAAGTATTTTCAAAAATAAAGCTTATTTTTGAAAAACATAATTCCCAAAAGCCATATATCTATCTTTTGATCCTCTGTTTGAATCTTTCTTTCCTTCTTTTTCCGGGGCTCCTGGCTTTCTGGGAGGTAACCTCGTCGCGGCATGATTCTGTAGGCTTGATAAGACTACGACACCGGTCAAAGGGCAAATAAGCGCCCGACTTCCATCTGTAGCCGCAGTAGTCTCACCTACGGTTAATTTTCTTTCGAGCTTTGTAGGATTTTCCGTGCAATGAAGGCCGATTTCGAGGGACTTGTCAACGTGTTACACACAGATAGTAAAGATGAGAATGAGGGAGTTTGGAAAAGGAACACAAACCAAGGATGAGAAACTCATGGATATGGACTTGGTTCACAAAGGAGGCAAAAAGGAAACACAGAAGAAGGAAGAAAAGTCTGAAGATAAAGGAGGAGAAAAGTGCTTTACTTATGGAAGCTTGACTCATCTGAACAAGGATTGCCGAAAGAGGAAGGACACTCACTTCAACTGTGGTAAGATGGGGCACTTCACTAGGGACTACACAAATAAATGGGGGCAAGGACAAAGGACATGACCTACTTCGGGAAGGCAGGCGAATGCTCTCATAGTTGGTAGATAGGATAGAAGTAGGAAAATTTCCGTAGAGAGTTTAGTTTCCTTATCTGATTATTGAGTTAGAACTCTTTCCGATCATGGCATTCTGATTCTGTAGTCGAGTCTCTGCACTTTAATACTAGTCCTGTTTCTGATCCGGTTATAGTCTCAATCCCCATAGGGGTTACAACTCATCTGTTGGTGATAGGTTGGGGTTCGGGGGTATCTGTGTTAGGCGTCAAATCGATTGTAATGCATACATTCTGGGTTTTTGAGGGATATAGTGGGATTTTCCCATGCTTAGTTTCTTAAGAATCATTTAGTAATCTGCTCTATACCGGTAATCTGTAAATATCTGAATATTTCTGATAAGGTTGAGATTTCCAGTTTTGACATTGTCTAAAGAGGGTAATCCTCTGGGTATCAATCTGATGTTGGTTTCGGTCTTCGGGTTGATACTTAGGGGAATTTGTCTCTCAACCAAGGTTTAATGGAAAACAAGTTTTTGTTTTATTTGTACTCACTTCCATCATTCGACTATATCCTATCAATCAAATCTTCGAACTTTAGGTAGAAACTAATGGGTGTAAACATGTGTTTGAGACATGTTATGTTTGATAGTTGCAAGTAGATGCAAGTGGTTGCTTGTGGATGCATATACACACACTAGGCACTAGATCGGCTCGAAAACACTCTCATACTGCATATGGATGTGTGAGCATTTACAATTTTTGTGGATGCAAAAAGGTTGACTCATCACATGGATGTTGCATTTAGATGAATGATTGCGCACACATTTAGAAATAATATGTATCAAATAGGAAGATTGCATACATATTGGACTCATGACACTGACATAGTTCGCATTAAGGAGGTCAACTGAATCAGTGGACCGCCTGATCTTTGCATTAGATAAGGAACATATACACACACATTTGCATATGTTCATACAACATTAGAAGTTTTGTAAGGACAATGGATGCTTGTGGATGATGGTTGAGTAGATGGATGACTGGATGGTAGGACACATTCTTCTTAACTTGAAGATTTCAGGGACGAAATCCTTTAAGGAGGGGAGAATGTAAACCCCGTACTTTCTGTGATCATATAAGTAACAAATCAGAGAATAATTAAATTGTAAAATAAGAATCATGGGAAATGGGTTGCGCCATTGCGTTCGTATCGAAATTCTTCTTGGAAACGAGTCCGAGTTTTCGAGAAATGGAGTCTGTATGAGGGAGATATGGCCCTCCGAAGTTTCAGAGAATTTCAGGATCGAAAACAGCTCGAAAATTCGAATTCAAAATCCCAGAACAGGCTGGGCGGGAAAATTCCCGCCCATAGACCAGGTCGACCTGGGGGTCGACCATAGTGTCGACCTCCCAGGGGCCAAGTCGACCATAGTGTCAACCTGGGGGTCGACCTGGCCAGACCAGGTCGACCATAGTGTTGACATGGGGGTCGACCTGCTCCCAAAACCCAGTTTTTTTAACCTGGTTCATTCTGATGTATCCGGTCTCGTTTCTATCTGGATTCGTCCGCCTAATCCTATATAAACTCACCCCTAGCCCCATTCTCTCCACACAATTTCATTCTGTCTATATTCTGCCTCTGTTCTAATTAAAAATAAAAATGGTGTCGCTACCCTGCTGGAATCAAAACTTGGACTGATGCATCTTCTTCCAACCTGAATAGAATTAAAAGCTAAATCAAATCTCAAATCCAAATTTAGAGCTACGATAATTAAAGAGGAATAATTCAGCATTTTTGCATCAACAACAGTTTATTATCCTTTCTTAAAACCACGAAAGGCAAGTACAGCTATTTTCCGCTATAAACGTTAATTATGATTGTGACATGAACTGTAAATCTGAATTTGAGGTTATGACTGTTCTGTTCTGTTTAGATCTATCTTATTCTGTATCTCTTTCCTCTTTCTGTTCTATAGCCAGGCTACTACGAGCCTGCGCCTCATCTCATAAGAGATTAACGCACGAACGTTAAAACGTTTGGGACAAATAATGAATGATGCATAATTGTACAAGACTGATTCGAGGACATGACATAAAATATGAGGCATATAATTGGACATGTGGCATATTTAACATATGACTTGAGATTGAGGCATAAAATATATTGGACTTATGACTTGGGATTCAGGGCGTAGATTTAACCGTAAACATGAAACTAAATTAGATACATAGTACATGTTGTAATCTAGATCTGTAGTTAATTTGAGAAAGAAACATATGTTAGATCTATATCTGCTCATACTAGGTACGACAATCTGTGATTTGGGAGAAGGGGAAATATAGGACAACTTGAAACTTGGGGGCATAATGCATGTTTTAAATCAAGGTCTGATGTTAGAGTTTAAAGATAATTTACAACATGAATGATAATGCATGGTGAGGACATACTACATCTTATAGTTTAAAAATCTAGATTTTTGGACATATTCTTTTATGAAAAAATTCATGACTTGAAAAAGGGATATGTGACTTAGGCGTAAAGACCTATAGAAAAATAGGATAACTATTAATGTAAATGTGCCTAAATAAGGGTTTTTGGATATCTGGCATCATAGGCTATAATTTGGTATAATTCATATTATTTATCGTGATTTATGGAGAATATTCTGTACTGTGTAATGTTTGATTAGGAGCATATGTGGCAAGTGAGTTTAGGCAAAATTTATGATTAGGCAAGATATGATATATATATATATAATCTGCTAAATCTGTTATCTGCTAAATCTGTTGTATTGCCTAATTCTGCTAGTTCTGTTATATTGCCTAAACTGCTAATTAGATTGAATTGCCTAATCTGCTAATTATGTTAACTTGCCTTATCTGCTAAATCTGCTAAATAGCCTAATCTGCAAGATCTGTTATCTGTTTAATCTGTTGAATGACGTAATCTGTTGGAACTGAAATGCTGAAATTTGAAGTATGTGAATCTGTAGGCTCGACTTAAAATTGAGCAAAACTTGTTAATAGAACCTCGAATAATCTGCTATAACTTGTACAGAAGTTTAATCTGTTAAATTAACAGAATTAGTCTGATATCTGAAAAATCTGTATTGGAATGACTTGGCTATGACCCGAGGTTAGACTCTGTTTGCGGTAGAAGCCTGCCCGGAACTAACTGGTTTAACCAGCGACCGCAAACTGTCAGTCTATTGTTAGAGGTCGTAGGCATAACTAAAATATGCTTAGACACGAGGTTAGGTCTGGCTTGTGGCAGAAGTCTGCCCGGAACCGCCCGACATATCCAACGGCCACAAGCTACCGACCTAATGTGAGAGGTCTGTGCATTAATATTTAATTAATGCAAATCTGGGATAAATATGATGTCTAAAACGTGTTGGGTGGATAGGATTAAACCAATTGGACTAATGAATTTAACAAACCTGTTTCATGAATTTGTAGGCCCAATTACAAAGTTAGACAAATCTGTAAATCTGTTAAATCCGTATATCTGATCCGTTAGTATGAAAACTTGTCTGATCTGTGAACTAGTTGATCTGAACTCTGTATGTCTGAACTTGGAAACAAGTTAATCTGAAATCTGTTAGTCTAGGGGACACAAGGTTAGGAGGGAAATTACTTGTGTCATCTGTTGTTTGGGACCCATATTAGTCAGTGACCCTTTCTGGTATCAAAACTTTGACCCAACAGTAGGTAGGGTCCGGGCACGCTTACTGAACTAATTATAAGTGGTTCATTCTGATAATGGCGAGGGGTGTTGATGGTGCGTTCCAACCGGGTCATGTACGTGCATGGATCCCGGTCTGCCTCTGAGGATGTAAGACGCCGTGACATCTGTAAATAGGTCTGTGCCAATTGGTTGTCACTTTAGGGAGTGTTACACCCTACTGTGGAGCCGACACAGGGTATTTATGTATTAGGGAGCCGATCGCTTGGGGTAGGGTTTTAGGGTACACTTAGTTCTGTCTGTTTCTGTTGGTACCGTCTGTTTCTGTTGGTACCGTCTGTTTCTGTTGGGTGGCAACACCTGTCTGCGTGGTACCGTCTGTTCGGGTGGTAAAGGCCCATTTACTAGTGTACACCTAATTCTACATTCTGTTTCCGTAGGGATTAATCTGTTTCTGTCTCTGTACTTTCCATTCGGGTGGTAAAGGCCCATTATTAGCAATTCTGTTTCTGTCTGTTTCTGTTGGGGTGGTAAAGGCCCATTACTAGCATTCTCTTCTGTGGAAATTATTCCGTTCCCGTTTCTGTTTCAGTTTAGACATTAGGGTGACACCTAATCCTGTTATACTAGTATTAGTGCAGAGAAATGAAAAGTAATATTATTCTGTTCCTTCTGTTTAACCTTAGTACATCTGCTGCTCCTGTTACTGTTATCTCTCATCCAGTTTTATTTGCATGCCATGATTATTATTATTTGTTCATATGCTGAAAGTCACTGGACTTGCCAGACTTTATGTCTGGCCTTGCTTGTTTTCGCCCCTTTTTCTTCCGTTTTCCCCCCCCCCGGTTTTCCAAGGAGGGAATACTTTAGCTTGATCCGGATTTCTTCTACTTGAAGTACTTAGAGTGCTTAAAGTATGGCTGTACTCCTTAGGGCAGCTTCTGTGGGGATTATAAAGTTTTGTACTCTGATGATTTTCTGAACAAGACTGGTATTTATGAACTTGAGTTTTTTTTTCTGGAAAGATGTAACCAAACTGATTTCTGTTTTCTGCTGAAATAAAGTTATAATTTCTCAAGTATTGTTTATCTGTCTTGTAAATTTCTGCTCTGTCTATTAAAACGCTCCACCAAAGTTAAGGCATTTCCTTTGTGAGTGACCTTAATGGAGGTGGGGTGTTACAGTTAACTTCATGAGTTGGACTTTACTGCGGAACGATGCAAAAGGGTGATTGATGTCTATAGCTTTGACTCATCACTGAGAGACGGATATTGGATATGGATTAGTGCAGTGGAGTGTCATGACTCCATGGGGAAAAGTGATCGTAGCGGGGCTATGAGCCAGTGCAGTGGAGTTGTCATGACTCCATGGGGACAAAGTGCACATAGCAAAGTATTAGTGGTTACAGATCAGTGCAATGGAGCCTATTGTATATGACGTAGTTGTATACACAATTATATGATTTTTGTTTGATGATAACAACCAAATAAATATTATTTTAAATGTGTTTGTTACTGTACTGCTCTATATATATATCACAGACAGGAATATAATATTTATATTTAAATAGAATATGACTGTACAGACATTCATATATTCATACAGTATTTTATTTAAATTAAATATTATATTTCAAACATTCAAACAGTACAACTATTTATAACTCCACTATTTATTCAATTCACATGAGAATGTACTTGTAAATAAACTGAATACGATAGACAAGTTTGTTTGACAACAATAAAATAATATTTTATTTCAATCAAATTTGTTTATTACATGTGACAGTACAATTCTCTCATAGCTCCTCACAACAGGTCATTCATCACTCAATACATTTTCATATACACTACACTCACTACGGTTCACTCAACAGTCGTTTACATTTCTATACAGTTCACTCATATATACTGACACATACGAATATCATCATCTTCAGTCTTCTGTCTTCACTGCTCTCCAATCCAGTCCAGTCATCTCCATACCTGTCACAAAAATAGGCACGTAGTAAAGTGGAACAAAAATAAAATTATAAACAAACAAATAAAAATTTATTTTTAAATTTTATTTGCCTCAGAATTACGGTATGTTTCTCATCATTTTTCTAGACTTGGTCTGATATGCAGTGACATGAAAAATTATCTGATGGCTGCATGTACACACGTGTATAAATATACATATGTGCACTGCCTCGCCAATCAGCGAGCAACTGAGGAGTAGCCACGTGGACCATCTCGACTCAGTGCATACATGAAAACAACTCAATATAAAGTCAACAACAAGTTCAAGGGTCAAGCAACAAAGTCAACACAACAAATCATGGTCAAAATCAAAAGTCAAGATACAAGGCATGAGTCATCGAGCAAAAGGTCAAAATATTATTTACATGAACATGAACACAACAAAAATGGTCGAAACAATGCATCATGATTCAAGACAGTGAATTATAATGATTATACAAGAGAAGGTGCAACTATATCAGGTGCAATGTTGAATGACACAAGACCATATGAAACACAAGTATAGTCATAAGTGTACAAATTCAGATCATCAAGTTCAGGTCAGCTCAGTAGGTAGACACAACACAGCAGTTTTGCACAATTCAGGTTTATGGCGATGACGAGTGACAAAGTGCTTCATATCATATGTACAAGTGATACTTCAGGTTGAATGTGCACAAGCTAGTGTGTGCAATATATATATTTCAAGTGCCAAAACAAACAAGTATTTCTCATGCAATTTTTTTAAGCATATATGAAACAGCATGTCAAATGAACATGATGGGGGCACTTAGCAAACTGTCCAACAAAGCATGAATTCCAGTCGAGTCAAGCCCAGACCATATTTCAAACCACAATGGTCAATATAAGTAGTACAAGAACAAAGCAACAAGGCAGGGGATCATTTGTACACATGGCAAGTTAAAATGATCGAACAACATGGTGTATGGTGCACAAGTGTTTGTGTACATGGTGACTCAGTAATAACACAATGGACTACACAAGTTATAGGCTCAGGTTCATATAACATATAAAGACAGTTTTTTTCAAAAGTTCAAACTCAATGGTAAAGGCGGCAAAATCATGCTTCAGTCATAAGCAAGCAAATGTGTCAAGCCAAATTGGCTAGTTTCAACCGTTTCCAGAAATGGGTGCAAGTGCACAAAGGCAAAACATTAATGCTCAAAACTGGTGCAATGTAAGTCAGCAAGGGTGAAGCAAAAGTATACACAACAAGTCCAAAACAAGCTCTTATATTGGTCAAGTCTACTACGAGCAACAACTTGTAAAACTGCAAGCACACCAAACAGTGTTCAATGGCACATCAAAATGGATAGAGTTCAAGTACCAGTTCATATACCAGAAAATCACGAGCATATCGAATGCAAAGAAATCAAGTGTAAAGAACAATATGGAAAATAAAATATTGTTTTTTAAGCAGATTAAATTCAAGTACAAGACAATTTTTTTAGAAGAAAGCATTTCTAAAAAATGAAGCTGAAAATATCCACAAGAGAATCAAAATACTAGAAACTATCAGCATAGTATTTTTTCCAGAAAAATATACGAGCATAGCAAAAATAGGAGGAGGACATGCAAATTCAGAATCGAGGAAGACTCAATCAAAAGTTTCAAAAGACCACGCGATATTCAGATCAAAGGAATTTCTAGAATTTATCTCGCAAAATACTCTAGAAAGTTTGGACATTTTTTAAACATCAAGGATCAATTCGAATTACTAGATCAGTCTTAAGAAAGCCATTTCAAAAAACCCCAAAATTAACATACATATATCATGACCAAATCCATACGAAATCAGAGCAAAAAATTAGGATTTTAATCCTATATATACGCCCATCATCACTGGCTCTTGGTCTATCCAAGTTTTAACGCAATTAAAGAGAAATTCGAAGTGAAAAATCATACCAGGAAATCACTTGGATCGAGTTAAAGCATAAAGCAACGGAGATAGCGATTGATGATTTAAGTCGCCAGAGTTTGAAGCCAAAAAGTCTCGAGCCTCAGAGATTAACCAGTTCATCAAGCATTGAATCGATTTGGGAGAAGATTTCTGAAAACCCTAGTAGCCACCGCCATTTTTCAAGAAGAAAGAGAATGGCTTGGAAATAAAAACAAGGACCCGCCAAATTTTCAAATAAAGGGGATAACCCTTTTTTTTATTTCTAGGGTTTTAAATCAGGTGTTTTGTTTTTATATTGAATTGTTTTTTCAGTTTATAAACCATTAATTAGTTTCTAAATTGTTTTTTAAGTTTATAAACCATCAATCAGTTTTTAGAGTCTGTAAAAATCTAGGAGTTTTTCTAATTTGTCTCTAAAACTAGGGAGACGAATTACGGGATTTGCAATTCTGGGAAATATGGTTTTAGGGATAGAAACTAGTGTAAGGTTTTGAGCATAGGGTTAGAAACAGTTAGAGCGAGCGTCGCGAGTTTACAGGGGATTGTAAGTGTAGAGATTGTTTTAACTCCTAGTAGAAACCTTGGAGAATGCAGCAGTAGACAGGGTTTTGCCGAAGCTGGGTATATCTGTGTGCTATTTATTTTCTACATTTATTCTGATTATTATCTGTGTTGTTATTATTTAATTACTCAGCAAAAATCTGCGATAAACCCTATTCACCCCCTCAGGGTTAATTTAGATCCTACAAGTGGTATCAGAGCAGGTATTTTATTTTATTTTAACTCTAAAGTCATGAATCTGTCTAATAACGCTTTTTCTGAGGGTCAGTCCATAGCTAGGCCACCAATGTTTAATGGAACTGATTATGCTTATTGGAAAGCTAGGATGAAAATTTATTTGAGTTCAGCCAATTATGATGTGTGGAATATTATTGAAACGGGTTATAGATCTCCCACTGTTATTGTTAATGGTGTTGAAATTCCTAAATCAAAAGAGAAATGGGATGCTAATGATAAAAAATTATTTTCAACTAATGCCAAAGTGATGAATGCTTTAATTTGTGCTCTTGATAAAACAGAATTTAATCGAATTTCTCATTGTGAAACTGCACAAGAAATATGGCATACGTTGGAGGTCACACACGAAGGTACATATCAAGTTAAGAAATCTCGTCTCGCCCTACTCAGCAACGAGTATGAAAATTTCTCTATGCAAAAGGAAGAAGATATAAAAGAGATGTATGGACGCTTCTCATCACTAGTCTACAATGCAAAAGCTCTTAGCCAAGAATCAAAAGATTTGAATAAAGTAAGCATGGAAGAGTTGATCGGAAATCTGATTACTTACGAGATGGAGTTAAAAGCAAGAGAAGAACGAAAGAATTGTGAATCAAAGAAAAAGACGATCGCTCTAAATAATACTATTGAAAGTAATGGTGATGACCCCACTGAAGAGCTAGCCATGGTTTTGAGAAAGTGGTCCAAAGGAAATTACAAGCCACAGAAGAAGAATTCAAAAACTAACAAGTCCAAAAGTTCAGAAAGTTCAGACGATGAAGTGTTTTGCTACAATTGCAAGAAACCCGGAAATATCAAACCAAATTGCCCATAGTTTAAAAATGAAAAGAAGAAGAATTTAGAAGAAAGCTTTTACTGCTACATGGGATGATGAGGAAGGAGAAGAAGTTTCTGAAAGTGATGAAGAGGAAGCTAATTTGTGTCTTATGGCTCAATCTGATTTGGAAGGTAGTAAAGAGGATTCAAGTGAGGTATCGAATTTTACTTATAATGATTTAATTTTAATGTGTCACGATCTCACAAAAACCGTTGATTCTCTTGAACTAAAAGTTAAGAAACTGAAATCTGATAAGTCAAAACTAGTTCAAGAAAATAACAGTTTAGAAGAAAACTTGGAAAAGTTAAGAATTCATCGTTTTCAGAATGCGAAAAATGTCAATTTTTGAGTAATGATCTATTGAAATTCAAAACTGATTTTGAGTTACTTAAAAGTGAAAACGTGAATTTGAAGAACAATAATCGTGATTTTGAGAAGGAGATTGAAAAGCTTAGAGAATCTAAAAAAATTGATTTTGAAAAGCGAAAACAATTTGAATTTGAAATTTCTAAGTCCAATGCTAAAATCAAAGCAATTGAAAACGAAAATTTGGATTAGAAACAAACTGATGCTGAAAAGAGAAATATCGCTATTAATCGATGTTCAAATTTAATGAAAGAAAATAGCGATCTTAAATTTAAAATTCAATGACTTGATTCAAGTTTGACTAAATTTTCTAAAGGAGAGAAATCGTTGAATATGTTGTTAAAAAACCAATTTTTTGCTCAGAATAAAAAGGGACTTGGTTTTGGATTTGATCCCGTTGAAAAACAAAATCCTAATAATTTTAAAAATCCTTTAAATGGCTTGAAATTGGTCAAACTGAAATTTTGAACTCTAATAATTTCAAAGGTTTTTTAAAATCATGAACGATATGAAAACTCATTTAGAAATAATTCAATTAAACGAATTTGGACTCCAAAAAATAACAAAATGAATTTGAATAAGTCTAAACGAATTCGGGTTCCAAAGCCTATGCTAGTGGACAGTAATGGATTGGTATATAAACGGATTTGGGTACCAAAACATGTAAATGAAGATAAGAGTGGTAAAACAATTTTTTTTAGACCACTCGATTCTATAAACATTTAGGTACCGGGGATAGGCTAAGGAACAATTGTGTTTAAGAGATAAAAATTCAAATTGTTCCATTTTATCGAATTGTTTGAAGTTCCTTAGCCATAGATTCAGAGTTGGAGATTCATTGGATCACATCGATTATGGTAAGTCAGGTATGATCTCTAAACTCGTATTTTTATTTCCTTTTTTAGATTATTTCCCTTTTCAGTTTTTATTTTTTTTTATTTTTTTATGCTGATTTCTGTTGATAAGACCGTATTTTTTTAACATATCTTGAACATGGTAAATTGGAATTTTAAAATTTATGATGATCTTGTATGCAAATGAAATTTCACACATTTTTAGTTGTTTTGAGTTTCTTCTTATTCACTTTGGAAAATATTGAAAAATCGAACTCAATACAGTAGACTACTTTAAAGCCATGATTGACTAGTTGTGAAAATTTCATTTTTTTTACTTGGTTGATTTTGAAATCATTCATTATTGATTGTTGATTTTTTTTGGATTATAAAAATTTGATTTTTTTTTTCTCAAGTGATTTCAAATAATTATCTTCAGATTTGATCGTTGAATGTTTCTTGTACTTGTCTAAAAATTCTCTGAAAAATTCACTTGCGATTCTTGTTTTGAAAATGATCTTGTGCTGCTCTGATAAGGAAATTGATTTGTTTTGTTTGAATACCTTGGTGATTGGATGATGATTTGAAAAATCAGCGATTAGATTTCTTTAAAATTTGAATTTCATATACAAGTATTTTTTTTAAAATTGTCTAAGAGGAATCAGTGTTAAAAATATTAGAAAATTCCATATCCTACTGCTTGATTTTTGAAACTGATTTTCAAACTTGCATTGATATTTTTCGAAAACTCCTCTTGAAATTGATATTTTCATTTTTAAAATTATTTTTGATTATTTATTCAAAATTTGAAATTATTTATTGATCTGAACCGTTTTGTGACTCATCAAAATTATTAATAGATTTATGAAATTGTAATGAGTTGTGACTGTGGTATAATTCATAACTAGAGGAGATGTTATTTTAAATCTCATGATTATTGGACAGATTTTATAATATCTTTGAGTTAGAGCTTATTTCACGACCATCTTCTATATCTACCTTATTTCTGTCATTCATCATGGTTTTATTTAATTTGGGGAATTCTAATTATTCTTGGAAATAAAAATAAAAAATAATAAAGAAAAAGAAAAATAAATAAATAATTTTTCCTTGGTATTCACGCCTATTTAAAAGTCCTCTTCATTATGCATGGGTGAATTACCTTAATCTTTATGTGCTTTCATTCTCACTTAAAAGACCTTTGGGCTGTGCATGGATGGAACACATTAGAGAGGATAAAGTTAAGTTACTACTAACCCCATTTAAAAGACCTTTGGGCTATGCGTGGTTAACCAATGCTAAACACATTTTAAGCTTATTTAAAATCTTTGAAATTCATGTACAAATATTCACTTTTATTGAACTCTCCTCATTCTATAAAATCCATCGTAAATCCATTCATTCTGAAAGTGAAATTTGCTTTTGATTTAAAGATTATTATGATTTTTGTTTGATTAAATGGGTTTTACGATATATATTCTCTCTCTTAATTTGAATTTATATTTATGGTCTAAGTTCGTCAGTATTTCGATCTCTATTATTCTTCTGATGATAGCAAAAGGGGGAGAATGGTCAAGATTTTGATTGATGAGTATTTAATTCAAAAATATTTTAATATTGGAAATTAATATTTAGAGGGAGAATGGTCAATTGGATTTCATCTTTCATATTTTCCACATATATAGTGGGAGTTCAATTATAGGGGGAGTTTAAAAAAAATAGGGGGAGTTCAATATTCACTGTCAAATACATTTATTATGCTTAAAATCTTTTATTTGTTTGTCATCATCAAAAGGGGGAGATTGTTGTATATGACGGAGTTGTATACACAATTATATGATTTTTTTTTGATGATAACAACCAAATAAATATTATTTTAAATGTGTTTTTTACTGTACTGTTCTATATTTACATCACAGACATGAATATAATATTTATATTTAAATAGAATACGACTGTACAGACATTCATATATTCATACAGTATTTTATTTAAATTAAATATTATATTTCAAACATTCAGACAGTACAACTATTTATAACTCCACTATTTATTCAATTCACATGAGATTGTACTTGTAAATAAACTGAATACGATAGCCAAGTTTTTTTGACAACAATAAAATAATATTTTATTTCAATCAAATTTGTTTATTACATATGATAGTACAATTCACTCACAGCTCCTCACAACAGTTCATTCATCACTCAGTACATTTTCATATACACTACACTCACTATGGTTCACTCAACAGTCATTTACATTTCTATACAGTTCACTCATATATACTAACATATATGATCATCATCATCTTCAGTCTTCACTGCTCTCCAATCCAGTCCAATCATCTTCATACCTGTCACAAAAACACACATAGTAAACGGGAACAAAAATAAAATTATAAACGAACAAATAATTTTTTTTTTTAAATTTTATTTGCCTGAGAATTACGATGTGTTTCTCATCATTTTTCTAGACTTGGTCTGATATGCAGTGACAGGAAAAATTGTCTGATGGCTGCATGTACACACGTGTATAAATATACACGTGTGAACTACCTCGCCAATCAGCGAGCAACTGAGGAGTAGCCACGTGGACCATCTCGACTCAGTGCACACATGAAAACAACTCAATATAAAGTCAACAAGTTCAAGGGTTGAGCAACAAAGTCAACATAGCAAATCATGGTCAAAATCAAAAGTCGAGATACAAGGCATGAGTGATCGAGCAAAAGGTCGAAATATGATTTACATGCACATGAACACAACAAAAATGGTCGAAACAATGCATCATGATTCAAGACAGTGAACTACAATGATTATACAAGGGGAAGGTGCAACTATATTAGGTGCAATGTTGAATGACACAAGACCACATGAAACACAAGTATAGTCATAAGTGTACAAATTCTGATCATCAAGTTCAGGTCAGCTCAGTAGGCAGACACAACATAGCAGTTTTGCACAATTCAGGTTTATGGCGATGACGAGTGACAAAGTGCTTCAAATCACATGTACAAGTGATACTTCAGGTTGAATGTGCATAAGCTAGTGTGTGCAATATATATATATATATATATATATATATATATATATATATATTTCAAGTGCCAAAACAAACAAGTATTTCTCATGCAAATTTTTTAAGCAAATATGAAACAACATGTCAGATGAACATGATAGGGGCACTTAGCAAACTGTCCAACAAAGCATGAATTCTAGTCGAGTCAAGCCCAGATTATATTTCAACAGAATGGTCAATATAAGTAGTACAAGAACAACAAGGTAGGGGATCATTTATACACATGGCAAGTTAAAATGATCGAACAACATGGTGTATGGTGCGCAAGTGTTTGTGTACATGGTGACTCGACAACAATACAATGGACTACACAAGTTATAGGGCTCGGGTTCATAAAACATATAAAGACAGTTCTTTCAAAAGTTCAAACTCAATGGTAAAGGCAGCAAAATCATGGTTCAGTCATTAGCAAGCAAATGTGTCAAGCCAAATTGGCAAGTCTGAACCGTTTCTAGAAATGGGTGCAAGTGCACGAAGGCAAAACATTCATGCACAAAACTAGTGCAATGTAAGTCAGCAAGGGTAAAGCAAAAGTATACAAAACAAGTCCAAAACAAGCTCTTATATTGGTCGAGTGTACTACGAGCAACAACTTGTAAAACTGCAAGCACACCAAAAAATGTTCAACGGCACTGCAAAATGGTGCAAGATGGACAGAGTTCGAGTACCGGTTCACATACCAGAAAATCACGAGCATATCAAATGCAAAGAAATCAAGTGTAAAGAACAGTATGGAAAATAAAGTATCATTTTTTAAGCAGATTAAATTCAAGTACAGGACAGTTTTTTTTAGAAGAAAGCATTTCTAAAAAATGAAGCTGAAAATATCCACAAGAGAATCAAAATACTAGAAACTATCAACATAGTATTTTTTCCAAAAAAATATACCAGCATAGCAAAAATAAGAGGAGGACATGCAAATTCAAAATCGAGGAAGACTCAATCAAAAGTTTCAGAAGACCACGCAATATTCAGATTAAAGGAATTTCTAGAATTTATCTCGCAAAATACTCCAGAAAGTTTAGACATTTTTTTAAAGATCAAGGATCAGTTCGAATCACCAGATCAGTCGCAAGAAAGTCATTTCAAAAAACCCCAAAATTATTGTACATATATCATGACCAAATCCATACGAAATCAGAGCAAAAAAATTAGGAATCTAATCCTATATATATACACCCATCATCACTGGCTCTTGATTTATCCAAGTTTCAACGTAATTAAAGAGAAATTCAAAGTGAAAAATCATATCAGGAAATCATTTGGATTGAGTTAAAGCATAAAGCAATGGAGATAGCTATTGATGATTTAAGCCGCTAGAGATTGAAGCCAAAAAGTCTCGAGCCTCAGAGATTAACTAGTTCATCAAGCATTGAATCGATTTGGGAAAAGATTTCTGAAAGCCCTAGTAGCCGCCGCCATTTTTCAAGAAGAAAGAGAACTGTAACACCCTGCATTTTTAATGAAATTAAAAATGTGGAAATATGTATATATATACATATATATATTTAAGAGAAAAATTAAATAATGACAATAAAATTTCATGTAATAAGTTCATGCAATGAAATGAAGGAAAAAGATTAATAAAAGAAATTAAATGCAATACATGAAATGCGAAGAAATGCATGCGAACAATTAAGTAGAAATAAAAAGGAAAATTTGAGAAGCTTCAGGAATTTGGTCATGAAATTAGCGTCACTGCGTTCGTGGAAGTTTTCTAGTCAATTTAGACCTATAGTTTGTAGAAATCTGATTTAAAATGAAGAAGATATCTTTAAATTAAATATTGCAGCAAAACATGAAAAAGAGGAATCAGTAAAGAATAATGTTTAGCGTTGTTCTAAGGTTTGTAAACAAAAGACTTAGTGGCTCATTTGGTTAGAGCAGTGACTTGTATACAAGAGGTTCTAAGTTCAATCCCTGCCAGCGCCATATTTTTATTTTAGGGAAGTGGCTAAAAAGTGGTGTAACAACCCGGATTTCGCCCGACCCCAATCGATCGCAAGATCGATCAAGACCGTTCAAAACCCGCGTACGTTAACTTTGGGCATACAACACATCAGGACAACAACACAGACTTTTATAACATCAATAATAAATGTTACATCAGAGTACAAAATATATCAGAGTACATCAATAAATAATACAGCGGAAGATACATTTAAAATAAATCAAATACATTGCGGTGGAACTAATCTCAGCGGAAGGCCATCAATATTCTGGACCCAGCTTCAGACTTCAATCCGGGATCCTGCTTAACTATATCTGCAAAAAGCTACTCGGCTGCTCGTGTGGAAAGAGGGCATCCGAGTTTGCAAAGTGAAACAAACTATAGGTCAGTCGTGGGACTGGTGTGAGAATTCTATACTTAACTTATCTAATAAGTAGGCTAATCACAGGACCACGCCGCTAATGTGGAACGGGTTTACTCCATTGGATTGCCAGTCCATAATTAAAGTAAATCGTCAAATAACGTAATGCTTTTTAGAAAAATGAAACCATTATAAGACCCAGGTCCCATCACACAATGAAACACACACCAGAGGATAGGGTTTTACCTTATAATGGTCAAAAGATGCTTGATACGTAAAAACGATATTATTAGTGTGTTGTATATATTTTAAAACATTTCAATATAAATGTATTAATCTTAGACGGCATAGGTACCATATACTATGTCGCCATATATAAGTTTACAATCAAAACCGTAATGTCGTATTGGAAATTGGTTTTCTGTCATGAAATCGAGGCTAGGGATCGTCCTCTTCCAATTCGAGACACTCTAGCAAATGCCTCAGGATCCCCCACAGTGAACCCTTGGATCTTCAGGGCCGGTGCCCACCTAACGGTAGTGGATTGGCAATTCCTGAACACACGTTTCCCGATTCTTTTGAACCTATAGTATGACCACTTCCGTTCTATAAAAACCCGAGGTACCTCAATCCAAAATCCACATAAGTGAAATGCCGGGCCGTGTTAAAGCCCAAACACCACTAGCTAGAAAGAAACGTGTGCACTCCCTGCAGTCCTAATCCCGTTTTTGACTCATACCGGGGTGTGAGGCTCGCGAAGTCACGTTATACACAAAGCTATGCCTAAATAGGCTATGCTTTGATCATCAACCACAAGGTCTGCTTTTTAACAAAGCCTAGATCATTTGCATCTTAGCATGTCACATCGTCAGACCCTACCATATTATTGATCATCTACCAATATATATATATATATATATATATATAACCTCTAAGCTCATACGTCTTAGAGAAGGGTGATAAGTAAAGAATAAATTCTTTACCACCAAACAGAAATATATAATCAGTAGCGTTCAACAAATACAGTAGAAAGGAATACAATGTAAGACACGCAATCCATTTACAAGTCCGCTCTGGGTCTGAGCGAAACAACGTGTCCGTCGATCTCCAAATGTGTTTGGACGACCATCACCAAATACCTTCCCTTGGAAGGCCAATCCCAATTCAAGATACCTGTCATTATCATCCCAACGATGTGAAAACCTTCTGTCTTCAATCACCGTCTTCATCTTCGATTCTTGATCGTCGTGATGATTATTCAGAATGGGTTAAACCCGGTCTTTCTGAATAACTCGCGTATTTTGGGATAAGAAAACAAATATTGGAAAATCACACATTTTATCACATTCCAACTCCGAGTATTCTTTTAATAAGATATTCGTTTTAAAAGATTCTCATTAATTTTATCAGGGATGAAATTCTGAAAATAAAATCTATAAATCCATTTCCGAAATATGGAATTCCACAGAAATCAAATCAATACATAATTGATATAGATTTCTGTATCGGACTAATAATATAAATGGAATAACGGCAAAGCCTCTTAAATTCCATATATAATATCGGTCTTCTTTTACAGAAGCCAATTTCGATTATTAACAATCGAATTTCCACTTAATTCCTATTTAATATATTAAATTGGAAAATTTTGATTTTTAGAAAATGCCTTTTTAAATCTATAAAATAGATTTATAAATTCCAAATAATAATTTCAATGTAAATTGGATTAAAGGACAAATGTCGTTTAAAACATCGTCCACGATAAATCCACTTCACATCTCAATTTATTTCATATCACAAAATATAATTGCAAATGCTAGTAATCTTTTAAAAACATATTTTAAAATAATCATAAAAATATTCTTTATAATAAGATTCTAAATGAGAAGTATTCTTTATATTACAAATTCTTATCTTTTACAAATTCTCTTTGTTTTAACATATACTTGGATTAAAAATATATTATGAAAATATATGCACTTTATATAAAAAGGATTTCCAATGTAAAAATATTCTTATTTAAAAGAACACCTGAATCGAAATGCGACTCAAACATTTACCATATAATTTGGATTATATGGATTTCACACACATCATATATATGACAATGATAATAAATCCATCAAATCATCCATCTACATCCAAAGTGTAAATTCCACTGTGTAAGCGTTAAAATTAAATAATAACGCTCATCGCAGCCTGTCGATCTAACGATCAACATACAACTAAATATTGGGATTAGTGTATATAAGTTTTCATCCCAACACCCATGTGGGGTTTTCAACCAACAAATAAATAATAAACTAATTTGTGCACTTGGGCGATGTGTAAAAATTATCGACCCAATCACATAAACAAGTAGGGTAACTTGTCTATGGCAGTGTAATACACAATATATCACACGACGATAAAAATGCCTCTTTTTATTTCTATTCTTTTTATCGCATGTAAAATGTCAATAAAATATTATCTTTATTTCTATTCTTTTATCGCATCTAAAATGGCGATAAAAATATAATCTTCATTTCAATTCCTTTCATTGTAAATAAGTGGGAAGAAGAATATAATCTTTAATTCCATTTGTAATAGGGAATACAAATAATAACAAAAATATAACTTTTCATTTCATTCTTTATTTGCAAATAAGAATGCAAATAAAGATTCAACTTTTTAATTTGATGTTTATTTACATAGAGGAATGTAAATAAAAATTATAACTTTTCATTTCATAATTTATTTGCATTAAGGATTGCAAATGAAAATGTATCTTTTATTCTCATGTTTTATTTGCATTGAGTAATGCAAATAAAAATGTAATATTTAATTTCTAGTTTTATTTACATCAAGAAATGTAAATAAAAGAACAACTCCTTATTTTATGTTTATTTACATCAAGTGAGGTAAATAAATAAATAAAAATGTAACATTGATTTTAATGCTTTGTTCGCATTTAAAACATGCAACAAAAATGTAACCTTTGTCTTTAAATAAATTTGTTTGCATCTAAATTTGCAAATCAAAAATGTAATTCTCATTTTCTTGTTTGTTTGCAACTAAAGTTGCAAACAAAAGAAAAATGTAATTTTTATCTTCTTGTTTTATTTGCATGATAGACTGCAAATAAAAAAAATGTATTTCTATTTTCTACGTTTCGTTTGCATTGTAGCATTTAAACAATTTTTTTTTTTATTGTTTGCATTTTGGAATGTAAACAAAACGTGAACTTTTGTTTCCATGTTATATTTGCATTGAAAAATGCAAATAAAAATGCGCCACTTAAAAATCATATTATATTTGCATTGGGGAACACAAATAAAAATGTACTTTTTTTTAATGTTTTATTTGTGTTTAAAAACACAAATAAAAGACCGTTTTATTATAAACAATGTTACAATAAAATGTAATCCTACTCAATGCCCAAAAATGTATATTTTGATGTAACTCTTTTTAATGACCAAAAATGTTTATTTTGTTTAACTCTTTTGAATAACCAAAAATATATGTTTTTGGTTTAATCGTTTTTAATTAACAAAAATGTATATTTTTAATTTACCATGTAAATTCATATTTTATTTACATAGACAAATGTAAATTCTATCATACGATGTAAATTCACCTCTAAATTACATATAAAAATGTAATTTTTATCATACAGTGTAAATTCACATTTTAATTACATTAAAAATGTAATTTTTATTCTAATATCTAAATTACATGTAAAAATGTAATTTTTATCCTACAATGCACATTCATGCTTTAATTTCATATAAAAATGTCATTTCTATTATGCGATGTAAATTCCTATATAAATTACATAGAAAAATGTAATTTCTATTATGCGATGTAAACTCATGTCTTAATTACAAAGAAAAATGCAATTTTAATCATACGGTACAAATTCCCGTTTTAGTTACATAGAAAAATGTAACTTTGATCATACGGTACAAATTCACATTTTTGTCACATAGAAAAATGTAATTTTAATCATACAGTAACAATTCACCCTTTCATTACATAGAAAAATGTAATTTTAATTATAAAACAATTTCTTATTAAAATATATGCTTTTAATCCACTCTTTTTAATGTAAACAGTGCACGTTAAAAATATAATCTTCTTAATCCATTCTTTTTAATGTAAACAAATAAAAATAAGTTTTATTCGTTGTTCAAATTCTATTGTAAATAGATAAATAAAAATAATATTTTATTTGTCGTCCAAATTTTGTTGAAAGGTAAACAAATAAAAATAAGATTTTATTTGTTAAACAATCTATGTTGTAATATAAACAAATAAAAAAATGAGTTTTTATTTGTCGATCAAATTCTATTGTAATATCAACAAATAAAATAAGCTTTTATTCGCCGTTCAAATTCTTATGGTAATATCAACAAATAAAAATGAGTTTTTATTTGTCGTTTCAATTCTATTGTTCATTTCAGAAAAAAATAGAAATTATGTTTTAATAACAAAAAATAAATTTTTACAACTGGATCTGAAATAAATATGATTTAAAACTAAATTTAGATTAAATTTTCTAAATGCAAATAAAATTCAATAAAATATGAAATTTTAATGCGAATCTAGTACAACATGAACAACAAACATATTACAAGCCACAATCAACGATTCATACAATACATAACAATCCAGATCTGAATTAACATCATCACACAATTATTTTAAAGCAAGAAAATAAATTAATAATTAATTAAATAATAAAAATTTGAATTCTCACATTGATTTTTGCCGAAAATTCGACTGTCTCAGAATCAGCTCTGGTCTACGCCATCGCGAAGATCTCGGAAAGACGAGTCCAACGCAACTGACGGTTTGTCAATCGGCCCTCGTATGAGGGAGATATTAATTTTTAAAGATCGCACAAATTAAATATTTAATTAATAAAATAATAATAAAAAAAAGAAAGAGGACCATCTTCTTCGTGTTCACGTCGTTGCCGAAACCCAATTCAACCGCGCAACCCCTTCTGTGCGCGCGCCACCTCGGCCACCCAGGCGCCGATCAGAGACCTCCACTCCGAAGCCCCGCCTGCGAGCCACCACCGCCCCCAATAGCTCCGAACTCGGCCTCCTCCTTGCCTCAAAAATCGAACCCGAACCCGCCACGTTTCAGCCCAAAATTTGTGAAATCCGTGAACCAAAACCCGATCTTGACCGTATGGACTGAAAGATCTCTCCGAAAGCTTCGATTTGGTACCAAGTTTGTCGATTTTCATTGAGCGTATCAAAAGTTATGAGCATTTGAAATTGGAGAAATTCTGGCCTTCGGTTTAGGTGGCGGCTGAAATTAGGGTTAGGGTTTCGGCCTGAATATTTTAATAATATTTTAATATTAAATCTCGAAAATCGTGCTTAAAAGGTGGATTTTCGGACTTTCTCTGATTTGGGCCTGCTTGCTGTCGTTCTTAAGGTTTTGACACATTCTGAACGCAATGGGATAGGTCCCGTGGCCCAATTCCAAAATCTGTACGATTTTTATTTAAAATTGCATTAAAAATTAATTAATTAAATATTGACCGTACATATAAATATGCCGGGGCCACACATAACCTCAGAAAATTCTAAAAAAAATATTTTTAGCTTTCTTATGACGATACGAATCCAATAAAATTATTTTCGTCAAATTTTGAGACTGTCTGAAAAATCGCTATTTTTAAGGAGTTTAAATTTAACTAAAATAGTCAAAACACATTTTCCTCTGCCACGCTCACATATTAATTCGAAAAATTCTGAAAATTGAAACCTAGCAATAATTTGACATTCCGGTTCCAACAAAAGTGGTTTCGTCGAAAATAGAGGTCGTTTGAAAAATGACTATTTTCAAGGCCAATATATTTAATATTAAAAATACATTTTTGAACAAATAATTTCCGAAACTCAAAATATATAAGTGTTTACTGTTTTTCAATGCAGAAACGTCATTCCGAACTCAATGGAAGTGGTTTCGAGTCGAAATTCCTCCATATGTGAAAAGTAGCCTTTTGGGCCATGTATATTATATAAATTCTACAGCGACCTTCCTAAAAATTGAATTGGCCATAACTTTTGATTTCCGCTATGAAATTTCAATTTTTCAGATTCGTTAGAAAGATATAATTAAACAAATTTTCTGGTTTCACTCAATTCTGATTTATTTTGAATCCTGTACATTCAGTTAAAGTTCAAAATCAAATTTTAAAACTACCGCGCCATTTCTAACTCCTTTTATATTAAAATTTATTTTATTCGTTTTAACTTCGATTAAAATAAATTTTTTCCATTATTATTAATATAAATTATATTATATTCCCAAAATTCATTAAAATTATCTAAAATAAAATTTTTAAATTTGTTCGGAATTTGCGGGTTGTTACAATCTCCCCCACTTAAAATCTTTTCGTCCTCGAAAAGGAAATGAAGCTAAAGTTGTTTATTTAACTAATTTAATTTTCATTCTTTAATTGTTTAATAATTTTATTAGTTGAACTCATATTCACACAACACAATCATCAATCAATTAATTAGTTGATAAAATTTTCAAAAATATATAATTTTTATATATTCAAAAATCATATTTTCTAGAATCGAATTATAAATATAATAACAAGTACGTTTATTATGAATTTTCCTCTCTGACTCATTCTAGGGCGTTGCTAACCCCATCTCTAATGAGTATTCTCATTCTAGGATACTGCCGATCCTATCTCTAATGAGTATTCTTATTGGACATTACTAATCCAACCTCTGATGAGTCTACTATTTAATTCTAATGAATTGTACCCCAAAGATTTGAGCTAACCATAGTTATGATACCAGCTGTAACGACCCGGATTTCGCCCGACCCCAATCGATCACAAGATCGATCAAGACCGTTCAAAACCCGCATACGTTAACTTTGGGCATACAACACATCAGAACAACAACACAGACTTTTATAACATCAATAAAAAATGTTACATCAGAGTACAGAATATATCAGAGTACATCAATAAATAATATAGCGGAAGATACATTTAAAATAAATTAAATACATTGCGGCAGAACTAATCTCAGCGCAAGGCCATCAATATTCTGGACCCAGCTTCAGACTTCAATCTGGGATCCTGCTTAACTATATCTGCAAAAAGCTACTCGACTGCCCGTGTGGAAAGAGGGCACCCGAGTTTGCAAAGTGAAACAAACTACAGGTCAGTCGTGGGACTGGTGTGAGAATTCTATACTTAACTTATCTAATAAGTAGGCTAATCACAGGACCACGCCGCTAACGCGGAACGGGTTTACTCCATTGGATTGCCAGTGCATAATTAAAGTAAATTGTCAAATAACGTAATGCTTTATAGAAAAATGAAACCATTATAAGACCCAGGTCCCATCACACAATGCAACGCACACCAGAGGATAGGGTTTTATCTTATAATGGTCAAAAAATGCTTGATACGTAAAAACGATATTATTAGTGTGTATATATTTTTTTTAAAACATTTCAATATAAATGTATTAATCTTAGACGGTATAGGTACCATATACTATGTCGCCATATATAAGTTTACAATCAAAACCGTAATGTCGTATTTGAAATTGGTTTTCTGTCATGAAATCGAGGCTAGGGATCGTCCTCTTCCGATTCGAGACACTCTAGCAAATGCCTCAGGATCCCCCGTAGTAAACCCTTGGATCTTCAGGGACGGTCCCCACCTAATGGTAGTGGATTGGCAATTCCTGAACACACGTTTCCCGGTTCTTTTGAACCTATAGTATGACCACTTCCGGCCTATAAAAACCCGAGGTACCTCAATCCAAAATCCACATAAGTAAAATGCCAGGCCGTGTTAAAGCCCAAACACCACTAGCTAGAAAGAAACGTGTGCACTCCCTGCAGTCCTAATCCCGTTTTTGACTCATACTGGGGTGTGAGGCTCGCGAAGTCACGTTATACACAAAGCTATGCCTAAACAGGCTATGCTTTGATCATCAACCACAAGGCCTGCTTTTCAACAAAGCCTTGATCATTTGCATCTTAACATGACACATTGTCAGACCCTACCATATTATTGATCATCTACCAATATATATATAACCTCTAAGCTCATACGTCTTAGAGAAGGGTGATAAGTAAAGAATAAATTCTTCACCACCAAACAGAAATATATAATCAGTAGCATTCAACAAATACAGTAGAAAGGAATACAATGTCAGACACGCAATCCATTTACAAGTGCGCTCTTGGTCTGAGCGAAACAACGTGTCCGTCGATCTCCAAATGCGTTTGGACGACCATCACCAAATACCTTGCCTTGGAAGGCCAATCCCAATTCAAGATACCAATCATCATCATCCCAACGATGTGAAAACCTTCGGTCTTCAATCACCGTCTTCATCTTCGTCTCTTGATCGTCGTGATGATTATTCAGAATGGGTTAAACCCGGTCTTTCTGAATAACTCGCGTATTTTGGGATAAGAAAACAAATATTGGAAAATCATACATTTTATCACATTCCAACTCCGAGTAATCTTTTAATAAGATATTCGTTTTAAAAGATTCTCATTAATTTTATCAAGGATAAAATTCTGGAAATAAAATCTATAAATCCATTTCCGAAATATGGAATTCCACATAAATCAAATCAATACATAATCGATATAGATTTCTGTATTGGACTAATAATATAAATGGAATAACGGCAAAGCCTCTTAAATTCCATATATAATATCGGTCTTCTTTTACAGAAGCCCATTTCGATTATTAACAATCGAATTTCCACTTAATTCCTATTTAATATATTAAATTGGAAAAATTTGATTTTTAGAAAATGCCTTTTTAAATCTATAAAATAGATTTATAAATTCCAAATAATAATTTCAATGTAAATTGGACTAAAGGACAAATGTCGTTTAAAACATCATCCACGATAAATCCACTTCACATCTCAATTTATTTCATATCACAAAATATAATTGCAAATGCTAGTAATCTTTTAAAAACATATTTTAAAATAATCATAAAAATATTCTTTATAATAAGATTCTAAATGAGAAGTATTCTTTATATTACAAACTCTTATCTTTTACAAATACTCTTTGTTTTAACATATACTTGGATTAAAAATATATTATGAAAATATATGCACTTTATATAAAAAGGATTTCCAATGTAAACATATTCTTATTTAAAAGAACACCTGAATTGAAATGCGACTCAAACATTTACCATATAATTTGGATTATATGGATTTCACACACATCATATATATGACAATGATAATAAATCCATCAAATCATCCATCTACATCCAAAGTGTAAATTCCACTGTGTAAGCGTTAAAATTAAATAATAACGCTCATCGCAGCCTGTCAATCTTACGATCAACATACAACTAAATATTGGAATTAGTGTATATAAATTTTCATCCCAACATCCATGTGGGGTTTTCAACTAACAAACAAACAATAAACTAATTTGTGCACTTGGGCAATGTGTAAAAATTATCGACCCAACCACATAAACAAGTCAGGTAACTTGTCTATGGCAGTGTAATACACAATATATCACACGACGATAAAAATGCCTCTTTTTATTTTTATTCTTTTTATCGCATGTAAAATGTCAATAAAATGTAATCTTTATTTCTATTCTTTTATCGCATCTAAAATGGCGATAAAAATACAATCTTCATTTCAATTCCTTTCATTGTAAATAAGTGGGAAGAAGAATATAATCTTTATTTCCATTTGTAATAGGGAATACAAATAATAACAAAAATATAAATTTTCATTTCATTCTTTATTTGCAAATAAGAATGCAAATAAAGATTCAAATTTTGAATTTTATGTTTATTTACATAGAGGAATGTAAATAAAAATTATAACTTTTCATTTCATAATTTATTTGCATTAAGGATTGCAAATGAAAATGTATCTTTTATTCTCATGTTTTATTTGCATTGAGTAATGCAAATAAAAATGTAATATTTAATTTCTAGTTTTATTTACATCAAGAAATGTAAATAAAAGAACAACTCCTTATTTTATGTTTATTTACATCAAGTGAGGTAAATAAATAAATAAAAATGTAACATTGATTTTAATGCTTTGTTCGCATTTAAAACATGCAACAAAAATGTAACCATTGTCTTTAAATAAATTTGTTTGCATCTAAATTTGCAAATCAAAAATGTAATTCTCATTTTCTTGTTTGTTTACAACTAAAGTTGCAAACAAAAAAAAAATGTAATTTTTATCTTCTTGTTTTATTTGCATGATAGAATGCAAATAAAAAAAAATGTATTTCTATTTTCTACGTTTCGTTTGCATTGTAGCATGCAAACAATTTTTTTTTATTGTTTGCATTGTGGAATGTAAATAAAATGTGAACTTTTGTTTTCATGTTATATTTGCACTGAAAAATGCAAATAAAAATGCGCCACTTAAAAATCATATTATACTTGCGTTGGGGAACTCAAATAAAAATGTACTTTTTTTTATGTTTTATTTGTGTTTAAAAACACAAATAAAAGACCGTTTTATTATAAACAATGTTACAATAAAATGTAATCCTACTCAATGCCCAAAAATGTATATTTTGATGTAACTCTTTTTAATGACCAAAAATGTTTATTTTGTTTAACTCTTTTGAATAACCAAAAATGTATGTTTTTGGTTTAATCGTTTTTAATTAACAAAAATGTATATTTTTAATTTACCATGTAAATTCATATTTTATTTACATAGACAAATGTAAATTCTATCATACGATGTAAATTCACCTCTAAATTACATATAAAAATGTAATTTTTATCATACAATGTAAATTCACATTTTAATTACATTAAAAATGTAATTTTTATTCTAATATCTAAATTACATGTAAAAATGTAATTTTTATCCTACAATACACATTCATGCTTTAATTTCATATAAAAATGTCATTTCTGTTATGCGATGTTAATTCCTATATAAATTACATAGAAAGATGTAATTTCTATTATGCGATGTAAATCCATGTCTTAATTACAAAGAAAAATGCAATTTTAATCATACGGTACAAATTCCTGTTTTAATTACATAGAAAAATGTAACTTTGATCATACGGTACAAATTCACATTTTTATCACATAGAAAAATGTAATTTTAATCATACAGTAACAATTCACCCTTTCATTACATAGAAAAATGTAATTTTAATTATGAAACAATTTCTTATTAAAATATATGCTTTTTAATCCACTCTTTTTAATGTAATCAGTGCACGTTAAAAATATAATCTTCTTAATCCATTCTTTTTAATGTAAACAAATAAAAATATATTTTATTCGTTGTTCAAATTCTATTGTAAATAAACAAATAAAAATAATATTTTATTTGTCGTCCAAATTCTGTTGAAAGGTAAACAAATAAAAATAAGATTTTATTTATTAAACAATCTATGTTGTAATATAAACAAATAAAAAAATGACTTTTTATTTGTTGATCAAATTCTATTGTAATATCAACAAATAAAATAAGCTTTTATTCGTCGTTCAAATTCTTATGGTAATATCAACAAATAAAAATGAGTTTTTATTTGTCATTTCAATTCTATTGTTCATTTCAGAAAAAAAATAGAAATTATGTTTTAATAACATAAAATAAATTTTTACAACTGGATCTGAAATAAATTTGATTTAAAACTGAATTTAGATTAAATTTTCTAAATGCAAATAAAATTCAATAAAATATGAAATTTTAATGCGAATCTAGTACAACATGAACAACAAACATATTACAAGCCACAATCAACGATTCATACAATACATAACAATCCAGATATGAATTAACATCATCACACAATTATTTTAAAGTAAGAAAATAAATTAATAATTAATTAAATAATAAAAATTTGAATTCTCACATTGATTTTTGCTGAAAATTCGACTGTCTCAGAATCTGCTCTGGTCTGCGCCATCGCGAAGATCTCGGAAAGACGAGTCCAACGCAACTGACGGTTCGTCAATCGGCCCTCGTACGAGGGAGATATTAAATTTTAAAGATCGCACAAATTAAATATTAAATTAATAAAATAATAAAAAGAAAGAAAGAGGACCTTCTTCATCGTGTTCACGTCGCTGCCGAAACCCAATTCAACCGCGCAACCCCTTCTGTGCGCGCCCCACCTCGGCCACCCAGGCGCCGATCAGAGACCTCCACTCCGAAGCCCCGCCTGCGAGCCACCACCGCCCCCAATAGCTTCGAACTCGGCCTCCTCCTTGCCTCGAAAATCGAACCCGAACCCGCAACGTTTTAGCCCAGAATTCGTGAAATCCGTGAACCAAAACCCGGTGACCGTATGGATTGAAAGATCTCTCCGAGAGCTTTGATTTGGTACCAAGTTTGTTGATTTTCATTGAGCGGATAAAAAGTTATGAGCGTTTGAAATTGGAGAAATTATGGCCTTCGGTTTAGGTGGCGGCTGAAATTAAGGTTAGGGTTTCGGCCTGAATATTTTAATATTAAATCTCGAAAATCGTGCTTAAAAGGTGGATTTTCGGTCTTTCTCTGATTTGGGCCTGCTTACTGTCGTTCTTAAGGTTTTGACACCTTCTGAACGCAATGGGATATGTCCCGTGGCCCAATTCCGAAATCTGTATGATTTTTATTTAAAATTGCATTAAAAATTAGGGTGCGTTTTTTACAAGTCCCTATTAAGTTTCAAAATATAAAAAAAACCCGTTGATAAAAAGAATATAAAATACATCCTTGTTTTTGAACTTCAGCTGAAAAAATACCAGATGTACCCTTACGCACTTTAAAAATTATCCAACAAAGATACGCCCGCATTAACTCAGTCAATCGTACCTTTTATCACGCTGAAAACCCTAATCCCACAATTCTAGCCAAATCGTTCGATCAATCCAGTCGTCCACCCTCCTACGACCTGACATTGCCGTCGTTCCCCCCTGTAACAGCCGCCGCGCCTCCCACCAATGGCTCCACCGCCGTCGACAAACCCTTGTCTACCTCCTCCTTCCCCAAAAATAGCCGCCGCCGTGTACACAAAAAAGTGCCATGAAAAATCAGATCCTAAAATTATGAAATATCGGAATATAGATCGATGTACACAATCGTTAAAAATTGCGCCGCCATGAAGAAATTTCTGAATTCAAATGTGAAGTGTTGATGGAAAGTTTGCAAATGTCAGCAAATAGTTGCATATTTGTATGCAAATAATCAGAATTGTTGTCTACAAGTATGCAATTATTTGTTCAGAATTTTTTTAATTCTTGCATAAAAAAATAAATTTTGTAATAAAAGTTGCACGGTTATGTGCATTTATTACATGATTTTTTTTAATATTTGTACTGGTATTTTGATTTCAAACTATGGTCTGTTGTTTATTATTTGCAATAATGACTCGTTGGCTAGTATTTTATATGGTTTCAAGTTATTTTGGTTCTGTATAATAACCTGGAATGTTTACATCCTGGTGTGCAGTTATTTTAAATATTAGCATCATTGTATGCAATTATTTTGAAAATTTGCAAATTGGAATTGCAGTAGTTAAATACTAGCATACTTTTATGAAAATATTGTTATTACTTGCATATGAATATGCAGACAATACAAATAATAATTGCGTGCATATAACTAATGTACAACAAAATACATATTTCAATTGCATAATTTAAATACTAGCATAATTATATGAATTTATTCTTATTTATTGCATACAAATATGCAAACATTTCAAAAACTAATTGCGTGTAAATAATTTTCAAACTTGCATACATTTATGCATTTATGTGTAATAATTGCATACAGTACTGCATGAATTTGCCCAAGTAGTCGAGAAGAAACTGCATACATTTTGTACAACTGAGTTAAAGGAATGTTCAAAAATACTGCATACATTTATTCAAATATAACTAGTATTTGCAAACATTTCAACGTAAAAAAAAGGCAATCAAAAACTAATGTACAACAAAATACTGAACTGATTTTATTACATCAGATAAATGTTTACAACAAATGGTGAAACTAAACACTAAAACAAAGTGTATTAAAAATAAAATAAAATAACAAAGCAGATCTTATGGTCTTTCGGAAGGAGATGGACGACCAGGCATTATTTCCCAAGCTTCAATAACACTAATACACCTACATCCGTCGCATCACTGTTATACAAAGAAGAAAATCAACATTAATAAGCATAATGTGCAATAATCAAATTACATAAATAGCTGCAGATTAATATAAATACATGCGTACAATTCAGCAAAATAACAATAATATTTGCATATATATATATATATATATATATATATATATATGCAAGCATTAAAGATATATGCATATATTTTAAATATATGTTTTTCAGCACGTTTGTAAAAACTTGAATGCAGATATGCATATATTAACAATAGATGCATATTTGTATGCAACGTTTTAAAAGAAATGCTGAAAACATGCATAAATTTATTCATCTTAGTACAACAGAATAACAAACATAGAGATTTTACAAATTATTCAGCAGTACATCCCTATGTTTACAGAACAAAATTTTAAATATCTGCATATTTAACTTTTTATTAGACAACAATAACTGCATATTTATATGCATATATTAACAATAGATGAATATTTGTATGCAACTTTTTAATAGAAATGCTGAAAATTAAAAATTAAAAATGCATATGTACAAATACACCTGTGAAACCTTTTCGTCAAACACACATACAAATAGATATTCAAAAGATTTTCATATTTCAATGCATATGTTCAGAATATATGCACAATAACACACAATTTTCATGAATAAAATGCAAGACACCAGTAAGCACGTATTCCACCAAATAGTTGCATAATGGTATGCTAAAATTCACAATAGTTGCATATTTTTATACACGAATTGCATATTTTTATACACGACCTGTAAAAATTGTGTAAGTATATGGAATTTTCAAACAAATATTAAAAGTAAAAAATACCCGTAGAAAATAAAAATTAATAAAAATTATAAATTACCTTGAGGAATAAACATTCATTACAGAAATCAACGATGGATCGAATTAAATCACAAAAAGAATTCTAAGCGATTTTATTTTAGATCGACGGAAACCAAAAAACTTAGAACAATTTGCCGATCACCTAAAAGAAAGAAAAAATTAGAACGATTTCGAATTGAAATCCATATACAAAAAATCGATTTCAAAATGAAAAAATGTAAAAAGTATAAATCACCTGGAAGAAGAAACGTCGTCATTTTTAACTGAAGGATGGATCAATTTAACTTTGTGAAGAAATCGACGAGAAACCCTAAAATTAGATCACTAAAGAAATGGCGGCGCAGCCATTAACAAAGAAAAAAATGACGATGAAAAAATTTGACTGCTGAAATGAAAAATATATCACGTTAATTAAGCCGTAATTTGTGTAAATGGGCAATACAGGAAAAGAAAATGCGAATATTCAAAAATAGGGATGAAATTTACATGTAATTAAAGGGGAGGATGTGAGCCTAATTAAGATTAGTTTTAAGGATGTCACACTAATTTTCACTTAAAATTAATTAATTAAATATTGACCGTACATATAAATATGTCGGGGCCACATATGACCTCAGAAAATTCTAAAAAAAATATTTTTAGCTTTCTTATGACGATACGAATCCAACAAAAATATTTTCGTCGAATTCTGAGACTGTTTGAAAAATGACTATTTTTAAGGCGTTTAAATTTAACTAAAATAGTCAAAACACATTTTCCTCTGCCACGCTCACATATTAATTCGAAAAATTCTAAAAATTAAAACCTAGCAATAATTTGACGTTCCAGTTCCAACAAAAGTGGTTTCGTCGAAATCAGAGGTCGTTTGAAAAATGACTATTTTCAAGGTCAATATATTTAATATTAAAAATACATTTTTAAACAAATAATTTCCGAAACTCAAAATATATAAGTGTTTACTATTTTTTAATGCAGAAACATCATTCCGAACTCACTGGAAGTGGTTTCGAGTCGAAATTCCTTCATATGTGAAAAGTAGCCTTTTTGGCCATATATATTATATAAATTCTACAGCGACCTTTCTAAAAATTGAATTGACCATAACTTTTGATTTCCGCTATGAAATTTTAATTTTTCAGATTCGTTAGAAAGATATGATTAAACAGATTTAAATATTTCTGGTTTCACTCAATTCTGATTTTTTTTTGAATCCTGTACATTCAATTAAAGTTCAAAATCAAATTTTAAAACCACCGCGCCATTTCTAACTCCTTTTATATCAAAATTTAATTTATTCGTTTTAACTTCGATTAAAATAAATTCTAGCCATTATTATTAATATAAATTATATTATATTCCCAAAATTCATTAAAATTTTCTAAAATAAAAATTTTAAATTCATTCGGAATTTACGGGTTGTTACAAGTGGCTTAATGTGAACGTAGTTCAATTAAAAAAACGGTTTAGTGTGAATAGGGTTAATTGGAAAGATAGTTAAAAAGAAAAATAAATAAATAAATAAATATATATACAATATATATACACATATGACATGTAGATGTCAACACCCCTGCTGTTGCGTATCATGTTGCACACATGGCGCATTTTTATTTGTTAATGACAATTTTTGAGTTTTAGGGCTGACGTGACCTCTTCTGATTGGCTGGATGACGTGTCTTTGAGCTGTGTGGTTCTGATGATCTCCTAGTTAATAAAAAGGCTCTAACTAAGCTAATACATCTATATAAGCACATCTAATCTAACCCTATTCTAAACTAAATTCATTTATAAGCCTCCATGCTGCTGCATCCAAAACTAAACTAGTTTCTCTTCTTCAACGAATCAAAGCATAGGAATTGTGAAAAAGGGGAACGATTCTATAACAACAACGAATGCTTAATTCAGATCTATATTCTTTCTTCTTCTACCACCGTGAGTACAGTTACTTTCACAAGATAATTAATTAAAACTAATGGTGATAAGTGTGAATTGGACTGTATGACTATGCCTGTATCATATGCTATTAGATCTATTATGTTGAGATATGCCAGTTCTGTTATCATATGTTATTGGATCTATTTTGTAGATTCATATGCGTAATTAAATCTACTCTATTCTATGCTATGCAAGTTCATGTTAATTAGATCCATTCTATTCTATGCAAGTTTATGTTAATTAGATCTATGCAAGTTTATGTTAATTAGATCTATGCAAGTTTATGTTAATTAGATCTATCCAAATTTATGTTGATTAGATCTATTCTATTCTATGCAAGTTTATGTTAATTAATCTATGCAAGTTTATGTTAATTAGATCTATGCAAGTTTTTGTTGATTAAATCTATTCTATTCTATTCAAGTTTATGTTAATTAGATCTATGCATGTTTATGTTAATTAGATCTATGCATGTTTATGTTGATTAGATCTATTCTATTTTATGCAAGTTTATGTTAAGTAGATCTACGCAAGTTTATGTTAATTAGATCTATGCAAGTTTATGTTGATTAGATCTATTCTATTCTATGCAAGCTTATGTTAATTAGATCTATGCAAGTTTATGTTAATTAGATCTATGCAAGTTTATGTTAATTATAACTATTCTATTGTATGCAATATTATGCTAATTAGATCTATGCAAGTTTATGTTGATTAGATCTATTCTATTCTATGCAAGTTTATATTAATTAGATCTATGCAAATTTATGTTAATTAGATCTATTCTATTCTATTCTATGCAAGCTTATGTTAATTAGATTTATGCAAGTTTATGTTAATTAGATCTATGCAAGTTTATGTTAATTAGATCTATGCAAGTTTATGTTGATTAGATCTATCCTATTCTATGCAAGTTTATGTTAATTAGATCTATGCAAGTTTATGTTAATTAAATCTATGCAAGTTTATGTTTATTAGATCTATCCTATTCTATGAAAGTTTATGTTAATTAGATCTATGCAAGTTTATGTTAATTAGATCTATGCAAGTGTATGTTGATTAGATCTATCCTATTCTATGCAAGTTCATATTCCATATGATTATTGGATCTATATTATGTGTGGATGATGCCTCTTTCCCTCTTCTTTTCCTTTTTCTTATGAGTTAGGCTAACGATGGGCCTAACATATTATGTGAATTATATGTACGAATGACGTAGGAACGTTGGGGAAAAGTTTGGAAAAAACATTGAATATTATGTAATTGACATAAATTGGTTTGTAATCATGTAATTAACTTGAGGCATAAATTAGTGTAATTTATGTACATGGAATTATGGACATAATTAGAATGAGAATTATGAACATAGCCTAAATTGGGAATTATGGACAAATTGGAATATGGATATTAATTCAAATTGGGTTTTGAATAATAGAATGAGATAATGAACGCCTAAGACATGAGGTTAGACTTGGTTTGCGGTATAAACCTGCCCGGACCCGCCCGACACATCTAGCAACCGCAAACGGGAGTCTAATGTGAGAGGTCAAAGGCATAAACTAGATGCATAATAAGGCAAGGGCACGAGGTTAGATTCGGATTGCGGTATAAGCCTATCTGGACCCGCCCGGCAAATCCAGCAACTGCAGAATGGAATCTAATGTGGGAGGTCTTACAAGAATACGGTTATAATGAATTAAATAATACTTAACCAAGATAAGACATGTAGTTGGACATGGGGTTAAGTGGGTGACATGGGTGATATGTGAAATATAATTAGAAACACTTAACCAAGTTGAAACATGTAAGAAGACATGAATAAGAAGGGATTAAGTGGAAAATCTTAGTGGGGACCAAGCATAGATGGGAAGCTTGTGTCAAGTTTATGGACCCTTTTCAACCAGTAATCCATTCTGTGTCTATGTGAGCTCGAATTAGGTTGAGGACGGGACACGCTTACTGGTTTTGATTGTAAGAGGTCAATAAAGAGTTAGTGGTGGCAGTGCAAGTCCAACGGAGTCATGTGCGTGCGTGGGTCCGGGATGGTAGGTAAGACGTTGTTGCATCGTGTAGGTATAAGTCGTGCATTTTTAGTAGTATCGGGTTACCACTTTAGGGAGTGATACACCCTACTGTGGGACCAGCACGGGTATCTACGAGTTAGGGAGCCGATCAAATGGGGAAGGTAGTGGGTACAACTAGTGGAGATAGGAGCAGAGTCACCTATGACAACAGCTAGGAGTACAACTACCATACTATGAATAAATGTTATAATTAGAATGGTGAGCGTAGTGGGTACAACTAGTGGATGTAGGAGCAGGCGGCACCTACGATAGTAGCTAGAAGTACACGAAACTACCATTATTATGACTAGTAAGAGGGATCAACTTCCAGTATGGGACTAGAAATGGTGCGGTGTAATTAGCATTAGTGCAGTGTAGGAATTATCTTATAGTGATTAGAAGCGCAATCAGCGTTATATCTTGTCCATCTTGTTACCTTGTCATATCTATTCATGTTACAGTCATTTCTTATATCCAGTTCATGTTCTTATCCTGTTACTTTACTGATTATATGTTAAAGTCACTAGACTCGCCAGACTTTATGTCTGACCCGTTTTGTTTCGTCTCTTTTCTTTTCTTCCCCCCACCAGGTGCTCAGGGTGGGATTAGTGGAGCTTGACTCAACTTTCTTTCTTCTTGAAATGCTTGGAAGCGTTGAAGTAATGTTCAACTTTATCTCTTTTCATTATGGCTAGTTGGAGTGGGATTATGCTTTTGTTTTTATGTACCTTGAAAATAAATTGTCCAAGATGGATATTCGTTTACTTTGCTTTATTTTTTTGGTTTTGATGTTATAACCAAACTATACTCAGTTTTCGCTGCAACGAAGATATTTTGAAATTTGAAGTACCATTTTATATATCTATCTTGTAATATTCTGTTCTATACACTTATAATGCTCCATGAAAGTTAATGCATTCCCTTTGTGAGTGACATTAATGGACGTGGGGTTTACAAGAACGGCTTGGAAATAAAAACAAGGACCGACCAAGTTTTCAAATAAAGGGGATAACCCTTATTTTAATTTCTAGGGTTTTAAATCAAGTGTTTGGTTTCTATTTTGAATTGTTTTTCAGTTTATAAACCATCAATCAGTTTCTAGAGTCTGTAAAAATCTAGGAGTTTTTCTAGTTTGTTTCTAAAACTAGTGAGACGAATTACGGGATTTGTAATTCGGGGAAATCTGGTTTTGGGGATAGAAACCAGTGCAGGGTTTTGAGCATAGGGTTAAGAACAGTTGAGAACGAGCGTCGCGAGTTTATAGGGGATTGTAAGGTAGAGATTGTTTTAACTCCTAGTAGAAACCTTGGGAAATGCAGCAGTAGGCAGGGTTTTGCCAAAGCTGGGTATATCTGTGTGTTATTTATTTTCTGCATTTATTCTGATTATTATCTGTGTTGTTATTATTTAATTACTCAGCAAACATCTACAGTAAACCCTATCCTCTTCTAGGGTTAATTTAGATCCTATGGAGCCGTCATGACTCCATGGGATAGAGTGATCGTAACAAAGAATTGGGTGATCAAAATGGTAGATACCGTATACTTTACGTACTGAGTGAGAGATGAGAGGATGATTGCTATGTTTGATGTTTGCTATCATCATGACATGCACACCCCCTCTCCATTATTTTCACACCATGTGCTAATGTCACCTTAGAGTATTGTACATCCTGCTGTGCTAACTCTTTGGTTCCAGGTCCAGGCTCAGGTATAGTTATGTATACCTGTTATTATTCTGTTTCTGCTGCTTATCGCTCATACCAGACTTTTGTCTGACCTTTTTATGTCTCTTCTTATTACTCTAGTGCTCCTAAACGAGCAGACTAGAGACATGTTACCTGGTTATGCACGAGTAGCTCTCCGGAGACGAGCAGGAGGCTTACACATATCATTTCCATATATTCTCTCTGTGTCATTGTTGGTCACTACTTTCGGCATTAGTAGTGTACCTTCCTATTTTGCTTTAGAGATAGTTTTAAAAGTTGTAATAATGATGGTTTGGGTTATAAGCTGTATTTTGAATTTTGCGCTGTTATGATGGTTTAGTTTTCAGCTTATGCACTATCTCGCTCGTTTTATATCAGGTTATGTTATTATTATATTTTGTTCCATGCGCTGTGAGATATACTATAGGTTCCTTGATGATTCATTGTTCCAAACCCCTATTCCTTTGACGACCGTCATGTGCTGGTTTGATATCGACACAACGCATTTCATTGGAAATGTCGGCTGGTGCGGGGCGGGCCGTCACATTTGGTATTAGAGCTCTAGGTTGCATAGTTAACCTAGGAGAAGACATCAGGGAGAGATAATATACGTAGACAAGAGCGCGTATTTGTGATATTTTGGTTTTCAAAAACTATATATATGCGCTATTAGTATATTTAAGAATGAAGTCGCATTGCACTGACACCACGGAGATGGTTAATCGTTTTCTCCTTGCTGATTGGATGATGAGCCGGTATACGCAGGGTACAGGTTTAGGGGCCATAATAGGAATGCTTCTGATATAAGGACGATGTTCATTGAATTCATGAGAGAGATTCTTAGGGCTGTTCAAAGGGCAGTTCCTAATGCTGCTAATGGCGGTGGTGCGGCAGTGCAGGTGCATAGGGTCGATTTCGCCAAGCTTAATAAGGATTATACTAGTCTTGGTGGAAGCCGTTCCATGGAACAGAATCAGCTAAGGATGTTCAGGATTGGCTCGATAGTTGTGAGCGCATCTTCGAGGATGTAGGTATCAATGATGCAATGAAGAGAAAGCTAGCATTGTGTCAACTGCAAGGACGTGCTATGAATTGGTGGAATGCTATTAAAGCGGCTACTCCTGAGGACCAAATTACTTGGAATCAGTTTAAGACCCGCTTCAGTGATAAGTTTATACCAACTGCTCAGAAATCAGGATTGTTTAGGAAATTCTTGGAGCTTAAGCAGAATGGTAGAGCAATCATGGAATATATTGCTGAGTTCGATACTTTATCGAAATATGGACTGTCCCTTATCGATACTGCCGAGAAGAAGAATGAGAAGTTCATAACCGGCTTGGATGGGTACTTGGGGGAAAGACTTATAAACCACATCGATGAGACATTCGAATCTATTGTGGGGAAAGCATTGAGATCAGAGAGCCTTTACCCTCAGCCAAAGAACGAGGTCGCTATTGCATCTATAGAAAAGCCAAAGCCACAAGCAAGCGGTGGAGGCAAGAATAATTTGCAGAATAAGAGGAAGCAGAACCAAGCTAAGGATGGTTAGAAGAAGAGTACGAAAGATGTTGAGTGCTATAGCTATGGCAAGAAGGGCCATTATGTTAAATAATGTCAAGCAAAGCCAGGGACAGGAAGTGCTTCAATTGCGGCCAAGTGGTACATCACAAGGATAAATGTCCATAACCTCCTAAAGAGAAGCATATTGTGAAAGCATATGGTATCAATGTTGTTCCTTCTTCGTCGAATTCTCCAAGTGCGGTGGAGAAAGGAAAGAATGCCGATATTCAAGGTATGATTTCTGTTTACGATGTTCCTGTTCGAGTATTGTTTGATACCGCGGCTTCGCATTCCTTCATATATAGTGACCTGGCAGATAGTTGGAATTGGAACCCGAGATAGTCGATAGACCTTTAGTTGTGACGAACCTGATTGGTGGTTCGACTAGCCTTAGTATGGTTTGTCGAAATTTGGTTTTATTGAGTCATGGATACATATTTGCTTGTGATTGCTTTGTTTTGGGCTTTACTGGGTTTGGCATTATTTTGGGAGTCGATTGGCTCTAAAGGTATAGGGTGGTGGTAGACCGTGAGGGGTTTTCTGTGACTACTAGGGCGGATGATGGGTGGAGGGAAGTGTTTGGTGGCCTACCTAGTGACGAGGTGATGGCTAGTTTTTTTAAATTCCCTTGACATCCCACATGACGAGTTAGCAGGAGTTCCCATTGCTGGCTAGTATCCGGGCATCTTTGGGGAAGTGACTGGACTTCCACCAAATCGAGAGATTGAGTTCCATATTGATTTATTAAAAGATGCTAGACCTATACTGATGCCACTTTCGTCGTATGGCACCAAGGGAACAACGAGAGCTCGGAGTGCAAGTAAGCGATCTTTTGAAGAAGGGATTTATAAGAAGAAGTGTTTCCGAGTGGGACACACCAGTTGTATTTGCCACTAAGCAGATGGTTTCCTTCGTTTATGTGTAGATTATTGCTAATTGAATAAAGTGACTACGAAGAATAAGTACCCTCATCCGCCGATAGATTATTTTTTTGATCAACAAGAAGGAGCAAGAGTGTTCTCCAAGTTAGATCTGGCAACAGGTTTTCATCAGCTCTGAGTAGCAACCGAGAGTATTGCTAAAACGGCTTTCCGAACGCTGTCTGGATTCTACGAGTGGTTGGTCATGCAATTTAGGTTGACCAATGCACCAGCATATTTTGTGGATATTATGAATAGGGTATTCAGGGATCAATTGAATAAGTTTGTTCTTGTGCTCGTAGACGATATCTTGGTTTACTCGAGGAAAAAGGAAGAACACAAGGAACATTTGAGGATAGTGATGGAGGTGTTGAGGAAACACCAATTGAAAGCGAAGTTTTCTAAATGTCACTTCTGGAGGAGGAAAGTGAGGTTCTTGGGCCATGTTGTTTCAGAGAATGGTATTGCCGTGGATCCTGCGAAAGTGGATACAGTGCAAGATTGGTCTACGCCCAAGAATGCAAAAGACGTGAGAAGTTTCTTGGGATTAGCTGGATATTATCGTAAGTTTATCCAAGACTTCTCCAAGATAGCAGCACCGTTAACTCAATTGACCAAGAAGAATCAAGCTTTCGTTTAGAACGAAAGGTGTGAGAATGCAATAAAGAGTCTAAACGAGAAGTTAACATGCACACCAGTATTGGTTATTCCTAAAGGAAATGAAGAGATGATGGTATACACGGATGCTTGTGGCACCGGACTAGGTGTTGTGTTGATTTAAGGAGGTAGGGTTGTAGCTTATGCTAGTTGACAGCTGAAACCGCATGAGAAAAGATTTCCTACCCATGATTTGGAATTGGCAGCGATCATGTTCGCGTTAAAGATGTGGAGACATTATCTCTTGGGAAAAAGATTCGAGTTGTTTATTGATTATAAGTCGTTAAAGTACCTTTTCTCCCAAAAAGATTTAAATCTCCGTCAGCAGAGATGGTTAGAGTTCTTGGCTTCATATGAATTCGATACGCATACACACCCGGGAAGGGCAATGCGGTAGCCGATGCATTGAGTAAAAGACATGCCAGTTTAGGGGCTATGTTTCTTGAATGGAAGCAACTGGAGTATATTGCAGGATATGATTTCAGACCTAAGTGCGAATTGGATCTCGAAATGTTAGCAAGTTTGACGATCAGACCCACTTGATTGAGCGGATTGGTTCCAGTCAGAGGGACGATCCTAACTTATTGGAAATTATCTCCAAGTTAGAGATAGGTATCGATGAGGAGATGAACAAGTATGGGCTTGATCGAGAAGGATGGCTTCGAAAGAACGGGAGACTAGTTGGGCCCAATGTCAATGGATTGAGAGATGAAGTGCTTAGAGAATGTCATCAATCAAAACTGACTATACATCCCGGTGGTAATAAAATGTGTCGAGACATGAAGAAGACCTACTACTGGGAAAGAATGAAGAGAGACATTGGGAAGTTTATATCCAAGTGCATGAGCTGCCAGCTCATTAATGCCGAGCAAAAGAAGCCTAGTAGTTTGTTACAACCGCTGGAAATTCCCGAATGGAAATAGGAACAAGTCTCAACGGATTTAATTGATTGTTTACCAAGGACTAGGTTGGGCCATGATAGTATTTGGGTGATTGTGGATCGATTGACCAAAAGTGCAAGGTTCATACTGGTCAAGTCGAATAGAACAACTGCTAAGTTAGCAGAACTGTATATGAAATGGGTAGTGAGATTTCATAGAGTACCTAAAGGTATTGTGAGTGACCAAGATCCATTATTCACTAGTGGGTTTTGGAAGAGCTTACAAGATGCTTTAGGATCAGAATTACATCTCAGTACCACATACCATCCTCAAACCAACGGTCAGACGGATAGGGTGAATCGCGTATTAGAGGATCTCTTGAGAGCTTGTATATTGGTGGATCATGGGATGGCCATTTGCATCTGGTTGATTTGCATATAATAATGGTTATCAATCCAGTATTGGTATGGCTCCATTTCAGGCTTTGTATAGAAGACTGTGCAACTCACCATCATGTTGGTTGAAAACCAGAGAGAAATTTATGCTTGGACCAGATGTGATAAGAGAAACAACAGATAAGATCAAGGTTATTCAATAGCGAATGAAAGCTGCATAAGATAGGAAGAAGAGTTATGCTAATAAAAGACAAAGAGAATTGAAATTCTCTATTGGTGACTTGGTATTTGTCAAGATTTCTTCGTTATAGAGCGTGATTCGATTTAGTAGGAGGCAAGTTAGCACCAAGATATGTTGGTCTGTTCCAGTTCTCGAGCAAGTTGGGAATTTGGCATATAACGTAGAATTGTCTGACAAGATGGTAGGAGTTCACAACGTATTTCATGTTTCCCGTTTAAGGAAGTTTGTGCATGATTCTAATATCACTAGTCCACCAGATCAGTTGGATGATATCGAAGCAGAACCCGAAATGGTTGGGAATCGCAGACCAATTTGTATTATCGAGTACGATACGGAACAACTTCAAAGGAAGACGGTGAATCTAGTCAAGGTCCAGTGGGGTGATGAGAACGACTGTAATTGGGAAACAGAGGAGAATATAAGGAAGATGCATCCAAAGCTCTTTGCCTGGTAAGATTTTAATAACAATATAGTTATCCCTTTGTTAGTAAACCGCATGCTAGGATAAGCTTGTAATATTATTGTGTATGTTTGATTGTTTGTAAATGGTTGATAGGCATGCGGGACCCATTGTTGTTTTCTTAGTTAAGGAATTTCGGGGGTGAAATTTCTTAAAGGGAGGAGAATGTAGCGACCCGCATTCTACGCACCGGAGGAACGTAGAATATTTGTTTCACTTACATGCGAAGCCTTATGGTTGTGTAACCTTGGGAAACAAATATTGGGGTCATTTCCCATGTTCACAATTTTTGCCGATGTTTAAATGACCATTTTACCCCTGGAGAATTTTGTTTCGTCTATAACTTTTGATTGGAAAAGAGTTTTGACCTAAAACCACTTCCATTGGATCCGGATGATGGTTTACCTTTCCGTAGAGTGGTCACATTAGCCAAATTGACTTACCGTTTGGGAGATATGCCTGAAATAAGGTTTGGAAGGTGGAAAACAGCTCAACCAGGCCTAATAATGGTGATTAGCAGCTAGGCCCATAACCCATTTCGGGATTAGGGTTATGGGAGCACTGATAGGGTTAGGGAAAACATTTCATTTCAGTTTTCCACCCGCCATTTACATCCTTGAAACCCCAGCAATGGCCTCCACCTTCTAAATTCATCCCGAATCACTTTCTAATCGCGTATTAACTTAATCTACACCAAATCAAGGAAGATTAGTGTCAAATTAGTGTTGGAGCTGCTGAGTTGCATAGGAAACTGCGCCAAAACAATATAGGTTCAGATCTAAAGTTTTATTTGTGGCTAAGGTGAGTGATTTGCATTTTTACACTAACTACGGTTAATTAGGGGTGATTAGTGTTAATTAACGAAATTATGCATGCTAAAATTCTAGAAAAATATTTAGAAATTCTCAAATATTATTTTATGCCTCTATTAGAAATTTGGGTTAATTTGGACATGTTTTGCTAATCGTATGGTTAAATCATGATTAAGGGGATTAAGGGGAAAACATGGGTTTTGGGTATGTTTGATCCATTTTAACATATTAGATTGTTATTTTGGTTTTTATGGTTGATTGTCCATGTTGCTATTACAGTTTGGAATGCTTTGTGATTGTATAGTCAAGTTAGGTTGGTAGAAAACGTCGTCGTATGGCGTAAACATCTTACTGGAAAGAGTTGTAGAAAAGTGGTCACCCCCGTTCGTGAGGCACCCTCCCCGATCGTGACACTATCATCACGAGCCGCCCCAGTCGTGAGCCACCTCACAAGCCGACCCCCTTCACGAACCGGATGCCACCCACGAGCCGCTTCAGCACCTCACGAGCCAAGCAGGAAATCATGAGCCGTGGATCATCCTTCACCACGACCCGAGCCGCTAGGGAAGTATTGATCACGAGCCGACCTGATGGCCACCAGTCATCACGAACCATGAAGCATCCACGAACTCCGAACTAAGCTTTGGACTTTAGTATTGAATAGAGACATGATGAAGGGTATGAGTTGAACCGAATGGAAGCTGAAGAATCACGAACCGGGATGATGACCAAAACCCGAGATGCAAAGGTAGTCCAAATAGGAGGTTAGAACTCAGGATCCAAACGGGAACCAGCGAGTTAACTTCATGACTTGGACTTTGCTGCGGGACGAGTGCAAAGGGGTTATCGATGTCTATAGCTTTGACTCACCACTGAGAGACGGATATTGGCTATGGATCAGTGTAGTGGAGTATAATGACTCTATGGGGCAAAGTGATCATAGCGGGGCTATGAGCCAGTGCAGTGGAGTTGTCATGACTCCATAGGGGCAGAGTAGACACATCAAAGTATTAGTGGTTACAGATCAGTGCAGTGGAGTCGTCATGACTCCATGGGGCAGACTGATCGTAACAAAGAATTGGGTGATGAAAATGGTAAATATCGTATCTTTACGCACCGAGTGAGAGATGTGAGGATGATTGCTATGTTTGATGTTTGCTATCACCATGACATGCACACCCCCTCCCTATTATTTTCACACCATGTGCTGGTGTCACTTTAGAGTATTGTACATCCTGTTGTGCTAACTTTTTGGTTGCAGGTCCAGGCTCAGGTATAGTTATGTATACCTATTATTATTCTATTTTTGCTGCTTATCGCTCATACCAGACTTTTGTCTGACCTAGAGTTTTATGTCTCTTCTTATTACTCTTGGTGCTCCTAAACTAGCAGGCTAGAGACAGGTTAGCTGGTTATGCACGAGTAGTTGTCCAGAGACGAGCATGGGGCTTACACGTATCATTTCCATATATTCTCCCTGTGTTGTTGTTGGTCACTACTTTGGGCATTAGTAGTGTACCTTCCTATTTTCCTTTAGAGACAGTTTTAAAAGTTGTAATAATGATGGTTTGGATCATAAACTGTATTTTGAATTTTCCGCTGTTACGATGGTTTAGTTTTCAGCTTATGCACTGTCTCTCCTGTTTTATATCAAGTTATGTTATTATTATATTTTGTTCCATGCGTTGTGAGATATGCTACAGGTTCTTTGATGATTCATCGTTTCAAACCCCTTTTCCTATGATGACCGTTCCATGCTGGTTGGACATCGGCAGAGCACATTTCATTGGAAATGTCATCTGGTGCGGGGACGGTTGTCACATAGGTTTAAAGTCAAAGTTTGAGTTTGGCGTCCGATTTTGGATGGACATCAAGATTATAAAATTCGATGAATATTCGTAACTGAAATAAATGCATTTGAATTAATTTTCATATAGTTATGGAATATTCAAGTTTTATTTTCGAAATGAATAGTAACCGATAAAAGTGAAGTTTAGTTAGGGTATCTGGAGAATGTTTTAAAACAACTTACTTTACAAAACTTTCTTAATTATTTTTTATTACGAGTGTCAGGAAAATCCATATTAAAAAAAAGAAGTTGGGAAAATAATATTATTTTAATCATTTAAATATTATTTTAGTACTTAAATATTGAAATAATTGATTTTTAAGTAGGAAAAATAAATTATAACTCGGAAATAATTATATATATGTTATATAATAAAAAAACAATTTTAAAGCTATTCAACTTAATTTATCATATACGTCGAATTATGGTCAAAGTAGAACTCGCCGCGTAGTGGTAGTTTGCGAATTTCGACTTATAACTTTAAACTGATGTTCCGGGAGATCCGACAGTCAAATTTTCCCAAAACTGGAACCATTGCGTTCGTAATCAAAGGAGATTTCAAATGATAATAAGATTTTTGAATTTAATGGTTAGATTTTGAGAAACAGTCAAATCGAATTTGAATAAAAATAGTGTTGTGACCACTAATGGCCTGTAATAGAAAATTATTAATATAGACTATTTTTATATGAATAAAAATAGGGAAAAATCATTATAACTTACTTGAAAGAGGTTAGAACCAATTATACATGGATTTATTTGGTTAAGAGAATATGGCAAATTTTGTAGCAGCTTTTATAACAAATTGTGGAATGTTTGAAATAGGGATTTTATATTCGTAAATCGAATTAAATTCTTAATTAAACTCTTGTACAAGGTTAAAATATAATTTTTGGAAAGCTAAGTAATTTAACCAAGTTGAGAATGGGATTTAAATCTTGTGAAATGAATACCAATTCAACGAGACTTAATTGGTGGATTGATAATCTTATAAGGATTTTTATTTTGATAGGAATTATTCAAAAATACCGAGTTCAACCCATTTCAAATAATTATACGATGATTAAAATTCGAAGACATTGAAGATGGTGAAAGACCGGAAATCTTCACATCGAATGGATTACTCGTTGATGCCTTGAAATGGTTTGCTCCCATTGAAGGGTTAAAGTGACAGTGTTTCTTATGTACTTGTTGATTGTCTGGATATGCAAGGGACTCTCTCCTTAATTGGACGAGGAATAAGGTGCCTTCGGTTTCGTTCAAACCCAGAACAAACTTGAAAACGGATGGTACGTCTGACATTGTATTTCATAACATAAACGATTAGTTACTGTTGATGATATATCTATGGTGGCGGAGAATTTATTCTCTTAGCTTAACATCCTTCTTTGAGGCATATGAACTCAAAGGTTATACTATTAATAGAAACTGATCATATGTGTGAATTGACAATGTGGCATGCTGAGTGCTGCGGGTAGATAGATCAAACCTTTGTTGAAAAGCAGAGCTTTGTGGTATGTTGACTTTAGCGGCTCACTCCCGAGAATGAGCCAAAAACAGGATGAATGATCCTAGAGAAAGGACATATGTCTTCTAGCTAAAAATGGTGCCATGGTATGGAGCCCAAGCATATTTACTTATGTAGATGTTGGAATTAAGGTGCCTCGGATGATGGTCAAATACGACCAAGATGGCGGTCAAATACGACCGGGGAACGTAATGTTCAGGAGTAACCCAAATCCATCGGGAATTGGTGGGCCAACTCTGCCGCTCTATGGGATACATGTTGTTTTCCCTGAAACATTTTCCTAGAGATGATTCGAAGTCAGATAAGGAAGATCCTTTTCCTTGGTTCATAATGGAATCCAATTTCCAATACGAGACCTTGTGTTTTCAGCTGTAAACCTATATGGAGACATAATAGGATGGGGGTACTATGTCGTCTAAGATTGATACACTTATTTTCAAAATTATTTTCAACACTTAGACGCTAATAATAATATCAAATGATTTAGATTTTCTCATATCAAGCATGTTTGGCCATTATAAGGTAAAACTCCATCCTTCAGTTTGCGCTTGCATTGTGTGATAGGACTTGAGTCTAATAACGACTTCATCTTTTAAAAAGTTTTGCATTGTCTCTTTATGCACTGACATTCGTGTTGAGTAAAATCATTCCGTGTTATACGGCGTGGTCCCGTGATATGCCTTATTTTCAAATTAAGTTAAAAATAACTGTAGGGTTTCTCATACCAGTCATGGTTTATTTTTCCCTTGCTAACTCAGCGCCCATTATTTTTACATGAGCAACCTAGTTCACAGGTTATTATCTCAGGTATGGAAGCTGGTTTTGGACTTGTGCTGGAGCAGAATTTGGATGTTTTCTTTTGGAATGTCCCAGACTTTATTATGATTAACTACCCTTTTACTCCGCTGTGTACTTATTCACTTGCTGAACCATTATGTATATTTATTATGATCATGTGTAATGTTGTAAACTCTAATAATTCTGTTGTTGTAATCTAATGTACATTATGTATTGTAATGTAATATTTATCATCTACAGTTATGTTTATTTGTTATATTCCAATGATTTTCCTTTCTTCCGGGGATCGGGAGATTAGGTCATCACAATGCAGGTCTTGTAGCACAACCGGTAACATTTCTAGCCAGTGAGTCTCCTATAGTTACAATGCTAAAACAAAATGTATTTGGCTTGCATAAGGATAAAAATGTGATCTTCTTTTTTACAAGGCAATCACATTTCAGATTTTTGACCGGCGATGGGCTCAGAAATTGAGTATTGGCTTAGGAAAGCCAGGATATGCATGGTTGAACTTTGGATATATCAAAAACTTGGACTTATGAAGCATGAAAGTCTGGTTCGGGCATTTCGGTTCATCCTTCCTTGGTTCGGCATGGGACGCGCTAGCTCAAGAGAAGAAGACAAGGGGAAGGAGCTTCCTCCGATTTGGCCAAGTGCCTGGTTCGACATAACGGTCGGTTCTTCCATCTCCCCATCATTACATTATGGATCGGTCATGCTGAATCAAAGAGGACACGTTCCACTAACGTGTCCTACTACTCCAACTCCTCAACTTAGTTAACCCAATGTTCCACTACTTACGGATCGGTCTACACGTGTCCTTTTCGAACCAGATTAAGGAAACTCTATAAACACATGGATTTTGTGCATTTTAAAGGATTAAACTTTGATTTCTCTGGCATACATTGGCAAGGACATTGTCGTGGCTATACTTAATTTTTTTCTACTTTCTTACTAAAATCAACTGTATTTGTAATCGTACAGTATAATAAACGATAGACTACACTAGGTGGACATAGACTTGATTGCTAAACAACTATAAAATTGTGTGTCTCTTTCCTTTACTTGCCTTTTGTGTTTGTATATTTCCGTGATTTGTGATTATCTCTATGATTTGGGTGTTGAACTCAGAAGAACAGATTTCTATGTCGACATTTTGGCATGCTAGGAACGTGGGTACGCCATGCAAGGAAACAGGTTGCTCAAGGATTTAAGGATGGTTAAGAGGAAGAACGCTGATGTGGTTGACTTGCCAATAGAACAGGCATAGGAGGAAGCTGGGAAGCCTCATCGGTTGGAGATGCTTCTGACTGCTTAGCCCGGGATGAGATGGACAGAGTTAATAAGGAATTGCATGCCCGATGGAGCGGTAGGATGAACTCCTCCGGAGGCAGAAGGAGATGATGAACAACTTTCTATCTCAAATAGAAGGATTTTGAAGGCTGATAGGCCAAGGTACAATTGTTGGTGCAGGACCCAGCCATGCAGCAATACACGACGCAACAGTGGTGCCTCAACTGCCATCCGGTTCGGTATCCAATCCAGGTTCGGCTAGGCATCCATGCCGAACCGATCCAGGCCGGGGGAAACTTCTCTGAAGATGCTGATATGACTCATAATGCCTTAGTTCGTGACGTCTTGGATGATAACCTTGGAAATGTGCTCGTTTTCGACTACGTGTGGCTTTGAAGAGATAAGGTAAAACAATAAGAATGTGAATCCCTTTCATCATAGAGTGATTGAATGGGGTCGCATGATAAAATCACAATTCCCTTTCACAGAGAGTGACCGGATGAGTTCCCAGGCGATGGCCATGGATTCCTTCACCATCACTTGACTGGATGAATTCATGTTGTGGATTACTTTCACTGGAAAGTGACTGGATAAACTCGTGCAAACTAAACTATAGGTTTCGTCACCGGAGAGTGATTGGATGAATTCGTATCCATAAACTACATATTCCTTCATCGGAGAGTGATAGGATGAATTCGTAATGATGAACTGCAAGTTCCGTCATTGAGAGTGATTATATGAACTCGTACCAATGAACTATGAATTCCTTCACCGAAGAGTGATTGGATGAATTCGTATCGTTGAGCTACGGGTTTCATCACCGGAGAGTGATTGGATGAAATTGTATCGATGAGATATGAATTCCTTCATCGGAGAGTGGTTGGATGAATTCATATCAGTGAACTGCAAATTTCTTCACCAGAAAGTGATTGGATGAATTTGCATAGAAGATGATGCTTCTTCACAAGAAAGTGACAAGATTGTCTGATTATGACTCGAGTATGGATTATACTTGATTGGGTTTCCAATCATGGACTATGCTTGAAGAGGCTAGGTCATTTTGTCAAGATTTGGCTAGACTGCTCGACATTAACTCGGGTATGGATTATACTCGTATTGGATAGGCACGACGAGGCCATGAGTTTCTTGAATTTGGATTTCTCACATAATACAGTCTAGAGAGATCGTGGGATTCTATTGGCACAATCTAGAGAGATTATTGAATTATATTACAATCCAAAGTGATTGTGGGACTTCATTGGATTTATGATTTTCTACTAACACAATTCGTCGTGACTGGGACGCTCTATTATTATGATTCGGTGCGACCGTGGATTTCTGTTATTATGATCTGTCATGGTTGTAAATTTCTAGGCTTTGAATATTGGATTTCTATTCAGACTTCTTCGGCATTCTATAGATTTATAGATTATCCAAAACACATCTTCTACCAAAAGACATGTTTTGGAGGTGTGTTGACATGCTTTTTAGTCGAAGCTATCGCACGTCATGAATATTGTTAGAAAACTCAAAGCGATTTGATTAAAGTCACGACGTGTCCGGAAAAAGGATTGAAAATGCTGTCAACTCGTAAAATCGTCGTCTATGGACTCGAAAAAGATGAAATAGTGAAAATACGTGATTGACACTGTCCGATCAGCTCAAAATGGTCGAGCGTGTCGGTTCGATCACGTGGTAGAACTTGTCGCGTAAAAATATATGGATTCGGTAAAAAAACAGTGTCGCACACTCAAAAACAGCTGATCGACACGGGTCGATCACGAAAAATGGCTCGTACGACTCACTGAATCAAAATATGGTAAACTGGCAAAAGCTGATCCGGCACGTCGAAAACAGCCGATCGACGCGTGAAAATCATGAAAAATCACGTATTTTACCTTGGTCAATCAATCTGGTAAAAATGACAAATCTAGCATTTGGCACGATGAAAAACGTGGCAGATCACTTGAAAACCATGTGTGTACACTTGCCAAATCACTATGGCAACATGGCTTATTTGGCAATTTGGCACGTTGGAAAGTGCATGGGAAACACGTGGGAATGGCTAAAATCCATGTCTCACACATAGTGGACCACCTCCGAAAAACAAGTCCCATAAATTGGCTTGGCAAAGCCAAATTTCGTATCCCCTATTTCGGACCCCGGGGGGATACGAAATCCCTGCTTCGCACCTTTCCCCGCTAAGGTTTTTTTCAAGTCACGCTGAGGGATTTGAAGATTGTCCACTAATCAGGCACGAGAGAGGCGGGTTCGAAATTTGTTGACGAGGGATTCGAAACATTTCCACGAGGAACATCAATCAAAACAGATACGATGATTTGGCAAGCTAAAGGGATCCGAAGTTTTTGGAAAATGGCATATCAATGTGGCACGCTGCTTTTCCCATGCGGATCACGCAAAAACACTTCCGAACACGACATTTTTGGGATTTGAATTTGGCAAATGCTTTAGAAATGACTGATCACTTTGGCGTGGCTCAAAACTCATGCTGATCACTCTTTTTGACATGCACATTATGTGATTTTAGCAGATTTTGGGGGATTTGAGTTTTCTAAACCTATGGATACAAAATTTTGATGAAGCACTAATTTTTCGGCTCTGATTTTGTGATCCAAATTTCGTATCCCCCAAGTATACAAAATTCTGCTGTGTGGGTCTCGTTTCTCATCTATTCCACTACAAAATCACCTATAAATAGTTCTTGCTTGGCATTCAAAGGTGTTGGTTCTCACTTGGTATTTTGGACTTCTTAGAGCTCTCAACCATCATTAATGGCAGCCACCTTCTTCCCTTGACCATTGGACATGACATGAACCTCTAGAACATTACACAAACGTTTTCCATCAACTTTTGGACATCTATAAACATAAAAACACCACTTTTGGGATGTTTTGGATATTTCTTGGATTTCTTCGACATTGAAGCTACTTTTAGAACACAGCTGACCAAGTCAACATATTTTTCACTCTACGATGAAGAAGAAGGGAATTTTGGTCAAAGTTTTCAATTAACAAATATTTTGTTGTTCTATTGTAACACTTTGTACACAAATATCGTTTGAACTTGTACAACAATTGTAATCGATAAATATACGATGAATGATTACTATGAAGTGGACGTAGACATTAGTGCCGAACCACTATAAAAAGTTGTGTTTCCCTGCATTACTTTACTTATTTTTGATATCACCGCGTTGTTCAATAAACACTCACATTGGATGTTGGCGTGCGTTGAGTCCATGACAACTTTCCACATCAACATCCTGGTGCTAGGAAGGGAGTACGCATCGCTTTGACCTATGCTTCGGATTACTTTTTTGGATTTTTTCTTTAGCTTCAATCTTCGACTTCGACTCAGTTACTAGCTTTTCACCATAGTTAAACGCAAGAAGCTTGATGTTGTCGTAAAAGCTCAAGGTACAGAAGGAGGACGAAGTCAAGAACTTTCCTCGACTGGACATTCATCGAACTACGTCACTTGGGAAGACGTCGATGGAATGATTAAAAACTTAGCTACGAAATCGAGCGCTCAACTTGAACGACAAGAAGATGCTTTTAACACCTTTCTTACCCAATTGAGGACATGATAAGAAGTACTTCGAGGCTGACTGGCCAGGCAAACATTGTTGAAACTAGTTCCAATGTTCCTCCACTTGTGACTCGGCACTTGGAGTAAACCCCGCAAACTAATCAATCGGCCGATGCCGCACCTAGGAACGGTGTCCATCCCACTACACTTGGAAGCACCTATAATCCTGACGTTGCACCAGCCCATGACGCTTTGGTAGGTCAGTTGCGGGCTCCACTATTGGAAATGTTGCTCATGTTTGAGAATAGAGTTTTGATGACAACAACCTTATTTCAATATTAAATGATTATATAATATACACTAACACTTCTATCTAGAATAAATATACACACACATATGCAGAATTTATATACAGGAATTATTGCTAAAGACTGTAGAGTTTAAAGATATTAGAGATTCAGAATTCAAAGATGATTCAAGAATCATGAGTATTCAATACTTCAAGAGTTCAAGACAAATATAGTAATAGAGTCTAGATTATGTAAGATTCTGAATAGCACTCCAAGTTCGAATTCAGATTCTGTTTTTCAATTTTTGATTTCAAATTCTATTTTCAAATTCTATCTTTCTATCTTTCTCTCTATCTTCTCTATTTTATTTTCTTTACTTTACTTTTGATTTCAAACTCAAATTTTATAAGTTTTATATATTTATACATTTATATACTTTATATTTATATAGTTTTAACTCTATAATTTTATAAATATGTTTATATAATTTACATTTATGTTCTCATATGATTTCCTACTTTATAATATTTATTTATAACACTATGTTTTAATTCAAGAATTCCCAAAATTATGCATATATATATATATATCAAAACACTTGAAAAATGCTCAAAATTTAGTTTTCACATGTATATGTCAACATACATTTATGCCCACGTCAACATATAACTGTCAATTTTTCAAAATTGAAAGTAAGCGTCTTTTCATTATTTATGATGGTTTAGAAACATTGCAACCTTTCAAATGTTATAAATATGGGCTGATTTCGATTTTTTTTAATTCTTCTTCTTCATCTTCATTCTCTTTCATTACACCATTATTCTTTCTCATTTTTATGATTTCTACACATATACTCTACCAAATTCAATTTTGTTTTCATTAAACTTCTTCTCTTTACACTCTCTACTCATTACTCTCTGAATCAAGTGATATTGAAGAGTTATAGGGTTGTTTGTTATTGTTTGGGTTGTGTAAGTAATCGATGATATCCCTTGTAGCCGTAAAATCAAGAACGGGTAATCAGCGGTATCCCTTGTAGCCGTGAAATCAAGGAGGTTGGAATCGGTGGTATCCCTTGTAGCCGTGAAATCAAGGATGGGCAATCGGTGGTATCCCTTGTAGCCGTGAAATCAAGAGGTTGTACTTGACTATTTATATAGGAATAAAACTCAATGCAATCCAGCGTTGTGCGGGACTGGACGTAAGAGCAATCCGAACCAGTATAAAATCTGGTGTGTTCTTTCCTTTTGTGCACTTTATTTTTGTTTATCTTTGTGTTTGTGTTTGATTCTGTGTCTATGATTGTTTTTGTGGCGTTTGATTCATACAGTAGTTCACATAAGATATAGATTTTGTTTAAATTCTCAAAAACACTATTCACCCTTTCTAGTGTTTGTTTTGCCTTAACGATCCATTCCGCAATCCCTAACAATTGGTATACGATATTTATAAATTTATCACACTCAACTAAATATACACTTAAATGTACTTTGGTGTCAGCATCTTTCTATGGTGAAATCTTGAATGTTTTGTGATCGACTGCAACTAAGCAAGATGTTACAGGAGAGGTATTTTGCTGTCCAAGATCTATAACAGATGAGAATACATGCGCTGAATGCAGGAGCAACTTCTAGAGTAAGAGCCATGTATGAATGCAAGTTGTTAGCTTTTAAGATTATGCAGTGAACAAAATATGAGCTGTTGAGTTGAGTGTTCTGAAGCATGAAAGTCACGCTGCTTCCACTCTACCTGCATTTCCCTTCTTTTAACAGTTTTCATTTCCGTTTTTATTACAAAATAAATAAAGATGGTGTCATCTTTTTTGTACTACCTAAATTTCTGTTTCAATACAGACGCCGAGTAATAATTGTTTGTTATCAATGTAACTGAGTACTAAAAATTATATATTTTTACTCTCTGTTTTCAACTTTGGCATGTATATATTTTTCTACACAGTAGATTTCTATTACCTCAGCAAACTTGTGGTACAGTTATTTAAACTGTTTCTTTAACTTCACCCGTTTTGAGACACTAAAAATATAACAATCCAAGAATGATGCGGTTTTGTATAACATTGGCATCAAGTTCTGCTCTTAATTTTCCATCTACTTCTGCACCGAACCAGCTTTAAAGCCGATTGTCTATGTACATGTCCAACGGACGTGCCTTTGTACTGGTGTGTATATATATATATGTATATATATATATAACATAACAATCAAAAAAATAAAATTTAAAAGACAAGTATGTCGACATACATTTATGTATACGTTGACATATGACTGCCGGAATTTTAAATTTAATTCCCACCAAAAGTTAGTTATATCAATTATTTAAACCTTTTACTTTGACTTTTCTTCTTCATTTGCATTTCTCTGTTCTGTAAAAATTCTAAACTGAAACAAAACAATGGCCTCTACCAATTCCCAATTCCCAATTCGTCCATTAGACCATCTGAAGGTCCTTTTCAACGATCTATGCTATCACGTGTCACTAAACTTGAAGAAAAGATGGAGTATGCTCTGCAAATGATGGCTAAAATACAAGTACTTCAAATAAGGATGAGTCAAGAACAAAATAGGCAAGGAAAAGTGATAAGAAGCCTCTTTAAGTTCATAATGGATAATCAAGCTAATCAGATTATCATCGGAGATGATAATGAGCCTATGGAAGAAGAGGAGGAACCAGAAGAAGAGTAAGAGGAGATAATGGAAAAAGAACCCGAGGAAGAACAACAAGAAATTTCAAATGAAGAGGATCAAGCCGTTTGTGTGGGTGAAGTCCTATACGATCATAACGAAAATATGATTGAACAGAATGGAGAATTTTGTCTTCATTATCCAAATTTCCCTACCCACAAGTCTTCTATAGTTAAGGACAAGTAGAATATAGGTTTTGATTCGATTCTTGACATGTATTTCCATTCGTTTTTGATGTATAATATGAACATAAAATAACGTTTGTAAAACAATTATTAAATATATGTCTTGTTATGTATAACATAAGTGTTCTGTTACCTTGTTATATAGACGAGAATTAAGGGGGAGTATATAAGAATTATAAATTAAAATATTTTACTTAGGAGGAGTACTTTACTTTGATTTATGAACTACTTAGTTACTTATAGGTTTTATTTTGAGAGTAATATACGATTTAGGGGGAGTAGTTTAGAATTTCTTTTTAATAATGCCAAAGGGGGAGAAGTTATAAAATATATACATATTTTAGAGGATTCATATAGACAGGGGGAGTATTTAAAGGATCATCATCAGTAGGCATATACAGGGATGATATTTACAAACTAAAGTTGTCATCATCAAAAAGGGGGAGATTGGTGGAGAATAGAGTTTTGGTGACAAAAACCTTATTTTAATATTAATTGATCATAGAATATACACTAACACGTATGCTTAGAATATATATATACACACACACACACATACACACACTTATGCAGGATTTATATACAGGAATTATTACTGAAGACTGTACAGTTTAAAGATACTAGAGAATCAGAATTCAAAGATGATTCAACACTCATGAGCATTTAAGATTTCAAGAGTTCGAGACAAATATAGTAATAGAGTCTAGATTATGTAAGACTCTGAATAACACTCCAGGTTCAAATTTAAATTCAAATTCTATTTTTCAATTTTTGATTTCCAATTCTGTTTTCAAAGTCTATCTTTTCTTTCTATCTTCTATATTTTATTTTCTTTACTTTAATTTTGATTTCAAACTTAAATTTTATATATTTATACTTTTATATACTTTATATTTGTATAGTTTTAACTCTATAATTTTATAAATATGTTTGTATAATTTATATTTATGTTGTCATATGATTTTCTACTTTGTAATATTGCTTTAGTTCAAGAATTTCGAGAATTACATATATATATATATATGTATATGTATATATATATATATATATATATATCAAAACACTTCAAAAATGCTCAAAATTTAGCTTTACACATGTATATGTCGACATATATTTATGCCCATGTCGACATATAACTGTCGTTTTTCCAAAATTGAAAGGAAGTGTCTTTTCACTATTTGTCACGGTTTAGAAATAACCTTTCAGATGTTATAAATAGGGGCTGATTTTGAGTTTTTTTTTTAATTCTTCTTCTCCATCTTTATTATCTTTCATTACACCATTATTCTTTCTCAGTTTTATAATTTCTACACTTATACTCTGCTAAATTCAATTCAGTTTCCATTAAACTTCTTCTCTTTACACTCTCTACTCATTACTCTCTGAATCGAGTGATATTGAAGAGTTATAGGGTTGTTTTTAATTGTTTGGGTTGTGTAAGTAATCGATGGTATCCCTTGTAACCCTAAAATCCAGGATGGGTAATCGATGGTATCCCTTGTAGCTGTGAAATCAAGGAGATTCGAATTAGTGATATCCCTTGTAGCCATGAAATCAAGGACGGGTAATCGGTGGTTTCCCTTGTAGCCGTGAAATCAAGGAGGTTGTACTTGACTACTAATATAGTAATAAAACTCTGCGCAATCCAGCGGTGTGTGGGACTAGACGTAGGAGCAATCCGAACCAGTATAAAATCCGGTGTGTTCTTTCCTTTTCTTCACTTTATTTTTGTTTATCTTTTTGTTTATGTTTATGTTTGATTCTGTGTCTGTGATTGTTTCTGTGGTGTCTGATCCATATAGTAGTCACATAAGATTTAGATTTTGTTTAAATTCTCAAAAACACTATTCACCCACTCGTTTGTTTTGCCATAACGATCCATTCCGCAATTCCTAACAGCTCAAACGCCAGTGCGTGAAGCTTTGGATGGTAGTGCTCCCACAGTTCCGGGAGTCAGAATTGTTCCTGATGCGACCCCTCAGGTTGGAATTCAACTGGATGTTCTTCTCGCCAACCAACTGATTCCTATCTTTGACTTAAACACTAGGGGCACCGGTCTCGCTTTAGATAAACTTAACCAGTTGCTTGCTTTCAGCAATTGTTCTCAGATCGCGGATGTCATCTGTCGATTCACTCAAGGCAGTGCCTCTTCTTCTGATTTGGATTGTATAACTCGCAGTCCACTCTCTGTGGATATCACGAACTCTCGTAACCCATTGGATTTCAAGCTAATGGTGTTGGACCCCTATGATGGTTGGAAGGACTCGATTGCCCAATTGATGAGATAGATTCCTCACAAGGAAGTCCTCTCTGCTTTAGAAAATGTCATGGCGGAGTGCTTTTCGCTGTACTTAGCAGAGATGGCTACAATGTAGTTCAGGCAGCTAGAGGTGGACTAGTGTTGGCTCTTTTATTTTTTTATATCTGACCATCGGTTGTTGCTTTACTATCTAAAATATAAAACTCCCTCACCTTTTTCTTCGTCTTTCTCAAACGAACATTCTTAACGATTTTACTATTGCCATGGCAAAATTTTGAAATAAAAAAAGACCATGACTGAAAAAGAAGATATTATAGAGAAATATTTTTACATATCTCGTATTAGTCCCTTGAATATGAGATCTAACACTTCCTTTACGTCTGTTTCATGTGCACCATTTCAACACTATGGGAGAATGACTACGTAGAGGTATTGCATTGGGGAGATACACAATGGAGACTGTTTACGCGGAAAATAAATTTAGGGTTTTTACCGAATTATAGAAGTTAGGACGTGAAAGGAAGAGCAAGCATAATTTTGTATAAATAATATTATATGTTAATATGTTAAATTCCTCTCTTAACAATTTGAGTTGGAATGCCTTTAAAATGCGATCACCCCTATTTAACCCTGAAGTGTCATTAGTAATGCTATTTTGAAAAGAAAAAAAAATCTAAGTGAAGTTGAAAATGAAAAAAAATGAGATTTAAATAGAAGTGAATAAAAATGGGCTCAGGTAAGGGTATGATGCTCCGCTGAAATCATTTACGACTGCAACCTTGTTGGGCCTCTAAATGCTATTGTATGATCACTGGCTCGTTCCTCATAGCAAAGACGTTTTCATGGTCTTCATCACAGAAGACTAATATTATTAAGGGTAAGTTTGTCTTAGGTCTAAAATAGGTTTCAAAATACACAAAAAATCCTTATCTTAAAAGTTTGTAAATTAGGTCCATATTTTTCGAAATTATCAAAAAATATCAAAAAACAAATAAACAAATCACGAAAATTCAAAATTAAATTCAACACATAATAATCATTGTTTTCATGCACTAAAACAACAACAAAATGAATCAAAAAACAAAAAAATAGCATGCTCCAGTATATTGCATCATATAATGCAATTATTTGCAATTGTTGCTGATATTTAAGCAATATTTGCATGAACTGCAAAAACATTGTTGAATTATCAACAATATATTGTAATAATTGCATATTTTACAGCAATTTTTATTTCGACTTCAATTAATTTAGTTTTTCATCAAATTTTAAATACTTTCTTATATATAAGCAATAATACACAATTATTGCTGATGTACCAGCAAATATTTATCAACTTGTTGGTATATCAGCAATTTTATACAATAATTGCTAATATATCAACAATATTTCACATTGCAACAATTTTTAACATTGTTGTTGATATATCCACAACTATAGTGAATTATTACTAATATATCAACAATTATTCACCGTAATTGCTGATTTTGATTTTTTTTTCTAAATTACTCATCTGAATATTTGTATTTTTTTGATTTTTTTATATAGCAGTGCATAAATTTTATGAAAAAACACAATACAAAAAATAGAGATCCGCTTTGTAATAAACTTTACAAAGGGATGTCGTTCAAATCAAACTATGAAAGAATACGTGGGCTAAATTTCTACAATTATTCAACCGCATTTTTAATGAAGCCGACGCTACCATTCTGAGTCTCCTCTGATGGAAATTTGGACGTAATCTAGCCGCCTGCCTTCGCCCTCCTGAAAGCTCCACCGCCTTTCTCCGTCGCTGGATACAGAGTTGATATCTAAGCGCCAAAAGCATCAGTGCCACCATCGCCATTGACGTCACCGACATAAACATCGCAGCAAAATGGACAAGAAAGAGGATGATTTTAAAGATGTTGCTGATAAAATTAAAGTCGAGCCAAATAGAGTAGCCGAGGATGGAGAGATCGAGGAAGGGGAAATAGTAGAAGAAGGGGAGGTTTTTTCTGATCACGACAATGAAATTCTGGTATGTTCCAGTGATTTTTCTACTAGATCCAATCGATTTATTTTTATAGTATTAATTCCAAAATTTAAATTTATGTTATGTGTAATGTCAAAATTTCGGTTTATTAAGGTGCATTTGTTTAGTAACCACGTCTATTTATACTGTTTATTGTTTTTCTCACCCCATTATTTAAACAAAATGCATCATATCCCTCTTTTTATTTTTCCCACCCTGATATGTACCAGAATTGCCCTTTATTTTACCATTTCAACGATAATAACTTAACATTAATAATAAAATTAAAAAATGAAATCAAAACTCAATGAAGTAGTAATTCATAATTTGTTTTACTCAATCGTGCAATATAAAAAAGTTACATTTTCATTTAATTTAATTTAAAAAGAAATTGAACTATAAATATTTTTTTAAATGGAAAATTTAAAATAAAACATTATCATTCTCTAAAATTGAATATTGACTTCTTCAAATCATTTGTCGTTTCGTTTTAATAAGATTTTACCTTGGATAAAGTGCATAATAGAACAAAAAGATTAATATGATAAGTATAATAATATATAAGGGTAAATCCTCCATCGATCTTCTTCTCGTCTCTTTCTATCTCGCTGATACTCTCTTCTTCACTCTACTCGCTTCTTATTAGCTCTCACTTTGTTCTCTGGTTGTCCCCAAACCGTAGAACTACTTTTCTAGGGTTATGAATCGGGATTTCTGTATTCGGCTATGGCTTCGCTGTTTGGAGTTTTCGTGGTTTGCGGCTCTGTACTGAAATGTATTCCCCCTCTTGAAGCAATCCACACTTCAATAGGGCAGGTTTTATCTGAGTCGTTATCCATCGAATTGTCAAAGGATCTGAGTATTGTTGTTAAGTTATCTTTGGAAGCTTTTGATCATCTTGTGCGCTTCATATTTCTGCTTAATCAGGGCTCCTTCGTGGAGTCTGCACCGTTATACACTGGTGCTCTAGCTTCTCCTTTTTCCCCTTTCAGAAAGATGAGTAAGCTTATTTTTTCTACGACGATGGGCTCCCATCATTTTTCTGAAATCATTCGGCAGAGAGAGGATTTCACCACCTCTTTTCACCCCCCACCGCGTTTCAGGGGAATACTAGCAGGGAGTTCGTGGTTTGTTCCCGGTTTTACGATTGGTTTTATAGTTTGTGGTGGTGCTTTTGGCAGCAACTCTTATGTTCTTTTATCTCCGGATTTAGCTGGTGATGGGGATTTGAACACCCCATCTAGCGTCAGATTGGCTTCTCCATGCCATAATGGGTTAGATCTTCGCCAGGCATTGGTTTCCTTAGTGCTCCTTAGGTTGCAATCATGAGGCAGTCAACGGGTGTGAGTTGGCATCGTTGTGAATGGTCGAGGTTGGCAGGGCTGCAGAGCCGCTCGTTGGCCATTTGGGAAGACAGTCAAAACGTGCTCGACGCCTTAGGCGTGCGAGTCATGTTAAGTACTTCTCTTCCCAATTGTCTGATAAGGCTTCTACAACTCCTATAGCCTATGCTGCTCCAGCGGCACGTCTTACAACTTTGAATTCTTTTGACGGTTTCCCGAGTGCTTTAGAAGGGGAGGTTTGTAACAACCCGTATTTTCAATAACATGATATAACGTAAATCGAGGCAGAATTTAATTTATAAATCTGAATCAAGGGAAACGGGCTATGCCATTGCGTTCGTCTCGGAAAAATACGCGAAATAGAGTCCGAGTTTTCGAAAATCGGAGTCTGTATGACCCGACTAAGGCCCAACGAAGTTTTCAGAAAATTCAAAGTAAAAAACAGATTTCAAATTCAAGTTTGAATTTGGAAATTTGGGCCAGTTTGGGCCAGGCGGGAAAATTCCCGCCAGAGCACCCAAGTCGATAGCCCTGTCGACTTGGGAGTCGACTTGGTTGGACCCAAGTCGACAGCCCTGTCGACTTGGCTGTCGACTTGGTCCAGCCGGGCAGTTCTGCCTGGTGCACCATTTTGGGTTTGTGTTGAGCTTGGGGGCCAGATTCGGTTTTGAGGGCTGAGATTGGAACTAGGGTTTAATCCTAGGGTTGAAACTAGTCCTAATCTCTATAAATAAGGCCCTAACCTAACCCTAAATCATCATTATTCATTCTAGTAACTAAACTATGGCAAAATCAATCCTCTCATGGCCTCCACTCTTCATAAAATTCCTAAATAAATTTCTAAGTGATTTTCCATGCATACAAGTGTTTTCAAACTTGTATGAGCATCATTAGCTTGCATTCAAGTCAAGTTTCTATATTTGCATCATAAAGAAAGAGTTTTGATCATTTTGGCTCAAGGGTTTTTATGTTAGAGCTTGCATTTTGGGTCTAATTGGTTGCATAAGGGCTTTGTCATAGTTTTATGTGTCTTCATAAGCATTGTAAGCCCTATTCTACTTTCATACTTAAACTCTAAAGTTAAATGTATGATATGCAAGTTTGACATGATATGCAAGTTTACTAAGTTTTGTTATGCAAGTAGCCATGTTATGCTATGCAAGTTTGCCATGTTATGATATGCAAGTTTATCATGTTATGCTATGCAAGTTTGCCATGTTATGATATGCAAGTTTATATGCAAGTATGCCATGTTATGATATGCAAGTTCATCATGTTATGTTATGCAAGTATGCCATGTCATGATATGCAAGTTTATCGTGTTATGTTATGCAAGTTTGATATGCAAGTTTGTCATATGATATGCAAGTTATGTTATGCAAGTTTGGGTTGAACATTTTGTTCATGCTATCATGTTATGCAAGCTTATCTTGGGCTTATGAACATAAAGCTTCAAGCTTTATGCCAAAGGTTGCATTTTGGCAACATGTAAGTTATCATATCTCTTATGATAACTTGCATGTGAGGCTAGATGCGAACTTATGGCCATTTCTACATGTCATTTAGACCATGTATCACCAATATGCCAAGTTTGGTTTTATGCATGCTTTTGAGGCCTAAAAATGTAATAAGCAAGTATATGAACATATGTCCATTTCATATGCCACCATGTTGAACTTGTGGCTTCAACACCTTTATGTCGTGATTATGCCAAGTTCCCTCTTTCTATCCTTTATGTGCTATGGCGATATGTAAGCGATGGGATTGCGTTTGGGGTTGGGTAAACTTAAAAGACATAAAAACATAAGCTTGGGAATTTACCTATTAAGTTAGGTCTACCCTTTTGGAATTTACCTATTAAGTTAGGTCTACCCAAATGCTTGAAAACTTGTAACATGTTTTGGAAACATGATGGACATGACACTTAGAAAAGATAAGTGTGACCAACTCGAGGTTGGGTTGAGTTTGTAGCGTAAACCTACCCGGAACCGACCGGCTTAACTAGTTGCTACAAACAATAGGACCCAATGTGAGAAGTTGGCCATGTTGTACCTTGAACCCGAGGTTAGACCAAGTTGTGGTGTAAAGCTACCCGGAACCGACCGGCTTAACTAGTAACCACAACAAGGTCTAATGTGAGAGGTTAAGGCGCAGTAAATTAACTAATGCCTCGTGATTAGGGTTAAGTCATGGTCCACTTAATACTTAACCAATTTGGGCTTGGTAGATTAGTCAGGGTTAAGTCGTGAACTCATCGTTACACTTAACCAAGTTAATCCATGATTATCAAGAGGGTTAAACCGTACTTAACCCACTAGAAAAATCCTAGCAATGGGGGCCCACTCCAGCAGTAATCCCAGTTTGTATCATTAAGGCCCTAGGGACTAGGCTAGGGAGGGGGCACGATTACTGGGCTGGAGTTAAGCGACCAATAAACGACGGCAGGGTAGTACGCCGATGTAGTTCCGGACGGACTATGGTCGTGCACGTAGTCCGTATTTGGAGAAGTCAAGCATGGGTACCAGTAGATCGAGACTGTGCACTCATGTTTATAGTGTCCAGGGGTTGGCACCCTAGGGCTTGATACACCCGAAGGGTGGACCCGGCACAGTTCGACTACAATTATGTTTGGGCCGTATTGACACCAACACGTGACGAGTTAGGCTTAGGGAGCCGATTGACTAGACCGTTTGGTTGGACCTCGTGTTAGGGTCACTTCATGTTATTGGACCTCGTGTTAGGGTCACTTCATGATATTGGACCTCGTGTTAGGGTCACTTCATGTTATTGGACCTCGTGTTAGGGTCACTTCATGTTATTGGGCCAAAGCTTGGGCCAAGGGATCAATACTTGTTTATTCAAGTCATGTTAGTTTGCTAGTACACCTGTGGTGCAAAAACCTTAATCCTGATTATGCGATGACACCTTTATCTACCTTGTTAGTTAATCATCATGCTAGTATGTTGTTATCCTTATGTTCATCCCTGCTTCTCATGCCAGTTAACTTTATCAGTTTACATTGATTGTAGTAGGGCTTACTCAGTCTTTTTGACTGACCCGTTTTCTTTCGCCTCTTTTCTTCCGTTCCCCCCCCCCCCCCAGGTTCTCAGGGTGGGAACGTTGGAGCTTAGCTTGGATTTCGGATTGCTTGCTTGTGGGATTTCAGCTCATGTACGGTTTCGACATGAAGCTAGCTATGGTTATCACTTATTTGGGGACAGTACTTATGTATTTCAGTTTTTCAGTTGATGTTGTTTTTATCTAGACTTGTTTATTTGGAAAGCTATGTTGTACCAGACTTGTTTTGAAATAGTATGAAATCTTCCGCTGTTTTATCTATGTTATTTACTCTGTTTACATATATACATATGTTCATGTTCTTCCTTGATATATCATTATGCTTGTTTACCTGATTCAAACGCCCCTCCAAAGTCAGAGTGCTTGCAAGAGACACCCTGGCGGAGGTGGGGTGTTACATTTGGTATCAAAGCATATGGTTTACGAGAAGGAACAAAAAGGTTTTTAGAAAACTTTTGGAAAACTATTTTCAAAACCAAGTATAAAGTATTTTCCAAAGAAAAGTCTAGTTTATTTTAAAGGCTATTCCCCAAAAAGCCATTAGCAAAATTCCCTCGTTTTTCTCCATTCTGAATCTGTCTTTTTCTTCGTTTTCAGTATGGCCAATAACTTTGCCATTCCGGAGGGAGTGCACGTACCTGTTTGGTATAGGAGACTTTTGGAGGCTAGGGCGACCGAAGCCGGCCCCGCAAATGTTCCTCCTCCTCCGGTAGTTAATGTTCCTCCTCCCCCTCAGCATCCACAAAAGGATTTCGCGAAGATTTGCAAAGACTTTAAGGCGATGGGTTGCAAGAATTTCATTGGAACCGAGACTTTTGTAGAGGCAAGGAATTGGTTGAAAGAAACCGAAGATCTTTTTGCCTTCTTTGATATAGGTGACCGTAGGAAGGTTTTATTAGCAGTGTGGTTGCTAAAGGAAGAAGCTGCACGTTGGTGGGTGGTCACCACCGCTACTAGGCCAATTGAGACTTGGGATGACTTTCGGGGAAAGTTTGGACTAAGGTTCCTATCACTGAAGCAAGGGGACATGACTATTAGGGAATACATAGATAAGTTTAATCAACTGGCTCGGGTCGGTTTAGACTTGGTTAACACAGCTCAGAAGAAGGCCCTATACTTTGCTTCAGGATTAAACGAGCCATTACATGGTTTAGCCATGACTCATATACCCTTGGGGGCAACTTTCGAGAGTTTGGTGAATATGGCCCTACTCAATGAAGAGAATAGGAGTGACAAGAAGGAGGAGAAGTCTGAAGATAAGAAGGAAACGAGGTGCTTTACTTGTGGAAGCTCGACTCATCTAAACAAGGATTGCAGAAAAAGGAAGGGCACTTGCTTTAACTGTGGAGAAATGGGACACTTCACTAGGGATTGCCCGAAGAAGCGAGGGCAAGGCCAGGGTCAGACTCAGCGTGTTGGACCTTCAGGAGGGCAAGTTCATGTTCTCAATGCCGCTCCAGTTCCCGATCGAGGTAGTATTTCTGTTGAAAGTCTTGTATATATATTTCTGATTTTCCCAGTTCGTACCTTGTTTGATTGTGGTGCATCGCATAGCTTTATCTCGTCTGATCTTGTTGATAGTTTGCACCTAAGTACTAGTCTAGTTAATGATCCCGTGTGTGTTTCAAATCCAATTGGGGTTTCCTCCCATTTGTCTATTGTCTAAGTGGATTTGAAAATCTCTATCTTAGTGTAGAGTTCTCGTGTGATGCTTATATTCTCGGTTTCATGGGGTATGGGTTGATTTTGGGCATGGATGGGTTGTCCAGTTGTGGAGCCATCCTTGATTTTTGAGCATAGGGTTGTGAGGCTTATGACTCGCCTCGGTAATACCCTAAAAATTTCTAGTAATCCTATGAGTCCCGTCATGTTGTGTTGTCTTGAATCCCTCAACTCGTCTATCGATAGTTTGTAATCGGTGAGGGTGGTCCGAGAATATCCTGATATCTTGGGTGAAGTGAAGGGGGTTACACCTAAACGAGAGATAGATTTCCGCATTTATCTGGTTGATAATGCCAAGAAAGTTTCATGGCCGGTAAGGCACATGGCCCCGCAAGATGAGAGTTAAGAAAGCAAGTCAAGGACTTGCTTGAGAAGAACTTCATTAGATGAAGTATATCTGAATGGGGGGTTCCTGTAGTATTTACTACCAAGGCAGATGGTTCTCTTCGACTTTGTGTCGATTATCGTGAGTTAGACAAAGAGAATAGACAACCATTGCCAAGGATCGATGATTTGTTTGATCAGCTTGTAGGAACATTTGGTTTCTCTTGATCTTGCTACTGGATTCCATCAGCTCAGAGTAGCTGAGGATGGTATAGACAAGACTGCGTTCAGAACTCCAGATGGATTCTTAGAATGGCTGGTCATGCCATTCGGTTTGACTAATGCACCCGCCTACTTCGTGGACTTGATGAGTAGGGTGTTCAGGGAGTTCTTGAACAAGTTTGTCGTGGTCTTCGTAGATGATATTCTGATCTTCTCTAAGGATGAGGAGGAGCATGCAAGGCATCTCGTGGAGGTGATGGATACGCTTAGAGCACATCAGTTGAAGGCCAAGTTCTCCAAGTGTCATTTTGGAGAAAAAGGAGTTAGATTTCTTGGGCACATAGTTTCTAAGCAAGGCTTAGCGGTGGATCCCGCTAAGGTAGTTGCAGTTCAGGATTGGAAGACTCCAAGGAATGCAACCGAAGTAAGAAGTTCTCTCAGTTTAGTTAGTTAGTAAGCGTCCCTTGAGTTTAGACCTACCCTTCTGGATCAAGTAGGGACTTCACAGAAAGAAGACCTGCAGTTAGTCGAGATCATGGACAAGTTGATTCGAGGCGAGATGGTAAGTCACCTCGCTATAGATGACAAGGGATGGCTAAGACGCGATGAGAGAAAGAAGGTTCTTGAAGATGCACATCACCCGAGGAGGTGGCCGAGTTTGTCCCAAGGTGCATGTTGTGCCAACAGGTTAAAGGCCGAGTCATAGAAGCCCGGTGGGCTATTACATCCATTGGAGGTCCCCGCAATGGAAGTAGTAAAGCGTCACGAAGGATTTCGTGGATGGACTGCCTAGGTCAAGGAAAGAGAATACGAGCATGTGGGTCATAGTAGGTAGACTCATGAAGAGTGCTCATTTCACTCCGGTAAAGAGCGAAAGGACTGCATCATAGCTAGCGACAGTTTACTTTCAAGAAATAAAGCGGTTGCACGAGGTTCCCTAAAGGATAGTTAGTAACCATGACTCAATCTTCACCAGTCAGTTTTGAGATAGTCTACGGGAAGTCATGGGCAAGCAACTGAATTTAAGTACGGCCTATCATTCACAGGCGGATGATTCATTTCGTTCAAGCATGAGTTATAGAAAATTACGTTAGTAAGAGCAATTGGCAACGTGGATTGGTATTTCCAAGAAAAGTTCTGCTGCGTGGAATACTTTATGGTAAGTAAACAAGATCCAGGATTCACTAGTGAATTTTGGAGAGCTTACATGAGACCATGAGGTCATAGTTATGTTTAAGCCAAGAATGATGGAAGAGTAAGTGAAAGAGGAAGACGAGAGACAACAATGAAATGGGTTCCAACTCATATTTGGAAATAAGAATTAAGAAGCTAAGAAATCATGAAGTAAAAGACGGTCAAAGCACAGTGGAGTTAAACTCAAGGAAACGTGACTTAGAAGACTGAAGGCTAGATACGCGCATCATATCTCTTTCTAAGAGTATATCCTTGATCCTTGTTTTCCTGTGGAACTTACTCGCATGTTATCTTTTTACGTATATCCTCTCGGTCCCATTCTCGGTCCTATTTCTGTCGGGAGGTATGACTTATTGGCTAGTAATACATGTCAGGGTTTGAAGGGGTCCGTTAGGTTGACTAAACCTTTTGGGCTTTTATAGAATATGGATTGGGTTAGGAAGGGATTTCTTGTAATCTGAAAGGGGTATATCCTGCTTATCTTCCCGATCTCTTTGTAGCATATCTTTTGCTATCCATGTTTGTCTTGATTATCTAGTATATCGTGTTAATCTTGTCATGAGAACCTTAGGTAGAAACCCTTTGGATGAAACATGTGTTTGAAACATGTTATGCTTGATGGTTGCAAGTGGTTGCAAGTGTTTGCAAGTGGTTACTCGTGGATGCATTATACACGTTAGGCACTAGATCGGCTCACACACTCCTCATATTGCATATGCATGAGTGTTTATGCTTATTCATGGATGAAAATTTTTGTGTTATCACATGGATGCTGCATATGGATGTATGTTATGTGCACACATATAGATGTTATACATTATGTTAGGAATTGCATACATATGGATTCATTTCACTAACATAATTTGCATTGATGATATTTGCATTAGATAAGTACATATACACACACATTTGCATATGTTCATACAACATTTAGAATCTTGTAAGGACAATGATTGCTCATGGATGATGTTTTGAGTAGATGGATGATTGGATGGTAGGATACGTTCTTCCTAACTTGAAGATTTCGGGGACGAAATCCTTTAAGGAGGGGAGAATGTAACAACCCGTATTTTCAATAACCTGTTATAACGTAAATCGAGGCAGAATTTAATTTATAAATCTGAATCAAGGGAAACGGGCTATGCCATTGCGTTCGTCTCGGAAAAAAACGCGAAATAGAGTCCGAGTTTTCGAAAATCGGAGTCCGTATGACCCGATTAAGGCCCAACGAAGTTTTCAGAAAATTCAAAGTAAAAAACAGATTTCAAATTTAAGTTTGAATTTGGAAATTTGGGCCAGTTTGGGCCAGGCGGGAAAATTCCCGCCAGAGCACCCAAGTCGACAGCCCTGTCGACTTGGGAGTCGACTTGGATGGACCCAAGTCGACAGCCCTGTCGACTTGGCTGTCGACTTGGTCTAGCCGGGCAGTTCTGCCTGGTGCACCATTTTGGGTTAGTGTTGAGCTTGGGGGCCAGATTCGGTTTTGAGGGCTGAGATTGGAACTAGGGTTTAATCCTAGGGTTGAAACTAGTCCTAATCTCTATAAATAAGGCCCTAACCTAACCCTAAATCATCATTATTCATTCTAGTAACTAAACTATAGCAAAATCAATCCTCTCATGGCCTCCACTCTCTTCATAAAATTCCTAAATAAATTTCTAAGTGATTTTCCATGCATACAAGTGTTTTCAAACTTGTATGAGCATCATTAGCTTGCATTCAAGTCAAGTTTCTATATTTGCATCATAAAGAAAGAGTTTTGATCATTTTGGCTCAAGGGTTTTTATGTTAGAGCTTGCATTTTGGGTCTAATTGGTTGCATAAGGGCTTTGTCATAGTTTTATGTGTCTTCATAAGCATTGTAAGCCCTATTCTACTTTCATACTTAAACTCTAAAGTTAAATGTATGATATGCAAGTTTGACATGATATGCAAGTTTACTAAGTTTTGTTATGCAAGTATGCCATGTTATGCTATGCAAGTTTGCCATGTTATGATATGCAAGTTTATCATGTTATGCTATGCAAGTTTGCCATGTTGTGATATGCAAGTTTATATGCAAGTATGCCATGTTATGATATGCAAGTTCATCATGTTATGTTATGCAAGTATGCCATGTCATGATATGCAAGTTTATCGTGTTATGTTATGCAAGTTTGATATGCAAGTTTGTCATATGATATGCAAGTTATGTTATGCAAGTTTGGGTTGAACATTTTGTTCATGCTATCATGTTATGCAAGCTTATCTTGGGCTTATGAACATAAAGCTTCAAGCTTTATGCCAAAGGTTGCATTTTGGCAACATGTAAGTTATCATATCTCTTAGGATAACTTGTATGTGAGGCTAGATGCGAACTTATGGCCATTTCTACATGTCATTTAGCACCATGTATCACCAATATGCCAAGTTTGGTTTTATGCATGCTTTTGAGGCCTAAAAATGTAATAAGCAAGTATATGAACATATGTCCATTTCATATGCCACCATGTTGAACTTGTGGCTTCAACACCTTTATGTCGTGATTATGCCAAGTTCCCTCTTTCTATCCTTTATGCGCTATGGCGATATGTAAGCGATGGGATTGCGTTTGGGGTTGGGTAAACTTAAAAGACATAAAAACATAAGCTTGGGAATTCACCTATTAAGTTAGGTCTACCCTTTGGGAATTTACCTATTAAGTTAGGTCTACCCAAATGCTTGAAAACTTGTAACATGTTTTGGAAACATGATGGACATGACACTTAGAAAAGATAAGTGTGACCAACTCGAGGTTGGGTTGAGTTTGTAGCGTAAACCTACCCGGAACCGACCGGCTTAACTAGTTGCTACAAACAATAGGACCCAATGTGAGAAGTTGGCCATGTTGTACCTTGAACTCGAGGTTAGACCAAGTTGTGGTGTAAAGCTACCCGGAACCGACCGGCTTAACTAGTAACCACAACAAGGTCTAATGTGAGAGGTTAAGGCGCAGTAAATTAACTAATGCCTCGTGATTAGGGTTAAGTCATGGTCCACTTAATACTTAACCAATTTGGGCTTGGTATATTAGTCAGGGTTAAGTCGTGAACTCATCGTTACACTTAACCAAGTTAATCCATGATTATCAAGAGGGTTAAACCGTACTTAACCCACTAGAAAAATCCTAGCAATGGGGGCCCACTCCAGCAGTAATCCCAGTTTGTATCATTAAGGCCCTAGGGACTAGGCTAGGGAGGGGGCACGATTACTGGGCTGGAGGTAAGCGACCAATAAACGACGGCAGGGTGGTACGCCGATGTAGTTCCGGACGGACTATGGTCGTGCAAATAGTCCGTATTTGGAGAAGTCAAGCATGGGTACCAGTAGATCGAGACTGTGCACTCATGTTTATGGTGTCCAGGGGTTGGCACCCTAGGGCTTGATACACCCGAAGGGTGGACCCGACACAGTTCGACTACAATTATGTTTGGGCCGTATTGACACCAACACGTGACGAGTTAGTCTTAGGGAGCCGATTGACTAGACCGTTTGGTTGGACCTCGTGTTAGGGTCACTTCATGTTATTGGACCTCGTGTTAGGGTCACTTCATGTTGTTGGACCTCGTGTTAGGGTCACTTCATGTTATTCGGCCAAAGCTTGGGCCAAGGGATCAATACTTGTTTATTCAAGTCATGTTTGTTTGCTAGTACACCTGTGGTGCAAAAACCTTAATCCTGATTATGCGATGACACCTTTATCTACCTTGTTAGTTAATCATCATGCTAGTATGTTGTTATCCTTATGTTCATCCCTGCTTCTCATGCCAGTTAACTTTATCAGTTTACATTGATTGTAGTAGGGCTTACTCAGTCTTTTTGACTGACCTGTTTTCTTTCGCCTCTTTTCTTCCGTCCCCCCCCCCCCCCCCCAGGTTCTCAGGGTGGGAACGTTGGAGCTTAGCTTGGATTTCGGATTGCTTGCTTGTGGGATTTCAGCTCATGTACGGTTTCGACATGAAGCTAGCTATGGTTATCACTTATTTGGGGATAGTACTTATGTATTTCAGTTTTTCAGTTGATGTTGTTTTTATCTAGACTTGTTTATTTGGAAAGCTATGTTGTACCAGACTTGTTTTGAAATAGTATGAAATCTTCCGCTGTTTTATCTATGTTATTTACTCTGTTTACATATATACATATGTTCTTGTTCTGCCTTGATATATCATTATGCATGTTTACCTGATTCAAACGCCCCTCCAAAGTCAGAGTGCTTGCAAGAGACACCCTGGCGGAGGTGGGGTGTTACAAGGTTTTTGTAGGAGATGTTTCTTGTAGCTTAGAGGTTATATTCGCAGATTGTCCGGTGAAGGTAAGTGGTCCTGCTTCGGGGTTGGCTTTTGCTGAGTGCGCAATAGCTTGCTCGCCTTGGTTGCGTGGAGCTCAGTTCAGACAGAGGCGTAATAAAGATGCTCTTGCTCGTCATCTACAGCCAGTAGTTGGCTCGACTGGCGAGTCAGCGATGACCAAGCCTCAGGTTCGCGAGCAAGTTTCTACTAAGGGGAGCATGCTTGGCTTTGTCAAGGCCAAACAGGTGCGGTGCTCATTATATGTCATTGACAACAAGCAGGGTATGCATGTGGCAGTTTCAACTGGCTCCCATGCGTTGGAAGCTTTGGCTATATAGTTGTGCTACTAGGAAAGGTTAAGCTTTTCCATTTTTTATTTCTCTTTTGCTTTTGATTGGGATTTTTTGTTGTGTTATTGGGTTTCCGATGGCATGTCGTGTGATGTTATGAGCCATGTCACATGCTTGTTTGAGCTCCCTGTCACTGGTCGTCCTTTATTGAACGAGGGAGTGATAAGTCATGCGTGTGTTGCTCGTCATGCTTGTGTTATCCTTCTTCTTTTTGGTACTGTCGTGTATGAGCATTCACCTTCTCTTGAGTTAGAGTATTGGGCTGTTTACTCTAACGTTTTGTCATGCTAGAGTTGGTTCGGCATTTTTGCTGAGACTTCTAGTTTTCACCAGTTGGTGTTCAAGCAGGTCTTTGGCCCTTCTTTTGTGTCTTTATAGGTCATTTTTGCGCATTGTAGTCTCTCTGTTTGCGTTAGTTTCTTTCTTACACAGGTTAATGGTGTTGACTGGATGCTTGTAGTCTAGGCTTGTTGGGTTGCTTCCAGCTCGTCTGTGTCAGTTTTTGGGAAGTCGTCTTTTAAGAGTCATTATGAACTGGTATTTGTGTTGTTAGTGACTTGAGGGTTTTGGATCTTGCTTTCGCTTTTTTTTGGGCTTTGTTGACATCTTTTCAGGGTGTTGTCTTCATGGGATGGGTGGTCTCCCAGTCGTAGATGTATAGTGCGCACTGTTGTTGCCCACTATATGGATTACCGGGGAGGTGGTCTCCTAAAGAATACCTTATCTACTCGGTTGGATTGATTTCTTGTAGGCAGTTGGTTTGTCGGATTCATGGCTCTGCCTTTTAGTCTGATCAATCAACCTCATAACCGATTGGCATCGGTACAGTTCACACATCGATTGGTGTTGTCTCTTTCGCGAAACTCCACATTTTTTCCTGTTTCTTCTCCTTATACTCCTCCTTATACTACTTCCATTGCTGGCGATGGCCCGGTGTGTTCCTCTCTTTCTTCTTCTTCTCCTTCCTATGGCGGTGATGGTCCGGTGTGTTCCTGTTTTTCTTCTTCTAGTCCGGTGTCCTCTGTTCCTGCTTCATATCCCTTTCTTAGTAAGGTCGAGATAGCGATTATTAATGATCTCCTATCTTACTAATAATTCTTATCCTGCTAGGAATAGCGAGGTGGTTTCAGCTTCAGAACGTGTGACTAGACGCGCTAGGAGGTTTCTGCTACGGGCGAGACACCGGTGAGACCGACTTCTCGTGCTGAACGCTATAGTCAGTGTTCGGTTCCATGCACCATTTGTACATACTCTATAGCGGCATCTGAGCAAATCGTTGGATCTACTCGTCACACTCTATATTTTATTTGAGCTAAGAGGTGGGCTTGTTTTCTATTGCCTCCTATCTGTGTCTTCTTGTTTTGTTTTGATCTAGATTGCGAACTTTCTTTTCTGGAACAGTCAGGGTATTGGCAATGATGCATCGTTAATGAGGCTCAAATGCATTATCAAGAAGCATTTTGTCTATTTGGTAGCACTTCTGGAATCAGTGGTGGGACCGGACGTGATCACCTCATCCGTTTTATCTCTTGGCTTTTGGTGCCTTATCCAATGCGTCCGACAAGATTTGGATCATTTGGTCCAAAGACATTGTCATCCACCCTCTTTTTGATTCAAACTAGCTATTATCAGTGGCTAGTTCTTTTCCCTCTTCCCCTTCATCTTTTATGTTCTCAGCGATTTACGCTAAGTGCGATAGGATTAAGAGACAAGCCCTGTGGTCTGATATTCTATCTCTTTCCAACCTGGGCATCTGTGTCTCTATTTTGGGTGGCGACTTCAATGTTGTCGCAAGCTAAGCAAAAAAGCGTAGAGGCCACGCCGTTAGCTGTTTGGCGGTTGCGAATTTCAATGCCTTCATCATCAGTTCGGGTTTGACTGAAGTTTCTTCAGTCGGATCGGCCTTCACTTGGTGTAACAACCAAGAAGGTCCAAACCGGATTCTCATTAGGCTTAACAGAGTCTTCGCCTCTGAAAGATAGTTCATCCTGCCCTTCATGTTCACTATCTCCCATCTACACCGTACCTTTTCTGGTCATGCTCCTATGATTCTTTGTTGTTCCTCTCTTTCCCTCTCTGGCCTGACCTCCTTTAGGTTTCAGAGTATGTGGAGATCTCACCATTCTTTCCACAATGTTGTAGAAGATTCCTGGATCTCCCTACAAATGATCCTCCTTGTGTGGTTTTTTTCTCGCAAGCTGAAGCGCCTTAAGACTTGTCTTAAGGTGTGGAATCAGCTTGTTTTCAAGAATATCTTCGATCACGTTAGAGAGGCTAAAGAAACTCTTGTTTTAGCAAAGGCATCTTTTGATGAGGAACCCACTGCTGCCAAAAAGGAGGCCTGGGTGGTGGCCCAGCTTGCCTTATTGTTTAAGCTCCATATTGAACAAGACCATCTTGGCTAAAAAGCGAGGATCAAATGGACTGTTGAAGAGATATGAGCTCCAGGTTTTTTCAGTCGTCTATTCGTAAGAAGAATAGTCTTCTCACCATTTATCAGATCCATCGCCCTGATCTACCCTTGGCTTCTTCTCTGGACGAGGTCAAAGATACTATTATGTCCTATTTCTAGTCCTTCCTTAGCTCTCCCTCGATCTCGGTTTCTGTCCCGTCCCTTCTTGCATTCATTCCTCATTGGATCCTCCTGTCGGATAGCTCTGACCTTGCCGCACCTCCTTCCTAGGAAGAAATACATATTTGCATATTTGATCTTAGAAAGGACAGTGCGATTCGGCATGATGGTTTCAACGGGATTTTCTACAGGAGTGTGTGGCCCGTTATTCAGGCAGATTTTTGTCTTGCCATTCAGTCTTTCTTCTCTAGTGGAGATCTCCCTATAGGGTGGACATCCACCAACTTGATCCTAATCTCCAAATGTGACCAACTGATATCTTGTGTGGATTTTCGACCGATCAGCTTGTGTAATTTGTCAAACAAGGTCATTTCTAAGGTTTTAAGCTCTAGGCTAGCACCGTTTCTTGAGTGGCTTATCTCTTCTTCCCAAGCTGGGTTTTTAAAAGGATGTTTGATCACAGATCATGTCCTTTTAGCCTAGAAGCTGATTTCGCAAATTGATAAGAAGGTTCGAGGCTCTAATGTGGTCGTCAAGTTAGATATGGAAAAGGCTTAAGACCGCATGTCGTGGTTCTTCGTCATCAAGGTTCTGAATGATTTCAGTTTCCTGGAACCCCTTATCAATGCTGTTTGGAGGCTAATCTCCAACTGCTGGTTTTCTATTCTCATCAATGGATTGGCCACTGGTTTTTTCAGGTTTGGGAGAGATATTCTTCAGGGAGACCCTCTCTCCCCTTCTCTGTTCATCCTTGTTGCCGAGGACTTCATTCGAGGCTTGCACTCACTAACAATAGCTGGGCATCGGCATCCCTAGGGGTTATCCTCTTATCTCTTCCTTGTCTTTTGATGATGATGGTAATCGTCGGTCTATTCATGGCCTTTTGGGTCTTAGTTGGCAGTATGAGAGATGCTCGGGCCAACTCGTTAACTCTTCTAAAAGCTTCTTTGTTCCCGCTAAAGACCTGTCTGCAGTTAGATCTTCCTGGATCGAGACATCTACAGGCTTCAAGGCGGCCTCGCTTCCACTTCTTTACACCGGTATTGTTTTATATCGAGGCAGGAAAATCAACACCGTCTTCTCTCCCCTAACTAACAAAGTCATGGGAAAGATCCTTCGCTGGAATGCTTCCCTTCTCTCTCAGGCTGGCAGACTGGTTCTCATTAAGTCTGTCCTTGACTCTATGGGATCTCATATCTTTGCTGCTATGACTCCCGCTGCTTCATTCTTCCGATCTTACCACTCATTGGCTTCTTCCTTTTTCTGGGGAACGAAGGATAACGCTTCTCACTACTACAGATTCTCTTGGAACTCTATTTGACATCCCAAAATTGAGGGAGGCCTGGGCCTCTGTAACCCTCAGGACATTTGTGCGGCCTTTGCTTGCAAGCTTTGGGCGAGGTTCGGAGCGAACAACTCCCTCTGGGTGACGTTCCTCCACACCAAGTACCGTAGGCTGGCATGCGCGAATTAACCAATGTCCCGTCCTATGCTAGTGAGACGTGGAAACAGATGCAATCCGTGAAAGCCTTATCGGATGCACATGGAGGTGGTACCATTTGGGATGGCAGTCCCTTCTCGCTTATAGCGGCGTGGAATTCAGTGCGGACACCTGGTCCATGCCTCCATCTTTTCTCTTTCATTTGGAATGTCCATATTCCCCCAAAGGTATCTCAGTTTATGTGGAAAATCTTACATGATGGTTTACCAATAGATGAGAACCTTTAGAGAATTGGCATCCCATTCGTATCCAGGTGTAGGTGCTATAGTGCTAGATGCTCTGAATCCTCTTTTCATTTGTTGTTCTTTGGGTCTTGTGCCAAGGTTGTCTAGAATTACTTTGGGAATCTGATGGGTTACCGAGGTAATGCCAACTCTACTGAAGATTCACTGGGATTCTGGTGGTCCGGTATCCATGTAAATACTTCTTCGTCTGGTTTCTTGTCTAGTCTGCTGGCACATCTGGTGCTCACGGAATAAGGCAGTATTTGATGAAGTGGCTATGGATCCTCCTATAATTATCCGGAAAGTTAGGAACGATGTGCTCCAAACGTTTCGTGGTAGGCCTTTCAAGGGCATCTTTGGATCCCACTCAAAGAGGTTAGATGTTACCTTTGATGTGTCATCGGTAGTGGCCACTCGCAGGCAAGTATTGGTTGATTCTTGCATTAGCGTTTCTTGTGAACTGCTGTTTTTACCACTTTCTCACACTCCCCCCTGCCCCAAGGTTATTATGTTGTTTGCTAGCTGTGCAGATCTTGGATTATAAATAATTGGCGTTGGTCTTTTTGGTGCTGGACGGAGCTTTCGTTCCTTCATCATGGGATTACTGGAGCGGGTACAACTGGAGCTTTAGGTGGATCAGGAGTTTCTATGTTTTTTCTGTGTTTGTGCTAGCCACCTCGGATTTGAAGGAGCATATGGAGTAGGAGGTTTCAAATCGTTCAGGACCTCCAGTTTTGCTTTCCCAACCTTTGTCAATTGCTTTTCATAGAGGGCTTGTTCGTTGCTAGAGTCCTACGCATGTTTCATGTGGAGCTAGGGGTTTCCATCATCGATCTTGGCTATGGTGTTCATCTGCTGAGGCTTCCTCTGCCTTAACTGGTGCATTGCTTGTGCTAGGCTGTACTCCGTTTTTTGTTTCACATATTTTTTGTCTTGTTTCTTTTGTTCATGTGTGCACGGTTTTTACATTTTGTGGAAACAGTTTTTGTGATATTATATTTTACTTTCTGGTATATATAAGGGTAAATTTTTCACTTTGGTTTTTACTTTTTAGTGGGGTGGGTAAGGCAAAAGCTAGGGTGCTAATAGAATTGGCATTATTTTGTACTTCGCTAATTGTCGTGCTTAATAAATGTGAAGACGTGAAGCACGTATGGTTTGATTTTTTTTTTAATTCTTTTTTTTGTGGCCACCAATGTAGAAGTATTAGTGCATAAAACACTCAGTACGCACAATCCAATTATAAATGGGCACTCAAAAATCACACCCGTTTTCAGACGATGAAGCCAGAATGCAAAAATGTTTATTTATTTATTAAAGGTGGGTTGTTAAATGTCATTTAAGGGCGGCACTATCGCACGAAACTTCAAGTGTACTTGAAAGCATTGTATGCAGACATGCTAATTTCTTTTTTTTCCCAATCTATACCTTCATTCAACAACTCTTAGTAGTTACTTTGCCCTTGTAGTCACTAAACCATGTATACTCTTGGAATTTTTTTTTGGTGATACTTGGCAATAATGCATCTTTTGTGCAATATTTTTCATTGATATGTTTAACCTTGCATTCATTATTCTCTGCCTATGTCCATCCGTTTGGCTAACTTAGTTTAATTTGACGAGAAGCTCAGCATTACATTTAGCCTAGGTTTCTTGGGATTTGTGTCTTTTTTATTTTATTTGTTTATCTCTGGTCGTCTCCACTTTTTGTTCAGAGCCTACTTAATTATGTAAGTGCAAGTTTTTCTTGAATTTTTTCCTTTGTATGGTTCAATGTTAAAATAATGAATGTTGTCTAATATATAATTTCTTGAATATTGAAAATATGTATACATTCACGAGCAGGTGGTTCCTAACAAAAAGCAACCTTATATAGACAAAGAAGCTGAGCACTTGACCATCCCTTAGATTCTTTGACTTTGGAATCACTAACTATGGATTGTGAGCTTTCTAAAAAGTGATCAATTATGTACCTAGATTAGGGGGTGCAGATAAAGCTGATGAAAAAATCCTGGTAAACATGGCTAAAACAGACATGTCATATGGTGATCACAAAGAAAGAAAACAATCAATAAATAAAGATGCTGATGGAGGTGATGAGGATTTAACAAATCAATTAAGATCGGCATAATCATGTCCAAGGAATATCATATATCCAGTGTCATGTTATTCCAATGACGACAATGAATTGTCAGCCTATCCTCTCAGGGGAAGAGATAAAAGTGTTGAATATAATCAAAGGGATCAGTCAAGGTCACGTGAGATTCATGCCAAGAGAAACCTTGTAAGCATTGCATATAGAAATAAACACAAACAAAGGACATACCACGATAAAGAATGCAAGAAGAGTGTTCTTCGAAGAATATATAATAATAGCAAAGGTGTTCACAATGATAGACTGGATAGTGAGAGAAGCGTTAGTCATATCAAACATTATGAAATAGGTTCATTTCGTACTAATAATGAGAGAGAGAGAGATAAGACGAGGAAATACAATGAGGTAAGGGAGTGGAGCTCTAGAATTTATGGTAGGCAGGGTCATGACATAAGAAAAATGGAGCAGGATACCGTTGGGACTAGAAATTGTGAGAAGCCAATGGATGTTAGCAGGGATATGTATAGAGAAAGGGAATTGAGTGAAGAGACATGAAGGGATATATATAGGTATGATAGGCACACGAGTCGTGGCAGAGATCATGATAGAGAAAATGAAAAGTGTACTATGTGGGATACAGAGAGGGGTGTAGATAACAAGCGTGTCACTCAAAAGATTCACAATATCGTAGACATGGAGATTGGAAAAAATATAGAGATAGAACGCTATCAAAGTAGTGCGATTTTGTTCACATCTTTTAAGGGATGTGAACAAAACACTCGGTCCCCATGGGCGGAAATCAGGGGGGGTCCATATGGGTCCTTCTGATTTCCACCAATCAGGGTGGAGTGTTTTGTTCACATCCCTAAAAAGGATGTGAACAAAATCCTATTCCTATCAAAGGAGAAATCTTATGACATGCATGATGCTTTAAATAACGAAAAGTAAAGGATGTAGACAAGGATAGGTATAGAGAAAGTGAATCTAAGGATAAAACGGGAAAGGACATATATAGGTATGATAGACATAGGGGTCATACTGCACTGTGAGTTTGTTGACACCACTTTGCGTGGTGTCAACGTGACCTCACCACCTTATTGGTGGAAATCATGGGGGCACATGTGGCCCCCCCTGATTTCCACCAATAAGATCCCTAGGTCACGGTGACACCACGTAAAGTGGTGTCAACAAACTCGAACTCGTCATACTGGAGATCGAGAAAATGATGATAGGTATAACGTAAGTGTTGGGAAATTACGCTAATTTCCTTATAATTAAATTTGTGGAGAAAAGAAATTAAATGTAGAATGGTAAGAGACACACAAACTTGATAATGGAGTTCGGCCAGTTATGCCTACGTCTCTGGGCTGCTGCAGATCTTTTATTTAAGAGAATATTACAAAGTGATTGCACAAAACACTTTTCACTCAACACTTGATCTCACTCTTAAGCTTGTTTCCTTTTCTTCTTATTATTTTGAGATAGAATGGAAGTTATAAAGGAGAAGGATGTATATATAGATAGGGGATGATTGGTGGGGGGTTGGTGACTTGGTTGGTGGCTCGGTTGGTGGCAACCCCATGTTGAAAACATGGGTTGCAGCTATAGCTTCCTAAAAATCTCCCACTTGAAGACTGATATCAATCTGTCTTCACACCTTGATCGATGCAATAGCCATTCTGATCTTTTTACTCTAGCAGACCAACTGAAGTTGAACACAACTTCAGTTTATCGATTGTTACCATCTTTGTCAACATATCTACTGGATTCTTGCTTCCTTCGATCTTCTCCAGTTTTAATACATTATCTTCCAGTACAGATATGATGAAGTGATAACGAATCCCAATATGTTAACTCTTTTATTTTTGATTGTTCTTTGATCGACCCACCCATTAGTAATAGGCTGTACACATGCTGTAATGCAAGACTTTTCCCTTCTCTAGCTAAACTTGACAGATTTCTCTATAATTGTGACTGGGATGATTCTCATCCTTTAACCACTGTTCATGGACTCGCTACAACAATTTCTGATCATTGCCCTATTTTACTTAACTCTGATCTCCTTTCTTCCACCAAAAAACCTTTCAAATTTGAAAGGCTCTGGCTTCTCGAACCTTCATTTGATGATTTTATTCATTCTATTTGGAACCAGAATTTCAACTCCCCTTCTGCCACTCACCGTATTGTCTTGAAATTGAGATCATTGAGAAAAATTATAAAGCCCTGGGCTAAATCTATATGGGGTTCTCTTCGAACTCGTATTTCTCAAACTCAAAATGATATACTTGATTTAAACATTCTTGAAGAGTCCCGTCCCCTATCTTCAAATGAAAAAAACAATTTGTCTGTGCTTGAAAAGGAGCTTGAAAGGCTAATCAAACAAGAAGAAATAGGGTGGAAACAAAGATCCAAGGCTAAGTGGCTCGAAGATGGGGACAAAAATACTTCATACTTTCACCGTCTAGCTAATGGCCGTCGTAGATCAACCTTCATCTCTGAAATAGTTCATGATGACCAAGTTTACTCTGATCATGATGATATTCTTCAACTTTTCTCTGATTATTATCGTTCTCTTCTTGGTGAATCTCCTCTTATCTCTCCTGATATTGATTGGTCTTCTCTTTATCCCGATCCATATCCTTTTGAAATTGATCATCCATTTACTGAACATGAAATTTGGACCGTAGTGAATTATATGGCTGATGACAAGGCCCGTGGGCCCGATGGCTTTGGCCCAATTTTTTTCAAACATTTCTGGGCCCTTGTCAAAAACGATGTTTTACAAATGTGTGAAGAATTCCAGTAGGACCCCTCCTCCATTGCCAGAATCAACTATGCAAATATCATTTTCTTACCAAAACATGCAGGGGCAAACAAACTATCTTCTTTCAGGCCCATTAGTCTCTTGAACACAACTTTCAAAATAATCACTAAGGTCTTAGCTAACCGTCTACAATCTATCATAACAAAGTTGGTTGGACCTGAACAGTCAGCTTTTATTTTAGGTCATAATATTATGGATTGCGTTGCTGCATCACAAGAGGTTATTTCTTTCTGTCACTACTCTTCAACACCTGGTTTTCTTCTCAAGCTTGATTTCTCCAAGGCATTCGACTCCGTCAATTGGTCTTTTGTTCTTAATTTGATGAAACATAGGGGATTTTCTGAAAAATGGTGTTTGTGGATTGAAAACATTCTCTCTACTAGTTTTTCATCAATATCTGTAAATGGTAAATCTGGTAGTCTATTCAAATCAAAGCGTGGGCTTAGACAGGGTGATCCCCTTTCTCCTCTTATTTTTGTTCTTGTAGCTGACGTGTTTAATCAAATGTCCAAGAAAGCCACGCAGGATGGTTTCCTAGCTGGTATTTCCCTTCCTAGTTCAGGTCTAACCATCTCCAATCTGCAGTTTGCTGATGACACAATAATTTTTTCATCTCCAGAACCTAATTATGTTCATGGTTTAAAGGTGCTGCTATACGTTTTTGAACTGGTCTCTGGTCTCTCAATCAATTTTAGCAAGAGTTCCATCATAATGCTTGGAAAATCCAACCACCTTAGTAATCAAATCTCTTCCATTCTAAATTGTCATGTGTCTGATTTCCCTTTAACCTATCTTGGTGTTCCTCTTAAACCCACAAAACTGTGTAAAGCTGATTGGTTGCCTCTTATTAACAAAATTGAGACCAGACTTGCCTCATGGAAAGCTAACTCTCTTTCATCTATGGGTCGCTTGGTCTTGGTTAAATCTGTTCTTTCTACCCTCCCCACTTACTGGATGTCATTTCATAAATTACTAGTTTGGGTAATCAGCAAAATCGATTCCATTAGAAGCTCATTTCTTTGGAATGGGAAAAAAATGTAAGAAATTGATAAATTGGCAAACTGTGTGCCTTCATCAGAACCAGGGTGGACTGGGTGTTATCAATCTTTCTCTATTTAACATTGCATTGCTTTCTAAATGGGTGTGGAGAACCATTACCCCTGGTTTCTTTATTTGGAAGGAATGGATTTTATCACGATACTATAGCTCTAACTCATTCCTTGTGCTGCATTCTAAGCCGGATTTTAAAGTGTCTCCATTCTGGTCTGGTGTACTTTCATCCCTCCCTCGCACTCGTAATCTCTTTCATGTTTCTCTTGGTTCTGGAGCAAACTGTTTGTTTTGGCATGATATATGGTATGATCAGCTCCCTCTAACCACTGTGTTCCCATCTCTTTATTCACTTATTAATCATTCTGATCTCTCTGTGGCTAATACAATTCATCTTGGTGTTGCTGGTCTCTGCCCTATGGGTGCTTTTGATACTTCTGTTCTATTGAATTTGTTTGCAATCAATGATGTGCTTTCTAATATTACTGTTGAAGACTCGCCTGATCAATATATTTGGGCACTCTCTCCCTCTAAAGGTTTTTCTGTTGCTTCTTGCTATAAGTTTTTGAATCACTCAGGGAGATGTTATGCTTTTGCTAGACTTTGGAAATGCAAAACTGCTCCTAAAATGTTATTTCTCCAGTGGTGTTTAATTCATAACAGAATCAATACTTGAAGCAAATTGTTTCATTGCAACATTATCTTCAGTCCCAGCTGTGTTTTCTGCAATGAGCATGACGAAACTGTCCATCATTTGTTTTTTGATTGTGATTTCTCTTATCCAATTTGGGCAACAGCTAGCATTCTTTTGCTGGGTTACACTCCAATTATTACATCCTTGTATGATTATTGGCAATATGAACCAGCGGAGAATTTGAAAGACATTTTCATAGTGATTTATTGTTGGTGTATTTGGAAGCATCGCAATGATTTCGTTTTTAACAATAGGAAATGCAGTGTTATGAACGTTTGTAGACAAATTGATTACTTCTATCGTCTCTGGACAGGAACACAGGCTATCCCTCTCAACAAGGTTCTGCCTCAGCCATCTCCGGCTGAATCAGTGGGGAGCAACTCGGTTAATTCAAGTCGTGAACTGATATGATGTTGCCTGTTGCACTTGGTATCTAGCTTATGATGTTGCAGTCTATGTAAATTATATTATGTTATGCTTTCTATGATGTTGTTGCTTGTTTATCTGTCTGTCTGTGTAGTTGTATGTTGGTTGTTGTTGCCAACATCTTGAACCACTTATTTTGGCTATCAGTTGGGCTTGTCAACTGAATATTACCTATATTAATATATTATTAATCGGCTGTGTAGCACCATACTACACATCCGTCTGCTCAAAAAAAAAATGTTTGGTTCTGGAATGAAATGTTGAATTCTTTGCCAAGTGTATCATTTTATAAAACATTCGTTTCCTGTTTGAATCCCAACTCGGTTAACAAACCTTGAAGCCATGTCATCTCTTTACTAGCTTCGGTGATTGCTACATACTCAGCTTCCGTAGTGGATAAAGTGACAATCTTCTGTACCTGTGACATTCAACTAACAGATGTAGTTCCAACCGTGAATACATAACCTGTAGTGCTTCTTCGATGATCAACTTCGCCTCCAAAGTCTGCATCTACATAGCCTTGAGCTTTTAACTACCCTTTACCAAAGTACAGACCGTTCTGTACGGTGCCTCGTAAATACCTCCAAATCCACTTAATTGCTTCCCAATGAGATTTCCTTGGATTTGACATGAACCTGCTAACAACTCCCACTGCATGGCCAATGTCTGATCTCGTACAGACCATGGCATACATCAAGCTTCCAATAGCCGAGGAATAAGGAACATCATTCATGAAATTTCTTTCTTCCTCCGTTTGTGGGTACTGATCCTTGGATAAGCGAAAGTGATTGACTAACGATGTACTGACAGGCTTAGCATCGTCCATGTTGAATCTGTGCAAAACACGATTGATGTAATCTGCCTGAGATAGCTGCAAAAGTCTTTTCTGCTCATCTCTATTGATTTGCATTCCGAGAATCTTCTTTGTTGGACCTAAGTCTTTTATGTCAAACTCCTTTGACAGTTGCTGCTTCAACCTTCTTATATCATCCATATTTGATCCTGCTACTAACATGTCATCAACATAAAGCAATAAAATGATATAACTAGACCTATATCGCTTGAAGTAATAACAATGATCAGCACTTCACTTATGGAACTCTTCCTTGTGCATAAATCCATCAAACTTTTTATACCATTGTCTTGGGGCTTGTTTCAGGACATACAAACTTTTCTTTGGTCTGCACACCACATTGTTCTTCCCGTTCTCGAAGAAACCTTCTGGTTGGTGTATATATATCTCCTCACCTAAGTCTCCCTGAAGAAATGCGGTCTTAACATCTGACTATTCAAAATGAAGGTCTTCAATAGCAATAATAGTTAACACTGACCTGATAGTATTGAGCTTCACAACAGGAGAAAATATTTCATTGTAGTCCACTCCTTCCTTCTGTTGGAATCCTTTGACAACTAGTCGAGCTATGTATCTCTTGGAACCATCATGCTCCTCTTTCACCCGATACACCCATTTATTATGAAGTGTCTTCTTTCTTATGGGTAACTCAGCTAGTTCCCATGTCTGGTTGGAGATAAGAGACTTCGTCTCATCTTTCATGGCAAGCTCCCACTTGTTGGCATCTTCAATATGAGAAGCTTCATCGTAGCATTCAGGTTCTCCTGCATCAGTTAGCAACAAATAGTTCATGTATCTTTTGTTAGGTACATGAGGTCGAGTAGGCCTTCTCAATACAAGAGCTAGAGTTGGATGTTGTGGTGTGTCGGACTGGTCCACACCGCTTAGATCAATGATTTCATCAGGTTCAGGATTTGCTATAGTCGGTTCTATTACGTGACTATCCGGAATATCATTTGAATTTGCAAATATTGGCTCACTATGCTTTGAGTCGTTGACTTCTGTTTTATGTTTGTTTTTGTACATTACTCTTTCATTAAAAATCACATCTAGACTATGGATCACCTTCTTGTTTTCATCATCCCAAATGCGGTAGCCAAACTCATTTTCACCATAGCCGATGAGAGTGCATTTCTTGGATTTAGGATCAAGTTCATTCCTTCCTTGATCACTAGTATGCACATATTCTATACAACCGAAAACTTTTAAATGTGATAATTTTACCTCTTTTCCACTCCATAACTCCTCTGGTATTTTGTGCTCTAATGGAACCGAAGGACCTCGGTTGATCAAATAGGTTGGTGTGTTGACTGCTTCTGCCCAGAAGTGTATTGGTAGACCTGATTGTATACGAATGCTTCTGGCTCTTTCTATCAACATTCGATTCATACGCTCAGCTACACCACTGTGTTGAGGCGTACCCGACATGGTTCTCCGCATTTTGATCCCGTGCTCATAACAGAACTGTTCAAATCTGGTGTCTTCATATTCACCTCCATTGTCAGTTCTAAGCTTTTTGATCTTTAGATTTGTCTCATTTTCAACTATTGCTTTCCATATCCTGAAAGCCTCGAACACTTCATATTTATGCCTTAAAAAATAAATCCATACCTTTCGCGAGTGATCATCAATGAAAGAAACGAAGTAATGCTTTCCACCAATGGATGAGACGGTTGTTGGCCCCCAAACATCGGAATGAACAAGCTCCACTTCCCTTCTTTGGGTTTTACCATTTATTTGAAAGATAACTCTCTTCTGCTTTCCAAATATACAATTTTCACACATGCCTATTTCCACTGACTTTAGACTTGGAAGTATTCCTTTTGAGTGCATAATCTTCATTCCCTTTTCACTCATATTCCCCAGCCTCTGGTGCCATATATTGGAATTTTTGTTGCTAGCTGCAACAAAGATTGAACATTGTGCTCCTGCTATCATGTAAAGAGTACCACTCTTCTTGCCGTGAGCAATTATCATTGCACCCTTTGAAATTTTCCAATCATCACCATGGAAAGTCGTAGTGTATCCTTCACTAGCTAATTGTTCTATGGAGATCAAATTCTTTTTCAAGTCTGGTATGTCCCTGACATCCTTTAAGTCCCAAACCGACGCATTTAGCTTAATCTTCAGAGCACCTTTACCAACGATATCACAAGGTTGATCATCACTAAGATATACCTTTCCAAGATTTCCAAAGGCATACCTTACGAAGAATTCTTTCTGAGAAGTAGCATGAAACAATGCTCCAGAGTCTAGCACCCAAGACTCTTCCTTGCTCTCCAAAGAGCATATCAACGCTTCATCTCCTCCTAGGGTAGAAGTAACATTTTCCTCTTCCTTCGCCTCATGGTCCTTTGTCGCACTTCTGCATTGATTTTTGTAGTATCCGGTCTTTCCACAATTCCAACACTCAATAGTCCTTGAGCTGTGGAAATCATTGAGATTTCTGGATTTAGATCTCCAGTCCTTTGACCTACCTCGGAAGTTCGATTTGCTATGTCCATTTCCTTGTATTGAATTTCTTCCTCTTGATTGTGCATGCAAAATTGAAAATTTTGTCAACTCACCAAAGTTGCTTCGTCGGATCTCTTCATTGAGAACCATATCACGGATATCATCAAATCTTAACTTATTGCTTTCTGATGAGCTACTCACTACTGTGACAGTAGCATTCCAACTTTCTGGTAGGGAAGAAAAAAGTGTCAACGCTCGTACTTCTTCATCAAATTCAATTTCAACTGAACTTAATCGAGAAGTAACCGTATTCAACTCATTGAAATGTTGAGCTACCGATACACCTTCAGTCATCCGCAAATTGAACAGTCGCCTCATCAAATGAACTTTGTTAGAGGTCGGCGGCTTCTCATACATACTGGAGAGAGCCGCCATAAGACCTGCCATGGTCTTTTCCCTTGCTATGTTGAAAGCAACATTGCGAGATAATGTCAATCGAATAACTCCAAGAGCTTGTCTATCAAGAAGAGCCCAATCGTCATCCTTCATATTCTCTGGCTTCTTTTCTAAGAGAGGTTGATAAAGCTTTTTCTGATATAGATAATCTTCAATTTGCATTTTCCAAAAGCCAAAGTTTACTCCATCAAACTTCTCGATTTTCACCCTTCCTTCATCTACCGCCGCCGCTCCCACTAAAATTTGATTTCTTTTCTAACGAATTATGGCTCTAATACCAGTTGTTGGGAAATTACGCCAATTTCCTTATAATTAGATTTGTGAAGAAAAGAAATTAAATGTCGAATGGTAAGAGACACACAAACTTGATAACGGAGTTCAGCCAATTATGCCTACGTCTCCAGGATGCTATAGATATTTTATTTAAGAGAATATTACAAAGTGATTACACAAAATACTTTTCACTCAGCACTCAATCTCACTCTTAAGCTTGCTTCCTTTTCTTCTTATTGGGTTTGAGATAGGATGGAAGTTATGAAGGAGAAGGATGTATATATAGAGAGGAGATGGTTGGTGGGGGGTTGGTGACTTGGTTGGTGGCTTGATTGTGGTGGTTGGTGGCCACCCTATGTTGAAAACATGGGCTGCAGCTGATCTCTAGCATTTCTGGTAGGCAGGGTCATGACATAAGAAAGATAGTGCAGGATACTATTGACTGGAAATTGCGAGAAGCTAATGGATGTTAGCAGGGATATATATATATATATATGTATATGTATATATATATATATATATATATATAAAGAGAGAGGGAGAGAAAGGGAATTGAGTGAAGATATAGGAAGGGACATATATAGGTATGATAGGCACACGGGTCCTGGCTGAGATCATGATAGAGAAAACGAAAAGTGTACTGTGAGGGATACAAAAGGGGTGTAGATAACAAGTGTGTCACTCAAAAGATTCATCAATATCGTAGACATGGCGATTGGAAAAAATATAGAGATAGAACGCAATCAAAGAAGAAATCTTATGACATATATGTTGCTTTAGATAACGAGAAGCAAAGGATGTAGGCAAGGATAGGTATAGAGAAAGGGAATCTAGGGATGAGATGGGAAAGGACAGATATAATTATGATAAACATAGGGGTTATATTGGAGATCGAAAAAATGATGATAGGTATAACGTAAGGGGGTACAGGTAACAGTCGAGAGAAGCAAAATGATTATCAACATCTAAAACAAGATGACTGGGAAAAACATAGAGATGGAATGGAACCAAAGGAGATATTTTATAACACACATGAAAGTTTAGGAAAGAACCTAGAATGTTTGAGGTAATTTGAATCATTCTCTCCAAGGCTTAAATAAAAATCAACAAAACTTCAAATTCACATTTTAAAGTTAACTGTTATTATCTGTTTTTACTTTACTTTGTTAGGGAGGAGGATGAAGATAACAATCAAGAGAGAATCAATTAACAATTTGCCAATCAAGAAGAAGATGAAATTGAAAAAATCAATGAAGAGAGCAGAAAAAGGAGAGAGGCCATCTTGAAAAAAATACAAGCAACAACCTTTGCAGAACAAACTGGCTATAACATTTGGTAACACATATTTATTGCCATCAGTATATTATATTTTTAGTTTCCGTTATTTGTTTTTCTTGTTTTGGTTTGTTTTTGTAGTTGATGCACATCTATGCATTACTCTTCTTAGCAGTGGATGAGGAATCTATGCAGAAAGACACCAAGAAAAATTCTTCTGATGTGAAACAGAGTTCTCCTGACAGCTATGCCACAGACCCATCATCTACTGCGGGAAAATCGTATATGGGTAGTGTAACCTCAGCTCTTGAGGCCGGAGGACTCGGTGAAGGTTTTCCTAAGGTTTGATACTAATATCTTTAAACTAACATTAGAGATTTATTCATAGCTGATGCATGCTATATGCTGATGTTAATAATGCATCGAATATCAACTGAAACTTGTTACATCCACAGAGTGAGAGATCCGAGGATATGTTTTGTGATGATATTTTTGGCGAGTCCCCTGTTGATAGTCGGAAAAGGGTAAGCCTTTGAAAAGTTCCAAAAATGCTATTGAACCGAAGCAGCTTCGTTTGATTTATGCGAAGAGAGACATTATTTTCGGGTTGGTCCACACAAACCAGCAGTAAATTACCACTATGCCCCCATGAATTGAAATTGTTGCACCTGCCGCGATTTTTGACCGAACTTACTTCGGTCTGCGTAGCGGTTCTGGAAAAGTTCACATTCTTACAAGTTACAAGTGCTGTACTGTTTTTTCTTTTTTTGTTTGAAATATTTTTTGGCTTTTATGGTGGCACATCAACATCAGATACAACTAATGCCATATTAATACTTGAAATCATTTTCCAAATAACATATGCCATTTTTGTAGACACTACCGTATTCGTAGAAACTGGTCAAATATCGGTCTTTTGGTTATTTGTTCAAGGTTGATAGATGATAAAAATATATAGATTAATACGACTTAACTTAGATCCATTTCTGCAATCTTTCTATAAAATATACAAGAAATAACTAAACAAACGTTTCACAACAAATTCGTGTTTGAAACATAGTAAACAAGTCATCAATCATCCATTTTATAGCAGTACACATATTGTAAACTTGATAATAAGTACTAGATGGATATTTTCCAGATGCAGATATCATCATATCTGTATTCTTATCCATTTTTGAATATTATATATTTTTTCAATTTTGGACTTGGATTGGTTTTCGGGTAAAATGTAGTTTATGGAAAACTGTATGTTTGTAATTCTTATAACATGGCATAATGTCAATATATTGGGTAAAAATATTTTATAAGTGTACCATATGATAGTAGTTTTCATAAGCATATTTGTGATAGGCATGTTGTACTACACGGTGCAATGTTAGTACAACATGGCAAGATTATGCAAAACCAACTTTACGTTCAATTTTCGTCCTTCTTGGGGCCAAAAATGCATAAAATTAATGTTGTTATACAATTCTGTATTCTGGTTGACTTCTTTTTTTGATAGAAAGAGCGGACCTGATTCGAACGGAACACTCATTTGGATGTTTTGGGGGTTCAAACTCATGACTTCTGGAATTTTATAGAAGCACCATCCCATTAACCAATTGAGCTAGAGTTCATTAACAAATTGAGCTAGAGTCGTTAACTAATTAGGCTAGTGGTCCTTGACTGTTTTCTAATTGGTTTTCATTCTTTCATAGTTGAAGTCCATGAATCTGATGAATGATTCAGAGAATCTGTTTGAAGAATCTTATTCATATATTTAATTCTAGGAATATTAATAATATTATTATTATTAAAGAAAGGGGTACTTATATTACATAGAACAAGTTACAAAGAAGGATCAAGCCGTTTACAAAAATGACAACATACAGTAACAAATATTATACGAACCAATCTAAAAAATAGCTCGATCCAAAAAAGACACAACAAGACTGTAACAGCCCGCATTTTACATACCGAAAGATCGTAAAATATTTTTATTTTATTCTCATAGGGTTGGATCATTCTCATATTTTGATATGTTGTTTATGGGGAAGTCAAACATGTCCATAATTTTTACCAATTTTGTTTGTGACCATTTTACCCCTATCAGTCTTGTACAAGGCATAACTTTTGACTCAGGTCGAATTAGGCAATGAGACCTATGCCATTGGAAAGGAAATGATGATTCTTTCCGTAGAGTGGTTATATTAAAGATTTGGCTTAGCAGTTTAGGATGAATCATTGTTTTAAGGTTTTTCAGTTGGATGTTCTGGTTTGGAGAGCCACAATGGGCTGATTTGGGAAGGCCCATTGGTGGGCTTGTGGAAACTATAAATAGGGGGTAAGAGGTATGAGAAATGGTTTACTTCCCCATTCTCTCATTTGGTGGCCTTGTGCTCCTTCTTCCTCTAACACCTTTCCACTATTAAAATCAAAATCTAAGGAGGGAAATCACAGATCTTCAGCATTGGAGGCTAGATTTACATCATTTGAAGTACGAATTCATCAAATCAAGGAGTTCAGATTCAATAGCTTGTTGTCCAAAATCTTATTACATTGATTTTAGCTTGTTTTAGAGAATCGGTGAGTAGTTTGCATCTCTCACATAGATTCAATGAAGTTTATGAATGTTTGATCATGTTTTTTCTTCAAATTCAAGTGTATTACCGTAGACCTATACCATTATAAGTCCATTTTCATATGAATCATCTTATGATCCAATTTAGTAGGTTTAAACTAGTTATTTCCATGACATTTCATATGCGTATATCTATTAGATCCACCATTTTGTCATATGTTCATTTTGATGGTTGTGGCGAAATTTACATCATTCTAGTTATAATTGTCATATTCATGTTGTTAACAACCATATGACATGATTCTGATTGTATTTGGTGAATTGGTTGAGTTGGTTCCGTCGATTGTATCGATTGATGAAATTTGGGTCGAAATTGGGGTTGCACTTGAGTGGTGCGGGATTTGGGTCACACGTGAAGGGTCAATCACACCATGGTGTGGTTTTCTTGGGTAACAAGATAAGAAGCAGGTTCGGTCGAGCAAGCATAGGGAAGCAGAAATGCATGGGTTCAAGCAGAACTTGGTCGAGCAACATCTGGTTGTGCATGTTGAGTCAGGTCGAACAACTTAGGGTCGTGCACGGGCAGAACGAGTCGGTTATGCTTGAGTGGGTCAGTCGAGCAGGATTCAGGTTAGTTGAGTAAAGGAGGTCGAGCACCATAGCCCTGGTCGATCATGCTTGAGTGGGTCGGTCGAGCAAGATTCAGGTTGGTTGAGTAAAGGAGGTCGAGAACCATAGTCCTGGTCAGTCATGCAAGCTTGGGTCAGTCATCTCTGGTCGAGCATAGATGGACATGGTTCGAGTCGGTCGAGTAGGCATGGTTCTGTTCGGTCAGGCACATTGGGGTCGAAGCGCATATGGGTCGGTCGTACCATGGTGTCGGCCACACAGGGTCTTTTTCTTGCTTGTACCGTCTGACGTAGATTGTCCAACATCAGAAGAGATGTTTCTTGGGTGCATGTCTGATATTGGTTTAGGCCTTGGGGCTTGTGCTTGAGGGATGTTGAATTCAATTAAGATCGTTTACGTGAGATATATAATCTGGATATTATGAGCTTCAATATGGATTACTTCTAGTTGCCATGATATAATGGTTGCTTGGATTACCTTGGTCGCATGGTTGAAATGTTTGTTGTAAAGGCTATCACTATCTAATGTGCGGAAGATGGGAGTAGTGTTATTCTCTGGTGTTGCAGGTATATTAGTTCGTTTATTTACCCATTCTCTTATATTTTATTGATGAAGTTTGTTAGCTGTTTTATCGCTCATTAAGACTATTGTTTGACTCAAGGTTTTATGTTTCCCTCTTACTACCTTGGGCTGTTCATCCAACTTTTGAATGGGAAGGCTAGGTGGCAGGTGGCAGGTGATAGCTTAGTAAGGACGATGTAGCAGTTCAGAGACAAGCAGAAGGCTGGCGTACTATCTCTCTTACTATATAGTATTTGGGTTTCCACTATTTGTTATTCTACACTGAGTGTTGTAGTGAGGCAAATTTGTGTAGACATATGTTACATTCCTGGTGTAAAGATATACTTTCTTATTATTTTGAAATTTTGAGATTTCTGCTCAAATATGCTTCACTAATATTACTTTTTGTATTATTCTATTATATTTTATCCTTGCGTTGTGAGATTTACGACAGGTTCATCTTGTGTTATCATACCTTGATGATCGTCCATAGTTTCCTAGCACACCTTTCAGCGCACCTTTCCTCTTGTTTAGTGCACAGGTTATGGGCGGTTGTCACATTTGGTATCAGAGCTCTGGTTAACGATTTTAGCCAAAGTTCAAAGACGTAATCACGTAAGAGAGATATATTTGTAGATTTCAGTTAAGTGAATACTATATAATACTATATGGTAGTGTATAGTATAATAGCGGTTGAACTTTAATACAGTTATTTCACATGTGGATTAATCATTCTAGTTTTCAGATTTAGAATGAGCCGTCAAACTTTAAGAAACACTACTAAGGATAAGCCTGAGATTAGAAGAGTAGGAGATGGAAGCCGATTGGAGCTCAGTTGATGCACCAGAATATCTAGTTATGTTCGGGGTAGCCATGACGGCAACAACCATATTAAGGATGCTCGTTCGAGAAGCATCAATAGAGCGTGGTATCCCTGTGCAAGTACCCAGAAGGGATTCTGCTAAGCGGCAGAGGGACTATTCTCCTACGGATGAAGAAACCTTTATTGGCCCCAGTGCTACAAAGATGCTGAATAAGAAGAAGAAAACTAAGAAGAATGATCTCTGTTTCAACTATCAGTTAAAGGGCCATTATGCTAAGGATTATGAGAAGCCAAGAGTTGAAAGGAAGTGCTTTGTATGCGGCATACCGGGACACACGAAGAAAGACTGCCCGGATTTTTTAAAGAATAAGCAACCAAAGGAAGCATGTTGTAACACCCCGTATTTCTGTTAACACTAATATTGACAAATTAAAGAATAACTAATCTCAAACGTGAGAATAAAGGGAAACGGGTTACGCCATTGTGTTCGTCTCGGAATTCTGGTTGAGATAGAGTCCGAGTTTGCGTGAATTGGACTTCGTATGAAGAAGTTATGGCTATCGGAAGTTTCAGAAAATTCAAAACAGATTTCAAAATTTGAAAATTCAGAGTCAGATGGGCTAGGCGGAAATTTTCCCGCCAGGGCCAGGTCGACCATAGGGCCGACCTGCCCTGACCAGGTCGACCATAGGGTCGTCCTGGGGGTTGACCTACCCCCCCGGGCAGAATTGTTTTATGACATGTTAATGACTAGACGCTGACTCATTAGGGTTTCTGATATGCTCTGGTTGGCTGGGATTAATTCTGGGTTGATCGGACGGCTTAAACTAATCCTAAACTCTATAAAAAGACATGTAGACTCAAACCCTAAAATCAAAACAAAATTAGATTCATGGCTTCCATGCCGTCACCTAGCAACCCATCATAGCCGCCACCAATTAGAGAGGAAGAAAGCTAATCTAATTCTGTTCTTTTCAACTTTAACAACGAATCTTCTTCAAGGGAAAGCTATTACAACTTCATAACTCAGTATTGAGAATTCAAGACCTTCTCTGAATTGTGAGTTCGATAATTCTAATAAAATAATTAGCAAATTAATTGGATTGAGTTATGATGTGGACTATTTGGATATGATGTGAATTGTTGACCGCATGTTATTATTCATGTAGTAAAATTATGATGTTTATGTTGTAAATTTTATGATGCTATCTTGTAAAGTTGTGATCATCTATGTTGTAATTTTATAATTGGCTTATGTATAATCAAATCACCATGTTGTTCATATGCTAATTTGGGTATGTTGATTCATATGATAAATCATATGTTTGTATGCAAGTTTAGATATTGGTTTAAACATGGATCATATGCAAGTTAGTAAATTTTATGCATAACCTTACATGTTTCATGACACCTATTTTATGTGAATTGGATCTAAAAGTAAGGCTATGACATGTGTGAGTTATATGCTAAATTCTACATGATATTTTACATGTTAGATGTAAGTTTACACCATCATTATGTTGCATAAATCACATATGCAAGTTTATATGAATATATGAGTTTGGAATATGAATCATGTTATGCAAGTTTGTGGTTATTGCCTATGCAAGTTTACACCTTTAGATGTAGATTTATGACATACATGATTTATGCAAGTTTGTGACCATTATCTAAACAAGTTCACACCTTTAGATTTGGATTTATGACATATGTAATTTTATGCAAGTTGTAACTTTGGCCTATGCAAGTTTTAGATGTAGAACATCATTCACACATGCAAGTTCACCCCTTATGTTTAGATCTAGTTTTAATTATATGTATGTTTTGATGTTTTCTCTTTATTCCATGAGTTAGACTATTCGAGTCTAACGTATATTTTACGTTAACGAACGAACGTACAACGTGGGATAAAAGGGGATAATATTAAAAGATTTAATTGGCATAAATGCCTTAAAAGGCATAAAATAAATTTGTGATGAAATTGGTATGATTTTACATACCATAAATAGATGGACATAATTGAGTCAATTATGACCATAGTTAAATTTGGAATTAATTGATAATTTGAATAGGGAAAGTAATTCAAATTGGGGGATGATTAATTAGTAGTAATTAATCGTCTAAGACACGAGGTTAGGCTCTTTTGTGGTGTAAGACTACCGGACCCGCCCGGAAAATCCAGCTGCCACAAATGCGAGTCTAATGTGGTAGGTCTTAGGCACAAATTAAATACGTAACAATTGTAAAGACACGAGGTTAGGCTCGTTTATGGTGTAAGACTGCCCGGACCCGCCTGGTAAATCCAACTGCCACAAATGCCAGTCTAATGTGAGAGGTCTTTATGAGGTTACGGTCTTAATGAATTAAGAAACACTTAACCAGATAAACATATAGTGGGACATGAGGGGGTTAAGTGGGTGCCTTTGGTGGCATGTGGAATCTAGTGGGTGCCTTGGGTGGCATTTGAAATACGATTAGAAATACTTAACCAAAATTGAAATATGTAAGTAAACATGAACAAGAAGTGGGTTAAGTGGGATTTACTAGAGGGGACCAAGCTTAGGTGGATAGCTTGTGTCAAGTAATGGTGGCCCATTTCAACCAGTAACCCATAGTATCTTTGTGGGCTCGACCCAAGTCGAGGACGGGGCACACATACTGGGCTTGACTGGAAGAGGCCAAACTGGGTTAGCGGTGGCAACGCAAGTCCAACGGGTTCATATGCGTGTGTGGACCCGGGCTGGTAGGTAAGACGTTGTTGCATCGTGTAGGTATAAGCCGCGCATTATTTGTAGTATCGGGTTTCCACTTTGGGGAGTGATACACCCCACTGTTGGGCCAGCACGGGTATCTACGAGTTAGGGAGCCGATCGGTTGGGTGTAGTGGGTACACCTAGTGGAGATAGGGGCAGGCGGCAGCTATGAAGGTAGCTAGGGGTGCACGAAACTACCAATATCATTATTAAATTCTATAGGCGGGATCAACCTTAGGGTGACTAGTGGTGGTGCAGTATAGCAATTATCTTATAGTGTTGGTTTAGTTTAGTAATTATCTTATAGTGGTTCAGGTGCGCTTTAAAGATATCGTTGTTCATCTTATTTCCTTATTTACTCTGTCTTACTCAATGGTTCATGGTCATTTCCTGATTTTCCAATTTATGCTTTAGCCTAGTTAGTTTGGGTAATTATATTGTTAAAGTTATCGCACTCGCCAGACTTTATGTCTAACCCCCTTTGTTTCCTCCTCTTTTCTTCTTCCCCCCCAGGTGCTCAGGTTGGAACTAGCACCAGTGGAGCTTGATTTTGGACAGTTGTATTTCATGCTTTTAGAAGATTGCTTGGATCGCTGAAGTAAAGTTCAACCTCTCTTTTATTTAAGGCTATTTTGTATTGGGGATTATGTCTTTCAATTTATGTACCTTGATTTAGTCAAGATGGATATTATGTACTTGGCTCTGGTTTTGATGATGTAATCAAACATATGTATTTTCCGCTGCAATGAAATAAAGTTTTTAATTTTTCAAGTTCTGTTTATATCTATCTTGTAGTTAAGTTTCTGTTCTATACTCACTTAAAACGCTCCATAGAAGTTAATGCATTCCTTTTGTGAGTGACATTGATGGACGTGGGGTGTTACACGTGGCATCAGAGCTGAAGGTTACTAGAACAGATATGAATTTTGAAAAGCTATTTTTCAAAAACAATTTTTATAAAGAAATACCTTCAAAAGTATGTTTTAAGGAAAGTATTTTCAAGAGAAAATCTTATTTTAGAAAGCATAACCCCAATGGCCATATATCTTTCCTTCGGTTCTTTTGTATTGAATCTTTCCTTTTTCGTTTCAGCATGTCTGAAGCATTTGAGATACCAGAGGGTGTTCATGTACCCGGTTGGTTTCTTCAATATCTCGAGGCTAGGTTCGCCACCGCAGGTCCAGCAAATGCTCCTCCTCCTCCTCGCGTCGATATTTTTGCTAAGATATGTAAGGACTTTAGGGCAATGGGTGGAAGATCTTTTCACGGAACAGAGACATTTGTTGAAGCTCGAAACTGGCTAAAAGAGGTGGAAGAATTGTTTGGGATCTTTGAGGTGGATGATGGAAGAAAGGTCCAGTTAGCTTCCTGGCTAATGAAGGATGAGGCCTCGTTTTGGTGGGAAGTCACTAATGGAGGACATCCAGTCGATACATGGCCAGATTTTAGGCGGAGGTTTGAGGCGAAGTTTCTCTCACGGGCTGAAGAGAATCTATACATGGAAAGGTTTCTAGCATTGAAGCAAGGGAATCTATCAGTGAAAGAGTACGTCAACAAATTCAATCAATTGGCAAGATTTGGCTTGGACTTGGTGTACTCCTAAAAAGAAGGCCCTGATATTTGTTAAGGGTTTGAACGAGCCGCTTCATGGGTTAGCTATGACCCACATCCCCATGGGAGCTACCTTTGAGAGACTAGTTGACATGGAGCTTATGCATGAAGAAGAGAAGGGCACCAATGCTAATAAGGCACCCGAGAAGAAAGGGGATCAAAAGAAGCCGCAACAGCAACAACAGAACAAGAAAGGTGACAAAGGCGACAATAGTAAGGGAAAGAAGAGATGCTTTAACTGTGGGACACCAGGCCATCTAAGCAAAGATTGTAGGAAGAAAAAGAATACTGCTTGTTTCCACTGTGGCGAAGCGGGACATCTGATTAAGGACTTCCCAAGGAAAGGGCAGGGTCTACCTCAGGAGGACAGGTGCAGGCACTTATAGCACCAAGGCACGCAAGGGGACAAGTTCAGGCTCTCGTGGTCCCACCGCTGCAAGAACGAGGTAGAGCAATTTCCATTGAAAGTTTAGTTTTTCTGTTTGATCATCCTGTCCATACTTTATTCGATTCTGGCGCATCACATTCATTTATCTCTACATCATTAGTTGAAACACTGCACCTAGATACTAGTCTTGTTATTGATCCCTTAGTATTCTCAAATCCTATTGGTGGTTCGGCTCATCTTTCTATGATTTGTCGGGATTTGAGAGTGTTTATCTTGGGTGTTGAGTTCGAATGCAATGCCTTTGTTCTTGGCTTCATGGGCTACGGTTTAATTCTAGGTATGGATTGGCTAACTAGATATGGGGCCATCCTAGATTGTGAAAGAAGGGTAGTTAGATTGTTGACTTGTTTTGGAAAGACCCTTGATATTTCTTGTGACCCTAGAGGTCCAGTAATGCTTAGCTACCTAGAATCCCTTGACGCATCCGATGATGATTTACATTCTGTTCCCATAGTCCGTGAATATGTTGATGTCTTCGATGAGGTGAAGGGTTTACCCCCAAAACGTGAGATAGACTTTCGAATATATCTAGTAGACAATGCAAAGCCAGTTGCATTGCCAGTGCGCCACATGGCTCCAAGAGAGAGAAGAGAACTCAGTAAGCAAGTGAAGGAATTGCTTGATAAGGGGTTCATCAGACGTAGTATATCAGAGTGGGGTGCTCTAGTAGTATTTTCCATGAAGGCAGACATGTCCCCTAGACTTTGTGTGGACTATAGAGAACTTAATAAGCTTACTAAGAAGAATAGACACCCACTGCCGAGGATTGACGATCTCTTCGATCAGTTAGTTGGCGCATCAGTGTTTTCGCAGTTAAACTTAGCCACGAGTTTCCATCAGTTGAGGGTGGCTGAGGATAGGATAGACAAGACTGCCTTTAGGACTCCAGACGAAGAATTCTTCGAGTGGCTTGTGATGCCCTTCGATTTGACAAACGCCCCCGCATACTTTGTTGACTTGATGAGTAGGGTGTTTAGGGAGTACCTTAATAAATTCGTGGTAGTCTTTGTGGATGACATCTTGATCTTTTACAAGAACGAGGAAGAGCATGCCCTACATCTTAGGGAAGTGTTAGGGACTCTTCGAGCGCATAACCTTAAAACTAAATTTTCTAAATGTCACTTTTGGAGGAAGGAAGTGCGATTCTTAGGGCATGTGGTTTCCAAAAAAGGGATAGCCGTGGATCCCGCGAAGGTAGTGGCCATCCAAGATTGGAAGGTCCCTAAAAATGCTACCGAGGTGAGGAGTTTCTTAGGGTTGGCTGGCTACTATAGGAAGTTTATCAAAGACTTCACAAAAATATCAGCCCCATTAACACGCTTAATGAAGAAGAACTTAGTTTTCACATGGGACTAGATTGTGATGATGCGTTCCAACGTCTAAAGAGAGCTTTGACCACAACCCCAGTCCTAGTGTTGCCAGATGGGAGTAAGCCATTAACCGCCTATACCGATGCTTGTGGGATAGGACTAGGCGCAGTCTTAATGCAAGAGGGAAGGGTAATAGCCTATGGTGGAAGGCAGTTGAGAGTGCATGAGAGAAATTACCCTACACATGACCTAGAGTTGGCCGCTATTGTTTTCGCGCTTAAGTCTTGGCGCCATTATCTACTTGGTGAGAAATTCGAATTATTCACTGACCACAAATCGCTAAAATACTTATTCTCTCAGAAGGACTTGAACTTAAGGCAACAAAGATGGATGGAATTCTTAGCATCCTACGACTTCGAGATAGCGTATACCCCTGGCAAGGGTAACGTGGTGGCAGATGCCTTAAGCAGGAAGACGTTATCCTTGAGTCCGTTGTTTGTTGAGCGACGAAGCTTAGAGTTCATCCCTACGTTTGACTTTAAACCTTCCGTTGACTTTGTACCCGGTTTGCTAGCATCTTTGGAGGTCAGACCTACGCTTTTGGGATGGATTGGTTAGGCACAGCGAGATGACCCACAGTTGGTTGAGTTAGTAGAAATGCTCAAAGGAGGGGAGTCATCGAGCCATCTCCGTAGGTATACTCTAGATGATAAGGGCTGGTTACGTAGGGACGGTAGACTTTGTGTACCAAAAGATGAGGACCTAAGGAAGACCATTCTTGATGATGCACATCGTTCGAAGATGACCATCCATCCCGGCGGGGACAAGATGTACATGGATATGAGACGAGTTTAATTTTGGGACGTCATGAAGAAGGATGTGGTCGAGTTTGTCGTTAGATGCTTGGTGTGCCAAAAAGTAAAAGCAGAGCAAAAGAAGCCCGGTGGATTGCTTCACCCATTGGAGGTCCCACAATGGAAGTGGGAAAGCATCTCGACGGATTTTGTTGATGGGTTACCGAGATCGAGGAAGGGTAATACGGGGATTTGGGTCGTGGTAGACAGACTTACCAAGAGCGCCCATTTCATTCCCGTGAAGAGTAAGAGGACTGCTCCATGGTTAGCCTCCGTATACATTCGAGAAATAGTTCATTTGCATAGTGTTCCTTCTAGCATAGTGAGCGACCGCGATTCTATCTTTACTAGTGAATTTTGGAAGAGCTTGCAAGAGGCGGTAGGGACTCAGTTATATTTGAGCACCGCATATCATCCTCAGATGGACGGCCAGACCTAAAGGGTGAATCGTATTCTAGAGGACTTGTTGAGGTTGTGTGTCTTAGATTTCGGAGGTACATGGGAGGAACATCTTCTGTTGGTGAAGTTCGCATATAATAACAGCTTTCAGTCTAGCATTGGCATGGCAACGTTCGAGGCCCTTTATGGACGGCCATGTCGTTCGCCTACCTGTTGGTGGGAGTCTACAAATAAGATTTTACTTGGGCCCGATATGATTAGAGAGACTTCGGAGAAGATCAATTTGATTCGAAGGAGGATGAAGACGGCGCAAGATAGGCAGAAATCTTATGCGGACAAGAGAAGGTCAGATCTTGAGTTTGATATTGGGGACATGGTCTTTGTCAAGGTGTCTTCATTACGGAACGTCGTTCGATTTGGGTCCGTTGGGAAGTTAGCACCAAGGTTCGTTGGGTCGTTTCCTATTAAGGAGAGAATTGGGCGGATGACATATAAAGTGGAGTTCCCCGAGAGACTTAGTGGCGTACACGATGTATTCCATGTATCACATTTGAGGAAGTGCGTGCACGAGACCGTGGAAATGGTAGAGCCGAGCTTGCTTAGAGAGGTGGAGATAGAGCGTGATGCGACGATTTGATGAGCTCCTACGTGCATTCTTGGGTCGGAGATTAAGAAGTTGAGGAATCGAGATGTCAAGCTAGTCAAAGTGCAATGGGGAGATGATGAAAGCAACGCTACTTGGGAGACGGAAGAGAAGATGCGTTCATTGTACCCTTTTCTTTTCGACGGTATGTCTTTTAATTTCTCCTTTATCGCTTAGCTTGTACTTATCTTATCTTTAGTATGTCCTCTCGCTAATATTTTTGACCTTTAGATAGGGTAGTCCTATGGTTGAATCATGTGTTTGAGATATGTTATGAATGATGGAAGCATGTGGATGTCAGTGTTTGCTATTGGTTGCTCGTGGATGCATATACACACACTTTAGGCACTAGATTGGCTCAGTCACTTCATATTGCATATAAATGTGTGTACACATTTAAGTAATGGATGTATAATGGTTGTGTTATCATATAGATGCTGCATTTTGGTGAATGGTTGTGCACACATATAGAAATAATATGTATCGATAGGATTCTTTCACATACATAATGGACGCATGACACTATCATGGTTTGCATTAAGGAGGTCAACTGAATCAGTAGACCGCCTGATTTTACATTAGATAAGGAACATATACAAACACTTCTTGCATATGTTCATACAACATTAGGAAATTAATAAGGACAATGGATGCCTGTGTTAGATGGTCGAGTAGATGGTTGATTGGATGCTAGGATATGCATTCTCCTTAACTTGGAGATTTCAGGGGCGAAATCCTTTAAGGAGGGGAGAACGTAACACCCCGTATTTCTGTTAACACTAATATTCACAAATTAAAGAATAACTAATCTCAAACGTGAGAATTAAGGGAAACGGGTTGCGCCATTGTGTTCATCTCGGAATTCTGGTTGAGACAGAGTCCGAGTTTGCATGAATTGGACTTCGTATGAAGAAGTTATGGCCATCAGAAGTTTCAGAAAATTCAAAACAGATTTCAAAATGAGAAAATTTAGAGTCAGATGGGCTAGGCGGGAATTTTCCCGCCAGGGCCAGGTCAACCATAGGTCGACCTGCCCCCGCCTCCCCCCACCCCCGGGCAGATTTGTTTTATGACCTGTTAATGACTAGACGCTGACTCATTAGGGTTTCTGATATGCTCTGGTTGACTGGGATTAATTCTGGGTTGATCGGACGGCTTAAACTAATCCTAAACTCTATAAAAAGACATGTAGACTCAAACCCTAAAATCAAAACAAAATTAGATTCATGGCCTCCATGTCGTCACCTAGCAACTCAGCATAGCTGCCACCAATTAGAGAGGAAGAAAGCTAATCTAATTCAATTCTTTTCAACTTTAACAACGAATCTTCTTCAAGGGAAAGCTATTACAACTTCAGAACTCAGAATTCAGAATTCAGAATTCAAGACCTTCTCTGAATTGTGAGTTCGATAATTTTAATAAAATAATTAGCAAATTAATTGGATTGAGGTATGATGTGGACTATTTGGATATGATGTGAATTGTTGACCGCTTGTTATTATTCATGTAGTAAAATTATGATGTTTATGTTGTAAATTTTATGATGCTATCTTGTAAAGTTGTGATCATCTATGTTGTAATTTTATAATTGGCTTATGTATAATCAAATCACCATGTTGTTCATATGCTAATTAGTGTATGTTGATTCATATGATAAATCATATGTATGTATGCAAGTTTAGATATTGGTTTAAACATGGATCATATGCAAGTTAGTAAATTTTATGCATAACCTTACATGTTTCATGACACCTATTTTATGTGAATTGGATCTAAAAGTTAGGCTATGACATGTGTGAGTTATATGCAAAATTCTACATGATATTTTACATGTTAGATGTAAGTTTACACCATCGTTATGTTGCATAAATCACATATGCAAGTTTATATGAATATATGAGTTTGGAATATGAATCATGTTATGCAAGTTTGTGGTTATTGCCTATGCAAGTTTACACCTTTAGATGTAGATCTATGACATACATGATTTATGCAAATTTGTCACCATTATCTAAACAAGTTCACACCTTTAGATTTGGATTTATGACATATGTAATTTTATGCAAGTTGTAACTTTGGCCTATGCAAGTTTTAGATGTAGAACATCATTCACACATGCAAGTTCACCCCTTATGTTTAGATCTAGTTTTAATTATATGTATGTTGTGATGTTTTCTCTTTATTCCATGAGTTAGACTATTCGAGTCTAACGTATATTTTACGTTAAACGAACGAATGTACAACGTGGGGTAAAAGGGGATAATATTAAAAGATTTAATTGGCATAAATGCCTTAAAAGGCATAAAATAAATTTGTGATGAAATTGGTATGATTTTACATACCATAAATAGATGGACATAATTGAGTCAATTATGGCCATAGTTAAATTTGGAATTAATTGATAATTTGAATAGGGAAAGTAATTCAAATTGGGGGATGATTAATTAGGAGTAATTAATCGTCTAAGACACGAGATTAGGCTCTTTTGTGGTGTAAGAATGCCCGGACCCGCCCGGCAAATCCAGCTGCCACAAATGCCAGTCTAATGTGGGAGGTCTTAGGCACAAATTAAATACGTAACAATTGTAAAGACACGAGGTTAGGCTCGTTTGTGGTGTAAGACGGCCCGGACCCGCCCGGCAAATCCAGCTGCCACAAATGCCAGTCTAATGTTAGTGGTCTTTATGAGGTTACGGTCTTAATGAATTAAGAAACACTTAACCAGATAAACATGTAGTGGGACATGAGGGGGTTAAGTGGGTGCCTTGGGTGGCATGTGGAATCTAGTGTGTGCCTTGGGTGGCATTTGAAATATGATTAGAAATACTTATCCAAAATTGAAACATGTAAGTAAACATTAATAAGAAGTGGGTTAAGTGGGATGTACTAGAGGGGACCAAGCTTAGGTGGATAGCTTGTGTCAAGTAATGGGGGCCCATTTCAACCAGTAACCCATAGTATCTTTGTGGGCTCGACCCAAGTCGAGGACGGGACACGCATACTGGGCTTGACTGTAAGATGCCAAACTGGGTTAGCGGTGGCAACGCAAGTCCAACGGGTTCATATGCGTGTGTGGACCCGGCTGGTAGGTAAGACGTTGTTGCATCGTGTAGGTATAAGCCCTGCATTATTTGTGGTATCGGGTTGCCACTTTGGGGAGTGATACACCCCACTATGGGGCCAACACGGGTATCTACGAGTTGGAGCCGATCGCTTGGGGGTAGTGGGTACACCTAGTGGAGATAGGGGCAGGCGGCACCTATGAAGGCAGCTAGGGGTGCACGAAACTACCAATATCATTATTAAATTCTGTAGGCGGGATCAACCTTAGGGTGACTAGTGGTGGTGCAGTATAGAAATTATCTTATAGTGTTGGTTTAGTTTAGTAATTATCTTATAGTGATTTAGGTGCGCTTTTACGATATCGTTGTTCATCTTATTTCCTTATTTACTCTTTCTTACTCAATGGTTCATGGTCATTTCCTGATTTTCCAACTTATGCCTTAGCCTAGTTAGTTTGGGTAATTATATTGTTAAAGTTATCGCACTCGCCAGACTTTATGTCTGACCCCCTTTGTTTCCTCCTCTTTTCTTCCTCCCCCCCCCCGGGTGCTCAGGTTGGAACTAGCACCAGTGGAGCTTGATTTTGGACAACTGTATTTCTTGCTTTTAGAAGATTGCTTGGATCGCTGAAGTAAAGTTCAGCCTCTCTTTTATTTATGGCTATTTTGTATTGGGGATTATGTCTTTCAATTTATGTACCTTGATTTAGTCAAGATGGATATTATGTACTTGGCTCTGGTTTTGATGATGTAATCAAACATATGTATTTTCCGCTGCAATGAAATAAATTTTTTATTTTTCAAGTACTGTTTATATCTGTCTTGTTGTTAAGTTTCTGTTCTATACTCATTTAAAATGCTCCATAGAAGTTAATGCATTCCCTTTGTGAGTGACATTGATGGACGTGTGGTGTTACATATGTGTTGTGGAAGTTACTCCGATCTCTTATTGTATTCCTAATGAGGATTAGAAGAAGCTGTTGCCAATTTAAATGTGCTTTCTGCTAGTGGAGTTGTTGAGTTCTATTGGGCATTAGAGAACCGTCTTCTTTTACCTATAACAAGATTGTATGCCAAATAAGTTTGGAACTTGAAGTTGTAATAGACCTTTAGTTGTAACTAATATAGTATTGGTTCATATGCTCTTTGCATAATTTGTGGTGATCCAAATATTGTTTATCATGGATGCTCATTTATGAGTGGTTGCTTAGTTGTAACTTCCGCTGGGTTAGAAATCATCTTGGGTATGGATTGGCCCAAAAGGTGTGCGGCAAGTGTGAATTGCGAAAAGTTAGAGGTGACAGTCGGGAATGTGGAAGGGCGAAAGGTGTTGATTCGAGGTAAACCCAAAGATGGTGTCTTTGTGAGTTGTCATATTTGCTTGGAATTCAACAGGAAGGCTTGTCATCCATGTTAATCGCTAGTAAGTTTAAGGATGTATTTGACGAAGTCAAAGAGTTATCGCCGCATCATGAGATTGAGTTTAGAATCGATTTGGTCGAGGGTGTTAGACCTACAGTTATGCCCCGTAGGCGGATGGCGCCTAAAGAACAGCGAGAGTTAGAGGTGCAGGTTCGTGACCTTTTTGGAAAAGGATTCATTTGGAGGAGTATATCTAAATGAGGTGCACCAGTCGCATTTGCAACCAAGGCAGATGGCTCGTTAAGATTGTGTGTGGACTATCGTGAGCTGAACAAGGTGACCAAGAAGAACAAGTATCCATTGCCAAGAATTAATGACTTGTTGACCAGCTTCACGAAGCCAAAGTGTTTTCTCAGATGGATTTGGCAATGGGATTTCACTAGTTAAGAGTGGCAAATGATAAGGTTGTGGCCTACGCGAGTCGATAGCTAAAGCTACATGAGAGGAATTATCCAACTCATGATTTGGAGTTGGAAGCGATTATATTTGCTCTGAAGATGTGGTGATATAATCTGTTGGAGGTTCTATTCGAGTTGTTCATGGATCACAAATTGTTGAAGCATGTTTTCTCTTAAAAAGATTTGAATCTTTGGCAACAATGATGGCTAGAGTTACTGGCTTCGTAAGATTTCAGTATAGCCTATACTCCTAGCAAATGTAACGCAGTGGCAGATGCGTTGAGTCAAACAAACGTGAATTTAGGAGCGATGTTTTCAGAATGAAAGAACCTCGAATATTTGGAAGGTTCGATTTCAGGCCATGATGTGAGTTGGATCCTGAAATGTTGGCAAGTTTATCGATAAGACCTACTTTCATCGAAATGATTGGTGAGAGCCAAAAGCAAGATGAAAAGCATGTCGAGTTTTTCAAGAAATTGGAATTAGAGAATAAAGAGTTCAAAATCGATCGAGAAGGTTGGCTTGGAAAGCAAGAGCGACTAATTGTTCCTGATATCGACGGTTTGAGAGATGAGGTTCTGAAGGAATGTTACCACTCAAAGTTGACAAATCATCCCATTGGAAACAAGATGTATCAGGACATGAAGAGAGATATTGGAAAGTTCATTTTCAAGTGCATGAACTGTCAGTTAGTGAAAGCTGAACAAAAAAGCCGAGTGGTTTGCTTCAGCCATAGAAGTTCCTACATGGAAATGAGAGCATATACCAATGGATTTTATCTATGGACTACCTAGAACGAGGGAAGGAAACGAAGTAATTTGGGTCATAGCGGATTGCTTGACCAAAAGTGTAAGATTTATTCCTATCAGATCAACTTGGACTGCATCAAAATTGGTTGAACTCTATGTGAACTGGATAGTTCAATTCCATGATATCCCAAAGAATTATAGTAAGTGACCGAGATCCATTGTTTACAAGTGGATTTTGGAAAAGTTTTCAAGAAGCCTTAGGAACTGAGTTGTGTTTGAGTATGAGTTATCATCCCTAAATTGGTGGTCAAACCAAGAGGGTTAACCGAGTTTTGGAAGATCTCTTGAGGGCTTGTGTGTTAGACCTCGGAGGATCATGGGAACACTATCTACATCTAGTTGAGTTTGCATATAATAATATCTATCAGTCGCGCATTGGGATAGCACCAAGAGGCGTTGTATGGTAGACCGTGCAGTTCTCGAGCATGTTGGTTAGAAACTGGTGATAAGTTGATACTTGGGCCGAAGATGATTAGAGAGACCTCGGATTGTATCGAGATCGTTCGGTAACGAATGAAAGCAGCCCAAGATCGTTAGAAGAGTTATGCTGATAAGAGTCGAAAGGATTTGGAATTCGACGTAGGTGATATGGTTTTCATGAAGATTTCACTGTTGAAGCATATGGTTAGGTTTGGAAGTTAGGGAAAATTATCTATAAAATTTGTTGGACCATTTCTGATAGACGAGCAAATTGAAAAGCTCGTATATAGATTGATTTTACTCGAGAAGATGTCATGTGTGCATAACTCTTTTCGTGAATCATTTCTACGAAATATGTGCGTGATCCGGATGTGGTAGTATCTCTGAAACAATACGAAAACCTAGAAGTCGAGGTCGTGGTTACGAGACCTCGTAAGTCACTTCGTGTTGTAGCAAACAACACGAAACATCTTAAGAGGAAGGCAATTAAGTTAGTCACGGTACAATGAAGGGAGGACGGTGGCAATCGTATGTGGGAGATGGAAGAGAGTATGAATATGACTCATCTATAATTTTTCGTCCGTATGACCCACTGATATTGCGCTATCATTATATCGTTGTTACGTGTTGTTATTGTTGTTACTTATTGTTTGTGGTTATCGCTGTTGTTGTTAAAATTCTGCAAGCTAGGATAGGGATATGGATGCATGGTTTGATGGCTTCTAGTCTAGATGATAAAACTAGCTACTTATGGATGATAGGCATGCAGAATCATTTTGGTTGTTGGAATTTCGGGGGCAAAATTCTTAAGAGGTGGAGAATGTAACAACCCGCATTTTACATATCGGAAGATCATAAAATATATTTTTTATTCCCTGAGGATTGGATCATTCTCATATTTTGATATATTGTTTATGGCGATGTGAAAAATATCCATATTTTTTTACCAATTTTGTTTATAACCATTTTACCCCTATCAGTCTTGTACAAGGCATAACTTTTGACTCAGGTTGAATTAGACAATGAGACCTGTGGCATTGGAAAGAAAATGATGATTGCCTTTCCGTAGAATGGTTACATTAAAGATTTGGCTCAGCGGTTTGGGATGAATCGTTGTTTTAAGGTTTTTCAGTTGGCTATTCAGGTTTGGAGAGCCACAATGGGCTGATTTGGGAAGGCCCATTGGTGGGCTGGTGGAAACTATAAATAGGGGGTAAGAGGTTCGGGAAATAGTTTACTTCCCCATTCTCTCATTTGGTGGCCTTGTGCTCCTTCTTCCTCTAACACCTTTCCACTATTAAAAATCAAAATTTAAGAAGGGAATCATAGTCTACACCATTAGTGGCTAGATCTACATCAATTGAAGGGCGAATTCATCAAATCAAAGAGTTCGGTTTCAATAGCTTGCTGTCCGGAATCTTATTACATTGATTTTAGCTATTTTTGGAGAATCGGTGAGTGATTTTCATCTCTCACATAGATTCAATGAAGTTTATGAATGTTTGATCATGTTTTTCTTCAAATTCAAGAGTTTTACCGTAGATCTAGACCATTATAAGTCCATTTTCATATGAATCATCTTATGGTCCAATTTAATAAGTTTAAACCGGTTATTTCCATGACATTTCATATGCTTATGTCTATTATATCCATCATTTTGATCATATGTTCATTTTGATGGTTGTGGCGAAATTTACATCATTTTAGTGATAATCGTCATATGTTAACAACCTTATGACATGATTATGATTGTATTAGGTGAATTTTTTGAGTTGGTTCCATAGATGGTATCGATTGGCGAAGTTTTGGTCGAAATTGGAGTTGCATTTGAGTGGTGCAGGTTTGGGGTCACACGTGAAGGGTCACTCGCACCATGGTGTGGTTTTCTTGGGGAACAAGACAAGAAGTAGGTTCGGTCGAGCGAGCATAGGGAAGCAGAAATGCACGGGTTCAAGCAGAACTAGGTCGAGCAACATCTGGTCGTGCGTGTTGAGTCAGGTCGAACAACTTTGGGTCGTGCACGGGCAGAACGGGTCGGTCATGCTTGAGTGGGCCGGTCGAGCAGGATTCAGGTTGGTTAAGTAAAGGAAGTCGAGCACCAAAGTCCTAGTCGGTCATGCTTGAGTGGGCCGATCGAGCAGGATTTAGGTTGGTTGAGTAAAGGAGGTCGAGCACCATAGTCCTGGTCGGTCATGCAAGCTAGGGTCAGTCATCCTTAGTCGAGCATAGGTGGACATGGTTCGAGTCGTTCGAGCAGGCATGGTTCTAGTCGGTCTGGCACATTGGGGTCGAGGCACATTGGGTCGGTCATACCAAAGGGTCGGTCACACAGGGTCTTTTTCAGAAAATTTATATTTTTGTGTACGACTCAGAATTGAACAAAGTATCCTGAGTGGGGTGATAATGCTATATACTATATTGAACCATATATTGAAGCTGTTTGGTTCGGTGGTGGTGGTGGCTTCGATGAGAGTCCACATAAGGATGTTCGAAGTGATGTGATTTGTTCGTTGTTTGTTGAATACAACGAATGTGGGAATGACTCAAGGATATTTTGAGTTCATGTGAAAGAATGACTCAAGGATGTGTCGAGCTCATGTGAAGTAATGGTTGTTCTAAAGTGTTCTGAGCTTATGGATAGTCGCAAGTGAAGATGACTAGAGATACTGAAGGCCGAGAAATTATCGTTGTCATAGGTTCTAGCGGGCTCAAAGCCAGGGTATAATAGGGGCACCTAAAAGACCGGAAGTAGGTCAAGTATCCTGGGTATCGATGAAAGGCCTAGGCACGTATCGTTGAAAGGCGTATGAGGTTTTTGCTAGAACCGCGGTTACCATTATCCCTTAATGGATGGCAGTTTGATATGGCCAGTCATACGATTAACGGTGGTTTCGAAACAGGATTGGCAGTGATAGCCAGAGTCTGTCTTGCATGATTGTTTGACTTGCTTGTACCGTCTCACGTAGATTGTCCAACATCAGAGGAGATGTTTCTTGGGTGCATGTCTGATATTAGTTTAGGCCTTTGGGGCTTGTGCTTAAGGGATGTTGAATTCGATTAAGATGGTTCACCTGAGATATATAATATGGATGTTATGAGTTTCATTATGGATTACTTCTGGTTGCCATGATTTAATGGTTGCTTGGATTACCTTGGTCGCATGGTTGAAATGTTTTTTGTAAAGGCTATCACTGTCCAATGTGGGGATGATGGGAGTAATGTTCTTCTCTGGAGTTGCGGGTAGATTAGTTCTTTTATTTACTCATTCTATATTGATGAAATTTGTTAGCTGTTTTATCGCTCACTAAGACTGTTGTCTGACTCAAGGTTTTATGCTTTCCTCTTATTACCTTAGGCTGTTCATCCAACTTTTGAATGGACAGGCTAGGTGGTAGGTGACAGCTGATAGCTTAGTAATGACGATGTAGCAGTTCGGAGACGAGCAGGAGGCTGGCGTGCTATCTCTCTTACTGTATAGTATTTGGGTTTCCGCTATTTGTTATTCTACTCTAGGTGCTGTAGTGAGGCAAATTTGTGCAGACATATGTTGCAATCCTGGTGTAAGGATATACTTTCTTATTGTTTTGAAAATTTGAGATTTTTGCTCAAATATGCTTCACTAATATTACTGTTGTATATGTTCAATTATATTTTATCCTTGCGCTGTGAGATTTACAACCAGTTCTGCTTGTGTTATCATAGCTTGATGATCGTCCATAGCTGCCTAGCACACCTTTCAGCGCACCTTCCTCTTGTTTAGTGCAGGGGTTATGGGCGGTCATCTCAAAGACATACAGACAAAGACAACAAAACAAAACAGCATGTTGAAGCTCCTGGATACATTGAAAAACCCAGAGACCATGCAAAGAACAGCCTCAACAGACTCAACGAAGCAGCAACTCCATACTCCTAACACTGACTGCCAAAGCAACAACTCCAAACTTAAGTTCATTTTGCCACACTGATCAAGCAGTGACAAAACCAAACATAAAAACCTGACAACCCAAAAAAGGCATCATAAGAAAGACATCAAGAAACACAAAGAACCTTCACTTGAAAACCAAACATAACTGCAAAAACCCAACATTCAACAAATCTCAACGCAAGAGCAGGTCTACTTCAACATAGGCAAAAGAAATGCACAACACAAAAGAACCAAAACATATTCCTCTGAACCCATGAAAACCAACACTAGAAAAAAGGACAACTGAATTTATATATATATATATATATATTCCCTTGTTTTTCACTCCTCTTGTAGAACAACCTTCTTCTCTTACCTTCTTAGACTTTGGTTTGGTTTTAAATTGTGATACTAGTTTGAGCCACTCAGGGTTGTCTTCTACTAATGGTTCATCTCTTATAACCACATTGTCCTTTTTAATTTTACTCCCGTTAAATTTGCTGCTTATTTTCCTTTTAAAACTGTGCTACTCAATAAAGAGCAATACGAGTCATCCATTATACTATCTTGTAAGATATTATTTTCATCATGTTTCTTATCACAAGTAGTAGAAACTCCAACCTCTGCTAAATTTACACTAGCATCTTTTTTTTCAACAGTTAAGAGAGGAAACTATTTTTATTAACACAATCTATTCTGACATTATTCTCACAATTATCTCCTTCGTAAACATCGTTAACTCTCACATGCAAAGCATTTTTCTTAGATTTTTCCTCTATAATCTTCTCAACAGCTAATATATTTCTTGTATTACTTGATTCTGGAACCATCCAGCCTTGTCTTCCTCATGAACATGCTTATCCTGACAAACCAACATGACATCTTTATCCTGCATGCTCTTATTATAATCTTCAAGTATAGTAAAAGGATTAGCATGTTCCACATTGCTGATTTCATCATTTCTTTTTTTATTACCGATATCTAACATACTTACCTTTACTTTATTTCCATGATTCATTATTATTTTCCATATATAGGTTATTTTCTACATATTTTTCATCTATATCTATTCCACTTTCTAAACTTGATTTGTTTTGGGAGACCAACTCTTAACAAATTTACATGAAGTATTAGAATGCCCAAATAATTTACAATTAAAACATAATGGAGGAATCCACTCATAAACCACTCTTTGTGAAACAACTTCCCCATAATAGTTTTCTATAGGAACAACTTCAGGAAATGAGAAATCAGACTTTATTTATACAAGAACTCTAGCATATGAAATTCTGGTTAAGCACTCTGTAACATCATCCAATTTTAAGGGATTACCTAACAAAGATGCTATTCGACTAATCGATTCTATAGTCCAAAAATCCAGATCCAGGTCAGGTAAATGTATCGAAATTGGGATTGAATGCAAGAATTCTCTTATTAATTTAATCCACGGCTGCCATCTTGTCATTACCATCAATCTCTTAGGGCAACTCTAGTGGTGCGAAATAAGGGTCCAATATTCAGTTTGTTCTCTTCAGTGGCTCGGTTAAGGCTTAATATTAAGCCTAAGCTTCAGGATCCCATTCAGGATCCTGAAGCCATCCTGGCGCCTAGTTTTATGCGTCAGGTTCTGGTGCCTAAAAACTAGGCACCAAGATTGAACCCCTCCCCCCACGTGATGCTTGTATACCGCCTCTTCTACCCTTTTTACCTCTTCCAACGGCTATAAACGGTCACATTTTTGAACTAACAATGGTTATAAACGGTCGTATAGAAGTTTCAATGGCCATAAACAGTCATATTTTTTTATTTTTCTATATATATATATATATATATATATATATCGGTATGAGTAGCTCATTGTAAAACAAAAAAACTTATTCAAATCCACCATACTCTTTATCTAGCAGTAAACAATGTCATATCCATTCCAATTCAACAACGAAGCGATGAATACGAATAGTTGGGATTTTGATTCTCAACCAGTCGAAGATCTTACCCCTCATTCGGCTCCAGCACTCACATTTCATTCTTCTGCGGCGTGGACCGAGGACGAAGATAAAGATCTCTGTTTAATGTACTACCACTTTTCAAATGATTTGGTCAAGGGAAATTATCAAAGTGGCGAGGCATTCTGGTCAAAAATTATGTCTGCTTACAACAAAAAGCACGTAGAAAGGACAAGATCAGTGTCTACACTTTTCGGTTGATTTGGGAAGATTAATCGACAAACCCAATTCTATGAGTCTCAGGTTCACAAAATTAGAACCGCAAATCCTAGAGGAATGGGAGGAGAAGCCGAATTGGTAATAATTTGTAACTCTCTAATTCGCTTGTTGATATTTTATTTACCTACCACGAAAGCATACCAATATTCATTATTTTATTATTTGTAGAAGAGGATGGCGAACGACCAATTCCTGAAATTATTTCCTAGAGAAAATGGTGCGAAAAAACCGCATTACTACCAGTTCGGTAATTGCTATGAATTGCTCGTTAGTCATCCGAAATGGAGTTCTAGCAACACGAAGAGCTTAAGAGATGTTCAGACGAAGGCAAAAGCAAAGAAAAAAGCAATCGGAAATTCCTATACGTCAAGTCCAGGAGAATCTTCGCAGAGAGATTCTAATACCGGTGAAGATGCAACTCCTGAACGTGATGAAGATGCAAGACCTATAGGCCAGCATGCTACGAAGAAGAAAAATGTTGTTCAAACCCAATTTGATTCTCGGTGGGCGCAGAGGCACGAGAAGCATGCCAGAGAAAACGAAGAACGTCAAAAACATAGTGCAGAAAAACTTGAGGTCTTAAAATAGTTAACCGAGATTGAACGTGGTAGGATTGAGTTGGAGCGGCAACAACAAGAGACTTTAGCAATGCAAATAGATGTCATCGGAATGGACCCACTATCAACGCAGTACTGGATGGATCATAAACAGCGTATTGTTGATAGTCATGCTGAATCTAGGCTTATGTAGTTTTATTATGTAGTGTTGTACTACCTCAATTGTTTTCATCTATGTATTGTTTTCAAGTTTGAATTAATCAATGGTAACTTATTTTCTTTAAGACAGTGTGTATGTATCAAATAATTAAAAATAATTCAATGTATTACGTATGGCAAAGCTAACACACTTCAATGCAAAAACACATAATAAAATGAAGATTCTGAAATACAAATCGAAACAAGCATAATAAAACATAGCCTCTAAAATATAGTCTACTGGTTGTCGTAAGTGCTCCAGATGTGATCCATGAGATTTTTTTGAAGCCGATTATGCAGTGCTGAATTCCGATATATTTTATGTTGATCCACGTGAAACATATCGAATTATCCATCAATTTCATCAACCGAAGGTCGGTAAATTTGTGGGGGTTGTCTGGATCCTTCGTACTCGTAATCTGGTTACACGATGTCGCGTTCATCTTCGATTATCATGTTATGAAGAATTATGCAACAGAACATAATTTTTGCCATTTTCGACCTTTTCCATATCCTATATGGACTACTAACCATTGCGAATCTTGATTGAAGAACTCCGAATTCTCTCTCCACATCTTTTTGTTGACCTTTCTGCATAGAAGCAAATCTTTTCTGTTTTGGGGTAAGCGGATTCGCAAAGGTCTTTACAATCGTGCTCCATTTTAGATAAATTCCATCCCCCAAATAGTACCCATGATCGTATGTGTACGTTTCACGTTTTATGGCAGAGTGGAGTCATATAAATTGGGCCATATAAATGGATTCATGTTTTGTGGCAGAGTGGAGTCATGTCACTCTTTTTTGAGAGTTTTCGGACTATAGTGCAGTCCTTGGGAATTTGTATTGTTGGGGTCGTCCTCGATATACGTTATCAATCAAAAGCAAATTCCCTACAGTATTCCCTACAGTGGTATCAGTGTTCAGTTTAAAGAATCACTATAGGAGACATTTTCTAAACTAAGGCCACTAACTTGTCATATCACCTTAGTTGAAACTGTCGTTAATAATACATCAATACGTTAATATTACATCAGTACCACTACACAGGAATACAACAATACATTAATATTACATTTTCTGAACTGGGGTTGAATTTCACAAATGTGGATATTCAAGATTTTGTTGGAGTTGCCGTAATACATATAAACCACAAATGGAATACCAAAGTGCAGAGAAGACAAATAACAATAGTACGTTAATAATACATCAGTACCACTACATAGGAATACAACGATACGCTAGTATGAAGTCATAATACAACAGTCCCCTTAATAATACATATAAACCACAAAAGTGCTGAAAAGACAAAATACAACATTCCGCTAATAATACATCAATAGCACTACATCGGAATGCCTCTATCATCATCGCTCCCATCATCATCTCCATCATGATCATCAACATCCTCAGCCCCATCGTCATCCTCATCAGACTCAGCAACATCATCATCAACATCGTGGTCTTGAGCAACAACGTCATACTTATCGGCAGCATGGCTGGGCAAGTCATCGAGACCAATGACCCCACCGACGTCTGTAGTCCTAGATCCACTGGTCCCAACATCTGGAAATGGCTCATACATGGCAAGTATGGCTTATAACTGATTGATCTGAGACTCCAACATTTGTGTATGACTAACGTACATATCATGCATGGTTTGCGTGTGTGCAAGAGTCATATCACGATAACCGGTAAGGGTAGCTCGTGACTGGTCCAACCAATGTGCGTACTACAAAGACATGTGTTGTGCATTACGTAAAGTACAATAAATAAGAATTATACATAAATAGACAAATGTATTAAAGATACCTGGTATGGAGAATACAGCCGGTTGAGGGTACTCCAGGAAGGTCGAGGGGATCTGGATACACTACGGGCTGCTCAATAAGGGTACCCGTAATATCGTACGCTCTGAAAATACAATCCGGCTCTATCTGCATGGGAGGCTATGAAAACTGGTATGGAATAGGATCAAATGAAACCTGAGGTACCTAAACTCTATAGGCTGCCAAATGAGGTACCAAATGATCGGAGTTAACCCCCCAGGCATAATCAGGACATCTAAGTCTACGTGGAGCAACTTTAGCCCAATAAGAATCGTAATGTCCAACAATGAAGAATGGGCTAATGTCAACCCAAACAGCCTCCCGTAGGGCCTGTATGTACTACACCCCAATCAACCTACTTCTACCAAACATGTCCTCGCAAGATAGCGGATCTCCCGGTATACGTAAATTGTGGCTGATCTGATACGCCCACCTCTCACCCAAATACAAAATAGGGATATATGTCGCTGTGTGTAAAGCCATCCTACGAGTAGAGAGTGTATACGCGATCCCCATCGGGTGGCCGTCGACTATAAAACAAGCCTCTGTCAAATGATCCAAATGTGAGGTCCAAGGAGTGTGTATGAGATTGTCCCGACTCCGCATGTCAAGCTATGCTCTAGACTCCATCAAATTGTGAGGTACACCCAGTGGAGCATGAGGTACGTAATGAATATGCTCCCACCGTCTCATCTGCGGAAAGAACTGCTCACCTACCTGAGCAGCCATCTCTACCATGCGTGGATGCATGTTAGCCATGAACTCATAATACCAAATGGGTAAAATGTACCAACAGGCCTGCATCTCTCTGACGTCACCCAGCACAAATGAATCTAAAGCGGTGTATAGTGCACCTAGTATAGCTGTGCCCCAATCTATCGTATCAAGTCTATGCAACATAGAAATCCCAGCTAGATAACCTAAGCGAACGATACTTTTGTGGTTCGAAAAAAATGTCGAACCAAACAAGTATAGTAAAAATGCCCTAGTCACCCTATATATAATCTCCGGTCGCTTCAAATAAGAAGTGATGTACTTCTGCAGGTAAGTCAACGAAACCGCACCACTACTAATTCTAGCAGCATCAAAATGGGGGTAAGAACACGGAAAACACGTTGAGTGGCTCATATAACTCATCAAAGGGAACCGATCTGCAATCAAGATGACCAATCTCTATACCAATCAGCATATACAAATCGACAGGAGTGACACCAAGCTCAAAGTCAGAAAAATGGAAAGTATGTGTGGTCGGCCACCATCGCTCACATGGTGCATGTACCATGGGTCTGTCGAATGACTTAATAGGTCTAATAGATAGAAACTGACCAAAGGGACTAAGCTGCAGCCTATCCTTAATAGGCGTGGGAAGGTTGTCATAAAATGAAATGCATTTCGGCCAACTGCCTCTACAATGAACGTACTTGTCCTATATATAACGAAATAAGCAATGTTTTTCAGTTCAATAACACCTATTGAACTCGTACGAAGATATAGCTCGCGTAATAGTTGAAATCATAAACGTTTAAATTATACATGTATCGTGGACAAATCAGTATCAGCTCTGTGCTCGTAGCCCTCTGGAAGATCATGAAGGACACGAAGCTCATCAGCTGTTACACCAGGGGCCTTGAGGTGTGTGCAATGGACCCATTTGCTCGTCTGACAGCTTCAGAGCAACTCTCCTTCCAACTTTAATGTTCGCGGCGGCATTTCGACTCAATTTTCTATTAAAAATAAAATAAAAACGAAGCTTCAAGAGGAATGAAATGAAAAAAAATGGCGGGAAAGGTGTCTTATAGGCGCCAGAATTCTGGCACCTATTTTTTAGGCGCCAGAATTCTGGCGCCTAAAAAGTAGGCGCCAGAACCACTGGCTCCCCAACACCAATTAAGGGATAAATATTCAGGTCCCTAAATATTCAGCCCTTAATCGATTGGAGTTGCCCTTATTATAGTAATATGACCCTTCAGCAAGTGTCCTATCACAATCTTCCTCATTCTCGCATTTTAAAATGAAAAACCCATTACCCCTAGAATATAACTTGTAACTTCCTTTCGGTTTCCGAGATATCTATATAATCCTTGAGAAAGGTATTATACGACTTGTTTCCAAAGACATAAAAAACAGTAGAATTAAACCACTTTTCTCTAGTTTTATTTGCAGGTCCTTCATTGATTATAGCAAGCCTAATATTCTCCTTAATAGGTTCGAAAAACCATAGCTGGATAGTTTTTTGGTGATATTTATGCTCAGTAATCAAATCTATCCATGCTTTTGACTGCCTAACATTACTTAGATTATTATCGTTCCGAGCTTCTCAATAAGATATGGAAAATCCTTCTTTGAATTAATATCTGGAGATTTAAAATTACCTTGATTAGAAGGATTTCGACACTCTGCATATTGTTGAAAATGACTAATTAAGATCAGGTGGAATGGCAAATCGGAAGTCAGAATCTGTATTATTAGCGAACTTTGAAGGAGGATTAGGAATTTTCTTTTAAGCAGTCGCCGTTATCGCCCCTCTTTTTCTCTTTTCTATTTCAAGGACTTATCTTATCAGGAATATTATATTATTATCATTTAGCTTTTTTACATCTGCACTTGAATCATATGTCTATAAAATAGTATATTTTAAGTGTGTTGCTAAAAGCACCTTGAAACGTGCTTCCTAATACCATAACTAAATACCACCATGCTTCGTAGACACATATACGTCCGGCCACCTCAACATAAAAAATTAGGCACCCAACCCTAAATCATTCCCGCTATTCCTTCATTCCACGCTTCGAGCTCCTCAGCACCACTCTCGTTCTCTTCTCCGATCTCTATAATCAATTAGTTCCTCTATTACTTCGATTCTTGGTTAAATCAATCGCTCTACACTATTCGTCGCTCTACTTCAATTCTGACCTGATCAATTTTAATGGCAACAATGAGAATAACTAGTAGGATCACGTCAAAACAAGCTGAACGCGAGGAAGAAACAAGTACGTAAATCACAATCCCTCTTGTTATTTCATTTTATAATTTCTTGTACTGCTTGGTTTGATAATACGAGTTACTAGGGTTTGGGTTTATTGGCTTATGAATCGTTTGGTCCTTTTATTCCGTGGATTAAATTTCCCTTCGGTAGTTTGTTGCCGTAACAATTCTGCATTGTTTGGTAAAACAATTAGATGAGATGATTTAACTCCGATTGAGTTTTATATAGGGAAAGAAGTAGATGAGATTGATTACTCTTATTATTCAAAAAAAATTAGTTTTTTAAAAAAGCATCAACATTGTGATTTAAAGTTTTTATGAGCATTGGCTGATGAAAGCTATTTATATTATGCAAATGTTTGGCACTTTCAATGATACACAAATTAATGGTTAATATTAGCACCCTGCAGCAAACATAATACTTTGGGTTTCATATATGAAGTGTAGAAAACTGAATAAGCTATGTATGTGTTCTTCAAAATGAGATAATCCCTGAGAGTATACATATATCTAAAGTAGGATGAAATTCTAGAGAACGAAATTTTGGAGGTGATGACGATGACAGTGAATGATTACCAGAGATAACATATTCAAATTTTGAAAAGAAGAAGAATTTCTTGAGGATGAAGTGGAAACTAGAAATTAGAATATGCGTTTTCAAATTCCTGCTTATATTTTATTTCCCGTCTGACTTTTCAATAAACAGCGTTGCAGACTTAATTTACAAGTCGAATAGCGTTTGCAAACCCTGCTAGTATAGCGTAGGAATGGTAATATGCGGGATCACTAAGCAAGAAGGCTATCAAAAGCCTATTTTGTTGTAGTGTTAGCATTCTAATTAGGCATAGCATGGAGTCAGTAGAACATCGAAATTGCATCGGAAAATTCAATGTTACACTTATAAATAAGCATCAACAAAGAGTTGAAACGAGGTCGGAAATCAAGATTTAAAATTTAAATTAGTAGTTTTCATGGTATCATATAGATTTCAGAAATTTAAAGTAGTTAAGCGGCATCCGTATAATGTTGGTAAGTATCCAATGGAAGAGGCCTTCATGGAATAGAAAATTGCTTTCTAGCCCACTTTTTATGCCAGCTTAACTAGGCGTTGGTACGACATCGATATAGGTACTACCTATGTGTCGTCCACCCTTTCATGCTGATAAACGGAACATGTTTTAGCAGATACTTCTCAACATAAAATTGTAACAAAGTATTTTTAGATAAAATTTATTATCAAATTTTCAAAAATAACTATTTTTCATAAAATAAATATATATTATAAATAGTTCAAATTTTAGATGATTTGGCATTTTAATAATATAAGAAAAAAGTAACATTCAGCCTAGTTCTCACGGACTGGTAGATCGAAAGATTAGAATATTTAACCTGGCATATAATCTATTTGACTCAATTTTCTCTTCAAAACAACACTAAAATTTACATGGATAAAAATGTGATGAAATCAATACTTATTATTATATTGTTTATTCTTTCTTATAGAATAACTTAATCACTTATGATTGCACTTGTCTAGGTCAATTTTTCCACTAAGATAAATAAATCCGCCTAATAAATCAATTTTTTTAGATTGTCTTTTACTTAAACCAAATAGATATCTAAACTGATTAAAATATATAACATAGTGGAAAGAGTCATAATGTGACATGGGTGGTGTAAAATTTTCTAAACTAGTCAGATTCTAAATTAATAGCGGTTGGATTTATGTAGAAACTGGATTTACTACTTTGAGCAGCCAACCCAACCACAAGACAATCATGACGTGCTATGATAGAAAAAATGAAATAATCATATAGTTTATTCTCAAAAATCATATAATGACCTTTATATCAACTTCTTTGAATTATATAGATCCTCATTTTGAGAAGAAAACTACCTTTTATTTCTTTGGTTCTCACATATCCATTAACAAATAATTTAACAATGTTAGGCGCTAAATTATTGGATTGCTTATCAGTTTCGGATATAATGTTACATTATTATTGTGAAATCTAAGAAAAAATTACAGCTCTTTAATAATGCAAAATGAGTAAAATTTCCCGTGAACTAAATATTTATTACATAATTGTTTAATTACCGTTTAGTACAATGTTAAAAATATATGTATCTAGAGAAGTCAAAAAATTAATTATGATAAGTTAAATCTTTAGATATTATTATGATTAAATCATATAAGTAAAAAAAATCAATCTATGCCTACCGCCTGAATGGTCAAAGCACTAGATTTACTTGTTTTGCACCAACCGAATTTGAGGATTTGTTATTCATAACTATGGTTATGTATACTTGGATGATGATCTCATCCAATTAGTTATACCTACAATAATTCAAAATTATATATATAACAAGGATATAGTACGCTTGAATTTTTCATAAACATTAGCTTTCACTTCCTTTTTGACAAAAATTAATGTTGAAAATTGATTAGTATATTCTTAAACTATACAAATTTCAATACACATTCTTAATATAATATACAACTAAATGACTCATATTGTGCATTTTCATTTTTTATCCATTGAATGTAGAGGATAGTTTACTAAATCAGGATAAATTTAAAACGCATAAAATCCGAGTTTTCATCATAAATATATCATGCGATGTACTAATGCTGAAGTATTTTATTTGGCACCACTTTTGCTGATTATTTTACCCTTGCCATGCTATATTTTTTTAAGATTATTTACCACTGCTGTTGGATTATCTTCATTAACATCGAATACAAGCATAAACAAAGTGAAGTTCATTGAAATACTTAAGCTTTATTTACCGTATGCGTGTGTTTTATGCTTGTTTATGATTACGTATTTCAACGTACTTCACTTTGGTTATGCTTGTATTGATGAATAAAATTGTTCAAGATTATTTATATGCTGTCCTAAATTTATAGCAAGGAAAATTGTTACATTTGTATACCATCTCACTATTTTTATGTAGTGCGATGAGTTGACAATGAATCAACTGATTTTTCTTCTTCTTTTTCTTGTTAATGTTAAAATGAACGATAAATTCTATTTCACAATACAAATTGATACAACTGATACATGATACATTGTTTCAGCTGGTATTTATAATACAAATTGTATTTTATATCGGCTTATTGGTTGTAGGAGAAGGCAAAGAACACATGAACGCATCATATCAAAGGCTACGTGCATTGCAAGTTGAAAAATCTTAAAAAAAAGGCAGTTGTGGAAAAAACATCGGAACAACAAGAAGATGAATCAGTTGGCAATGAAGACGAATGAATTGATAAGATTTCGGAAGATTATGGATCGGACGATGATATGTCAACTGAAAATGAATATAATGAGGAAGGTTTCGTAGATGGTGATTCGGATAATGGATCGAATGATGGATCAAGTTCCAATGAGTCAAATGCTAATAAGGTAAAACAAGACAATTTAGCAATCATGCAGCCTTCTACTTCTGTTGCAGCCATTACTTCTCCTCCGGTTAAAAAACATGTTTACTTAAAAGTTTCGAATCTCATATCGCAAGTAGTATTTGGAACAAAGAAAAGGTATTTACTCATTTTTTTTTACCATTACATCTTGCAAGTATTATATAGAAATTATAAATTAATTTATGAAATTGATTTTTACAGGAGAGAGGACCACTCGAATGTATTGCACATTGGAGAAAGATAAATGAATGGCAGTTAGATGATTTGCCAGCTCAAGTGGTTGAAATTGTAAAGAAATCGGGTTTGATCAATTTGGCTCAATATATGTATAGACACGTAGATTATGTTACCATTTCTTCTTTTGTCGAGAGGTGGCATCCGGAGACTAATTCATTTCATATGCCATTTGGAGAGTTGACAATTACATTAGATGACGTTGCATAAATATTGAAAATTCCAGTTATTGGTCGGTCTATTTATAGGGAAGAAGATGAACAAAATGCGATTGCCCTTATGATGGATTATCTTGGAGTTACAAAACAGGTTGCTAGGGAAGAATTATATGATTCATACTATGTTAAGCTCAATTTTTTGTTTGATAGAGCAGATGAACTAGCAAATAAAGAAGAAATGACCGAGAATGACTACGAAATCATTGCTCGTGCATACTTATTATATTTGCTAAGGTGTACTCTGTTCTGTGACAAGTCTGGCACAAAGGTTTCTGTAAACTATCCGAGATGTTTGTCGGATGTACGTAGCTTGAGTGAGGAAGCTTGGGAATGGGAGTATTAGCGTTCTTGTACTGTTAACTTGGTTTGGCATCACGGTGTAATGTTAAACAGATGGCAGGCTATTTAACTTTATTGATGGTACGTGCATTATACATTATTTTGCGTATTTGAACAATTTTTAACTTAGACAAGTTGTATTTCTCGGCGTGGATTTATGATCACTTCCCTATGATTCTTAATGTTGTTCCATCCCAGAAGCACGATAATACTATGCCGAGAATGTATCGGTGGCTACCAAAGAATCAATTTGGTGATACAACATCGGCTATAATCCGACTTAGAGAAAACTGGACGATTTAACTGCGGAAGATGCAAGTTTTTTACCTTATAATTTTGAGTTATCCGGGATTATATTACATTTACTATCGAACATTTATTATCCAATTATAGATATGTTGGGATCCTTACAGTAGTATTAGATCTCATTACCCTATACCCAAAATTGCATTCTACAACGGCGTTATATTGTGTTTCGACATAGCTGAACCAAACTATCCGAATAGAGTTTTACGAAAATTTGGAATTTGTCAACTAATTCCAAAGAAACCAGTGGACCCACAAAAATGTCGTAGAGGAGTGATTGCTAATCAATATCGGGTTAAGTTTGATAATGGATTTTGGTGGTCAGAGAATTGGCAAGATCATATGATATCTACGAAATCACGTTCGCCTGGTGTAGCAAAACCTTCGGGTTGCACTGCAAAATATTTAGGATGGTATAATGAAGTTTCACATTCGATTGTTCAAAATCCTAAAATGAGCCAAAGTGCGAGTAGAAAATTTGATTTTGGTGACAAGTTGGTAACCTTCTGCAACTATTCAAAATATATTTTATCGAGTCTATGTACATATTTAGTTACTTTTTTTTCTATATATTGATAGAAACTGGCTGCGGGAGAAGCGATTGAGTTGTTGAAGGCCAGTTTAACTAATTATCGCCCCAACGAAGTTATGCCTTTGATGACTCCACAACGACAAGCTGTGGACATTTTCGAAGAAGCATTGAACGAACTGGATAAGCGAGAGAAACGGAAGAAAAAGAGCATGATCCCAGTGGATGAAGAATATTACCAAGCCTACGATATTTTATTATGGTGTATGAAATGATATTTTGGATGTTGTCAAGTTAGTTTGTATTAGGAAATGAATAGTACGGTATTTTGGTTTTTATTAAATGATGTATGCAAACGGTATTTTGATTGTTATTTAATGATGTATGCAATCTGTATGGATTTATGCAATGTTATGTAATCTGTATGAAGTATTTTGATTGTTATTAAATAATGTATTTTGATTGAGATATCACCATGAGTTACTGCCATTGATTTCCTATAACAAGATGGTTTATGGAATTTATATGATAGGAGCTATATGCATTTTGATTGTTATTACTGAATTTTATATGATGGAATGTTATGTAATATATACGGGGACATCAACATTGGTAATCTGTTTGTGTAGACTGATACCCCAGGCTTGTAAATGAATCTTAGTTATTTTCTTGTTACTCTGTCTGATACAATGTTTACCAGAACTTAGTCTATATGCCTCTTTATTAGCATGATACAAAACTTAACTGTGTTAGGACATTTAGCAATTGAATTTAAGAATGGTTCAAATATTTCCTGATATCATATCATATTCAAAGTATTATCTAAGCTAATCTACAACATCCTTTACTGATAATACAAATCCTGAAATAAAAGGGATAATAGCCGAATTATCTTTGTTGTCTGTGTAGTTGCTAAGTTTTATAGTTGTCCCCTGGTCGGTTATAAATAACCGAATGATTCTTGGTTGCTTCGGTTATATGGAACCGAGTAAAGAGAGTTTAATTACATGAAAACATTTAAATCCACTGGTCGATTATAAATAACCGAATGGTTGTGACTCTTCGGTTAAATGGAACCGACCAAAAAGGGTTTGGTTACTTGAAATTTTCATTAGTCCCTGGTCGGTTATAAATAACCGAGGGTTCCCAGTTTTACTCGGTTATAAGGAACTGAACAAGAGGGTTTGGTTATTTGAAATTTTCATTAGTCCTTGGTCGGTTATAAATAACCAAGGTTTCCCAGTTTTACTCGGTTATAAGGAACCGAACAAGAGGGTTTGGTTACTCTAATTTTTTTTTTCCTTGGTCGGTTTAAATTAACCGGGGTTGTCTTTATGACTTCGGTTACATGTAACTGAATGACAAGGTTCACTATACAGTTGCAAAATGCAACACAGAAACATAGAAACATTAAAACTTGCCATATCCAATTGCAACACAGTAACACATAAAAAGCCTAACTAAAGCTTGCACAGAAATACACCACCACTACTGGTGTTGTTTCATCTTCACCGCTAGAAGAAGAAGAATGTTCACGTCTTGCAAAGAAACATTAAAACTTGCCATATCCAATCGCAACACAGAAATACACAAAAAGCCAAAGCATGTACAGAAATACACAAAATGAACATCAAATCAACATAATAGTCGGTTTTAAATTATCGGAGCTGTCATTGTGATTTCGTTTACATTTAAAAGAACGAGAGGGTTCACTATACAGTTGCAAAATGCAACACAAAAACAAAGAAACATTAAAACTTGCCATATCCAATTTCCATATCCAATCGCAACACAGAAATACACAAAAAGCTTAACCAAAGCATGAACAGAAATACACAAAATGAACATCAAAACAACACAATAGTCGGTTTTAAATTACCGGAGTTGTCATTGTGATTTCGGTTACATGTAAACGAACGAGAGGGTTCACTATACAGTTGCAAAATGCAACACAGAAACAAAGAAACATTAAAACTTGCCATATCCGATTTCCATATCCAATCGCAACACAGAAATACACAAAAAGCCTAACCAAAGCATGCACAGAAATACACAAAATGAACATCAAATCAACACAATAGTCAGTTTTAAATTACCGGAGCTGTCATTGTGATTTCGGTTACATGTAACCGAACGAGAGGGTTCACTATACAGTTGCAAAATGCAACACAGAAATATTAAAACTTGCCATATCCAATTGCCATATCCAATTGCAACACAGAAATACACCAAAAGCCTAACCAAAGCATGCATAGATATACACAAAATGAACATCAAATCAACACAATAGTCAATTTCCATTTCCAATTGCAAAATAGTTCACTACACAGTATTAAAAATCGTTTACAAAGCCACTTATTCCATCCCAACAAAACATTCAACATTTACTCTATATCACTATATGTGAATCCATGGTTGCCAACTCTGGAGGTTTTATTTTCACAAATTCAACTTGTCGATCAACATAAATCTCACTCCACAACTTTGCTTCTATAGTAGAAAATCGAGACCAAAAGCTTGCCACAGGCGGAATCAGTGCACCATTTGTTAGAGTCAATTTGACAAAATGATAATCAACTATATTGGCAAAACACACAAATCGATGTAATTCCAAAGCACTTGGAGCAGTTTGATGTGGATAATATGTTAAACATTGACGCTCGGATATGAAAACCAATACTCGGTTGAATGCATTAGCAATTAAATATCCAGTTTCAGGCATAATCATCCAATTTTCTTTAGAACATGGAGTAGTATAGCAATCCAGTGATTTTTTAAGTTGTTCACAAAGAGAGATATCAAAATGCCTAGCATATAATCCCCAATGTTTATTTAACTCTTCAACCAACGCTTTCCTCGCTTCAATCCAACACGAATTAAGTTCTTCGACTTGTTCAGTCACACATCGGAATCCACAATTACCATCTCCTACGACATCTTCAATATTAACAATAAACTTGTGTAGAAATTCTGGTATATAAGCTAAATATTTAAATCCAGAATTTACCGATCCCTTCTTATCTGAAGTGAAGTCCACATTTGGTTTTTTTCGTTTTGGTAGTAATTTTTTATTCACACTTGTTTGTGAATGTATTTCTTCACTAGTTTTTGCATGCTCAAAGGCTGAGAGATCACGCTTCGTAGAGTTAATTTGTTTTTTTGTTTTGCAGTTAACTTGTTCTTGCTACCGATTGGCCTTCCTTTATGCTTAACCACTTTAGGCTCCAATAGTGATGTTGTCGATGGTAATGCAATTTCCTTTAACTTGAGTAACATAACTTTTTTTTTCTTCTTTACTGGCATTATCGAATAACCTTTTGAAGTATTGATGTTCAGATATATGAAACAATTCCATTGAAGTTTTGACATCAGGAATGTAATTCAATTTTCTCCAATATTCATCAAGTGCTTCAAATGGAATAACACGACCATCAATATAATATCGATATAGCTCGTGGGCACAAGGAAGACCATACATTAACCTAATTAAATGGTCACACGCTGATTCATCAATTGCTATTCCTTTCAAGTGTGCCATTTCCTTGACAATCAAATCCAGTGCAAAAAAGGAAGTCCTACCTCGAAGTTCTTTAGATAATGGAATTTGGTATGCCTTCCGAACTGCTCCTATGCTTCTTTCAAATGTAGCTTTTATTTCAGTATGTTGTAAACACAACATATTATCCATTTTACTCCAAACTACGGCAAAAGTAGCTTTTGATGTACCTAGATGTTTTTTCGACTGTGCATGTGCAGATTCGACTCTAGTTATTGTTCTATTGCCACGATGTTTGATATTATTCGTCCACGCATACGCAACATACTCTTTATATGGTAAACATTGCTCTTCCAGATATTTAAGACTTCGCGGGTAGTCTATCCAATCTTTCTTCAGATCCGTCATAACTTCCCAAAATTCTTCTTCGGTTGGTGCATGAACGACCTTCTTCCAACTTTGCAGAAACATTTCAAAAACTTCAGCAGTTGAAACTCTGATTTGCAATTAGCAATTACATTATTCCCCATATGCCAAAGACACATCATTAATCTCGCTTTCGAAAATACCTTTCTAATTCCATTTATCAAAGTCCATTCTCTGTCAGTAACAATCACCTCCGGTAGTTTATTAGGTAGATAAAAATGTCTTAGCTTCGAAAGAGCACATTCATAATTCTCTTCCTTCTCATTCGCTAAAAAAGCATGTGCAATGCTAAAAGTTTTTCCCGTAGATATCATCCCAACCATTTCAAGCAACGGCATATTATATCAGTTTTTTTGTATGTGCAATCTAGTAGCAATATAGATGGGAAACATTTACATAATACAGATGACTCCGGATGAGACCACATTAAATCTATCAAACGATCGGTGGCTAATTCAGATCTGTGAAAATAAACATAATGCTTTTCCACTAGCAATTTCAAAAGCTGCTGCATAGCCGACCTACATTCCATAGCTGAAAGTTGCATTTTATATTTGCAATTATAAATGATTTTCAACGTCGATGTATTCTCTGGAAATGTTATCTTTATAGTAGTTAAAATTTCTCTTGGTTGCACCCAGCAATTGTCATATCTGCTAATATTTTTTTCACATCGTTGATCAACCTTGCCGCATATGGGTGCCCTTCCAAAGAATTAGGAAGCTCGTGGTTGTGTGTACCATTACAAATGTTTACCTTCCAATTGTCCTCATCAAGATACACACCTTTCAGCAAAAAACGGACAATTGCATTTTTTGTCGCACTTGTTCTATGTCGTTTAGCCTTTAAGTCAATTTCTACTTTCTTGGACATGTGGCTGCGAAACACTCCTCCTCGGTAACACCCCAATTGCAGTGTTGGTTTCTTACCCGGACCCGGTTTTTCGGATTTGAGAATGACAATGATCGTGTTTAATTTTTTTTCCTTTAATTTTGCACCATCGCACCAATGCATCTTGAGAAGCGAACATCTAAAGTTATTAAAAATAAAATAAATTAGTAGTAAACTTGGATTCATACAAATTACAACTGATCTACTATGTAATATAAATTTATTTGACCGGTCTTAAAATGCTCTGTCACATCAACACTAACTAGTTCAGCTTGGTCTCCTTGATTGTCTTGTACATTCGATTCATTTACATCTTCCTTTTGTTTGTCAACGCTCTTAGATTCCTCATTGCTCCTGCAAAATTCCTAAAAACCAAATCATGTTAAAAAAACTTAGTGTTTGCAATTAATCAATATTATATATACATAAAAGTTAACTAAATGATATAATTTACTTACGTCGGACGGTTCAATTTCTACATCTTCAATCTTCACATCATCAAATTTTGTATACCGCACAAATTCATTCAGAAAATCCTGCAAATGGAACAATTTTTTTAATCCACAATGTAAAGATAAAAATTCAAATGTGAACAACCATTAAATACCTCATTCACATCATTGGAATTTTGTACATTCGATTTATTTACATCTTCCTTTGGTGTGTCAACGCTCTTAGATTCCTCATTGCTCCTGTAAAAATCCTAAAAACCAAATCAAGTTAAAAAAAATATCAGTGTTTGCAATTAATCAATATTATATATTGATTAAAGTTAACCAAATGATATAATTTACTTACGTCGGACGGTTCAATCTCAACATCGTCAATCTTCACATCATCAAATTTTGTATACCCCACAAATGCATTCAAAAAATCCTACAATTGAAACAATTTTGTTAATCCACAATGTAGAGATAAAAATTCAAATATGTAAACAAGCATTATACACCTCATTCATATCATTGGAATTTTCTTTTGCATTATCGTTGTTTTCGTTCAACCTACTCAATGTGTCCTATTACTCACAACAAAAAATGTCAAATTGATTGAAAAAACGGAAGCTCTGATACGAATTTGTAGAATTTAAGAAGCTTTGATACCAATTTGAAGAAACTAATTTGAAGAGGAATTGTTATCGAGCAGGAATTGGATACACAAATAACTTTACTTTTTAATAACTCAACTTTCCATTACAAGTCTTACAACATTTTCTTCTTTCTTATCCTCACTCACTTTTTTTTCTCTTTTCTCTTACCCACACAAATGACCATACCCATATTTATATAGTGGTCAACATGACCTTACAACTCCAATAGACACTTTTTCATCAATAGACATGACTCTTCATAAATAGCACGACTTTTCACGAATAGACAAGACTCTTGACGAACAGACATGACACTTAACAAACAGACATGACTCTTTATGAACAGACATGACTTTTCACTTTAATGAACATGACTCTTCATTTCAACCGACACGACTCTTCGGTTCAAAGGACATGACAGTTCACTTAAATAGACACAAATCTTTTGTTGTTGTTGTTTTTTTTTTTTTTTTTTTTTTTTGCAATTCATCTCTTTTTTTTCAACCAGGCTCTGATACCACTTGTTAGAGTTTTTTTTTTTAATTTTTTTTATTTTATAGGAGGAACAATTACTTTTTTACAATATTTTAAAGGAGGAAGAATTACTATTTTTATTTTTTACTTCCAATACATCAAATGATCCCATATATATAGGATTACATAGACAATTTTTCATAGAACAGGCATGTCACTTCGTCTAATGGACATGACAATTCATTAATAGACATGACATTTAGTTTAACAAACATGACCTTTTATTTAATAGACATTAGTGTAATTAATGATTTTGGTTTACTCCAACATTGCCTCCCTTAAACCAAAATTCCTTCGAATGCCTAATGCAGCAACATTTTTTGAGAAAGCGGTCCCTCCAAGTGGCTTTGTGAAGATATCAGCAATTTGTTCTTCACTTTGACAATACTCAAGACTTAATTCTCCTTCACGAACAAGTTCTCATATGAAATGGAAACGCAGATGAATATGCTTTGTTCTTCCATGCAGAATAGGATCCTTGGAGACAAAGATAGTAGAACTATTATCGCAATAAATGATCGTAGGATCTTCTTGCTTAAAGCTCAATTTTTCAAGAATTCTTCTTAGCCACAAAATTTGACATCCTGCTAGAGATGCTGTGATGTATTCAGCTTCAGTGGTAGAAAGAGTCACAACTGGTTGTTTCTTCGAACACCAAGAAATAATTCCACTTCCAAGGTTAAATGCATATCCCGAAGTACTTCTTGAATCATCGATACTTCCACCTAGATCGCTTTCCGTATATCCAACAAGCTTCACGGGCACACGAGCTTCATAGAAAATGCCATTAGTCGATAGTTCCTTTAACATATCGCAAAATTCTTTTCGCAGCTTCCCAATGGTTTGAGTAAGGCTTTTTCATAAATCTGCTAATCAAATTTACTGCATACATGATATCGGGTCTTGTAGCAGTGAGATACATAAAATTTCCAACTAGGCTTCGAAACAAAGTTGGATCTACGCACTTTCCTTCAACATTTTTGCACAATTTTAGACCTGTAACACAAGGAGTTGAAATAGGATTTGCATTCATCATGTTGAACTTCTCCAACACTTGAGTAGCATATTTTTCTTACGAGATAAAAATCCCACAATTTGATTGTTGAACACCTATTCCCAGAAAATGATGCATTTCTCCCAAATCCGTCATCTCGAACTCTTTCATCATTGAATTTTTGAATTCAGATAACATCTCCATATCATCTCCACATATAGACTCACGATCATGGAACCTCCTTTTGAATTCTTCTTTATGCAAAGTGTATGCTCAAAAGGACAGCTTTCAAAGCCATTTCTAAAGAAAAAATTATTAATTCGATCATACCATGCACGATGGGATTGCTTCAGTCCATACAATGTTTTATGCAGCTTATACACCTTTTTCTCATCGCCCTTCTTCACAAAACCCGGAGGTTGTTGGATATAAATTTCATCTTGAAGAAATCCATTTAAGAAAGACGATTTCACATCCATTTGCAATAGCTTCCAACCATTTTGAGCTTCAAGAGAAATTAATAATCGAACAGTATCAAGTCGAGAAACAGGAGCGAATACCTCATTGAAATCTTCGCCTTCCTTTTGCTTGTACCCTTTTGCAACCAATCATGCTTTGTGCTTGTTGATGGAACCATCAAGATTTGTTTTGGATTTGAACACCCCTTTCACATCAATGGCTGATTTGTGTGAAGGCAACGTAGTAAGCTCCCATGTACCATTTTTCTCAATAGACTTGATTTCATCCTTCATTGCATCCACCCATTTTTTTTTCTTTTGATGCTTCTTCGTATGTGACTGGATCTTCCCTTGCAAAGAATGCAAAATATACATGATCAGTAGTGTCAACTTCTTCAGTTGCATCATAGATTTCTCTCAATGATCGCGTCCTTCTTTCTGCCGTTGGTGGTGAATTTTGCTCCTGCTCAGCTTCATGCTGTGGTTCTTCAATATCAACATCAACACCTTGTTCCAAAGAAGTTTCATTTTCAAGATTTAGAGTTTGCCATCCTGGTAATTCTGCAACATCTGAAAATTCATAGTAGCCATTTTCATCAAAGCGAACATCTCTGCTGATAACCATCTTCTTTGTCCTTGGATTGTAAAGCTTGTAAGCTTTGGTCTATTGGCTATAACCGATGAAAATGCATTTTTCAGATTTGTCATCAAGCTTCGATCTCAAAGCATCAGGAATATGAGAGTATGCAAGACAACCAAAAGTTTTTAAGTGAACAATATTTGGTTTCTTGCCATACCATACTTCATTTGGAGTAGAATCCTTCAAGCTCTTCGTTGGCGATCGGTTGTTTAAGTAAACGGCACAAGAGACCGCTTCAGTCCAAAAACACGCAGGCAAGTTCTTCTTCTTCAACATGCATCTGGCCATATTCATGATAGTCCGGTTCTTGTGTTCTGCAACTCCGTTTTGTTGAGGCGTGTACTTTGCTGTAAATTCGTGGCGAATGCCATTGTTTCGACAGAATTCTTCAAATAAAGAAGACATATATTCTCCACCACGGTCACTCCTCAAATTTTTTATTTGAAGACCAGAACTTTTCTCAACTTGTGTTTTAAAATCTTTAAAACATGAGAAAACTTCTGATTTCTCTTTCACACAATAAACCCATATGTTTTTTGTGTAATCGTCAACAAACAACAAGAAATACCTACTACCTCCAAGCGATGGCACTTGCATTGGTCCACAAAGGTTGGTGTGAACCAGCTCCAAAGGTGATTTAGAAATCCACTTTGATTTGGATGGGAAAGATTCACGATGTTGTTTTCCAAATTGGCATTCCTGGCATACTTCATTTATCGCCATAATTTTGGGGAGTCCTTGGACTATTTCTTTGGTAGACATCTCTTTCAAGCTCCGAAAGTTTAGATGCCCGAACCTCTCATGCCATAACTTGGAAACTTTACTAGAATCAGCAAGCATGCACTTATCGCTCACGATGTCTAGTTTGATCGGAAATAATTTGTTGGATCCCATCACAATATTCGCCACTTGTTGGTCGTTCTTCTTCATGCTGCATTGATCTCCAATGAATTGAAAATCAAATTCCTTCTTTAGCAGGTGACCGACGCTAAGAAGAACACTGCATATGCCTGGAACGTAAAGAACCTCCGACAGTTTTTCAACTTTTCCAGCCTTGGTTTTAAAAGAGATTTCACCAACACCTTCAATTTTGTATGATTTAGCATCTCCGATACTAACCTGACCATCGTTAGCTTCTACAAGACTCGAGAACAAATTTTTATTTCTAGTCATATGCCTACTTGCACCACTATCCAAGTACCATATATTTTCAATATTACCATCCGAAGCAATCAACAAAGATTTAGAATTTTCTGCTTCATTATGCTTAAAGCTAGCAACTGGCTTCTTTTCAGGATGTTTCTCCCAATAATCATTTTCTTTATGACCAGGCTTGTGGCAAAAAATGCATTCAAAATAAGCTTTTTTTACCTTTGTATTTGTCTCGCGCTTTGTTATTTTTGGATGATGGTTTCTCCGCCTTTGATTCTTCACGTTTTCCACCATTCCCGCTATAATTTTTGCCATGAGATGGACCTTGACCTTTTGTGGATGCAAATTGAGATTTTAAGGCTTGATCTTAAGAAAAATTAGTTTGTTTACTTCTCTTCAAGATCCTAGCCTCATGAGCTTCCAGCCTCCCTTTCAAGCTTTTAAGAGAAAGTGAAGCAATGTCACTTGATTCCTCAGTTGCAACCACAATATGATCAAATTTCATTGGTAGGCTTCGCAGAATTTTTTCGATGACTCTTTGGGTCTCCACGACTTCTCCGTTTGAAGCCATCTGATTAATGATGGAAGTGAGACGAATAAAATATTCTGAGATTTTCTCATCATCCTTCATTTCGAGCTTTTTGAATTCAGCTCGCAGTGACTGCAGGCAAACCTTTTTTACTTGATTTTGGCCAGAATACGTCGTATTCAATATTCTCCAAGCCTCCTGAGCATTTGAAACTTTTCTAATTCTATCATAAACTTGAGTTTCAAGTTTCTGATAGATTTGGTAGAGAGTCTTCCGATCTTTTAGCCTTTTGCTTTTCAGAAGTTCCCTTTGTGCGGGTGTGAGTTGCGTCTCATCTTCCGGCGCTTCTACACCTTCTTCAACCACACTCCACAGATCTTGAGATTCAAGACACAACTTCATTAGATCGCACCAATAGTCAAATCTCTCACCATTGAAACGAGGAACTTGGGCAGCGGGATTATTTGTTATGTTGAGGAGATTATTTGACATATTGATATTTTAGCTTTGATACCAGATTGATGTAGAGGTAGGAGATAATATTTTAAAGGAGGAAGAATTACTATTTTTATTTCTTACTTCCAATACATCAAACGATCCCATATATATAGGATTACATAGACAATTTTTCATAGAACAGACATGTCACTTCGTCTAATGGACATGATAATTCATTAATAGACATGACATTTAATTTAACAAACATGACCTTTTATTTAATAGACATTAGTGTAATTAATGATTTTGGTTTACTCCAACAAAATCCAATACAGTAATTTTAATTTTTAAAAATTAGAAGAAAAAAAAGACAAAAGAATTAGAAAACGATAAAGAAAAATTTTAAGATAATTAACCTTATCTTCTTCATTAGAGCATTGGCTATTCGCGAGATCTTCATTCGTGTATAAGTTCTCACCCTTCATTGTTTAGCAATCCAATAGTTTCAATTGCTATTTTCAGTTTTTCTCCAATCACAATAAAATGGGAATTAGGGTTGAAGAGGAATCAAATTGGGAAGAAGATGACGGCGAATCATGGCAGGGATCAGATCACGTCGACATTTAAATCTGATCGGTCGAGATAGAACGATAAAGAGAATTAGAATTTATGTTTGAAGTAATGGCGGGAGAAGAAAGCGTTCGGTGATCAGGGAACGAGTGGAGGAATAAAACCGGTGTTAGGAAGTAGATTAAATTAATTAAGTGTGATTAAATTAAGTATGGTGTTAGGAAGCATGTTTAAGGGTACTTTTAGCATCACACTATTTTAATGGTACTTCGGCAAAATAAGCTAAATATGTTTGTTCAATATCGTTTTAGTAAATAAAATATAAATTACTATTAATCTGGTTTCAATATTTCTTGTTGTAGAATAAAATATGTATTTGTAAATAACTGTACTGTATTTCAGGAATGCGTGCATTGTCCGCCACATTGTATGCCCAGGCAACACTATGGTTTTGTGCTATTTTTGCATTGTAAATAACACTAATCACAAATGAACTTTAGAGGGGATAATTCCGATGCACTTTTCTGCCTATGGTTTGTTATCACATCTAGTTTCACCATTAAGATTTTAGTTGTGGTTGTATGTGCTTCATATTGATGTAAATTACTTTTGATTCAATAGGTTTAGAAAGTTTGGGTCTAGCATTAACTACCATCTTCTAGCACAGTTTCTGTATGCAATAATTTATACACCATTCACTAGTACTTGATTTCAGAGCAGACTATGCCATATTTTGAAATATCCACGAATAGTATGGTAATGTAAAAGGATAACCTCTAAATCTTTGTTATTTTTTTGTTGAATCTCTAACCATGAAAGACAAATTTGGATAATGAACCTATTATGTATACACTGGTAAGGCAGAGTAGATCTTTGTACCTGAAAATTACCTGTCTACATGAATTAACTGTAAATCTCTTATTTAATGTGAATTTTCTTTTGGGGTTGCAACTAAGATGTACGTCTTCAGGGTAAAGTCGAAGCTTTAAAAGTTGAACAGAGTGGCCTTCATGACAATTGGGACGATGCTGAAGGTTACTACAATTAAGTCTAGTGGATCAGTGGCCTTCTGTTTCTCTTTGTTGGAAATTTATGTGAATTGTTTAAAATATAGAAATAAATGTATGATGGCTCCTAAATGTGAATAGTCCCGCATCATGGGATTATATGAAAGAAGCAAGTATTTATACTTGTTTCTAAGAAGCTTTGATGGGGCTTTGGGGCTCCCAATACATGCTTTGTTGTGAGGAGGGAGCCCATGCATCATGACCACCACACGCGCGCGCGCGACTGACCGACCGGCTCGGTTTGGGCTTTGGGCCACTTATATGTGCAAAGCAGATCAGTTATTAATTTCAGAGAGGCTGTTTTATCCTAGAGGCGGCGGCGAAAGTACGAACTGGGTGCATCATCGCCGCGGCCAGGCATATCGAACGACTGAAATCACTTTGCAACGATCGCCGCGGCCATGCTCAGCTTCTGTTTTTCACCTTTCTTTTCAGCTGATTATTTCAGATCTATTTTGAGCTAAATCATATGATTTAATGAGTTTTATTTTTAAAGTATCATTAGAGGAGGCACTATTTGAATGCAAATAGTGAAAATGTTTTTATTATAAATTGACAGTATTTAAGTGCATAATTATGTTGAAAATGTCATTAAAATTTTGGCATTACTGAAATACATATGATTATATGAAAATGTTATTAAAATTAACATTAATAGAACACATATATTATTTGGAAATGTCACTAATTTTTTTGACATTAGTAGAATGTGTATGTTATTTGATAATGTCCTTAAGAATTGACATTAATTGGATGAATAGGTTTTTTGCATCAAATAAATTGACATAGTTTATATGCATACAAGTGAAAAGATAGAATATAGAACATCTTTGTTGCGTACATATGTATTCAATATTTCTACATGAGTTAGACTGCATTGTAGCCTAATATGGAGGACATCATGTAAATTGTGACTCCTTGAGCCAAACCAAAAGAACATGCTGAATTTTTCGAAAATGCAGAAAATAATATTTTATGAGATTCACTTACGTTAGTCTCTGAGTTTACGTATATTTTTCTATACGATAAAATATGAATTCTCAAACATATGAACATCTTTAACATTAATAAGCTTCCACGACCAGTCAGTATATAATAGAATGGGAATCCGCAAGGCAGCCATAAAGGACAACAGCAACCAACCCAAATGAGTGATTCTGGACAGTTGTTTCTATGTTACAACTGTGAAAAACCAGATCATATGACACGAAAGTGTAGGAACAGGTAAGGCCCTGCACCGCAGGCAAACCTGAATAAGAAGACTCTAACGGCTATGATTACTGAAATTCACTTTTTGGTGGATTAGATGGTTGGTGGGTAGACATTGGTGTTTCTCGCCGTGTCTACTATGATTGTGATATATTCACAATATACATGGCTGTTGATGATCAGAAAGTGTGTTGTGAGATCCTCACACCACTAAAGCTATAGAGATTGGTAATGTGGAAATAAAGCTTATAATTAGAAAGACAATGATTCTTAAAAGATGAGATGCATTTGACATGTTTAAAACATTCAAAACTGAAATTGAGAATCAAGCAAATAAGAAAATTAAGAGACTACATAGTGATAGAGGAACAGAATACGAATCAAATTCTATTCTGGATTTTTTATGTGATATATTGTACATAGGAGAACTGCACCCTATTCACCTGAAATGAACGGTAAAGCTGAAAAAAATAGGACCTTTACTGAATTAATAATTGTCATTTTATTAAATTTTGGTGCAGCATAACATTAGTGGGGGGATGTCTTATAGACTGTACGTTATGTTCAGAATAGAATCCCCATATCTAAGAATAAAATTTCACATTATGAAATTTTAAAAGAAATATAAATCCAATATGTCATACTTTAGAACTTGGGTTGCTTAGTATATGTTCGCATTCTAGACCCTAAGAGAATAAAATTGGCAAGTAAATCATACGAATGTGTATTTATTAGCTATGCTGTTAATAGCAAAGCATACAGGATTTATGATCTAAATACACATAATATAATCTGAATCAAATGATGCCAATTTTTTATGAAACGAAATTTCCTTTTAAATTAAGGAATAGTGGGGGCACATCAAATATGCCTATTAGAACAGAACTTAATAAAAGTTCTGAAGTTGAACCTAGAAGAAGTAAAAGAGCGAGAACCGTAAAAGATTTGGTTTGGATTTTTTGTGCTTTTACTATAGAGGAGGATCACTTAAACCTTTAAGAGGCCTTATCTTATTTAAGACGCCGATTTTTGGCAAGAGACTATAAATGATGAGATGGATTCTCTAGAATCCAATAAGACTTGGCATTTGACAGATTTACTCTCTGGTTGTAAATTTATAGGCTGTAAATGAGTATTTAAAGGAAAATTAAAACCTGATGGCACTGTTAATAAATATAAAGGACGATCAGTAGCTAAAGGTTTTAAATAAAAAGAAAATATACATTTCTTCGACAATTTCTCACATGTAACTAGAATAACATCCATTCGGGTATTAATCTCACTTACTTCCATTCATAATTTATGAATACACCAAATGGATGTTAAAACCGTCTTTTTAAACGGTGAATTAGACGAAGAAATTTATATGGACCAGCCTGAAGGATTTGTAATACATGGTCAAGAACATAAAGTATGCAAATTAGATAAATCATTATATGATTTAAAACAAGAACTTAAACAATGGCATGAAAATTTTGAGAATTTTAATCATTTCACATGGTATTAAAGCTAATGAAAGTGACAAATGCATTTATTACAAATCTGAGAATGACATTTGCACTATTATGTAGATGACCTATTCATCTTTGGGTCAAACATTCATGCCATAAATTAAGTCAAATCCTTATTGAGTGCCAAATTTGATATGAAAGATCTAGGTGAGACGAGTGTAATCCTTGGTATTAAAATTACTAGGTCAGAAAAGAGAATTTCTTTGGATCAATCTTATTACATTGGGAAGATACTAAAGAAATACAATTGTTTAGACTGTAAATATGCAAATACCCCATATGATCACAGTGTAAAGTTATTTAAGAACACTGATGAAGGTGTAAGACAGTCTGATTATGTGAGCATCATTGGCAATCTTTGATATGCCATTGATTGTATTAGACCCGACATTGCCTATGTCGTGGGATAATTGTGCAGGTTTATTAGTATATCTAGTATAGAGCACTGACATGCTATTAAAAAAGGTCATGAGATACCTTAAACAAACTATGAACCTTGGATTACATTATGAAAAGTTTCCAGTTGTACTTAAGGATATTCTGATGCAGACTGGAATACTTTATCTGATGACTCTATTGCGACCAGTGGCTATATATTTAGCATCGCTGTAAGAACTGTTTCTTGGAAATCTAAGAAACAGAATATCTTGACTCAGTATACTATAGTGACTGAGATAATAACACTAGCCACAGCTAGTGAAGAAGCAGAGAGCTGAAGAAATCTGCTAGTTGAGATCCCTATACGGGAAAGATATACACCAGTGGTGTAATCGATTGTGATAGTTCCGCGGCTATTACAAAAAGTATAGAACCGTTATAACAACGGTAGAAAACGACGTCTTAAGCACAATACTGTAAAAGAACATCACATACATAGTGATGAAAAATTCGACGACTATTGAAAGGAAAACAGAACCGATATTACAACGGTAAGAAATGATAGTCGTATACACAGTATTGTTAGAGAACATCACATATGAGGTGATGATAATTTGGCAGATTCTTTGACGAAAGGACTGACCAGAAAGAAAGTCCTTAATAATTCTAAAAGAATGGGACTACTTCCTGAGATAGTGGAATCACGCACAATGGTAACCCGACCTAAATGAATGGAGATCCCAAGAACTAGGTTCAATGGGTAAAAACAAGTTGTGTAGTGATAGTAGATGAACATGCTAAATTTATATATTAAGAAGCATGTATTCCTGAAGTGATTAGAGGATGAGTTAATAGAAACTCTTAATGAGATCTATACTCTATTTGGAGTGGAGTACCTACCTTCAGGAGTACACTTGATAGACTCACCTATGTGAATGTGGAAATGTGGCCGTTTCCTATGGAGTTTTGGGCAGAACTTCTAGAGCGTTCACTAAACTGGGATAGACGTGCATGGCTATAAACGCACGGGCTTATTTGATTGCACTATGGAAAAGATTGTGTGTGGTTTGATGTCAGGAATAGAGTTCAAGACTACGTGTCACTCTAGTAAAAATTGAATCTTATTCACTACGCAAAGGTTCAAGTCGGATGACACCTTTGTTTATGCACAGTCTTATGTTTTTAGAAACTGCTCGATAATATTTTAAAAAATTCAAGTGGGGGATTGTTGGAAATTTATGTGAATTGTTTAAAATATAGAAATAAGTGTATGATGGCTCCTAATGTGAATAGTCCCACATCATGGGATTACATGAAAGAAGTAAGTATTTATACTTGTTTCTAAGAAGCTTTGATGGGGCCTTGGGGCTCTCAATACATGCTTTGTTGTGAGGAGGGAGCCCACGCATCATGACCACCATACGCGCGTGCGACCGACTCGACCCGGCTCGGTTCGGTTCGGGCTTGGGCTTTGGGCCTTGGGTATGTGGTGTAGACACTTATATTTTTAGACCAGAAAAACTTGATTTTTTCGAACCGTTTTTTAACTACGGAAAATATTTCTGAACCGAATTTAATTTAAAACGGTAAACTTTTGATCAAGTATTTCGCAGATCCTATTTTCTTCCACTGACCAGTATTTTCGAATAACCTAATCCTCGTCTATATATTATTATCTTCAGATTAGACGAGATTAATATATATAGAAAAAAAAACAGTTTTTCTCTTTTCTCTTCCACCGCCATTAAAATATTCTTATGAAAAATTCGAGCAGTTAAATTCAGAAAGTGCAAATCTGCACTGATTTGTTTGTGCGAAGCAGATCAGTTATTAATTTCAGAGAGGTTGTTTTATCCTAGAGGCGGCGGCGAAAGTACGAACTGGTTTTGCACCATCGACCAGATCGCCGAATCGTCTTCAAGAAAGCGACCTGGTCCGCGACTCAGTCATTGTTTCCCTACACTCTTTATCCTGTCTGGAAAAGTATATTGTGTAAATTTCCTGCAATTTTGTTTTGTTACGTTTTCTTCTTCAGATGTCTCTTATAATCCACCTTTCTTTTTTTCCTCTCCGGTTACAGGCTTGGTGAAGTTCTTGATGGTCGTTATGAAGTTATTGCAGCACATGGGAAAGGAGTTTTTTCAGCTGTTGTTCGTGCAAAGGACCTAAAGGCTGCAGTTGGTCAGCCTGATGCGGTTGCCATAGAAATTATTCGCAATGATTAATGAAACCATGTGAGTGATATGTTAACTGGTTCTGTTCTTTCTCAAATTTCATTTTATTTATGATGATTTACCTTTCTTATGATACAGGTACAAAACTGGTCAAGAAGAATTATAAATATTGGACAAGCTAGCTGCTACTGGTCCCGAGGATAAGCGCCATTGTATTAGGTTTCTTTCTACTTTTAAGTTCAGGAATCATCTTTGTTTAGTTTTTGAATCTCTTCATATGAATCTTCGTGAGGTTCTGAAGAAATTTGGTCGTAATATTGGCCTTGAGCTGACTGCTGTGAGGACATATGCAAAGCAGCTTTTCATTGCCCTAAGACATTTGAGAAACTGTGGTATCTTACACTGTGATATAAAGCCAGATAATATGCTGGTAAGGAATTGTTCTCCGATGCTGCTAAAATTACTCTTTGTATCTGATCATCGAGGAGACAAGTATTATTGCGTAAAACCTTTTAGGTGAACGGGGGAAAAATTATTCTGAAGCTATGTGATTTCGGCAATGCTATGCCTACTGGTAAGAATGAACCCACACCTTACTTGGTTAGCCGTTTCTATCGAGCCCCAGAAATAAGTAAGAGCTTTCTCTAGATTATGTATAGGTATAGGCCCAGTGCTTATCGTCTGTTTATCTGTGTTATTATAAGTCAAATTCTTATTTTGCAGTTCTTGGATTAGAATATGACCACCCAATGGATATGTGGTCAGTTGGTTGTTGTTTGTATGAGCTTTACTGTGGTAAATTTCTATTTCCTGGTCCATCTAATAACGATATGCTTCGACTTCATATGGAGCTGAAGGGTTCTTTTCCAAAGAAGATGCTTCGGAAGATAATATTTCCTGGCAAAATGATATCATGTCATGTATTCTCTTTTGTGTAAATTATTCATTTATGTGTGTTCCGGTTTTTAATGCATGTACATGGTATTATCTTTATCCATACGCTTCTTTGGTAATTGTCATGCATGAATGCTAATAACTAGTCTTGCTTTCTTTCATTGTTTGTTTGCTTTTTTTTTTTTTTTTTTTTTTTTTTTTTTTTTTTTTTTTGACTATTTCATGTATCCCTTTAGTGGTTATTCACTAACATACATTTTGATCAAGATTTTGGTTTTCTGGCAACTGAGGAAGATCCTGTTACTAGAAAGGTGATCATTTTTATTTGCTTTTAATTTTTATGCGGTATAAGCAAAAAGTAAATTTTCAGACTGATTGAAATCTCATTCATTTCTATTGCAGCCTACTACGAGATTGCTTTCAAAGATTAAGCCGAAAGACATTGGAACACTAGTATCAAGTTCTCCTGGAGATGACCCAAAAATGATAGCCCATTTCAGAGATCTCCCAGAAAAAATGTTTGTTTTGGACCTAGAAAAACGATTAACTGTTTCCCAAGCATTAAGTCATCCTTTTATCTCGGGCAAGTGAATTAAGATGCTGATTTTCTGAAGTACGATTGATTTTGAGATTGGTTCTACATTGTAAACTATTGTTCCTCCCATCTAATGTTTCACTATTTATGTCTTACGCATGTGAGATGATGGAATTACAACAGTGATTGCATTGGTGAAGCATTGAACGGTTGAACTTCAGTCTTTCTGCATGTCACTTGTATTCTGTTCTTGTAAAATAACTCATTAGGAGGCCTTTTTATATCGTGTAAAAAGAACATATTTGATTGATTTTGGAAATTAATTGTTAGATCGAAATTTGGACCTAACACCCAAATTGTTATGAACAGTAGAGAATTTCAAATGAAGTACAAGGAAAAAGAAAAGAACACTCAGAATTTATAGTGGTTCGGCGTTAACGAGCCTACGTCCACTTTATATCTTATTAATTATGCTTTAAAAGCTAATACAACAATGATTTCACTCAATATTTCAGTAGTTTGACAACAATGGCGGATTCAGTACTCAATATTGCCAAAAAGCTCCCGAAAAATGCCAAACTCTGCGCTATTTATAGCTGATTTTGTCAGGCGGATCGTGGACACGTGGCACGAATCCCGAGATCATCGGATCGCATCGCCACCGTTGAAGAAACAGTCAAACTAGCCGTTGTGGATAGGTGTCGTGATCTGCTTGAAAATCGGATCGTGCAGATGGGGAGAATTGGTCCAGATGACGGTTGGGGACACGTGTCGCCAGGTCTGTGCGATACGGATCGCTGAAGACTAGCTCGCGCTTGAACAGGTCAGAGGGTTCGCCATGCACCAGGAGATCGGATCGGTTCGCTCGGGGTATCAATGTAAGCTTGGATCGGATCGCCCAGCTACGTCGTTCGCTAATGAGATGGGGCGATCCGTAGAGACGCGATCCGATATTTGGGCGAGACGATGGTGCGCGATTCGATATCGGGCGAAACGATGATGCGCGATCCATTCCTTCATGTTCTTAGATACTGTGGTTTCCTGCTTTCCTCTTACGAATGATCCTGGGTGGCTTGATCAAAAAGTGAGCCAACATTTTGCCCCCTCGAAGTATGTTTTATCGATGATGGAACATGCTTCGAAGATTCTAATTTACCTTCTCCTGAAGGGACGTAAATCAACAGTCGCATTGGTTCAAATCAACACATGTATGAATCGGATCGCCATAGGGCAACACGGTCCGATTTGGTCACGTGCTCGTCTCGTGCTGAGTACCTAGGCCTTTGTGCGAAACGGGGCGTATTTTCCTTCGAGCCGTGTCGGGCTTTGAGTTTCGTGGGCCATCGTTTCAAGGCGGTCCGTGGGCTTCTATGCGATTCAAGCTTTGGATCGTGGCCTGCATGGTGCTTCGTGGACCGAATAAGACAAAGAAAGGGAGACAAACGGTCATCCTCTTTGCCTATATAAGCCGACCCTCTCCTCTTCATTCCCCTTCTTATTTCTTTCTGCCGAATCGTCTCGCGTTATCGAAGAACGAACCCAAATTTTCCAAAACTTCGAAAATTCAAGTATTCTCTTAGTTTTTAGAAAGGTAACTTCATAGAAAACATTCTCATTTGTAAACGCAGCACTTTCTTGAATTCTTATGACTGATTCGAGGGAGAGACAGTGGAAATCCGCAATTTTCTGAAGAAATCACCAAATTGCCATGGCCATCGGGTGTAGAGCTCGGAATTCGAGGATGGGAAGGAGAGGAGAGGAGGAAAACGAAGGAGGCAGAAGGAGAAGGAAAGCCGACTCGGATCGTGGTCAAAGATAGAAGACGAGCGCGAGTGGCGAGACAACAGATCGAGGTGGCAGCGAAGGGACGGATCGTGGGAGTCGCAACGGTTCATGGAGGGGCGATCCCTTCGCCCGGCGATTCGATGGGGAGCGATTCCCCCGCTCCGCGAGTCGAAAGGGGGGCGATCCCTATGCTTTGCGATCCGTCTTACAGCCAACGATACGAAGAAATTTCAAACTTTAATCAACGTCCTGTCACCATAAAACTCTGAACAGTTAGGCTAGAGCCGCGACGTTGGACTTTCTGGACTAAATGACTTCATGATTTGATTGCATATGACGACTAACGACTTCTGATAACCTTGACTGCTTTCATGCTTTATTATTATTATTTTGATAATGTGCACACACAAGCACACACATCGGCACTTGCACACACGGGGGACGGGTAGTGTTAATCTTATTGTTCATATTTTCTCGTCCTAGCAGTAATGTCGAACGATCACTCCTCCTCAAGATCTGTAGCAGAAGCGGAATCCGAGACTCCTGAACAGTATAATCCTGAAATTCCCCCAACCAATCCGGGAGGTGAAGATTCTGGATCTGAGTACGAAGCCACAGAATCAGATCCGACAGAAAATACTTCATCCAGCAACAACTCTGAGAATGATGAGCGAGCTCCTGACGAAATCCCAGGCGCAATCGGGATAGATAAATTCTCTGATTCTTTAGCGTCCAAGCTTGACGAGATAAAACTTAAGAGAATCTTCTTAAGACACGGCATTCCTTGGGACGTTGTCTTGACGCCCGGAAGCGAAGATAGACCCCACTTAGCACCGGAAGGGTATATGGCGATTAGTCGAACAATGTGTCTAGTAGGAGCTATCCCTCTGTTCCCTCCGATTGCCATCGAAACTTTAAGACGACTGGGCATCGCTCCGATGCAGCTCCATCCAAACGCCTACGCATCGTTATATACCCTGTACATTGCATATGCGGAGATCTTACATGCCGAACTTAAATTTAGAGATTTGACGTTCTTCTTTCTTTTCAAGCACCGTTCTTCGGCAACTCCAAACTTCTCCTTCTTTGAGTCGGTGGCGAATAGGAAGGTTTTATACGATGGGTACAGCAATATAGGGGACCCTAAATCGGACTGGTTTTATATAAAGAGACAGGCTGGATGCTCACGAAGATGGCTTAAATCAAGTAAGCTTTGATCACATAATCGAATATCTTGCTCGAGGAGTCTAAGTACTAACATTCTTCCGCTTTTTCCTTTGTTTCGAACATATCATGTCTTCCCGAAAACGGAGGGTCCTCTATACAGCAATCGGTTATCCATTCTTTCACAAAGCAGATCCGACTTTCTAAGGATCAAAAAATGCATTACTGACGACAATCTCCATAAGCATCGCATCCTAGACAGAAGATTTGGACTTGGCACCGGCGGCAAACCCTATAAGTACTTGCCCCCAACAGAGGGAGAGGGAACTTCACAAGCGGTAGAAACAACTAAATTTCGCAAAAGTCCTTCTCCGATAGTCATCCAAGACGATGAAGACTTGAACATATACAGAGGGGATGAGTCCCGTGGCGATGTGTCGAAGGAGAACCCTATCTCTGCTCCAATGGAAACTGTTGCTGACGATGACTTGACAGAAGAACAGTTATTTGACGAGCTGAATAAAATCCCTCTACCCGATATTGTATATACTGAAAAAGACTTCGGCGAGGAGCCTTTCTTTTCTGCTCCTGAAGAGGCGATTGCTTCAACAAGGGGACGAGAAACAGGTCAGATGAGCCTGTCTCCAGGCCCGGGTCTGTTAGGGGGAATTATATGGGATACACACCTCACACACACTGTCTGACCTTGCACCCTAACTTCGCGGGTATTCAAAGTTTTAATATACTCTTTTCTTTTTTTGCAGGAACGATGTCCCGCAGGAAATCTTATTCGTATCGTTCTCTCCGCGAGGGCACACCCAGCCTTCGTCCGGATATTGAGCGCCCTCGCGGTCCTCCTCATAGGCCGAGTTCCTCGCAACCTCGATCTCCACCCAAATCAACTTCTACCAGACCTTCGAGTCATCCGACAATTCCGACCGGGGGAAAGAAACTTCCAAAAGAGCTGACTCCTCCAAAGAGTGCGCCTTCCCACAGTCGGTCGTCCAAGAGGCGCCACGAATCCATAGATAGGGACAGAGATTCATCCAAAGAAACTGAGAAGGAGAAAATCGACATTGTCCCCACCAGCCAACCAGAGTTAGCCGCCCCCGGATCACGGGATTACGTTCATGGTCCCGAGATCCAAGGTAGGCTGGAAAAGCTGCGGGAACAATTTCCAGGCATGTTTTTTGACAGGATGGTCTTCGTTCCTGCCTTGGAACCGGTCCCTAAAAATTGGGATGATGAAGTTATCGGGCACATCCGGCACGCAGCCAGACAATACGAGATGATGAAAAAACACGCAGTTAATCTTTCGGAAGTCGTCCGAACACTTGAAATAGAAGCTCACAGATCTAGAGCAAAACTTGAAAACAACGAGAGGGCTAGGACAAAATTGGAGAAGGACCTGGAAGATGCTCAGGCCCAGCTTGCTTTAGCACGGAGGGACGCTGAAAGTTATAAGACTGAATTAGAGAATGCCAAACAGCGCTTTCATTCAGAACTGGACTCCAATAGCCAAGAAAAAATGGCTTTAAAGAAGGAGGTTGAAGATCTAAAAATGGCCAACGTCGAGTTGAAAACAGCACAAGGCCATTTTGAAGCTGAGAGGGCTGCTTGGGAGGCGGAAAAAGCGAGTCTAAAAGAAAGTTTGGCTCTGGCAGAAGCAGAGAAGGTGATTTTGAATGACCAGGTTGCGGATGCGGAGAGACAGGCAGCTCTCGCCGAAAAGAACGTTGACAGCGCCATTGAAATGGCCACTGCTTCTAACAACAAACTCCTTGCAAGAGAGAAAGAGATTGAGGGGTTTGAAGAGATGATTTTCGATTTCCTCGGCCAAGTTCTCAAAACTCGCAACATCTCATGGATCCCGGATTACCATGTTACTTTGGCCAACTTATGGGATGCCATTGTGGAGGGCGAAAAATATAGACTGGGTGTCGAAGAGATCAACGAGGATGAATTGATGAGGAGCATCCTAAGAGACAACGAGCCCGAGGACCTGGCAGAGGGTCGTCGCCTAATCCTGGCGGAAATGGAAAAGGAGAGAACCTTGGCTAAAGGTAAAAGCAAAATTGACGAAGGTTCCAGTTCCGCCGCGAAGCCTAAAACCTCCGAAGTTGAGGAGTACCATCCTGATGATCCGCTAATCCCTTTGGGCTTAACTCCCGTGGTTGTTGGAGCATCTGGAACTACTCAAGAGGGAGCATCTGCTGAAGGTATCTCTCTCTTCTCCCCGCAATTTGCTAAAGCAATTGCGAATTGTCGTCGTCTGGCAGAACAACCAATTGAATTAGTAATGTGTGTCTCTCGTAATGCAGGTGGCGAGCCCGTCGACAAGGGTGCTGAAAAAGAGAGAGAAGTGGAGAAGGAGACTGCCCTGCCGGGTGCTGGTATTGATGTTTCAGAGCGGGTCGAGGTCACAACAGTAGAAGGAAGCATCCCGGCGCCTGGCACCGATGTACCCAAAGATGCTGAGGCTATCGAAGCTCTAAAAGACTTGGTTGGTCGTCATGTGGATGACGAAGAGGACATTACCGGCACCAAAAAGGCCGACGATGATGATGATGATGAAGAGCCCCTGGCCAGCCGGAAAGCCAGACAAGAGAAAGAGTTGGCTTCAAAGAAGGTGGGTGATGAGGCTTTGGACGTAGTCCCTCTTGCAGAATTCGATCCCAAAACTGGGATGATTGTGAAAATCCAGCCCAAGTCCATCAGCCGACAGCTTCATTTCGCCAACCCCGATGACTTCCCGGCTTCCCTCTCCAGTAGAAGCAAGAGAAAAGAGGTGGAAGAGGAGGCCTCAGAGGAGTCGGATGTTCCCCTTGTAGACAAGCGGAAGAGGAAGAAGGGGGATCCATCTGAAGCCGACAAGGAGAGGCTGGAGAGGCAGAAGCAAGAGAAGAAATCAAAGCATAAATAGGATGTTTGTAGTTTGTTGATATTTTGTCTTTAGGTTTTCCACTGGCCAGGAAGTGTAATTGTGAGACTGGTCCTCACTTTTGTTTCTAGATTGTTTTTCATTTTGCTGATTCGTAGTATATAAACAAGGATTTATCTCTCCTTACATCATTGTGTACCTGTATTCATAGAAACTTTCCATGTTTAGTCGTTAGCCAACTATTAATAATTATAAATCAGTCAATCAACAGGAAGAAGAATGTTCATGCTATGTTACACTGTTGTATCAAAGTTTAGTGTTTGCATATGAGTGCTTGGTGCCCCCCAATCAGTTGTTACCGTAGCATCTGACTGGGGTTTACTAGGGATTGATTAGTACTGACGGCAAGTTGCCCCCTATTTCTGAATACGGGGGTATAAGAGATTTCATGGGATATCAGTAGTTCAGTCAACCCTCGTTCCTTTAGCAGGGAATAAGTTCGTTCTCAGCGCTCAATCGGAGACGCTTTTGTACTGTCTCTCTCTTTGGAGAGTTAGAGTTTTGCGCTTGGCGATTCATTCGCTCCCCGATCCTTCAGCGGGGAAGGAGCTATTTCTCAGCGCTCAATCGGAGACGCCTTTATACTCTCTCCCTCTCTGGAGAGTTAGAGTTCGAGCTCAGCGATTCACTCGCTCCCCGATCCTTCAGCGGGAAAGGAGCTCTTTCTCAGCGCTCAATCGGAGACGCTTTTATACTCTCTCCCTCTCTGGAGAGTTAGAGTTCGAGCTCAGCGATTCACTCGCTCCCCGATCCTTCAGCGGGAAAGGAGCTCTTTCTCAGCGCTCAATCGGAGACGCCTTTATACTCTCTCTCTCTCTCTGGAGAGTTAGAGTTCGTGCTTAGGCAGCTCCGATCATGGTACACCGCCGTTATTCGTGGACGTCGATTTTCGTGTCCTTTATACTCTCTCTCTACTCTGGAGAGTTAGAGTCACGGATCACGCAGTCTGCAATCATGCATTCTCATCAAACTCATCCTTGATGTGTGCTTTAACCCGTGCTCCGTGGATTAAAGCTAGTCGGACAAGCAGTTGGAGCCTTTGCCCAAGCTTTGGGTTCCTCTGATTAGTTTACGAGAGGAACCGTTGGCACCGGATTTCGGGTACCTGCATTATTCACATTGATTTTTCATAAGCAAATAAATAAAGATGCAATAAAGGTAAATGTCACACAGTATTTTTATAGTGGTTCGGTCGAATCATGACCTACGTCCACTTTATAATCTCTTGCTTTAAGGAATTAGACTGTTCTAGGCAAGTCATGCCCTGTACATAGTTTTTTAACAAAGCAAAAGAATAAATTTGAAACTTCTCATGTTAAATATGGCCGTAAATGCTGGGCATTCCACACTCTGGGGATTTCCTTTCCATCTACGGTTGCCAGCTTGAAGGTTCCGTTATCAAGCTTGCTGAGAATAGAGTACGGTCCTTCCCACTTCGCTCCCATATGAGTTGGGGGTGGAAAGACACGTTTCAGAACCAAATCTCCGGGTTCCCAGGTTCGGGCTCGGACCTTTTTGTTGTAATATCGGGCGACTTGTTGTTTGCATCTTAGGGCACGCAGGTCTGCTTCATCCCTCTTTTCTTCGATCATATCCAGGGACTCAAGGAGAAATTCATTATTGGTCATGGGATCATAATATGTCACCCGATGAGAAGGTACTTTTATCTCAACCGGGATGACTGCTTCCGTTCCAAAAGCAAGGGAGAACGGGGTATGTCCTGTTGCCGATTTATATGTTGTCCTGTAGGCCCATAGCGCCAAGGGCAATTCATCAGCCCACATGGCTCTAGCCCGCTTCATTCTTCTTTTCAAAATGGACTTAATTACTTTATTTGCAGCTTCGACTTGCCCGTTTGATTGTGGGTGTGCCACGGAGGTGTACCGATTCTCGATGTGGTATTTTTGGCAGAAGTTTCTGAATTCAGCACTATCGAACTGAGTCCCGTTGTCTGTTATCACAATCTTTGGAATCCCAAATCGACAGATGATGTTTCTCACGATGAAGTTGATCACTCGTTTAGTTGTGATTGTAGTTAGTGGTTCTGCCTCGACCCACTTAGTGAAATAATCTACGGCCACAATACCGAACTTTGCTCCGCCCCTTGCTATGGGGAGACTTCCTATGATATCAATTCCCCACATAGCAAATGGCCATGGACTCATCATTGTTTTTAACTGGCTTGGAGGCGCTCTAGGTATCTTTGAAAATCTCTGGCATGCATCACATCGTCGTGCATATCTTACTGCATCCTTGTTTATGGTAGGCCAGAAATAACCATGCCGTAATACCTTTTTCGCCAAAGTTTGCCCTCCAGTGTGGTCGCCACATTCGCCTTCGTGGACTTCTTGCAGCACACGTTTGATGTCATCGTGGGCTATACACCGAAGGAGGGGCATTGAAAACCCTTGTCTATAAAGAACTCCGCCTTGCAGAACGTATCGGGCGGCTTTACGAATCACTTTACGCCTCTCGCTTTTCTTGGTCGGAAGCGCTCCATCCATTAGGAAATTCTTTATAGGGGTCATCCAGGACTCCCTTTCTGGTTCCGTCTCTAGTACTAGGTCGATTTCCATCTGATCGATGCTGGGGGACCGGAGTACTTCAACGGGGGCTAGCCCCACCACTTCAGGATCGTTAGAACTAGCCATCTTTGCCAACTTGTCTGCCTGCTGATTTTCTGACCGCGGAATATGAGATATGCTGTAGTGATCAAACTCATTCAGCAGTTCTTTCACTTTCTTTAAGTATAGAATCAATCTTGCACTTTTAGCTTGGAATCTTCCAGTGACTTGATTCACAACTAACTTGGAGTCGCAGAAGATGTTCAGCTTTGTGACTTCTAGTTCCTTTGCAATCTTTAATCCGGCTATCAGGGCTTCATATTCGGAATCGTTGTTAGTGGCCTGGAACTCCATTCGGATGGCATAGGTTATCAATCGTTTCTCGGGGGTTTGAAGTACTATTCCAGCGCCGGATCTTTCGTCGTTCCTAGCGCCATCAGTATACAATCTCCAGGCATCAGGATCAAAAAGTAATTTTGAAGGTTCCACTTCTTCGTTTGCTATGTCTTCTTCAGGAACAGTGAACTCTGCTATGAAGTCGGCTATCACTTGCCCCCGAATTGACCGTCTGGGCTGAAAGTTCAAGTCAAATTGACTTAACTCAATATTCCATTTGAGTAACCTTCCAGATGCCTCCGGTCTCTGTAAAACTTGCTTGAGTGGATGATCAGTGTATATGGTAATAGGATGCGCCTGAAAGTAGTGCCGAAGTTTTCTGGAGGCAATTAGTAAACTATACGCCAGTTTTTCTATCCGTGGATAATTACGCTCTGCTGCTGTCAATTTTTTGCTCACATAATACACAGGTCTTTGGACCTTATCCTCTTCCCTTACCAACGCTGAGCTGATCGCATGAGATGACACTGCCAAATACATGAATAAATCCTCGTGGTCTATTGGTTTAGATAGAATTGTTGGTTTCTCCAAGTGCCTGAGCAAATTCTGAAACGCTTCTACGCAGTCAGGTGTCCATTTAAAGTGGCGTTTTCCTCGCTTTATTAATTCGAAGAATGGGATGCACTTATCCGTAGCCCTGGAGATAAATCTGCTTAGTGCGGCCACTTTTCCGGCAAGGCTTTGCACATCCCTAATTTGCCTAGGTTCCTGAATGTTTCTGATTGCCGCGATCTGGTCTGGATTAATCTCGATACCGCGCGAACTGACAATGAATCCCAAGAATTTTCCAGAAGCAACACCGAATGAACATTTGGTTGGATTGAGTTTCATTCCATACTTTCGAAGAATGCCGAACATCTCTGCCAAGTCAGTAGTGTGTTGAGAGGATTGCTTGGATTTAACCAACATATCGTCGACGTATACTTCCATTGTTTTCCCGATTTGGTTATAAAACATTCTGTTGACCAAACGTTGGTACGTAGCGCCTGCGTTCTTCAAACCAAAGGGCATTACTACGTAACAATATAATCCCAGATCAGTGATAAAACTAGTATGCTCTTGATCTGGAACATGCATTGGGATTTGGTTGTATCCTGAATAAGCATCCATAAATGAGAGAAGCTCGTGACCTGCCGTCGAGTCTACCAACTGGTCAATTCGAGGTAATGGGAAACTATCTTTTGGACAAGCTTTGTTCAAATCCGAGAAGTCGATACACGTTCGCCACTTCCCGTTGGCCTTCCTTACCAGGACTGGATTTGAAATCCAGTCTGGGTAGGTTGAATCTCTGATAAACCCGTTACTTTTTAGCTTTCCAACCTCTTCTTTCAAGGCAGCGGGCCTCTCTGGGCCCAACATTCGCCTTTTTTGCTTTACTGGAGGATGTTTGGGGTTAATGCTCAAAGAATGGCTCATGATTGATGGGGATATCCCGCACATGTCCGCGTGGGTCCAAGCAAATACATCCAAGTTGTTCTTTAAGAAATTCGTCAATTCTTCAGCAAGATTCGGACTTAACTGGGATCCAATCTTAAGGACCTTCTCCGGGTCACTGTCATCGATTGGTACATCCACAGTTGCCTCGTTGGGAGTCGCCATTCTGCCCCTGGGTTCTTGATCCTCTCTGGGATCTATATCCTCGGGCATCTCTCTGAGCAACTCTCCGACGATTATCCTCTTTGGTTGCTATAAGGTCTCTGCTCCTGAAGGGGGAGAAGTGCCTTTAGTTTCGATATCCCCTCCGTTGCGAAGTAACTTTAGTTCGGCAACATAACATGCTCGCGCGACAACTTGATCCCCTCTGACAATACCAATGCCAGCTTCTGTGGGGAATTTAAATAGCAAGCACCAGGGGGCTATACAGGCTCTGAACTTTGCGAGGGCCGGTCGGCCCAAGAAGGCATTGTATGGCGATTCGACATCCAAAACCACAAAGGGAAGGATTCTCACTCTCTGGCGTTCTCCTTCCCCAAGTGTAACTGGCAATTCTACATAACCCATTGGAGCGGTGGATGCCCCGTTGAATCCACGGATCCATCCTTGGCAGGGTTTCAAGTCCTTTATTTCAAGATTCATCTGGTCAAAGGCCTTTTTGAAAAGAATATTAACGGAACTCCCGTTGTCCACCAGAACCTTATGAATAGTGGCTGGCCCAATGGGTATCGTAATTACAAGTGGATCTTCAGTAGGAGCATGGACTCCGATGGTTTCTCGTTCTCGGAAAACAACGTCATCGGTCATCATCTTCTGCTGCTTCACCGGGATACTGTCCTCGGGGTTGCTACATTCCCCCACCTCGAGGTGTTGTTTGGCTGCATTGACGTATTGATCTAATGCTTTGGAACTGTGCCCAGCAAGATAAAGTCCACCGATCACGGTATTGATAACAATATTCTTTCCCTTTTGCTGAGCAGTCGGCCTAGTAGCAAGTTGATTTTGATTCTGATTCGGGGCCTGCACTGCTTGCCCCCTGTCCCTAGGCGTTACTCTGTATTCATCTAGCTTCCCTTCTCGAAGCAGCCTTTCGACTACATCCCTCAGGTGACGACATTCATTCGTCGAATGGCCGTGAATTTGATGAAAGAGACAAAACTTCCCTGTCTCACGCTCTTTCTCTGTCGACTCTCTAGGAGGTGGCCTCTTATTTTGGAGGACTTCGTACGCATCCATGAAGATATTTTCCAGAGTATCACTTATGGGTGTATAACTTTCAAAGGCCCTGGGACGAGTCCTTCTCTGGGAGTCGTTCCCTCGGCCCCTCTTCCGGTTGTTGCCGTTACCATTGTTATTGTTGTTACCTGGTTGGCGACCACCCTGATTCTGATTTCCGACGTTAACTTCAACTTTCCCCGAGCTGTCTCCAGTCTGTTTGATGGCGACATTGCTCTGAATTTCCTCCTTATCAGTTGTTTTAACTTTTCGGTTTGCGTATACCTCTTCCCGGCGTAGATGTACATTGGCTTTCTCATAGAATAACTCTCTGGTGTGGGGCGGTTTGCCTGCCAAGTACCTCCCGAATTCAGTGTCCTTATCCACTCCGTCAATCAGTGCCGCGACGATGGTCGGTTCATGAGGGTCTTTAACCTCAGTGGCGGCCAAATTGAAACGATCCAGGTACATCTTTAGACTCTCGCCTGGTCGCTGTTTGACAAGGAATAAATCGATCACGCTTTTTGTCTTCTGTGCGTAGATACGGAATTGTTCCACGAACTTCTCGCTCAGCTCCCTGAAGCTAGAAATCGATCTCGCCGGCAGGCGAGTAAACCATAGCAAAGCCACGTCCTCCAGGAATATGGGAAACGCTTTACACTTAACCGCGTCAGAAGCGGCGGCAGCGGTCATCGACCAAGAGTATCTCATTTGGTGCTGAACAGGATCAGATCTTCCCGCATATCGGTTCATTTGTGGCATGTTTAAATGCCTTGGAAAAGTCGCATCCAAAATATCGTCAGTAAAAGGGGTATGACTGCGGTCGATCCCCCAATCTTCGTTCCGCTGTCCACGGCTGTCGGCCAGAATCTGGTGAACCATGGCTGCGACATTTGCACTGGTCAAAGGAGGTTCAGGATCAGCGCCTCTGGCCCGACGAGGTTCTCTGATCTCTCTTTGGGGGGTAGCCACAAAATCCGGGGCTCGGACAGGGCTTCGCTGTCCCCTGTTATCATGAATATGCGTGCGGCGACGGGGCTGAGGTGGTCTGTTATGCACAGGACTGTTCACATCTCGAGTCCTGAGAGCTGTTGCTTGACCATTCACATTACGGTTTGTGGGCCCCGCCCCTAGTTCTTCTTCTTCCTGTGAGGGCAGGGTCCCGAACCGAAGCTGTTCTATATTTTCGGCTCTCTCATACGGTCGCCGCGGTGGTCTCGGCGATTCTTCAGATGAAGAAGAATATACTGGGGTGAGTGGACGAACCGGCGATGCTCTTTGCCTTGCTAGCTCATCAAGTCTTCTATCCATAGCCGTCAAATTTTGCCGTAGGATGGAACTTTCCTGCCTTTGGGCAGCCAACTCATCAGACAACCTATCCCACATTTCGACGAAGCGAGAGAGATCCCCCTCAGTGACAGGAGCGGCAGGATCATAGTGGTCATCATCACTCTCTCTTATGCGCAAAGAGCTCGAACCGGGTCGAGCAGAGGTTCCAGGACGATAGGAGTGGGTCATAGGTTCTTTTCCAGGTCGAGTTGTATTCTGACCATCAGTTCAGATAGCTGCGGTTCGTGGAGGGCGATTCGCTGCGCCCCCCTGAGATCGACTCGTGGTCGTGGTACACGGAGGCTGCGAGGTGTTGCCCCGGGATCGAGTAACAACCCCTTCAGTGGCACGGATCGTCTCGTTCTCATCGACTCGGAACGAGGTGTCTTCGTCGGATCGGATCGCCCCCTGCGCTCCGTGATCCAGAGTTTCTTCGTTGCCCAGTTCGTGCACACTCTCCTCAATCGTTTCGTTGGTCTGCGAAACTTTAGATCTTTTTCCAGCCATGATATCCGAATCGCTGGAATCCTCAAAGAAGCGAATGGTGAAACTTTAGGACTGAGGCTCTCAGTGAAAGCACCAAAAATGTTAGATCGAAATTTGGACCTAACACCCAAATTGTTATGAACAGTAGAGAATTTCAAATGAAGTACAAGGAAAAAGAAAAGAACACTCAGAATTTATAGTGGTTCGGCGTTAACGAGCCTACGTCCACTTTATATCTTATTAGTTATGCTTTAAAAGCTAATACAACAATGATTTCACTCAATATTTCAGTAGTTTGACAACAATGGCGGATTCAGTACTCAATATTGCCAAAAAGCTCCCGAAAAATGCCAAGCTCTGGGCTATTTATAGCTGATTTTGTCAGGCGGATCGTGGACACGTGGCACGAATCCCGAGATCATCGGATCGCATCGCCACCGTTGAAGAAACAGTCAAACTAGCCGTTGTGGACAGGTGTCGTGATCTGCTTGAAAATCGGATCGTGCAGATGGGGAGAATTGGTCCAGATGACGGTTGGGGACACGTGTCGCCAGGTCCGTGCGATACGGATCGCTGAAGACTAGCTCGCGCTTGAACAGGTCAGAGGGTTCGCCATGCACCAGGGGATCGGATCGGTTCGCTCGGGGTATCAATGTAAGCTTGGATCGGATCGCCCAGCTACGTCGTTCGCTAATGAGATGGGGCGATCCGTAGAGACGCGATCCGATATTTGGGCGAGACGATGGTGCGCGATTCGATATCGGGCGAAACGATGATGCGCGATCCATTCCTTCATGTTCTTAGATACTGTGGTTTCCTGCTTTCCTCTTACGAATGATCCTGGGTGGCTTGATCAAAAAGTGAGCCAACATTAATGAAACTAACACGTTTTTATTTATCCCATTTCCACCCAACTTTTATTGGTTGATCTCTGCAGATTTCAGTGTAAATCAAAAAATTCAGGGGTGCACAGTCATTTTTTATTTTATACTAAAAATTGTTCTTATAGCTAAATATTTGATCTTTTATACTTTTGTCTAAATTTATGCGATTCTATTTTTATTTTTGGGGTTCATTAATCTTATAAACGTTAACCTGATTGATGCTGTTATTAGTTTTTTTATTACCATAGCATGTTTAGGCTTCAGTTAGTCTAATATTTTATTTCTTCAGGGTTCTACTTGGTCTTTGAGGCTACCAAACTTGTTTTAGGTGCCAGAAGGCAGCCAAAAAGAAAGGGGTACCCTGATTAATCGATGGGATGCTATTATTTTTTACATCTATGAAGACGTTGGCTTATCTCAAGTATATGGATAAACATATATAATTTTCCACAGTGATATTTAGTTGTTTATGCTGAAATAAGTAGAACTTTCAAGATAAAGCATATTTAACTAGCAACTCGCTGTAGGGATTTTAACTTTATCTTCTCCTTTTTATGTATTATTTTTAGATGCAACAAGTTGATAATGAGGATAATAGAATTACGTTGTAAGACTTTCCCCATGCCTTAGTGTAAAAGATTTAATTTGCACAACAACTATTTCGAACGATTTTGTTTTTTTTTCTTGTTGCTGCTTCTTCTTCTCTCTTTTGTCTAACAAATTTTTTTCTTTACAAAAAACAGAATTATTGTATGAAATTTCAAAGGAGGCTTAGTCTACTAAAACAAAAATTGGGGAAGGTAAGCTTAATATCTCAGTTAGCACGAGAACCTATGTCAAATCCTTCCTGAATTTTAATTGATCTCCCACCCTGCGCAGGCCCGACCCAACTGGATATAGGGCCCTGGACAAAGATGAGTCGCTAAAGTTTAGGTCTGCATGGTTTTGATGTACAAAAGTGCTAAATGTTACTGTAAAGCAAGCTGTGGGAATTCACCTTATGTTTGACAGTTGAAAAGCTTATTGTTCCTCCCAAGTTGCTCTTATACAAGTTGGACATTGCAATTTTTTATTTTAGAAACAAAAGATGTTTGATTGGGCCCTGGGCGGTTGCCCAAACAGCCCAGGCCCAGGAGCATCTCTGATCATGAGTTCACTATATAAATTCTATATATATAGCTCTGTTTCTAACTTTCTAACAAGCTTTTCACTTATGATAAGACAACTTATGCAGAGATTTAAGGAGCAAAAGTGTTAGCCTACTTTGTGAACTAGGTTATACCACTACAACAAAAACACCATATTACAACTTTAGTTTTATAACTGTGCGTAAAACACAGTTGTAATATATGTTTTTTTACAACTGTGCGAAACGCACTGTTGTAATAAATGTTTTTTTACAACTGTGTGAAACGCACTGTTGTAATAAATGTTTTTTTACAACTGTGAAAAAATCACTGTTGTAATAAACATATATATCATAACTTTTCATTTTATTCGTTGTAATAGAGATCCCGAGTACAAACTTCATGTTTATAATATCTATATTTAATAATTAATTATATTGATATTTAATAATAATTAATAATAAACTTGGGAACAATAATATTTCTCAATTATTATTAAATAATTAATAGTTAATAAGTAGTAATTTAATTTTAATTAAGAATTATGAAGTAGTAACTAATAATTAATATTTAAAAAGTAATATTCAATCATTATGAGTTAATGTTTAATATTTGATTAATTTTTCAATAATTCATAATCATTAATTTTACAACGGTGGTAAAAGCACCATTGTAATAAATGTTTTTTACAACTGTCATTTCCCAAAAGTTGTAATAAACGTATTTTTAACAACTTTTCATTTTGTTAGTTGTAATAGATGCCCATTACAAACTTCATGTTTGTAATATCTATATTTAAAAACTAATTATATCAATATTTAATAATATTTAATAATTAATAATAAACTTAGGAATAAATAATATTTATTAATTATTATTAAATAATTAATAATTAATAAGTAGTAATTTATTTTTAATAGTTAATGTAGGTTAACTACTTATTAATCAATAATTAGTAACATACATTATAAGCTTTTAATAATTATTAATTGATTATATCTAAGTAGAAATAAGTAAAAATTAAATAATAACTATTATTAATAAGTAACATTTGATTTGGTAGTAACTGTTTCAACAGTTATAATAAATATAATTTTGGCAACTAATAACAATTATGGCTACTAAATAGTATAATAATTAATTTGAAATATTAAATAAGTAATTATTTGATTAATAATCAATAATCGGTAATTGACAAATAAATATTGAATATACAATTTAATTACTAATTAACAAACATAATTCACTATTAATATTTATTACAACTTTTTTCCGCTGTCAGTTGTACAAGATGCAAGGTTTCAACAAATCCACTTTCGTCTGTATTTGTTAAATACGTTTGGTTTTGGCGCCACTATTAATTTTTGGCTCCAAAGATTGAAATTTTTGGCGTAAACTCTAAAATTGCGAGCTCCACCTAATTTATTTTATTCGCTCATTACCATTCACATTTATACTCAATGCAATACCCTAATTGTCGGTCAAAGAAAACATGAGTGGTCAACACATAATTCAGCCGCCATCAGCTTAAACCAACACCCCATATTCTTCCAATCGTTCTCCTCATTTTTCTCGAAATCCGCAGCTTAAAACCAAAAACTTAATTCTACGATATTGAAGAGTACTCTGAGATGCTCCAGACCAACGGAGATGATCGTGTAAAACTCGTCGAGCTGGTCAAAATTTGGCCTGGAAGCTGCCGGCCGTCGAGCAGTTTTGGGGATTAGTGGCGAACCTTAGTGGCACCGCACTTCAGACGGTGAGGGAGGAGATGATGCCGCTCGTGATGTCAGCTGTTGATCGAGCTCTAATGGTCGGAGCTGTTGTGTGATAGTGGGGGGATGAAGTCGGTCTGTGTTGAGATGGTACAGAAACCGTCGTTTTCTTTTCCATTTTAATTTTTTCATTCCTAAAACTGTCGTTTTCTTTTCCATTTTCAGCGAAACCTGTAAACCCGAAAAAGTCAGAATAGAAATATGAACAGCCGAGATCCAAGTCTGGAGCTCCCTATCTCCAACATCACCGATCGCATTTCAGCCATGGAACTATCCGTCAACAACGAAAATTCTCCGTCAGCTCTCCAGCAATTTCAAGGATATAACTCCAGCTTTTCCACTATTCAACCATAAATTGCTGTCGGATCTGAATCCTAGTTCGAGCCCATTGGCGCACCGATCTGAATCCGCTCCGTTGGCCTCGTCATCAAGTTCGATTAAAATAGATGATGACAACTACAACGTTTGGGATGAAAATCCTACGAGGAAGATGAGTGCTCCTACTGGTTGTGGATCCGAGTGAATCGAAATGAAAGAAGATATTGGAATGGAGGAAAAGCGTCAGTGATGGAAAGGAGAGGTTTTGGAACGTGAATGTTGGTTCGAAGTTGAAATCGGATTCGGGTAAAAGTAGCAAGGAACCCGGTAGAAAAGAGATGGATTTGGTGACTGCGCACAAGTTGTTTATGGGAAAGAAAAAAAGAATGCATGCGGTTTCTCAAAAAGTTGTGAGTATGCTTTAGTGTTAATTTTTTTTAGTTCGATAGCACTTCTAGTATGCAGATTGTGATTCAATAAGTGTTAACTGGTAAAGTCTTTGTGTCCATTGTTCTGTATTAGAAGTATGGTTGTTTAATTGAGTTAATGATTTAGTTTCAAGGGTTTTCTGGTCAAATTTCCAAGTTTTTTTAAATATAACGTTATGCTTTTGCTGAAGAAAAATAAAGAGAAGATAATGTTTTTGCCGTGCAGGAAGCAGTTGGTTGGATTGTGGTAATATTAAATATCATAATGACTTAGTCCAATTAGTGGCATCTCTAATGCTTAAGTGTTAAATAAACAATCCGAACTGGTTATCAGAATCAAAATCCACGGTTGTTGTGTTAGTTTGAATCGACACCATATCTGATTGTACATCTGATGAAACTGAGAGGGAGTTTGTAGAAGATCATTTGCCGTAATTCTACGGTGAGTAGATATTTTTGGTATTTTGGAATTCCATTGATTTTAACTTTCATTGTTGCATAGTTACAACTTCCCTGTTTTGGTATGCTTGGTGTGTCGGCTTGTTTGAGGCCAGGTGTTTCTCTGGTTGATGTGTATTGATCTATAGTGTTGCTATGTTGAAGCTGTGGTTCTTATGCTATTGGGGTAACTTGAGATGAAGTAATTATCTTTTGGATTTCTTGGTGCATCAGCTTCGATTGGCAGCTTGCCTCCTCTTAGTTGCAAGTCAAGGAGCTCAACTTAATGGTGTTGCAAGTGAGTCTCTCATGTCATGTTTCCAGGCCTGTTTGTTTGGAAGTGTTTTTTCTGTGTCATTGTTGTTTGATGTCAAGAACGCAAGTTGGTGTATGATCATGTAATAATATACGAAATATTTTCTAAAAATTATTGTTTGTAATATTGAAATTTTGAGTATTTAAATAAATTAGTTCGCAAATAACTGTAATATTTGTTTTGCTTATGGAGTATCGCTATATTTAGTGTATTGTTCATTTTAGTTACAAAAAATGTCTATTTTCAAAAAAACACAATTGTGAATCACAAAGGTGCATAACAGTTTTAGTAGATATTATTACAACGGTGCATAACTGTTGTAATAAAGTTTATTACAATGGAGGAAAAAAGTTGTAAAATAGACATATTACAACGGTGTTGCAACGGTGCAAAAAAGTTGTTAAAGATTTTAGTCTATTACAACTTCTTAATACACGACGGTTAACCCACCGTTGTAAAATGTATATTACAACGGTGTTCCACCGTTGTAATAGGGTCATTTTGTTGTAGTGTACAAAGATTAAAAGATCAAAAGAATGAAGAATGTTTTTTAGTTAAGTCGGATCGGATCGGGTTTCCTTGGTCAAGGCAGAACAGCGTAGAGCAGAGAAGGAAGGAGCGCAGGCCAAATCGGATCGGTCCGGGTAAACCCGATCCATTCCCCTGATTTGTAGTACTTCCGATCCGAACCCAGACAACTGAAGTAACAGCGGTTACAGCCCGTGTTTCCTTAAGACCCGGAGCGGTTATACCCATGTTCTCCCAACGTTCGCCACTAACCTAATGCACTGTTGCCACCATATTCCATCCGAACCGATAATAATGAGATGGATGCCACGTGGATCCGAACCGAAGCCATCCCAGGAGCAAGCACTTTCCACCTATAAATACACCGTCAAGGGACATTTGGAGGGATCTTTTGGCATCTTGAGAACTCAAACTCCTTTGCTATCCGAATTTCATCGACTTATTCAGATTATAATCACCTTTTGAAGCATATTGTGAAGGAAATTGAGTGAATCAAAACATTGTATGAGTGAGGATTATTGTTGTACTTGCATTCAAGTCATCAATTCAAAGAGTAGAAAGTGGACGTAAGCTATTTTACGCCGAACCACTATAAATTGTGTGTTTTCTTCATTTTTTGATTTCATTTCAGTAGAATCATTACTCGTTTGGGTGTTAGAGCCAATTTTGGATCTAACATTTTGGTGCTTTCACTGAGAATTTTTGAATTCTCCTCTTTTTGGGATTATCATTCTACTATTTGGACCTTCAAAGTTCAAAGAAGTTAATCCTTTGTTTTCAGCATCACTGAAGAATTGGAAATTATGGCCAAAGGAAAAGGCAAAGAAATCCAAAGTAATCGAGAGAATGAAGTAAACGAAGATCAACAAGCAATGGTTGTGACGAGGTCGCTTGGTCAAGACTCTGAAGCAGGCCGCTCCGGTCAGGAAGGATAGATCCGAACAGAAGACACCAATCCGATCCAATGACGTTGAAGTCACCCACTCTCCCCATCTGAACCGGTCCGGCTATACCACTATACTCTGATCCGACCCGAATCAAAGTGAAGCTGGAACTTCTACTCGAGCTCCTACCAATGCTCTGATTCCAGCCGCTATGACCAATGATCAGCCTGACCCATCTGCACCCGTCACACAAGGAGATTTTTCATGCTTTCTTGAAATGCTTCGGAGTACTAAGGAGGCATTGGAAGCCCATAAGTGTGACAGTCTTCGCATGTAAGAGAACATGATCACCATGAGTAGGGAACTTAAGGAGCTCCGGAGGCAAAAGACACCTTCCCCAACACGCTTCCTTGCTGCAGATTATTCATCTTCTCAGATGAGGGACGTCCTTATGAAAGAAGGACGCTTGAGCTTGAGAGAGCCTATGCTGTTGCCCATGCGTGGATCCCATGTTCTACCCAGGGATCCTAATATTACTAATCCTACGCAACAGCAACTTCTCCAGCCCCTTCCTCCTGAGATCGACCGGGAGCGTAAGGAGCAATGTGGAGCAGTCGCCGCTAGAAATAGGAGGTTATCCCTTAATCTGGAAACCAGGGGTAATCCGAATATCAGACCTAGAGAACCTGTGCAGACATTAACAAATGTCGATGTGTGGGCAATGGTGCGTCAGATTATGTCTGAAAGCCGACGGTACACTAATGAGGACTGGGGCATTGAGCGAAGCCATACTCCTTTCACAGATGATATATTGGGCTTCCAGTTCCCTCGGCGATTCAACTTGCCACAAATGGATCGATATTCCGGTAGAACGGACCCATGACAACATCTGATGAGGTATGCATGGTTCATGAATGCCGCAGTAGCTCCAGAGTTATAAAATGCAAGGCCTTTCCAATTTATCTAGAAAACATGGCATTAATGTGGTTCACCCGACTCCCTCCACGGTCAGTATCCAATTTTACAGAATTAAGTGAGCGCTTTATGAACCAGTTTCGACTTCACGTCCAAAAATCCAAAAGCGTCATAGAGTTGTGAAGGATTACACAGGCTCCGGGCGAATCTCTGAAGTCATATTTGGACCGCTTCAACCTGGCCGTCACCGAAGTTAGTGATCCTCATGAACCCACTATTCTGATGGTTTTAATAGAAGGAGTTGACCCGGACACAGAATTTGGGGATTATCTATCCAGGAAACCGCCCCCCACAAGGGAATTGTTCTACGAAAAAGCTAATATTAGCTTAAGGCGAGAAGAAGCTCATGCAAATAGGAAGAGAAAGTCTGAAAGGGCCTCGAGGGAAGGTGTCCAATGTAATGTTGTTGTGAAAACAATCTAGTGACAGTTTAGGGAAGGTTGAAGTGAATGTTGGCAACCAGAACGGAGGTAACATCAACAAGAATGGAAACGACAATAGGAGGAGTAGGAACCGAGGGAACAATTCCAGCAAAAGACCTCGATTCCAAACTTTCGAAAACTATTCTCCATTGAATGATACCTTGGAAAAAAATTATTTGGACACATACAGCATATTGCAATACAAAAAACCACCACCCAGAGACAACACTGAAAAAGAGATGGCAATGGGAAAGTTTTGTTTGTTCCATGCAACCCAAGGTCATTCCACCAACGAACGTCGTCATTTGAGAGATGTAATTGAAATATTGCTGCGGGAAGGGAAGTTAGACGAGTATAAGGTTGCCGCAAGGGACATGGGGCAAGGTGGGCAAGCCCCGGACCAAAACCAGCCTACTTCTAAACCCACAGCCCAGCAGAAAGGTAAGGGGATCGTTATCAATACTATTATAGGAGGACCCCACCTAGCTAGCCGTAGTTTCAAAGCGATGGATCAGTACGTCAATGCCGCCAAGCACTTTGAGGTAGGAGAATGCAGTAACCTCGAAGACGTTACTCCAGCAAAACAACAAAAGACGATGTCAGACGACGTCATATTCCGTAGCAGAGATGATTCCAGATTTCAATCACCAACTGAAGACCCCTGGTAATTACCACGGCCATCGGCCCTGCCTTAGTCCATAAAGTGTTGCTGAACAATGGGAGTTCAGTCAATATTCTCTTCAAGAAAGCTTTTGAACAAATGAGACTTGAAGCAAAAGATCTAAAGCCCTACGAAGGATGGATACGGGGCTTCAATGGGGCGTCAATGGCTCCGATGGGCTACGAAGAATTACCAGTAACATTAGGACAGGGAGATCGCCAGAGAGTGAGGATCCTGCCATTTGTAGTTTTGGATGTAGAGTCACCCTACAACGCTTTCCTAGGTCGACCGGCCCTTGCCGTGTATAGGGCATGTATTGCACCTTAATGCTTGCTGCTTAAATTCCCGACTGACGCAGGAATTGGGTTGATGAGAGGCGATCAAGCTACAGGACGAGCTTGTTGCATGACGAGTTGAAGATGCTAATGAAGGGGTTGAATATAGAATCTAAGGACGATTCTCCCCCATCGAAGGAAAACTCAGCATATCAATTAAGTGGTCCGTCCCCAAGAGAGTCGCCCTTAGATGTGCTCGAGGATATAGATCCCAGAGAGGATAGAGAACCCGAGGATATAAAGGCGACTCCCAACGAGACAACAATAGATATAACTATTAATGAGACAGATTCGACAAAAGTACTAAAGATCGGCTTGCAACTAGATCCAATTCGAGCGAAAGAGTTGGCTGATTTCTTAAGGGAAAATTTAGATGTGTTCGCCTGGACTCACGCTGACATGTGTGGGATTTCGTCTGCTATTATGAGCCACTCTTTATGCATTAATCCAAAGCACCCGCCAGTCAAGCAGAAGAGACGGATGTTAGGCCCAGAGTGGTCAGCAGCTTTGAAAGAAGAGGTAGAGAAATTAAAGGATAATGGATTCATTAAGGATACGAAATATCCCGACTGGATATCAAATCCTGCCCTGGTCAAAAAATCTAACGAGAAGTGGCGTACATGTATTGACTTCTCTAACTTTAACAAGGCTTGTCCGAAGGATAGCTTTCCTCTTCCCAGGATTGATTAACTAGTAGACTCGACGGCCGGACATGAGCTTTTATCCTTTATGGATGCCTGTTCGGGGTACAATCAAATTCCCATGCACATACCAGATCAAGAGCACACAAGTTTCATCACATACTTGGGGTTATATTGTTATGTGGTAATGCCATTTGGATTAAAGAATGCAGGAGCCATGTATCAACGTTTTGTCAACCGCATGTTCTATAATCAAATCGGGAAAACCATGGAGGTTTATGTGGATGACATGCTTGTGAAGTCTAAACAATCTTCCGACCATACAAGGGACATAGCTGAAATGTTTGATATTCTTCGAAGGTATGGAATGAAGTTAAACCCCCTAAAATGCTCATTTGGAGTCGCATCTGGGAAATTCCTTGGGTTTATCATGAGTTCTCGAGGGATCGAGATAAATCCTAGTCAAATAGCAGCAATAAGGAATATTGAAGAACCACGAAAGATTAAGGATGTTCAAAGCTTGGTCGAAAAAGTTGCTGCATTGAGCAGGTTTATCTCCAAAGCCACAGATAAGTGTGTACCTTTCTTTGATCTGATAAAACGAGGAAAACAGAATTTTGAGTGGACTTCCTATTGTATGGAGGCCTACCAGAATCTGTTAGACTTATTAGAAAAGCCTCCAATATTATCAAAACCCATGGAACATGAGGATTTGTTTGTCTATCTAGCAGTATCGTCTCATGACATCAGTACAACATTGGTGCGTGAAGAAGATAAAGTACAGAGGCCTATATACTACGTAAGCAAGAAGCTAGCTGCTGCAAAACATAGTTATCCGAAGATAGAAAAACTTGCTTATAGCCTCCTGATTGCTTCCTGCAAACTTCGTCATTACTTTCAGGCTTACCCGATAGTTGTATACACCGATCAACCATTGAAACAAGTGTTGCAAAAACCCGAAGCATCGGGACGGTTACTTAAATGGAACATCGAGTTGAGTCAATTTGATTTAAATTTTCAGCCACGGAGATCAATCAGGGGGTAGGCATTGGCCGACTTTATAGCCGAATTCACAATTCCCGAAGAGGAAATGGTGGATGACAAGGTGGTTACTTTGGACCAAGAATTAGAGCTTCGTCCGTGGAAGCTATATACGGACGGAGCCAAAAATGATCGAAAGTCCGGCGCCGGAGATGTTTTAATAACTCCTGAAATAGGATCTATTTAGTATGCATTGCAATTAGAATTTGATGCTACCAAAACAATTCCGAGTATGGAGCCCTGATTGCTGGGCTGAAACTCGCCAAAGAACTAGGGGTGAAGACACTGCTTATATGCTGTGATTCCAAGATAGTTATATGCCAAGTATGGGACGAATTTGTTACTAAAGGGCCTCGACTCGTTAATTATCTCAAAAAGGTAAAGGAGTTGTTGGACAATTTGGAGCATTACAGCATAACGCATATTCCAAGGATGGAGAACTAGAAAGCAGATCGGTTGGCAAAACTAGGAAGTTTTGATAACCCCAAAGAAACTGAAATGGTTCCGACAGAGGTTTTGGAATCACCGAGTTTCGACCTGATGGAGGTGGAACTAGCCTTAGAAGTTGATCCAGAGAGAGAATCATGGATGACACTGATCAAGAATTTTCTCAAGAGTGGAACCCTCCCGTTGAAGAAAAGCGAAAGACGAGCTGTAAGACGTAAGGCTGCAAGATACGTTTTACAGGACAACGTCCTTTATCGCCAAGGGTTTCCAATGGCCCTACTACGGTGTATCGCACATGACGACATCAAACGTGTACTGCAAGAAGTACATGAAGGTAAGTGTGGGGATCACCCCGGGGGCCTAACCCTAGCAAAGAAAGTATTACGTTATGGATATTTTTGGCCTACCGTGAATAAAGACGCGACTGATTATTCACGACGCTGCGACAGATGTCAAAGTTTCGCCAAGATTCCCAAAGAACCTCCGACTCAACTCAAGTTGATGGTAAGCCCATGGCCGTTTTCCGTGTGGGGAATTGATATTATTGGAGTGTTACCTGTTGCCAAAGGGGGAGCAAAGTACGCGATCGTCGTCGTGGACTATTTCACGAAATGGGTGGAAGCTGAACCTTTAACAACGATCACGACAAGAAAGGTGATTAGTTTTATGGTCAGAAACATTATCTATTGATTTGGGATACCGAAGACCTATATAACTGATAATGGGACATAGTTCGACTGCGTCGAATTCAGAAACTTCTGCCAGAAGTACAGGATTGATAAACGATACACAGCTGTAGCTCACCCGCAGTCAAACGACCAGGTTAAAGCAATAAACAAGATCATTAAATCTATTCTCAAGAAGTGGTTGTAGCGAGCCAAAGCCAAGTGGGTAGATGAGTTGCCGCTAGCTTTGTGGGCCTACAGGACGATCTTTAAGACAGCCACTGGCCATACCCCTTTTTCACTCTCCTTCGTGTCAGAAGCAGTAATCCCGATAGAACTAGAAGTCCCTTCTCATCGAGTAGCACACTATGACCCGATGACGAATAGAACACTCCTCCTAGAGTCTCTTGATATGGTTGAAGAAAAAAGATACGAAGCAGACTTGCGTGCCTCAAGACATCGACATCAAGTAGCACGTTATTATGACCGGAAAGTTCGCTTCAAAACCTTTGAACCAGAAGACTTAGTATTGAAACGAGTCTTCCCGCCTTCAACCCAATTGGGTCCAAAATGGGAAGGGCTGTACGCCATCCAACGGAAGCTTGATACAGGAGCATTCAATCTGATGACTATGGATGGTGAAGAGATTCCCAGAGCTTGGAATGCTCAGCACTTGCGACAATACCTAAGCTAAATATGAAATGCCTTCCTTTTTGTTTTTATAAGCTATGTAAAAAGGCACGAATTGCCTTAAAAAGTTTGTTTATATGAACAAAGGATTATGAAGTGGGTGTAGGCTATGACTTAGCTGAACTACTATAAAAATATTGTGTGTCATTTACTTTCCTGCATTATTTATATCTTCGGCAATTATTCTATCATGACTATGGAACACAAAACATTAAATTAGATTTGGAAAGTTGGAGATAACCTATGTGCAGGAGCAAACAAAACGACCGCTTGCATGATAAGATGCAAAGAATGGGAAGATGACATTCTTAACTCTAACTCTCATAAAACGAGAGAGAGTATAAAGGATGGGAAGACGACGTCCCTTGAGGCGTCAAGGTGCACCCCGATAAGAGACCGCCTCAGTAATACTCTAACCTGGTTATGAGATAGGAGAGTATAAAGATGCTAAAAAGAATAAGCATCAATGACAAAAAGAATATGACCCCGTCAGAAAATCGGGGGCAGCTGAATTTTGAATTTAATCAATCTTGAATAAGTCTTAATCATTTATCCAAGATTGATTGAGGGCATATATATGTACACATGTTCCCCTTAATAATGACTTTATTATATAATTATGATATGACATGTTGTTCATTTGCATTTTTACTTAAATGCTAAATTTACGAATATCAGACATTGCAGGGAACAAACTACTTTATTCACAAGCATGTGAGTTTATACAGGAACGCTAAGCAAAAGATGCGAGGGCCGCACTCACTACAACAATAGCGGACCATGGAATATCAAATAAAAAACAAAGCGCATTATCACTTAGGCTTTGGAGTAGACTTGGACTTTTTGGCAGCCTTAAGAGCATTTTTAGCTTCTTTTTCAGCATCGGACATGAGATGCTTTGGTTTCTTCTTCTCTGTAATTGAAGTACCAGAATCGATTGATTTCTTCCAAGGAGTCGGAGCATTGGGATCAAGAGAAGATTTTTTAGCAAGCTCTTCTGTAATTGACCTAGTTGAAAGCTTAACAACTAACCTCGATCCATCAGCCACCACTACAAGGGGATTAAAGCTTTCAGGGTCTATCTCCTCGACTTTCAGTTGCATGCGTTTGTCTTGTTCGGCTTTCATTTCAGCCAGAGTCATGTCATCAGCATTTTTTGAATCCCCAATTATAGCAACATCAGGATCTCCTTCATGCCTATCATTACCATCGTCATCTTTCAAAGCGTCTATCATTTCATCATCATGAGAAGTGTCGGTGTTAGGCGGTTCAGCTCCACCTCCGGATTCAACGATGGTAGCCTTATCCTGTCCTCCCTGAGCCTCTTCCACGGTTTTTCCCCAATGGGGGTTCCCCGAGGCTCGTCGGTCTTCTCAGTTGGTTCGGCACCTACAGTATGAGAAGCAACAATTATCAACTCAGGGGAAAACAAAGAATCCTCGATTGATTGCCCAATGACGTGACGAAAAGTGGATACTGCCTTGACAAATTGGGGTGAAATGGTGGGAATACCTTTTGATGATTTCTCAATTAGGGCGGCTACTGTCTCTGATGCTGGTTCGGGTATAGGAGATAAAAGAGACGCTCTAGGAATTCCCGAATTCTCGGGATCATATTCCCCGACTCCAGTAGCTTCAGTAGTAAGAGAAGAGGAACCAACTTCAAGGATTTACTTTTCTTTGGCCTGGTGTTTCTCCTCCTCCATGGCAGCAACAATAAGGCGACGCCCCTTGGCCAGACGTGTCGGTTCATTGTCTTTCAAATACTTCTCCATGAGTTTTTCTTCATCAACGAAGTCTACCTTAAGTTCATCTTTTTCCCATTCGATGATTTGACTCCATACATGAACTAAGGTAGTCGGATAGTCTTTGATCCAAGAGATGTTTCGGCGACGGATAATGTGTGCAAAGAATTCCATCATCCGCTCGCCAAAGCCGTGCAACTCTTCTTGAGCCTCTGATAGCTGTTTATGAGTTTCTTCAGCAGACTTAATAGTTCTATCCACATTCCCCTCAGCTAAGGCATCTCTAGTCTCGGCTTCCATTAACTTGGACTCCAAGTCAGCATTTCGTTTCTCTAACTCAGCGTTCTTCCTCGCTAACTCGGCCTTTTCTTGCTCAAGAGTATTGTAAGCTAGTTGCATTTTAACACTGTCTGACTTAGCATCTTCAGTTTATTTCTTCAACTCCAAACGCTCTTGACTGTGAGATTCCAGTAAGTCATGATAACGCTTTTGTCATTCCTCAAATTGCTTTTTGAAGTTGTTGGCATCTCGTTGAGCAATGACAAGTTGAGCCTATGTTTCTTCTAAGTCCTTCTCCAGATTTTTCAAAACATTCTCATCGGAATCTACAGCCTTCTTCATTGCATCAACGTCTGTAATTAAGGCCCGAATGATTCTGGAGTGATTGCGTGAATATTTGTACATCTCCGAGTACTGTTTCTCTACTACGTCAATCTTTTCCTTAGCCTCATCTGCCCACTTTGAAGAAATAGGCTCGAGTGCGGGTAAGAAAGTTAAATTCTCAAAGTAGTGATCTGGGAACTGCTTCTCCAGATATGCCAGTTTCGTTTTGGAATCTGCATCCAGTGGTAGGGGTTTGCAATATGATAGTTCAATATGTTTCCGCTTAGCAGGGACGATGGCTGCATCGCCTTTTTCAGATCGCTTCTCAGAAGCTTTATGCTTGTCTCGCGAATTAGTGTGTTTCGGTGGACTTTTTTCTCGATTATATTTGTCTTGGGGAGAAATTTGGTCTTTGGATTGTGATGTGTCTTCCCCACGACGACTTTGGTGGCTCTTATACCTGTCTGGATCCGACCGAACAGGAGAACGAGAGCGTGAAGTGTGAGGTCGATGAGAATCATGAGGCCTTCTGTCATCTCTGCCCCGCCTCTCACGGCGATCATGCTCGGTGTCAGAAGGAGGTCTAGACATGCTACGGTGAATTTTCCTGACATCATAGTAAGGGAGTGACATTGTACCTGCATAACAATATAAGTGGAGTTCAGAATCAATGTTCACATAAGACATGAGTGTTGTGACATGCGGTGCTAATGTGTTACGTGCATCCTAAGTGACGTTCCCCCCAACAAACCTGAGCCTGAAGCCAGACTAGCATGAGTGGGCTCTTTGGTCTTCACGGGAGTAGTCTCCTCTGAAGAAGTGAAGGTTAAAGGATTCGTTCCTGAAGTATAAATTGTTTCGGGCAGGGGGAGATTTCCTAAACCCTTAAATGTGGAATCGTCGGTAGTAGGAGCATCTCCTTGAAAAACGCCTAGTGGCAACTCTTTAGGAGACGTTGACTTTTCAGGAGAAATGGCGTCATCAGGAATGGTAAACCCTTCTCTGTGCTTTTCAGCTATGTTGGCTAATTCATCGTCCTGAGTTGAAGATGGAGAAGAATGAGTCCTAAGAGGTATCGTTGGACCTTTCGAGCCCTCACCCGTCTCAGGAATAATGTCGACCGGGGGTATGTACACGTATGGACCCGTCTCATGATCTATAGTACGGGTAATAGATAGTAACCCGTGATGATGGAGATACTCATCCTTAAGAACTTCGTCGATGGTTAAGAACTTTTGATCGCCATTGAGCAGCTGATGCAAACGATGAAAGTATAATTGACCCGATACTTGCTTTGGGTCATCAACTGCAAATGAAAAATAAAGCAAATTAATGTGTTGGCATGAGCATTTAAAGTTGAAATCTAGAAAGTCGGTGCTTTACTTGATTTTGACCATCTCCTGGCACACCCCGGCCGCTGTCTGATATGAAACCATTCAGGTTTAGAATCACCAGCTTTGCTGCTATATGGAACAGTAATAATTTTCCTTTTTGGGACTGATTCAAAGTATGAGAAGGAGGGGGTCTCTTGATTCCGATGTTTGAAATTATAAAAGAAGTGGACATCATTGAAGGTAGGTTCTATACCTAAAATCTCTTTATATGCTATATACAAGGGGTATAAATAAGCATAAGAGCTGGGATGTAATTGCATGGGAGCAATCCGCATCTGTCTCAGAAAATCAACGACAAAAGGCGGAAACGGAGGTCTTGCCCCAACCATACACATTAATCGAGTAATTGCCATAAACCCTTCCGGTGGATTGTGGGGGCGATCTGTTTTCGAAGGCACCAGGGTATCTCTTTTCAGTATCCCATGCTTTAGACATATTCGGATGAGTCTATCATCATCGATCGTCGAGTCAATAGAATCTTTGGGTAACTCCAATATAGTGGTAGTTTCAAACTCGTCGGGAGCACGATCAACTCATATCTCTCCTTCCTCTTCATCATCAAGAGAAACTTCACTCCTGGAATATACTTCACTGTTGTGCGCTTCCATTTCATAATTTGGGCCCTCATCATCCCATTTAGGGTCTGAGGGAGAGGATTTGTCATCAAGAGTGAGTTTCTTGGAAGTTTCTGCGACTTCTCTCTTTTTTGCTAACCTAAATGAACGTCTCTCTGCCATGGTCGCTAAACTAATGAAGAAGCAATAACATAAGTTAGAGTAAAATAGCCCGTATCCTCCCGTGCATGTGTGTGAACTCACTACAACAAAATCCGTTTTTGATAGCTGTGTTAAACAGCGTTGCCGCATGATGTATGTGAGTGCCTCAAACTTATAGAGTTTAAACGCTATTTCAGAGACCCATGTCGTGTTCTCAACAATATTCAAGAAAAGAAGCGGGAAATAATTTTCATTGTGTGGGAAGTAAATAAAAAAAACGTTCTTGCCCTTTTCCTTCTCAAAGCAGCATCTTTCCAGATCCGCCTCTCGTATACTCAAACTCTTTCGTCTCCGCCTCCCGAAGACAACGCGTCGCCGCCCCCTCCAGACATCTGTCTAAATCCCACGTATACTCAACTCACCTCGCATCTTTTCAAATAGCACCAAAGCCGATCCTGCATCTCCCCAACTCGCTGCTATCATTATTCGTCAAAATCGGGAATCGCGAATCAGGAATCCAAATCGTGAAAGGTGCTACAGGTACTATAGGCTTTATCATTTTTTTTACTGCTCATTATTATGATTCTTGATTGTTTTTATTATTAGTGTTTAATCGATTGTATGTAGTTCATATTAGTTGTATACTTGAGGTAATGAAGCAAGAAAGCTTATTTGTTAAAATTAAGTTGCCCAATATTATTGGTAATTTGAGTGCTTGTTTGTTGCAGTGGTTTAATTTTCAGTTAGGTGAAATATAATATTTGGCCTTATATTAGATGCAGTGCATAAAATATTATACTAATAACTATAAAGTGAGTTACCATTGATATGAGATGAACTTCGATGCGAAATTGATTCATTAGATTCAGATGGTGGTTTCCCTTTTTTTTAATAATTGGCCATAATAGGACAAAGAATTATTACTTAGAAGATGTGGCTATTTTATGTTTGAACAACTGGTGGACCGATTAGTAAGTAATTAACTGGTACATATTTAATGCCACAATTTTTTTATGATTTTAGCATATTATGCAATGTTGGGACAGATCTATATACTTTTTTGCTTCTTAAAAAAAGAAAACCTTCGTTAAGCTATTTGCTATAGAAAGCTACTGTTTTATACTTAAACCAGTCTAAATAATTATTAGAAGATAATTATCAAGACCGTATCTTGATTATACCTTTTTAATGTCTTTAAGTTTATGCATTGGTTATCCTTATGATATTTAGGTCAAAGGTTGGGTAATTTAAGTAATAAGCAAGAGTTATTGTACTTCTCACTATTATATGCAGACTCATATGGTAAGTATCATGTTTTAAAGATGGTTATGATGCTAAAATTGTTTTTAAACAAAATTCAAATTAAAACATGTTTCAGGCTGTGTTTAAAAAGTGATAAAAATGAATTAAATTCATTTCCTACACTTTACTATTTACATGTCATTCTTAAATAAAAATATATAAGTAATATTGTGCATGCAAATGATTTCTGAATGAATTAGATATCTTGGTTTGATGCCAATATATTATGTTAAATGACGTTTACTCTTGTTTGGCTTGTCTGATGTGTTTGATTGGTTTTAGATAGTTAGCCAAGACAAACATTAATCATTGTGAAGGGTATCAAAATAGCTAGAATATAGTGGATTTTTGGTATATAATGTTCTTAAGGTGCTAGGGAGTCCCCTCTGAAAAGTTCAGGTGGATTGAGTTTAACATGGTGACCAAAATAGGTAGGAAGAATCAATCAGTATCAGGCGAAAAGCTATTAGCGCTGAGAGTTTTTAGTGATTTCTGTTTTTAGTGACTGTAAGATGGCTTGTGCTATTATTATTATTATTATTATTATTATTATTATTATTATTATTATTACTACTACTACTACTACTACAGGGGGACAAAACTTGAATGCACACACTTGGGTAGTCTTGGAAGGTCGAGTCCCACCAATATACATTTTCAAATCATGCTCGGTCCCATTTTTAGAGGCAGTGGCACATCACCACTGTGGTTGTACTGTGTTCATCACTAGGAATTAAAAATACTTTGGTGCAATATTAAATCAAATGAAGTATAGAGGGTGTATAAATTGATTGGCAGAACCTGGTGATAATTATTATTTTCTTTTACCATTATGCAGTACTTGGCTCCCCAAATTGATGTTATATTATAAGGATGATTCAAATGAATACGAAACTTTTTAGAAGGAATGGATATAAACAGAACTGAACTTTGCATAAACACTAGGTTGAACTGTATAGAAACACCGGGTTGCAAAACTAACTAAAATACAATATCCATGAGAATTAAAATTTTCCTGAAATTTTAACTTATATGTAGGTACTCAACTAACTTGGAATTAATTACTAAATTATATCCTTGTAGACAGTAATATTAATCAATGATTTACCAATATATAATTGTACGGATGAACATCCAACCATCGCTAAAGCATATTAGCTTAGCATTTTATGGTTTTTTTAACCACCTACAGTTGTTATGTTCTGTGTTGTATCCAAATTCCCTTGTAAAAAAGCTACTAATTTAGATGGTCATGACATTTAGTACCGTTCCCTTTTTGTATTATGTTGCAGTGTTTGTATAGTCTACCACCGAACTCCATGGATTTCCCAGTAAGGCTACATGCTTTATACATTCCACACTGTAGCTTAGAGTTAAGACAAGCATATCACCTGTCCTTGCTTTAAAGAATAATATTGAATATATAACAGTATTTGAAACAGTTAAGTGCACGATTTCTGGCGCCAATCACCAAATGATTTATGGACATGCAACCGGAATGATGTACTAACTGCCTCCGTCTTGCTACCATTGTGTTTTTATGTGTACAAAATTCAGAATACATATTTTATCATATGATTTACATTTGGCATTTTATTTAATCATCATACAAATAACCAGTATATATCTACAATTATTTTGTTCACGTTTTAATAATATATGTTTTACAGAGAGAAGAATTTAAAATTAATACACACATTAAAATAATAATACAACCAATTAAAGGGAGCAACTATTGGGACATAAAATAAGACATGGAAATCGTGAGCCTTTCGATTTGTTTGCCTTTATGTGGAAAGTGGAATTCATGGATCTAGTGGTTGAGATTTGTTTTGTTCAATTTTGTATCATCACTTTGTGTCCGAATAGAGTTTCCTCCAATTAAAACATGCAGTAAGAATCGTTCCAAACATATGTTTGCACTTGCATAAACAAACAAACGAAGACACAACGCTGACATTTGTGCCAAACAAAAAATCAACAATGACAATGTTGTCTTTAGTTTCATTTTCTTCAATGACGCCTTCCATCTTCGTTCATTTTGTGCACCTTTGTAAATCTAAGCATAGTCAACTCCTTATTGTCGATCGACTTTGATTTGTAATCCTAACTACAATCAGTTGCAGGATTTATAAGCCCTCATTGGCAATGCTTTTCATTTTCTCTGCTTTTGACCCCTCGCCGGCATAGTCAGGTCCTCATCCTTCTTTGATTTGTCTCTGTATGAATTAAAGAATTAAAGGGGTAGGCGTCAGTAGGAGAGTGATGATCTGAAAAGGGAGTGCAGGCAAAATTGAACACGTTTGTTCCATCCAATTCATGTGTTACCCATTCTCCATCTAGGTAAACTTTCAGTAGTTCCCTCAACTTCTTCATGGTTTCAAATTCCAGTATGTGTCATAATTTTGTATCGTTCTTACTTTTGTTCTTCCTTGGTTTGTTTTCAGATTATTTTTTTCATTATGTACATGCATTAATTCTTATATATTTAGGTTCTGGATAGATATCAGCTTGACAATATAATCTTCAGGATTTATTTGATGATTTTAATACACTTTTGTGTGGAATAATATTGTCTCTTGCTCTATGGTCCTTTGCAGTAGGCTTCCACTGTGCTTCATCTGTAGTGCAAAATGTAGAACTTTTATTAGTAATATGTCTATGTTTATGAATTGGCACAGCTCATCATTTTCTGTTGTTTCTTAACCAAAGCTAAGGAATTCTTTTATGTTTTTTTACAACTATTTTTGTGCTTGAGTTTTTACTTTCTCTGTTCTATACTTTGCATTGCGTGTGGTTGGTTGTCTCATTTATCAAAGTATGAAAATTATACTGTGTAACAGATGGCGTTGCTAGATGATGGATGCTGTTCTTGCACGAGTGAATTGGATTTTAAAGAACATTGAATCAATACTATCTTCATGGGAAGGGCCAGAGACAAGCATGGTCTCTTCTTTACTGAAAATCTTACCCTTGTCTCGATCATTATGTTTATTTCTAGTAAGTTTAATGGATAACATAAGATGTGGCTTATTGGATGGAGATCTAGGGTCACAAATTAAAGCAGATTTAGGTTGATCAAGTCCATGAGAAACAACAGAGAGGCTGGTAGAATTGGTGGTGGTATGCGGGGAGTGAGAAGAGAGAAAGTCAGGCCAGGAGGAAGATTTGTGTAAGGTTATGTAGGCTGAAATGTTAATAATGGGAGACGCATGAGGAACAAATAGAAATGAGAGATGGGTAAAAGCGAGAGTTGAAAGCGAGCAAGCCAGAGCATGATTAACGTTAGATATTGAGTTTGATATTAACATGTTTAGATTTGAAGCAGTTTGTATTTTGCTAGGTAATGAATTCGTGATGGGGGGATAAAATTGCATGGGGTCAGCATGCACGTTATCAAGTTGAAGTAAATAAAGTGGACTAGAAGATTGGAAGTGTTGAGAAGATTTAATGACTGGGAAATATGATTGGCAGTAGACAACTAGACATTAAATTGAGAGGAGCGACAAGATTCATCATTCGATTGGTAGCCGTTATATTTTACTCAGTAAAGGGACTAGCAACGGTAATGATTAGAGTTTCAATATAGGCACTGATGATGAGGCCTACTTGGAAAGTGGACAGAAAAGATCCAATACAATATATCGACTTTCTGATCAAAGGAGGAAGCTATTTTAGACAGAAATTTACTATTTAAATTCTTTAATTACAAGCAATAAAATCATTTTTTAGGTATTATCTTCAATGGGAGTCAATAACTTTCATTGCAGTGACTACTGCAAGTCAGGAATGGCTTAAATCAAGCATCAATCCATGCCAAATATATTAAGCAGTAAAACTCTCTTGTTGCTGCACTAGCTTGGCCAGCTGCACTGCTTTCAGCTATTGATTTCATTGACAGCAAATGGGCAATTGCAATTGACAGGTGTAATTTGCATACATTCAGACATCTTTGCATATTTATATAATCTGATATTATTGCTTAGTTTTTTGCTTGGCAGTTTAAACTTCAGATCGGATAAAGCAGGATCAATCCTTGCTGAAGTGTTATCAAGTAATCTCCAGGGCAACAGGTAGGCCAAACTGAAAAAAAAAGTTCTCAGATTTATGGTACACAGCAGAAGTGCTCACTTACCTAAAGTTGCATTGTTCTATGATATGAAATTAGTTTCATTATAATACTCGATTGTTCTCATTTCAGATATTAGTTTGAAGAATATTGAACATGACATCGTGTGCCAAAAAAATAGTATCATAGTTCATAGTTCAATGGGCGATATACCTGAATGTGGAATGATTTGCTCCCTGTAATAAAGGCCTCGATTGTTCTCATTTCAGACATTAGTTTGAAGAATATTGAACCTGACATTGTGCGCCAAAAAATTGTATCATAGTTCATAGATCAATGGGCGATATTCTTGAATGTGGAATGATTTGCGCCCTGTAATAAAGGCGCTTCTTGTTAGATGTTGTTGCATAGCAAGAGATATGCTTAGATCACTCCTTCTATTATTTTTTAAAAAAAAGTTTACAGTCGCTGATCAAGAAATATTAGTGTGCCTTTTGTAAAAAAAATAAAATAAAAATAAAAATCATTATGTCTCAATCAATTATTGATTATTTGATTGAATCGAACTTATGGTTGAAAGAAATATAAAAAATGAAAGGGTCCGGAATTCAGTTTTTATTTTTCTAATTTCAACAATGTTAGTTTTGTTTTTAATGGCAATGTACTTTTAGATGGAGTTCAATAATATGTGATTTATTTATTATACTTATTTTTGTGTTTTTAATCTTTTTAACTAAATATTCACGAATATGACGATATATTTTGAACATATTTGTTTGATTTGTCTTTTTATTTTTCAAGTCTAATACTAATTTGTAGCTAAAAAAGCGCGCGTTATTCAGAGTATAACTGTTTAGCAATGTTGAATTCATATAAAATACTAAACACATTGTTAAATGCTAATTCGTGGAGGCCATATCTTCTGCTGATAATTTGATCTACAATAGATTTTTTGCAATGTGTATATGTCCAGTCATTGTATTCACACTTTGATTGAATTTATAAAAATATCTTTCAAATTTCTGTGACATTGGAAATGAATAACACTATAAAGTGCTTTGCAATGCATGCAGTAAAGGGTATATATATTAGACGCACATGCCCTGAATTCTGTCATACCAACAAATACTGATCATCTGTTTTCTAATCTTGTTGTTAGTAGAACATTTGAACTTACAAAAGTGTTCATTGGAATTTTAGAGATTTTAAGTTGCAAGGAGTTTCATATGATAGTGATCCTTTCGTAGTGCCAGGAACAATTTTCTGTACAAGACCTCTTTTTTTCTTTTTTTTATGTGAATGGTGCATGCCTGTATGTTACAGACTATTCTAATTGTTCTTCCTCTGTTTCAGGCTGCATGCGCCATCGTTAAACAATATATATCTGTTGCATTCTCTCGTCTTTTAGTTCAAGTTTCAGGTAATCCATTCTGTTCCACAAGTGACTTTAAGTTAACAAATTATGTAGTTTTCTGTATATGTTATCTTCCTTATTTCTTAAGCAAGACAAGATGAGATAAATGGTAACACCATTCTAATTTGCACTTATACAATGTCTATTTATTTTGGATTTTCATTAATATAGTTATGTGTTCGTCTCAAATATTTGGGGGTAAGCACTTGTACCAGTAACCACTGTTTTTGTCAAGCATAATTTTCAAGTTTTTAATGTTTTTTTCCCATCATGAATTCTCCTACATGCCAACAAATATGCTTGTTCTACTAAAAGATTGTTTCCAAGACACTTAGAATGGGATAAACGGTGACAAACACACACATATGTGTGTATGTATATATGTATGCATGTGTGTAGAGGGTCGATTGCACCTCATTTTGGCTACACCTCCTGATTTCAGCCGCATGTTCCCATTTAAATCATTGTATGCAATGACAAGAGAGACTCTTTTAATTTCATCTTGATGATTTTGCCTTTCTTAAGTAATAGATCAGTTTTCCTTCAAGCCTCTCGGAAATTGCTCCAGCTCATAGCTGACTTGAGAAACAGTTTTTTGTTGACTGTAGACATTTTCCAGTGTTCCTTTTGCTTTGAATATAAATACTTGAACAATGTTTGCATATATCTACAAATGTGCATTCTCCTGGGCAATATTGGCATCGCTAGAATGGACAAATGGCATGATAATTCGGTATTGTTTTGCTTTGTGACTCTGCAAAGGCGTACTTATAACACCATGTGTTTGATATTCATAAATCACACTATATACCTAGTTCACCTTGATTTGTTCAAAGAGAAATTAATTTTGATCCACCTTGCAAATTTACCCAAACTAAAGCATGTATAGTTTGCAAGAAATCAAATGTGAAAAGTTTTTGCATATATCTTTTCTTGATGGGATTTTTCTGCTATGTTGTTGTTTGTTATATGTACTAGTATTGTTTTGTTAGATGGTAGAAAAAGACGAGTTGCAACGCAGCAGAATCTCTAAGCGTTTTAATTGCACAGCTACAAACCAACCAAGCTAATCCTGTTGGCCAAAAGTTTTGATGTTCAGAACTTTTGAATTTGACTATTTGGAGAGCTTGGTGGTCTATTTACATTATTTATGGTTTTGTAAGCTACGAGTGTTTGTGCACGGATGCTTGCTTTTCCTATGTATATTCAAACCATGCCCCCTCCCCAACCCCCCTTCCAAAAAAAAAAGAACACCAAATACTTACTTGTGTGCGTGCATGTGTACACTATGCATTTTCATTTGTGCTAAAAAATGTACTGGTTGAATAACTGATATGTTGTATGATGACAGAATCAGTTAAAGTTCCATCTGGACAAAAGGGTGAGTTACAGGAGTTTCCTTTCCAGATTACCTTGGAGAGCATAAGAAAATGTGTAATTCAAGGGAGCATGGATCTCTTACTGGTGAGAATGTTAATGGTTAAGGAAAAATTTCTCCCTGTTTTTTCCCTTTACATATTACTAAACTTTATAAATTTCTTGTATATACTTCATTATTAGTTTTTAAGAATAATGGATGTAAACAACAGCCTATTCAGTATAAGTATAGTAATACGGCAAATATTATACTCTACGCTGCAATATTTGCAGTTCTAGTGACATACTTTTGTAAAATAAAATTTTGCAGCGTAGAAGTAATAATAATTATATACTCATCATATATTATTTGAAACTGATCTAATAACGCTATCATCCTTTATTTTTTTAGCAATTTCATATGGATCTGGGAATATTTTTTAGTGGAATTATATAAAAGTTGCTCTTAATTTTGAGTGGATTTGTGATGACTGTATTACTCTAAAATTTCATATTTTGATTTGTTTGTGATACTAAAGATGAAACCTTATTACACACACATGTGTACGTACAATATATCTCTATTTATAACTTGCAGGAAAATCTCATCTACATAGTACAACCGCAATTCAACTGTTCTACTTGATTTTCGACTTTTAACTACTATATTTAAGTGCATGCTGACCTAAATTCTTATATTTTTGAAGGATATTTGCATCAGCTTGTGTGGTATGCATGCTATTTGAGATGTTTATTTCATCATGCTGGGGATTATTTCTGCAGTCTGGTGAATTCATGCACAATGAGTCAAACGTTACTTGTTAGGGAATGTCAAATGGTCAAAGAACTATAGGACTTACTTTTGTGCTGTGATCTTTTGGTTCTTGTAGGCGGAGCTTGAGATGAGATCCCATTTTGTACATTTTGACTTGAAGTTTTCGAGTACAGCTCGTTCTTTTGTGAAGCAGAGGTCGAAGTGAGCTTTACACCGAAGCTTATGTTGATATATCGAAATATCGCATCTAGCTATCTTTTATCTAGAAGTTCTGGAGCATCAAGTTCATCTCAAAATGGTGCATTGGTCTTTATGTTAAAACAAATAGGTTAGTTTTTATTTAGAATATTCGAATACATAATAGCAGTAATCCCTTGTATGAGTGCGTTATATTCTTCCTTTTTATTATAATTTTATTTTTCCTTTTGGTTTTTTTTACTTTCTTTATATGTGATATATCAATCACTAACACATCGACTGTTTATTTGACATTAACAGGTCCACTATTGTTCATGTTAAGCAGAAAGTGTCAGAAGTAAAGCAAAACTAATTCTATAGTTTGTCTGTTATGTAAGTAACTTGCTAATGTAAAAATGTGTGACATATTATGTGTGGATATGGAAAAGCTGATAAAATAGTACGTATGAAATACTAAATTGTTGTTTAATGATATGCATGGATATTATGCCATAATTTATATAATCATTTGCAACAATTTGTTATATTTATATGTAGATAATAAATGTTTAAATGTGTATATGTATGGAAAAAAATGAAACAACAATAAAAAAGGGAAAAAAACTCATAAATTAATAATACAAGCAATAGCGTTTTATAAATGCTATTGAGTAAAAACGTTGTAGAAAGAAACATTAGAAATGCTATAGTGTAACTAAATAAACGCTATAGAAATGGATAAGAACGCTGAGAATTATGAGAACAAATGCTATAGAATATCATAATAAACGCTATAACATACAAATAAAACGCTATAAAAATATACACAAACGCTATAATAAGTCATTATTGGATAGCATATTTTATAGTGTTTTTGTTTGATAGCAAATAAAAACGCTATATAAAAGTCATCTTTCATAGCGTTTTTGTTTCTGCTATTTAAAGTAGAAGCTCTAAGATAGCATTTCGTTACATAGCGTTCTCTGAAACTCTATGTTAGGCTACAATAGCGTTTTTCAAACGCTATGAAACCCTGATTTTGTTGTAGTGACTAAAGTGTGTGCGATGCGTACAAGAGATGCAAAGTAAACATATAAGAGCATAATGCAAAGGTTTGTCAAAACAGTAATGTTCAGAATAATCTTAAATATTTGTTCATGTTCATAAGGCACTATCCTAACTATTCATTAGGTTGTAAGTCAAGGCAAACATTGATTGAGCAAGTCGGACATTTCTTGTGCATTAAATTGGATGGTTTCAGTTCGGTTTGGATATATATATTTTGAAGTTCGGATCGGGCGCCCACAAAGGAAAGGGTTTGGACCGGGGGCAGGACCATGTGTGGCCCAAAGCAGAAGCTAATGTATCTCGAGCATATCGGTTCGGTTCGGAAGTTGGTACTTTACGTGATCCGGATCGGTCCGAGTGCCCATATATTTCCATGACCATGTCTATCACTTCGACCCGACCCGGTTGGGCACACCTCGTTTTCATCCTTCTCTTTATTTTTTACTCTGACCCGATCCAGTCAGATGGAACCCCATCTCCTCTTCATTCTTATACCTCTTCACCCGAAACGATCCCAGACCTTTCCCTCTTCTTCTTCTTCATCCTCATTCTTCCTTAACTAACACCGAACCCAATCTCATGCCCAAAACTGAATCAAAGCCAAGCACTTACGTGCTGACGCGTTCAACCTTAGATCCTAAATCCCCTCCGTTAATACCTCGAGATGGCGATGAGGTCATTAACGACGATGGCGAGGGGGGAGGGGAGAGGGTCATGGCGTTAAGGCCAGCTAAGAACCATACTCAAATCATCCAAATTACCCATGAATTTGAATCAAAATCAATTAAAAGGGAATTAACTGATGTTTTGCAACCTATCTATATGATTACTTTGAGAATCGAAGGGAATTTTGATTTTTCAGAAAAATAGGGTTCTTCTATTTTGCAAAACTTAGAAGACAGTGATAGTGAAGGAAAGAAGGAGGAAGAGGATGAAAAGTGAATTTATATAGATTTGGAATGCCTCTTAGTATTCCTAACACGTCATTCCGATCGGATCGGAGTACTGGCCCATACGGGTATTTATCCCATTCGCTTAATGATACTGAAGTGTAAGAAAAGCCGTTCAGATCGGAGACCGAACCCCGATGGAATCACGCACATTGACTTGGCATACAAATTGAATTTAAAGGAAAATAAAAATAAACAAAGAGCTTACCCGGAGGAATCACTGGACATCGATCAGAGTTCTCAAAGCTGTTTGAAACGAAGAAGGAAATCCGTGAACTTTTTGGTGTATTTATAGGCTGCAAGAGACATGACACAACGCGTCCCTACGAACAAATGGAAGCAACTATTCAATAGTTCAAATTTAGAGACTAGTGAACAGATAATGTCAAAGCACGCTCCATCTTCAATAAAAGCGTCCTTTGAGGGGGCAAAATGTTAGCCTACTTTATGAACTAGGCTACACAAAGATTAAAAGATCAAAAGAATGAAGAATGTTTTTTAGTCAAGTCGGATCGGATCGGATTTCCTTGGTCATGGCAGAACAACGTAGAGCAGAGAAGGAAGGAGCGCAGGCCAAATCGGATCGGTCCGGGTAAACCCGATCCATTCCCCTAATTTGCAGTACTTCCGATCCAAACCTAGACAATTGAAGTAATAGTGGTTACAGCCTGCGTTTCCTTAAGACCCGGAGCGGTTATACTAACGTTCTCCCCACGTTCGCCACTAACCTGATGCGATGTTGCCACCATATTCCATCCAAACCCGATAAAAATGGGATGGATGCCACGTGGATCCGAACCGAAGCCATCCAAGGAGCACTTTCCACCTATAAATACACCATCAAGGGACATTTGGAGGGATCTTTTGGCATCTTGAGAACTCAAACTCCTTTGCTATCCGAATTTCATCAACTTATTCAGATTACAATCACCTTTTGAAGCATATTGTGAAGGAAATTGAGTGAATCAAAACATTGTATGAGTGAGAATTATTGTTATACTTGCATTCAAGCCATCAACTCAAAGAGTAGAATGTGGGCGTAGGCTATTTTACGCCGAACCACTATAAATTGTGTGTTTTCTTCGTTTTTTGATTTCATTTCAGTAGAATCATTACACGTTTGGGTGTTAGAGCCAATTTTGGAGCTAACAAAAAATCTTACATGTGGTATTTATCGATTTAGAGAAAGTTTACGGTAGAGTATCGAGGAAGGTTGTACGGTGGACGCTGAAAAAGAAGAGGGTTCTACAAAGTACATTATCCTTATCTAGGATATGTACGATGAGGTTCTGACTAGTGTCAGAGCATGCGGCAGTGAAACTAGTGACTTTCCCATTAACATAGAAATACATCAAGGCCTGATTTTGAGTTTCTATATTTTTCCTTAGTGATGGATGAAATCACGAAGAATATATAAAGTGAGATTGCTTGGTATATGTTCTTTGTTGATGATGTGTTGATTAATAAAGTGGAATAATGGTTAACATACAACTGGGGTTGTGGAGGAAAACTTTGAAATCGAAGGGTTTCAGACTTAGCATAACTAAAATAGAGTATATGAAGTGTCTTGGTGAACATGAAGCATTAAAGTATAAACCATCCTTGTTGTGTGCAACACCCATTTATGTTGCAAGTTGTGCTTCGAATATCGCTCCTGCATGGACAGGTCTGCTCAGAAAACACACTCACTATGATGAATTGTAACTCAAGAATTGTGCAGAGATGATACTGAAATATCACAGAGCTACGTGCGTACAACTGACACAAATAAGTTGTGAGAAATATTTAAATGTAGATCGTGGTCGTGTTGCTGCACTAGGTGCCTTAGAGAAGCTTCCATTTAATATTTTGCATATAAGAACTAGTAACAAGCTTGATGTACTTGTAGGCACCGTTTCTTTTTTTTGGAAACTCTGTTTAGGCAAAAAATAGACATAATTGGTGATTTAAATAATCTTTCCCATTGAATTCAACACTCGTATAAAGATTAAAATGTTCAATGGTTTAGATCTTTTGTATCGTTGTTTGTGTTTAATTTTATGTTTAAATAGCCGATCTTATATTATATGCAGACAGGTTGACCCTCTTTTTGGAAAAGCAGTCGTACATCAAGATTATAATTAGCGACGCGCTCGAGTCTTGAGGACGTCATCAGAAAAAACGAAGTGATTTGGTCAAAGTCACATCGTGTTTGAAAAAGGTTGTAATTATCGTCGATTAACAAAATCGTCGTTTTGAAAAGTCATTAATAAACTTGAAAATTTTGGCATGGTAAAAATACGTGATCGACTCGATCTGATCAGCTCAAAATACTTGAGCGTTTCAGTTCGATCATGTGGCAAAACTCATCGGAAAACATGAAGCGATTTGGTCGAAGTCACATCGTGTTTGTGAAAGGTTGTAATTATCTTCGATTCACAAAATTGTCATTTTGAAAAGTCATTAATAAAGTTGAAAAATTCGGCATGGTAAAAATACGTGATCGACTCGATCCGATCAGCTCAAAATACTTGAGCGTTTCGGTTCGATCATGTGGCAAAACTCATCGAGGTAAAGTGTTTGGATTGTGGCAAATTCTGGTTTCGCTCACTCTAAAACTGCTGATCGGCATGGTACAATCAAGGAAAATTGCTTGCGCAACTCAATTTGGCAAGGTCAGCCAAATTGAGAAAGGAAAGTTTTGCACACCAAAATCAAGTGATTGGCACGACAAAAACACTCAAAATCATGTGCGCACATCAGACTTCGAAAGCTCTGGATTTTGGCATGGCACGGGGGGGGGGGTTCGCATCACCCAGTTTTCGCATCAGATCGGCATGCGAAAACCCTTGACCGCATCACCTCTGGCACTTCGAATCACGGTTGCGCATCGTGAAAATGGGACACAAAATTTGGCATGTAGGTGGATACGAAATTAGGTATAGGGTCGGGGTAAAAAAGAGGCCAATCGCATCAGAGCAGATAAAAAATTTCAGGAGTTCGTATCGGGGATACGATGTGAAAAATTGGCATTAAGCCGGGGTGTGAAGTTCTGGTATTTGGAAACGTGATTTGGCACAACGGGTTTTCATATGCGGATCACTCTTTTTGGTCTGAGTGACTCGGCTAGGGCAAGGTTTTCAGGATGCAAGATTTTGAAGTGTGACTGGGATGCGAAATTGCCATGGCAAGTTGGCAAACCCAAAATACACGAGCGGATCCATGGTTTTTAGGTGATCACTGATTTCTGGCAATTCTTCCTGAGATGTGAAATTTTACACAGAAGCATGGTTTTTTGGCTAAGTTTTCTGTTTGTGAATTCACATCCCCTCCGGATACGAAATTCGGGTTGATGCCTCCAAAACTCGCATATAAATACCCCCTTGTTGGGCATTATAAGGGGTTGTCATTTTTTGACTTTAGCATATAGGATTGGAGCTCTAAGACACCATTAATGACTTTCATGGTGATTCTCTTGGTTTTGGACTTTTTCATGGACTTGTAAGCTTCACGTAGAAGTTTATCTACAACCTTTTGGAATTCACTTGGACTTTTGGCTTGATTTGGACATAATTGGACATTGTTGTTCATACCAACACACTTTGGCTCAACGAAGAAGAAGAAAGACATTTTGGTCAAAGTTATGAATTAACAAACTATTTGTTATTCTATTGTATAGCTTTGAACATTCAAATTGTCCGAACTTTGATAAATATTTTAATCGACAAATCTATAATGAATGATTACTATAAAGTGGACGTAGACGTTAGTGCCGAACCACTATTAAAGTTGTGTGTCCCTTTACATTTATCATACTTTGGATGCTTGGATTGAAAGTTTATTGTTAAACTTACACTTGAGGGTTAGTATACGCAAATAGCCAATTTCCCACATCAACAGGAAGGGGGTGCAACAACTTCGACTTCGGTTTTGGTTCTCGGCTTTGGCTCTTGACTTTAGTCTTCAGATTCAGTTTTTGGTTTCAGATTTTGGATTTTGACATCGACTTTGTTTCGGATACAGATCTTGCTCGCTTTTCATTATGGTTAAGCGCAAAAAGCTCGACGCTATTGTTGAGGCTCAAGGTACTGGAGGTGAAGGAAGTCAAGAACTTTCTTTGATTGGGAATCCCTCGAACTTTGTTTACTCGAAAGGATGTGGATTAAATCGTTAAGGGTTTAGCTATGGAATTGAACACTTGACTCGAGCGACAAGAGGAAGAGATGACTACTTTTCTCGCTTGGATAGATGCTACACTTGGAAGTGCTGGAAGGCTAATAGGCCAGGCAGATATTATTGTGTCAGCACAAGTGTTCTATAAGCCACGACTCGGGATTTGGGGGCAACCCTGCAAACTCATCAATAGGGCTACGCCGATCCTCGGACCGGTGTCGTTTCCGCTACGCTCGAGTAGGGGTGAGCAATATTTGGTTCAAACCGAATTAACCGACTAAACCGGTTTATTTCGGTTAGTTCAGTTCGGTTTTAAAACTAAATCAGTTTAAATTCGATTTGTAAAATAATTTTTTTTGGTTATTGGTTTAACCGAATTAACCGAACTTTTAATTTGTTATCTAATTTTACAGTATTATGGTGCTTTAAAAAATTAGTTAAGTTATATAATACAGAGTCATTAGTTGCAAATAGATCAAATCTTGTCACATACTTAAAATATACTATATAAAATTTATCCAAACATGAATTTATGTTTTACTTTGAGTGAATTCATTAATTGAAAAGTAATAAATCCTCCAAGTTCGGTTAAATCGGTTACTGACCGAATTAACCGAAATTATTTCGGTTTGGTTTGGAAAATTTTCGGTTTCAATTCGGTTTAAGGTTTTTTACGTCCAAACCGACCGAACCGACCGAACGCTCACCCCCACGCTCGAGGGAAATACCCATAATCCCTACATCGCTCCAAGCCCATGACGCTTTGTTGGTCAAGTCACGGGTTCCGGGATTGGTAATGTGGCTCAAGCGCCTTTGCACGTAAGTTTGGATGGTAGCACGCCCACGGTTCCGGGATTAAGGATTGTGCCCGATGTGGCTCCTCAGGCTGGGATTCAACCAGGAATTCTTATTGCTAATCAACTGGTTTCTAACATGGACTTAATCATTGGGTGCACCAGTGTCGCTTTGGATAGTCTGAATTAGTTGCTCACTTTTGATAATGGATCTCAAATCGCGGATGCTATTCGTTAATTTACTGGAGGCGGTTCCTCTTATTCGGATTTGGATTATGTTACTTGTAGTCCGTTCTCTTTGGATATAAGGAATTCTCGCAATCCACCGAAGTTCAAATTGCCTGTGTTGGAAGCATATGATGGTCGGAAGGATCTGACTGCTCACTTGATTCGCTACATATGACATATGGAAGTCACAACACCAGAAAAGGGCTTTTCTAATAATTATTACCGTTACTAATTAACTTTGTAACAGTTATAACCGTTACTACAACATACGTGACAAATTGTTGTCACGAATATTGTAACGGTTATAACCATTATAAAGTATGTATAGTATAACAGTTATAACCGTTACAAAATTATGATGTTGTCACCCTTATAACCGTTGATACTGAAAAATTATAACACCTATAACTGTTATAATATTTATTTTTATAACACTAATTACTATTGCAAATATGAAATACGTAACAGTTATTACTGCTTGTATGTAAAACTGACTATTTCATACAATAAATATAACGTGTTATAATTGTTACAACTAATTTCATAAAGCATATACTAATAAGAATATACAACATATAATATAACAGTATCCCAAAGCAAATACAATATATAACAATTTGTATCATAAAGCTAATTCCATTTCGACGAATATCAAACTATCACAATTTAACATAAAATCATTCATTATCCATAACAAATATCAAATAACATCAAAGTATCATTATTTAACACACAACCATTGTACAAAATGCGGAGGATAGATGAACCAAATTACAAACCCGTCATCGACAAGATCAGATAGTGTAAGCATACCATTTTGTTGCGTCAAAAATTGATGCCTCCGGATCCAAAATTATCTATTTGGAATTTCATCGCCATCTTCTAATCTTTTTCTTGCTTCCGTTGCTTCAACCAAAACCTGCAATGTTCAACAAATATAAAAATATGAGTCTAGACATGAAAACAACACATATTATCCCTTCTAACGAATATTTCTATAATTCAAATATTTCGTAGCTAGATTAAACATAAAATAACATGATGACAAATTATACGGGATGAGAACGTTAATGTAATTCTTAGCTCAGTTTTAAAGTTTTAAACTAAGCCTAGGTGGCTCAGTTTTATCTTGAACCGCTATGGATAAATGTGATAATGCTTATCAGGGCATTCTACAATAATTACTAACATATTGACAGTGCATGCATGTTAAGCCAGGTTTGGTGAATTTTCCTTTTCTCATGTTTTCAGGTAGAACTGTTTTTTTTTTCAATTTTGTAATTATTAGTATGATGAACGCCTTAATTTGCTTGTAAGGTATATCATGTTTACATAGAGTTTAGAGGTTGTGTACTAGAAGAGAACTGTGTATCTAACACCGACTAAAAATAAGAATAGATATTGTGCTACTCATAAAATTGTACCTCATTTTTGATAAATCCCAACATATCGACTAAAAACAAATATGTTGGCTAGCTTTTTGACCAAGCCACCAAGGTTCACTCACAAGAAGAAAGTATGAAACTACGTTCCTTAAGTCCATGAAGGATCGGATCGCACCATAGGGTCGCCCCCCTCAGATCGCCCCCCATCGGATCGCCCCCATAGCATCAGGGATCCGATTACCACTACACGACTCTATCCGTACTTACACTACTACCCAGCACAGACCGATTCGATCCACCGACTCACAGCGAAACCTCTGACCTGTTCAAGCACGAGCTAGTCTTCGGCGATCCGAGATGCACGGATCCAGCGACACGCGTCCCCAACTGTCATTTTGACCATTTCCTCCTCCTTGCTCGATCCGATATTTAAGGGGATCGCGACACCTGTCCACAATGGCTAATTTGACTAATTCTTCATCAAGCTGCGATACGATTCGATATTCTCGGGATCTGTGCCACGTGTGACCGCGATCCGCCTGACAAAATCAGCTATAAATGGCCCAGAGCTTGGCATTTTTGGGGATCTTTTGGAAGTATTGAGTACTGATTCCACCATTACTGTCATACCACTATTTCTTGTCAGTTTTATTACGAGATTACCAAGAGAAATTACAATTGTAAAAGTGAGTTTGAGAGAAATCATTGATTGTACCAGCATTCAAAGTATAATCGATAACATATAAAGTGGACGTAGGCTCGTTAACGCCGAACCACTATAAATTCTGTGTGTTTTCTGCTTTTTCTTCATTCTCCAGTTATAATTCTTTACGAATCAGAACAATTTGGGTGTTAGGTCCAAATTTTGATCTAACATTTTGGTGCTTTCACTGAGAAAACAGTCCCAAAACTTCACTGTTCAGATTTTTGAAGATTCCTGCGACGTTTGATATCATGGCTGGAAAGAAGCCTAAGGAAGTGCGAGCTTCGCAGGCGAATGAAATGGTTGGCGAAAGTGCACACGAGCAAGTCGTTGAGGGGGTCACGGATCGCGAGGACAGTGGGGCGATCCGAACCAATTTAGGTGCCACGATCCGACTTGAGGGTGGCGCTGCGAACCGCGAAGCTGGAGGGGTTGTTACTCGATCCCGTAATAACGCCCCGAATCCTCCGCATACCATGACCACGAACCGATCCCAGGGGGGCGCTGCAAGCCACCGATCTCGATCCACAGCGATCCGAATTGATGACCAGACTACAACTCGACCTGGAAAGGAACCTATGGCTCGCTCCTGCCGTCCTGGCCCCTCTGCTCGACCTGGCTCAAGCTCTTTGCGCATAAGAGAAAATGATGATGATCAATATGACCCTTCTGCTCCCGTTACTGAGGGGGATCTCTCTCGCTTTTCCGAAATGTGGGAGAGGCTGTCTGATGAATTGGCTGCTCAAAGGCAGGAGAGCTCTGTTCTGCGACAGAACTTGACCGCTATGGATAGAAGGCTTAATGATCTCGCAAGGCAAAGGACGCCCCCAATCCGTCCGCTCACCCCAGAATACTCTTCTTCGTCAGAGGAATCGCCGAGACCTCCGCGGCGACCATACGAGAGGCCTGAAAACATAGAGCAGCTTCGATTTGGAACCCTGCCATCACGGGAAGAAGAGGCACTGGGTACAGGGCCCTCAAACCGCAATGTGAACGATCACGCCGCAACTCCCAGAGCTCGAGGTGTGGACAGCCCTGTACAGAACAGACTACCTCAGCCCCGTCGCCGTACAAATGCTCATGGTAACAGGGGGCAGCGAAGCCCAATCCGAGCCCCGGATTTCGTGACCGCTCCTGGAAGAGAGATTAGAGAACCCCACCGAGCAAGAAGCGCTGACCCCGAGCCTCCACTGACTAGTGCAAATGTTGCAGCCATGATCCATCAAATTCTGGTAGATAGCCGTGGACAACGGAATGAAGATTGGGGAATTGACCGCAGTCACACCCCTTTCACTGATGACATTTTAGATGCGACGTTCCCGAGGCGCTTCAACATGCCGCAGATGAATCGTTACGCGGGTAGATCTGATCCCGTCCAGCATCTGATGAGATATTCTTGGTCAATGACCACTGCCGCAGCTTCTGACGCTGTCAAGTGCAAAGCATTTCCCATATTCTTGGAGGATGTAGCATTATTATGGTTTACTCGCTTACCTGCAGGATCAATTTCCAGCTTCAGGGAGTTGAGTGAAAGGTTCGTGGAACAGTTCCGCATCTATGCACAAAAGACGAATAGTGTAATTGACTTATTCCTTGTCAAGCAACGACCAGGCGAGAGTTTGAGGGTGTATCTAGACCATTTCAACCTGGCCGCAATTGAAGTCAAAGATCCTCATGAGCCAACCGTTGTGGCATCCCTAATTGATGGGGTAGATAAAGACACCGAATTTGGGAGATATCTGGCCGGCAAGCCACCCCATACTAGAGAGTTATTCTACGAAAAAGCTAACGTACACTTACGCCGGGAGGAAGTATATGCTAACCGAAAGGCAAAAACGGCCGATAAAGAGGAAATCCAGAGCAATGTCGCCATTAAGCAGACAGGAGACAACTCGGGGAAGGTCGAGGTTAATGTCGGAAATCGGAATCAGGGTGGTCGTCAGTCAGGAAACAATGATAATAACAGTAATGGCAACAACCGGAAGAGGAATCAAGGGAACGACTCCCAGAGAAGGACTCATCCTAGGTCTTTTGAGAGTTATACGCCAATAAACGATACTTTGGAGAATATTTTCATGGATTCGTACAACGTCCTCCAAAATAAAAGGCCTCCTCCCAGAGAGTCGACGGAGAAAGAACGTGAAACGGGGAAGTTTTGTCTCTTTCATCAGATTCATGGCCATTCGACAAATGAATGCCGTCACTTAAGAGATGTAGTCGATAGGCTTCTCCGAGAAGGAAAATTGGATGAATACAGAGTGACACCCAGAGACAGGGGGCAAGCCGTACAGGCCCCAAATCAGAACCAGAATCAACCTGCTGTCAGGCCAACTGCCCAGCAAAAGGGAAAGGACCTTGTTATCAATACCATAATCGGAGGGCTTTATCTCGCCGGACACGGTTCCAATGCATTGGATCAGTATGTCAATGCAGCCAAGCAACACCTCGAGGTAGGGGAGTGTAGCAACCCTGAGGACAACGTCCCGGTAAAGCAACAAAAGATAATGTCCGACGATGTCGTTTTCCGCGAACGAGAAAGCATTGGAGTCCATGCTCCGACTGAAGATCCATTTGTAATCACAGTACCTATTGGCCCGGCCACTGTTCATAAAGTCTTGGTGGATAACGGGAGTTCCGTCAACATTCTTTTCAAAAAGACATTCGACCAGATGAACCTTGAGATAAAAGACTTGAAGCCCTGTCAAGGATGGATCCGTGGATTTAACGGAGCATCCACCGCTCCAATGGGTTATGTAGAGCTACCAGTTACGCTTGGGGACGGAGAACGCCAGAGAGTGAGAATCCTTCCCTTCGTGGTTTTGGATATTGAATCACCCTATAATGCCTTCTTGGACCGACCGACCCTCGCAAAGTTTAGAGCCTGTATAGCCCCCTGGTGCTTATTATTGAAATTTCCTACGGAAGCTGGTGTTGGTATTGTCAGAGGAGATCAGGTTGCCGCACGAGCATGTTATGTTGCAGAGCTAAAGCTACTCCGCAATGGAGGGGACATAGAAACCAAGGGCGCTTCTCCCCCCGCAAGGGCGGAAACCTTATAGCAATTAAGGAGAATAACCTTAGAAGAGTCGCCCATAGAATTGCCCGAGGATATAGATCCCAGAGAGGACAAAGAACCTGGGGGCAGAATGACGACTCCCAACGAGACAACTGTGGATGTACCGATCGATGATAGTGACCCAGAGAAGGTCCTTAAGATTAGATCCCAGTTAAATTCGAATTTAGCTAAAGAACTGACGAATTTCTTAAAAAATAATTTGGATGTATTTGCTTGGACCCACGCAGACATGTGCGGTATATCTCCATCAATCATGAGTCATTCATTAAGCATTAACCCTAAGCATCCTCCGGTAAAGCAAAAAAGGCGAATGCTGGGCCCAGAGAGGTCCGCTGCCTTGAAAGAAGAAGTTGGAAAGCTAAAGAATAATGGGTTTATCAGAGACTCAATCTACCTAGATTGGATTTCAAATCCAGTTCTGGTAAAGAAGGCCAACGGGAAGTGGCGAACATGTATCGATTTCTCGGATTTGAATAAAGCCTGCCCGAAAGACAGTTTTCCGTTACCCAGGATCGATCAGTTGGTGGACTCAACGGCGGGTCATGAACTTCTCTCCTTTATGGATGCTTATTCAGGATATAACCAGATTCCAATGCATGTTCCAGATCAAGAACATACTAGTTTCATTACGGATCTGGGGTTATACTGCTATGTGGTAATGCCCTTTGGCTTGAAAAACGCAGGCGCTACATATCAACGGTTGGTGAATAGAATGTTCTATAATCAGATTGGGAAAACAATGGAAGTATACGTCGACGACATGTTGGTTAAGTCCAGGCAATCCTCCAAGCACACTATGGACTTGGCAGAGATGTTCAGCATTCTTCGAAAGTACGGGATGAAACTCAACCCAACAAAATGTTCATTCGGGGTCGCCTCCGGAAAATTCTTGGGATTCATCGTCAGTTCTCGTGGGATTGAGATTAATCCAGACTAGATCGCAGCAATCAAAGACATTCAGGAACCTAGGAAAATTAAAGATGTGCAAAGCCTTGCAGGGAAAGTAGCCGCACTAAGCAGATTTATCTCCAGGGCTACGGACAAATGCATCCCATTCTTCGAATTAATAAAGCGAGGAAAACGCCACTTCAAATGGACGCCCGACTGCGTAGAAGCGTTTCAGAACTTGCTGAGACACCTGGAGAAACCTCCGACATTATCTAAGCCGATGGATCACGAGGACTTATTCGTGTACTTGGCAGTGTCGTCTCACGCGATCAGCTCAACATTGGTGAGAGAAGAAGATAAAGTTCAAAGACCTGTGTATTACGTGAGCAAAAAATTGACGGCAGCAGAGCGTAATTATCCAAGGATAGAAAAGTTGGCGTATAGTTTGCTGATCGCCTCTAGAAAGCTTCGACATTATTTTCAGGCTCATCCCATTACCGTATACACTGATCATCCACTCAAGCAAGTTCTACAAAGACCAGAAGCGTCTGGAAGGTTACTCAAGTGGAACATTGAGTTGAGTCAATTTGATCTGAACTTTCAACCCCGGCGGTCAATACGGGGGCAAGCAATAGCCGACTTCATAGCAGAGTTTACTATCCCAGAGGACGATAGTACGAACGAAGAAGTTAACCCCTCAAAGTTGCTTCTCGACCCCAGTGCCTGGAGATTGTATACTGATGGCGCTAGGAATGACAAGAGATCTAGCGCTGGAATAGTGCTTGAAACTCCCGAGAAACGGTTGATATCCTATGCTATCCGGATGGAGTTTCACGCCACTAACAACGACTCCGAATATGAAGCCCTGATAGTCGGGCTAAGGATCGCAGAGGAGTCGGAAATCACAAAGCTGGACATCTTTTGCGACTCCAAGTTAGTTGTAAACCAGGTCACTGAAAATTCCAAGCCAAAAGCCCAAGATTGATTTTATACTTGGAGAAAGTAAAGGAGTTGCTGAACGACTTCGATCACTACAACATATCTCATATTCCGCGGTCAGAGAATCAACAGGCGGATAAGTTGGCAAAGATGGCTAGTTCTGACGATCCTGAAGAGACCGGGCTAGCCCCAGTTGAAGTACTTCGGTCTCCTAGTATAGATCAGATGGAAATTGATCCAGTACTAGAGACGGAACCAGAAAGGGAGTCATGGATGACCCCTCTAAAGAATTTCTTGATGAATGGAGCGCTTCCGACCAAGAAAAGCGAGAGGCGTAAAGTAATTCGTAAAGCTGCCCGATACGTTCTGCAAGGCGGAGTTCTTTACAGACAAGGATTTTCGATGCCCCTTCTCCGGTGTATAGCTCATGACGATATCAAGCGTGTGCTGCAAGAAGTACATGAAGGTGAATGCGGCGATCACACTAGAGGGCAAACATTGGCGAAAAAGGTGTTGCGACATGGTTATTTCTGGCCTACCATAAACAAAGATGCGGCGAAGTACGCATGACGATGTGATGCATGCCAGAGATTTTCAAAATACCTAGAGCACCTCATAGTCAGTTAAAAACGATGACGAGTCCATGGCCTTTCGCTATGTGGGGAATTGATATTATCGGAAGTCTTCCCATAGCTAAGGGCGGGGCAAAGTTCGCTATTGTAGTCGTAGATTACTTCACTAAGTGGGTCGAGGCTGAGCCACTGACTACAATCACAACCAAACGAGTGATCAATTTCGTCGTTAGAAACATCATCTTTCGATTTGGGATTCCAAAGATTGTTATAACTGACAACGAAACTCAGTTCGATAGCATTGAATTCAGAGACTTTTGCCAGAAATACCACATTGAGAAACGGTACACCTCTGTGGCGCATCTGCAATCGAACGGACAGGTCGAAGCGGCGAATAAAGTGATTATGTCTATTCTGAAAAGAAGACTGAAACGGGCCAGAGCCATGTGGGTTGATGAATTACCCTTAGCACTATGGGCCTACAAGACAACGTATAAATCGGCAACAGGCCATACCCCCTTCTCCCTTGCTTTTAGAGCAGAAGCAGTCATCCCGGTTGAAATAAAAGTACCTTCTCACCGAGTGACTTATTACGATCCGATGACTAATAACGAATTGCTCCTTGAATCCCTGGATATGATCGAAGAAAAGAGGGACGAAGCAGACCTGCGTGCCTTGAGATGCAAGCAACAGGTCGCTCGATACTACAACAAAAAGGTTCGAGCCCGAACCTTTGAACCCGGAGACTTGGTTCTGAAACGTGTCTTCTCAGCCCCAACTCATATGGGTGCGAAGTGGGAAGGACCATACTCTATTCTGTGCAAGCTTGATAATGGAACTTTCAAGCTAGCGACCGTAGATGGAAAGAAAATCCCCAGAGCGTGGAATGCCCAACATTTACGGCCGTATCTAACGTAAAGATGTCAGATCTGTTCTTTTGCTTTATTAAGGACATGTACAAGGCACGACTTGCCTAGAATAGTCCGATTTCTTAAGCAAAAAAATTATAAAGTGGACGTAGGTCATGATTCGACCGAACCACTATAAAAATATTGTGTGTCGTTTACCTTTATTGCACTATTTTTTATCTGTCATTCTATTTTTATGGAAATTGCTGTGAACCATGCAACGATCACAGAAGCGTATAATTATAGGTGCCTTCCATCAGAATGGAAAGCAGTCACCAGTCAAAACTCTAAGGGTGCGATAAAGTAAATCATATCATTGATAGCGCTCTAACTCTCCAGAGCCGAGAGAGAGCATAACGGACATGAGGGCGATCTCCGTGAGTCATGGCGGTGTACCATGATCGGAACCGCATTGACGTAACTCTAACCTCGGCGACTTCCAGGAGAGTATAAAAGCGTCTCCGACTGAGCGCTGAGAAAGAGCCCTTGCCCCGTTGAAGGATCGGGGAGCAATTGAACTGCTGAGCTCGAACTCTAACTCTCCAGAGCGCAGAGAGAGTATAAAAGCTTCTCCGACTGAGCACTGAGAAAGAGCTCTTGCCCTGCTGAAGGATCGGGGAGCGATTGAACTGCTGAGCTCGAACTCTAACTCTCCAGAGCAGAGAGAGTATAAAAGCGTCTCCGACTGAGCGCTGAGAAAGAGCTCTTGCCCCGCTGAAGGATCGGGGAGCGATTGAACTGCTGAGCTCGAACTCTAACTCTCCAGAGCTGAGAGAGAGTATAAAAGTGTCTCCGGCTGAGCGCTGAGAAAGAGCTCTTGCCCCGCTGAAGGATCGGGGAGCGACTGAACTGCTGAATTCAAACTCTAACCTCGGCGACCGCCAGGAGAGTATAAGAGAGTCTATGATTAAGCGCTGAGAAAGGTGCCGGAAACTCAGCACCTTAAGGACAACTATCTTACTAAATTTTCTAAGTCCCCCATATTCAGTAATAGGGGGCAACGTGCAAACAACACTAATCAATCCTTAATAAGCCCTAGTCAGGCGCTACGTTAACAATTGATTGAGGGCCATATACATATACACATGAACCTTGATACAGAACGGAAATTTTTAAATTTTTCCTTCGGTTGCTTGACTGATTTGTAGTTATAATCAGATGATTTGTGACTAAGCATGAAAAGTTTATTAAATGCAGGTACACGATGATGCAAAAGAGATAAACTTTCATTTATAAACTGCAAGCCTACAAAGTGAAAAACAACCTAAAACAAAATGAGGGCCAGTCTCATAATTACATTTCCTGGCAAGTGGGAAGCCTAAAGGCAAAACATAAACAAGCGACAATATCCTATTTACGCTTGGACTTCTTCTCCTGTTTCTGCTTCTCCAGCTTCGCCTTGTCAGTTTCGAATTGATCACCCTTCTTTCTTTTCCGTTTGTCTATAAGGGGAACGTCCGACTCATCAGAAGACTCCTCCTCCACCTCCTTTCTCTTTCTTTTATCAGTCAAGGAAGCTGGGAAATCATCAGGGTTCGTAAAATGAAGCTGTTTGCTGATGGATTTGGGCTGGAGTTTCAGAACCATCCCAGTTTTGGGATTAAACTCTGAGATAGGAGCTACGTTCAAAGGCTCTTATCCCACCTTCTTTAAAGCCAACTGCTTTTCCTGCCTAGCTTTTCTGTTAGCCAAAGTTTCGTCGTCATCATCTTCGGCTTCTTTGGTACAAATGATATCCTCCTCATCCTCTACATGGCGGCCGTCCATATCTTTCAAGGCCTCGATGGTTTCATCATCCTTGGGAGCATCAGCACTGGGTGCCAGGACGCCCTTCTCTTCTATTGTGCCCTCAGCCTGCTTCGGTATATCAACACCGGCGCTAGGCGAGACGACAATCTTCTCCGCCTCTGTCCTCTTCTCGACATCCTTGTCGACGGGCTCGCCACCTGTATTATGGGGAACACATGTTATTAATTCGATTGGTTGCTCTACCAGATGACGACAATTCACAATTGCTTAGACAAATTGTGGGGTTAAAAGGGAGATACCTTCCGTTGATCCTCCATCTAGGCTAGCTGCAGAAGCTCCGACAACCACAAGAGTTAGGTCCAAAGGAATTAATGGATCATCAGGATGGTATTCCTCAACTCCGGAGGCCTTGGGCTCTACAGCTGAGCCCGAACCTTCGTCAATCTTGTTTTTGCCCTTAGCCAGGGCCCTCTCCTTCTCCATTTCTTCTTGAATTAGGCGACGACCTTCTGCCAGATCCTCGGGCTCGTTATCCCTCAGAATGGTCTTCATCAGTTCATCTTCGTCAATCTCTTCAACTCCTAATCTCTGCTTCTCACCCTCGACGATGGAATCCCATAAGTTGGCTAAAGTAACGTGGTAGTCCGGGATCCACGAAATGTTACGGGTTTTAAGGACGTGGCCGAGGAAGTCAAATATCATCTCTTCAAAACCTTCGATATCCTTTTCTCTCTCGAGGAGTTTGTTGTTAGAAGCAGTAGCCATCTCAATGGCACTTTCTACATTCTTTTCGGCGAGAGCCGCGCGCCTCTCTGCATCCGCAACTTGATCCTTCAAAATCACCTTCTCTGTTTCGGCCAAAGCTAGACTTTCTTTCAAGCTTGCTTTTTCTTCCTCCCAAGCAGCTCTCTCAGCTTCAAAATGGCCCTGTGCCGTCTTCAACTCAATGTTGGCCATTTTAAGATCTTCTACCTCCTTCTTTAAGGCCATTTTCTCTTGACTATTTGAGTCAAGTTCAGAATGAAAGCGTTTCTTAGCATTCTCCAACTCGGTCTTATAATTTTCAGCATCTCTCCGCACTAAGGCAGTTGGGATTGAGCATCTTCCAAGTCCTTTTCCATCTTTGTCCTAGCCCTTTCATTGTTATCAATCTTCACCTTGGATCTATGTGCTTCCATCTCAAGCGTTCAGATGACTTCTGAAAGATTAACAGCATGTTTCTTCATCACTTCATACTGCCTGGCTACGTGACGAATGTGCCCGATGACTTCAGTATCCCAGTTCCTAGGGACTGGCTCCAAGGCTAGAACAAACATCATCCTTTCGAAGAAGATGTTAGGGAATTGTTCTCGCAACTTTTCCAGCTTAGCTTGAGTCTCAGGACCATGGATGTAATCTCGTGACCCGGGGGCAACCAAATCTTGCTGGCTGGAAGGGACAATGTCACTTCTCTCTTTTTCAGAATCCTTGATTGGATCCTTGCTTTTATCCTTGGGCTCGTATTGTCTTTTTGACGACCTGCTGTGAGAGGGTGCACTCTTCGGAGGAGTTAACTCTTTAGGAAGTTGTTTTCCCCTGTAGGTGGTACCGAATAACTGGGAAGCTTACCAGAAGTTGATTTTGGTGGAGACCGGGATTGCGAAGAAGTAGGCATGTAAGAAAGGCCACGAGAACACTCAGGATTCGGATGAAGACTGGGTGTACCTTCACGAAGAGAGCGATAAGAATAAGACCGCCTGCGAGAATCTTTCCTGCAAAAAAAAAGAGCATATTAAAACCTTGAATACTGTTGATATAAAAGTGTGGGGTCGGGCAGTGCGTTTGATTTGTGCGTCCCATATAATTCCCCCTAACAGACCCGGGCCTGAAGTCAGGCTCATCTGAGTAGTTTCTTGTCCTCCAATTGGAACGGTGGTCTCCTCAGAAGCAGGGAAAAATGGCTCCCCTTCAAAGTCCCCCTCTGTGTATACATCATCAGGCAAAGGAATTTTGCTCAGCTCTTTAAATAGCTGTTCTTCTATCAAATCATCAGGAGCAGCAGGTTCGATCGGAAGAGAAGTCCTTGAGGGGAAACCCCCCGGAGAAACTGGGATTTCCTTAGACTTGTCACCACGGGCCTCATCTCCTCTATATATGTTTAGGTCCTCGTCGTCCTGGATGATTATCAGGGAAGGACTCTTACAGAATTTAGTTGTTTCTGCTGCCCGTGATGTTCCTTCTCCCTCCGTTGGGGGCACATATTTGTAGGGTTTTCCGCCTGCACCAAGTCCAAACCTTATATCCAGAAGGCGATGCTTGTGAAGATTCTCGTCAGTAATGCACTTCTTGATCCTTAGAAAATCGGATCTGCTTTTTAGAAGAATAGACAATTGATTATTGTATACCAAGCCTTCCGTCTTGGGAAAGACGTGATCTGCTCAAAAAAAAAAGAAGGGGGATGTTAATGCTTCAATTTCTTAAGCAAGATATTCAGTCAAAAGATTAAAGTTTACTTGATTTAAACCATCTTCTTGAGCACCCAGCCTGTCTCTTTATATAGAACCAATCAGCCTTGGGATCCCCTATGTTGCTGTATCCGTCATACAGAACCTTCCTATTCGCTACCGATTCGAAGAAAGAGAAATTTGGGGTTGTCGAGGAGCGGTGCTTGAAAAGATAAAAGAATTTTAAATCTTTAAATGTAAGCTTGGTATGCAGGATTTCCGCGTATGCGATATATAGAGTGTATAGAGCTGCGTAGGCATTGGGATGGAGCTGCATCGGAGCGATACCCAATCGTTTTAAGGTCTCAATCACGATTGGAGGAAACGGAGGAATAGCTCCTACCCAGCACATGAGCCGGCTGACTATCATATATCCTTCCGGAGCTAAGTGAGGTCTATCTTCGCCGCCGGGTGTCCTCGCATCTTCCCAGGGAATCCCATGTCTCAAGCAAATTCTCTTAAGCTTTATGTCGTCGAGCTTTGAAGCTAGAGAATCTGTGAATTTCTCTATTTCTATGGCATCGGGGACTTCGTCGGGAGCTCGGCCATCTACCTCTGATTCTTCATCAAGTGAAGTACTTTCAGATGGATCTAATTCCGTTGCCTCATATTCGGATCCAGAATCCTCGCCCCTTGGGTTAATTGGAGGGACCTTAGGGTTGCGGTGCTCAGACACCTCGGGATCCGTCTCTGTGTTAGATCTCGAAGGAGAGTGATTATCCGACATTACTGTTTAGGCGAGTAAACATGAGATATAAGAATATAATTGCCCTTCCCCCCCCCTGTGCGTGCAAGTGTAAGTGTGTGCCTGTGCGTGCATCAAAGAAAAAACATAAAAGTCAACAAGATCATCAAGATATGCAGTCAAATTATGCAGTCCAATTATGTTGTCATCCAGTCCAGAAAGTCCAACATCAAGGCTCTAAACCTAACTGTCCAGATTCTTGTGATAACAGTGTATTGCTTGAAGTTAAAAAATGTGTGCTTGGATCGTGGGTTGAGGACTCAATTCGCAAGAGAGGTATGATCGGATCGTGATACACGTAGCGGACGCACTCATCCAGATCGCATTTATTCGGATAGCGAGACGGACAGATCGCACTCGTTCGGATCGCTCTCATTGGGATTGCACGTATCTTCGGATCGTGAAGCCGCTATGAGCTCATGGCATCGTCTCGTGGAAGACAACATCGATACGCGAAACCCGTTTGGATCGTGAGTGCACACTGCGATCCACTTCCTCCTATTCCCTCGTGAACCAGCGACTTTTCACGACCCGGTCCGACCCGCTCCTGCTACCTCGTTCCGATCCAAGACTGCTCTCCCACTCCTCTCGCTGCTTTCGCCATTACCGCGACCCGAGTCGAAGCCCCTACTCACGAACCGACCTGGTCATCCCTTCCTTCTTCTTCCTCAACTCTCCTCTCCACCCTTAAACCCATGGAACCGAACCAGGCACGTTCATGTTTACTATCACCAAATCCTACAAAACTCCGCTGTCTCTACTCTCTAAACCAGTGCGAACACAGTAGAAACTAAAGAAAAGTCGTTTAATTACCTTTTTAAAGTTCGAAATCGGGTAGGAATTTGGAAATCAAAACTAGGGTTTTTCCTCGATGGAGCTGGCAGCGCAATACAAAAGCAAGAAGAAAGAAGAAAGTGGAGAGGGGGTATGATTTATATAGGCTAAGGGGCGACCGTTAGTCTCCCCCTTTTGTCTTATTCGATCCGTGAAAATAGGCGGGCCACGAACCAAAAGCCCACCACGTCTCAAAGAGAAGCCCGCCTCGTTCCATGAAGAGGCCCAAATGCTCACCAAAGGACGAAGCGAACGACTTGTCAACGGACCGTGATTTGCACATGCGACCCGAATCGATAAATGACCGACAGGAATGAAAATTCAAAAATGTACCTGGTAGATTCGATGATAAAGATCTAAAAAGATCCCAGAAAAGAATTGTCCAATAAACAGGAAAACTATTAAAGATTTATCCGATATCTATGGCGAGCAAAGGGACAACTTTTCGTAAATAATATGGCCTTTCGAATAGACTCCACCATTGATTTGCATCTCTTTATGAAAAGAAATTTCTGCAGTTTCGAAGCATGTTCCATCATCGATAAAACATACTTCGAGGGGGCAAAATGTTGGCTAGCTTTTTGACCAAGCCACCAAGGTTCACTCACAAGAAGAAAGTATGAAACTACATTCCTTAAGTCCATGAAGGATCGGATCGCACCAGAGGGTCGCCCCCCTCGGATCGCCCCCCATCGGATCACCCCCATAGCATCAGCGATCCGATTACCTCTACACGACTCGATCCGTACTTACACTACTACCCAGCACAGACCGATCTGATCCCCCGACTCACAGCGAAACCTCTGGCCTGTTCAAGCACGAGCTAGTCTTCGGCGATCCGAGATGCACGGGTCCAACGACACGCGTCCCCAACTGTCATTTTGACCAATTCCTCCTCCTTGCTCGATCCGATATTTAAGGGGATCGCGACACCTGTCCACAATGGCTAATTTGACTAATTCTTCATCAAGCTGCGATACGATCCGATATTCTCGGGATCTATGCCACGTGTGACCGCGATCCGCCTGACAAAATCAACTATAAATGGCCCAGAGCTTGGCATTTTTGGGGGATCTTTTGGCAGTATTGAGTACTGATTCCGCCATTACTGTCATACCACTATTTCTTGTCAGTTTTATTACGAGATTACTGAGAGAAATTACAATTGTAAAAGTGAGTTTGAGAGAAATCATTGATTGTACCAGCGTTCAAAGTATAATCGATAACATATAAAGTGGACGTAGGCTCGTTAATGCCGAACCACTATAAATTCTATGTGTTTTCTGCTTTTTCTTCATTCTCCAGTTATAATTCTTTACGAATCAGAACAATTTGGGTGTTGGGTCCAAATTTTGATCTAATAATATATATATATATATATATATATATATATATATATATATATATATATGTACCCCGTATATATATAAGATTACGTTTACCACAATATCGACTAAAAACATGTGATTTTTGGTGCAACAAAATTGTGAATTGATGTTACAGAGAATACCAGGGGCGGACTGTCTGATTTTTTCCAAAAGAGTAGATTGTGGTCATCTTTTCTTAAATAAAGGCGTCCTTTGATAAAATTGCTGCTTTCAATCACTTGACGCCATGATTTTCCAACACTTTTGAATCTGTAAAGAGATTTCACACACAGCAGTAGTAGAATGCGATATATCACATCATCAGATAGTGATTCCTTTGGACAACACCATCTTTAACTCCCTGTTTGTTTTATAGTTTGACATGTATATTGATAATAATGCAAATATGACAAGCATCAAACAAGATATAGATCATTGTAATGATTATGATTAATTAAACATACTATAATGATTATAATTCCAGATTATGATTTTAGCACTCAACAATTAGTATTTGACATTCAACATGTCAAACAAACGTCCTGGTTGTCCTATTTGAGAATTAAAGTGATAATAAAATCTAAAACCTTTAGCACCATTCGTCACTTCCCTTCAGAATTCCCCTACTATTCATCATCTGGCATTCCGTTTGAATTTTGTAACATATAGTATCTCCACATTTGAATATATCCACTGGCTTTAATCATACAATAACTAAACATCTTTTTTGCCTAAGAGTAAGACAATACCCATTCCAATTTAATATGTTTTTTGTAGGTAGTGGGATACATGTTTTGCAAAAGAAATAAAAGTAAACATTTATTCAGTAAATTAATTGTATTCATCATTTGCAACATGATATTAACTCACCAGCATGTGACTTCGCCCCTTTTGTAAACCCATTTAGTTGATGTTTTCTTTTTGAGCAAGCAACATGATTACATTATGCCTTTGCTGAAGAGAATAAAAGTTAAAAAGGAAAACACCATCCAGGAATTTTATATCAACGCTCTGAACAGTTAACCCAAATATTCAAAACTGATTTTGATGTACTTGGTACATATATATTTTTAGTAAGTTGACTATTGGGACTAATTAGAAACTCACAACGTCTATTGAATACTTGCCTAGTGCAAAAACATATGATTAAAAACATTTGATTTTTGGTGTTGAATATCACAATACTATATCCTGAGCTCAATTGAATGTTTTCCTGGTGCAAAAGATGTCTCTATAACGCCATTGGCACAAATTAGAAACTCACCGGCTAACACATTGATTTCCACAGTATACCAAAAATCACATGTTTGAAACAACAATCATTCAATATATGAAACGACCCGAACTTCCCCAGTCTCCGAAGAGAAGAGAAAGAACGAATTGTTTTGAGAACAGGACAAAACAGAACGCATACAAAAGAACCTTTCATTGTATATTACAACAATGCACCAGAATACAAGAATATACAGAGTATGAATAAATATTACACAGAAATATCAGAGATTTAAATTACATTTAAATACATAGCAGCGGAAAATAATACAATACACAACTGAAGGAGATATACGGATACAAAGCTTTCCGGATATCCTTCCAGCTGTAAACCAAGATCCTGTGAACATAAATCTGCAAAACCAAAACTACTAGCTGCCCGTGTCAAAATAGGGGCACCCAGAGTTTAGGTCAAAACAATAAACTCCAGGTCAGTCATGTGACTGGTGTGAGAACTAAAACAGTTAATCTTTATTTTTTAAAGTTAGGTAAATCAAGGGACCACGCCGTATAACACGGAACAGGTTTCCTCCCAAGAATACCAGTGCATAAAACAAACAGCGCAATGCTAAATAAAGAAAAATGAAGCTGTTATAAGACCCAGGTCCTATCACACAATGCAACGCAAGCCGGGGGATAGGGTTTTCCCTTACAACAGCCAAAGAATGCTTGATACGTTAAAAACAAATCATTTGATACTATTATAAGTGCATAGTGTATAAAACAACTTCAAATCATAAGTATCAATCATAGGCGACATGAATGACCCATACCACTATGTCGCCATATATAAGTTTACAATCAAAACCGCAATGTTGTATTGGAAGTTGGGTTATCATTTATGGTATGAACCGAGGCTAGGGGAAAGATCCTCACCGATTCGAGACGCTCTAGTCCGCCCCTCAGGAACAGCCGCAACTGCCCCTTGGATCGTCAGGGCCGGTCCACCGATGTGGATTATATTGCCTGAACAATAAGTTTCTCCGCCCTTTGGGGCGTAAGCCTGGCCCGTCAGCCGACCAGAAGCATCGGCCGAAACCGATATCACGAGGCGCCTCGCTTTTCAGCAAGTAATAATAAGCAACATCCACATGAGTCAAACTCGTCAGCCAGTTCAAGCACTGACGCCACTCCTAACTAGAAAGAAAACGCATGTCCCCCCTGAGGTCCGTCTCCCGTTTTTGGTTCATACCGGGTGTGATACTCGCGAATCAACGTTACACAAAGCTATGCCACAAAGGCCATGCTTCGATCATCAACCACAAGACTTTGCTTTTCAACAGAAGCCTTGATCATTTGCCACTTAGGCATGCCACACAGGCAATTCACTCCATGCGATTGATATCCATCAATATATAACCCCTGAGCTCGTACGTCTCAGAGAAGGGCGTTAAGCAAGAGAATAAATTCTCCGCCGCCAAACCGATATATATTTAATAGAGATCAATCACACGGACTAAAATCCAATGTCAGACACACAGTCCATTTACAAGTCCGTTCTGGGGCTGAACGAAACCGGAGGCACCTAGTACCTCGCATATCCATCGCTCTCCAAGTACGTCTGGACGATCACCAACTGTTTCCATCTTCTTGGGTGTACAGCCCAATCAAGATCATCTGTAATCACGCAAACGACGTGAAGACCTCCGGTCTTCGACCATCGTCTTCATCTTCGATTTATCGTCGTATCAGTTATTCAGAATGGGATAAACCCGGTCTTTCCGAATAACTCGCGTATATTTTAAATAAGTGTTACACAAATACAACATACGCCTCATTCCAATTCATCAGTCACTAACCGTAAATTAATCAAGAGAATAATTCCCCAAATATTAACCCCGAAGGCCGAAACCAACATCAGATCAATATTCAGAAAACCATCCTACTTGGCTAACCGACAGTTAGTTTCTAATTTCACATTCATAGGGAAAGGTTCCCATTAATTTTATCAAAGATAAATTCTTTAATCTACTTTTTGAATATCAATTCAAACTGGTCGGGATTAGCGAACCTTACCGAAGTAATCATTTGTTTTAATTTCCCAATCCCAACCAATTCATCTCATGAAGTAAAACTGGTTATACTTCATATCTAACACCACGGTGTTATCGGTAAATTCAATTACCATTTCACGTTCAAATCTAATTAAAGATTTAACTATCGCCTGGAGCAAAACTGGTGGTACTCCATTTTCGATCTTTTCAATCTAATTAAAGATTCATTAAAACTCCACTTAGTTTTAATCTTTAACTGGGTTAAAGAATCGGTGTCATTTAAAACACAGTTCACGATAAACCCAAAATCACATTCATTAATTATCGGGTTAAAGAACGAGTGTTATTTAAAACACTGTCCACGATAAACCCAAAAATCAATATCAATTCAATTCCAATTAAATATTGTTTAATTGGTACACTTCATTAAATCTAAATAAAAAGATTTAATCTTTTCTCAACTGGGTTCAAGAACAGTGTTAGTGAAGATACCATTCACGACAAACCCAAATCACATTTGATATTCAATACAAGGCTCTGAATAGAAAATATATCGGCTTATATTCAATATCAAATTCTACGACTAACAAATGTCGTATTGGAAATAACGATATAAATATATATCTTTCAAATTTCCATAACAACATCTGTATAATCACGAATTCCAACATCGAAATATTCCGAAGACAATTTCGATTCAAATCCACTCTAATGCAATCATTGGAAATTTTGGTTATTTTTAAAACCCTTTTCAAATTCAATTTATTTATTTAAAAAATAAATAGAATTATAATTCTAGTTCAAAACCAGTTCATTTCGATAAAAATCTATTTTTATCTTTTCAAATATGGAGTTTTTCATCCCAATTCTTTCTAAATCATTTCTTATGATTTCACACAAATTATTGATATTTTTAATGATTTTATCAAGGCCCGTACAGTCGATTTCCATCAATGGCCATCGAACTGCACTTACATCGACCTTTTTCAAATTTGATTTGGACATAATTCCAAATCCAACCGTTAGATTTCTAATTTCTAATATTCGTTAGAAAGCTCTTTGCGATACGAACCCAACGGTTCCGGTTTTAGGAGAATCCGACGGTCGGATCTCCCGTAATGTCCGTTCGAAGTCAATGGTCGAAATTCGCGAACTGCCGCGGCGCGGCGCGTTCTATTCAGGCCATTATATTATATATATAATATATACTTCGTCGATTTCAATTCAAAACACGCTTTATAAATCGTTTTAAATTTATTTTCAAAACGGTTTCATGTTCATATTCAATTGCATTTCAATTCGAATTCATTTATATTCAATTTCAATTCGAATTCAATTCTATTCAGTTTCAATTCGAATTTCTATTCTTTTCAAAATATTAGATTTTGAAATCACTTTCGATATTCATTATAAAATGAATAAAATCGATATAAATATCGTTCACGTCAAAATGGCGTCAATCTAATCAACACGGCTTCATATATTTCTATTTTCAAATATTTCGTTCAACACATGACTAATCTCAACGGATGAGTACTGTCAACACATGAACCTTTATTTTATGTTGATAAAGATATGAATTTTATTATTAAAATATTTCGTTCAACACATGACTAATCTCAACGGATGAGTACTGTCAACACATGAACCTTTATTTTATATTGATAAAGATGCAAATTTTATTATTAAAATATTTCGTTCAACACATGACTAATCTCAACGGATGAGTACAGTCAACACATGAACCTTTATTTTATATTGATAAAGATGCAAATTTTATTATTAAAATATTTCGTTCAACACATGACTAATCTCAACGGATGAGTACAGTCAACACATGAACCTTTATTTTATATTATTCTTTATTTTTCAAATTGGAATGAGGCCCAATCAATTACCATATAAAGTTAATTATATGGATTCCATACAACACATGTATATAATAGAATTGAAAAATAATCAACCATCAACCAAAGTGCACTACACTGTATAAGCATCAAATATAGATATCTAACGCTTATAACAGCCTGTCAATCAATCGATCGACATATTTAATCAATCAGGATGAGTGAACTTCAAATTTCATCCCAACACCCGTGTGGGGTTTCAAATCAACAAACACAGATTTTATTTGTGCAGTTGGGCGATGTGTAAAATTTATCGACCCAATCAATGTCATTCAAATTAGTGTATATAAACAAATCGGCCGATTTGTTTATAAATATTCATTTATTCATATTCACGTTAAAATTATATTTTTAACGATAAAACATTTTATTCCAACACATGAATTTCTATTATTCATTTACACAATAAAATGATATTTTTATTTTTCTAACTCATTTTTAGAAAATTTCGACGGCATAACGGCATGATACTAGAAACGGGACGAGGCCTAGCCTTATCCCCGGTCCAGTGAAGGCCCACGCCATTCACACATCAATCAAATTAATTCATTTCACCACACAATTCAATTTCAATCAAATAATCTAACTAATTTTTGCAATCAAACAAACAAGTCCATGGTCTGTGGACGATTGTGTCGGGTGCTACTAAGCACCGTCTGCATCCTAGTATATATATATATATATATATATATATATATATATATAACTAGAAAAAAGGAAATTTGAGTGAGAAGTTCTCACAAATAGCTATCCAACTTCACGACACTTCTAATGCAGGAAATCTTCACTGTTCTCGTCTCTTATCACTTTCTTCGCCCGTAGCCACTACGTATATAAAAATCGAATTTTTACTTCTCTATTCAATATATAAAAATCTAATTTTTACTTCGATGTTCAATATATAAAAATCACATTTTTACTTCGATGTTCAATATATAAAAATCACATTTTTACTTTGATGTTCAATATATAAAAATCACATTTTTACTTCGATGTTCAATATATAAAAATCACATTTTTACTTCGATGTTCAATATATAAAAATCACATTTTTACTATGCTATTTCATGTTAAAATAACTATGCTATTACATGTTAAAATAAAAAAATTCAGTTTTACATTTAAAAATATCATTTTTAAAATTCAGTTTTCATTTAAAAATCTCTAAAGAAAAATATAATAAAACTATACTGTTTATAACTAAATAAAAATAAATAAAACTAACATCAACACTCACAGCGCTTTCAAGGAAAAAGGGGGGGTTTTCCTATGCGCCGATGTGAGGAGAGGGAGGTCAGAGTGAGGATGGTCGGGTTGGAGACTTCGGTAGTCGACGGCGGAGGCCAGGGCGGGTCCAGGCGGTGGTTGGTGGAGCTGCTCACGGGTTTTGAAGGGGGTTTGCGTCGAACAGAGGGAAGAGGAAGAGGAGAGGGCTGCGGTGAGGTCGGTGGTCTTCGTTGGCGATGAAGGGGGGAGCAGGTTGCTCGAACGAGGCTGGAGGAGGGGTTTCGGCTAGGTGGGGGGCGGAGCAGGATGTTTGGTGGTGGATCTAGGGCTTCAGGCGACGGGCGGGTCTTTGGGGTTGCTTGGCGTCGCGATTGGAGCGACAGAGAGGAGAGGGAGGAGAAGAGAGGCGGAGGGCGACGGAGGGGGGGGAGGCCAGTGGTGCCAGCGGCGGCGGTGACTTCGAGGAGGAACGTGGATCGTGGGCTGAAAGAGGGATAACGGGTTTTTTTTCTCTTCGTTTTGACTGAGTGAGGAGAGAAGTAAAGGGTTGACCCTTTATATTAATATATATATATATATATATATATATTTAATTCATTTTAAATTCTAAAAGCAACCTTTTATTTTCAACTCGAAATTGAACCCACCGACTGTCGTCCCTAGCTAATTACCCCCATTCCGAACACAATGGGATATGTATCGCAGGCTGGTTCGATCAGTTTCCGTTAAAATCAACATATAACTCTATATATTGAATTTGAACGCACATTTCAATTTACCGGGGTCACATACGAACTCTATAAATTGCAGAAAAATATTTTCTGGCTTCATATTGACGATACGGTCCTAACAAAACTAGTTTCGTCGAATTCCGAGGCCGTTGGAAAAATGGCCATTTTCCAGTCGATTAAAATCAACTGAAACTGGTCAAACGCGTTTTCTTTTGCCACGCTCACATATTGATTTGAAAAATTATGAAATTTGAAACCTAGCAATAACTTGACATCACGGACCCAACAAAACTGGTTTCGTCGAAATCCGAGGTCATTTGCAAAATGGCTATTTTTAAGGGCCTGAATTCCATAGCGACTATTCAGAATTTTTAACCGGACATATCTTTTGATTCCCGCTATGAAATCTTGATTATTCGGATTCGTTGGAAAGATATTCTCAATTAGATCCTATTGTTTTTGGTTTCACTAAAATACGGATTGTTTTGCACCCGGTACATTCAATTGAAGTTTGAAATCGAATTATCGAACTACCGCGCCATTTTCAATTCCTTTTATAATTATAAATAATTATTTATATTCTAACGACGACGAGTATAAATATATACGTTCGAATTCTATTCAAAATAAATTTCTCGTCGTCATTATTTGAAATAATTCATTTTAAATAATCAAAATTCGCTAAAATTGCCAAAATAAAAATTTTAAACTGGCCCAGATTTTCGGGTTGTTACAATCTCCCCCACTTAAAACTTTTCGTCCCCGAAAAGGAACAAAGTCGAAAGTGGTTTGATCAATCAACTCTACGTTCGATCTGGCTTTCATTCTCCAACTTTTCAGTTTCTGAGAATTTTCAAATTCTTCAAAAATTTGGCTAACACCCTAAATTTTCGAAAAATTTCGCCATAACCTCCCCTACACCGGGAGCCACGGGAAAATCCTGAAATTGCCATATAGGGCTTCTGATCTCAAAAAGAAAAAGAAAAAGCCAAGCGGCTAGCTAATAGGCTCATAAAATCATCATCACCCAAACAAAACAGTAAATTATGTAGTAAACATGTACCTATTTGTCGGGCAAACAAATTTTATTTTCTGCTCTAGCCTCCTTGCTATGACCTGTTCAATGTAAGTACAAGTATATGCAAGAAAATGCGACCAAATTTCAATAATATTCACTATTTGATTCAATTAGGCTAAATGGTTCAAAATTATCAAACAATTAAACAAACAACACAAACATCAATCAATTAGTGAATTAGAGTTTCAAATTCATAATTTTGATATATAGTCAAAAATCACATTTTTGATGCCAAATCACAACAATGTATTCTAGCTATATTAGTTTTGGTTCTCACACCAGTCTAATGGAAATATATAGAAAATCACACCTTCGAAACTCGAACATAAATGTTGATGATGCGATCGCTATCATCAATATCATCTTCGGGCGACTAGAGTGTGATGCTATATCTATCCAATATATTAAAACTTTGAATATACGTTTGCAAGGCGTATATGCAAATTCTTTATATATTGGAATGTCCAAATTCAAAATAAATAAATTATTCAAATACGTGTAAAACGATCTAAATTTCAAAACAGAATTGTTTTCATTTTTTTTAAAATATACTCTTCACACTCGTTCTAGGATACTACTCATCCCATCTCTAACGAGTCATTCCCGTTGGATATTACTAATCCAATATCTGATGAATTCTTTCGTACGGTTCTAATGTGCCTTGTTCTCTGCTTTGTAAACCAAAGCTTTGATACCAAATGAAATGACCCGAACTTCCCCGGTCTCCGAAGATAAGAGAACGAACGAATTGTTTTGAGAACAGGACAAAACAGAACGCATACAAAAGAACCTTTCATTGTATATTACAACAATGCACCAGAATACAAGAATATACAGAGTATGAATAAATATTACACAGAAATATCAGAGATTTAAATTACATTTAAATACATAGCAGCAGAAAATAATACAATACACAACTGAAGGAGATATACGGATACAAAGCTTTCCGATATCCTTCCAGCTGTAAACCAGGATCCTGTGAACATAAATCTGCAAAACCAAAACTACTAGCTGCCCGTGTCAAAATAGGGGCACCCAGAGTTTAGGTCAAAACAATAAACTCCAGGTCAGTCATGTGACTGGTGTGAGAACTAAAACAGTTAATCTTTATTTTTTAAAGTTAGGTAAATCAAGGGACCACGCTGTATAACACGGAACGGGTTTCCTCCCAAGAATACCAGTGCATAAAACAAACAGCGCAATGCTAAATAAAGAAAAATGAAGCTGTTATAAGACCCAGGTCCTATCACACAATGCAACGCAAGCCGGGGGATAGGGTTTTCCCTTATAACAGCCAAAGAATGCTTGATACGTTTAAAACAAATCATTTGATACTATTATAAGTGCATAGTGTATAAAACAACTTCAAATCATAAGTATCAATCATAGGCGACATGAATGACCCATACCACTATGTCGCCATATATAAGTTTACAATCAAAACCGCAATGTCGTATTGGAAGTTGGGTTATCATTTATGGTATGAACCAAGGCTAGGGGCAAGATCCTCACCGATTCGAGACGCTCTAGTCCGCCCCTCAGGAACAGCCGCAACTGCCCCTTGGATCGTCAGGGCCAGTCCACCAATGTGGATTATAATGCCTGGACAATACGTTTCTCCGCCCTTTGGGGCGTATGCCTGGCCCGTCAGCCGACCAGAAGCATCGGCCGAAACCGATATCACGAGGCGCCTCGCTTTTCAGCAAGTAATAATAAGCAACATCCACATGAGTCAAACTCGTCAGCCAGTTCAAGCACTGACGCCACTCCTAACTAGAAAGAAAACGCATGTCCCCCTTGAGGTCCGTCTCCCGTTTTTGGTTCATACCGGGTGTGATACTCGCGAATCAACGTTACACAAAGCTACGCCACAAAGGCCGTGCTTCGATCATCAACCACAAGACTTTGCTTTTCAACAGAAGCCTTGATCATTTGCCACTTAGGCATGCCACACAGGCAATTCACTCCATGCGATTGATATCCATCAATATATAACCCCTGAGTTCGTACGTCTCAGAGTAGGGCGTTAAGCAAGAGAATAAATTCTCCGCCGCCAAACCAATATATATTTAATAGAGATCAATCACACGGACTAAAATCCAATGTCAGACACACAGTCCATTTACAAGTCCGTTCTGGGACTGAACGAAACCGGAGGCACCTAGTACCTCGCATATCCATCGATCTCCAAGTACGTCTGGACGATCACCAACTGTTTCCATCTTCTTGGGTGTACAGCCCAATCAAGATCATCAGTAATCACCCAAACGACGTGAAGACCTCCGGTCTTCGACCAACGTCTTCATCTTCGACTTATCGTCGTATCAGTTATTCAGAATGGGATAAACCCGGTCTTTCCGAATAACTCGCGTATATTTTAAATAAGTGTTACACAAATACAACATACGCCTCATTCCAATTCATCAGTCACTAACCGTAAATTAATCAAGAGAATAATTCCCCAAATATTAACCCCGAAGGCCGAAACCAACATCAGATCAATATTCAGAAAACCATCCTACTTGGCTAACCGACAGTTAGTTTCTAATTTCACATTCATAGGGAAAGGTTCCCATTAATTTTATCAAAGATAAATTCTTTAATTTATTCTTTAATCTACTTTTTGAATATCAATTCAAACTGGTCGGGATTAGCGAACCTTACCGAAGTAATCATTTGTTTTAATTTCCCAATCCCAACCTATTCATCCCATGAAGTAAAACTGGTTATACTTCATATCTAACACCACGGTGTTATCGGTAAATTCAATTACCATTTCACGTTCAAATCTAATTAAAGATTTAACTATCGCCTGGAGCAAAACTGGTGGTACTCCATTTTCGATCTTTTCAATCTAATTAAAGATTCATTAAAACTCCACATAGTTTTAATCTTTAACTGGGTTAAAGAATCAGTGTCATTTAAAACACAGTTCACGATAAACCCAAAATCACATTCATTAATTATCGGGTTAAAGAACGAGTGTTATTTAAAACACTGTCCACGATAAACCCAAAAATCAATATCAATTCAATTCCAATTAAATATTATTTAATTGGTACACTTCATTAAATCTAAATAAAAAGATTTAATCTTTTCTCAACTGGGTTCAAGAACAGTGTTAGTGAAGACACCATTCACGACAAACCCAAACCACATTTGATATTCAATACAAGGCTCTGAATAGAAAATATATCGGCTTATATTCAATATCAAATTCTACGACTAACAAATGTCGTATTGGAAATAACGATATAAATATATATCTTTCAAATTTCCATAACAACATCTGTATAATCACGAATTCCAACATCGAAATATTCCGAAGACAATTTCGATTCAAATCCACTCTAATGCAATCATTGGAAATTTTGGTTATTTTTAAAACCCTTTTCAAATTCAATTTATTTATTTAAAAAATAAATAGAATTATAATTCTAGTTCAAAACCAGTTCATTTCGATAAAAATCTATTTTTATCTTTTCAAATATGGAGTGTTTCATCCCAATTCTTTCTAAATCATTTCTTATGATTTTACACAAATTATTGATATTTTTAATGATTTTATCAAGGCCCGTACAGTCGATTTCCATCAATGGCCATCGAACTGCACTTACAGCGAACTTTTTCAAATTTGATTTGGACATAATTCCAAATCCAACCGTTAGATTTCTAATTTCTAATATTCGTTAGAAAGCTCTTTTCGATACAAACCCAACGGTTCCGATTTTAGGAGAATCCGACGGTCGGATCTCCCGTAATGTCCGTTCGAAGTCAATGGTCGAAATTCGCGAACTGCCGCGGCGCGGCGCGTTCTATTCAGGCCATTATATTATATATATAATATATACTTCGTCGATTTCAATTCAAAACACGCTTTATAAATCGTTTTAAATTTATTTTCAAAACGGTTTCATGTTCATATTCAATTGCATTTCAATTCGAATTCATTTATATTCAATTTCAATTCGAATTCAATTCTATTCAGTTTCAATTCGAATTTCTATTCTTTTCAAAATACTAGATTTTGAAATCACTTTCGATATTCATCATAAAATGAATAAAATCGATATAAATATCGTTCATGTCAAAATGGCGTCAATCTAATCAACACGGCTTCATATATTTCTATTTTCAAATATTTCGTTCAACACATGACTAATCTCAACGGATGAGTACTGTCAACACATGAACCTTTATTTTATGTTGATAAAGATATGAATTTTATTATTAAAATATTTCGTTCAACTCATGACTAATCTCAACGGATGAGTACTGTCAACACATGAACCTTTATTTTATATTGATAAAGATGCAAATTTTATTATTAAAATATTTCGTTCAACACATGACTAATCTCAACGGATGAGTACAGTCAACACATGAACCTTTATTTTATATTGATAAAGTTGCAAATTTTATTATTAAAATATTTCGTTCAACACATGACTAATCTCAACGGATGAGTACAGTCAACACATGAACCTTTATTTTATATTATTCTTTATTTTTCAAATTGGAATGAGGCCCAATCAATTACCATATAAAGTTAATTATATGGATTCCATACAACACATGTATATAATAGCATCGAAAAATAATCAACCATCAACCAAAGTGCACTACACTGTATAAGCATCAAATATAGATATCTAACGCTTATAACAGCCTGTCAATCAATCGATCGACATATTTAATCAATCAGGATGATTGAACTTCAAATTTCATACCAACACCCGTGTGGGGTTTCAAATCAACAAACACAGATTTTATTTGTGCAGTTGGGCGATGTGTAAAATTTATCGACCCAATCCATGTCATTCAAATTAGTGTATATAAACAAATCGGCCGATTTGTTTATAAATATTCATTTATTCATATTCACGTTAAAATTATATTTTTAACGATAAAACATTTTATTCCAACACATGAATTTCTATTATTCATTTACACAATAAAATGATATTTTTATTTTTCTAACTCCTTTTTAGAAAATTTCGGCGGCATAACGGCACGATACTAGAAACGGGACGAGGCCTAGCATTATCCTCGGTCCAGTGAAGGCCCACGCCATTCACACATCAATCAAATCAATTCATTTCACCACACAATTCAATTTCAATCAAATAATCTAACTAATTTTTGCAATCAAACAAACAAGTCCATGGTCTGTGGACGATTGTGTCGGATGCTACTAAGCACCGTCTGCATCCTAGTATATATATATAACTAGAAAAAAGGAAATTTGAGTGAGAAGTTCTCACAAATAGCCATCCAACTTCACGACACTTCTAATGCAGGAAATCTTCACTGTTCTCGTCTCTTATCACTTTCTTCGCCCGTAGCCACTACATATATAAAAATCGAATTTTTACTTCGCTATTCAATATATAAAAATCGAATTTTTACTTCGATGTTCAATATATAAAAATCACATTTTTACTTCGATGTTCAATATATAAAAATCACATTTTTACTTCGATGTTCAATATATAAAAATCACATTTTTACTTCAATGTTCAATATATAAAAATCACATTTTTACTATGCTATTTCATGTTAAAATAACTATGCTATTACATGTTAAAATAAAAAAATTTCAGTTTTACATTTAAAAATATCATTTTTAAAATTCAGTTTTCATTTAAAAATCTCTAAAGAAAAATATAATAAAACTATACTGTTTATAACTAAATAAAAATAAATAAAACTAACATCAACACTCACAGCGCTTTCAAGGAAAAAGGGGGGGTTTTCTTATGCGCCGAGGTGAGGAGAGGGAGGTCGGAGTGAGGATGGTCGGGTCGGAGACTTCGGTAGTCGACGGCGGAGGCCAGGGCGGGTCCAGGCGGTGGTTGGTGGAGCTGCTCGCGGGTTTTGAAGGGGGTTTGCGTCGAACAGAGGGAAGAGGAAGAGGAGAGGGCTGCGGTGAGGTCGGTGGTCTTCGTTGGCGATGAAGGGGGGAGTAGGTTGCTCGAACGAGGCTGGAGGAGGGGTTTCGGCTAGGTAGGGGGCGGAGCAGGATGTCTGGTGGTGGATCTAGGGCTTCAGGCGACGGGCGGGTCTTTGGGGTTGCTTGGCGTCGCGATTGGAGCGACAGAGAGGAGAGGGAGGAGAAGAGAGGCGGAGGGCGACGGAGGGTGGGGGGAGGCCAGTGGTGCCAGCGGCGGCGGTGACTTCGAGGAGGAACGTGGATCGTGGGCTGAAAGAGGGATAACGGGGTTTTTTCTCTCTTCGTTTTGACTGAGTGAGGAGAGAAGTAAAGGGTTGACCCTTTATATTAATATATATATTTAATTCATTTTAAATTCTAAAAGCAACCTTTTATTTTCAACTCGAAATTGAACCCACCGACTGTCGTCCCTAGCTAATTACCCCCATTCCGAACACAATGGGATATGTATCGCAGGCTGGTTCAATCATTTCGATCAGTTTCCGTTAAAATCAACATATAACTCTATATATTGAATTTGAACGCACATTTCAATTTACCGGGGTCACATACGAACTCTATAAATTGCAGAAAAATATTTTCTGGCTTCATATTGACGATACGGTCCTAACAAAACTAGTTTCGTCGAATTCCGAGACCGTTGGAAAAATGGCCATTTTCCAGTCGATTAAAATCAACTGAAACTGGTCAAACGCGTTTTCTTTTGCCACGCTCACATATTGATTTGAAAAATTATGAAATTTGAAACCTAGCAATAACTTGACATCACAGACCCAACAAAACTGGTTTCGTCGAAATCCGAGGTCATTTGCAAAATGGCTATTTTTAAGGGCCTGAATTCCATAGCGACTATTCAGAATTTTCAACCGGACATATCTTTTGATTCCCGCTATGAAATCTTGATTATTCGGATTCGTTGGAAAGATATTCTCAATTAGATCCTATTTTTTTTGGTTTCACTAAAATCCGGATTGTTTTGCAGCCGGTACATTCAATTGAAGTTTGAAATCGAATTATCGAACTACCGCGCCATTTTCAATTCCTTTTATAATTATAAATAATTATTTATATTCTAACGACGACGTGTATAAATATATACGTTCGAATTCTATTCAAAATAAATTTCTCGTCGTCATTATTTGAAATAATTCATTTTAAATAATCAAAATTCGCTAAAATTGCCAAAATAAAAATTTTAAACTAGCCCAGATTTTCGGGTTGTTACAATATACTATGGAAATCAATGCGTTAGCCCGTAAAAGCCGGTGAAACAACAAATATGCACTCTAAAAAATATATTAACAACCACTAAAATGTTGGATAAATTTACATGTGCAGTATTTTATATTATTACTGGAGTTTCCCATGTTAGCAAGCTAGATCCTGAAATATACAGCGAAAACCTGCATCATTAATTACGACAGACGTTATCAACCAAGAAATAAGAGGAAACATGACTGCAAAATAGGTTCAAACAACAAAACATTGGCATGATTTAAAATTAATAGCTATTGGAATTATGTAACTTGACAACAACAAAAGTCAGCCTATGGTTTGTTTTAATTCAGGCACTGGAGCAGAACAAATTGTTCATGTTAAATTATCATGATTTACCTTTTGTGCACAAAATAAGTGAGCAACAGGGTACTAATCTACATGGATCAAGGGCGCTGTTCTTTCTTACTCCCACTAACACGTTAAAGCCAATTGCAATCAAACTAACTAGACCTACCAAACCTCAACGGAAACAGATATTTACACATATTGGGATGCAATAGAAAATTAGCTATGGAAGCTGCTAAAGTTCATGCTAATGCTCATGATTCCGGTTATCACCAACTTGTTAGCCACTGGTATTAGAGTCTACTGCTTAAAATATAAACTATCACCTTTATTGTTTCAATGATTAGCGTATTTGTGATTCATAAGGTTACGATTTCACTGTCGCACTGAGCCATACGTGGTTGCAATGAACCGTCAACTTAGTGCAATGCATCCTATATATAGATTGATGCATCCACATTTAGATACAACTTTTGCAATGGTAAGTATTCAATTGAGCTCAGTATATATTGTGATGGTCAACACCAAAAATCACAACACATGCTTGTTGTTTCAAACAGCAAGCATGGCTTACTGTGTTTGATACAGTAACACAGCAAGCTCGGACCTTTGCTACAAATATACAATTCTATTATTTTAATTTATATGTGTGCAATATTTTAGTTTATATGATTGAATTTGTTGTCACTCTTCAGCAGGGTCATCTTTTGAAGCTTCATCCACTCCATGGAGAAAGAATGCAGTGATTTCAATTTTGTGTGTGCTGTTAAGATAATTTATGTTATTTGCATATGAATTCAAATTGAATTTATAGCGGTTACGCATACCAATTGGGGGTATAAAACAACATCAGATTGGATGTATTCAATGGCGTAAGCTCGTAACCCAATCAATTTGTATTCTTTTTGTCTATCTTTTAGCTACTGCGATTTGGTAAATTAAAAGCATTTGATAGCTCGTAACCCGGTCAATTTGTAGCCATGGCAGCTACTGCAAATTGATTTAGAGACATTAATGAATTAATTTTATTTAAAATAAATTTGGTTTTAAGATGCGAATAACTTGGAGCTAAATTTAGATACCAGGTATGCACATAATGTGAGTAGTCGTGTGTACGTAGGTCAAATTCAAATGACAGTGCAACAAAAATCAAACTTAAATGTCCGAAAACAGAAGCAAACCAATAGTACTCTCTTACCTTCGACGCTTTCTATGTCCTCTAGTTTGAATACTATGTATCCATGTAGTTGAGACATTCCTTTTCGATTTTGAACTTCTCCTTCGCGAAGTGCTAAACATTAATGAAATCAACCTGCTTTGTATGCTTGCTCTACATCAAAAGACAAAAAATGACATAAAGCAATGTTCGTGAAGATGCAACCAGTACCAACATAAACAGGACATTGGATGCTATCTAGCTTCTTAAATTGATCCGTGAACACAAGTAATAGACACCAAATCAGAACATCGAAAGTGTAACTGTACTATAAAACCCCATGATCAACTCATACTAATTATACCATTAAAATGAGTGTATGCGAAAATATTTAATAAAAATCACCTAAGTAGGATTGAGCAAGGATAACTAAATGCTTAGAATAATAGTCATACCTGTACTATAAAACCATGATCAACTCATACTAGTTATACCTTCAATATGAGTGTATGCGAAAATATTTTAATAAAAATCACCTATGTGGGATCGAACAAGGATAACTGAACACTTAGAATAACAATCAGTCCAAATAAAATTGCCTAAGTGGTACGAATGCACGGATCATGCAACAAGCTCCTAGTTAAGCACCTAATAAGGGAAATCAATTGAAGACATAAATGAAAATATGAAGAATAGCGTATTTAAATTAATAAACAGAGCTAGTTAACAAAAACATTGGGGACAAACCGACTCCTAAAATTATGGCAGTTTTATTTCTACCCAAAATCATGATGAATTTACAGGCATTTCAATTATTTTATCTTCTATTGGCTTGATAACAACATGATTTTGACATTTTTAAACATTCCACTAAGCCTGACTTAAAGTGGGCACTTGACTAATCCCAAAAAATTAGCATTCTTGTTCCATAACACAAAAAAATCTATTGTCTAGAAAGCGAAAGATCTTTCTAGATACAGATTTTAAATACAATGCTATCAACAATTGAATAAACATATATAATGTGGTAAAAAATTATATCTTCTCCATGTAATGATAGACTGCAGATTGCAATTTACAAGAAAAACTACATTTTCATGAAAAATTACATTTTTGGCATCAGAATTGCAACTTTTAGACAATGACAATATGTTTCTTTCTTTGGAAGAATATTAATATTTGACATGGTCAAATTTTTGAAAGCTTTTTTTATGTGGTATACTATATACATCTAATTTTTTACCGTCTATAATATGTAGCATATATTTGCTGCTATTTAAGGAAGGAGGCACTCCAAAAAACACACAGAGATACTAGAATAATGCAAAGCAAAAGCAGAGGAATACCTCTGCTCCTAGGCAACAATAAAATAGACCACGTCTTCGTTTTCAGTGTGAATTTATATCTGACTACACAGGAAAACTAGCAAAAAAACAACGTTTTAGCCAAGCTACTATATCTTCGCATTGTAAAATCCAATCAAAATTCAAAACGTAAAGAAAAAATAATTCATATCCAAATCAGAACTGAATGTAATACACACATAGATGAGTGCACATAATAATGATCGAATTTGAATGTACCTAAATCGAATTGAATTGGTAGCAGAAATCAGAAACCCTAATCCCAATGCGAAGCCTTGATCTAGACTGGATAGAGGTTATTGGATGCAAGGAGATGGAATCGCTAAGGAGGATGAAGTAACAGTCGAAATGATGCAGCAAAAGAATAAAGGCGAAGAATTGATTTTTGGAATTAGAAAGGAAAAAGGAAACGAAATGAAACAAGGGGCAGGAAGAACCGTGACAAGCGGTGGTCAATAAAAATAAATACGAAATGACAAATCTGCCTATCATGGTCTCATGTGCTTGTGAAATTCCCGACTATAATAACAGATATAAATGTTATAATTTGTTATAACGAAAATAACCGTTATAACTTTATCACAATAATAACCGTTACAAATTGGTACAAAAAAGTGTTACAAATAGGCCGGTTTAGTGTAGTGAGTTCTCTCTACTTCGAATAGTGTCATGGCAAAGTATTTTCCGCTTTACCTGACAGTCATTATTGCCATGTGGTTTAGGCAGTTAGAGACAGATTCGGTTCGCTCTTGGAACGCTTTGGTTAGCAAGTTTGTTAAGCAATTTAGAGTTCACATCGCTTGTCCAAAAAGCGTTATGACTCTAACATCAATTAAGCAGAAATCTGTAGGGACTCTGCGTAAGTTTTTGAAAAGGTTTAATGCGGTGGTGGCATCGGTCGATAGACCTAAATCGTCCATGGTCTTGATGGCTGAAGTCTCTGATATTCTGGATAAGTCTGACTTCAAGATCTCATTGCATTGGGACCTACTAAGGGATCTCGGTGAGTTCTACTATGAAGTAGAAAGGTTTCTTCGGGAAGAGGATGTGAGAACTTATAAAATGTTCTCGAGGCTAATATGGTTAAGGGCGGGACACCGTCCGACTCTGGTAAAGCTAAGCCTTCCGGCACAAGTAATCTTCTTCGGGGAATAATCGAAACACTGCTTGGAAGCAACCTAAGTTCTTGTCTTATTCAGAACTTACTTACACCCACGAAGAGATTTACTTAGAGGTTCATCCCACTACTCCTTTCAGAAAGCCTCCTGCCAAGGAGTCGACTAAAAGAGAAAGGGATTCAAGTCGGCATTGCTTGTTTCATGATCTCGATGGTCATAACACAAACGAGTGTCGACATCCTCGGGATTTGATCGAAGAGCGCGTCAGACGTGACAAGCTGGCACGGTTTGTTCGGACTCAGGTCGTGGTGCTAGGACAGGCCCGGGCCTAGCGTTCGTGGCAGCATTGTTATTAATTAATCTAACTTTGGCTCTGGTGTCTCAGATTCGGGCCTCTCGGACATCAATACCTTTTGGCTTGTGATTTTCGGCCTTCTAGCGTTATGGATTCTTTGGTTATTCGGCTTCTTCGGTTCGGTATTGTGACTTTTGGCTTTCCAGTTCTTGGTTTTCCGACTTTTGTTCTTCTTGGTTCTTCTAACTTATGGTTTGAATCTGGTTTCTTCTGTACTTTGGATATTCGGCCTTCGTCCCATGGTTTTGGCTTTGTAGGCTCTGGCCCTCTGGATGTATCTTTATGGCTTTCTGGTTGTAGATTGTTAAGTCGACCTACCCATATACGAGAGCTATTATAATCCTTAGGCATGTTCTTTGATCGACACACACCATTACTCCTTGGTTATTAATAAAATGAAACCATTTTGACTTTTTTGGTCGTTTTGCTTCATCATGGCCACCTTGAACTCTTCTGCCTAATTTTGGTCGCCTTACTTTGGCAAGGCTGCCTTAAACCCTTTTGGCTATTCTTGATCGTCTTGCCTCGACAAGTACGCTTTGAACTCTTTCTTATTTTGGAGCTAGAATGGGTAAGTTTGCTTACCCATGCAACAGGAACCACCGAGTTTCTATGCATGCTCTTTGCAAATGGTAGACCGTTCAATCTCCTTCACGAATGAATTTGAAATCAAAAATGGCTAAGTCCGCATATCCCTGAATGGGAACATGCATCCCTTGGCATGCTCTTTACAGATGAAAAACCGTTAAGTTTTCGTTTTGGTTTTACTAAATGCTCCCAAATTTTACGAATTTGTGCAGTCAGTTCCCCGCTACTACTCCGCCATACCCCCGATATATCGTGTACCAGATTTCTGCCGCTACGCTATTTCCAAATAGCCTTTCCGCTTTAAACCTTGCTATATTCCGATATTCCCGATATATACATTATTTCAGCTATATTCCGCTATTTCTGCTATATCTTCTATAAAAGAGATGAATTTAAGAATGACATTTACGCATTATAAAATTTATAATATTAGTTTTTTAATATAAAATTTTAACATATGATTTTCAAAATATAGAATACTATGATATTCTATAAAATTTAGTCAAGATAAATAAAAGTTCACATTTATTTACATATATTTGCTTACGTTTTTATTTAAAATTAATAATGTTCTAATTATAATTAAGTTGAATGCTAATTTTCCATTTATTTATAATTTATATATTTGAAAAAGCAATAAATACGAATTTTATATGCTTTTTTAGACTCATTCGCTATATCCCGCTATTTCCTTGTTATATCCCTGCAATAACAATTTATACGTACGCCGCACTGGATCCATCAGGCTCTTTAACTACACGGTTATAACTTTAGTAAAAATTACTTTATTTGTTGGGATGCCGATTGCGAAGTAAGGAAACTTAAAATAGAATTGCTAACTCTAAGAACTCCGGTCCATGGTTTTTGGACTTGGTTCACCAAGTTCACACTCTGGTTATTCCTAGTCGTCTTGCCTCGGCAAGATCGCCTTGAACTCTTCTGGTTATTCTTAGTTGTCTCGCCTCGGCAAGTTCACCTCGAACTCTTCCTATTCTTGGTCGTCTTGCCTCGACAAGATCGCCTTGAAATCTTCTAGCTATTCTTGGTCGTCTCTCCTCGGCAAGATCGCCTCGAACTTTTCCAGTTATTCTTGGTCCTCTTGCCTTTGTAGGATCGCTTCAGACTCATATTGTAGTGACCCGAAAATCCGGTAGAATTTGAGCTGACTAAATAACACAAGTCCACCCAAATTGTACTGGAAAACAGGAAACTAATAGAAAGAAGTTAGAGGGTGAGAATAGATAAGATAGAAACTTAGAATAGAAGAAAAGAACACAACATCAGAGTAACACGAAGCTCACAACGGAATGAGTAATATATAATATATATAACATAACTTGAAATATACATCATTACTTGAATATACATCATTATCAAAGTACAACACTTACAACACAGCGGAAATAAACTATAGCTATATGATCCTGAAGCCTCCTGCTCCAGCTCTTCAAGTATCTGTAAATCCCGACTACTTGACTGCCCGTACAAAATTGGGCACCAAGAGTTTAGGGAAAACAAAACAAAATAAACTCCGGGTCAGTCATGGGACTGGTATGAGTAAAACAGTTTAAACAGCTTGAACAAGTAAACGATACGCCGTATAACGGAACGGGTTTTTCCCTAATGAGAATCCAAAGTATCTTTATATCAAAAACCTTTTGATATTATAATAATGTCTATCAACCATAATATAATAATCGTCTAGCAGAAACGCTTTCATCTCACGTTCTACATACATAGTATACAATCAAAACCACAAGCACGTATTGGGTAATGGATTTCCAACTATGACAAGGTATGGAACCACCTTTCGCTAGTGTTCCTCTTGAAAGGAATACACTGGGTTCAACAAGAACATCTTGCAAGTCGGCCACACATGACCGACCACTCATTTCGCTTGAGTGTATCGAATGTATATCACCAACGGTTGGGATCAGCAACCGTTTTCCAAATGGGACAACATCAACAATAGATTTTTAGAAGTAAATGAAACTCTAGATCAGGTGACTATACACCCTAATAGGTGCGACTTTCATAGCCATGCTGCCTGCCCGATTTCTGTCATTTACCGGATGTGAGGCTAGAAGCTACTCTTTATCATCACATCAGATTCACTTCGAACGCCACATTGTCAGATCCATCGAAAATCACTAATTGACGTCTACAACAGTACATTACGTGTTAGCTAAAGAAGTTTCCTTCTCCGCTTCCACTCTTGGTACGGTTGAATAAATCAATGTACGTGACCATTCTGGAAATACTCTTTCAGACATTCATCCATACAAGTCATCCAGGAACAGGATGAACCGAAGGCACTATTCACTATATCCACCTTAGGCACTGTTATCTAAGATTTATACAACATCCCTTGCACTTTACTCTGTCTTCAATTATCTTTGGCATATATGATTCGCAACGCTTATGCCAATACAGAGTGGTTCTTTGGATAATAATCCAACCGGTCTCTCCATATTAACAACGTTAAAATGGTCAAAACTTTGATAGTCTGTGATTTAACTATCAAAGAAAAACACGTGTGCAAACAACGATATTATTTCCAAATGGAAATTCTATCAATCAATCATCAATCATATATATTTATATATATATATATGTATATATACATATATCCTTATTTTCTATGTTTAGAAAATATACGTTAACGCTGGAAAACATTTCCATAACTTATTTATGTATCACTATTCTTCTACAGCTGTCGGTCTCTGATTTGTAAACTAGTATAAGAACAATTCCCTAAGTACCAATCCCGAAAGTCGAAACCAACATCAGATAGACACTTAGGAATCCATTCAACTTAACAAGTCTCCAGTCAATTTCTGATTTAGCTTTACTCCATTTCTTAACTCCATATACGTGAACATTTCCTTTACTAATTCATATTTCCAATTTCAATATTTGATTACGTTTCTGATTCTATTTGGAAAACATTTCCAAATCTTCTTTACTTGGATTTAAACAGATGTTTAAATCAACATCGCGACAACAACTCAAACCACTATACTTATTTACTAAAATCACTTAACCACTTTCACTCTCGAACCTTAGCCATTTCTAAATTAAAAACGAAGTCAATCAAGTTGGGGTATAACTACCTCTCAGACCTTAACTGAACAACATTTCAAATCTTGAAACAGGGTAAGTTCATCTTTTAACTCTTTAACACTTCCTTACGTAACTTCCAAATATAATTTACGAGTCCAACTCCTTTACAGAATCATTTGATTATAACATGGGTGTTATAATTTCCTGCTTCTGAAATATGATAACTTTAATCGAAGTCTTATTTCCTAACTTGAATAAATAACGAACAACTAATTTATCAACTCCTATTTGGTTGACTCTTATTCTATAACTCTTATTCGAATAACTCCAATCTAATAACTCATATTCAATTAATTCTAACTCTATTTAACTCTTACTGGATTAACTCTTCATCCTTATTCAGTTTCAGATGTCGATGTTGAAATCGATTCTTACTTCTCTATATAAGTCATGTCTTCTATATTCTATTTATCCAATGATAAGTATTTACTTAATTTATAAATATTATTTATAAATAAATATGCCCCATTTTCCTGTTTACTTCTTCATATAAGTTCAGACTTATATATCTCTTTATTTATCAAAATATAAATATTTCCTTTAATCATATCTTATTTGTTTTCCAAATAAATACACCTTTCAATTCTATTTGTAAATGGTTTACTAATATTTTCTTTCTCCATTCTATTTGTTTAACAAATGAATATCTCCTTTTAAATTCTATTTATTTAACAAATAAATATCGCCTTTTAATTCTATTTATTTAATTCTAAATGTTTCCTTTATAATCTTCTATTTATTTAACAAATAAATTTCTCATTTAATATCTCTACTTAAACATATTTCCTATTTATAAATATCCTATTTAAAAAATCTTATTTATGAATATTATATTTATAAATATTCTCCTTATGAATATTCTCTTTTATAAAAACCTCTGATTTTATAAATATTCTCTTTTCAAGATTCCGGTATGTTATGGTGTTTAACATATCAAGTTACGATGTCCAATATCGTCCATACACATATAATCAACAACAGATTATAAATCACGTCATATATCACAATATATGAAAACAATAAAATAACTGTTGAGGAATCCAGTCGAATTCCTCCAACCTATTTCCCTGCATCCACAGATGTTACACAATAAAATCAATATCGCTTTCAGTTCCATATGATATATTCTGATAAATAGAATCAATATAAAAATTCAACTAACTGACCAGCAGTTCAATCAAACGGTCAACACACAGTCAATCAGACAATTTTTAACAGTTCTAAATATACGTTACAAAAGTATAACTATTCAGAGTTGGTGAGTTTTACTCACTTTGGCAGTTCATCGTTAAAGAACGATAAACTATTGTTTGATTTGAATCAAACAATTTATTTCGCCATAAATTCAAACGAGCTCCAATCCACTTCCAGTCAGCTTCATTGTGAAGCTCTCGTCCATACGGTCCCAACGCAACTTACGGTTCGTCAATCCATTCATCACGTGCGCTGCACCCCACCCCTTTCTTCTTCAATTCTATTTCCTGAAACCCGCTTCCTACTATAATCAAACCCACTTTGACCTCCCCTTTGACCGCCATGCGCCACTACTCCGACAACCCATTCCACCAACCGACTTTTCCAACACATGCCTCGCCTTAATCCGCACCTGCCAGTCACCATCACTTCACCCTTGTCCCTCCCACCATCGTTCTTCGATCTGGATCGTGTTCAAGCAACCGCCTGCTGTCGCGTTTTCCTCAGGCCATCAGACACTGCTTCATGACCATCAAATCGCTCCTCCGGCCACCACCTGTACAACCGCGAACCTGATTGCTACTCTCACTTCCTCCCTCTAAATTATGACCTGTACTTCCCCCCACCCGCTGCCATGGAGTCGCACTTCTCCACAGGGCATCGCACCCTCCAAAACAACCTTTCTATGACTCGTTTCCTAGCCCCAAACTCACCCATGCCCTCGGTCTAACCTCCGACGCCCTCGACGTCATTTTGCTCACCGTGACACAAAACCTTCATCGCTGGAAAAACTCAAACAAACCCATATCAAGGCGGCATCCCATAGTGTGTACCCCAGGTTGATATTGTCGAACACACTAACCCAACGCATCCAGAACCACTTGCTTTCGTTTAGGTTTGAGCAAGAAACCATTGTTTGAAATATAGATGAAGCTGGCGACTTCATTTGGTTGTTTACAGAAGAGTCACGTTTTTAGGTTATAAGGATTTAACATTGGCGGCCTCTTTTATTTGATTTGCTGTAGAAAGTGAGTTAGGTCTTAAGAGTTGGAAGGTATTATATAGGATGAATCTGTGGCTGAACAAGGGTTGCGTGGCCATCTTTTTGGCCTTAGAGTGACTTAGGATATTTTATGTTGTAAGAGATATTTTATTTTTATTTCATGAACTTGTGCATGAACATCACACCCGAATAACTATATACGAGTTGTTCTGGACAGAAATAAAACCACTGCTATGACGAGCAATGTGTCAGGGTTCCAAAAATATAAAAATATCGGTAGTTCAACTCATATTGCGAAACACAAAAATATTGATACAGGGTGCAAAACACTCCAAAATAAAAGTCTCTTATTTAATTAATTAAAACCACAGTAAAATTCTAAAAATTAAATTATCGTTATGTCTCAAAAGTACCTTGTCTAAATTCAAACCCGATCTCTAATTATATCGAATAAACCGTTACGATCTATAAAAGATTCTATAGCGACTATTTTAAAATTTGATTTGGACATATCTCAAAATCTACACGACGAAATCCTGATTTTTCTCTTCTACTAGAAAGATATACCCCACCAGCCCCATACGTTTCTTATTTCACAGAAATCTGATTTAAAACAGATCCTGTATATTTAGTTGAAGTTCGAATCGCCAATTTACGAACTGCAGCGCCATTTCGAGCTCAATTATATTTATAATATAATTTTAACGTTCAACCATCGTTAATTTAATATATTCGTTATCGTAATTAAATTCTAAACTGAATTGTATATTTTTGAATTGCCCAATTCACACCATATCGCCATTTACGCCAATTCTGATTATTTCAGAATTAAATATATTGTTTAATTATTACTTTAATTAAATATTCACTTTTATTTAATTCAACGACCATTATATTCTCTAAACCACTATTTAAATAATTAAATTAATTAATTATTATATCACTGAAAAATGCGGGTCATTACATTCTTCCCCACTTAAAATAATTTCGTCCTCGAAATTGCTATGGTATCGACCGGTTAGAACTTATTTGTTCACTTCTTAACTTCAGTTTCAACTGAACCAATTTAATTTCAATTAAATTATTAATTAATTCTTATCAACAAAAATTTTCAAAAATCCTGAAAATTTTCTAACACCTGAAATTTTTGAAAAATTTCGCCAGCACCCCCTTTGTACTAGTCAATAGGACAAACTCCAACTCGCCTCTCTGGGCCTTCTCCAACCCAAAAGAAAATCAAACAATCAAGTGGCTTGCCAATTCGGCCCATAAATCTCATGCTTATATCAGATATAAACTTGTACCTTTTTGTTAGGGCATATCAATATATCCTTTACATCCCCTGCTAATTCAGCATATACCAATGTCATCCCAATCAAACTCCAATCACTTTTATCTCCAACACAACCATTCGCTTTTAACTAAGCCAAATTCCATCCTCTAACTCAAGTTTTATTCTTGATTTCAAACACTTATCAACCCAACTTACTTGATATCATTCTAATCCAATTTAGTTACCACTTAACTGCTTTATTTTAATCTCAATTTGCTTTCACAAATTTTTGTTATATTTGTTTTTGATTCAAACAGTCTTTCCTGGGAGTTTTAAACAGTTTACTATATCAAAAATCAAACTTCCCTTTACAGGATTGAAAACAACTCATTTTCCCGAACAATTCGAAATCAATATCTTTGGTAGTAATCCATCACTTACAAACTCGAAAATGAACACTGATGATGTCGCGATTCATCATCACTTTTAAACTATTCCTTTTTGAAATACATTTCAAAATACCATTCACAATGCTGGTAAAACAATTTAAAATCTCCCAGGATTTTAAAATTCTCATATACTCAATTCAAATCCATTTACCAACACCTTTCCAATTTCTAAGCTTTTAATTTCAAATCTGATTTGAATTTCAGATTTAGTTCATCTGATTCCACGTATTTCACTTATATGAATTCTGATCAGTTATTCACATAACCATTTAATTTATAACCTTACTCGATTATAATAACAACCAATATATCCAATATATTATAATCATTTCAATATAATTCCTTTATATCAAAAATATAATTTGGGTAAAATTATTCCTTTTACCCTCTTTTAAAAACATATCGTGTCGACCCATCGTATTCGAGTGTTTTAGAAACCCCTATCGATATTGTGGTGCCCCACCATCGACCAGAATCCATAAACCACTTAACCAATAAATCATCACAATATAAAACCATTTTTATACTAAATAACATATACGCACTCATATATATACACACACTCAACTCAATCTAGGATACAACTAATCCCATCTCTATCGAGTTACGCCACAGAGCCAAGGTAAATAACTTAATCTTTAGATCTGATACCAACTGTAGTGACCCGAAAATCCGGTAGAATTTGAGCTGACTAAATAACACAAGTCCACCCCAAATTTTACTGGAAAACAGGAAACTAATAGAAAGAAGTTAGAGGGTGAGAATAGATAAGATAGAAACTTAGAATAAAAGAAAAGAACACAACATCAGAGTAACACAAACCTCATAGAGGAACGAGTAACATATAATATGTATAACATAACTTCAAATATACATCATTACTTGAATATACATCATTATCAAAGTACAGCACTTACAACACAGCGGAAATAAACTATAGCTATATGATCCTAAAGCCTCCTGCTCCATCTCTTCAAGTATCTGTAAATCCCGAGTACTTGACTGCCCGTACAAAATTGGGCACCCAAGAGTTTAGGGAAAACAAAACAAAATAAACTCCGGGTCAGTCATGGGACTGGTATGAGTAAAACAGTTTAAACAGTTTGAACAAGTAAACGATATCTCATAAGACCACGCCGTATAACGGAACGGGTTTTTCCCTTATGAGAATCCAAAATATCTTTATATCAAAAACCTTTTGATATTATAATAATGTCTATCAACCACAATAATATAATCATCTAGCAGAAACGCTTTCATCTCACATTCTACATACATAGTATACAATCAAAACCGCAAGCACGTATTGTGTAATGGATTTCCAACTATGACAAGGTATGGAACCACCTTTCGCTAGTGTACCTCTAGAAAGGAATACACTGGGTTCAACAAGAACATATTGCAAGCCGGCCACACATGACCGACTACTCATTTCGCTTGAGTGTATCGAATGTATATCACCAACGGTTGAGATCAACAACCGTTTCCCGAATGGGACAACATCAACAATAGATTTTTATAAGTAAATGAAACTCTAGATCATGTGATTATACACCCTAATAGGTGCGACCTACATAGCCATGTTGTGTGCCCGATTTCTGTCATTTATCGGATGTGAGGCTAGAAGCTATGCTTTATCGTCACATCAGATTCACTTCGAATGCCACATTGTCAGATCCATCGAAAATAACTGATTGACGTCAGTTCCATCGAAAATAACTAATTGACGTCTACAACAGTACATTACGTGTTAACTAAAGAAGTTTCCTTCTCCGCTTCCACTCTTGGTACGGTTGAATAAATCAATGTACGTGACCATTCTGGAAATACTCTGTCAGTCATTCATCCATACAAGTCATCCAGGAACATGATGAACCGAAGGCACTATTCAGTATATCCACCTTAGGCACTATTATCTAAGATTTATACAACAACCCTTGCACTTTACTCTATCTTCAATTATATTTGGCATATATGATTCGCAACGCTTATGCCAATACAGAGTGGTTCTTTGGATAATAATCCAACCGGTCTCTCCATATTAACAACGTTAAAATGGTCAAAACTTTGATAGTCTGTGATTTAACTATCAAAGAAAAACACGTGTGCAAACAACGATATTATTTCCAAATGGAAATTCTATCAATCAATCATATATATATATATATATATGTATATATATATATGTATATATATATATATGTATATATATATATATTTCCTTATTTTCTATGTTTAGAAAATATACGTTAACGCTGGAAAACATTTCCATAACTTATTTATTTATCACTATTCTTCTACAACTATCAGTCTCTGATTTGTAAACTAGTATAAGAACAATTCCCTAAGTACCAATCCCGAAGGTCGAAACCAACATCAGATAGACACTTAGGAAACCATTCAACTTAACAAGTCTCCAGTCAATTTCTAATTTAGTGTAATGACCCGCATTGGCAGAGGTATTATAATTAAATTATTTAATTATATAAATAGTGATACAGTGAATTAAATGGTCGTGGAATTAATAATTGTGATTATTTAATTAAAATAATAAATTAAATAATATATTTAATTCTGAAATAATCAGAATTGGCTGAAATGGCGATATGGTGTGAGCTGGATCATCTGTGATATTTAATTCAGTTTAGAATTGAATTAGAATAACGAATATATTATTTGAACGACAGTTTGAACGTAGAATTATAATATAATTAAAATAGAGCTTGAAATGGCGCTGCAGTTCGTTATTTGGCGATTTGAACTTCAACTGAATGTACAGGATTCGTTTTAAGCCGGATTTCCGTGAAACAAGAAACGTGTGGAGCTGGTGGAGTATATCTTTCTAGTGGAAGAGAAAAATTGGGATTTCGTCGTGTAGATTTTGAGATATGTCCAAATCCAATTTTAAAATAGTCGCTATAAAATCGGTTATCGACCGTAACGGTTTATTCGATATAACTAGAGATCGGGTTTGAATTTAGACAAGGTTCTTTTGGGAAATAGTGATAATTTAATTTTTAGGATTTTATAGAAATTTTTAATTAATTAAACAAGCAACTTTTTATTTGGAGTATTTTGCACCCTGAAATCAACATTTTGAGGTTTCACAATATGAGTTAATCTACCGGTATTATTATATTTTTGGGATCGTGGTGCGATACTGGACATGACTGCATTTTTATCTCTGTCCGTAGCAATCGGGAAATAAAATGGAATATGTAAATTAGTTTGAATTGTGTATAAATCATTACCGACCATTTTCTATGATCAGATGAAGACCACGCCTTCAGTTCTCAGCCACATGTTTTTCTAAGACGTGGACAAGGAAAAACCAAGCAATCTAAAACAAAAACCATATATAATCGTAAACTACCCCTTAACCTAAAAACATTTTCCATCCTTCAATCTGATTTATTCCAGCCGCCACAACAGGCTCAAAAGCGTGGAAAGCTTCCTCTTCAATATCCAAGAACAATTCAAATAAAATCAAAGAAATTCAAGCTCTCAGAAATAGATTACAATATATATACATAATTGCTGGGAGCATTTCGTTCAAGATGGTGCAGCTTTTGATGGGTTCCTTGGTGAACGAAAGTGTCGCAGGATGTATGGGATCCGAATGATCCAGGCAACGTTTCCTTTCGGTGGGCTTGAACCCGAAATCATGGTGGAGTTGGTACACACGGAGAGGAGTTGTGTACTGAGTTTGAGGAGGATTTGCGTGGCCTGGAACTGAAGGGAGTGGGGGTCCTTGCGTTAAGTATGGTGAGAAAGGGAAGGCAGTGTGCAAGTTTTGCTGGGTGGTGGTTTGAGTTCAATGCGGTGAAGAGTGATGATGGTTGGAGGTCAGACTTTGGGTTTTACTATACAGTATATTTCAAACTGGAAGTAGCGATTGGGAGAGTAAATCGAGAGTGATGATTTTACCGTGTTTGGATAGAGGAGTGGGAGTGATTAAGCAAGTGTAATTGGTTTTGAAGATCATGGAGTAGTGATGGAGATTTGGTTAAAGGAAATATCGGAAATTTGCCATGTTTTGATTCAAAGAAAACGAGGAGCAGAAATGAATTTGGGGGAGACGGGTAGGAACGGTGTGGGTCAGGATTTGGAATGGGCCGGGTTTTAATAATGGGTGAGGCCCATTTGAGATTTAACTTAAGTTATTTAAATTCAATTTAGTTTAAATATAGTGTATTAACTTGTAAACTCGATAACTTGATCATACGAGGTCAGAATCGAGAACCGTAAGTTGCGTTGGGATCGTATGGACGGGAGCAACACAATGGGATTGACTAGGAGTGGATTGGAGCTCGTTAAAATTTATGAAAAAATAAATTGTCTGATCAGAATCAACTAACGCAAATCGTTATATAACGGTTAACGCGTAATGTGAGTAAATCTCACTAACGCAGAACAGTTTATAATTTCATGTTGTATTTTTAGAACTATTAGATATTGGCTGATTGACTGTGTGTTGACTGTTTGATTGAACTGCTAGTCAGTTAGTTGAATTTCTATATTGATTCTGTTTAACAGAATATATCCTATGGAACTGAAAGTGATGTTATCTATATTGTTTAACATCTGTGATGCAGGGAAACAGGTTGGAGGAATCCAACTGGATTTCTCAACATTTATTTTACTGTGATTCATATATTGTGATATATGATGTGATATATAATCTGTTGTTGATTGTGTGTGTTTGGACGATATTTATCGTTGTTATATGGTATGTTAAATACCATAAGAAATACTGGATATGGGAAAGAGGATTTTCAAAGTGTATTTTGAAAATGAATTATTTATATAAAATCGATGGATTTGATATAGAAAAGGAAAAGGATTTTTATAAAAAAATATTTATAAAAATCAAAAGGATAAGTAGAATAAAATGAAATCATTTGTAAAGTGAAGAACCGTTACTAAACGTAAATCTTTATAAATGAATAGTTTATTCGAAAAGGAGTTAATCGAATTAGTTATTCGAATAGAATAAAGGAGTTTATCAGATATAGTTTATTCAAATAGAGTTAAAGGAGTTAAAACGAATATGGTATTCGAAAGTTAGTAAATCGAATTAGTTATTCGAACGGGGTTAGTCGAGTCGAGTTAGTTGAATAGAGTTAATCGAATATTAGTTATTCGAATTAGGTTAAACCAGTTAGGGTAAAACCATTAGAGTTAAACAGTTAGTATTAATCAGTTAAAGTAAATCGATAGTGTTATATCGAACTAGAATTTATTGAATAGAGTTAAATCGAACTAGAGTTATTTAAATAATGTAATCGAATATAGTTTATTCGAATAGAGTTAAAGAGAAGGAGTTATCGAATCTAGTTATTCGAAAGGAGTTATAAAATCTTGTTAATTAAAATTAGTTATCGAATATAGTTTATTCGAATAGAATAAAGGAGTTAATATAGTTCAGTTTATTCAAATAGAATAAAGGAGTTTATCAGATATAGTTTATTCAAATAGAATAAAGGAGTTAATCGAATATAGTTTATTCGAATAGAATAAAGGAGTTAATCGAATATAGTTTATTCGGATAGAATAAAGGAGTTAATAGAATATAGTTTATTCGAATAAAGTTAGAGGAGTTATCGAATATAGTTTATTCGAAAGGGGTTAAGTGAATAGAGTAAATCAAATAGAGTAAATCAAATAGAATAAATCGAATAGAGATTTATTCGAACGAGAGTAAAGTAAGGAAGTTCGTTCAAGAAATATAAAGTGAACTTTGCCTATTTCAAAGATAGAAATGTTGTTCAGTTAAGGTCTGAGAGGTAGTTCTACCCCAACTTGATTGGCTTCTTTTTTAACTAAGGAATAGTTAAGGTTCGGCAGTAAAGGAAACGGTTTGAGTTGGCATCGCGATGGTTTGTTTAAAACATCTGTCTAAGTCCAACGAAGAAGCTTTGGAAATGTTTTCCAAATAAGAAACCAGAAATGTTTTCTAATAAAGAAAAAAAGAAATGGAAATGTTTTCCGTTGTTAATAACATATATTTTCCAAATTTAGAAAATAAGAAATACTGAATATAGGGAAACAGGAGATAAGTAAATTAATGAAATAAAGAGATAAATGTTGAATGATGACTGATCGATATAATTTCCTCCGGGAAAGAATATCGTTGTTTGCACACCTGTTTTCTTCGATAGTTAAATCACAGACTATCGAAGTTTTTGACCATTTTAACGTTGTTAATATGGAGAGACCGGTTGGATTATTATCCAAAGAACCACTCAATATTGGCATAAGCGTTGCGAATCATTTACGCCAAAGGAAATTGAAGACGGAGTTATGCAAGGGCTATCCTGTTTACAGAATAGTGCCTTCGGTTCATCCTGTTCCTGGATGACTTGTATAGACGGATGTCTGACAGAATATTTCCAGACGATCACATATATTGATTTCTCCAACCGTACCAAGAGTGGAAGCAGAGAAGGAAACTTCTTTAGCTAACACATAATGTATTGTTGAGGACGACAATCGGTGATTGGATGGATTTGATGATGTGGCATTTAAAGTGAATCTGGTGTGATGATAAAGCGTATCTTCTAGCCACACATCCGGTAAATGACAGAAATCGGGCAGGCAGCATGGCTAAGTCGGTCGCACCGAAGTAGGGTGTATAATCACCTGATCTAGAGTTTCATTTACTACTAAAAATCTATTGTTGATGCTGTCCCATTCGGGAAACGGTTGCTGATCCCAACCGTTGGTGATATACATTCGATGCATTCAAGCGAAATGAGTGGTCGGTCATGTGTGGTCGGGTTGCAAGATGTTCTTGTTGAACCCAGTGTATTCCTTTCTAGAGGTACACGAGCGAAAGGTGGTTCCATACCTTGTCATAGTTGGAAATCCATTACCCAATACGTGCTTGCGGTTTTGATGGTATACAATATATGTAGAACGTGAGATGAAAGCGTTTCTGCTAGATGATTATTATATTGTGTTGATAGACATTATTATAATATCAAAAGGTTTTTGATATAAAGATACTTTGGATTCTCATAAGGGAAAAACCTGTTCCGTTATACGGCGTTGTCTTATGAGATATCACTTACCTGTTTTGAACTGTTTTACTCAAACCAGTCCCATGACTGACCCGGAGTTTATTTTGTTGTTTTCCCTAAACTCTTGGGTGCCTAAATTTGTACGGGCAGTCAAGTAGTCGGGATTTACAGATATACTAGAAGAGCTTGGAGCAGGAGGCTTCAGGATCATATAGCTATAGTTATTTCCGCTGTGTTGTAAGTGTTGTACCTTGATAATGATGTATATTCAAGTACAGATGTATATTTCAAAGTTATGTTATGAAATATATTTATTCGTTCCGCTGTGAGATTCGTGTTACTCTGATATTGTGTTATTCTTCTTCTTCTTTTCTATAAGTTTCTATCTTATCTTTCCTCACCCTCTAATTTCTTTCACTAATGACTGGTATTTTTCGATGTTTTGGTTATCGACATCGTGTTTATGTCGATAACCAAAGTCGCTCAAAATCCGGGTCATTACAGTTGGTATCAGAGCTTAAGTTAAGTTTTACCTTGGCTCTGTGGCGTGACTCGGTAGAGATGGGGTTAGCAATACCCTAGATTGAGTTGAGAGTATATATACTAGTGAACGTATTTGTTATTGATATAAAAATTGATTTATATTGTGGAGATTCATTGGTTGAGTTGTTTATGGATTCTGGTCGATCAGTTTGATCCACTGTATCGGTAGGAGTTACTAAACACTCGAATACGATGGGTCGACATGATATGTTTTGAAAAGAGGGTAAATTAAAATAAGTTTACCCAAGGTATATCTTGATATAAAGAAGATATATATATCAAAATTATAATATAGTGGATATATTGGTTGTTATTATAATCGAGTAAGATTATAAATTAAATGGTTATGTAAATAACCAATCAGAATTCATATAAGTGAAATACATGGAAATCAGATGAGTTGAATCTGAAATTTTAAACCAGAAATTGAATTAAAATTCTGGAAAATTGGATAAGTGTTTGTAAATGGATTTAGATTAAAAATAAGGAAAATTTAAGATCCTGGGAGATTTTAAATTGTTTTACAAGCAGTGTGAATTATATTTTGAAATTAATTTCAAAGTGGAAATGTTTAGAAATGGTTTTATAGTATTGAACTCATTTCGGTCGCTGGGAAATAGATTCTGATGATGACAGCTGCATCATCAGTATTCATTTTCGAGTTGTAAGTGACGAATTACTACCAGAGATACTGTTTTGAATTTGTTTTGGGAAAGACAAGTTGTGTTGAAATTCAAATGGGATTTATAATATAGAATTTGAATACTGAAATTCAAATGGGATTTATAATATAGAATTTGAATAATAGAATTTAATATATAGATTTGAATAATAGAATTGATATAAAATTTGAATAGAATTAACTAAGTCGAAGAGGAATTAGTTAATCGAGGTTTGAATTTGAAGTTGAACTTGGAAAGGTGAATTGGATTTGTAAATGGATATTCGAAATCGAATATAGAACTTAAATTTGAAATTTGGATTCAAATTAGTTAATAAGCAAGTTAGAATATATTTGAACATGTCATGTTCAAATATAAAAGTGAAATAGACTAAAGAGTTAATTAACAAATTAATTAACGAATTGAGTTAAAACGATCAGGTATAGTTAAAATAGATTGGGCAAGTATAAATATACATGAGATAGGTATGGATAAGGTATGAAGGTATATAAATAGAATGCTCGACGAAAAGGTATGTATTTAATTCATATATGATATTTTATGCGCCGTATCGGCTAGCCGCTTGGCTTTTTCTTTTTCTTTTGGATTGGTGAGGGCCATGGGAGGCTATTTGAAATATCCCGATGCTCCTGGTACAAAGGAGGTTATGGCGAATTTTTTCGGGAATTTAAGGAGTTAGAATATTTTAAAGATAATTTGATAGTTAGAAAATCAATGTATCGATATATATATAGAGGTCGATAAGGAAACGAACTTAGAAATAGAATAGTAAAATCAAAAAGGAAAACTAAGAATAAAATCTAGTAAGAATAGAGAGAGGAAGCGTATACGTATTTAAAAGTGAATAAGTAGTTGTATGGTATTGATTATTTGAGTAAGTAGTCATATCTCTTTTGAAATTATAAATGTTATTCAGTCAAGGTCTAAGAGGTAGTTATACCCCAACTTGATTGATTTCATTATTAACAAATAAATAGTAAGATTTCAGGCTCGAAGATCAATGTTGAATAAGAGTTAGTTGAATACAGTATTTGGGTTGTCGTAACGATGTTTTACATAACATCCGTTTTAACCCAAATAAGTGTAAGCTTGGAAATATAATAAAGAATATTTTCTAAGTATAGAAATAAACGAGATCGGAAAAGAGATAAGTAATTGGAATATTTTCCAATTATAAATAGCATATATTTTCTAAAGTTTAGAAAATAGAGGAAGGCGATATTCAGAAATGTTTTCCAAATAACATAAAAGGCCAATACGGTTATTGAAAATATTTGGTTAACAAATATTGATAAAGAAACAGAGAAGTGATTTAACTAATGGAATATTAATTAAGGGCTCAGTGACATGTTCAAAAGGAAAATTTGATTTTTGAAAAGAGTAAACTGTTTAAAAACTCCCAGGGAAAGACTGTTTGAATTAAAAACAAATTTAACAGAAATTTGTGAAAGCAAAATTTGAATTAAAGTAAAGCCAGTAAAGTGGGAACTGAGATTGAATTAGAAAGATATCAAGACAAATTGGATTATGAGATTCGAATTTGAAGTGTAAATTGATAATCAAGTTAAGAGTTGGGAATCGAGAACGAAACTTGAGTTTGAAATGAAAATTTGGCTTGGTAAAAAGCGAATGGTTGTGTTGGAGATAAAAGTGATTTCAGAGTTTGATAGGGATAACATTGGTATATGCTGAGTTGATAGCATATGGAAGTGATAGACTTGATATGCCCGACAAAAAGGTACAAGTTTATATTTTTGTTGGATATAAGATGTATGAGCCGAATTGGTAAGCCGCTTGGCTGTTTGATTTTCTTTTTGGTTGGAGATGGCCCAAAGAGGCGAGTTGGAGTTTGACGTATTGACCAGTACAAAGGAGGTGTTGGCGAAATTTTTCGAAGAGTTAAGGTGTTAAATTTTTTTCAGGATTTTTGAAAATTTTCGTTGATAAGAATTAATTAATAACTTAATTGAAATTAAATTGGTTCAGTTGAATCTGAAGTTAAGAAGTGAACAAATATGTTCTTACCAGTCGATAGGGTCGTCCTCTACCTTTTAGCAATTTCGAGGATGAAATTATTTTAAGTGGGGAAGATTGTAATGACCCGCATTGGCAAAGGTATTATAATTAAATTATTTAATTATATAAATAGTGATATAGTGAATTAAATGGTCGTGGAATTAATAATGGTGAATATTTAATTAAAATAATAAATTAAATAATATATTTAATTCTGAAATAATCAGAATTGGCTGAAATGGCGATATGGTGTGAACTGGATCATCTGTGATATTTAATTCAGTTTAGAATTGAATTAGAATAATGAATATATTATTTGAACGACAGTTTGAACGTAGAATTATAATATAATTAAAATAGAGCTTGAAATGGCGCTGCAGTTCGTTATTTGGCGATTTGAACTTCAACTGAATGTACAGGATTCGTTTTAAGCCGGATTTCAGTGAAACAAGAAACATGTGGAGCTGGTGGAGTATATCTTTCTAGTGGAAGAGAAAAATTGGGATTTCGTCGTGTAGATCTTGAGATATGTCCAAATCAAATTTTAAAATAGTCGCTATAAAATCGGTTATCGACCGTAACGGTTTATTCGATATAACTAGAGATCGGGTTTGAATTTAGATAAGGTTCTTTTGGGAAATAGTGATAATTTAATTTTTAGTATTTTATAGAAATTTTTAATTAATTAAACAAGCAACTTTTTATTTGGAGTATTTTGCACCCTGAAATCAACATTTTGAGGTTTCATAATATGTGTTAATCTACCGGTATTATTATATTTTTGGGATCGTGGCGCGATACTGGACACGACTGCATTTTTATCTCTGTCCGTAGCAATCGGGAAATAAAATGGAATATGTAAATTAGTTTGAATTGTGTATAAATCATTACTGACCATTTTCTATGATCAGATGAAGACCACGCCTTCAGTTCTCAGCCACATGTTTTTCTAAGACGTGGACAAGGCAAAACCAAGCAATCTAAAACAAAAACCATATATAATCGTAAACTACCCCTTAACCTAAAAACATTTTCCATCCTTCAATCTGATTTCTTCCAGCCGCCACAACAGGCTCAAAAGCGTGGAAAGCTTCCTCTTCAATAACCAAGAACAATTCAAATAAAATCAAAGAAATTCAAGTGCTCAGATATAGATTACAATATATATACATAATTGCTGGGAGCATTTCGTTCAAGATGGTGCAACTTTTGACGGGTTCCTTGGTGAACGAAAGTGACGCAGGATGTATGGGATCCGAATGATCCAGGCAACGTTTCCTTTCGGTGGGCTTGAACCCGAAATCACGGTGGAGTTGGTACACACGGAGAGGAGTTGCGTACTGAGTTTGAGGAGGATTTGCGTGGCCTGGAACTGAAGGGAGTGGGGGTCCTTGCGTTAAGTATGGTGAGAATGGGAAGGCAGTGTGCAAGTTTTGCTGGGTGGTGGTTTGAGTTCAATGCGGTGAAGAGTGATGATGGTTGGAGGTCAGACTTTGGGTTTTACTATACAGTATATGTAAAGACCCGCAAATTCCCACCCTTTGGATCGACCATAAACCACACAGGTCTGACCCAAAAAGTGAAAATCTACGAATACTTTAACTTTGGGCATACAACATATTAAAACAACAACAGAAGATTTTTATAACATATCATATAATGTTACATCAGAGTACAGAATATACATATCAGAGTACATTGGAATATAATTACAGCGGAAGATAAATACAAAAAAAAGTAATATACTGCAACGGAAGAACACAGCGGAAGACTCTCTATCTCTGGACACAGCTTTAAGCTTCAACCCAGAATCCTGTTTATTATATCTGCAAAAATAGCTACTCGACTGCCCGTGTGGAAAATATGGGCACCCGAGTTTGCCAGTGGACAAAACTACAGGTCAGTCATGGGACTGGTGTGAGAATTCTACTTAACCTATATAATATAATAAGGCTAATCACAGGACCACGACACTTTCGCGGAACGGGTTTTCTCCTATGGATTGCCAGTGCATGACTAAAGTAAATCGTCAAAATAACGCAATGCTTTTTAGAAAAATGAAACCATTATAAGACCCAAGTCCCATCACACAATGCAACGCAAACCGGAGGATAGGGTTTTACCTTATAATGGTCAAAAATGCTTGATACGATAAACACGATATTATATAATAATAGTGTGCAAACAATTTTGAAGAACATCAAAGTAAATGTATTAATCCTAGACGGCATGAGTGCCCAATCCCACTATGTCGCCATATATAGGTATACAATCAAAACCGCGTGATGTCGTATTGGAAATTTGGGTTTCCATCTGAGTCAAGGCTAGGGAGGAGATCCTTACCGATTCGAGACACTCTAGCAATGCCCCAGGATTGGTACTCTGTCCAACCCTTGGATCCTGCAGGGCCGGTCCACACTTACTTTTGTGGATTGGCAATTCCTGAACACACGCTTCCCGGTCCTTTTGGACCTATACTACGGCCAGTAGCGACCGCATAAACCGAGGCCTCGAAAAATCCAACAACCACAATGAATAAATGCCAGCGCTGGTAGGTCCCTGGCACCACTCTAGCTAGAAAGAAACGTGCGCACTCCCTGCGTTCCCTTCTCCCGTTTTAGACTCTACCGGGCTGTGAGGCTCGCGAAGTCACGATATACACAAAGCTATGCCTAAATAGACTGTGCTTTGATCATCCCACAAGGCTCTGCTTTGCAACAATAAGCCTTGATCAAGTGCAACTTGGCATACCACATCAACAACTCATATCATGCGATCGGTAATTATTTAACATACAAAATGGTGTTAAGCAAGAGAATAAATCCTCCGCCACCATGCATTTATATATTAAATAAAAAACCAATTTAATTACATGAAATAAATTTCAATGTCAGGCATGCTATCCATTTACAAGTCCGTTCTGGGTCTGAACGAAACAACGTATCCATCGATCTCCAGTACGTCTGGAAGATCATCACTTTTACCTTGCCTTGGGGGATCAGTCCCAATTCAAGATATTAGTCACCATCAACCAAACGATGTGAAGCTCTCCGGTCTTCAGTCACCGTCTTCATCTTCGACTCTTGATCGTCGTGATGATTATTCAGAATGGGTTAGACCCGGTCTTTCTGAATAACTCGCGTATTTGTAATTAAAAGCAACCATACGCCACATTCCAACTTTGAATATCCTTTTAAATAAAAATTATTATTTATGTTAAAAGGTTCTCATTAATTTTATCAAAGATAAAATAAATTACATTTTAATCTTTCTAAAAAGATTTATTAATATTCCAATTTTGATTTAATTTATAAAATAGATTTATAAATTTCAAATAGTAATTTCAATGTAAATTGGATTAAAGGATAAATGTCATTTAAACATCGTCCACTACAAATCCAATCTACATATCAATCACCAAACATAATGGCTAAAATCTAATAATCTTAAATAAAAGGTTTATCCTAAAGATATTAAATCATTACTATATATAAAAAAAACATATTTTAAAATAATCAATAAAATATCCTATATATAAAAGATTCTGAATGTAAAATATACTTTATAATACAAAATCTTTTATTTTACAAAATCTTTTTATTATATAAAAATTCTTTATTTAGGAAGAAATTCTGCATTGGAATGCGACTCAACCATGTACCATATAATTTGGGTCATATGGGTTTCATACATTTCATGTATAGGGTAATAACAAGAAAATAATTCTCAATCCATCCATTAACAACCAGAGTGACAATGTCAACTGTGTGAGCATTAAAATAAAACAATAACGCTCATCGCAGCCTGTCGATCAATCGATAGACATATAATTAAACATTGGGATTTGTGTTAGTCAAGTATCGTCCCAATACCCGTGTGGGGTTTTCATCCAACAACAGTTCATATAAATAAATAAATATAGAATTGGTTAATAGGTTTAACCAATTTCAATTTCACTTAACATGTCACTTATATCAAGTAAAATGTATTTTACTCTTATGACTTCCCTATATACTTCTAAAGTTACATAAACAGTAATTTATTTATACAGCTTTATTGCGGATGACAAATGGAATATATATTCCATTATATTTGTATGAAGTTTCTTACCAATACTTTTCATTGTATATTTTGACCAACAATACAATTGTATATTAGAATATAAATTCTAGTGCAAGTTTGCAAATAAAAAATTGGATTTTATATTTGCGTATAAATTCTACTGTATATTATGCAAATAAAAGTGATTCTCATATCTTCACAAAATTTCTGTTTTTAACAAAGATGAGTAAAGTGATACCCTCATTTTGTTAACGATTATATTTTAACAAATACAATGTAAATAAAAGTGTGTTTCTAATCTTGTACTTTTATTTGTACATAAAACACAAATGAAAGTGTATCTCATGTATTTGTCTTTTTATTTGACAAACAATGTTAATAAAAAGGTTCCTTTATATCTTTTACTTTTATTTAACAAAACAATGGTAAATAAAATGTCTTTTTAACTCTTTTACTTTTATTTAACAAAACAATGACAAATAAAAGTATAATTTTCTTTCTATGCTTTATTTGCATCTAAAAATGCAAATAAGAAATATAACTCTCTTTTTACTTTTCTTTACAATAGAAAATGTAAATAAAATGGTTCACACAATTTTGTTATTTTTCTTTACAATAGAAAATGTAAATAAAAGGATTCACATTATTTTGTTCTTTTTCATTACCATAGAAAATGTAAATAAAAAGATTCTCATTATTTTGTTCTTTTTTTTTTTCACAACTAAAAGACGATAGAAATGTACCATTAACATCGCTATTTATATCGCATAAAGAATGTCGAATAAAATGAATCACTAACATTGTCCATTTCTATCGCACTAAAAATGTCAATAAAAATGAATCAATAACATTGTCTACTTTTATCGCACTAAAAATGTCGATAAAAATGAATCACTAACATTGTCTACTTTTATCGCACTAAAAATGTCGATAAAAATGAATCACTAACATTGTCTACTTTTATCGCACTAAAAATGTCGATAAAAATGAATCACTAACATTGTCTACTTTTATCGCACTAAAAATGTCGATAAAAATGACAACATTACCCCTTCTATTTTCATCGCGTTCAAAATGACGATAAAATATTCAACATTAACAATTTTATTTTTACCGCATTCAAAATGACGATAAAATATTCAACATTAACAATTCTATTTTTACCGCATTCAAAATGACGATAAAATATTCAACATTAACAATTCTAGTTTTCCTACTATAGAAAATGTAAATAAATATATTTCTAGATTCTATTCTTTTTATTTACATAAGAGAATGTAAATAATCGCATTTTCAATTTCTATTCTTTTACTTACATAAGAAAATGTAAATAAATATATTTCTAAATTTTTATCAAACCGTTATAACTCATATATAAATTACATAGAAAAAGATGTCATCTTTATTTTATCGTTCTAATTCACCTCTAAATTACATAGAAAAATGTAATCTTTATTATACGATGGGAATTCATATTTTAATTACATAGAAAAATGTAATTCCTATCATACGACATAAATTCATATCTAAATTACATAAAAAAAAATGTAATTTTTATCCTACAATGCACATTCACATTTTTAATTACATGAAAAAAATGTAATTTTCATTCTACCGTTATTATTCATCTCTAAATTACATAGAAAAATGTAATTTAAATCATGCAATGTAAATTTACATTTTTATATCATAGAAAAATGCAATTTTTGTCATACAGTGCAAATTCATATATAAAGCACATATAAAAATATAACTTTTGTTATGCAAAGTAAATTCACCTTTTTAATTACGTCTAAAAAATGTAATTTTATTCATACGGTGGAAATTCATTCATAAATAACATATAGAAAATGTAATTTATTTCATACGGTGAAAAATCATTCATAAATAACATATAAAAATGTTATTTATTTCATACGATGAAAAATCATTCATAAATAACATATAAAAATGTTATTTATTTCATGCGATGAAAAATCATTCATAAATAACATATAAAAATGTTATTTATTTCATGCTGTGGAAATTTATTCATAAATTCCATAATAAAATATGTTTTATTTCACACAATGTAAAAACATCTTCTTTTTATGTACAATGAAAAAAATATCATCTTTTTATATTTATAATATATTAACTTTACTATTTTACGATGTAGAAATATGATCTTTTATATTTTACAAAGTAAAAATATCAACTTTACTATTTTACAATATAAAAATATCAACTTTACTATTTTACAATGTAAAAATATGACTTTTTCTATTTTACAATGAAAATATGACTTTTTCTATTTTACAATGAAAATATGACTTTTTCTATTTTACAATGAAAATATGACTTTTTCTATTTTACAATGAAAAATATGACTTTTTCTATTTTACAATGAAAAATATGACTTTTTCTATTTTACAATGAAAAATATTAACTTCTTCTATTTTAAATATAAAAAGATTGTCTTTTTATTTTCATCGTCAAAATTTCAATATAAAAATATGGTCTTTTTATTTTAAACATAAAAAGATTATCTTTACATTTATCTCGGCAAATTTTCAATACAAAAATATTGCCTTTTTATTTTAAACATAAAAAGATTTTATTTCTATTTTTATCGTCAAAATCTCATCTTTTTGTTTTCAATATAAAAAGATTGTTTTTTTATTTTAAACATAAAAATATTGTCTCCTTATTTTCAACATAAAAAGATTTAGCCCTTTTAATATAATCAAAAACAAAGTTGTAATTTTTGTAACCAAAATCAAAGTTGTAATCTTTTCAAACAAAATCAAAGTTGTAATCTTTGTTAACAAAACCAAAGGTTCAATTTTTATAAAGTTTTAATCTTTATAAATAAAAATAAAAGATTTCATGTTTTATAAATAAAACAAAGATTCATTTTATACAAACAAAAACAAAGATTCATTTTAAAGATCGAATCTTTATTAATGTTATTCATTTCAAAATAAAAATAAAAACTTTGATTTGTCAATCATGATACAAGATTAAACTTTATTTACAAATCAAAACCAAAGATTAAACTTTTTATTATAACCTTTCTACTTGTCATCGAATAACAATTTCCACAATCAATTCCAACACCAATCATACAACACATCAATAACAATATAGGCCACAAACACCAATTTCCACCATACAACAATTCAATCCATACAACATTCATTTTGCATAATGATAACATAATTAAATTAAATTAATTATATATATATAAAAAAAATATAGAATCTCACCTTGCTTGTTTCTGAAATGAAGCGATTTAAATCAGATCTCGTGTTTGGCGTCACATCGGTTACGGATCTGAAAGGTTTCAAATTGAAATTTATGTAAAAATTAGAATTCTGGCCTTTAACAACTGACACAGTGACGCTTAAAAGCGTGACAAAATCTGAAGCTATTTACCTCAAATTTTCAGAAATGTTCAAAACTTTGAATGCGGATTTCGGGAGCTATAGTCGACGGTTTTACGAACGGTTTGCGGGAGATTGAAGAGCTACGAGAGGGCTATCTTCACCGAGAAGATGGAGAGGTGCGGCTACATGTATGAAGGGCGGCGGCAGCATAAAGGCGGCGGTTTCGGGGAGGTGAATCGAGAGCTACGGGCAACGGTTTGATGTGAGGTTTGTTGGAGAAGAAAGAGGAAGAGAAGAGCTTCAAAAAGTTTCACTACGGCATGGTCTAATTCTTAGTGGTTTGGGAGATAGGGAGGAGAGAAGTTTCGGCCATTATGGGTTCAAGGGTGCGGCTACATCACGATGGAGGAAGAAGAAGCCCGACTTTTATAATATTATTATTATATTAGGGTTATTTAATTATTATTTAATTAGCCCGTTTAAGCCCGTTTTGGCCCGAACTCCGTTTTAGGTCCAACGACTGTCGTTCCTACCATTTAGCCCCCATTTCGAACTCATCTAGACATGTCTCATCAGCCCAAACTGTCATCTAGGCCTCCGTTTTGCAGTTTTAAAATTTAAGTCCTTTATTTCTAATTTTTCCGTACAAATAATTTTACCGGGGACACAAATTAACTCAGAAAAATCCAGAAAAATTATTTTTGGCTTTCTTATGTCAATACGGTTCTAACAAAATTTATTTCGTTGAATTCCGAGACTTTTTGAAAAATGGCTATTTTTAAGGCGTTCAAATTTAACTGAAATAGTCAAAACACATTTTATTTCGCCACGCTCACATATTAATTCTAAAAATTATGAAAAATTAAACTTAACAATATTTTGACATTCCGGATCCAACAAAAGTGATTTCGTCGAAAACAGAGCTCGTTTGAAAAAAGACTATTTTCAAGGCCAATATATTTAATATTAAAAATACAATTTTTAAACAAATAAATCCAGAAACTCAAAATATATAAGTGTTTACTGTTTTTCAATGTAGAAACATCATTCTGAACTCAATGGAAGTGGTTTCGAGTTCAAATTCCTTCGTATGCAAAAAGTAGCATTTTGGCCCTTATAAATTTCATAGCGACCATTCTAAGTATTGAATTGGTCATAACTTTTGATTCCCGTTATGAAATTTCGATTTTTCGGATTCGTTGGAAAGATATTTTTAAATAGATTCTAAGATTTTTGGTTTCACTAAAATCCGTTAAATTTTGCATCCTGTACAGTCAGTCAAAGTTCAAGTTTGACTTTTCAAACTACCGCGTTATTTCTAACTCTTTTGTTAATTAAAATTAAATCATTCATTCTAACTTCGATTTAAATCAAATTTGATCATTATTATTTAAATAAATTATTTTATATTGTCAAAATCCATTAAAATTTTCTAAAATAAAATTTTAAATTGGTCCTGATTTTGCGGGTTGTTACAATCGCCCCCACTTAAAAACTTTTCGTCCTCGAAAAGGAACGTACCTAAAAATTGTAAAATTATCTTTTCAAAATATATATAACTTTATATATATAGAAATCATATTTCAAAGAATAGATTATAAATATCAAAAATACGCTAATTATAAATTCGTAACTCTGAACTCGTTCTAGGGCATTACTAACCCCATCTCTAACGAGTTTACTCATTCTAGGATACTGCTGATCCTATCTCTAATGAGTATTCTTATTGGACATTACTAATCCAATCTCTGATGAGTCTTTTGTTCAGTTCTAACAAGTTGTACCCCAAAGATTTGAGCTAACCAAAGCTCTGATACCAACTGTAAAGACCCGCAAATTCCCACCCTTTGGATCGACCATAAACCACACAGGTCTGACCCAAAAAGTGAAAATCTACGAATACTTTAACTTTGGGCATACAACATATTAAAACAACAACAGAAGATTTTTATAACATATCATATAATGTTACATCAGAGTACAGAATATACATATCAGAGTACATTGGAATATAATTACAGCGGAAGATAAATACAAAAAAAAGTAATATACTGCAACGGAAGAACACAGCGGAAGACTCTCTATCTCTGGACACAGCTTTAAGCTTCAACCCAGAATCCTGTTTATTATATCTGCAAAAATAGCTACTCGACTGCCCGTGTGGAAAATATGGGCACCCGAGTTTGCCAGTGGACAAAACTACAGGTCAGTCATGGGACTGGTGTGAGAATTCTACTTAACCTATATAATATAATAAGGCTAATCACAGGACCACGACACTTTCGCGGAACGGGTTTTCTCCTATGGATTGCCAGTGCATGACTAAAGTAAATCGTCAAAATAACGCAATGCTTTTTAGAAAAATGAAACCATTATAAGACCCAAGTCCCATCACACAATGCAACGCAAACCGGAGGATAGGGTTTTACCTTATAATGGTCAAAAATGCTTGATACGATAAACACGATATTATATAATAATAGTGTGCAAACAATTTTGAAGAACATCAAAGTAAATGTATTAATCCTAGACGGCATGAGTGCCCCATCCCACTATGTCGCCATATATAGGTATACAATCAAAACCGCGTGATGTCGTATTGGAAATTTGGGTTTCCATCTGAGTCAAGGCTAGGGAGGAGATCCTTACCGATTCGAGACACTCTAGCAATGCCCCAGGATTGGTACTCTGTCCAACCCTTGGATCCTGCAGGGCCGGTCCACACTTACTTTTGTGGATTGGCAATTCCTGAACACACGCTTCCCGGTCCTTTTGGACCTATACTACGGCCAGTAGCGACCGCATAAACCGAGGCCTCGAAAAATCCAACAACCACAATGAATAAATGCCAGCGCTGGTAGGTCCCTGGCACCACTCTAGCTAGAAAGAAACGTGCGCACTCCCTGCGTTCCCTTCTCCCGTTTTAGACTCTACCGGGCTGTGAGGCTCGCGAAGTCACGATATACACAAAGCTATGCCTAAATAGACTGTGCTTTGATCATCCCACAAGGCTCTGCTTTGCAACAATAAGCCTTGATCAAGTGCAACTTGGCATACCACATCAACAACTCATATCATGCGATCGGTAATTATTTAACATACAAAAGGGTGTTAAGCAAGAGAATAAATCCTCCGCCACCATGCATTTATATATTAAATAAAAAACCAATTTAATTACATGAAATAAATTTCAATGTCAGGCATGTTATCCATTTACAAGTCCGTTCTGGGTCTGAACGAAACAACGTATCCGTCGATCTCCAGTACGTCTGGAAGATCATCACTTTTACCTTGCCTTGGGGGATCAGTCCCAATTCAAGATATTAGTCACCATCAACCAAACGATGTGAAGCTCTCCGGTCTTCAGTCACCGTCTTCATCTTCGACTCTTGATCGTCGTGATGATTATTCAGAATGGGTTAGACCCGGTCTTTCTGAATAACTCGCGTATTTGTAATTAAAAGCAACCATACGCCACATTCCAACTTTGAATATCCTTTTAAATAAAAATTATTATTTATGTTAAAAGGTTCTCATTAATTTTATCAAAGATAAAATAAATTACATTTTAATCTTTCTAAAAAGATTTATTAATATTCCAATTTTGATTTAATTTATAAAATAGATTTATAAATTTCAAATAGTAATTTCAATGTAAATTGGATTAAAGGATAAATGTCATTTAAACATCGTCCACTACAAATCCAATCTACATATCAATCACCAAACATAATGGCTAAAATCTAATAATCTTAAATAAAAGGTTTATCCTAAAGATATTAAATCATTACTATATATAAAAAAAAACATATTTTAAAATAATCAATAAAATATCCTATATATAAAAGATTCTGAATGTAAAATATACTTTATAATACAAAATCTTTTATTTTACAAAATCTTTTTATTATATAAAAATTCTTTATTTAGGAAGAAATTCTGCATTGGAATGCGACTCAACCATGTACCATATAATTTGGGTCATATGGGTTTCATACATTTCATGTATAGGGTAATAACAAGAAAATAATTCTCAATCCATCCATTAACAACCAGAGTGACAATGTCAACTGTGTGAGCATTAAAATAAAACAATAACGCTCATCGCAGCCTGTCGATCAATCGATAGACATATAATTAAACATTGGGATTTGTGTTAGTCAAGTATCGTCCCAATACCCGTGTGGGGTTTTCATCCAACAACAGTTCATATAAATAAATATAGAATTGGTTAATAGGTTTAACCAATTTCAATTTCACTTAACATGTCACTTATATCAAGTAAAATGTATTTTACTCTTATGACTTCCCTATATACTTCTAAAGTTACATAAACAGTAATTTATTTATACAGCTTTATTGCGGATGACAAATGGAATATATATTCCATTATATTTGTATGAAGTTTCTTACCAATACTTTTCATTGTATATTTTGACCAACAATACAATTGTATATTAGAATATAAATTCTAGTGCAAGTTTGCAAATAAAAAATTGGATTTTATATTTGCGTATAAATTCTACTGTATATTATGCAAATAAAAGTGATTCTCATATCTTCACAAAATTTCTGTTTTTAACAAAGATGAGTAAAGTGATACCCTCATTTTGTTAACGATTATATTTTAACAAATACAATGTAAATAAAAGTGTGTTTCTAATCTTGTACTTTTATTTGTACATAAAACACAAATAAAAGTGTATCTCATGTATTTGTCTTTTTATTTGACAAACAATGTTAATAAAAAGGTTCCTTTATATCTTTTACTTTTATTTAACAAAACAATGGTAAATAAAATGTCTTTTTAACTCTTTTACTTTTATTTAACAAAACAATGACAAATAAAAGTATAATTTTCTTTCTATGCTTTATTTGCATCTAAAAATGCAAATAAGAAATATAACTCTCTTTTTACTTTTCTTTACAATAGAAAATGTAAATAAAATGGTTCACACAATTTTGTTATTTTTCTTTACAATAGAAAATGTAAATAAAAGGATTCACATTATTTTGTTCTTTTTCATTACCATAGAAAATGTAAATAAAAAGATTCTCATTATTTTGTTCTTTTTTTTTTCACAACTAAAAGACGATAGAAATGTACCATTAACATCGCTATTTATATCGCATAAAGAATGTCGAATAAAATGAATCACTAACATTGTCCATTTCTATCGCACTAAAAATGTCAATAAAAATGAATCAATAACATTGTCTACTTTTATCGCACTAAAAATGTCGATAAAAATGAATCACTAACATTGTCTACTTTTATCGCACTAAAAATGTCGATAAAAATGAATCACTAACATTGCCTACTTTTATCGCACTAAAAATGTCGATAAAAATGAATCACTAACATTGTCTACTTTTATCGCACTAAAAATGTCGATAAAAATGACAACATTACCCCTTCTATTTTCATCGCGTTCAAAATGACGATAAAATATTCAACATTAACAATTCTATTTTTACCGCATTCAAAATGACGATAAAATATTCAACATTAACAATTCTATTTTTACCGCATTCAAAATGACGATAAAATATTCAACATTAACAATTCTAGTTTTCCTACTATAGAAAATGTAAATAAATATATTTCTAGATTCTATTCTTTTTATTTACATAAGAGAATATAAATAATCGCATTTTCAATTTCTATTCTTTTACTTACATAAGAAAATGTAAATAAATATATTTCTAAATTTTTATCAAACCGTTATAACTCATATATAAATTACATAGAAAAAGATGTCATCTTTATTTTATCGTTCTAATTCACCTCTAAATTACATAGAAAAATGTAATCTTTATTATACGATGGGAATTCATATTTTAATTACATAGAAAAATGTAATTCCTATCATACGACATAAATTCATATCTAAATTACATAAAAAAAAATGTAATTTTTATCCTACAATGCACATTCACATTTTTAATTACATGAAAAAAATGTAATTTTCATTCTACCGTTATTATTCATCTCTAAATTACATAGAAAAATGTAATTTAAATCATGCAATGTAAATTTACATTTTTATATCATAGAAAAATGCAATTTTTGTCATACAGTGCAAATTCATATATAAAGCACATATAAAAATGTAACTTTTGTTATGCAAAGTAAATTCACCTTTTTAATTACGTCTAAAAAATGTAATTTTATTCATACGGTGGAAATTCATTCATAAATAACATATAGAAAATGTAATTTATTTCATACGGTGAAAAATCATTCATAAATAACATATAAAAATGTTATTTATTTCATACGATGAAAAATCATTCATAAATAACATATAAAAATGTTATTTATTTCATGCGATGAAAAATCATTCATAAATAACATATAAAAATGTTATTTATTTCATGCTGTGGAAATTTATTCATAAATTCCATAATACAATATGTTTTATTTCACACAATGTAAAAACATCTTCTTTTTATGTACAATGAAAAAAATATCATCTTTTTATATTTATAATATATTAACTTTACTATTTTACGATGTAGAAATATGATCTTTTATATTTTACAAAGTAAAAATATCAACTTTACTATTTTACAATATAAAAATATCAACTTTACTATTTTACAATGTAAAAATATGACTTTTTCTATTTTACAATGAAAATATGACTTTTTCTATTTTACAATGAAAATATGACTTTTTCTATTTTACAATGAAAATATGACTTTTTCTATTTTACAATGAAAAATATGACTTTTTCTATTTTACAATGAAAAATATGACTTTTTCTATTTTACAATGAAAAATATTAACTTCTTCTATTTTAAATATAAAAAGATTGTCTTTTTATTTTCATCGTCAAAATTTCAATATAAAAATATGGTCTTTTTATTTTAAACATAAAAAGATTATCTTTACATTTATCTCGGCAAATTTTCAATACAAAAATATTGCCTTTTTATTTTAAACATAAAAAGATTTTATTTCTATTTTTATCGTCAAAATCTCATCTTTTTGTTTTCAATATAAAAAGATTGTCTTTTTATTTTAAACATAAAAATATTGTCTCCTTATTTTCAACATAAAAAGATTTAGCCCTTTTAATATAATCAAAAACAAAGTTGTAATTTTTGTAACCAAAATCAAAGTTGTAATCTTTTCAAACAAAATCAAAGTTGTAATCTTTGTTAACAAAACCAAAGGTTCAATTTTTATAAAGTTTTAATCTTTATAAATAAAAATAAAAGATTTCATGTTTTATAAATAAAACAAAGATTCATTTTATACAAACAAAAACAAAGATTCATTTTAAAGATCGAATCTTTATTAATGTTATTCATTTCAAAATAAAAATAAAAACTTTGATTTGTCAATCATGATACAAGATTAAACTTTATTTACAAATCAAAACCAAAGATTAAACTTTTTATTATAACCTTTCTACTTGTCATCGAATAACAATTTCCACAATCAATTCCAACACCAATCATACAACACATCAATAACAATATAGGCCACAAACACCAATTTCCACCATACAACAATTCAATCCATACAACATTCATTTTGCATAATGATAACATAATTAAATTAAATTAATTATATATATATATAAAAAAAATATAGAATCTCACCTTGCTTGTTTCTGAAATGAAGCGATTTAAATCAGATCTCGTGTTTGGCGTCACATCGGTTACGGATCTGAAAGGTTTCAAATTGAAATTTATGTAAAAATTAGAATTCTGGCCTTTAACAACTGACACAGTGACGCTTAAAAGCGTGACAAAATCTGAAGCTATTTACCTCAAATTTTCAGAAATGTTCAAAACTTTGAATGCGGATTTCGGGAGCTATAGTCGACGGTTTTACGAACGGTTTGCGGGAGATTGAAGAGCTACGAGAGGGCTATCTTCACCGAGAAGATGGAGAGGTGCGGCTACATGTATGAAGGGCGGCGGCAGCATAAAGGCGGCGGTTTCGGGGAGGTGAATCGAGAGCTACGGGCAACGGTTTGATGTGAGGTTTGTTGGAGAAGAAAGAGGAAGAGAAGAGCTTCAAAAAGTTTCACTACGGCATGGTCTAATTCTTAGTGGTTTGGGAGATAGGGAGGAGAGAAGTTTCGGCCATTATGGGTTCAAGGGTGCGGCTACATCACGATGGAGGAAGAAGAAGCCCGACTTTTATAATATTATTATTATATTAGGGTTATTTAATTATTATTTAATTAGCCCGTTTAAGCCCGTTTTGGCCCGAACACCGTTTTAGGTCCAACGACTGTCGTTCCTACCATTTAGCCCCCATTTCGAACTCATCTAGACATGTCTCATCAGCCCAAACTGTCATCTAGGCCTCCGTTTTGCAGTTTTAAAATTTAAGTCCTTTATTTCTAATTTTTCCGTACAAATAATTTTACCGGGGACACAAATTAACTCAGAAAAATCCAGAAAAATTATTTTTGGCTTTCTTATGTCAATACGGTTCTAACAAAATTTATTTCGTCGAATTCCGAGACTTTTTGAAAAATGGCTATTTTTAAGGCGTTCAAATTTAACTGAAATAGTCAAAACACATTTTATTTCGCCACGCTCACATATTAATTCTAAATTTTATGAAAAATTAAACTTAACAATATTTTGACATTCCGGATCCAACAAAAGTGATTTCGTCGAAAACAGAGGTCGTTTGAAAAAAGACTATTTTCAAGGCCAATATATTTAATATTAAAAATACAATTTTTAAACAAATAAATCCCGAAACTCAAAATATATAAGTGTTTACTGTTTTTCAATGTAGAAACATCATTCTGAACTCAATGGAAGTGGTTTCGAGTTCAAATTCCTTCGTATGCAAAAAGTAGCATTTTGGCCCTTATAAATTTCATAGCGACCATTCTAAGTATTGAATTGGTCATAACTTTTGATTCCCGTTATGAAATTTCGATTTTTCGGATTCGTTGGAAAGATATTTTTAAATAGATTCTAAGATTTTTGGTTTCACTAAAATCCGTTAAATTTTGCATCCTGTACAGTCAGTCAAAGTTCAAGTTTGACTTTTCAAACTACCGCGTTATTTCTAACTCTTTTGTTAATTAAAATTAAATCATTCATTCTAACTTCGATTTAAATCAAATTTGATCATTATTATTTAAATAAATTATTTTATATTGTCAAAATCCATTAAAATTTTCTAAAATAAAATTTTAAATTGGTCCTGATTTTGCGGGTTGTTACAGTATATTTCAAACTGGAAGTAGCGATTGGGAGAGTAAATCGAGAGTGATGATTTTACCGTGTTTGGATAGAGGATTGGGAGTGATTAAGCAAGTGTAATTGGTTTTGAAGATCATGGAGTAGTGATGGAGATTTGGTTAAAGGAAATATCGGAAATTTGCCATGTTTTGATTCAAAGAAAACGAGGAGCAGAAATGAATTTGGGGGAGACGAGTAGGAACGGTGTGGGTCAGGATTTGGAATGGGCCGGGTTTTAGTAATGGGTGAGGCCCATTTGAGATTTAACTTAAGTTATTTAAATTCAATTTAGTTTAAATATAGTGTATTAACTTGTAAACTCGATAACTTGATCATATGAGGTCAGAATCGAGAACCGTAAGTTGCGTTGGGGTCGTATGGACGGGAGCAACACAATGGGACTGACTAGGAGTGGATTGGAGCTCGTTACAATTTATGACAAAATAAATTGTTTGATCAGAATCAACTAACGCAAATCGTTAAATAACGGTTAACGCGTAATGTGAGTAAATCTCACTAAATCCGAACAGTTTATAATTTCATGTTGTATTTTTAGAACTGTTATATATTGGTTGATTGACTGTGTGTTGACTGTTTGATTGAACTTCTAGTCAGTTAGTTGAATTTCTATATTGATTCTATTTAACAGAATATATCCTATGGAACTGAAAGTGATGTTATCTATATTGTTTAACATCTGTGATGCAGGGAAACAGTTTGGAGGAATCCAACTGGATTCCTCAACATTTATTTTACTGTGATTCATATATTGTGATATATGATGTGATATATAATCTGTTGTTGATTGTGTGTGTTTGGACGATATTAATCGTTGTTATATGGTATGTTAAATACCATAAGAAATACTGGATATGGGAAAGAGGATTTTCAAAGTGTATTTTGAAAATGAATTATTTAAATAAAATCGATGGATTTGATATAGAAAAGGAAAAGGATTTTTATAAAAAAATATTTATAAAAATCAGAAGGATAAGTAGAATAAAAGGAAATCATTTGTAAAATGAAGAACCGTTACTAAACATAAATCTTTATAAATGAATAGTTTATTCGAAAAGGAGTTAATCGAATTAGTTATTCGAATAGAATAAAGGAGTTTATCAGATATAGTTTATTCAAATAGAGTTAAAGGAGTTAAAACGAATATGGTATTCGAAAGTTAGTAAATCGAATTAGTTATTCGAACGGGGTTAGTCGAGTCGAGTTAGTTGAATAGAGTTAATCGAATATTAGTAATTCGAATTAGGTTAAACTAGTTAGGGTAAAACCATTAGAGTTAAACAGTTAGTGTTAATCAGTTAAAGTAAATCGATAGTGTTATATCGAACTAGAATTTATTGAATAGAGTTAAATCGAACTAGAGTTATTTAAATAGAGTAATCGAATATAGTTTATTCGAATAGAGTTAAAGAGAAGGAGTTATCGAATCTAGTTATTCGAAAGGAGTTATCAAATCTTGTTAATTAAAAGTAGTTATCGAATATAGTTTATTCGAATAGAATAAAGGAGTTAATAGAGTATAGTTTATTCAAATGGAATAAAGGAGTTTATCAGATATAGTTTATTCAAATAGAATAAAGGAGTTAATCGAATATAGTTTATTCGAATAAAATAAAGGAGTTAATCGAATATAGTTTATTCAGATAGAATAAAGGAGTTAATAGAATATAGTTTATTCGAATAAAGTTAGAGGAGTTATCGAATATAGTTTATTCGAAAGGGGTTAAGTGAATAGAGTAAATCAAATAGAGTAAATCAAATAGAATAAATCGAATAGAGATTTATTCGAACGAGAGTAAAGTAAGGAAGTTAGTTAAAGAAATATAAAGTGAACTTTGCCTATTTCAAAGATAGAAATGTTGTTCAGTTAAGGTCTGAGAGGTAGTTCTACTCCAACTTGATTGGCCTCGTTTTTAACTAAGGAATAGTTAAGGTTCGGCAGTAAAGGAAACGGTTTGAGTTGGCATCGCGATGGTTTGTTTAAAACATCTGTCTAAGTCCAATAAAGAAGCTTTGGAAATGTTTTCCAAATAAGAAACCAGAAATGTTTTCTAATAAAGAAAACAAGAAATGGAAATGTTTTCCATTGTTAATAACGTATATTTTCCAAATTTAGAAAATAAGAAATACTAAATATAGGGAAACAGGAGATAAGTAAATTAATGAAATAAAGAGATAAATGTTGAATGATGATTAATCGATATAATTTCCTCTGGGAAATAATATTGTTGTTTGCACACCTGTTTTCTTCGATAGTTAAATCACAGACTATCGAAGTTTTTGACCATTTTAACGTTGTTAATATGGAGAGACCGGTTGGATTATTATCCAAAGAACCACTCTGTATTGGCATAAGCATTATGAATCATTTATGCCAAAGGAAATTGAAGACGGAGTTATGCAAGGGCTATCCTGTTTACCGAATAGTGCCTTCGGTTCATCCTATTCCTGGATGACTTGTATGGACGGATGTCTGACAGAATATTTCCAGACGATCACATATATTGATTTCTCCAACCGTACCAAGAGTGAAAGCGGAGAAGGAAACTTCTTTAGCTAACACATAATGTATTATTGAGGACATCAATCGATGATTGGATGGATTTGATGATGTTCCATTTAAAGTGAATCTGGTGTGATGATAAAGCGTAGCTTCTAGCCTCACATCCGGTAAATGACAGAAATCGGGCAGGCAGCATGGCTAAGTCGGTCGCACCGAAGTAGGGTGTATAATCACCTGATCTAGAGTTTCATTTACTTCTAAAAATCTATTGTTGATGTTGTCCCATTCGGGAAACGGTTGCTGATCCCAACCGTTGGTGATATACATTCGATGCACTCAAGCGAAATGAGTGGTCGGTCATGTGTGGTCGGGTTGCAAGATGTTCTTGTTGAACCCAGTGTATTCCTTTCTAGAGGTACACGAGCGAAAGGTGGTTCCATACCTTGTCATAGTTGGAAATCCATTACCCAATATGTGCTTGCGGTTTTGATTGTATACAATATATGTAGAACGTGAGATGAAAGCGTTTCTGCTAGATGACTATTATATTGTGTTGATATACATTATTATAATATCAAAAGGTTTTTGATATAAAGATACTTTGGATTCTCATAGGGGAAAAACCCGTTCCGTTATACGGCGTGGTCTTATGAGATATCACTTACCTGTTTTGAACTATTTTAAATTGTTTTACTCATACTAGTCCCATGACTGACCCGGAGTTTATTTTGTTGTTTTCCCTAAACTCTTGGGTGCCTAAATTTGTACGGGCAGTCAAGTAGTCGGGATTTACAGATATACTGGAAGAGCTTGGAGCAGGAGGCTTCAGGATCATATAGCTATAGTTATTTCCGCTGTGTTGTAAGTGTTGTACCTTGATAATGATGTATATTCAAGTACAGATGTATATTTCAAAGTTATGTTATGAAATATATTTATTCGTTCCGCTGTGAGATCCGTGTTACTCTGATATTGTGTTCTTCTTCTTCTTCTTCTTTTCTACAAGTTTCTATCTTATCTTTCCTCACCCTCTAATTTCTTTCACTAATGACTGGTATTTTTCGATGTTTTGGTTATCGACATCGTGTTTATGTCGATAACCAAAGTCGCTCAAAATCCGGGTCATTACATTTAGATTAACTCCATTTCTTAACTCCATATACATGAACATTTCCTTTACTAATTCATATTTCCAATTTCAATATTTGATTACGTTTCTGATTCTATTTGGAAAACATTTCCAAATCTTCTTTACTTAGATTTAAACAGATGTTTAAATCAACATCGCGACGACAACTCAAACCACTATACTTATTTACTAAAATCACTTAACCACTTTCACTCTCGAACCTTAGCCATTTCTAAATTAAAAACGAAGTCAATCAAGTTGGGGTATAACTACCTCTCGGACCTTAACTGAACAACATTTCAAATCTTGAAACAGGGTAAGTTCATCTTTTAACTCTTTAACACTTCCTTACATAACTTCCGAATATAATTTATGAGTCCAACTCCTTTACAGAATCATTTGATTATAACAGTGGTGTTATAATTTCCGGCTTCTGAAATATAATAACTTTAATCTAACTCTTATTTCCTAACTCGAATAAATAACGAACAACTAATTTATCAACTCCTATTTGGTTGACTCTTATTCTATAACTCTTATTTGAATAACTCCAATCTAATAACTCTTATTCGATTAATTCTAACTCTATTTAACTCTTACTGGATTAACTCTTCATCCTTATTCAGTTTCAGATGTCGATGTTGAAATCGATTCTTACTTCTCTATATAAGTCCTGTCTTCTATATTCTATTTATCCAATGATAAGTATTTACTTAATTTATAAATATTATTTATAAATAAATATGCCCAATTTTCCTGTTTACGTCTTCATATAAGTTCAGACTTATATATCTCTTTATTTATCAAAAGATAAATATTTCCTTTAATCATATCTTATTTGCTTTCCAAATAAATACCCCTTTCAATTCTATTTGTAAATGGTTTACAAATATTTTCCTTCTCCATTCTATTTGTTTAACAAAGGAATATCTCCTTTTAAATTCTATTTATTTAACAAATAAATATCGCCTTTTAATTCTATTTATTTAATTCTAAATGTTTCCTTTATAATCTTCTGTTTATTTAACAAATAAATATCTCATTTAATATCTCTACTTAAACATATTTCCTATTTATAAATATCCCATTTTAAAAAAATCTTATTTATAAATATTCTATTTATAAATATTCGCCTTATAAATATTCTCTTTTATAAAATCCTCTGATTTTATAAATATTCTCTTTTCAAGATTCCGGTATGTTATGGTGTTTAACATATCAAGTTACGATGTCCAATATCGTCCATACACACATAATCAACAACAGATTATAAATCACGTCATATATCACAATATATGAAAACAATAAAATAACTGTTGAGGAATCCAGTCGGATTCCTCCAACCTATTTCCCTGCATCCACAGTTGTTACACAATAAAATCAACATTACTTTCAGTTCCATATGATATATTCTGATAAGCAGAATCAATATAGAAATTCAACTAACTGACTAGCAGTTCAATCAAACGGTCAACACACAGTCAATCAGACAATTTTTAACAGTTCTAAATATACGTTACAAAAATATACCTATTCAGAGTTGGTGAGCTTTACTCACTTTGGCAGTTCATCGTTAAAGAACGATAAACTGTTGTTTGATTTGAATCAAACAATTTATTTTGCCATAAATTCAAACGAGCTCCAATCCACTTCCAGTCAGCTTCATTGTGAAGCTCTCGTCCATAAGGTCCCAACGCAAGTTACGTTTTGTCAATCCATTCATCACGTGCACTGCACCCCCACCCCTTTCTTCTTCAATTCTATTTCCTTAAACCCGCTTCCTGCTATAATCAAACCCACTTTGACCTCCCCTTTGACCACCATGCGCCACTACTCCGACAACCCATTCCACCAACCGACTTTGCCAACACATGCCTCGCCTTAATCAGCACCTGCCAGTCACCATCACTTCACCGTGGTCCCCCCACCAGCGTTCTCCGATCTGGATCGTGTTCAAGCAACCGCCTGCTATCGCGTTTTCCTCAGGCCATCAGACATTGCTTCATAACCATCAAATCGCTCCTCCGGCCACCACGTGTACAACCGCGAACCTGATTGCTACTCTGACTTCTTCCTTCTAAATTATGACATGTACCTTCCCCCCCCCCCCCCCCCCGCCTTGGAGTCGCACTTCTCCACAGGGCGTCGCACCCTCCAAAACAACCTTTCTCCGACTCGTTTCCCAGCCCCAAACTCACCCATGCCCTCTGTCTAATCTATGGCGCCCTCGACGTCATTTTGCTCACCGTGACAAAAAACCTTCATCGCTGGAAAAACTCAAACAAACCCATATCAAGGCGCATCCCATACTGTGTACCCCAGGTTGATATTGTCGAACACACTAACCCAACGCATCCAGAACCACTTGCTTTCTTTTAGGTTTGAGCAAGAATCCATTGTTTGAAATATAGATGAAGCTGGCAGCTTCATTTGATTGTTTACAGAAGAGTGACGTTTTTAGGTTATAAAAATTTAACATTGGCGGCCTCTTTTATTTCGTTTGCTGTAGAAAGTGAATTAGATCTTAAGAGTTGGAAGGTATTATATAGGATGAATCTGTGGCTGAACAAGGGTTGCGTGGCCATCTTTTTGGCCTTAGAGTGACTTAGGATATTTTATGTTGTAGGAGATATTTTATTTTTATTTCATGAACTTGTGCATGAACCATCACACCCGAATCACTATATATGAGTTGTTCTGGACAGAAATAAAACCACTGCTATGACGAGCAATGTGTCAGGGTTCCAAAAATATAAAAATATCGGTAGTTCAACTCATATTGCTAAACACAAAAATATTGATATAGGGTGCAAAACACTCCAAAATAAAAGTTGCTTATTTAATTAATTAAAAATCATAGTAAAATTCTAAAAATTAAATTATCGTTATGTCTCAAAAGAACCTTGTCTAAATTCAAACCCGATCTCTAGTTATATCGAATAAACCGTTACGGTCGATAAACGATTCTATAGCGACTTTTAAAATTTTATTTGGACATATCTCAAAATCTACACGACGAAATCCTGATTTTTCTCTTCCACTAGAAAGATATACCCCACCAGCCCCGTACGTTTCTTGTTTCACAGAAATACGATTTAAAACAGATCCTGTATATTCAGTTAAAGTTCGAATCGCCAATTTACGAACTGCAGCGCCATTTCGAGCTCGATTATATTTATAATATAATTTTAACGTTCAACCATCGTTAATTAAATATATTCGTTATCGTAATTAAATTCTAAACTGAATTGTATATTTTTGAATCGCCCAATTCACACCATATAGCCATTTATGCCAATTCTGATTATTTCAGAATTAAATATATTATTTAATTATTACTTTAATTAAATATTCACTTTTATTTAATTCAACGACCATTATATTCTCTAAACCACTATTTAAATAATTAAATTAATTAATTATTATATCGCTGAAAAATGCGGGTCATTACACATATGGTTATTTGGCTATTTGGTTATTAGTTACTTTTGATTTACGGATTTTGGGTTTTCCTGATTTTCCAGTTACAGTTATTCTGATACTTGGGTTCTCGGACCCTTGCGATCCCTCGGCTATTCTGGTTATCTCTCGAGAAACGATCTGGAGCGACCGTTGGCTTTCATTGCATTTCAGGCTTTGGTTTTGTGGTTAATACGTTCCGAAGCGATCAGGGATTTCTGGTTAGTATGATCTGGCGAGATCGCGGTTTTCAGGTTCTTTGGCTTTCTAGTTTCATGGTTAATGCGATCTGATGCGATCGTGACTCTATGGCTTTCTAGTTATCATAGTTCACTTTGGACTTCTCCTGACTTTGGTTTACGGATTCTTGGATTTTTGTCTACTTACAAAATACATCTCCCTTTGGTTAAGAAAAATATGTTTTGGGTGGCAAAGTATTGACCCGCTTTTTAGCAAAGCAGTTACGCGTCAAGATTATGTTTAGCGACATGCTCGAGTCTTGAGGACGTTGTCGAAAAACATAAAGTGATTCGGTCGAAGTCGCGTCATGTTCATAAAATGTTGGGATTATCGTCAGTTCATGAAATCGACGTTATCGGATTAAAAAAGTCATTAATAAACTTGAAAAATCTGGCATGGTAAAAATACATGATCGACTCAATCTGATCAGCTCAAAATCCTTGAGCATTTCTGTCCGATCACGTGGCAAAACTTGTCAAGGCGAAATATTTGGATTTTGCAAATTCTGGTTTCGCTCACTCAAAAAGTACTGATCGACATGGTAGAATCCAGAAACATTGCTTGCGCAACCCGATTTGGCAAGGATCAGCTAAATTGAGAAAGGAAAATTTGGCACACTAAAATCAGGTGATCGGCACGACAAAAATACTCAAAATCATGTGTGCACACCGGGCTTGGCAAGCTCTAGATTTTGGCACGGCACAAAGGGGGGTTACACATCACCCAATTTTCGCATCAGATCAGGATGCAAAAACTCCTGATCGCATCGTCCCTGGCACTTCGAATTATGGGTGCACATCATGGAAATGGAATACGAAATTTGGCATGGAGGCAGATGCAAAATTTGGCATAGGATCGGGATACGAAAAGAGGCTGATCGCATCAGAGCTAATACGAATTTTCAGGAGTTTGTATCAGCGGATATGATGTGAAAAACTGGCATGAAACCAAAATGCAAAATTCTGGTATTTGGCAAGGCAATTTGGCAAAGGGGATTTTCATTTGCGGATCACTCTTTTTGGCCTGAGCGACTCGGTAGGGGAAAAGGTTTTCAGGATGCGAGATTTCGAAGTGTGATTGGGATACGAATTTGCCATGGCATGTTGGCAAATCCGAAATACACAAGCGGATCCATGGTTTTTAGGTGATTACATCGTGGCGATCACGGATTTTCTGCAATTCTTCCTAGGATGCAAAATTTTACAAAAAAACTTTTTTTTTTGGGCTAAGTTTTCGGGATGCGATTTTTGCATCCCCTCGGGATACGAAATTCGGGTTGATGCCTCCAAACATCACCTATAAATACCCTTTGCTTGGCATTCTAAGGGGTTGACATTTTTGGACTTTAGTTATACTTTAGCATACGGGATTGGAGCTCCAAGACACCATTAATGGCTTCCATGGTGATTCTCTTGGCTTTGAACTTCTTCATGGACTTATAAACTTCACATAGAAGTTTGTCTATAACCTTTTGATATTCACTTGGACTTTTGTCTTGCTTTTGGACATAGTTGAACATTCTTGGACATTGAAGTTGTTTCTTGGACATTGTTGTTCATACCAACACACTTTGGCTCAACAAATAAGAAGAAAGGCATTTTGGTCAAAGCTATGAATTAACAAGCAATTTGTTATTCTATTGTGCACTTTGTACATTCAAATTGTACTAACTTGGATAAATATTGTAATCGACAAATCTATGATGAATGACTACTATAAAATAAACCTAAGCGTTAGTGCCAAACCACTATAAAAGTTGTGCGTCACTTTACATTTCTCGTACTTTGGATGTTTGAATTGCAAGTTTATTGTTAAACTTATACTTAGTGGTTGGCATGCGCAAATAGACAATTTCCCACGTCAACACTAATGTACATCACATTGTTGTTGAATGGAAGTTTATGGCACTTTTTTTAGTATATAAAAAAAGTATATTAATTGTGAGTTCAATGGTGTCGTTTTGGCCTGCGCACGCACCCTAAATATATGTGACTTCAACAATGAACCTACAGAATTTCCTTCGCCTTTAGATAAACTAGTGTGTAAGTCGTGCGTTGCACATAATGAAGTTGTTAACAATAATAAGTGTATTTTAGTTATTGCTTAAAAAATTTGATGTATACAACTTTTGAAATTTTTATTGTGATATATCAATTACAAACTAAAATGATATTCAATTATCGCTAACTATGTATATCTCTAGCTACTAATGTTTTAACTGAATTTTTTTCTTTTTAATAATGTATATGTAAATAATTTATGTTATGTGAGATATATTCATTATATGTATGAGTGAATAAATTTTTTTACCATTCTTTTGGTATAGTTTTTTATGCATATTCAACTCTCGATTTTATGTAAAGATATACAAATGAAGGAACGAATGTTAAAAAGTTTAAGTTATTTAAATATTTTTATAATCAATACAACTAATTTAATTAAGGAATTGAATGTAAAAAATTGAAAATAGTAATTAAAAAATCTTTATGCGTATTTATATTTCAGAAGTGCTTTTATTTATTACTTTGTTTAAGTTTTTAAATAGTTTTATCTTTGTAGTCAACCTTGTATTTCATGTAATTGTATGAGTCATACTTACAACTGTGATAAATGCAAAATAATGCAAGGTAGCATCCTGTGCAGTTAAAGCGCTTAGTGGTTTTGTAGCGGTGGAGGTGCAAAAAGGTGAAGCGGGGATAAAGCGAGGATATAACGGAGGTGTAAAGAGGTACACTAGATGTAAAAATAAGTATTTTAAAATTAATTAATTATCATTCTCACATCATTTGTGTAAAAGAAACTAATTTTTAGTAATCTTATATAATAAAATAGAAGAATATCATGGTTTCACACATTAAAAATGATGACTAAAATAGATTTCACCATATATTAGTCACTTATGTGTTAAGATTATCTCTTTACATTAATTTTATTGATTTGTTTTTTAAAAAACTAGTCAAATGAAGTTTTGGATATTAATATTGCTAAAGCAGGTGTTATAAAGCGTTGATTTAGCGGGTGCAGCGGAAAATAGCAGGGCTTAAAACAAATCTATTGTTCATCAACACTAGATATAAATAGTGTAGCGTTTGAAGGATGTTACGGGCTATAACGGTGATTTGCGGGGCTTTAACTACACATGTAACATCAAGGTGAGTTGTATTCTGAATATGGTTTATAACCTATTGAAATAAAAAATGTTAACATATTTTTAATTAACTATTCAGACATCTTAATGTTGTAAAATGTGAATTTGTCTTTTAGAAGTTGCTAAAAATAAAACTACATTATGCAGAGAATAACAACTTGTTTTGGGATAGATGAAATAATTTTTAAAGAAATACTTTATTTAACTGTACATTTATGTTACTTCATTTGACTAGAAAAATTATTTTATTATTATGTTTAATTGTATAGGAATATTGCATACATTGATATTACCGTATCTTTAGGATTTATTAGATGGACAAATGAATTATAATTAATTAAATAGTTTGAACTTAAGATTTACACAATTAATTAGATATATGGACCTGGGCGTAAAATATTAAGAAAGAACTTAGAAGGGTTTCTAAGTAAGTGTAAAAGAAATTAGATGTTGAAGTTATATTCTGCATCTTAATATATGATAAACTTGTGTATGAATTATTATGAAAACAATTTGCTATTATTGTTAATGTAGACAATTTGTGTTACGCGATTTATATATTTCTACATCTGAATAGTTTGTTTTTCTTTTGTCAATTTTTGACATGTTTGTAATATGCAAATTGAAATATTTCAAACATAAGTTGACTAATTTCATCAGTTAGTTTAAATTTTGGATCAATTAATTAATTCAAATATATGTGTCTTAATGTAAAATATTGAGAGAAAAGCGAGAAACATTTGTAAATAGTTGTAGAATTTTTTAAAAGTGGATATTTGAATGTAAAATACTGTAAGAGACTAGTGTGTAACCCGTGCGTTGCACACATAATGTTATAAAATATAGATTTTAAATTTCTAATACTACAGTTGTAACCTTATTGTACAACGCACGATGAATTCGGCAAAATAAATATAAAATAAATATTATGTAAACTATTATTGTTGTTGTTGTTTATACATGATATGTATTTGTAATTTATACGTCTTTGACGGAGAACAATAATTTTATTATTCTTACTGCTATGAGCAACTATTTTAGTTGATATTGACGTATTCCAATTATTTAGATGAATTAAATAATATTTCTAGCTTATTTCTTTCATATATGTTAAATTTGAAATTATGTCATTTGTGAAAGTATACTGACTTAAAAATAAATAATTTGGATAAATTGAGAAGGATTTTATAAAAAGATTACAGAGATTTTAATGTGGAGTTATCTGAAATTAAAAATATTTTTTTTAATGTTGTGTATGATAAAATTATTGTTTGCATACATGAATGGTTATAGTTAATTTACAAATTAACCTTGTTATTATTGTTTATGTACAAAAATATATGTGTGTGATCTGTATAACTATATAGTTAAACACAAATTTTTAATTGTCGTTTTTATTAGTACGTATATTTATACATATACAACTAATATATAGGTTATTAAAATAATTTAAGTTTGAGATTTCATAAGCAATTTAAATACATGGACCTAAACATAAAAGATTAGGAAATAGTCGATGAAGTTGTGCAAAACTATAAATACGCCAAAATAAGGATATCTAAAGTTAAAAAATACAATTCAACAATGCATATAAATTAGTTGAGATAAATAAATAATAAATTAATTTTGGTGATGTAAAACTTTTATGATATCTGGAATTTATATCTTTATATAAAAATGAAAAAAACATTAATGTGATATACAAAGTGGAACTATCAGATTTGAGGATTTATTAGATGAATTAATTAATATTTATTAATTAAATTTATTCTAATAAATTAAAAAGAAGATTACATGATTAATTAAAATTTATTGATGTGAATGTACAAAATTATGTGACATTGAGATGATTTTTGTAAGCAACCATAGAAATTTCAAAATATAGGCACTTTAATTAAAATAAGAATTGTACAATGTAATGCATTAATGTATCAATATAGTGAATCGTAAATTAAATTTGCAATCATTGCTTACATGTATGATTGTGTCATATGACTCATGTATTTGTATATCCAAATGAATTTAATACCCTTTTCTATTAATATGAATATTGTGCATATATATTTAAATTTGAATATTTTTGTGATATTTGACACATCAACAACTAATACTTTACTAAGTTTGATTATAGTTTTAAGATTCTTGGTTAACTCTACTATATAAAGTCAAATATAAAATATTTAAAGAGAATTGAGTTAGTTCTATAGGAGGTTGTAGGAATTTTAAAATTAAAGTTTTTACTATAAAAAAAACATAATTTTATAATGCAAAACAAATTATTTGGTACTTTTTTGATATTTTTTTGCTATTATATTTTGTTTTATCTCAAAAGTTAAATTTGCACCTAATCTCACTTTTCTGTAAGTAATTTTCTATTGAATTTCCTTTGCTGATGTGTATTTTTTCGTTGAAACTTGGAAATATTTTTTGGTTTTATTACAGTTATTTACAGGTTGACTAAGTGACAGTGTTTCTTAAACATGGTTTTAGAAAGAAAATCTATGTATTTCAAAATTTATTGTGTATTTTACAAAATTTTCTTAATGTTTACGTCATACTACATGTCATGTGACTTCTGTGTTTCTTCAATTAAATGAAATGCAATTTTATCATATTTTAATGATATATGTATGATGTATATTATCGAATTTATCTTATTATTTTAAGTTGAACACTTCATAACTGCTTTCTACATATGGTTTGAAATGTAAATCTTGAGAGAAAGTGAGGTGGGTTTTGCAAATAGTTTTGATAATTTTAAATATAGGTATTTTAAGTTAAATGTAGAACTTTATAATGCAATGCATGATAAATATATTTTATTATTTTAAATAGAGGTATTTTAAGTTAAACGATAAACGAATAAAAAGTTAAACTTGTTATTATTGTTTTATGCGATTAATATATTGCAACTGAATATAAAATTTAATTTTATCATTTTTATTTGTATAATAATCATATACATACTGAATTATGGTTTTTTTTAATATCTGTCAGAAATATAAGCTAACTAAATTTCTTTAAACGATTTAAAATTTGTATTATGTAATAACTATAAATAAATTGACCTAAATATAAAATGCTAGAAGTCAATCGGCGAATTATTTGTGGATAATTATACATAAGGTTTAAATATATATCATACTATAAAAAAATGAGATGTTTTAGTTAAATAATTTAATTGATAATTAAAAGATTCAAATATTAAATATCAAAAGAATTAAACAAAAGAGAGATAACTCCTAAATTCAAGGAGAAAGCAAGAAATTCTTCTGTTTTACTATTATTTAATAAATATTGAACTACTTGTGCAATAAATTTGTAAAAAGGGTTAAGTTGTAGAAATGTCCAATATTATATGAACAAAAATAAAGAAAGTGGGAGTTTTTTTAATTCATTTGTCAAGAGGGAAAAGAATTGAGATCAATCTTAATTGGCTCCTCAAAACATTAAGTTTGCATGTTTGAAGAATATGGAGTATAACTTATGGTTTGATGCGACGTAGGTATAGCTTTTCCACTTTCGTATGCATCAATTTTTTTTCACAAAAATTTCTGCAGTTATGCCTTTAGCACCTTCCAATAAAAGCATAATCGAAATAGTAACGATTCGTTAGTATAAATTATTAACTACATTCCTCGTATTTCACAGATGTATTGAATTATCCCTAAATCTCTACTCAAAATTTAAAGGCTACTAATCTTGTGCCTATCCAAATTTATTTATGACTGAATATTACTAGTTTATTTTTTCCTATAGAAATGAATTTCTTCTGCTGGTCATTCGTCATTCACGTTGTGCCTCAAGTAGCTTACCATTCAACAAATTTGCACATTGCATGTAATGTAGTCATTTGGAAACATAGCATAAACTACACAAATAGCAGAAAACATAACTCCCGGCTGCATCTTAATTTATCAATCTGAAGCTTTGAGCCATAATTGAAATAATGAGACACATTCTATGTTTGTCATTACTGCTGCACTCATTGCTACATGCTATAATAATGATCAATAATAAATGGAAGGGAACTAAATATTGATTTAAATAGAAATTTTAAAATTTATTTATCATAAATAGAGCTAAGTCAGTCTAGGGGTTTACATACAACAATCAGTATAAAAGGGATGACAAAAATAATGCATAAACGAATAACTGTATAACAACAAAATTTAAAATTTAGGCATTCTAATCTTACTCAAGAAGAAAAGTAAAATTATTTTTAACCTAAGAAAATTTGTTCTCTTTGGCCTTTATGATAAAACAATAAGTCAGTATTCACAAACAAATTTATTTTATGATTTTGGGACAACCCTCTAGTTCCAATTCTGCACACATAACATGGTTTTATCAGCATGACGCTTAGATCCAAGTTGTGTTGCTCAATCTAATTTAGCAGTCTCAGAAAACAGCATCCCTCCATTTATTTTGTTCAAGATACTCCATGAATTCATACCAGCTCTCCATGTCAAATATCATTTAGCAATTCCAATTCATGTTGCCCATCATTAACATTATCTTATTATATCCTTTATCTCTAATTCTCCCTCAGAGGAATAAGATCATCAACATGATGTGTCCATCACCTGTTGAAGATCAAATTTTAATGTTAGACTTGAATCTTACTATTAGTCATCTTCCAACTTAATAACTGTCACTAAAACTATCATGACAACATAATGTATATCTCAGATCTAGTTCATGATAGACCACGAAAAATCATAAGATAAAGCGAACATAATTTACTAAAAACAGTGTGAGCAAAAGATCGACTGTTTTTTATTACCAGCATCCACATTTATTTATAAATTATTGATGTAAGGACTACAATGAAATAGGATGGTATACTGCTTCATTGATATCACCACCTCTCTTACCAATTGCATTTTTTTTAAAATCATATGAAGTATCCAATTAAAATGGAAGTTCTATTGATTTATTAGAATTTGAACTCATCACACCCCTGTGAATAACAATGCTACAATTCGCCAAAATTGTACCTTGTTGTGTAACTTTGTTCTGTTATTCCGTTGCTTTTTAGTACGTCGTGTTTCTTTAGTAGTTCCCTTACATGCGATATTCCAAATTGAAAATCTTGACAGCTTAGTCTAAAACATTAAGGGATTTACAAAGAACTGAATTTAAGAACCTATAGCTTAAAAAATGCACTGACTGCAATGACATATTTATGATCCCCTATTTAGTTAATACACATACCTATGAAGCTGAAATCATGAATAATTGATAAAAGACTTTTAGTACTTTCCTTACATGCACTATTGTATTAGAACTTAAATTTTCGGTAGTTATTAAACAGTTAATGCAAAATTCATAAAGCGATATTCAAGACCAAGTAGGTTTACAGAACAAACATCAATTTATATAGTTAAACAATAAAAGATCACTTGAACTTCCCTTGCATGCGCTATTCTATTAGCAAAATTTTGATAGTTTAATCTAAGTCATTAGTGCAAAATGCATAAGGCTATATTCAAGAGCTATAGTTAATTCACACTTTTAATATGACAACAATATATTTATTATCTCCTATTTCAGTAAACAAGTAAATCTGAAAAGTTAATATCATGACTAAACAAATAATAAATATCTGCCGACTACATGCATTAGTTCATTAGAAACCTGAAAATTTGACATTTAGTCCAAAGCATTTATGCAAAAATGCCAAAGTTTAGAGTAAAAAAATTTGTAAGTCCAAAAATGCATTGATATTTAAACACTACAACCATATAGGTTTATTATCTTCTATTTCATTATGCAAAGTTTCCTACAAAGCTAAGAATAAGGGCAAACAAATAATAGATTTTCAACGCTCTCCTTACATGTATTTTTTCATTAGAAATTGTAAACTTTGACGGTTTATTCAAAATCATTAATGCAAAACGCAGAAAATCAAATATTTATAGATTTAAAATAAATTAATATTTTAAACAATACAGTGATATCTTTATTACCTCCTATTTTAGTAAACAAATTACATACAAAGCTAACATCATGGTTAAACAAATAATATGTCTTTATTACATGCATTCAAGTTCTAGAGTGTAATATATGTAATCAAGTTTCCTATACTGCAAAACATAAGTGTATGAGCGGAGAAAAAACATATCAATTAATAATCACTCCCCTTTTTATACTACACTGTATATTATATGTATGGTTCAGTTGATTGTTTAATGACAACAACTTAGGGACAGTTAATTTCTCAATCAGAAAGAGTAGAATCAAATAGATATCCCAGTACATTATGTGATAAAGCGAAGCATACTACAAAGATGATAATTGAAATTATATTTGCAAAAGACAAAATAGCCTCATATGCAAAGATTTATACCATTACTATCATGTAAACTTTTGCAAACTCAACAATTTTTTTGATATAAATCGCAAGTAGCCAATTTAAATTGTTATAGTGGACCGCGAAAGAAAATTTTGTTAACTGGGAAAAGGTTATAATATGGGACCCTCAACTTTTCATTTGTCATCATTACTGTACTGAAAAATGAATCATTTTGCCATCATGCTAGACAGTCAAAGTATTATTTTCTCCTATGGAACATTAAGGCTGCAGAAGAGTTTTTGCCTACAATATAAATATAATTTATATTATTCGAAAATCATAAATGGTAACTTAATTTCTTAGAAGATACATACCTTACATGTTCCAATTTAGTCATCTTATCATCAAGTTTAATGCAATATGAGCATCTTTAAAAATATAAAAGAAAATGAAAATGAATGACTATTCGAATCATCTAAATTCAGTGACACATCTAGCATTTTTAATGGAACTTGTACTACAAATCTAGAGGAAGAACGTGCATAATTTTATACTTTAGTTTGATAATATTTGACATGGCTCTATTAGAAAGCTGCATAAAAAATAGCATATTCAATATTATATAAACCGTGAATAAGTTATAATAGAAACAAATATAAACATAAAGATGATAGTGAAAACAAAAAAAGATATCGGGATGATTTTATATTTCCATTTTGTTCACCACAAAATAGATAATAAGGAAGGAATGGACTTTTTAGTTTAATGTGGTAAGAAAAGGAGTATCAAATTGCAGTTTTCACATTTTGCACATTTTAAATCCTGACTTGTTACAATTTTCGCTAGTCAGTTATGATTCCTCTTTGTAGATTATCAATTACAAATATAGTAATCATTAATAAGAGAAGAGTGTAGTAGGTTAATATGTGATTAGATGCAAGCCTGTAAATAGAGGACTGTGGTATAATTATACTTGCCATTGTTAATTCAACAAAAAGAAGATTGTAATTAAGTGCAAAATAATCAATAACTGGAAGACTATCTCGTAATTATTAAAAATTATTACGTATGATTTTGCTAGAAATATAATAATGTAATTGTTTCTAGTTTCATCTTAGTAAAATTCAGGTAAATATGAGAAAAATCATGCAGGAACTATATTACAGACCATGAGCCATATGAAAGAACTACATTTACCACACAATATATAACTTAATGGAAACCTAAGGCTCACAATTAATAACTAAAGTATGATTCTCAACTAATTTCGTAAATTTGTTTTGTGTCTAATATGTTGCATAAAGTGATAATCATATTGCAATTATGCAGACCTATAGAGGGCGTGGAAACCGCAATAGGTGTTGTGTGGAAATGTCATAATGTCAAATGTTATGTATGAGAAGTAAGTAACAATATATCAAAAGTGTAATAAAAACATAAAAAAATAAATTTTAACTAAGGTTCACAAAATATTGACAATCAAGGAAGAAAAGTTTCATAAATTATTTGTATTAAGACATGCTCTCTTATTTATTAAAACATGCAGCTCAAACATAAAGAAAGAAAAGTTACCGACGAAATTGTAGTTCATTAAGAGTAAACCTTAATATCAACTTAATCAAAGTTCATAAAAGAAAGAAATTTTAGGATAATTTATCTTCCTCGTGTAAAAACAAAATAAACAGAAAGCACCGACTAATCTAGCATATGTTTCGGTATGTATGGACTAGAGAAATTCAACATTCAAATAATCAACAATTATTGGCATAAAAAAATAGTGAAAACCCAAATAAAACAACTCTTGACATTTTTATTATAGTTGGAAGGATTTAGCAAGTATCAGCATCTTTGTAGCTTTTATCATCAAAAGTACATCCAGCTAAAAGTGTCTACCACAACTTAAATGTGAACTAATAAACTTAATAGACAAACATAGTATAACATATTACATTTGACATATGTACGTGATTTAGTATTACTATTTTTTCGTCCAACGCACGCAGTATATTATTATCATTGTTGAATATTGACGAACTTGAGGCATTCAAATGAAATATTTATTTATAGCATAATATATTCATTACAAAAGTTAGTAACAATAAAATAAAATAAATATAAAGTGAAGTAGTATATAAGAAACAGTGGTTCCTATAGTGTTTGTTTATCATAAAAGTGCAAATTAGCAAGTAAACCAACATAAAATGGTTGTCAACGATTTATGCATATGTGATAAAATTAACGTATAAATAGGATGTTTGATTGCATATCAAAAATTAGTGCAAGAGACTATAATGGTAAAACAGAGCATGAGAAAAGGAAATGTATATTAGGATTCACCAAACATAACCATCAAAAGAATGGAGATATACCTGCTTAGCATGGAGATAACTGACACCATGAATTGAAACTATGTGAATGTGTAAATTCCGCTTCAACCGCTTTGCAATAGAAATATTTTGCATAGTTATCACCATACTTAGCCTTTAAATAATCTGCAATAAGCATAATTTCTTGTCGAACTAATAAAATTCTTACAGCTGCATTTGGTGTTGTGCTTAAAATAAAAAGTCAGTTACCCTTCAGCCATTCTACCTAGCAATCGAATCATCCATAGAACTAACTCCATTTTCCTTCTTCTTGAAAGAAATACCAGTTTAGTTGTTGTGTGCAGAGAAAAAAATGTTGTAACTTGTTCATAAGCGTACATATATCACATTCACAACTTGCACCCAAAAATAAATGGTTCGCTTCCCTTGTATGATTTACGTATAGAAACAAAATATCGACTTCCATTATATGAGGCCAGCCATTAGAAAAAGGTATAATGGCCTCCAACTAAAGGAATAAATTGTTTGAAAAATCACCAAATAAATTTATGTAGAACATAAAATATTTATCAAATACATACATTTAAGCGTCAACATCAGCTTTTTTTTGAGTGTGGCAACATCAATATAAAAAAGCAAAACCCTCATCCAACAGAGCAGAAAGCAATCAAAAAAGAGAAACCAAACCAAATAGAGAACATGGAAAATGAGCTAGGTCTAAATTCATATTGGATAAGAGCGCATGGCGCATGTTTTTCCCATTTCAATTAATTTGAGCTTTAACCAAAGTCAATAGATTGAGAATAAGCTAAACTCCAAAAGCCAGTGAAATCTCATTGGCCAAGATGTGATGAGCCGTCTCATTTGAAATTAGTGCTAGAGAGTAGGATTCCACATGGAATAATGAATCAGTGAGGGTCTGTCCATTATTATTCAAAACTAATAAAGTAGTGGCATCATTATACGTAACATGATTTCCTATCAACAGCCTTAGGAAACATAACCTTTCAGAATGAATTCAAAAATAACATTAGAACACGCTGTTGAAACAGCATAAGAAAAATCCTAACCACAGCGAAACAGGAAGAAGGGGAGCGTAACTGATAGAACATTAGTGCCAGAAAGGAGTAAATAGGCATGTCCATCAGCAAAGCCTTCACTCGCACTGTCATAAAACGTGCGCACCACTTAATATGACCATGCTCAAAAGAGGAAACATCATCAATAGAACGACTTGGGAAGGAGGATGGAGCGGATAAGGAGGTTGTTGTCGGCTGATAGAAAGATTAGATTTAGGGTACAAAGAAGAGGGAAGAGTGGGCATCGAGCAAGGGAAAAAGTGAACAACAGAAAATGAGACAATCTGATTTTAAATCAGAAGAAAGAAAACAGATGACTTCCGAACCCTTGAAACAAACTTATAAATAACATAATAGTACGAATATCAACTCAAATAACATCAAAGAAAGGGAAATAAGGGTGAAGATATGGAAATCTATTACTCTACATCCATGGTTTCAAGGAAAAATGTATACTTAAGTGTAAAGTCCCGTATTTTCTGACCATTTATTCGAAATATTTTATTTATTTAAAATATTGATTGGAGTTTAAATAATGGGATTTGACCATTTTAATTTGAGTATTTAAATTATATTAAAAATTTAATAATATTTTATTTTCGGGATTTTGGAAAATGTTGAATTTGCTGTATAATGTGAACGAGCGATTTAAAGTGGTTTAAATATGGTTTATATTAAATCATATTAATATATTCGTTTTAACGATGTTAGAATGTTTAATTTATAATTATATTATAAAACGAGCTGCAGCGGCGCGACATTTCGTAATTTGGCGTTTTGAACTTTAAACGGCTTTACAGGGCCCAATATGAGTCGGATTTTCTTGAAACAAGAAACATCTGAATCTGTTGGATAATATTTTTCTAATGGAAGAGAAAAATCGAGTTTTCGTGTTGTAGATTTTGTTTTATGTCCAAATCAAATTTTGAAATAGTCGCTATGGAATTTCGTTTATATATTATAACGTTTATTTATATAAAATAAATGGTTTTTAAAGATTTATAATATCGATTTGGCTTGGAATTCGACCCGTGATATTTTATTGTGGTAGTGTGTGAAATTATGGTCGTGTACGGCCAATTACAATATTTTATTATTATTATATTGAGGTATTTTAAAATTGGTTCATTTTATTTGAATTGGGCAGTTATAAAAGGGACTTTATTCAACGACCTTCGTTTTCGACGAAATAAATTTTATTGGGACCATAACAGTAAATTATTGCTAGATTTCAAGTTGCATGTCAACCGGAGTTATTCTGTGAGCGTGGTAAAATAAAATGCAAATAAAAACGACCATTTGGACGTGAACGAGTGCCATTTGAGCAAACGAACTCAGAATTCGACGAAACAAGTTTCATTAGAACCGTATCATCAAAATATACTATGTCGTCCATTCGCGTCACAAACAGAGTTTGTATGTGAGCACAGGAGCCAATAAACAGTGTTCGAAATTGCGATAGACACAAAATAAAAATCGTTAGTCAGCGTCGCTTGTCACATCAGCTTAAAATAATATAAATCCACTTATATATACCCCCCAAATCAGAATTTCACAAGTCAAGTTCCATTTCCTTCATCAATTTTGCAGAAAAGCCCCTCTTTACAAATTAATTTATATCTTTAAATACGGGTTGAATCGGCTAGGGAGACCTGAAGCAAAAGTGTAGATCGACTCGATACCTAGCTCCAGTAAAAAGTTAGGGGCGAACGGAGTGATTTGGTGGCTGAAAATCGCCAATTTCAGTGAAAAACCGTTTTCGTTCTTTGCTGAATTGGTTGGGATTTGGTCGATTTCAGAAGCTGTAACCTGTCGGAGATGAAAGAGGGAAGACAAGGCTTTCGTTTGGCTATGGTCTCGGGTTCTACGATTGACGGTGGTCGGAGAAATTAGTAGTTGAACGGAGGGGGTTATTTTCCGAAGCAGTGGACGGAATTGGGGTTTTCCGGCGTCGTTGGTCATTGTTGGTGGCGGGGGGTCTGAAGGGAAAGGTGCAGCGTGGCGAGCTCGAGGGATCGGCGGTGGTCCGGTCACCTCCAGTGGCCTAAGGCATTGGGATTTGGTGATTAAACGGGGATTAGGTCGAGGGTTTTTCTGGCGAAGCTAAGGTCTAACAGGTGGCATCGTTGGGGATGGTGACGTGTCTCAGTCAGGCTGTGACGGTGGCAAGCTCAGGCGGGGTTCCGGTGGTCTGAGTCGTCGCCGACAATGGTGAATAACCATCGTACTTTCTAAAACGAAGGAGATCGGGGTTGAGCAAATTTAGAGAAGACGCGTTTTTTCTTAATCCGACGATGAAGTGGATTACTCAATGATTAAGGTAACTAATGATGATTATTAATTACTAATTAATAATTAATTTAGTCTAATAACCTATGTAATAATTTAATTTATTTTAATTCAAAATAAAATTGAAATAGGTATAACTCGTGCATACTTTAACAGAATCCGACGAAACTGGATCCATTGGAATCACAGGGACGAGACCTAGACAATGGCGCTGACTGGGATTCAATTGGACGCAGCTGGAATTTCAGATAATTTTGAACGCTCGTTCAAAATTAAATGCAACAAACACATCAACCGTCAACCGAAATAAAATCTGGTAAGTTAATTCTCACACCTTTTGGAATCCTATGATGTGGTAAATTCATATTACAATATAATTTACCGTTAAAAGTATAAATTAGTTAATTGGTTGCTATTGGCTGTTTATTGTTTGGTTGGTTGCTGCTATTTATATTTCATCGTTTTTAGAATATTAAATTATTGAAGTTTATTTCATCTATTATCATGAAATGCTATAACAAGCTATGGTGCAGGGAAGAACAGGTTGGAGGGATCCGACCGGATTCCTCAAATATTACATATGTTATTTGTTTTACCTGATTTATATTTGAACTGATTGAACCCCAGATGGTAGTGAAACCTGTCTGAACATGATGGTTGAATAAATATTCACCTGTGTGGTATTTAAAATCAATTGACAGTGTTGATTGGGTAATGGGCAGTGAATGGCCTAAAATGTGTTGTTTCAGACGTTGGTTTACCGTTCGGTGAATTGACACAATTTTAAAGTTATAAATTATTTTATAACTAAACTGAAGTTTTTCAGTCATTTTTATAATTAATTAAATTAGGAATTTATGAATAAATATTTAATTGGGCTTTTAAAAGAAATTGTTTAATGGTTACGAAATAAGATTTTGTGATTTACACAAGTGCTAAAAGCAGAAACCATTGAATTTACCTACGTGTTGGTTAAATGGAATAATTGTTTTTAAAACAATTAAATAGTGGTTTTAAATTAATTAAGATATTAATTAATTTAAAAAGGGAAATGATAAATGAATAGCAGTTAACTGCTAACTAATATGTACGGTAGACAAAATCAACCGTGTTTAATTTAAACTTATATTGAAATTAAGTTGATAATGAAATTAATTGGATTTTCTGAATATCCATTAAATTTAACAAATAGTGTTAAATATTAGTTAATCTTCGATTAACTATAATTTAAGGAATTTACTGAATTGGTTAATGTTAAATACATTAATTATTTGATAACTTTTAAAAGTGATAAATTTTCTATTTATAGTTAATGTTAAAGCTAATTATTATTTTAATTAATAATGATTTAAAGTAATGATTTTTATTTGGAAATTCAATTAAGGAATGATTAAGTGACACTATGGTTTGATCAAAGAAGTGATAAGGATTTTATAAAGGGGGTCTATAAATCCAAGTTTCAAAACGAGATTTGTAAATGGGATTCGTAAGTAAATATAGAGATTTAAATTAGATTTTTACTTAATTATTAAATTAAGTAAGTGAACTCAATGGAATGAAATTTTTAAGAAAGGGGTTAAGAGATTAGAAATAGATTGAAATATAATGATGGGTTTATAATAAAATCTAAGAAGTTAGGAAAAGAGTGTAAAACGGATTTGTATAAGTGATAAGGGAAAAATCCGAGCAAGGTTCAAAATGAGGTTTTTTAAAACCAGAATGATAACTTAAATTGAAGAATTGAATCGAGCAAACAATGTAATCGAAATAAGAATTTCAAACACAAAAGGGAAATTCATATAATAGCCTTTGTATTGAATATCGCAAGTAAAAGGGTCTTAATGTGAAAAGTGGGATAAACGGATTTTAGTTATAAGTGAAATTAAATATCCAATATAAAGTATTCTAAGAATGCTGAATAAATGGAAGCAGATTATTGGACGTGGGATTTTATTAAAATCCCAGGGTTATAAGTGAAATTATGGTTTAAGTTAGTGAAGACTTACTTAATTAAAGGAATTGAGTAAAGTGATTAGTGATCGAGGATTTCAAATTAAAGAAACAATTTTATAAAACCAGATTTGAAATCAAAGTGGTAAATGAGAATTCTAATATCAATGGTTAAGTGACAAACCAATATTATTCTATGGTAAGAACATTGTCGATCAAGGTCTGAGAGGTAAATAAAATACCCCAACTTGAACGGCTTCACTATTATCAAGGAATGATATTCGTTTGTGGTGAGTAGAAAATGTGAGAATTGGTTTATTAACCCATAAGAGGTATATTGAACATGAATACGAATTTATTTTTGAATATAAATGTTAATTACAAGGTAAATAAGAATATTTTGTTTTAAATTATATAAGTCGACACTTGCTTTTCATATCAGAATTGGTTATTTGGTTTATACTATTAGGTATTTTATACATAAGTATATATTGTAATGCCAAGATTTAAGTAAATGTGAAAAGAGGTTTTTGAAGAATATAGTGGTATTTCCAACGGTAATGGAAATGGAAAGTCAAGTATATATATACGTACTCTGAAGTGTATAAGATAGTTTTTTTATAATACATTAAGAATAATTATAATATTTAAATAGAGTGAAAGATTTAGAAGTTGATCATCTACGTTGTAAATTATTTTTAAATAGGCCAAGTAATGCCAAATACTGAATCAGTGAAATCATTTTATATACACGATCGTTATTTGATAGTTAAATCACCGACTATCAAACCTGACCAATACGCTTATTGGTACGGGAAGACCGGGATCGAATTTATATTCGAAAACCATTCCGACTAGCAAACACATGAAGACGCTGATTTAAGGTGGAGCAAATTGAAGACCATGGATCTTCATAAGCGGAAGGATTACTTGACGAATATTCTCTGTGTTGCAACAAGAGGTATTCTGATGTGATTCAGTCGTAGTTGAGATATTACGGATTGCAAGGACTACTCGCTACTGATCCATGGGGTGATTCCTATATTGATGCAATATGAGGGTGCCTTCGGTTCATCCTGTTCCTGGATGACTTGTATGGACGAATGTCCGACAAAGTATTTCCTTAAAATCATGTACATTGATTTTTAAAAATATACCGAGTTGGTCGCAAAGAGGGGCACTTCTTTTATATCCAAAGTATATTTATGGACATCAACTAGTGATTTGACGGATTTGAAAATGTGGCATTCAAAGTGAATGATGGCTAGATGTTTTAAAAAGATAAATTCTAGCCTCAAGCCTCACAACCGGGAAATGACAAAAATCGGGCAGGCGCATGACTATGTGGGTCGCTCCCATTAGGGTGTATAATCACCTATCCAGAGAAATTCCATTTGCTTCTTTAATCTATATTCGATGCTGTCCCTTTTCGGGAAATGGTTGCTGATCCTAACCGTCGGTGATATACATTCGATATACTCAAGCAAAATGAGTGGTTGGTCATGTGTGGGCTGGGTTGCAAGACGTTCTTGTTGAAACCAGTGTATTCGCCTCTAGAGATACACTATCAGCAGGTGGTCCCATACCTTGTCATGGTTGGAATCCAATTCAATAAGCGCCCGCGGTTTTCGATTGTATAATATATATGTGGAGCGTGAGATGCAAGCGTTCCGCTAGATTGTTATTTATTTGTATTTAGACATTATGATAATATCAGAATAAGTTATGATTTCAAAAACATTTTGGGTTATAGTATGGTAAAAACCATCCGTGTTTATGTGTGGGCTGGTCTTACTATTATCCTTTGATTTCATAAGGGATTTTCCCAAAGTTAAACAAATTGTTTGTGCTATGAATTTATCACTAAAAGTATTCCAGACTGACCTGGTGAATTTTGCTTTGCTTCAAATGTGCTCGGGTCAGACCGAGTATGTCCAGGTTAGGTTTCTCTTGGAGTTTCAGGAGCTGGAAGCAGGAGGCTTCACTGCTAGTTATATAAAGTTATTATTTCGCTGTGTCTGATATATGTTGTACTCTGATGGTTGGTATGGGTATACAGTTCTTTTATATAAAAGTATTTGTTATATTATATTTTATTTGTTCCGCTGTGAGATTTTGATGAATGGTTCTTCTTCTTTCTTCTATCCTAATATTCTTTCTTTCTTTTCTCACCCTCTAATTTCTTTCTATAAACAATCTGGGATTCGATACTTGGGTTTTTGGCAAGTAATATGGGTTTATATATTATTGTCAAAAATTCGTGCATCGAAATTTTTTTCCGAGTCGTTACACTAAGGGAAAAAAACAAAGTGAGGTGATAATGCTAATGCAACAAACAAAAGGTAAGAACGTACATAAGCAATGTTTGGAGGTAAATTTAAAGAACCTACTTTTTCTTTACCAACTCATGATGTAATATTGAGACCAACGTCATGACAATTCTAGAATTTTCATTTTTGGTAGACTATAAACAAAATAATTTTAGTCAAGACATAAAATGAGTAATATTGACAAATATGACGTTAGCATTTTTATTCGTATATATGTATATATATACACACACAAACACACACACAAATATATATATATATATATATATATATATATATATATTATTCCACAGCTGAAAGGGCATCATATAATAACAAATGTTTCTAAACTGCCTTAGAATCATATGACATCACTGTCAACAAATTTAAGAATTTTACCAAAAATAATAAAAAGTGGTGAATCATTATAAAAAGGACCATCCTATAAATCTTGTTACGTTAGTGTGCAGGAGTCTAAGGTCAAGATATTACATAAAAACTATAAAAAATTATGAGTACCTTAACAAATTTATATAACCATTAAGCACAAATTCATTCAGTTAATAAATATTAACATAAACCAAAGAGAAATGCACTTGGTACCAGATTTTTAGTTTGCCTCTCTATGCACAATATATAAACCAACTTATTTTGTCAAAATTAAATGGTAGGTAAAATTTTTGTGAATTCATCATGAGATCCAAAATGAGTTTCAACTTTCTAAGGTGACGTATTTTGCATTTTCTAAAAAAAGTGCACCGCTATTTGTCCATATTAATATGCTTATATATAATGGGAAACGGTTAAAATGATATTTTCAAGAACACTGGTGCATGACGTTGAACTATTAATTCTCTAGTATCACATGATGCACATTCAATACTATAGATCACATCAAGTTTATCATGTTGTTTAGACATCTACCAATAGCGGAAAAAAAATATTTGAATATATTGGAAATATAAAACCATGGATCAATTCAAAATTTACATGGAAAAAAATACAGAGAGAAGATTAGTTTTGATTCTTTTTTCATTTCAAAATGTGAAAATTTTCAAACATGGAAATGAATGGAAAATATGCAACGTACAGTTTCCTTATTTAGAATGTGAGAACAAGTCCAATATCATATTCCTTGTGTAAAATAGATTAAGGAATACATAAAAAGGCTTCCATTTCTACTTAGTTGTGCATAGAAGGACAATCCTGGTTTCTTACAAAAGAAAGATTTTATCCAAAACACAAATTATGCCAAGTAGGTTGCTTTAATGTTTTGTGCTATTAACGGAAGAAAAAACGGAATTAGAAAAGAAGTTAAATCATATGTGTTAGAAGAACTTATATATGAAATAGAGAATTTGAGTCAATTTACGTAGCATCATCACTCTATACTGAGCAAGAAAATGTTTACACTTATGAATAAAAAAAATGTATTACCTTAGTAACATTGATTGTGCACCTTTTATGGTTAAAATTTTCATCAATCACTGCCCAGTGTTCGAGGAGATTATTATCGAACATAATAACATTTGCATTGGTGGTGTTCTCAAAACCTGAAATAAAGCACCAAAAGAAATAATATTTCAATCACTGGTATAACAGTTAACTACAAATTACGTTATAAGAAATTTCAAGGTAAGGACTAAAGCTCCTTATAATCCACCTTTTCTTATGGCTCACTGTTTAAAAAAAGAATAATGTTCAATGTTAGGAACTCGAACTTCGAAGCATAAATGATTTGCAGGAGGTTGGTGTATAATTTGTATCATAAATCCCAAACCTAAAATAATTGTTATCAATAGTTGAGGAAACTATGTTTTAGGAACAAATGTATTAATTAAAACAATTGTAGTATAAGTGTTACCTAATGAACTACATAAATAAAGATGTTTACGAAATTATAGTAATAATCATGTAGCATAATAGTTCCTAAGGTAAAAATAGTAATTATTCTAATAACTTCAAAAGTAATAATTTAAGAAAAGAAAAAAAACTATATTAAAATGCTTTTTTAATGTAATAATGGCATAAACAATAATGTATATTAGCAAATCTATAGCGGTATAAATTGACATGGTTGAAAGAAAGCCACTATCCGCATGAAGTATTTATCAATGTTATATGTTTCCAAATGTCACGATAACAAATTTGGATCACTGATCGTGGTCATTGTAATAGAATTTGGTCATGATGGTAAGATTTAATGTTTTTAGAAAGTAAGAGCTTTTCTTAGATAATTTATAATTTTTTATTACAAACTTTAAATTAAACTAAAAGGGTTTTAAAGATGTTGATCATACTACCTATCCATGGGATAACTGCCTTCAAGAAATAGCAACAGCTTACAACGTCAAGGTGGAACTGTATTTCTGACAAACTTGGCTTCCTAACCTGTATATAGTATGCGACATGTACATTTCAGATATACAGTAACAACAGTAGTCCAGTTAATTAAACATTGAACTACATAATAGCTTCCTAACCATGAGTGTAAATTTTTGGGAAATTAAAAGGGAAAAGAGAAAAAAAATTAATTGATATATACCATTTTATTCAAGTGATTTAACCATAATTGATTTCATTGTAATATTTAATGATCAATTATGTTATTTGATGAACAATATGACTTGGACATGCAATATTTGTAAATTTTTCTCTAAAGGATAAAATACTTTTTATAGCAATAAAAATTATGTCAAATTTATTAGCGAAATGCTATAACTCCCAAAGCCTTTTTTGTCATTATGTGCGAAAATGGCATCCAACGGCTGCTATAGCACACACCCCCTCTGAATCGCATGTCTCCCCTTAAAATATGGCACTTTCGCACATTTTCGCACCTCTATTTCCGGGCATAGTAGCACAGTCCAATTTATTAACACACCGTGGCACACCACAAGTTTTAATACCTTACCAAAAAATTAATTTTCAAACCAATCATCATCACAATAAACATGCCTTTACTTGTCAGTTGATAAAGATTCCATTTTATATTACTGTTCCTTTCCAATGTTTCATCAGATGCTTTTTTGAGTTATCAAAAATTTAGCAACCTATCAGCTAATGACCTTGTATCTTTCTATAGTTTTGAGAAAAGAACATACAAAACAATATAGAATCAATATATGCTACCCATTTATACAGACATAAAAAACAAATAACTTAGTGGGAAAAAGCTTTACTATGTCATCAAGCAACTTTGATTATTAAGGGATTTAAAGTGACAAAAATCAGTCAAAAGTTATCATGATTTTGAGCACAAATTATCACGATTATGCACTAATAATACCATACATGGAGAATTCAGATATTGATGCCTTATTCCTACCGAGGACCCCAAATTCTGGTAGCACGGAAAACAGGGAAGAAACCTAGTTTTGCAAATTAAAAAAATACAAAATAAAATAAAAGAAATAGATAAATATCAAAAATTCATAAGAATCAGAGTAGTGTGTTATAGTTTTGCCAATTGACTAATATGGGAATATAACTATAAAAGAATTAAGATGAATAAATGTTCCTTCTTTAGCAATTTGCTATGGAAAGGAATTCTAGGCCATACAACATAGCATAAATTAAGACTAAAACTAAAATTCCCCTATTCTGAAACAAAAAGTTGTACAAACGATGAATAAAATGATCATGTTTTTTGGTTTATCAGAGAAGTTGAAAATTGAACAAAGCAAGCAAATTTCAAATCAAAAGATGTAGTAGAAAGAGGGGAACAATAAGCATAGGCATAGAGACATGCAGACAAATGGGGAAATTAACCGAACAATCGTCAATCTAAGCATAAGCTGAACAAAGTACAGCAGAAACAGATAATATTTTCTTAGCTTCATGAGAGGGGAAATAATCGTCTAGACCCGAAAATGACTGGTCCCCTGGGCCAAATGCATCTGGACCCCTGATTTCAGGTGGGTCCCACCGAAATCAAGGGGACAGATTCATTTGGCCTAGGGGACCATGCATTTTTGGGTCCAGAGGAATAGTGCCCTTATGAGAGTGACCAAAAGGTTGAAGAAGTTAAATTGTAAATTGAAACACACAACAGTCAGAGGAGAAAATTGCTCGAGTAGCAATGATGAGAGGGAAGAAAGCGAAAGAGAGAGAATGGGAGAGAACGGGAGATTGAGTATTTCGTACTCAATTTTAACAACGCTGTGGATTAGGTCCCATTTTTAAAATATGTATTGAATTTTAGTTTTAATACAAAATATCTTGAGATAAATAGGTTTATATTGTTGTATTATTTTGATTTAATAAAAGTACCCTTAGACAATTAAGGAGAACTGATAGAATTAAGAGAATTGAGGAGAATTGAGATAATTGAGAGAATCAAGGAGAAAGCTAGAAATTTGTAACAACGCGGAAAATCAGAACCAATTTAAAAATTTTAATTTGGCTACTTTAGTGGATTTTGAATATTTAAAATAAATTATTTTAAATGATAACAACCAAAAGTATGTTTGAATCGATGTTGGAAAACAAATATATTTATTTTAATTATAAAACAAGGCCTGAAATGGCACGGCAGTTTGAAATTTTGAATTCGAACATTGACTGACTGTACAGGATGCAAAATAAAACGGATTTTAGTGAAACCAAAAATATTTAAATCTGTTTATCAATATCTTTCTAACGAATCTGAAAAATCGAAATTTCATAGCGGGAATCAAAAGTTATGGCCAAATGAATTTTCAGAAAGGTCGCTATGGAGTTTATATAGTCTTTGAAAATAGCCATTTTGCAAATGACCTCCGTTTTTGACGAAACAACTTTTTTTTTTGGATCTGAGATGTCAAATTATTGCTAGGTTTCAAATTCCATAATTTTTGGAGTTAATATGTGAGCGTGGCAAAGGAAAACGTGTTTGGTTGATTTCAGTCAATTTGAATCGACCAAAAAATGACCATTTTTCAAACAGTCTCCAAATTCGACGAAACTAGTTTTGTTGGGACCGTATCGTCGAAACATAGCTAAATTTATTTTTCTGGAATTTTTGAAATTAGTATGTGGCCTCGGCAAATTGAAATGTATGTTCAAATCCATATTTGAATGTTTTATATTTTAATTTGAAGAAAAACTAACTGAAACAGTCAAATGGGCCTACGAAACATATCCCATTGTGTTCGAAATGGGGGTATTTAGTTAGGGATGATAGTCGTTGGGTTTGGATTGGAGTTCGTATTAGAAAACATCATTTTAGAATTTAATATAAATTTCGACCAATTAGAATTTTTATATTCATTATTTTTAATTTTAAAAATCGCGATTAACCCCCTCCCTCCCCCCCGGTAACAGTGACGAAAGACAGAATTTGTTTCCTCCTTCTCTCCTCAAAAACTCCTAATCCTCTCAATAAAACGGCAGGGTCCTTTGGGGGGTTTTTGTAGAGGATTTTACCCTCTTTAAATCCATACAAGGTTTGGATTTTTACGTGCAGTTTGTGAGGAGTTTCAAGCCAGGAAAGTCCCCGACTTGTGAGCGCCGCCGAGCCATGATGGCTGCATCGATCTTAACGCCGCCGACGGCGAACCTGCGCCTCGCCCCACTCTTCGACGACGTGTAGTCCGATCATCACCCCGCTCGACGGATTTGCCGAAAAACCAAACCCTAGATTCAAACCATTTTAGAGAGGTATGGTTTATTTTATTTTAAACTGTTTATAATGCTTTAAAGCGCTACGGATTTTGATTTCACGATAAAAATCATATCTTTTTGCTATGTGGTCGAAATCCAGTGAAACAAGAGACATTGGACTTGTGTGGACGTCCTCTACATTCTAGAAGAGACCGGAGAATTTTTGGAGATTCCTACAATTTTTGGAGGAGTGGAACCCAATGTGAGATTTCTGAATTATAAATGATCTGGAATGACGACGTATAAATTACATAATCAATGTATGAGTTATATAAGCGATGTACGCCTCATGTATAAGCGTTGTATAAGTTGTATGTGCAATGTATAAGTTATATATGCATTGTAAAAATCATATATGCATTGAATGGAATTGAAATGAAATCGAAATATATTTATATACGTATATATATATATATATACTCCCCTCGTCCACAGACCATGGACGATATATATTGGTTGTGATTGTTTGGATTTGGTTGATGTGAAATTTGATGAATACTCCGAATGGTTGATTTGTTATGATTGATTGTGGTTGAAATCCCAATAGGGCTAGTTTATGGGAAAATTCATCTACGTACGAACTAGATTATTGAAATTCCCATTGTCAAAAGCAGCGAGGCTTTAAGGTAGAGCGAGGAGCTGTACTCGGGACGGTGCCGGTTTTAACTACCCTGCCGTTATGCTGTCGAAATTTTCTGAAAAATTCATGTGTTTGATTTATATTCATGTCTTGAAATATATTCGTGTGTTGGGAAAAATATTCGTTTTTGAAATAAAATGGGTTGAACGATAAAAATAACATTTTTATTGAATATATGAAATAAATTGTTTGAACGATAAAAAACATATTTTTATTATATATATGAAGTGTCAAAAATAGTCATGTGTCGAAATGAACATTTGTTGGCTAAAAAAAATATATTTTATCAAATATATGAAATGAATATGGTTTGGAAATAAAAGAACGGATTATATATATATATATATATAATCAATTAAAATTAAATCAAATAACGAAGCTGTTGTTCGTATTTTGAAACCGTGATTTCAAATGATTGTACCGGGAGATCCGACCATCGAATTTTTCCGAAACCGAAACCGTTGGGTTTGCTTTGGAAATATCTTTCCAATGATACGAACTTTGCAAAGATCCAACGGTTGGATTGTCTGGAATGTTTAATTCAAATCTGAATGAAAACAACGCCAGAATGGATTATATTAATATATATGAATATAAGTAAATTAAATCGAATAACGACGCTGCAGTTCGTATTTTGAAATCGTAACTTCAAACGATTGTATCGGGAGATCCGACCGTCGGATTTTCCCAAAACTAGAACCGTTGGGTCCGCTTTGAAAAGATCTTTCCAATGATATAAAATTTGTAAAGATCCAACGGTTATATTTTCAGATATTGTAAATCAAATCTGGAGAAAAACAACGTTATGGCCGCGTTATAGCCTGAAGCGTCATTTGAATAAATTGGCTATATTTAAATAAATAAAAATAGCGATAAATCGTGATAAAATATTATAAACGGTATGGAATTGATAAAAACCAAATTTACCCCGTTTATTGGATATTTGATGGTTGAATGTGTTTGACGTGAAAATTACATTAATGAACTGAATTATGGATGTCAGATAATTTAACCATCGAAATGAATTGAATTGAAATTCTAAATATATGTGATTTATTTGAAAAAGGCCGAGTTAATTCTCACTTCAAATAATTGATCGAGGGTTATAAGTCGAAGATATAAAGACGGTGCAAGACCAAGGATCTTCACATCAAATGGATGGCTACTGATGCCTGTGATGGGAGTTGTTGCCCTGAAGGGGTTACAGTAGTGGTTGTCTGGACGTACTTGTTGATCGTTCGGATGTGCGAGGGCCTATCTCCTATATTGGACATACGAGAGAGGAATAAGGTGCCTCTGGTTTCGTTCAGACCCAAAATGGACTTGTAAATGGATTGTGTGTCCGACATTGGATTTCATTCCATGTGATTGATGTACATCAGTTGCATGGCATGAATTTCCTGTGTGGCATGCTGAGATGCAGTGATCAAGGCTTTTGTTGAAAAGCAGAGTCTTGTGATGGATGATCAAAGCAGGGCTCTAAATAGCTAGCTTTGTATTTAGCGTTGATTCGCGAACCTCACACCCCGGTATGGACCAGAAACGGGAGAGGGCTTCAGGGAGGACCTGCGTTTCTTTCTAGCTAGGAGTGGTGTTTTGGGTTTTATGCACCCGGGTATTTTACTTATGTGGATGATGGATATCGAGGCGCCTCGGTTATATGGGTCGCTCCGGGGCCGATGGTTTGGTCAGTATATGACCAGTTTACACCCCATAGGGTGGGGAAACAGTGTTCAGGCATTTTAATGCACTCCGTATGGACCGACCCTGACGATCCAAGGCTTGCCTGCGCGCAAGCCTAAGGGGCGGGCTAGAGCGTCTCGAAGGGTAAGGACGATCCCTTACCTTGGTTCATAACGAAAATCCAATTTCCGAGTACGACATCGTGTGGTTTTGATTGTGAACCTATATATGGTGACATGATATATGGTACCCATGTCGTCTATGATTGATACTTATGATTGAAATTGTTTTTGAAACATATAAACACTAGTAATAATATCAAATGCTTTTGTTTTATTCATATCAAGTAGATTTTGGCCATTATAAGGTAAAACTCTATCCTCTGATTTGCGTTGCATTGTATGATGGGAACTGAGTCTTATAATGGCTTCATTTTTGTAAAAAGCATTGCGATATTTAAATGATTTACTTGTTTTTAGCACTGGCAATCCAATGGAGTAGACCTGTTCCGTGTTAACGGCATGGTCCTGTGATTGGCCTTATTATTAAAATAAGTTAAGTAGATTTCTCATACCAGTCCCATGACTGACTCGTAGTTTGTTTCACTTGCAAACTCAGGTGCCCTATTTTCTACATGGGTAGCCTTGTATTCAAGTTTATAGCAGGCTCTTTCTAGATAGCTATGGAGCTGAAGATGGATTCCATCACTTCTTTCTTTTTATGCTTTTCAGCTCCTTTTGTACATATTATGTTTTGATTCTGCTATAGACATTTTATGTAAAGCTGAACTGTATTTTTTACTAAGTATGATCCTGTATACTGTGTAACTCTGATGATTATGTTTATCCCGTGCATTCTGTTGTAAATTATCTGGTGTATTTATATATTTCTGTTCTGCTGTTATCTGTTTATTTGTTATATGCCAAAGATTACCCTTGCCACCATGGAACGGGGGTTTGGGGTCGTCTCAACGTGGTATCAGAGCTTTGGTCAAGCTTAGTTCTGGAATATAACATATTAACGAACTCGTCAGAAATAGAACCAGTAGTGTCCTAAGGCAAACATACTCATTTTAGATAGGAACAGTGATATCCTATTGAAAAATCCTCATTAGAGATAGAATCAGTAGCATTCTAGAATGAGTGACTCATTAGAGATGGGGTTAGTAATGCCCCAGAATGAGTTGAGAGTTATATGTTTATAAATTACGTACTTGTGATTATATATAATCTGATTGTAGAAAATATGAATTTTGATTATATTAAAAGAGTATATGAATTACTTAGTATATTTTTGAAAAGTTAATCAACAAATTGATTTTTGTTTGTGTTGTGTGGTTATGAGTTTGATTAATCAAATTATCGGAATAATAAAATCAATAAGAGCTTGAAGGGTAAATTTATGCAATTGAATCAAAGATTGAACTGGTTTAAAAATAGATAGAAATATATGCATGTACATTATATATGTTTGAACAGGTAAATGGATTTGTTGTTGAGTAAAGAATTTATTTGCATGCCCGGCAAATAGATAAACCTTAATGAGTTGGATGCGCAATTTTATTTATTATATCAGCTTCTGTGAATGCCATTGGATGCGGAGTGCTGGTTGTTCTCTGTGTAATAATAAATGTCGCCGTAGGATAGTAACAATTAATTTTGAACTACACTACATGGCATACTTCTTGAAGATAGCATACTTCATCATATACCACATAAGCATTTGGAGCTAGTGTGACAAAGTTGAAGAATACCATACGAGCGAGAGGCTTGTATGGCGATGACTATATATTACAGGCTGGACAGAAGACGGAAATGGACTATATAAAATGTAACGATAAATTGCCAGATTAATAAAACCCCACACGGGTCTGGAGATGACAATAAACACGTCTCTCTGGTCATTAAGGCACAAAAACCATTTATAGGGTGATGAGAATTTATTCTCTGGAGTTATGATCTATACACACTCCCCTGTGGACATCGGAATATATCAATATAAATATGTGTATGCTTATTAGGATTTATTGCGTACCTAACACGGCCCAATAAATTTCCAAACCCCTCCCCGTACAAAGGAGGTTATGGCGAACTTTTTCGAAAATTTAGGGTGTTAGCCAAATTTTTGAAGAATTGGAAAATTCTTAGAAACTGAAAAGTTGAAGAATGAAAGCCAGAATGAAAGTTGAGTTGGTTAATTAAACAACTTTCAGCTTCGTTCCTTTTCGGGGAAGAAAAGATTTTAAGTGGGAGAGATTGTAACAACCCGGAAAATCAGAACCTATTTAAAAATTTTAATTTGGCTATTTTAATGGATTTTGAATATTTAAAATAAATTATTTTAAATGATAACGACCAAAAGTTTATTTGAATCAATGTTGGAAAATAAATATATTTATTTTAATTATAAAACAAGGCCTGAAATGGCGCGACAGTTTGAAAAATTGAATTCTAAGTTTGACTGACTGTACAGGATGCAAAATAAAACGGATTTTAGTGAAACCAAAAATATTTAAATCTGTTTATGAGTATCTTTCTAACGAATCTGAAAAATTGAAATTTCATATCGGGAATCAAAAGTTATGGCCAAATGAATTTTCAGAAAGGCCGCTGTGGAGTTTATATAGCCTTTGAAAATAGCCATTTTGCAAACGACCTCCGTTTTCGACGAAACCACTTTTGTTGGTTCCGAGATGTCAAATTATTGCAAGGTTTCAAATTCCATAATTTTTGGAGTTAATATGTGAGCGTGGCAAAGGAAAATGTGTTTGGTTGATTTCAGTCAATTTGGATCGACTAGAAAATGACCATTTTTCAAACGGTCTCCAAATTCGACGAAAATAGTTCTGGTGGGACCGTATTGTCAAAACATAGCTAAATTTATTTTTGGGATTAGTATGTGGCCCCGGAAAATTGAAATGTATGTTCAAATCCATATTTGAATGTTTTATATTTTAATTTAAAGAAAAACTGACTGAAACAGTCGAATCGGCCTACGAAACATGTCCCATTGTGTTCGGAATAGGGGTATTTAGCTAGCGATGACAGTCGTTGGGTCTAGATTGGAGTTTGTATTAGAAAATCATTTTATAATTTAATATAAATTCCGACCAATCAGAATTTTTATGTTCATTATTTTTAATTTTAAAAATCGCGATAACACCCGCCCCCTCCCCTCCCCCCGTAATAGCGACGAACGACGGAATTTGCTTCCTCTTCTCTCCTCAAAAACTCTTAATCCTCTCAATAAAACGCCAGGGTCCTTTCGGGGGTTCTGTAGAGGATTTTACCCTCTTTAAATCCATACAAGGTTTGGATTTTTTCGTGCAGTGTGTGAAGAGTTTCGAGCCAGGAAAGTCCCCGACTTGCGAGCGCCGCCGAGCCACGATGGCTGCGTCGATCTAAACGCCGTCGACGGCGAACCTGCGCCTCACCTCCCTCTTCGACAACGTGTAGTCCGATCATCACCCCGCTCGACGGATTTGCCAAAAAACCAAACCCTAGATTCGAACCATTTTAGAGAGGTACGGTTTATTTTATTTTAAACTGTTTATAACGCATTAAAGTGCTACGGATTTTGATTTCACGATAAAAATCATATCTTTTTGCTGTGTGGTCGAAATCCAATGAAACAAGAGACATTGGACTCGTGTGTACGTCCTATACATTTTAGAAGAAACCGGAGAATTTTTGGAGCTTCCTACAATTTTTAGAAGAGTGGAAACTAATGTGAGATTTCTGAATTATAAACGATATGGAATGACGATGTATAAATTATATAATCGATGTATGAGTTATATAAGCGTTGCACACCTCATCTATAAGCGTTGTATAAGTTGTATGTGCGATGTATAAGTTATATATACGTTGTAAAAATAATATATGCGTTGAATGGAATTAAAATGAATTGAAATGGAATCGAAATATATTTATATATGTATATATATATATATACACTCCCCTCGTCCACAGACCATGGACGATATATATTGGTTGTGATTGTTTGGATTTGGTTGATGTGAAATTTGGTGAATACTACGAATGGTTGATTCGATATGATTGATTATGGTTGAAATCCCAATAGGATTAGTTTATGGGAAAATTCGTCTGTGTACGAACTAGATTATTGAAATTCCCATTGTCAAAAGCTGCAAGGCTTTACGGTAGAGCGAGGAGCCGTACTCGGGACGATGCCGGTTTTAAGTACCCTGCCGTTATGCTGTCGAAACTTTCTGAAAAATTCCTGTGTTTGATTTATATTCATGTATTGAAATATATTCATGTGTTGGAAAAAATATTCATTTTTGAAATAAAATGGTTTGAACGATAAAAATAACATTTTTATTGAATGCATGAAATAAATTGTTTGAACGATAAAAATCACATTTTTATTATATATATGAAGTGTCAAAAATAGTCATGTGTTGAACTGAACATTTTTTGGCTAAAAAATATTAATATTATTTTATCAAATATATGAAATGAATATGGTTTGGAAATCGAAGAACGGATTATATTTATATATGTATATATAAATATAATTAAAATTAAATCGAATAACGAAGCTGTAGTTCGTATTTTGAAACCGTGATTTCAAATGATTGTATCGGGAGATCCGACCATCGGATTTTCCCGAGATTGAAACTGTGGGGTTCGCTTTGGAAATATCTTTCCAACAATTCGAACTTTGCAAAGATCCAACAGTTGGATTGTCTGGAATGTTTGATTCAAATCTAAATTAAAATAGTGCCAGAATGGATTATATTAATATATATAAATATAATTAAATTAAATCGAATAATGGCGCTGTAGTTCGTATTTTGAAATCGTACCTTCAAACGATTATATCGGGAGATCCGATCGTCGGATTTTCCCAAAACTAGAACTTTTGGGTCCGCTTTGAAAAGATCTTTCTAATAATATAAAATTTGTAAAGATCCAACGGTTAGATTTTCAGATATGTGTAAATCAAAACTAGAGAAAAACAGAGCCATGGCCGCGTTATGGCCTGAAGCGTCATTTGAATAAATTGGCTATATTTAAATAAATAAAAATAGCGATAAATCGTGATTAAATATTATAAACGATACGAAATGGAAATAAACCGAATTTACCCGGTTTGTTGGATATTTGATGGTTGAATGTGTTTGACGTGAAAATTACATTAATAAACTGAATTATGGATGTCAGATAATTTAACCATTGAAATAAATTAAATTAAAATTCTAAATATACGTGAATTATTTGGAAAAGGCCGAGTTAATTCTCACTTCAAATAATTGATCGACGGTTAGAAGTCGAAGATATGAAGACAGTGCAAGACCGAGGATCTTCACATCGAATGGACGGCTACTGATGCCTGTGATGGTAGTTGCTGCTCTGAAGGGGTTACAGTGGTGGTTGTCCGGGCGTACTTGTTGATCGTTCGGATGTGCGAGGGCCTCTCTCCTGTATTGGACATACGGGAGAGGAATATGCCTTCGGTTTCGTTCGGACCCAGAACGGACTTGTAAATGGACTGTGTGTCCGACATTGGATTTCATTCCATGTGATTGATGTACGTTAGTTGCATGGCATGATTTGCCTGTATGACATGCTGAGATGCAGTGATCAAGGCTTTTGTTGAAAAGAAGAGTCTTGCGGTGGATGATCAAAGCGGGCTCTAAATAGCTAGCTTTGTGCTTAGCGTTGATTCACGAACCTCACACCCCGGTATGGACCAGAAACGGGAGAGGGCTTCAGGGAGGACCTGCGTTTCTTTCTAGCTAGGAGTGGTGATTTGGGTTTTACGCGCCCGGGCATTTTACTTATGTGGATGATGGATAGCGAGGCGCCTTAGTTATATTGGTCACTCCGGTGCCGATGGTTTGGTCGGTATATGACCAGTTTACACCCCATAGGGTGGGGAACCATAGTGTTCAGGCATTTTAATCCACTCCATGTGGACCGAGCCTGACGATCGAAGGCTTGCCTGCGTGCTTGCCTGAGGGGCGGGCTACAACATCTCGAAGCGGTAAGGATGATCCCTTGCCTTGATTCATAATGGAAATCCAATTTCCAAATACGACATCGTGCGGTTTTAATTGTGAACCTATATATGGTGACATGATATATGGTACCCATGCCGTCTATGATTGATACTTATGATTGAAATTGTTTTTGAAACATATAAACCCTAGTAATAATATCAAATGCTTTTGTTTTATTCGTATCAATCATATTTTGGCCATTATAAGGTAAAACTCTATCCTCCGATTTGCGTTGCATTGTGTGATGGGAATTGAGTCTTATAATGGCTTCATTTTTGTAAAAAGCATTGCGATGTTTAAATGATATACTTGTTTTCAGCACTGACAATCCAATGGAGTAAACACGTTCCGCGTTAGCGGCGTGGTCCTGTGATTGGCCTTATTATTAAAATAAATTAAGTAGATTTCTCATACCAGTCCCATGACTAACTCATAGTTTGCTTCACTTGCAAACTCGGGTGCCCTATTTTCTATACGGGCAGCGTTGTATTCAGGTTTTTAGCAGGCTCTTTCTGGATAGCTATGGAGCTGAAGATGGATTCTATCGCTTCTTTCTTTTTATGTTGTTCAGCTCCTGTTGTACATATTATGTTTTGATTCCACTGTAGACATTTTATGTAAATCTGAACTGTATTTTGTACTTAGTATGATCATGTATACTGCGTAACTCTGATGATTATGTTTATCCCGTGCATTCTATTGTAAATTATCTGGTGTATTTATATATTTCTGTTCTGTTGTTATCTGTTTATGTGTTATATTCCAAAGATAATTTTAGAAATGTAAAATTGCAGGTATTTAAAGTGGAGATTGTTTTGTTTAATTTATGATAATTTTATTGAGATAATTGTATAACATATTAATTTTTTTATTATTTTTTACATATATTATTTAAACTATGTGACTTATTTCATTTTATATAAGGAAGAAAAACAAATTTTGCCATTTTTGTTGATATGAGCATGATATACATTTTAGAACATCACATTTAGTGTTAATTAAATGAATTAACAATAATTTATTGATTGAACTCGTTTGTTAAATTCAAAATCATATAATTAATTTAAACATATTGCCTTAAATGTACAATGTTAAGTGATATTGTACAGTGTTTTATAAATAACTAAATAAATTTTAAAATGTAGGCGTCTAACATAAATATTATAATGCAATACATAGTAAATATATCGACGTAAACGAATTCAACTTTGAACTTGTGATAGTTATGTTATGTGATTGAAGCGTTTATACATTTGATTTTTTTCATTTTTTTTAATATGAATATGTTTAATCTTGATGTGATTTATTAGGAGAATAAATGAATAATTGTTTATTAAAGTTATTTAAATAGTTTTAATATTATGTATTTAATTATAAAATATGGTAATAAATGTAAAATATTAAAAAAAGTGGGAGAAATTAAATGATTACAGAAAATTTGAATTGTAGGTATTTGAAGCCAATAACACATAATTTTGTCATATTTAGTATTCAAAAAATATATTAGTTAACTAAATTTATTTAAATTACTTAAATTTTTGGTTTCGTAGTTAATTTTAATTTTTGGACTTAAATATAAAATGATAGGAGCTAATTATTAATAAATAAGTGTGTAAATTTTAAAATGTCTATACCAAAATGTATAATGTTAGAAGAAGTAACGTAATGTGAGTGAAATAGTAAATAAGTGTGAAGTGGTAAACTAATTTAAAAATAAAGTATCAATAGAGAATTAAGGAAAAGAGAGAAAACTCCTAGAATCGAGGAGGGAGCTTTAAAATATTCTGATTTACTATTATTTAATAGATTATGCCTTATAAAGTGAGTGCTGACTAACATGTATATCAGGTGGTCTGTTATAATATTTTACATTTATCTCATATTGATAGTCTAAATCAAACAAAATGCATATGAATATGTAGATCTAGACATAAATGCATTTCTTTCGGGTGTATATAGCTTGGCCAGTATGAAAATGTGTAAACTGCGAACCTTTGGTTATTTCAGACATCAAAACTATTTGTGTAGCATTTAGAGCCGGCTAGGCAATGACTTATTTTGAACTTATTAAAAGGAGTTTTGAGTAGTAACTTTTAAATAATAATTTCCCTGTAATGTTTAAATGTAATTTAACCTTTTTAGTACAGATGTCTGCTCAAAACTGCTTATAAAGTTTCATCCTAAGTCATTAGAAACAAACAGTTGCTTCTTAATTTTCTACTTATTTGCTACTTTTACAAGCTCCTTGCAAAAATTTCTCAAACCCTGAAATTAAAATTGAGGCTAAGATTTGATTTGCAGTGGGTATTGCTATGCGAGTGATCAAACGTTGGGTGGAAATATAATTAACTAAGCTTTAGTATTATTTATGTTATCATGCACATCAGAATAACTAAGTTCAAACATATTGCATTAATATAGATAATTTGAACAAACATACACACCAAATTAACATCTATTACTAAATTTACTGACAGCTTAATTTAGTACAACAACACAATCCAACAAGAAATTTGAACATTAACAAATTTAGATAATAACATTTTTTTGGGCATATCCTACCGGTTTTTGTAATGATCCGTAACATTTATTTTTATAACAAATAATAATTACAATAGTTACAGGAGTGTGACAGATTGTCAGACTACTATTTCAAATTTTAAAGTGGTCTGTACAATACCTCCAACATTTATAGTGGATCGTCCACAATATCTTTTCTAGATTACAGTACATGAGCTAGCTAAAGTACTCCATGCAGGGAGGCTAGGCTAGTTGAATTACATAACTGGAACAACTTACATGCTAAAAGATAGCAAAATGACATACAGTCCCAAACCTAGGAACATATGTACATTGCATTGAGCCACACAAAGAACAGTAACAAAAAATATCATATGGCAGACCTTACATTGGTACAACAACAACATGGGGAAGGCCTGCCGACCCACTATGGCATATTACATAGAAATAGAGTGTTCATGAGGTACATCACCTGCTGAAAATAAACGTCATCACACTCGATTAAGACACCACAGTAGAGCATGACCACATCAGTAAAAATACTGACACGGACACATTCAAGGAATGGCAGTCTATGACACTGGCAGAACTCTTCTAAACACCAAACAGAAACGCTAAGCATATTGTGACATGAACTAACTAGATAGTGAATCAGTAGAGTGGCAATCCACAGAACCAATAATGCATTGCATGGTGACATCAACAAGGATGATGTTGGTGTGGCTCGCATTGGAATGGAGTGCGTGCGTGGATTGAACGAGAGAATTTTCCTACATCGCAAGATGTTAAGAAAGATCGTGGTATATATATGGTATTGGTGACATGTAACAACGGGGATTTCTTTTGTTGCAATAAGTGCTTGCCAATACCAAATTATATGCTCGATGGGAGGCGATATGGATGTTCAATCGGGACGCCGGCATGAGAGACTTCGATCGTTGACTCTGATAGTCACGGTGAAGCGCGTACGGTATGCAGGGAATGCCGAAACTTAACATGGTATCAGAGCTTCATGGTTCGATGGGACCGATATGTGTAGCATGACCGAAGCATGGCTCCAAAGGGGCTTGAGCATAGGATGCTCGTCAAGGTGGAGATACGGTTATAAGCAGTTCGCTCCCCCACTGCTTGTGAGAACTCGGGCTAGCAGCCTAGCCAACTGTGAAGAGTACTCAATGTGTAACTCCAAGGTGACTTGAGCAATGCTCGCCAAGGTGGAGATTGTTAGGTGTGGCTCGCATTGGAATGGAGTGGGTGCGTGGATTGAACGAGAGAATTGTCTCACATCGCAAGATGTTAAGAAAGATCGTGATATATATGGTATTGGTGGCATGTAACAACGGGGATTTCTTTTGTTACAATAAGTGCTTGCCAATACCAAACTATATGCTCGATGGGAGGCGATGGGGATGTTCAATCGGGACGCCGGAATGAGAGACTTCGACCATTGACTCCGATAGACACGGTGAAGCGCGTACGGTATGCAGGGAATGCCGAAACTTAACAGATGAACCATGGAAAATGCTCGAAAACAAAGCACACAGTAGAGAGCCACCAACCAAATCAAAAAGCAGCCATAGCAGCACCGTGACAGTCACATTGGAAAGTAACTGCATACAAAATTACATGCGGTAGTCGAAAGGCCAGAAGAAGCGATCCACCACCACCCAGTCAACATAGTTAAGAGCAGAGCTTCACATGTTATATTGAAAAAACGGTGATGGGCGTGCACACAAATTATAGTAGACCTTCCAACACCAATAACCCCACACAAAGCCAAAAAAGGTAGATCTAACAAAACCTAAAAAAGTAATTCAAACCCCAAGATAAAGAAGACACAAACAAAAAACTCAAAAACTCATAGTCAATGATGCAATAACCACAAAGAGCCAACACAAGATAATACCCAGCTCTCTTTTGCTGATAACAGTCTCTTTTGAGAGGCGATAGTGTTTCAGTGTGGTCCAAAAGGATTCGTGAAAGAGCATTGTCACCGCACAAGATCCAGAGTGAGAGGTTCATCAACATAGATCTAAGGGAAAAGGTGGATGAGTATCGGATTGGATCCGTGAATTGGGAAAAGGGGTAGGTGTGGAGTGTTGCAAAGAGTAGCCAGGCATGACGAAAGAAAGCGTTTGTAGATAAGATGTGGTGAAAAGAGGCGAATAGTAGTAGAAAGGAGGCGATAATTGTTAGACTCTTTTTTAGCTTTTTGCTTTGATACCAATATGTTGGTTTTTTTAAGAAGCTTTGATACTAGTTTGATGGAGTAGAAAAGCTCTGATATAAATTTGTTGAAGGAAGGAGACTTTATTTTGTAGGAGGAAGAACTACTTTTTTTTTTCTTTACATCACTTTCTTTTATTCATTCACATCATTCACTAAAATGACCACATGTATATAGTGGTTTACAAACCATTTCAATAGACACAACCATTAAATGAACATGACTCTTAGACTTAAAGACACAACACTTCACCAATGGACATGACACTTCATCTAATGGACATGACACTTAACGAACGGATATTACTCTTGATGAATGGACATGACTTTTGATGAATGGACATGTCTCTTTATTTTAATAGACACTACTAAAGAGACACTGCAATAAATAATGGATAGTAATTTTGGTTTACACCAACAATGTCTCCCCTAAACCAAAATTCCTTCGAATGCCTAATGCAGCGACACTTGTTGAATACGATCCCGTTTGTGTTCCTTTGTGTTGCTATCCAATCTTTATATTTTTCATGTTTCGGTAAAAATAAGGATATTATCCGAATTTTCTTTTTTGTCTTCTTCTTCTGCGGAGACATCAACTTATCATGCATTTTACCCTTAGGAGTTATCTTTTCGACCACATCCTTGCTAGTAAATGTCACAAAGGAAAAACCACTCGACCTTTTAGTGGCATGGTCAACCATAATCTGAGCTTCAACTATTTCTCCATACGAGCTACAATGCTCTTTTAGTTTATCATCAATGTATTTGGAGGCAAACCACCAACAAATATTTTCTTTGTTATGAGTCCACCTGCTTCTTTGGTTGGCGTGCTATCTCTTGGAAACACTCTTTTAACACCCAATATTCTTTCGTCTATGATATAATCATCACTTAGAACTTTGTCAAGCAGCGATGGATTGGAAAATCTAACAAATCCAAAACCATGAGGTTTTTGTGTGAATTTATCTATCATTATGGTTGAATCTGTGATCTCTCCATATTTCCTGAAGTGACTGGAGAATGTTTCTTCAGTAGTATCCTCAGTAGGATCATTTGTTTCTTGGGTATCTTTAGCACCATTTGCTTCTTTAGTGTCGTTAGCATTGTTTGCTTCTTTGATTATCTCGACTCATCCATCTTTAGTCACCATGACCTTCTTCTTTTTTGGTTCAGCTGCAACATTTTTGTGCTTTGCCATCCTTTTGTTCTTGTTATGCTCAACTATAGGTGTATTGCTCTGAAGAGAGTTTACTACTTTTGAAACCCCTATTTCAGATTCTTTTCTCATATACTCAATGCAACTAACTGTGTATTTGACATTATTTTCAGTAGTTTCTTTTGCAGCATCGTCGACCTTGGGCAGTGATTCATCATCTTTTTCTTCTTCAGGGTTGTTTGCAACATCCTTGTATTTCATATTGTTTGCATTATCTTTCACATCATCGGTTGACTTAACCTCTTTAATGTGTACTTTGGCTTCGTTGCCATTTGGCACATTTGCGGGCTCAGTTACGCTACTTTCAGCTTTGACTTCAAAAATAGCCTCTTTCAATTTATCTTCGTGTATGTTCTCCTCCACATTCTTACCACAAATCTCCTTTAATAAATTCCACGCATCTTTTGCACAATTTTCTCCAATAATATGATCATATGCTTCATCATTGATATTTGAAGTCATCACAATACGAGCTTGAAGATCATTCCAACTCAATATTGTGATTGATTTTCTTTCTCCATCAAATCTTTAGTATCTTCTGGATCTACAAAGCCATTTTCAACGATCTCCCATAATCCTTATAGATCAATTATTCTTTCTTTTTGTTACTCCACGCTTCAAAGTTTTCTTTTGTGAGAACAAACGGAAAAGGAAATTGAAATGCCATATTTCAACCAGGCTTTGATACTAGTTGTTAGATTCTTTTTTAGCTTTTGGCTTTGATACCAATTTGTTGGTTTTTTTAAGAAGCTTTGATACCTGTTTGATGGAGTAGAGAAGCTCTGATATAAATTTGTTGGAGGAAGGAGACTTTATTTTGTAGGAGGAAGAATTACTTTTTTTCTTTTTTCCTTCACTTTCTTTTATTCATTCACATCATTCACTAAAATGACCACATATATATAGTGGTTTACAAAACATTTCAATATACACAACCATTAAATGAACATGACTCTTAGACTTAAAGACACAGCACTTCACCAATAGACATGACACTTGACGAACGGATATTACTCTTGATGAACAGACATGACTTTTGATGAATGGACATGTCTCTTTATTTTAATAGACACTACTAAAGAGACACTGCAATAAATAATGGATAGTAATTTTGGTTTACACCAACAATAATGAATAGAAAGGCGATAGAGATTGAAAGAAGAGATGAAAAGAGAAAAACATTATCGCCATTTCCAACTCAAACTCGCTGCTGTGCCATCATTTTGTCTCAATTAATAACAATTTTAGATACTAATTTATCATTGTTTGAAAATTAATAATTGAGAATTTATGCACTATTTGCTAGAAATATCCGATACAAATTGTGTCATTTAAGCAAATTGTTTTATAGTTAGGAATCTAATACAGATTTTTTTGGTTAAATTTAGATATTGCTAGGGCTGGCTGGCTGCCGAAACAATTTTAAGTAATAATTTTTTACAAACTATTTTCAGCAACAAATTTCTAAGGAAACAATTTTGTTGTAAGGATACTCAACAAATTTAGGTTTAAGTTTTCAAATAAATTTGGATTCAAATTTGGAGTTTCAATCTCATAATCCCAGTAGAAAGCTCCCAGCCGCTAGGGCCTAGGAGATCACAAGATGAATAATAAACAAAACAAGCAGATGTTGATCTAGAGCTGTGATCCTGCGAATGTGATGCCTATTGATGAGAGATTTCCTCGATGCACGATCCGCGATGGAAGATGGGATATTTCTTGAATTTGTGTTGTTATTATTATTATTACTAGTACATCAGGCACGTCTGTTGGACGCGTGCCAAAAAACCGAGTGCAAGGACGCGTTTTCTGAAAATATGGTTATATACATAGATGGTACTTTATATTTATTAGTATATGAGTAAATTTCTTTTGTAGTTAAATAAGAAGTTAGACAAGTAAAGACATTTATAATTGCCAGATCCATGAAACGACCCAATTCATATCACTTTTTGCTAACAAAACGAAATATGGACCAAAATTATAGTACATTTCTCCATGCAAACCAAAACCAAAAGAAAAATCCGAAATGAAAACATACTTTATATATCATAGGAACATTAATGGTCTGTCGCCTTCTACGTTGCATCTAGAAATAGACACGATTAGTTATTTGACCAATTCTCCTTTCTCTAAGGCCTCTACAGCCCAACGTCTCCTTGTTATAAACCATACCCATATGCCTTCTGTAAACCACGAAAAATTCATTAAAGTCACGAACATCTAAGTTCACAATTTATGTATGTAGAAAATTGCAAAGGTCGCATGAGTTCATAAATGAAAATTAAAATAAAAAATATGGAAAAGGCTCATTGCAAAGCCAAGGCCGAATATTCATCTTGATGTACAAAATTCAAAAGTAATGCCTTTGTTTTGTCATATAGGAATGATAAGGCAGACCTGTTGAGTTACTTAATAAAAAAGAAATGTTATTGCATATAGTGTTTGTCCAAATTCAAACATGAACAGAAGGGGAGGAGATCTAAAAGCATTTGCTATGGAGATGTTACAGGTCGTGTTTATCAAAAAATTAAATAAGAAAATAAGCTTCTGCTACAGAGATGTTAAAGCGTCTTCTATGGAGATGCTAAGTTTCACATTTTTCTATGAAATTGGGAAACATATACTTTCTAAATTTGATGCCATATACTTTGGGGTAGAAGTTACGGCTATGCTCTGATAGGGAACCAAAATAAGCTGTAGAAAATAATTTCGAAAATAAATGTATCAATCTTAGATGGCATGATACCTCATCCTATTATGTTGCTATATAGGTTTATAACTAAAACCGTAAAGTCACGTATTGGAGATTGAATTGCCATCATGAGCTGAGTCAAAGGATCTTCCTCATCCGAACTTCGGAACAACTCTAGAAAAATGTCATAGGGATACCACTATCCTTTTGGAGTGGCAGTGTCAGTTAACATATCCCTGCTGATTGGTCAGTGCCTGAACAATATGTTTCCCAGTCCTATCAGACCTCTTGGTCAGAACATCGACCACCGGGGCCTTGTGCAGCCAGATCAGAGAGCCTTCAATTCCAACATCCACATAAGTAAATTGCCTGGGCCCCATACCATGACAACACTTCTAACTAGAAAGAAATACCTGTCCTCCTTGTTGTCTTTCACCCCGTTTTTGGCTCATACCGAGGAGTGAAGCTTGATGAAGTCACGTCTCAAAACAAAGTGTAACAACACGGAAATTCTGGGCCAGTTTAAAAAATTTATTTTGGCGAATTTAATGAATTTTGAATATTTAAAATGAATTATTTTAAATAATAACGACGAAAATTTATTTCGAATAGAATTCGAACGTATATATTTATATTCGTCGTCGTTAGAATATATATAATTATTTATAATTATAAAAGGAATTGAAAGTGGCGAGGTAGTTCGATAATTCGATTTCAAAATTTAAATGAATGTACCGGGTGCAAAATAAATCAGATTTTAGTGAAACCAAAAATATTTGATTCTAACTGAGAAAATCTTTCCAACGAATCCGAAAAATTGAAATTTCAAAGTGGGAATCAAAAGTTATGTCCAGTTGAAAAATGGAATTCTGGCCCTTAAAAATGGAAAATTTTCAAACGGTCTCGGAATTTGACGAAACTAGTTTTGTCAGGACCGTATCGTCAATACGAAGCCAGAAAATATTTTTCTGGAATTTTTCGAGTTAGTATGTGACCCCAGTAAATTGAAATGCGCATTCAAAATTCAATATATAGAGTTATGTGTTGATTTTGACGAAAACTGATCGAAACGATCGAATCAGCTTACGATACATATCCCATTGTGTTCGAAATGGGGGTAATACGCTAGGGACGACAGTCAGTGGGTTCGATTCTGAGTTCGAAAGAAAAAGTTACTTTTTATTGGATTAAAATATTTAAATATATAATTAATTTTAAAAGGTCAACGCCCCTTTTTCATATACCCCCTCCCTCCCCGTCATTCTTCAGTTCAAACGAAACAAATGAAAAAAAAAGAGAAGGAAGGGGGAGGAGCCGCGCTCCTCCCAACAGCGCCGTCGCGCGCCGCCACCAGGGCGGAGCTCTCAGCCTCTCGATTCACCTTCCCCCCCCCCTCTCGAACCCTAGCGCGCCCTCCTGAACCCGCGACGCAAACCCCGAGATCCCCCCCCCCTCGCCTGCGACGCCACCAGCGCCCACATCCGATGTCCCCGACCACCCCAGCGCGCCTCAGTCTCTCCTCCCTCTTCTCTTCTCGCCCAAAACCCCTACCATTCGAGAACGCCCCAGCCCCTTTACTGCTCCGATCCGCCTTCTTACCATCTCCGGCGTGCCTCGCAGCAAACCTCCTCCTCTGGCCAACGACGTTGCTGCCTTCTTCTTCTTGATTTAAAGTAAGTTTCCCCCTTTCTTTTTAATTTATTACTATGTAATTAGCTTTATAAAAATAATTGTTCAGTTTTTACACATTTAAACAAGATAGAAAAGTTGGGTTTTTATATGGATATGGATTTTTAGCAAAGTAAAAATCGGATTTTTAGCAAGGCAAAGATTGGATTTTTATATGAGCAAAGATCGGATTTTTATTTATATATATAGCATAGAAAGATTTGATTTTTATACATGTATAGCATATATAAAAATACGATTTTTATTAGATGTGAAGATTAAAAATATAATTTTTACACTATAGAAGTGTTAAAGATTTGATCTATATTATGTAGAAGGAGCAAAGATGTGATTTTTATATAAGTGGCGATATAAAACTATAATCTTTATTATATGAACACCGTTATAAAAATAGAAATTTTATCTATATAGTAGCTGATTAAAAATGGAATTTTTATATAATAGAGAATATAAAAATATTATCTTTATATATGTAGCGAAATAAAAATCTGATTTTTATTATGTATATGTTGAAATAAAAATGTGATTTTTATAGCGATGAAATAAAAATTCAATCTTTATATAAGAAGTAGAAGTATAAAAATATAATTTTTATATAGGAAGAAGCATTGTAAAAATATTTGAAGCAGAAATAAAAGTATGATTTTTATTTATTGAATGAAGCAATAAAAATATAATTTTTATTATGAACAGGGAGAAAAGGACTGCAATGGGCATTTCAAACCGATCCAGACGATTCAGCAGTTCAACAGCAAAGCACGGCGGAGTGGAACCCTCTGTGAGAACTCCTCACCTTTAATTTAAATTTCTAGTTAAAAATATATACTAGGATGCAGACGGTGTTTAGTAGCACCCGACACCCGTCGTCCACAGACCATGGACGGCTTGTATGCTTGTTTGTTTGATTTTGATGTGTAGTTGATTGTGTGATGTGATGTGAAATGAAATAAAATATTTTACAGTGGAAAATATTTTATAGTTAAAAATAGAAATTTTAAAGTGTATATGAAATGAAATAAAAGTAAACAAATCGGACGATTTGTTTATATACACACATTTGACTAATATTGATTGGGATGATAAATTTTACACATCGCCCAACTACACAAATAAAATCTGTGTTCGATTGTTTGAAACCCCACACGGGTATTGGGATGATATATGACGTACACTAATCCCAATAATTAGTTGTATGTCGATCGATTGATTGACAGGCTGTTATAAGCGTTAAATATTTATATGTGATGCTTATACAGTGTAGAATGCACTTTGGATGATGGTTGTTTATTTATCGTTGTTATTTTATACATGTGTTATAGAAAATCCATATAATTCACATTATATGGTAATTGATTGGGCCTCATTCCAGTTTTGAAATAGAATATCTGAATAGAAATATTTGAAAAGAAATATTTGAAATAGAATATTTGAAAATAGAAATATATGAAGCCGTGTTGATTAGATGGACGCCATTTTGACGTGAACGATATTTACATCGATTTTATTCATTTTTCAATGAATATTGAAATAGATTTGAAATTCGAATTAAATTGAATAGATTTGAAATTCGAATTAAATGGAATAGATTTGAAATTGAATAGATTTGAAATTGAATAGATTTGAAATTTGAATTAAATTGAATTGATTTGAAATTGAATAGATTTGAAATTCGAAATGAATTGAAATGATTAGAAATTCGAATTAAATTGAAATGAATTGAAATTCGAAATAATTTGAAATTCGAATTAAATTGAAATGAACAGAAATTCGAAATAGATTGGAATGATTTGAAATTCGAATTGAATTGAAATCAAATTGAATTGAAATCGAATTGAATTGAAATCGTTTTGAAAACAAATTTAAAACAATTTATAAAATACGTTTTAAAAGGTAATCGACGAAGTATATATTATATATATAATATAATGGCCTGAATAGAACGCGCCACGCTGCTGCAGTTCGTGAATTTTGACCATTGATTTCGAATGGACATTGCGGGAGATCCGACCATCGGATTCTCCTAAAACTGGAAACATTGGGTTCGTATCGAGAAGAGCTTTCTAACGAATATTAGAAATTTGAAATCTAACGGTTGGATTTGGAATTATGTCCAAATCAAATTTGGAAAAGGTCGCTGTAAGTGCAGTTCGATGGTCGTTGATGGAAATCGACTGTACGGGCCTTGATAAAATTATTAAAAATATCAATAATTTGTGTAAAATCGTAAGAAATGATTTGTGAAGAATTGAGATGAAAAACTCCATATTTGAAAAGATAAAAATAGATTTTTATCGAAATGAACTAATTTTGAACTAGAATAATAATTTATTTATTTTTAAAATAAATAAATTGGATTTGAAATGGTTTTGAAATAACCAGAATTTCCAATAATTGCATTGGAATGGATTTGAATCGAAATTGTCTTCGGAATATTTCGATGTTGGATTTCGTGATTATACTGATATTGTTTTGGAAATTTGAAAGATATATATATCGTTATTTCCAATACGATATTTGTTGGTCGTAGGTTTCGATATTGAATATAAGTCGATATATTTTCTATTCAGAGCCTTGTATTTAACATCAAATGTGATTTCGGTTTGTCGTGAATGGTGTCTTCATTAACACTGTTCTTAAGCCCAGTTGAGAAAAAGATTAAATCTTTTTATTTGGATTTAATGAAGTGTATCAATTAAATGATATTTAATTGGAATTGAATTGGTATTGATTTTTGGGTTTATCGTGAACAGTGTCTTAAATAACACTTGTTCTTTAACCCGATAATTAATGGAATGTGATTTTGGGTTTATCGTGAACCGTGTTTTAAATGACACTGATTCTTTAACCCAGTTAAAGATTAAAACAAAGTGGAGTTTTAATGAATCTTTAATTAGATTGAAAAGATCGAGAATGGAGTATCACCAGTTTTACTCCAGGCGATAGTTAAATCTTTAATTAGATTTGAATGTGAAATGGTAATTGAATTTACCGATAACACCATGGTGTTAGATATGAAGTATTACCAATTTTACTTCATGGGATGAATAGGTGGGGATTGGGAAACAAAATAAATGATTACTCTTGTGTGGTTCGCTAATCCCGACTAGTTAGAATTGATATTCAAAGAAGATTAAAGAATAAATTTAAAGAATTTATCTTTGATAAAATTAATGGGAACCTTTCCCAAGGTATAAGAACATTTGAATAAAAGAATATTCTGGGTGGGAATGAGGCGTATGTTGTGTTTGTGTAACACTTGTTTATTTTATACGCGAGTTGTTCAGAAAGACCGGGTTTATCCCATTTTGAATAACTGATACGACGTTAAGTCGAAGATGAAGACAATGGTTGAAGACCGGAGGTCTTCACGTCGTCTGGATAATTACTGATGATCTTGATTAGGCTGTACACCCAAGAAGATGGAAACAGTTGGTGATCGTCCAGACGTACTTGGAAATCGATGGATATGCGGGGAACTAGGTGCCTCCGGTTTCGTTCAGACCCAGAACGAACGTGAAAATGGACTGTGTGTCTGACATTGGATTTCAGTCCGTGTGATTGATTTCTATTAAATATATATCTGTTTGGCGACGGAGAATTTATTCTCTTGCTTAACGCCCTTCTCTGAAATGTACGAGCTCAGAGGTTATATATTAATGGATATCAAACGCATGGAGTGAATTTCCTGTGTGGCATGCCTAAGTGGCAATTGATCGAGGCTTCTGTTGAAAAGCAAAGTCTTGTGGTTGATGATCAAAGCACCGCCTGTGTGGCATAGCTTTGTGTATCGTGAATTCGCGAGCCTTACACCCCGGTGGTGAACTAAAAACGGGAAAAGGACCTCAGGGAGGGCATGCGTTTCTTTCTAGCTAGAAGTGGCGTCAGTGGTTTTACACGCCCTGACGAGTTTGACTTATGTGGTTGTTGCTGTTGCGAGGCGCCTCGGTTTGATCGGACGATCCGGGTCCGATGGAGTCATTCGTTGGCTCATTTACGCCCCAAAGGGCGGGGAAACGCAATGTTCAGGCATAATAATCCACATCGGTGGACCGGCCCTGACGATCCAAGGGGAAGTTGCAGCTGTTCCTGAGGGGCGGGCTAGAGCGTCTCGAATCGGTAGAGGACTATCTTTTTCCTCGGTTCACAGATGGAAATCGAACTTCCAAATACGTGACTTTGCGGTTTTATTTGTAGAGCCTAGTAATGGCGACATGATATATGGTACCCATGCCGCCTATGATTAATACTTATGATTTGAAGTTGTTTTATACACTATGCACTTATAATAGTATCAAATGATTTGTTTTAAACGTACTAAGCATGTTTAGCTATTATAAGGGAAAACCCTATCCCCCGGCTTGCATTGCATTGTGTGATAGGACCTGGGTCTTATAATAGCTTCATTTTTCTTTATTTAGTATTGCGCTGTTGTTATATGCACTGGTATTCTTGGGAGGAAACCCATTCCGTGTTATATGGCGTGGTCCCTTGATTTACCTAACTTTAAAATAAAGATTAATAACTGTCTTAGTTCTCACACCAGTCCCATGACTGACCTGGAGTTTATTATTTTAACCTAAACTCTGGGTGCCCTTATTTTGACACGGGCAGCTAGTAGTTTTGGTTTTGCAGATTTATATTCACAGGATCCTGGTTTACAGCTGGAACGATATTCAGAAAGCTTTGTATCCGTGTATTACTTCTAGTTGTGTATTGTACTATTTTCCGCTGCTATGTAATGTATTGTAATCTCTGATATTTATCGAATGTGTAATATTGATTTATACTCTGTATATTCTTGTATTCTGATGGTATTGTTGTAATATACAATGAAATGTTCTTCCGTCTGCGTTCGGATCTGTCTTGTCCTCAAAGTAATTCGTTCTTTCTCTTCTCTTCGGAGACCGGGGAAGTTCGGGTCGCTTCACAAAGCTACGCTATATCAACCATGCTTTGATCATCATCTATAAAGCTATTCTTTTCAAGAAAAGCTTTGATCTGTGCATCTCAGCATGCCACATTGTCAATTCATACCATACAACTGATGTCCACCAATATATAACCTTTGTGCTCGTATGTCTCAAAGAAGGATGTTAAGATAAGAGAATAAATTCTCTGCCACCAAACATATATATATTTAGTAGAGATCAATTAATACTGCATAAATTACAATGTTAGACACACAAACCCAATCCAATTCAAATCCAATCCAATTCATACATTGGAAAACCATGATTATATTTAAACCATTACAATCCAATATGTTATTTTAAAACCACTAGATTTTTCAACTTCAGAAAACATCATCTAATCTTAGTCGAATACCCAATGTCCTTTCGGTCCTTCCCAGTTCTCGCCTAATGGAATAGTCTCTATTTAGATCTCACATGAGGTACTAGACTGTACTCTCAAGAATCATCTCATATTCCTTTTGGTTCTTTATTCTAGTTGTATCTCATTTAGATAGATATATTTTATCTTTTCAAAACTTGGAATATTCCATCCAAAATCTTTTTAAATCATTAGTTATGACATAACATAATTTATCCATATTTTTAATAATTTTATTAAGGCCCTTACACTCGATTTCCAATTTCGGGTCATCGAACTGCATCCATAACAACCTTTTCCAAAACAGATTTGGATTTATTTCAAAATCAAACCATTGGATCTTAAAACTTCTCATTCCAGTTGAAAACACTTTTCATTTCAGACCCAATTTTTTTCGTTTCAAGAGAATCTGACCATCGGATCTCTTGGCACGTCAATTTAATGTTACGGGTCGAACTTCATAAACTATTGCAGCGCGACACGTCCTATTCAAACCCAAATCGACTTATAATTAAAAGTAAACCGAATTTCTTCTAATATGATTTATAAATTATATAAGTTATATACAATTATCATTGGAAATTCTATTTCAATCATTTCCTTTCAAAATCATATATTTCAATATTAAGCCATTTTAATATTATTTAATACATTAAAATAATATTATTTTTTGAAACTCATTATTTTAAGTCAAAAGTTTCCTGACATTTGTTATAAAAATAAATTAAAAACTTTCAAAAAGAAACTTCTTTTAAAACGCTTTCTAGACGGCCTAACCGAACTTCATATTCGACAATTACTGTTCGTTTCGAAAATAAATCTTTGATAGGCTGTAACTATATGAAAATTAATTCAAATCTATTTGTTCCAGTTACGAATATTTATCAATATTTTATAATCTTCACATCCATCCAAAATCGCACATCAAATTTTGATTTGTCACCGAATATTATATTATTAAAATATTCAAGTTTATTCTAATTTGGAATGAGATTCAATCAAATACCATATAATTTCATTTATATGGATTTCACACATCGTATGCATCCAACAATAGTTGTAAACAACTATTAATATCCAATAATCACACATACAAAGTGTAACTTCACTGTATAAGCCTTAAATAGATAACGTTTATAATGATCTATCAATCAACCGATTAACATACAAATCAACACTTGATATTAGTGTCAATTATCATCCCAATACCCATGTGGGGTTTTCATCACATTTATATCAACCATAAATTCAAACAATCAACATAACTTGTTCATTTCAGGTTATATTTCTACCAAGTCTCCATGACTTAAACTGGTGATTGTAAATGCCTCGTTTGACCTATAAATGGGTGTTTAATCCTACAACAACTATAATACACATTTTGACATTGTGTTAACATACTAATTATCCAAAATCAACCTTCAAATCCTATCATAGTTCAATACTAACTCAACACATATCAACCAAACATCTTACAGTGCAAATCATAGTATAAGCTATGATTAACTATCTAATTAAGCAAATTAAGCAAAGAGTTCTCACCCCAAGCATCCTAACACCACGATATTTCTCGGTAGAACCCTATAAGCTCTCAACAACACCAAAGATCATTCCTTTCTACCCAAATCAACTTGCTACAACATGACTACACCCAAACACACATTAACTTAGGGTTTTAAGGGTAAAGATGGGATTTTTAAAATTTTTGGATTTGAGGAGGTAGGGGGGTCCACAACTTTGGGCTGTTAGGGAAGAGACGTGCTGGTGGGGGTGAGGTGATGACCAACGTAGGTAGGTGGGGCAACTAGGAGGAGGATGGAGGAGGTGCACTTGAATTTAGGGTTAAAAGGTGGTTTCTTTGAAAATTAAATAGGGGAAAGAGGGTGTAAGCTTGGAGGAGGGACCCACGGCATGTAGGAGGGCTGGAGGTAGGCGTGTAAATCGGTCGGACCGGACTGAACGGAGGTGTGTTCAGTTTCTGTCCTAAAAAAAATCGGTCCGAACACGGACCGGACCAAAAAATTTCTCGGACAAATTTCGTTGTCTTAATTCATGTCCTAAATAAAATCGGTCGGACACGGACATGTTCGGACCGATCGGACTCGGTCGGACATGGCTATTTATATCACATTTTGTACATTTTACTAGATTTTCTCTCAACTATATGTCGAATTACAAGTAATTCAGACGAGCTCGGACTGGACATGATTTTTTTCTCGTACAAATTTTGTTGTCCTAACTCGTGTCCTAAATGAAAATCGGACGGACTCGGACGGATGTATTTCGGTCACGGACACGAACGGACGTCGGACATTCGAACAAAATTTACAGCCCTAGCTGGAGGGGGACCAGAAGAAGCTGAGCTAGGGGGTGGTGGGACTGGCGGTGGCTGTTTGTGGGTGGCGTGACAAAGACGGGGAGGGAGATTGTGTAAAAATGGTGACTTAGGTTTAGGAAAATGAAAAAGGGAAGCAAGAAATGAAAAATGAAACTAAAAGGAAATATAAAATGGCCAGGGTACACAAATGGAAGAATGCGACACTAGTCATCGAGTACGATCAGTTAACTAATTCTTATTGGCTATAGGATGTAGTGAACAAATGTTTGTTTAATCCTTGAATTAATTATACGTTGCTAACTTTGTTCTAGTCGTATGACCACACACTAAGTCCAAAAATTACAAAATTTAAAATCTCACTATGCTACGGAATTACTCTTCCAACGAACCAAGTCTCATCAAATTCGAAGTCTGTTTGAAAAATCACCTTATTTCTAGCTTAAATTGAAAATCAACTGAAATTTCAACTTATGTTTATGTACTTACGCTCACAAATGAACTCCGATTGACTTGAGATCTTAAATTCTAAGATATGTCAACATGCCAGATCCAATAAAAGTTATTTCATCAGATTTTGAGACTGTCTTAAAATAAGTCCTTTTACAGGTCATCAAAATAGCATTAAAATATTGATTTTCAAAATCTTCACTTTTAAACTGATTTAAAAAGTTTATTGACCCTGTTTTAAGTTAAATAAAACATAAAACTACATTTAAAATTATTTTCTAATTTTATCGAGTCTGAAATTAGCATTTATTATTTCAAAATTCATTAAAATGGATAAAAATTCAAATTTTAAATTGACCAAAAATACGGGTCGTCACATAAATAATGAGTGAATTCACAGGGTTTTGAATTGAATAAATGATCAAGTTACTTAACCCCTCACATGATTAAATGACAAATAGAAAACAAAAGAATTCCATATATTTAATTATTGAGTTTGCTTAATAGCTGACATAGTTGTGCATCAGGATACACCTAGCATAAAAAGTGAAGTCGACGAAATCATAATTGTACTGTATGACTAATTTGCTAGATGCAACATATCAGTCTACAAATTTCAACTCGACTCGAAGTCATAAAAACACATTGAAATCAAAATTTTCATATTACTTTATTAGTAAAAGCATCCAACTAAAGCATAATGAGTACATAGTTTAAATTTCGGTCCTATTCTTTTCGTGACTTCCTTGGTAGGACCAATACTGAAAGATATTGAATACAAACAATTATAATTGCTACAGTCAGATTGTTATTGCTAGTTTTTTTCCTAACTAACTTTGTAATTACTTTAACAAATGTGTCTATTGACAATGTGAAGGTAAGTAACATGGTGTGACAAGGTAAGTAACATGGTCTACATTTGAAACTAAATGTTTCTTACACTGACATGGATTTTTATAATAAGCCTTTCATTATAAGATGAAAAATCGAACGCTATAATAAGAATTATGGTCAGCAGAACATTCAAAAATTCCCAAACATGAGAAATTTGACAAAACCATGAAAATAGGCAACTCATTTTTCATTTATAACTGTTGAACATGAAATAGTGCATAGTTACTCGTTTCCTATATTATTAGGCTATTAAGTTGCAGCACTGAATTCATTAAGTTCAAAAAATGCCATTTAAATATATTTTTGAACAGAAAACTAATTATGAGCATAAATTTTATTCAAATAAGTTATTGATGTTGTATATAACGATGTTGTATACACAATTATATGATTTCTGTTTGATGATAACAACCAAATATATATTATTATAAATGTGTTTGTTATTATACTGTTACACCACATCACAGACAGGAATATAATATTTATATTTGAATATAATATTACTGGACAAGAATTTAAATATTCAAATGGTATTTTATTTGAATATAATATTTTATTTCGTCATCTAAACAGTACAAATTTTAACTTCACTATTATATAATCACATATATTACTTCACATGATATTGTACTCGTAAATAAATTGAATACGATAGACAAATTTGTTTGAACACAATAAAATAATATTTTATTTCAATCAAATTTGTTTATTATAAATATAAGTACAATTTTCCTCATTCTGTACATTTGTTATCCTCACTACAATGCTCGTCACTTTACTATACAATCGTTGCCTCACTACAGCATTTCACTTATTCACATTGCAATTATGGCACAAAAAAAAAGAGGAACAACAAGTTGAGCAACAGATTTTTCTTTGGAAAGAATTTTTTTTCTTGTCAATCATGCAAGATCACACCAGTGCATTCATATGAATTGCAAGGAAGCATTTGATCATGCAAGGAAGCTCCAATATGTTTAGATAATTTTTTGGTAGAATGCATATTTGGCATGAATGCATATTTGGGATGAATGTGTATTTGCATGAATGCATCATATTTAATATTGCAAAGAAACTCCAAAAATGACACACATCATTTTAGCATGAAAGAAATCAGGTGTCAGTTAAATATGCACAATTTAAACTCCGCATGAAACAAAGTGTTTTTCCAGGAAAACAGTATACTGGTTTTGGCAAAGAATTATTTTTGATAGGTTTTAAAATCCACATGATTGATTTTTTTTTGGAAATATCATTCAATCTATTTTGGGCATAAATCATTTCTAAGGATTTTTTTTAAAGGCAAGAAATCTTTTGGTTCATAAAATAAGCAATGCAAAGCTCGGCAAATATACTCAATCTTTTTTGTCAAGTGTTTAATTGGTACTGCAAAATCAACAATGAACAAATGCATGCAACTGAAGTAATCAAGTGCCAAATCAATACTCAAGTTATTTCAGGAAATATGTGTACGCAAAGAAGGAATGCAGTCTAGGAAGTCATTTTGGCAAATTGGCAATCTTTTATTTGTTTCAAAAAATTCGAACAAGGAAACAAGGAACAAATTTTGGGCAAGAAAGAATCTATTTATATTTGCAGAAATTAAGCATAAGACATCAGTGCATTGAAGAATTTTTTGGCAAGAGTTTAAAGCATTTCCATAAATCAACAAATCAAGCATGAAAAAAAATTCAAACAAATCACGCAATTCAGTATTTAGCATGCACAGTTTTGGGCAAGAGAAATGTCAACATGAAGATGGCACAAATGTGATGTTTCAACAATTCAAGTACATGTGCAGAACGAAAAAGACAAGGTGAAAATGCACAGTGGTGATAAAAAAATGTTTTATTTGGCAAGTGAACAATCATCCATGCAGATTAACAAGCAAATGCAGATTTCCATATTTCAACTTAATTTGTTTGAATTTTTTTATGCAAGATTACAGCTAATGATTTAAAACAGAAGGAAATGCATTTATTTATTTCGATAATCACTGAAGAAAATTTTGGGCAATAAGTATTTTCAGAAAATCATTTATTTGTGTCCAAAAATAAATAACAAATCATTCCTACATTTTTATGCCAATATAATAACATTCATATTTATGTAATGTTATCAATTACGCAAGGGACTAGAGGAGCACAAATTTATCACCAAAATTGTTCTTTTGTTTGAAGCATATATGGCATGATTAATCAGCATGAATCAAACTGGGTAACCATGATTTTACAAGCATATTCCACAATGGCATTAAATCGACCAGATTCATAGAAGGGGCCAAAGACATGTTTAAGTTCATCAAGCAAATCACGCAAGAGGAACAAAAGGGGAAACACACGCGCAAATCAAATCAAGGCACTGAATGAAATCAGAGTAATTATAGAATTTATTAATCCTATATATATCACCATCCTCATCACAAGCAGAGTATCGAAACCCAGAGCAAAATTTAAAAATCAAATTCAGAGAAACTCACAAAACTACTTCATCGTTTTCGATCACCAAAGAGTGGCCAAATCAATCGATGAAGGAGCATCAACTAATCGAGGCATCATAGTATAATTTAGAGCCAACCTTTTTGAAGTCTAATTGATTTGGGGCAAAACCCTATTTTCATTTCTCAGCCGCCATCAACAAAGAGGAGAGCAGATCTATCTTTTGACAAAGCAAAGTGGCCGGCCTATATTACTTTAGACAAAGGGGGTTTCTGTTTTTAGTTATTTTATTGTATTATTTTTTAATTTCTTCTGTAACCAACTCATAGGTTTACTAGTTTTCCTATAAAAATTAGGGGTTACTAGCTACGGGTTTGTAGTTAGGAAAATCTGATCTAGGGGATTAGATCAGTCTAGAGTTTTGAGCGTAGGGTTAAGACAGGAGAGATGGGTTCGCGAGTTTATAGGGTATATATGCGGGATCTGTTATTAAGACCTAGTAGAAACCTAAGGAATGCAGCAGTAGGCAGGATTTTGCTGAAGCTGGGTATATCTTATGTCATTTACTTTCTGCATTTCTATTTCTGCTATATTATGTGATCTGTGAATATGTTTATATCTCGCTAAAATTTAATAAACCCTATGCACCTCCCTCTAGAGTTAATCAAGATCTAATAAGTGGTATCAGAGCCTGGTAATTTCATTAACCCTAGAATCATGGATCCTAGTTGTCAGTCGTCTGAGAGTCAGTCCATCGTATTCCATCTATTTTTAATGGTACAGATTTTTTAAATTGGAAATTAGAAATGGAATTATATTTAAAATCTGTTGATATTAAATGTTGGGATACTGTTATTAATGGGTATGATATGGTCAGTAGGAATGATATTGGAATTAATTTTCGTGCTATTCACATTTTGTATTCTTATATTGATGTTGTCCAACATAACCTTATATCTCATTGCTTGACTGCGCATGAAATCTGGAATGCTCTCAATACGAAATATGGACAAATTGACAATAGCAGCTCAAAACCCAAAATGATCAACTCAGATTCAGATCTATGCTCGGAAGAAGAAACAAATGAAAATTCAAGTAGATCAGACGATGGAGACTCAACAAACAATGAGACTGAAAACGTCTCATATGAGGATTTGGTTTATATGTGTACTGATTTAATAAAAATCATTGATAAACTCCATCGTAAAAACAAATCTTTAAAATCTAAAAATCACGAGTTGAATAGAAAAATTAATTGTTTGGAATCAGAATTTACAAATGTCATGAATTAGATAATTCTGATTGTGAAAATTGTTTGAAATTGAAAACTAGTCTCATTCATCTCAATAAAAACATTCAAAAGCTTGAAGAAGAAATTTTTATTTTAAAAGATAACGAGATTGAGTTAAAAGGTACAAAAAATTCTTTGCAAAAAGAATTTAATAACTTTAAGGCCATCAAAAATTCCAAACTTGAAATTGCTGAAAAAGAAAGCTTGTTGAAAAGTGATTTGATTTTAAATGAGCCTGAAAAGAGATTGAAAATTTCAAGAAACTTGAATTTGAAAAACAAATTAAATTTGAATCTGAAATCTTTGAGTCGAAGGATCAAACAACTTGAAAATGAAAATTCGTTTTTGAAACAAAATGATACTGAAAGGAGAAAGATCAGCATTAATCGTTGTTCAAATCAGATAAAAGAAAATTCTAATCTTAAATACAAAATTCAACGATTAGAATCAACTTTGGATAAATTTTCTAATGGAGAAAAATCGTTGAATATGATGTTACAAAACCATTTTTCGGTTGGACATAAACGAGGTATTGGTTTTGGAAAAACAAGTGGTTTTGAAAAAGTGAATTCTTGTGATTTTAAAAATCCTTCAAACTGCTTTGAAAATAAACGTTTTTAAAATTTGAACTCTGATAATTTCAAAGGATTTTTAAATCATGAATGAAATAAGATTTTGTTTGACAATAATCTGTTTAATCCATTCTGGACACCAAAAAGAAATAAAGTGAATTCATCTAAAGTCAAACAGATTTGGGTTCCTAGGGGCACAAAGGTAAATTCCAATGGGTTGTTACACATACATGTTTAGGTACCGAAAGACGTGACAAAACTATGAGTGGTGTTACTAATTTTTTTAGACCACCCAATTCTCTAAACTATTAGGTACTTGAGGAGGCTGAGGAATTGCTGTGCAAAAAGAGATTTGAAACCAAGCTGGACTATATTTTTGTATCATTCACAGTTCTTTGCCAAGTATGATGAGTTAGAGATTCTGGTTTACATCGTTTTTTCAAACTCATCTTTGTAAATATTTTTTAGCGTATTTCTTCTTTTATCCTCTTTCTAGTTTCTTTCTTTTGATTATTCTGTTTTGAGTTGACACTGCCATATTATTTTCTTTTATTCTAGGCTTCCTTAAACTTCCAATTGTGGAATTCATATCTTCTAGAAATTCACTTCATTTGTATAAAAATCTAATGTTTTAATCATTTCCAGATCTTGATTTTAAATCTGTAAATATCTACAATTGTTTAGAAGCTTATTTTTTGATTTCTGAATTCATAACAGTGTTGATGTATTCTTGTCATATCTTGAACATTGTTGATTTGAATTCTAAATTTTTGAAGATCTGAAAGTTTAATGAAATTTCACACACCACTGCTGTTTTGAGTTTTCACTAATTCATTTTAGAAAAGCTTGAAATAATATACTCATTACAACACACCAATATTTATCAGTTGTGATAATTTCATTATTTTTCAGATTGTCTTAGATATTTTGAATTATCTTGAATCAGTGTTACATCTTGAAATTTATCCTTATTCATGACCATTTTATTTGGAATTTGTTTGTTTGAAATCATTTGAAATTCTTGATATTTTGATTCTCACACACCTCCTAGATTTGAAGTTAATAATGTGTGATTGATCCTTCATATCTCAAAATCTACATCCATTCAAGTGATTTCAAATAAATTATTTTTATTTTTGGATCATGAATATGTCTTCAAATTTGATGTAAATATTTTGAAAAATTCTTTGGGCTTGTTAGAAATAATTTGGAAAAATTCTTTGAAAATCTGGTCTTGAAACTCACTGTTATTTCATGATTTTTTTATTTAAATATTTGTTTGTTTAAAATCATTTGAAATTATTGTTTCTTGAATCTCACACACATCATGAATTTAAGATTTATAATCTGGTGTGACTGATTCATTGAAACTCGATCTTTTCATATCCATTCAAATGATTTAAAATAAACCATATATTTAATCTTGGATCATGAACCATTTTTTGACTGTCTGAAATACCTTTGAAACATCTCCTCGACAAGTCTGCTTTGAAAATGATATTTGTGCTGCTGAGATGTTGTTCTTGAAATTTTTTTTTGATGACTTCTTGTTTTTAGTAAAAATGTTTGCTGCTTTGATAAATATGCTTGATTGGTTAATCTTGTTTGTTTGGGCTTTGTGAATAAAAATTCTGATGCTTGAGATATCCTTGTTCGTCTACAGTGTCATGTTACAATCCCCATTAATAGAGACATCAAGTGGTACCAGTTTAGAAGTGCTGATTTTTTTCCCACTGTATATATACATATATTTTATTTAGCCCCCATGTCTTGTATAGATCTTCATTTTTCCTCTTTTAATTGATTTTCAATTTTAAAATTATTTATTGATTATTCATTCAGAAATTGAAATCAATAACCAACCTGAACTGTATTTACAATTCATCAAAATTATTATCAGATTTTGAAATTATGATGAATTGTGACTGTAGTATATTTCACAACAAGAGGAGATTTCATATAAACTTTCTCATGATGGTTGGACATTTATTATAATATCTTTGAATTGGCAATTATTTCACAACCATCTCCTTTATCTATCATCATTCTGCCATCCATGATAATTTTATATTAATGTGGAGAGTTAATATGTTTTAAAATCTTTTTGAATAAACAGTGGAAATATTTGTGATAGAAATGGGACTATGATATTTTTTAGAATTAGTGACAATTGAAAATTTTCAATGATCCCAGTACAGTTGAGCATATTTCATAATATGATTAATTTAGAAATTTATTTCGCAAACCATTTCTGTACCTACCACATTTCTATCATCCATTTTGGTTTTATATACTGAGGAGTTTTTCTTTTGGAGCTGAAAATGAAATGATAAATATAATTAATACATAAGTGTTACTCTAACCTCATTTAAAAACCCAAGCTCTGGTTATGCATGGTTATGAGATTACTTATATTTAAGATGCAACTGATCTCATTTAAAAATCCAAGATCTGGTTATGCGTGGTTAGTGTGCTCTTAAATGAAAAATAGAAGAAAAGGAAAAATGTGCTATAAATAGAAATTAATTTGAAATTCTTCTTGATATGTAAAAACTAGCCTATCAATCCATATTCTAATCTGTGAAATGTGTTGAAATCTTATGACATATTATGATTTGTTGATTGATAGGTACTGGGATTTGAGATTATACGATTTTGTCACTTAAATTGAATTATTAATTATAGTCTAAATCCACCACTGTTTTTGTGCTCAATTTTATAAAATTCTTTTAGAAAATAATTGGAAATATATGTCTTTGAAACTCTCTTCATAATATATAAAATTTATTGTAAATCCGTCATTCTCTACAATGTGAAATATGACACTAGTTCTTAGTTTATTATGATTTTTGTTTGGCTAATTGAGATTTATGATGACCGTTTTTCCTCGTAAGTTGAAATTATAGTTTTTGTCATTTTTCATCCATATTTCAAGTTCTGAATCCTTTTGATGATAACAAAAGGGGGAGAATGGGTTGAGATTTTGATTTATTAGTGAATATTTTATAAATACTTTCAATTTTGAAAATATATTCAATTTTCATTTCTTGTCACTCACGCATAGTTATAGGTGGAGTTTCTGTTGTAGGGGGAGCTAACAAATAGAGGGATTTCAATATTCACTGTCAAACACAATTATTGTATTCAAAATCTTAATATTTGTTTGTCATCATCAAAAGGGGGAGATTGTTGTATATAACGGTGTTGTATACACAATTATATGATTTCTGTTTGATGATAACAACCAAATATATATTATTATAAATGTGTTTGTTATTGTACTGTTACACCACACCACAGACAGGAATATAATATTTATATTTGAATAAAATACTACTGGACAAGAATTTAAATATTCAAATAGTATTTTATTTGAATATAATATTTTATTTCGTCATCTAAACAGTACAAATTTTAACTCCACTATTGTATATTTACATATATAACTTCACATGATATTGTACTCATAAATAAATTGAATACGATAGACAAATTTATTTCAACAGAATAAAATAATATTTTATTTCAATCAAATTTGTTTATTACAAATATCAATACAATTTTTCTCATTCTGTACATTTTTTCCTCATTACAACGATCATTACTCAAGTATACAATCATTGCCTCACTACAGCATTTCACTCATTCACATTGCAATTATGCACACAAAAAAAGGAGGAACAACAAGTTTAGCAACAGATTTTTCTTTGAAAGCATTTTTTTCTTGTAAATCATGCAAGATCACAGCAGTGCATTCATATGAATTGCAAGAAAGCATTTGATCATGCAAGGAAACTCCAATCTATTTAGATAATTTTTTTGGTAGAATGCATATTTGGCAAGAATGCATATTTGGGATGAATACGTATTTGGCATGAATGAATCATATTTAATCTTGCAAAGAAACTCCAAAAATGACACACATCATTTTAGCATAAAAGAAATCAGGTGTCAATTAAATATGCACAATTAAAACTCAGCATGAAACAAAGTGTTTTTTCAGGGAAACAGTATATTGGTTTTGGCAAGGAATTCTTTTTGATAAGTTTTAAAATCCACATGATTGATTTTTTTTTTGGAAATATCTTTCAATCTATTTTGGGCATAAATCATTTCTATGGATTTTTTTTAAAGGCAAGAAATTTTTTGGCTCATGAAATAAGCAATGCAAAGCTCGGTAAATATACTCAAGCTTTTTTGGTAAGTGTTTAATTGGTACTGCAAAATCAACAATGAACAAATGCATGCAACTGAAGTAATCAAGTGCCAAATCAATACTCAAGTTATTTCAGGAAATATGTGTACGCAAAGAAGGAATGCATTCAAAGAATTTGTTTTGGCAAATTGGCAATCTTTTATTTGTTTCAAAAAATTCAAACAAGGCAACAAGGAACAAATTTTGGGTAAGAAAGAATCTATTTTTATTTGCAGAAATTAAGCGTGAGACATCGGTGCATTGAAGAATTTTTGGCAAGAGTTTAAGCATTTCCATAAATCAACAAATCAAGCATGAAAAAAATTCAAACAAATCACGCAATTCTGTATTCAGCATGCACAGTTTTGGGCAAGAGAAATGTAAACGTGAAGATGGCACAAATGTGATGTTTCAACAATTTAAGTACATGTTTAGAACGAAAATAGACATGGTGAAAATGCACAGTGGTGATAACATAATGTTTTATTTGGCAAGTGAACAATCAGCCATGCAGACTAACAAACAAATGTAGATTTCCGTATTTCTACTTAATTTGTTTGAAATTTTTTTTCATGCAAGATTACGGCTAATGGTTCAAAAGAGAAGGAAATGCATTTATTTATTTCTATAATAAGCAAACTTTGGGCAAGAAGTATTTTCAGAAAATCATTTACACGTGTCCAAAAATAAACAACAAATCAATCCTACATTTTTATGGCAATGTATTAACTTTCATATTTATGGAATGCTACAAATTACGCAAGGGACCAAAGGAGCACAAATTTATCACCAAATTTGTTCTTTTATTTGAAGCATATATGACATGATTAATCAGAATGAATCAAATTAGGTAACCATGATTTTACAAGCATATTCCACAATGACATTAAATCGACCAGATTCATAGAAGGGGCCAAAGACATGTCTAAGTTCATCAAGCAAATCACGCAAGAGGAACAAAAGGGGAAACACACGCGCAAATCAAATCAAGGCACTGAATGAAATTAGACTAATTATAGGATTTCTTAATCCTATATATATCACCATCCTCTCACAGGCAGAGTATCGAAAACCAGAGCAAAATTGAAAAATTAAATTCAGAGAAACTCTCAAAATTACTTCATCGTTTTCGATCACTAAAGAGTGGATAAATCAATCGACAAAGGAGCATCAACTAATTGAGGCATCATAGTATAGCTCATAGCCAACCTTTTTGAAGTCGAATTGATTTAGGGAAAAAGCAAAGTATAGCTCTCAGCCACCATTAACAAAGAGGAGAGCAAATCTATCTTTTGACAAAGCAAAGTGGCCGGCCTATATTACTTTAGACAAACGAGGTTTTTATTTTGAGTTATTTTATTGTTTTGTTTTTTAATTTCTTTTGTAACCAACTCATAGGTTTACTAATTTTCCTGTAAAAATTAGGGATTACTAGCTATGGGTTTGTAGTTAGGGAAATCCGATCTATGAGATTAGATCAATCTAGGGTTTTTAGCGTAGGGTTAGAACAGGAGCGAGGGGTGCGTGAGTTTACACGGTCTGTAAGCGGAATCTGTTATTAACACCTAGTAGAAACCTTAGGAATGCAGCAGTAGGCAGGATTTTGCCGAAGCTGGGTATATCTTGTGTCATTTACTTTCTGCATTTCTATTTCTGCTATATTTGGTGATTTGTGAATACGCTTATATCTCGCTAAAATTTTAAAAACCCTATTCACCCTCTCTAGGGTTAATCTAGATCCAACAATTGAATGCAATGGTTTGTTTAAATGAATTGCCTTTGAATTATAATTGTCTACAATACTATATTCGTATAAATATTCACCATGCAACATGGATAATAACTTAATTTTAGTTTGTACAACATGTAATATAGTAATGGATCTAGCATGCCTGTGTATTCTTACAGATTTATGATTTATTACAACCGCAAGTCAAGCTTCTATAGTCATAGAAAACATCTTTTATTTAGGATTCGAAAATAACATTTAAAAATTGATTTTGTACGAGGATAGGTACTAATCGTATCAGATATGTGAAGCAAAAAGCTTACATGAACTTTCATGTTTGTTGCTGATGAGGGGTAATAAGGAAGAAAGTTATGTATATCAACATATTTGTTAAAAAGGATAAATTGTTGGATAAATAAAGAGAAGAGAATAGTGAATGTCGAATACAGAAAAAAATTCTTCGATTTTAAAGTGAAAAATATTTGAAAATAAGATACAAAAACTAAAGTACTTATACCTATCGCCCTTTTCACAAATCCAGACCACAATGTAGTTTTGAAGAATGAATGATGTAGTAAGAATGCAAGTCTGTTATATATGAACATGAATTACACATTATTGTTAAAACAATTTCTAAAGAAAAAAGAAAAGAAATAAATTTAAATAAGTAATTACATCAAAAATAATCTTCAGTATGGATACCAAATTCAAAATTATTTTAAGTCTAAAGTCCCAAGAGATTTGTCAAATAGGGACAGGAAGCAGTTAGAGGTAATGATAAAACCAACACAATAGTGTACGTCAACATATTGCGTTAAAGCCAAAATATACATGCAATGTCGATGAGCAAAGAAAATACGTGTAATTGTGCATACTATAGCTAAGCGGGTTAAATTTATGGTACCTAGCAGTCTCTGTGCTCATGGGTAAAATAGTAATTGAAATAGTAGTAAACTAAGTCCTACATAATAAATGTGTAGTTTAACCGATTCCACCATTGATATTGTCAAAACTAATTAGTTATGAAATGCTTAGTACAGGCAATAAAGAAATTAACTATGCATAAATCTAACCTTTTATCTTACTATAATTGTTATGTTATTTTTATATTTTGGTAGGTGTCCTCATATGGTCTGTTTCTTTTTTTGTATGGTGTATTGTGAGTTTATTTCAATAACAAACATGTATGGAAATGGAGAAATGGCGGTTGTGGTAGCGCAATGATTACTTCATGGCATAATAAACTGAAACTTGCTGCCATCCTAATTTTTTTGTGTTCAAGAAATGCATCTAATGTTAAAACATAAAATTTATAACACATCTTATATCCTATAGCATTTGGAAAGGTAAAGAAGATAATTATTACTCTTTTTACTCTCTGTTGAGTTCATAGATAAGTAGTAGTTAGTCTCAGCCTATCACATAATACAGCTGAAACGGATATTCTGGCAGCAAGTACTTTAAATAAATTTACAATAAAGAACAACAAAATAAATACGTAAGACAAATAAATTTGGCTTAACAGCTAAAATCTTGATAATGAATTAAATTTGCTATTATATACTTGGCACATAATACAATCAACAGAAGCACAATATTTCCCTGAAATGTTTGCTTGACTACTATGTTATACCTTTGCAAAAGCTCCGGTATCCTTTAGGGATAGTTTTTCAAAGGAAAAAGTTCACTAAATCGAATGCTACAATTCCTACATGGCCAAGTTCTACCCTTAGAGATTGAGAGAGCTTGTGGAGGTTTTGTTGACAACTCTGATTTGCTTCGAATAACAGAACTTCAATTAGAAATATGTAAAAGAATAATACATGTTTGTCTTCTTTCGATTCTTAAATCCATTGTTCTACAACTGATCTTTTTCGAATACAGCTTCTCAACCTTGTTCCTTTCCCCAATGTCCTCAGATATGGAACTTTCATTGGACTCGGCTGTAGAGTAGGCCTCCTGCTCGATGGTGGCTGCAGTAGAGGCGGCTTCGCCAATGGGCAAAACGCTGCCATCTCGTTCGATGAGGATAGATGTGGGATCTGTCAGGGTTTCAGAGAAGGCGGTCAGTGACGACATCGCAAGATGTTGTTGAGGGGGCTAGATACTTAGGGAGATTGTGGAGGGGTTTTGAGTAGATGAGCTTTTTAGTTTTTTTAGGATGTCTGGCTGCTGAGTTTCGGTCGACATCGCTTCTAGGTTTGTTTTGTCTTGGAATTGCAGTGACTGAAATTGCCTTCTCCCTCTATGTGTTTTTAAGGAAATGGGGAAGGTGGATGGAAAAAAAAAATCACAGAGGTTATGAAAACGTGAAGGAGACACGAAATGGCAAAAATGAGGAAGTGGGATATTGGGATAATGACCAAAATAATCTATCCTATAAAAGTAACTTAAAGGGCCATTTTAGACATTTCAAAAGATTCATTTAAGGGTATTCTTATTATATATAGATTTCTTCTTATTATTGGCTAAGTATGCCAAGCTGTAAAACAAATCTTCTGTACGTCTTTTTTAGGTCAGGTAGCCACCCACCTGATGCATGGTTACATCTCGATATACATGCATATATATGCAGTTACGTACATATACATATACATATACATATACATATACATACACCTATACACACACACACATATGGGTTTGTTATTCTCCACATACACACATCTATACATATACATACATACTCATATACATAAACACACAACACACAGATGCATGCACACATACCTATATATGGTATGATCAACATCATCCTTTATTAATACCATTTTGTTGCCACTTGACATAAGTGTCAAGTTTTTATTTAAATATTTATTATATTTCTTTCTTTTCATACAAACCAAATATTTAAATATATACTTATGGTTGGTATTAAGAGGTTACATATGATGTTATTGATCCTAGTTCGTACACATGCATATGTACATACATACAAATATATCCATAGTACCTTATGTTTAGCCCTTTTCAAGCAACTTATTTGCACTATTTCAGATCTCGAAAATATCGTCTGATATCTTGTTTGAGATCTCATTTTGCTCTCCTTCTGAAACGAAATAACAAATCTTGCTGTAAACCTCTTTTCAAATATATCGTATGAGATATGCAATATCATCGATATATCGACCGATATGAAATATTGATATGTCAACCGAGATTTTGGTAGTTTTTAGCTAAAATTTAAACCAGTGCCTGCCGAAAACCATAATAAAAAAAGCTCAAATATAATCGTTATAATCTCCTGTTGTTTTAATAGTGAACCCCTTCTCTTTTAATTGCTGAAATTAACTCTATTCTTTTCTTCTAAATTGATCAACCTTATGTGTGACATTTGAGTCACATCTCGAGTCACTTAAAGAATAGCCTTTTAAGATATATCAATGATGCTTTTTGATAGTTAGGTGATTGGCGCTATCTTAGCTTTTGTGAGAACGTGGATTATTCTCTTCATATAGTTCAAGATGAGTCGATGGACCTTGATGATGTCATGGGATCGAGTGATAGCTCGAATTTGATTTGTGGCATGGAGGAAGAGATGCAATCATTGATGAATAACCAAACACGGGATTTGGTTCCACTTCCTAAAAGAAACCGTGCTATTGGGTGCAAATGAATATACAGGGTGAAGGACGATGGAAGATACAAAGATAGGCTAGTGGAAAAGGGGTTGCACAAAGGAAGGGAAATGAGTATGATGAGATCTTCTCACCGATTGTAAGTCATACTTCTATTCGAATATTACTTGTTATAGTTGTTATTCACGACTTGGAGTTGGAGTCTTGATGTGAAAACCACCTTCTTGCATGGTGACTTGGATGAAGATATCTACATGGAGAAACCGGAAGGATCTGTTGTAGATGGTAAGTCAAAATTGGTTTATAAGTTGAAGAAATCATTATATGGCTTGAAGCAATCACCTAGGTAATGGTACAAGAGATTTGACCATTTTATGCTTGAAAGTGGCTTTGAGAGAAGCATCAAGGAAGCTTGTTGGGGTGTATTTACTCTTATGTGTGGGCGATATTCTCATTGCTTCTAAGGACAAGGATGAAATCAAGAAGTTGAAATTGAGGTTAAAAGCGGAATTCGAAATGAAAGACCTTGGGGGAAGCAAAGACGATTTACGCATGGAAATCGAAAGGGATCGAAAGCATTTTGATTTGAAATTGACTCAAAAGGAATACATTAGAAATGTGCTATGTCGGTTTAGCATGAAGGATGTAAAGGCGTCAAACATCCCTTTACCTTTGTATGTAAAGTTTACGATAAAGGGATCATCTGTCGAGGAGAAACAAAAGGCTTATATTGAAAGGGTGTCATATGCTAGTGCGATTGGTAGTTTGATGTATGCCATGGCGTGTACAAGGCCCGATATTGCAAATGTCATCGGGGTGGTTAGTCGGTATATATAGGCATGGCAATGGGGCGGGGCGGGCACGGGTAGTAGCCCCTCATCACCTGCCCCGTTAGGTAAATTTTTTCCTCGTGCTCGCCCCATACCCGCACGGGTACCCATTAAACGGATTTTAAATAAGTTGCAGGTATTCATGGGTATTCGCGGGTATCCATGATATTTTATTCAATTTATTTTTTAACTAACTATTGAAGTTGTTTAAAAATACATAAAAAATATATATAGATTAGGCGTGAACTTTGGCAACGCATTACTTGGATTTGGCAATGTATGGATATAAACCGGTGAGGAGCAATGAAGCAAGAACTTTGGCAGGATGTGTTGAATTTACTAAAGATAGCAAAAGGTTTGGAGAGAAGAAAAGAAGCGCTGCTTAAAGGTTTGAAATTTGAAACAATTAATGAGAAATTTGAGAATTTTTGTCTAGGTATATATAGGGTTTTAATTAGCAGCATGCACAGTAATTACCAATACTGTCAGTTGCTTATAAATTGTTAAATGAAAGCATACACACAAATACCCCACAACCAACATCAATGATTTTTGCATTGGTAGTAAATCACACTCAATACGGGCACGGGTACCCACGGACATGGATATCATAATATCCATACCCTCCCCATTAATAAATGGATATTAAAAAACCCGTTAATTTTACCCACAGGTATCCATTTAGCTATCTTTTTCATGCGCATGACGGATTTTATCCATGGGTAGCCGCGGGTACGGATTTTTTTGCCTTCCCTATGTATATGGCTAATCCAAGGAGATCACATTAGGAAGCGATGAAGCTCATATTGAGACACTTGAAAAGTACAACATCTCATGGTCTTATTTTTGGGGGTAGTAAGGAGATGAATTGCATGTTACTTGGTTACTGTGATTCGGATTACATCGATGATAAGGATCAGAGAAAATCAACTTCAGGATATGTCTTCACTCTTGGTGGTACAACCATAAGTTGGAGGTCGAGATTGCAAACCGTAGTTGCTTTATCCACTACAGAGGCACAGTTGATAGCCTTTGTGGAAGCGACAAAGGAAGCACTCTACTTAAAACAATTGTAGTGTGACTTGGGTTTTGAACATGATAGTAATGATGTTCAATGTGATAGGCAAAGTCCTATTCATTTGGTGGAGAATTTGGCATTTAGCTCACGGACCAAGCATATTGAAGTGAGAGAGTCATTTGTAGTAGCCATGGACGAAGACAAGCAAGTATGCCTTCAAAAAGTGCACACAAAGAATAATGTCGCAGATATGTTCACTAAGGCATTGCCGGTTAGAAAATTCGAGCATTGCTCGAGCTTAATTCGCTTGGAGATGTGCTAGGTGCCATGGGGTGGCACGGTTGAGGGAGAAGCTTAGTTTTGGATGAAGAAGGGTATCAGTGAGAGGTTGGAGTTCTATCTTCTTGGTATGCACTCTTTTCACTCTCGAATATGTTTGTCTTATGGTGAGACTGGTTTTAGAGTTGGGTGTTTTCAACACTTCATTGATGGGTAGGGGCTTTTCCTGAACTCGTTGATGGAGTGCAATGGGCGATGGCCATGCCGGAGCTCATTGAGAAAACATTCATGCTTGTTTGGTAGAAGGTAGAAGATGTTCGGTGCCATCAATGTTGGAGTTGGAGATGGATATAGTGTCAAGGTGAAATGTTGAATTTTGTGAATCTGTAGGCTAGAATTGAAGTGGTCAGAAGTAGGTTCGTAACGGAGAAGACAGTTCACAAATCGGAGCTCGTGGGAAGAAGTTATAGAAGAAAAGGTGCACGGGTTTCTGTAACAGCCCGCATTTTACGTATCAGAAGATCGTAAAATATTTATTTTATTCCCTGAAGGTTGGATCATTTTCATCTGTTAAAAATGTTGCTTATGGGGATATAAGACATGTCCATAGTTTTTACTGCTTTTGTTTGTGGCCATTTTGCCCTTGTCAGTCTTGTACAAGGCATAACTTTTGACTCGGGTCGAATCAGAGGATGAGACCTGTGCCATTGGAAAGGAATTGATGTTTGCCTTTCCGTAGAGTGCTTACATTAAAGATTTGCCTCAGCGGTTTGGGAGAAATAGCTATTTTAAGGTTTTTTAATCGGTTGTCTAGGTTTTGGGAGCCTAATCGGTTGATTTGGGAGAGGCCGATTAGTGGGCTGGTGGAAACTATAAATAGAGGGTGACAGGTATTACAAATAGTTTACTTTCCCATTCTCTCATTTGGTGGCCTTGTGCTTCTCCTTTCTCCAACACTTTTCCACCATTAAAAATCAAAATCCAAGCAGGGAAATCATATATCTACACTATTGGAGGCTAGCTCTACATCAGTTGAAGCAAGGATTCATCGGATCAAGGAGTTTGGTGAGAGGTGCTTGCTGTCCGGATTCTTATTTCATCAATTTTAGCTTGTTTTAGAGAATCAGTGAGTGATATGCATCTCTCACTTAGATTAAATGAAGTATATGAGTGTTTGTTCATGTTTTTCATCAATTTCAAGTATTTTTTCATAGATCTATGCATTTTTAAGTCCATTTTCATACACCCTATGATCTGATTTAGCAAGTTTAGATAGGTAATTTCTATGCTACTCCATGTGAATATGCAAGTTAGATCTATAGTTTTATCCATATTTACATTTATGGTTATTTTGGTGAATTTCACATAATTATTAATGGAATTGTCATATTGGGGTTATTGTTGAATTCATATCCTGCTTGTGGTCATATTGGATGAGTTGATTTTGTTGAATGTATTGATTTGGCGAAGTTTTGGTCAAAATTGGAGTTGCATTAAAGGATGCAAGTTTTGGGTCGCACGTATGGGGTGGGTCGCGCATCCCTAATGTGTTTTCTTGGGAAACAAGACAAGAAGGTGCGAACGAGTCCAAGGTTGAAGTGCAGGGTCTGGGCGAGCGAGCCGGGCGAGCGAGGTTCAAGCAAGCGAGCTTATAGGATGAACGATAGGGGCGGTCGAGCGAGCCTGAGGAAGAATGGTTGGACGAGCAAGCCTATGGGAGAAGGGTTCGGTCAAGCAAGTCTAGACTCCAACAGGGGTAAGTCGCGCGCAGGACTTGAGTGGGCACGGAAACACTGGGTCAATCATACGAAAGGTTGAGTGGGATAGAATAGGTTGAGTGCCTAGTCGGTCAGTCAAGGTGTGGAGTGGTCGGTCAGGAGGGTCGATCGGTCCAAGGTAGTGGGTCGGTCGAGTTTTTGGCAGCGCTTTTAAACACTGTGGTTGATGGCCTAATTTATGTGGTTTGTTTCTTTAGCAAATGTTGATGGATGCTATGGACTATATTGAACCTTATATTGACGTTTTTTTGGTTCGATGATGAAGGCTTTGACGATAGTCCAGATGAGGATGTCCGAAGTGATGTAATGTGTTCATTGATCGGTGAAAAGCAACGAATGTGCAGACAGCTCAAAAGGTGTTGGTTTTTGAATAATGGTTACTCGAGCAGGACTTGAGTTTGAGAATAGTCGCTGGAGATGACGAATAGAGATGCGAAGACTGAGAGGTTATCATTATAGTAAGTTCTAGCAGACTCAAAGCATAGGTACTTTGGGAAGTCATGAAGGGCCTCGTACCTCGGGCAGTCGTAAAGGGCCTGGTAGTCGAGGACAAACATATGAGTCATGATGGCGTATGGAGTTGTGCTGGTACTAGGGTTACCATTATCCCTTGACATATGGCAGTCATGATGGTCCTTCATACGATTAACGATGGTTTCAAAGCAGGATTGGCGGTGACAGCCAGAGTTTGTCATGGATATTTGAATGTCTGGATGTTTTGTTTATACCATCTAAAGTGGATTATCCAACGTCGAGGGAGACGTTTCTTGAGTGCTTGACTGATATTGGTTTAGGCCTCTGGGGAGAGTGCTTGAGGGATGTTAAACTCAATTAGGATTGTCTACGTGAGACCTATGTAATCTGGATGACATGAATGTTATTGATGGTTGTTCTGATTTCCATGAACGGATTGTTGTTATCTTGGATGATATGGATTGTAAAGGCTACCACTGTCGGACGTGGGGATGACGGGTGTGAGTTCTTCTCTAATATTGGGTATTGGTTTGTAAATCTACACATTCTCATATACTTTATTGATGAAGTTCGTTAGTTGTTTTACTACTCACTAAGACTGTTGTCTGACTCAAGGTTTTATGTTTCCTACTTATTACCTTGGGCTGTTCGTCCGGTTGTGGATGGGCAGACTGAGCAGCAGGTGACATGTGATGCTTTAGTGAGGATGGTGATATTGATCGATGGCGAGCAGGAGGCTCACGTACCAGTTTTATTACTATCTTGTATTTTTTATTTCCGCTGATATTATATACTATGAGGGATGTTGTGAGGACCTTGTATAGAAGTATTATCCTATGTTGTACGGATCTTGCTACGGGTTCTTTTAAGAGTTTTCAGTTTTTGTGCAATAGGATTTCACTATTATTACATGTTGTATATGTTATATTATACCTTATCCTTGCGCTATGAGATTTACGTCAGGTTTCGATGGTGTTTTCCTAATTTTATGATCATCCATAGTTGCTTGGCATACCTTTTAGCGCATTATTCCTCTTGTTTAGTGTGGGGGCTATGGGCAATCGTCCCATTTGGTATTAGAGCCGTGGTTAACAATTTTAACCAAAGTTCAAGGACGTAATCACGTATGAGAGACGTACTTGTAGATTTCAGTTGGATGCTTACTATATATATTAGCATATATAGTAGTAACGGTTGTATTCTTTAGTAGTTTTCTTGGAAGTGGCTAATTATTTTAAATTGCAGATTTAGAATGAGCAGTCGACCATCAAGACACGCTGCTAGGGGAGCTAATACTGAAAGGGAAATGGTGGCGAACCAAACTACGCAGCCATGTTCAAGGCCATGGCAGCAACGATCATAAATATAATTCCCGCTCCAGTGGCGACTACGATTGATGTTAAAGTTCTATTGCCTAGAGCTGTAGAATTTGCAAAGCTATGCAAAGACTTTACTTCATTGGGAAAAAACAATTCAACAGCACTGAACTAGTTGAAGAGGTTCAAAGATGGTTGGATACTTGTGTTAGGATTTTCAAGGACTTGGGCATTGATGATGCAACAAAGAGGAAGCTTGCATCAAGGCAGTTAGATGGCAGAGCGATGGACTGGTGGAACTCTGTCACACTTGAGACCCCTGAAGAAGGTATTTCGTGGGAGCTATTCCAAGCTAAGTTTGAAGCAAAGTTTATCTCCACTGTGCAAAAGTCAATTCTGTTAAGAGATTCATGGAGCTTAAGTAGAATGGTCGCCCACTTCTTGACTATATTTCTAACTTCGAGGCCTTATCGAAGTATGCTCGTTCATATGTGGATACTCCTTATCAAAAGAACGAGAAGTTTGTCTTGGGGTTTCATGAATATCTTGAGAATCAGCTTGTGAATCATCTCGATGATAGCTTTGAGAAGATCGTCGAGAAAGCTTTGAGGCATGAAAGTCTGTTTCCTAAGAAGTTGTATGTTGTTGCACCTAAGGAAGACCAGAAGCCACATCAGGGTGGTAATAACAAGAAGAGGAAGCACCAACACCAGAAAAGGAAGAATGACCAGAAGAAACCTAAGACTGAGCCTGTTTGCTTCAATTGCCAATAGAATGGCCATTTTGCTAATGAATGCAAAAATCCGAAAGTTGAGAGGGCGTGTCACAATTGTGGCAAGACTGGACGTCTCAAGAAGGACTGTCCGGAACCAACTAAAGGGAAGTAGATTGTGAAGGCATATGCTTTGGAAGTCATGCCAACTTCCTCAAGAGCTCATACTGTAGAGGAAATGGGAAAGGGTATCATGGTGCAAGGTACTCTTTCTGTTAATGATGTTTCAGTTCGTGTGCTTTTTGATACTGGAGCATCACGTTCATTCATTTGCAATGAACTTGTATGTCGCTTAGGTTTGAAACATGAGATTTGTGATAGACCATTGATCGTGACTAATCCAGTTGGGAGTTCGTCCAGTTTGTGCATGTTGTGTCATGGTCTAGAGTTGTCAAGTTATGGTTGCTCTTTTGTGTGTGATTGTTCTGTTCTTAAGTTCGCTGGGTTTGGGATCATCTTGGGCATGGATTGGCTCAAGAGGTATGCGGCAAGGGTGAATTGCGAGAAGCTAGAGGTGAGGGCCGAGGATGTGGTAGGGCGAAAGGTGTCGATTAGATGTAAGCGCAAAGATGGGGTCTTCGTGAGTTATCTATATTCGCTTGGGATTCCACAAGAAGACATGTCATCAGTGATGATTGCTAATGAGTATGTAGATATCTTTGACGAGGTCAAAGGGTTTCCGCAGCATCGTGAGATCGAGTTTAGAATCGATATGGTCAAGGGTGCTAGATCAATTGTTATGCTTCTTAGGCAGATGGAGACTACGGAACAACGAGAGTTGGAGGTGCAAGTTCGTGACCTTTTGGGAAAAGGACTCATTCGGAGAAGCATTTCCGAATGGGGTGCACCGGTCGTGTTTGTAACCAAGGTAGATGGCTCGTTAAGATTGTGAGTGGACTATCGTGAGTTGAACAAGGTAACTAAGAAGAAAAAGTATCTGTTGCCAAAAATTGATGACTTATTTGATCAGCTTCACAAAGCCAAAGTGTTTTCTCATATGGATTTGGCAATGGGATTATACCAGTTGAGGGTGGCTAAGGCTAGTGTGCCAAAAAATTGCTTTTAGGACACCATCCGGTTTCTTCGAATGGTTGGTGATGCCATCCGGGTTGACTAAAGCGCCACCGTACTTTGTGGATCTTATGAATAGAGGTTTAAGAGATCAGTTGAACAAGTTCATGCTTATGTTCGTGGATGATATTCTGGTTTATTCGCGAAATGAAGAAGAGAATAAGACGCACTTGAGAGTTGTGTTGGAGATCTTGCTAAAGCATCAGCTGAGAGCTAAGTTTTCAAAGTGTCACTTCTTGAAGAGTGAAGTGAGGTTCTTAGGTCATGTTGTTTTTGGAAATGGGATAGCAGTTGACCCAGCTAAAGTGGCAGTAATACAGGACTGGGATAGACCTAAGAATGCGACGGATGTGAGAAGTTTCCTTGGGTTGGCTGGTTATTACTGACGGTTTATCAAGGATTTCACCAAGATAGCTGCACCGTTGACAGGGTTGACGAAGAAGAACCAAGTGTTCACATGGGATGCGAAGTGTGAACAAGCGTTCGAAATCCTGAAGGAGAGATTGATAAGTGCTCCTGTGTTGACCATTCCAAGTGGGAATGAAGAGATGATAGTGTACACCGATGCATGTGGTACTGGACTTGGAGCAGTGCTAATGCGGAAGGATAAGGTTGTGGCCTACGCGAGTCGACAGCTGAAGCCGCATGAAAGGAACTATCCAACTCATGATTTGGAGTTGGCAGCGATTGTGTTTTCTCTGAAGATGTGGAGGCATTACCTATTAGGAGTTCGATCCGAGTTGTTTACGGATCACAAGTCATTGAAGTATCTTTTCTCCCAAAAAGATTTGAATCTTAGGCAATAACGATGGTTAGAGTTTCTGGCGTCATATGATTTTGGAATAGCCTATACTCTTGGCAAAGGCAACGCAGTTGTAGATGCGTTGAATCGAAGACATGCAAGTTTGGGAGCGATGTTTTCAGAATGGAAGAGCCTTGAGTATTTGGCAAGATTTGATTTTGGGCCAAAATGCGAATTGGAGCCTGAATTGTTGGCAAGCTTATTAATAATTCCTACTCTCATCGAAAGGATTGGCGAGAGCTAAAAGCAAGATGCAAAGCTTGTCGAGTTTATCCAGAGACTAGAACCAGGAGATAAAGAGTTCAAAATTGATCGAGAAGGTTGGCTTCGAAAGTAAGGGTGATTAGTTGTTCCCAATATAGATGGACTGAAGGATGAGGTTCTGAGAGAATGTCATCACTTGAAGTTGACGATTCATCCCGGTGGTAATAAGATGTATCAAGATATGAAGCGAGTCTACTAATGGGAAGGGATGAAGCGAGATATTGGAAAGTTCATTTCCAAGTGTATGAACTGTCAGTTGGTGAAAGTTGAATAGAAGAAGCCGAGTGGTTTGCTTCAGCCATTGGAAGTTCTTATGTGGAAGTGGGAGCAAGTATCGATGGATTTTGTCAATGGACTACCTAGAACCAAGGCAGGAGATGAAGGGATTTGGGTCATCATGGATCATTTGACTAAAAGAGCGATATTCATTCATGTTAAGTCGACTAAGTCGGCGTCGAAATTGGCTGAACTTTATGTGACATGGATCATTCGATTCCATGGTGTCCCAAAGAGTATAATGAGTGATCGAGATCCATTGTTTACGAGTAGATTTTGGGAAAGTTTGCAAGAGGCTTTGGGAGCCGAGTTATGTTTGAGTATGGCTAATCATCCCCAAACTGATGGTCAGACCAAGAGGTTCAATTGAGTTTTGGAAGATCTTCTGAGGGCTTGTGTGTTAGTCTTCAGTGGATCGCGGGAAGACCATCTACATCTAGCTGAGTTTGCTTATAACAACAGCTGCCAGTCTAGCATTGGGATGGCACCATACGAGGCGTTGTATGGGAGGCCATGTAATTCTCCAGCTTGTCGGTATGAAACTAGAGATAAGTTGGTACTTGGGCCAGAGATGATTAGAGAAACCTCAGATCATTCGGCAACGAATGAAGGCAGCCCAAGATCATCAGAAGAGTTATGCCGATAAATGTCGCAAGGACTCGGAATTCGACGTGGGCGATATGGTTTTCGTGAAGATTTCACCATTAAAGCATGTCGTTCGATTCAGAAATAAAGGGAAATTAGCTCCAAGGTTTGTTGGATCATTTCCGACAGTCGAGCGAATTGGAAAGCTCGCATATAGCTTGGAGTTGCCCGAGAAGATGTCGACTGTGCATAATGTGTTCTATGTGTCATTTCTATGGAAGTTCGTGTATGATTCGAATGTAGTGGTATCTCCAGAGCAGTATGAAGACTTAGAAGTAGAAACTGCAGTTGCGAAACCTCGTAAGCCACTTCGTGTTGAGGGGAATGACACGAAATAGATTAAGAGGAAAATGGTAAAGCTAATCAAGGTACAATGGAGTGAAGATGGTGATTATTGTACATAGGAGAAGGAAGAGAGCATGAGGGCGACTCATCCAGAATTCTTCATCAGTAGGAAATTTTGATATTGTATCATCGTTATATCGTTGTTTCTTGCTGTTGTTTGATAGAATTCCTCATGCTAGGATAAGGCTATGGATGCATGATTCTATGGTTGCTAGTTTGGATGATAGAATTGGCTTCTGATGGATGATAGACATGTGGATTTATTATGGTTGCTTGGAATTTCGGGGGCAAAATTTTTTAAGGGGGAGAATGTAACAACCCGCATTTTACATATTGGAAGATCGTAAAATATTTTTATTTTATTCCCTGAGGGATCATTCTCATCTATTAAAAATGTTGCCTATGGGGATGTGAGACATGTCCACAATTTTTACTGGTTTTGTTTGTGACCATTTTGCCCTTGTCAGTCTTGTACATGGCATAACTTTTGACTCAGGTCGAATCAGAGGGAGAGACCTGTACCATTAGAAAGGAATTGATGTTTACCTTTCCATAGAGTGGTTACATTAAAGATTTGGCTCAGCGATTTAGGAGAAATCACAGTTTTAAGGTTTATGGGTTGGCTGTCCAGGTTTTGGGAGCCTAATGCGATAATTTAGGAGAGGCCCATTAGTGGGCTGGTGGAAACTATAAATAGAGGGTGAGAGGTATGGGAAATAGTTTACTTCCCCATTCTTTCATTTGGTGGCATTGTGCTCCTCCTTCCTCTAACACCTTTCCACCATTAAAAAACAAAATCCAAGGAGGGAATCATAGATCTACACCATTGGAGGTTAGATCTACATCAATTGAAGCAAGGATTCATTGGATCAAGGAGTTTGGTGCGAGGTGCTTGCTGTCCGGATTCTTATTTCATCAATTTTAGCTTGTTTTGGAGAATCAGTGAGTGATATGCATCTCTCACATGGATTCAATGAAGTATATGAGTGTTTGTTCATGTTTTTCATCAATTTCAAGTGTTTTTCCATAGATCTATGCATTGGTAAGTCAATTTTCATATAAATCATCATATGATCCGATTTAGCAAGTTTAGATAGATAATTTCTATGCTATTCCATGTGAATATGCAAGTTAGATCTATAGTATTATCCATATTTACATTTATAGTGATTTTGGTGAATTTCACATAATTATTAATGGAATTGTCATATTGGTGTTATTGTTGAATTCATATCATGCTTATGGTCATATTGGATGAATTAGATGAGTTGATTTTGTCGAATGCATTGATTTGGTGAAGTTTTGGTCAAAACTGGAGTTGCATTGAAGGATGCAGGTTTTGGGTCGCACATATGGGGTCGGTCGCGCATCCCTAATGTGTTTTCTTGGGAAACAAGACAGGAAGGTGCGAGCGAGTCCAAGGTTGAAGTGCAGGGTCTGGGCGAGCGAGCCGGGCGAGCGAGGTTCGAGCGTGCGAGCCTACAGGATAAACGATAGGTGCGGTCGAGCGAACTTGAGGAAGAATGGTTGGACGAGCAAGCCTATGGGAGAAGGGTTCGATCAAGCAAGTCTAAACTCCAACAGGAGTAAGTCGCGTGCATGACTTGAGTGGGCACGGAAACACTGGGTCGATCATATGAAAGGTTGAGCCGGACAGAACAGGTTGAGTGTCTAGTTGGTCAGCCAAGGTGTGGAGTGGTCGGTCCAAGGAGGGGTCGGTCAGGAGGGTCGATCGATCCAAGGTAGTGGGTCGGTTGATTTTTTGGCAGCGCTTTTAAACGCTGTGGTTGATGGACTAAGTGATGTGGTTTGTTTCTTTACCAAATGTTGATGAATGCTATGGACTATATTGAACCTTATATTGATGTTTTTTGGTTCGATGATGATGATGGCTTCAACGATAGTCCAGATGAGGATGTTCGAAGTGATGTGATGTGCTCGTTGATCGGTGAAAAGCAACGAATGTGAGACAACTCAAAAGGTGTTGGGTTGTGGACAATGATTACGCGAGCGGGACTTGAGTTTGAGAATAGTCGCCATTAAGATGACGACTAGAGATGTGAAGGCAAAGAGGTTATCGTTATCATAAGTTCTAGTAGACTCAAAGCAAAGGTACTTTGGGCAGTCATGAAGGGCCTAGTTGTCGAGGACAAACATATGAGTCATGATGGCGTATGGAGTTGTGTAGGAACTGGTGTTACTATTAGCCCTTGACATATGGCAGTCATGATGGGCCGTCATACGATTAACGATGGTTTAAAAGAAGGATTGGCGGTAACAGCCAGAGTCTGTCATGGATATTTGAATGTTTGGATGTTTTGTTTATACCGTCTTACGTGGATTATCCAACGATACGGGAGACATTTCTTGAGTGCTTGACTGATACTGGTTTAGGCCTCTGGGGAGAGTGCTTGAGGGATGTTAAACTCAATTAGGATTGTCCACGTGGGACTTATGTAATCTGGATGATATGAATGTTATTGATGGTTGTTCTGATTGCCATGAACGAATTATTGTTTTCCTGGATGATATTGTAAAGGCTATCACTGTTGGACGTGGGGAAGACGAGTGTGAGTTCTTCTCTCGTGTTGAGTAGTGGTTGGTAAATCTACACATTCTCATATATTTTATTGATGAAGTTCGTTAGTTGTTTTATTTCTCAATAAGACCGTTGTTTGACTCAAGGTTTTATGTTTCCCTCTTATTACCTTGGGCTGTTCGTTCGGTTGTGGATGGGCAGACTGAGTAGCAGGTGATATGTGATGCTTTAGTGAGGACGATGATACTGATCGATGGCGAGCAGGAGGCTCATGTACCAGTTTTATTACTATTTAGTATTTTCTGTTTCAGCTGATATTATATACTCTGAGGGATGTTGTGAGGACCTTTGTACAGAAGTATTATCCTAAGTTGTATGGATCTTGCTATGGGTTCTTTTAAGAGTTTTCAGTTTCTTTGCAATAGGATTTCACTATTATTACGTATTATATATGTTCTATTATATCTTATCCTTGCGCTGTGAGATTTACGATAGGTTTTGATGGTGTTTGCCTAATTTGATGATCATCCATAGCTGCATGGCATACCTTTTAGCGCATTATTCCTCTTGTTTAGTGCGGAGTATGTGGGCGGTCATCACAGTTTCAGTTGGAAGGACGACATACGTCTGTCATATTGCGATAGACGTCTGAGCTGGAACATGGAAGTTTCTCGAGTGTTGTGATAGACATCTATCATTTATGACAGATATCTGTGCTGAAGCAGCGAAGGGGACATACGCTTGACCTGTGCAGGAAATGTTTCCTGAGCTTAGGAACAGACGTCTGACCACATGAGACATACGTCTGAGGTGGCTTCTGGGCTATTACGAGCTGTGGACTTGGCACGCTGATTTGTGAAGGTTCAAGGGGCAATTTGGGCCATTGCTAAATATTAGTCTCTCCCTATATAAGCTATTTTTTCAGATTCAAAAGGGATTAATCAAGAGATCAACATATGTTTATTCTAATTAAGGTTTTGGCAATTCTTATCTTCTTCTATTCTTGTCTCCACAAAATCAATTTTTTCTGCTGAATTTGATCATTGTAGTCAATCTCTTGTACTCTTCAATTGATATTAATAAAGATTCACTCTCGAAGTGGACGTACACGAATAAGACATTAGTTGAACCACCATAATTCCCCATGTGATTTACTTTTCGTTATTGCTCTATTGTGTCTCTTATTTGGTGATTGTGATTGGTTATTGGATTAGTTTGAGATTGTTTTGAGATATTGATTAGTTTTTTTTGCACGTTTACCACGATCTCGTCTTCCGCTGTGTTTGGGGGTTTGATTTGAGCGTTCTTAATTAGAAATTCTATACAACACAATATACTCAAATACAAATTATAAAGCATCGATATGTAAGTAGAAGAGAATAAAGGTTATTAATCAAAGTGTGAATATAAAGAATAAGTACATGAGAAAATTTATATCAAACTTTAAAATGGTTTAAGATCTAAATATGCAGATAAGAATATTTAGAAAATATCAGTCAATTTTGATTAAAAATGTCCACACTACATGCATAATAATATTTTCCTATGGCGTGATTGAAGTCAATAACATAATTAATTTTGCATTCAAAAAACATAATAAAATGTGCTTGTAAATAACAACTGAATGATCAAATATAATTATTTAATAGTGGTTAGAATGGTATAAAAATTACTACTGTTTGCCTTATAGTATCATCAACCTTGCTCCTTCGCTCATCATCCTCTTATGAACTAAGCCTCAATTGGATATGATTAGCGACCAAGCAATTTTTTGTAGGTAAGATAATATTGAATACCCCTAGAAAACAAAAGTGCAATGTCAAAATATAGGGATACTTCTTTTTACCAATTAATAAAATCTTTAAATTGAGCAAGAAATAACATTAATCAGGTTATAAACATTAGAAAATTTAGATTCTGGAAAATATTACCTTGGATAATTTGGAACAAGTAAATAGATTATGTTATTTACAAGGCTCTAGGTATGCGCATAACAACATGAAGCATAATATGGATTGTTTTACCAACAAATGAAGCTATTATATAACATAAGTGTACTGATAAGTAAATGAATGATTCAGTTTGTTTTGAATAAGATGGTGTTTAAGTATATAATATGTATGATGTTCAAGTACAAGTGTATTTCAAGCATACATTTTAGTTATGTATAAATTTAATCAAAAGATGACACAATAAGAAAAGCCTTGGAAATAAAAATCAAAAAATGAAAAGTCTAAATTTTCGATCAAATCCTACTTTGAATAGTGAATTGTACATTCGAATGATGCATATTCTAATGATTATACATGCTTTTACGCAATACATTTTGTTTTGTGTTGGTTATTGAAAACATTTAAGTATGTAAAATCATTGTTGCTTTTTTGTTAATAATATCTTGCCATTTTGAAATTTATTTTGATAGTTACAACTTTACTCTATCCCTTTTTTCCAAAAAAAAAAAAAAAAAAAAAAAAAATTGAGTTATAGTTCTAAATCCAAATAAGTTTATGATACCCTTTATCTCAACATGAAATGAGTTTTTAATTGCGATTCAAGTTAATTTTTCAGTTACAATTTTAGACAAATCATATTTCAAGATTTAATCGTAGAGACTCGTTTTGAAACAAAATACAAAAACACGGATCTTAGATATTTGATGTCAAAGTTGCTTAGCTTCTACATTATTTTTCTAAAAAAAGATTGATCCTGAACATAAAAGGTTAACAAAGATTTTTTTCACATTTCAAAATATTGTGTTGTTTATCTACAAAATCAATACTACAAATACGTAAAAACTGACATTGATGTAACTTACTTTGTGAATAACTTCTTTTTAAACAATAATATAAGTAACTAGTTACAAACTGCGTAGACTTAGGTACTTGTTGAACAAATTTAGCAACAACATTGGATGTAGCAAATTATACACAAATACGAAACCTGTGTTTGTTTATATGTGTAAGCGTAAAAGTGGGCAGTATTTAGTCTACTGTACATGATTTGAATTATGAAGGAAAATAGTCTACATATTTTGAATATGAAACATCTTACTTCCTCAAATGTCGTTGATGCATCACCAAACCTTAAATCCTTAAACTGTAAGTTCCACGGACTTAGCATACAAGGTAATGTCCGAAGACTACATATATCAGTGAACAAGTCTAGTTTATTTCAACAAAATTTCAAGACAAACATACCAAATTTCATAATACAATAAACTAGTTGCATGAATTTACTCAAACATATATTGAAACATTAACGTTCATTTCAAAAGACATAAAATTACCCTTAAAAACACTTAAGTTATAAGCAAACTTCAATTCTCTTTCAAATAACCAAAACTTTTTAAACTTATGTTAAAGTAACGCATCTAATTCTACGTTTCAAAGCATTCATACATACTGATCAACAATTAGGTACATGTGAGAGTAGATAATAGTGGAATTTGTTATAATTTTGATGAGATGGGGTATGTCAATAAACGATAGGTAAATGTATACCAGACCACATCCTAGAACAAATACACATAAGTTGCAAAAAGATGAAAAGGGATTCCACCAAGAATCCCTAAACTGAAAATTTTCCAAATGATAATTTCAAATCATATTGACGTAACAGTTGAAAAGTTAGTAAAACTACAATCTAATGAAGATTTTAATACAGAATAAAACTCAATTCATTCAAAATTATATGGGAATTATCGATCTTAATTTACATATGAAATTCTACACAAGATCTCTAAATTTAACCTTTAAATAGAAACCCTAATAGATGCATGGAGAAACAAGTCAAAGATTTAGTCTAATAATAAATAAAAACGTCGATCGAAAGACTAAAATACTCATGGAGATCTGAAAGAAAGGATTACATCATAGCTGGTGAGAATTTTACAAGCGAGACTCTTTTTTTACAAGCGAGACTCTTTTTTTCCTTTTGGCAAGAATGTAGACGTTAGAACTATGAACAGAAGGATATGGCAGTTTAGCTCCAAAACCAAAATTTCATGTGTTATCTCTACTGCTCTTTCCATGGTTTCTTCCTTACTTCCTATATGAAGCGCTTCCCATTTGATCCAGCATCCCTTCATTCACAAAACTCACATCCTTATTCCTGCTCTCATTTTTCTTCAATGAAAACCCAAAACAACAACCTTTCTTAGTTGGTGAGTGGGAACGCTTAGAACTGAAGAAGTCAAAACCTATAATTTCGTCTTCTGTTCCTTGAAATATTGCATTGTTCCTTTCACTATTTGTGGAGGAATGCAGATGAATTTTTGAAGCGGTTTAGGGCTGATTGGTAATGGTTCGGGTTGAGCTAAGGGTAAAGACTTGTGCTTTTGGAAACATGATTCGAGATTTGAGGATAGAGGAGAGTCGAAGAGGTGAGTTGTGTTAATAGCTGCGATCTATTCCAATGCGATTAGATCTATTGTTTTAGAAATTAGCATATCGATTTCAGTGTCCAAAAGATTGTTATTCTGTGGCTATTCAAGGAAATGCAATGTTCAATAGTCACTTGACCATGCAAGTTTTTATGGGTTTAAAGATACAGTCCGATGTTTAGAATGGCTTGAACAATATTGTTGGGTTATTCCGTGGCTTTTTAGGAGTTTGGCCTTTCACGTTAAGGCACAATTGTGCTTGTGGGCTTCTTTTGAAGAGGCAATGCATATTATACAAAATTACCGAGTTTATCAGCACAAATAATATTGTTTAAAAGCAGTATGTATGAGCATGTAATGGAATTTGAATTATGTATTTAGTTGCCAATTAGGTTCGATCCATGCACTTTTTATTGCTAAAAATAAGAAACTTATATGTTTTATTATGAAATACAAGCCCATTAGATAAAAAAATGATCGTTGTCGCATCAAACGCGACATGAATAGTAAAGTTCATTATCCGACATTGAATGACACCAAGCATATTTATTCATATGCATAATTAATAAATATATTTATAATTTAAGAATGATTAATGACCACATCTCAGTCTTTAAAGTTCTATCTTTAAATAAACTCAAGACCAAAATAATCATCTTTAAATTTTAAGACTGAATGTGCAGTCTCAAATATTTTTGAGACTTGATAATCTGTAACTGCAACAATTGATTTTTAATAGGTCTTTAAAGGTAATGTAGAGACCAAACTATGCAGTTAAAGGTAGAAATTTTCAGTCTTTAATTTGTTTTTTTAAGTAATGACACACATACGTTTTAACTGTAAATGTATGGTTTTCTTCTATATCTTTATAGTTCCTCTCCTATCTTTCCATTTATACATTCTAATGGCAATGTTTCTATATTGACACATGTTTCTATACTGACATTGTGTTTATAGATGAAAGATAGTTCAAATTTAAAATTTTGATTTAATTATTTTGTGTTGAGCAACTAAGGGATGTGCATTTAAATAGATAACATAAATCATAAATTGCCTGCGCAAAAGCACACAAATACAATTACACATGCGTGTATTACAAACGCACGTGCGTGCACGTGCTTATGCATGTGTATGAAAAAGATCATTTGATAGTTTTCATTATAGAGGCATGTTACTGAAGTAAATTAAAATTTATTGAATGTAATTTATATGTTTGTCAACAATTAAATATCAATAATGATAGCACCATATTTGCATTTTATATCTCAAAACGTTTCCAAATATTGAAATGTTGCATTCCTAAATGTCGGTTGGTTTGCTTACAATTAATCAATCTAAAAGAATAAATACAAGATTTTGATTCTACATAAAATGTTTTATTGTTACCATGTGTAAGAATGGAAGAAATAAAAGATATTATGGTATGAAATAGTTTTGAGCAACAAATATCTCTTTATAATATGTATTGATAAAACTATAATCATCGATAATTCTCTGTACATAAGCACACATAATATGAACCATTATCTTAATAAAAACTTGATAGATAATTTTCGTATGCGTACAACACTATATTTATTGTTGGATTTCATATTTATTTAATTTTAGAATGCAGATAATTTTAGTTTTATTGTTTATTGATTGACATAACTAGTAATTTTCCTACCATTACTGTAATTTTTTTTACTGCTAAAATACATCTATTTCCTTATTTTGATCATTGACCAAGTAACATGAACCGTATAATAATCGAAGTCTTAGTTTCCAATGTTCTAACAAACATGTCCTTGCTAGTAACAATTTGTGTTTGTATGTAAAATGATGATTTTTTAGTCAGTTTTAAGTTTTTAGTGTAGGTTGAACATTTTATATATCCAAAATACAAAGGTATTAGAAAATCTGAAAAGGAAACTGCTAAATATGAAAGATTAGAAATTTGAGCATGAGCAGAAGCCTTACAAGAGTGTGTGTTATAAAGCAACTCAACTTGCTTATGTTTCTTTTGTGTTACAAGAGTTCAATGCCTCACTAAAACCCTGTAACCCCCTAACCTAGATGGGTACCTTATAGGGAAAAAGAGCACATATAAATTTGGTGAACATCAAACAAACAGAAATACAAAACATACGAGTCTCAATACAATCTGAAAACCCAAACAAAAATTAAAAAGAAACCCGCTTCATGGCCCAAAAACTAGGCTCATCATTCCAAACCTTCGTCTACAAAACAGCTGCTCTCCTCGATTAACCAGTATCGCATAACTCAATTCCCCAACGTTCAAGAAAAGCAGAATTTCTCAAATTACGAACAGTTTTTCTTCCATTGTTTCTGACCAGGTACTTAACATCTCTCTCAATTTGAATAGCTTAGTAATAGCCATAATTCTCTTGTTTTGAAAAATCCTCAAGTTTCTTTCCTTCCATATAGAATAAATTGTAGTTGTAAATGCTCCACATGCAACATCATGAATCCGGTGATGAGTTTTGAAATTAAGATGAATGGATCTCGCTTCCTCTATAATGCTATCTTGAATAGGAAAAGATACTGATAGTTTCTGCTTTATAGACATCCATATAAAAGATGAATAATCGCATTCAAAAAACAGATGCTTTATAGATTCAGGGTAAGCTTCACATAACGGACACAAGATGTTTGGCACATTGTTAAAGTGAGCAATTTTGTCTTTAGTGTTTAATCTCCCAATAATAGCAAGATATAAAATAAATGCCATTCTCCTACTATTTCTCTGATGCCAAACCACATCAAAAGCAGTATCTTTTTCACCATGATTTCGAACTTCTTCCCATGCCTTATGAAAAATGAAACATCCACCATTTCCCCATTCATATGAATCATGAGCTTTATTAGGATGTATTTGAACACTAATTATTTCATTTAATAGTTCTCTTGTTGCAGGGTGGATATAGTGATCCAGAGCATCATTAACAATTAAAGAATTAACTTGAATATCAGCATTGCCCATCATATGTAATCTGTCAAAACCAAGAAGGTCCACTAAGCATTGGCAGTTGATATAAGGATCATGTCATAAGTAAGTTTCCTCACCCCTTGCTTTGCTTCTATTAAAAAGTTGCTTTGATCTTGTGTGAATTCTTAACAAAGATTTCCACACAGTAGAAGCATTATTATCAATGGAAACAATCCAGAAGTGTTTATTTTTACAATATTTACTTGATGTCCATTTGCTCCGTAGAGAATCTGCAACTAGAAATTTCCATAATAATTTTCTGCAAGCAGCCTTTTTCAAATCAATAAAGCTTTTCAGACCAATACCACCTTCACTTCTAGGTTTACAAAGAGTTTTCCAAGCTACTTTATGTGCAGCCCCTCCCCAAAAAAAAATCTGCACATAAGGATTGGATTTTGTCCAATGCGTATTCAGGAATTTGATAAATAAATAACCAATATAGGACAATAGGAGTTAAAATGCCATTTATTAGTTCATCCCTTCCAGCAAAAGATAAAAACTTTGTTTCCCACCCTTGAATCTGTTGAAAAATAAACTTGGTTTTAAAGAAATATTTATTGCATTAATGGAAATGGTTATTAGTAAGATAATGTTTGTATTTGTGGAAAGGGAAAAATCTAGACTAAATAAATATGTAATAAGAAAAAATATTTAGAAAGCATAGAATTCAAGGAGTATCTAGAAAAGAATAGTCTATAGATTTTCCCTAATATAAATTGGGATGTACTCATTCATTTGTATCAAGCAGTATGAATGTTGTATTAAGCAAAAATAAAGGGAAATGAAAGCAATCAATAAAAGAAATAGTAAATTCCTTCTTTCTTGTGGTTTTCTCAACCTCCTCTAAAATTTCAATAAAGTGGTATCAGAGCTATAAGATCCTAAAAGATGGCGAATAACAGCTTTCCCACACCAATTCCAATGCTTACCAAGATCAACTATGATAATTGGAATTTAAGGATGATGGTCATACTTGGAGGATATGATCTATGGGAGATAGTTGAGAAAGGATATACCGAACAAGAAGACGAAGATAGTCTATCTCAAACCAAAAGGGATGAATTGGAAAACATAAGGATGAGAGACAAGACGGCTCTCTGTCTAATTTATCAAGCATTGATTGATGACGCTTTTGAAAAGATTGCGGAAGCAAATCAGCAAAAGAAGTATGCGAAAAGCTTCAGATATCTTACAAGGGAGCTGATGAAGTCAAAAAGGTGTGTCTTCAAATATTAAGAGGAGAACTTGAATCTCTACATCTGAAAGAAGGTGAACTTGTTTCTGATTATTTTTCAAGAGTTTTAATTGTTACTAATAATTTGAAAAGAAATGGTGAGAAATTAGATGATGTCAAAATCATGGAGAAGATTCTTAGATCATTAGATCTAAAGTTTGAACATATTGTCGCCATCATTGAAGAAACCAAAAACTTGGAAACCATGGCTATAGAGGAGCTTTTATGCTCATTGCAAGCTTATGAAGAAAATAAAAAGAAGAAGGAAGAGACGGTGGAGCATGTTATCAAGACACAGATTGATTCGGAAAAGAAAGAAAATAACCAAAGCCAAGAAAGATCGGATCAGGATCAAGAACGAGGAAGAGATCGTGGATATAGATATGGACAAAGTTGGAGGCTCAATAATGAAAACAACAATAACAACAATAATCAAAGAGGAGAAAGATCAACTAGAGATTGTGGGAGAGATAATTTAAAGTGTGACAAGTCAAGCATTCAATGCTACAATTATGAGAAATTTGGGCATTATGCATCTGAATGTAGAGCTCCAAGAAACAATAAAGTTGAAGAGAAGATCAATTACGTTGAAGAAAGAAGTATTGAAGAGGGTATATCACTACTGGCCCACAAAGAAAATGAAAAAGAAGAGGAAAAGAAGAACAAGAACGAAGAAAAAATTATAGAAGAGCCAACAATAAATGACGAGACAAAATTAGTTAAACTTGATGAAATAAAGGATGATGAATTCGATGATTTGAAGGAAGAAGATCTTCCAAAGATCGAAGAAATGAAAAAATTGGTAATCAAGGAACAACAAAGTGAAATGGTGGATGATGGAAGGAATAGTAATTGTGAGAAGAAGATTGATGATGTTGCCAAATATAAGGTCATAAATGAGAAAGGTGATGATACCGTGAAAGAAGAAAATAAAGTTAAGGTTAAAACACTTTATGCAATTCCAAATAACAAGTTTGCCTATTTATGTCATATATTTAGAGACTTTAATTTTAAACCAATGATTTTTGGAAAATTCAAGAGACTTTTGGGAAATTATGGAAGAATTGATGAATGCAAAGGGAAGACGCATGATTTTGCTTTGAAGAGCTCTACAATGGATAACAAAGTCATTGCAATCATCGAATGCTTACTCATATCACTCTTTCTCTTGCCAAAACATGTGAGATACAAAGGAATCTTCTTAGAGTAATAAAACCAAGTTTATGGGGGGATGTTGAAAAATAAACTTGGTTTTAAGGAAACATTTATTACATTAATGGAAATGATTATTAGTAAGATAATGTTTGTATTTGTGGAAAGAGAAAAATCTAGACTAAATAAATATGTAATAAGAAGAAATATTTAGAAAGTATAGAATTCAAGGAGAATCTAGAAAAGGATACTCTAGAGATTTTCCCTAATATAAATTGGGATGTACTCATTCATTTGTATCAAGCACTATGGATGTTGTATCAAGCAAAAATAAAGGGAAATAAAAGCAATCATTAAAAGCAATAAAAAATTCCTTCTTTCTTGTAGTTTCCTCTTCCTCCTCTAAAATTTCAACAGAATCTTACTTTGCACTTTTTGAATGAGAGAGTTACACTCTGCATAGTGTAAATAATTGGAGGAAAGAGGAACACCCAAATACTTAATTGGCAACTGGCCTTGCTCAAACCTAGGTATATTCAATATTTCTACTGCATTGCCGACTGAATTGCTGAAAAAACCTTAGTTTTGCCTGCATTAACATTCTAACCTGCATAGTCTTCAGGTTTACGAAATATAGCTTTGAGAGTACATGCATTATTAGGAGTATACTTTCCAAAAATTAGCAAATCATCAGCATACAATAGGTGAGATATAATAGGTTGCATTGCACAACTAGGCTAAATTCTTTTTTAGCTATGGCATCATCCATAAGAAAAGAAAAGAATTGCATAGCAATGGAAAATAGATAAGGAGAAAGAGCATCTCCTTGTCGAATCCCTCTAGAAGAAGAAATAAATCCCTTTGGTTTGTCTTCAATTAATATAAAAAATGTGGTCGTAGACATACATTCATATATTAAGTTTATAAAATGCACAGGAAACTTCATAAGAGACATAGTTCGACATATGAATTCTCTATTAACTCAATCATAAGCTTTTTGAAGATCCACTTTCACACAGAATTTAGGCAATTCTTTTCTTTTTAAATCTCTTAGGAGTTCATGAGCCAACAATATGTTATCTCCATTATTTATATTTTTGATAAAGGCACTTTGATTCTCAAAAATCAAAAAAGGTAGGAAATGCTTCAATCGATTACACAAGATTTTAGCAAATATTTTGTAGTACACATTGCAACATGATATTGGTCTGAAATGTGAAATTGTAGTAGACCTCTCATTCTTTGGAATTAGGTTAATGAATGTATGATTAATGGAATTTAGCAATTTACCTGAATGAAAAATGTCTGACATGATAGCTAGTAAATCATTTTTCAATGTATCCCAATGCAGTTTCATAAATTTCGAATTTAAACCATCAGGTCCAGGGCTAGTATCATCTTTAATAGAAAACAAGGCTTCATGAACTTCAGTAATAGATATTTCATTAAGAAGAAAATTATGCCCTTGCTCATTAATATAAGAAATTGGATGAAAATTGGGAAACCCCTGAGAACAGTGACCATTGAAAAGATTTAAAAATAATTGATTGACTCATTTTCAATCTCTTTAGGTTTGAATATAAGATTGCCATTGTCATCCATTAAAGCTCGAATATGATTAAAGAATCTCGATTAGACATATGAGCATAGAAATTTTTTGAATTGGTGTCACCCTGCTGTAACCAATTCACCTTTGCTTGTTGCTTAAAGCCAGCAAAATAAATTTTCTGAAGTCTTTGATATTCAGTTTTAGCATGTAAAAAATCTTCATAAATCATCATATTTCAGGATTTTGGTCTACAGCAAGCTCCAGATTTTTAAGGAATTTCTCAGCATTTGAAATGTTAGAATCATTCTTATCCCTTGCTTTATTCCACTTTTTCAGCTCTGCTTTACATATTTTGAATTTCTGTAGTAATCTAAAACTTTGAAAACCCCATGTAGAATAGTTTAAACCTCCTTCAATAGCTTCACTATAACCTGAAATATTATGCCATTCATTTTTGTATCTAAAAGGATACCCTTTAGAATTTGCGGTAGGAATGAGGTCCAATAAAATGGGATTGTGATCACTAGAGTGTTGAAATAATGATAAAGCTTTCAAGTTTAAAAACTATTGTAAACAACAGTTATTCACTAAGACTTTATCTATATGAGTAGCAATACCTTTCCTTCGCCAAGTAAATTTGAAGCCCACTGGTTTAACTTCAGACGGATCAGTTTGGACAATAAAATTCTGAAACCCTCTTAGATGCTGATAAGGAACCGGTAAACCACCGCATTTGTCTTTAGGAGAGAGAGAGTATTATTAAAGTCACCCATAAGAATCCAAGCACCATCCACAAATGAAGAATCATTTACAAGAAATTTCTATAGCCTTTGTTTGTCACTAAAGAGATTGCTTGCATATATAATTGAAAAACCTATAGAGAAACCTCCTTTGTTATTAGCTGAAATATTAATTTGTTGTGAAGAAGATGCCAAGCTTGACAAGTCCCTAACATTTGAATCCCATATCAACAATATACGACCATCAGAAGAAACAAAATTGTTAGTTAAATGCTTCCAACTACCAGGCAACATAGAAATGAATAGAGCCAAATTAGATGTTGACAATTTGTTTTCCACTAAACCAACAATAGTTGGTTTAGCTAATGTTAGGAGTTTAAACACTTCTTTCATACGAGAAATGGTGTTCATACCCCCTAACATTCCATGCTATAATCGTCATTTAATAGAAGAAGAGCTCCTAGTTGATCTTTTAGGAGGAGCATTAAAAGTGACATGTGATGAGTTCTCTTTATTCTGTAAATAGTTTGAATTTTTGTCAATAAAACTAGAAACATCAACTTGTTTACCTTTATCATTATTTTTTAGTTTATCACTCTCTTCAATAATCTCAGCAACATTTTGCAGATCATCTGAAATCAGGACATTAGGCAAATTGTGATTCAAAAAAATCAAGATCATCCCAAAATTTAGAACTTTGGTTTTCTTCACTTGCTGCTACATGATCAGGGTTTATAGATTCATCATTTAGACTAGTAGAAGAGGAAGGGATCTCTGAAGCATTCCATTTAGAATCATTTGAAGTTTCATGAAAGCTTTCATCATGACCAAATATAAGACATTTCTCGCATGTCAATGGGACGAATTCATATTCTATATTGAGAGAGATATTATGACCTTTATGTAATAGAATAGGAATTATTGGCTTGAGATCTGTCTTTGTATCTATTTCAATTAAGACTCTAGCGTACTTTGTAAACTTTTTAGCTTCAGTATTTTCATCAATTAAAAGAGGAACTGCTATAAAGCTTGCAATCATTTGAATAGCTTCTTTTTTCCATAACTCCATGAGGAGATCATGAATTCTGATCCAAATTTGGACACTATTACACTATATATTATTGTAATCAAAACCTGGATGCCACACAAACACTAATAGCAATCAACCAAAATAAGAGTAAGTATTACTTTCTATGATTCGAGAAAAATCTTGTTGATCTTCAAATTGGACAACAACATTATAGGAAGAAGAAATATGAACATTGAAGTTACCAGAAGGTCTCCAAACCTTTTTGATATAATCCTTTAATTTCACTGCAGATAACCTAAAATAAATCGGAATCAATGCAATTGTATATGCCCAGTATATTTCAGAATCATTATAAATTTTCTCTGGAATTCGAACACAATCAGACTCAAATCAGACGAAATTCAATCTCTGATTACTTGATGCAATAGCGCCTTGATTTCGATTGATATTACCATCATTAGGATTCAAAACAGGTACAGAATTACCAAATAGTGAAGATGACACGGGATTAGAAGAAGAAACCAAAGGATTTGATCGTAGAAAATCAGATTGGGAATTTGAATATTTGGCGGGTTCCGCCATTAAAGTGAAAAACAAATGAAATAATCCCAACCTATTCATCCCTAAATGTGTGTGTGTATATATGATCAAGAGCACCTCTATAGTCTCCTGATGTCCACTACACATTTCTGTTTCTCTCTCCTCCCACTAACACTCTCTTCCCCACTAACCTATTTTAATATATATAAGTGGCTACAACGGGGTGCATTTGGAATTCCCCAAATAGGGGTGCCATGGAACATGCCATATATCTTTATTAATAAATGTAATGCCTTTGGTGTCACATTTTTGTGATGTTAACGTTAACTACCGAAAATGCCCTTTTATTTATTATAAATCTTAATATTACGAAAATATAGGATCTTACAAATAAATTTCTACTAATTCAAAATGTCAAATATACAAATACTTATTAGTCATAATATCCCTTTAAAATAGGATCTTACCATTTAATGTATTTACAAATTTAAAACATTCGTCTATAAACATTAACAAAGTCTTAATATCGCATAAAAGTAGGATTTCACAAATTATATCTGTACAAAAATTCATTTTTCATTAATTAATTATAAATATGAAGTTTAAGAATCGTAAGATATTACAAGATTAAAATAGAAAAAAAAATGATTTTAACATCAAAGTATACATAGAAATAATATTATTTTTAATGAATTAAGCATATAAGATTTATAAACAAATAACTCACGCGTGAAATTTTATTTAATTTTATAAGATTTGCAAACAAGCGAAATTTTATTTAATTATTTTGTATAGCATTCCTATAGGATTTTCCACCACACATTTCTGTTTCTCTCTATTTTATTTTAATTCTCTCACCCTCCACTAACTTATTTAATTATAAATATGTGGCTAATGTTGAGGTGAAAAAGGGGTGCCACGAAAGTGGGGTGCCATATAACCTATACACACACACACACTCTCTCTCTCTCACACACACACACACCAAAATCACAAGGATATCTTCTACTTTATTTTTATGTATTCTTTTGATAGGGTCTCTTTAACGAGCTATTAATTGTATTATTTTTATTATTATAAAAATTTCTATGCAAAATTGTATAATGGTTTTAAAACGGATGTGTTTGTGGCAGACAAGCTCTCATTCGTATTATGCATAGTTTTCATAACCGTATCGTGACTCAAGCCGTGATGACTGAAGGTTCAAGGTTTTGATGGTTTAACTGTTCAAACCATTAAAACCATGATTTTTTTTTGAATTTATGAATTTATCAACAGCTAATGTGCAGTAATATTGAAATAAAATTGCTACATGTATGAATTATTGATGGTCTTAAATTTCTATAATAAAATTTATTTACTACTGCAATGCACAACTATATCAATACAACTTCATTGTGTACGCAGAGCAGTGCATAATGATTAAAGTTTAATGACGATAAATTTAATGAATTTTACAATGATATTGGATAAACCATAACGGTGAAAATTGAAGTGGTTCAATGTATGGCTAAATTTTAAGACGATGATGACTATTGTAATATAGATTTATTTATGTTCTTCTGCTTAATACAAATGATGAGAATGAGAGAGAATTGCATGGTGAGAAAGTAAGAGAAAAATAAAAGAACCGCGGTTCAACCATTTAAAATTGTGGTTGAACCATTGGTTTTAAGGTATGACCGATGTTCGGGGACAATTAAAATCTGATTGAGTTGTGAGCCATAATGATTCATGGCTTAGGGTTATTCGAGATCAGTCCATGGTTGGGCCATGAAAGCACTGGTATTATGTAAAATTGTGCAAACTTATGAAACTGTTTTGTCCCGTTCATATTACATACAACAACGTTATGACATCAATACATCTGGTGCTGGTATTGAACTAAATACTTCATTGCATAATTCTTATTTATGTTATGGAGAAACTTGTCTCTGATCAATGGTATCATATTATATATCTTATGTTTTAGCTTGCCAATTGGCAAAATGAAGCTGCAGTTTGCAATTTTGTATCTCAGTTTTACATAAATGAACAAGGGTAGGATAAAAAAAATTGTGTCATGGTCTGTTAGCCTACAATTTTGTATTTTGATCGAATCTTTTTTTACTCTGTAACTTTCTTTTAGTTTGCCTGATATTAATGGCAAAGCTTTTTGGTATATCGATTTAAGTGAATTTCTGCAGGCGCATAATCTTTTAGCAGAAACTCGAGGTTCATCTATGTGCTACAGGATTTACCGGAAAACAAGGGGATGTGTTAGGTTTATCCTTTTTAGTTTTATAGCTACTTGACTTTTCGATTTTGAGAGTCGATACAAAAACATCAACGGTATTTATATGTCAAACATCTATAATATAACAGAATCTCATTACGAACTAAATGGTCTATAATATAATAATAATAATCTTTATTGAATAGAAAGATTTTTATAAATATAACAATTAGATTTACATCAAAGTGCTAACCATAAATGAGTCTGGATAGTTATAACAGTCTGTTCTTACAAATGTTAATGAAAAATAATAATGGACACAGTGGAAGATAACAACTACGAGAATACACCGTAGCCTCCAACTTCCATCCTGAAGTTCCAAGCAAACTAAAGTATCCTGCAAATACACTCGGTCTGATTCGAGCATTATCGCAAAATAACATCCAAGTCAATTTGGTAACTCAAGGTGACAAAAACTTAAGTCACAAGGAATTTCGTAAAAACCCATATTTTTCTAATATTTGAATTATTGAATTTAATATGATTTAAACTATTATTGTGGTTATAAATAAAATTTAATAGTTTAATTATGTAATTTTATGATATAAACTCAATTAAATATATTAAGGAATGAATTTCAATCAATTAAATTAATAATAACTTGTATTGATTATCAATGAATATATAATTTGATATCTACTAATAGATGTTGAAATTTGAAATTTAATATTAAAGTATTTGAATGAAATTATGTTAATTAATTTATAATTGAAAGTTAAATGAATTTGATGAATAAATCGAAATTGAAATCCAAAATTAATGACATTGATTTATAAAGTTGGTTTAAACTCTAGTTTGATTATAATGGAATTTATAAATTGTTGAATTGAATTTAAATGGATAATTGAAATTTGGGAATTTTAATTTTCAATTAAGCTATTAAAATAGCCATTTTGCAAACGAACTTGAATTTCGACGAAGTCATTTTCATTGGGTCCGGAATATTAAATTATTATAAGGTTTCAAATTTCATTTCAATTGAACTTATAGTTTGGTCATATGAATCTGAAACGCATAGGAAATTATTTGTGCAATTTAATTAGAATAATTAAATTTTAATAAAAATTGTTGTATACTTTGGAATTTGACTTTATCATAAGTCTCATTGTGCTTAGAAGGCCTTTAAACCTACAAATTGCTTGTTGGCTGGCCTAATTTGGACTACAGGTCGTTTTTGGCTTAAATACATGAAAATCGAGAATATTTATTAATAAAATTTTCAGAAAACCCTATTTTCTCAAGGCTGCATCTATTAGAATTTGAATGGCCGAAATTCTTTCTCTTTTTCCCTCAATTTCTCTCCATCCGTGCAACGCTTCAAAGAAATCCTAAAGCAAAGTTATAGCCATTCACGAGATCTTCACATCCACACGGTGGATCATAGTCGTTGGGATCTGAAATTGTTAGAATTTGGCCTTGAAGTGGCAAGGATTTGGGTTCATTGGAGGCCAAGGTGGTCACCAAAGACAGCAACATCGTGGGCCCAGGGCGCCTTGATGTAGGGAACACGATGGTGACATCTGATCGTGGACCAGTGACCATTGGAAGGTGCAGTGGTATCTTGCAGAGCATGCATTTTGGTTTACAGGATTTTTGTTGGATGTGAATGTCACGTTTGAAGGAGTTGATGAAGTAACACCCCACACTTTTCTGAGCTTGAATGTTGATAAAAATTGAAAACCAAACCCATCCAAGAATGGAGAGTATAAATCTGGTACTTGCAAATAATCAACATGAGCATAATCAGAGTAAAATAAAACTAACTCATGGTGGAAAGGATATAAGATAATGAATACGCAATAAGGCGACTACCTTAAAGCATATCACCATATCAATATTGAACATGAGAGAACGAGAACCGAAAACCAAACTGATTACTTGCTATGACCTATCTTCCCCGAGCTAAACTTAAGAGTTTTTATGTGGGGGGAGGGTCGGAACAGCAAGCCCTGCTGAGTAGAAAATGTATAACACGGTCTACAATACACAAATGTATCCCGTTTGGTCAAAACCAAAACATATGTATGACCAGGCTAGTAATTATAACTTAACCTTGTAAATATTTACGCACAACGACAAACCACCATACCCGAGGTAGTATCCCAAACACAACGATATCAAAATATTGAGATAAAATGTTTACGCATAAATATGAAGCCTTTAAACCGTCATTCAACCAATTACGACAAACTAAGAGATGGGCTCTCAACTTCTCACTATTCCATAAGGAGGTTAATTATTCTATATAGCCACTTAAGACCTCACTATCTATATAAGATAATGGTGGATTCTTTCGGTCGCTTATGACCCAGCTACCAATATATGATAAGAGTGGATCCTTTTGATCGCTTAAGAGCCAAGGTGGACCTATCGATCACTTAATACATTATTCAAATACTAATATAAATTAGAAGACACTAGCTAATAAGTCTTACTAATTTAAGGCTTCCTTCGTTCACGTTTATAGGTATACCCCGCAAAAGGCGAGAGATAATAAGTAGTCACTTAATAACTATATGATAGGTAGGCGACATCTCGTCATTTATGACCTTCCCCGACGAACCCCCATGTTATTATTTAGCTGGCCTTATCATATGATCCCCTAGCCACTTACTACTTCCCGCAGGATAGGAAGACCTATGGTACCTCCGTAGCGTTCATTTAATACCTTATCCCAAGGCGGACTCTCACCCCCACTCACTTACTAACTAGAGGAAGCAGACTAACGTAGGGATTACCAATCTCGTACCCAATATCCATTTAATACTTCTTAATTGTGGGGAGGTGAGCTACGTGATCACTTAATACGCTTTTAAGGGGGATCTGACTATTTAATACCTATATCCCGAAGCAGGCTTACCTTTATAAATAAATTTCCCATTTTAAAGGTTTCCTCTTTTGGGCGGGAGGCAGGTCCTACAACTACTTAATACCTTACACTTGGAACAAACCTCAATTCATGAAATAATCCTTGCTACGCAATTAACTATCATCACGAGTTCCTATGGTTAATGATGTCTCACATCGATTGTACATATATCCGGCTACGAGAAATGCAGACTTCTATCGAATAAGACAATTGACCTCGCATCATTAACCTACTAAGTCCAATTCTTATATTTAATTATATTAATTCTAGATTAGCTAGAATAGAATAAGGAAAATAAATTATAACTTTCTACCGTAGGATGTTTAATTGTTAATTTCCTTATTGGACTTAGCATTTACCGTGCCAATAATCACTCCCCATTAATTCCCTTTTTTATTCCCTCTATTTCTATTATCTTGACAATGTCATTTATGACACTAACTGTCATATTTTCCTATATGTCATTTATTACCCTATTAAATACCATTTTTATTAGTCCCTTTTTGAATTTTAACCTATTTATTTTAACTCCCAAATATTATTACAAACTTAATTCCATTTAATTCTTATGTGAATATATATAAGTTTGTAATTTGTTTATTCCTTAGTAGGAGTTATAATCCCTGTTCATAAATACTAATTTTAATTGTAACCACCTAGGCATATCTACCCTATTTAATTATTTCTCTCAAACAAGTATGGTTTAAATACTAATTACCTTATATATGACCTTTTATTACAGCAATAAATCATATGTTTATTGCTATAATGGTCACAAAAGCTTAATTTCCACTTATTATGGGATTTATTTCCATATGTTTTATTCTCATACAATGGAACGTTTCAGACTCAAACATACAATAATAACAAACATTTATTAAATATATTAGCATCATTTACATACATTCGGATGGATAAGATCAATATATATATATATATATATATATATATATATATATATATGCGAAGTTAACGTAGTTACTAATTTATATCTTCTTATTCTTTATTATTCATGTTTTGGTCTAAACTAATGACCTCACAAACCCCTTTTTGTGTTTAATCTTGTTTTAAGATTCAAAATCTCATAAAAGGACCAATAACTATAATTATGGTAAATTTTGCCCAAAATAGTTACGAAAAGGATATAGACATATTTCAAACCACAAGAAATATGAAATGTATATGTTTTTAGGATGGTCGATGTAAACTACGTACAAACATACGTGAATTTACACAACCCTTCCTATTTGGTTTATATATATTTCTTGTTAATTTGAAATGATATCTTTTTTAATTAAAAAGAACAAAAGGGCATATTTATAATAATCAAGTAAAACCCCGAACAATATCAAACACAAGCGGGATTATTATTTTAAATCCAAAAAAACTACGCAAACTCTAAATCCACACCCAAATCTAAGAATCTGAACAAATGCTATAATCGTAACAATGGTTTTGGACTGATTTCCAGATACAAGGTGTTCACAACAACACAACAAACCTAAGAACAATTGTAGGCAATATAATTTAATCAACCAAAAAGGCCCACAAACTCAATATTCAAACAACAACCTATTCTTTTAAATTTGATAAAAACAAACAAATCTAATAACTTTTTAGGCATATTATTCAAATTTACACAAACGAACTGTATAAGTTATTATAGACGATGTATATGATTTTCCACTCACGTGAAAGCTATCCAAATCTAAATCTGAACAAAAATTTTAGGCCTGTAATTCCCAAATTTTAAATTTCTACAATTATTTCTAAAAGAGATTTTTTTAAAAGATTCATAGATCTGCAAGAAAATAGGAAAGAGGAAGGAAATCTGAATAGAAGAACGCGTGTATGTAGCACCATTTCTTTTGCACAAGAATCTGATTTCAATCTTCTCAAATCTATGTTTATTTAATTTGTATATGTTTAGATTTATTTAAAAAGAGATTTGGGAGAAGAGAAAATGGAAGAGCCTCGCTGCTACTTTTAGAATTATGTGCAAAAGAACGGGGGAGGGGGGTTTAACTCTTTATTTATAGGTGTTGAAATGACCCTTAACCGTTGGATTTAATTCTAGAAAAATCTGTCCATTTTATATATATATATATATATATATATATATATATAGCCCTCAAAACCTAGTTGTCACTTGGCGGGTTTCGACCAAAGGGGTCGACCGCTCTGGGTCAAACTATCCTGGTGATGGCGGGTTATAAATGGTTATAAATTTAATATATATTCTTTTTTATTTATTTTCCGTTTGTTTCGGTATTTCGTCCATAACTTTTTCATGCGGGCTATGTCCATGAAGTTCCAAACATGAAAGTTAACAAGAATTCCGTTACAAATGCAATGGTGCAAGTTTCATGGTCAATTCCATCATTTGCAAAAATTTCATTTTTGGAATCTATTTAAATAACTAAACTAATTATCGCTAAAATTTCAGGTTGTCTTATTCATTTATATTTATGTGAAATTCGAATGATTAAACATTAAAAACTTTCTCACACGAACTCAGATTTGCGAGTGGATTGCTTCATTGGAATCGTATCGGAATTCTGGGAAACATCAAGTTAGTTTGGACAAATTCTGAGACTGTTATATTTTGGGTTTATATTTGGATTCCAAATGAGTTCAAAACAGAAGGTGAGTGATTAAACACACTCACACTTAACTCAAATATTTGATTATTAGTTACGTTAAAATCATATTATGATATGCGGTTGATGTTTGGTAGTTAAAAATGCATACTAGTATTGATTTGCACCGATAGTATAATTTAATTTAACTGCTAATTCAAATTGTATAGTTAAATTTGAAATTTAATTAATAGTAGGCGCGGATAAAGGCTTAGATGCTCTACCCTAGCTATTGTAGGCGCGGATAAAGGCTTACTCTTTTGATGCTCTACCCTGACCATCATAGGAAGTGATAAAGGCTTACACATCACCCCTTCTAAGAGGTGTGTTAACCTAGCCATTGTAGGCGCGGATAAGAGTTTTCGATGCTTTACCCTGACCCTGTCTGATTGGACGCTGATGAAGGCTTACACTCATCCCCCTCAAAGGAGTGTCTTACCTAGGCCATCGTAGGCGGGAGTAAGGGTTTTAGATTCTCTACCCCGGGGATGGAGGTTTACTCTTTTGATGCTTTAACCTGGCCCTTTTTGATTTGGGCGCGACCAAAGACTTACAAAACGGTTCCCTCCAGGAGAAGCCTTGCCCTGACCATCTTGACATGGACAAGGGTTTTCTACCATCGTAGGTAGCTTCATTTGTTTCAAGTGGATCCAATTTTTAAGGAGTTTTCATACTCCCAACCGTGTAGACATTCTTTCTTCAAGGAATCCTTTATTAAAGCTGGTTAAGTCTTCTTTACATATCTATATAGCTGGCCTTGATTAAATAACTTGATGATCATTGCTCCAAAAACCCTAGTGTGGTTGGTTTCAAGTTCATTCATCATATGGTAGTAGCAGTGTGATCCTCCTAATTTCACTTTACTTTTTGGTTTCTTCCTCGGTGATGGCCAAAAGTCAAGCCCATGTTTGGTTAGGAAGTAGATATTCTCAATTGATGTGGTAAGGTTGCATTCTTTAGGCAGTCTTGACTCAAAGATCCCCATTCGACGTCGGAACTTAGCCTTTTTGTTGCTCAGTTTTATTGCTTCATATTTATCTTGAAATTTTATTTTTAATGTGTCTTGAGACTCTGGTGTAACTTTCTTAGACCATTTTGTAGTAAAGTGGTGAAATCCTTCAATATTTCTTGTTTGAATATGGTTCCCTTAGTCTGGGCATTTTGCTTTCAATGTCGGCTTTGCTTCTTCCTAAGCCTTTTTCTTTCGGCATCGTCTTCATCTCGATATCCCTTCACCTTGTACCAGCTTCGGTGTCGAATTATTATGATAACATCTGATGACTAGTAAACTGATGTTATATTGAACTGTTGGGATGGATTGATTTTGATGGATGTCCTGGATCGATATGTTTAATATATTGATGTTTAATTGTGTGATTCACCTTGTTATTCACTTTATTTATGTATGGCTGTTATTTGTGTTGATTTATCCAAACCATTTACCCTAGATGTTACAGGCATCAAATAAACCCAGGATTAATCATTGAAATGGATTAAGAACATAGGTTGAAATATTAAATACCTATGAACCGTGATTTGGATTGAAATGATATATATATATATATATATATTCATTTTTGAAATGCTAAAAATAAATTTAAGTATCACTTGGTCATAGGACAGAGAATTATATACGGACACCGATTGATATATAAATTTGTTCTAAATTTGAATTTTGAAATGTTGCTTTAAAGGCAATATAAATGATGCTTTATAAATTGATTTCCGTTGAATTTGTACTTTGAATTTTGAATGTAAAAGCTAAAGAAAACTATTTAATGTTAAAACTGAAGTTATAAACTTGAAATTGAAAGTGAATTGAACCTATTGAAATTGAGTTGTTTTAAAATTTAAAATAACTATCCATCTTTGAAATTTACTTCATATTAAGTTGATTTAAAGTGATTTGAATTATGAACTCGAGATTGTTATAAATTGAAATAATTCAAAATGAGGATTCTTATTGAAAACTTTAAATAATTGAATCGAGTTGTTTGAATTAAATCAAATTTGAAACAGAAGTTGATTCGAACTGAAACATTGAATTTGAGTGTAAGTCTCTCAAGTACAAGATTCTCCCTTTTTGATTACTTAGTTTCTTCGATTTGACCCTTATTCGTAAGGGCTAAGTCTCGTATGAACTTTCTTATTTCAATTGAGTTACTGCCGATGTTTTTACCTTATAAATCCATCCTGATTTTGTTTAATTCGGTTAATTTAGAGCTTAAAAAAAGAAGGTGTGTTATATTTAATTTTAGCAGGAAAAACAATTGGTGAGTAAACAGTCCCTTCGAAGGGTATTTTGCTTCAATGAAGTTGAATTAAAGCTTAGTTTTTAGCATCACTTTCTAAGACAATCAATGCAAAGCACCAACTTCGAAAATAATGGATTAAAGTTTTGTGTTTGGAATTCCGGTTGGCTTGAAGCAGGAAGACAAACTATTCAATGCGTTGTCTTTGAAAGTTTATTAGTAAGAGCTTCGAGCTCAGAATTTCATAGTTCAAAACATGACTCGTGTATTGCATTGACTTTATTGAAAACAAAACTTTTGAATTCGACATATATGCTCCAATTTATCTTAGCCATTACATTACTTCACATTCTCTTGAACTTGACATGTATATGGCTTCACTAAGTTGACTTCATCTTATGACACTTCTAGAGCACTTTATGACTGGTTAAGTTAATCTCCTCGAAACGAAGCACATTGCTTTGAAATCTTCTTTTGGAAGACTGATATGCTTTGCTCAGTTGTGTCAGTCTTATACATAATAAATCCTTAAGTTTAATGGTGCATACTATGCCATCCCTTTAGAAGTTTACAGCTTTTAGTTTTAATGATTCCTTCATAGAAACGTGCTTTCAAAATGGCTCAATGTATTTCGCCTTGCTTACTTAGGTTACCAGTTGGTTTATCTTGAAAATAAATTCGATCTTATAGTTGTTGACACAATACTAAATTAAATTAATAAATTGAGTCCATATAATGCAAATATTTTAAAAAGCAAATTTAATTTCTAAAAGTATTAAGATGAATTGAAAGAACAATAATATTATTATGAGAATACTATGAGTAATAGCAACATTTTTAGTGGTAATTTTCAGCTTTAAAATAATTCATTTTTTAATTTTATTTAATGGGTTAGTTTGGTTTTCAAATATTAAAACTAAACCCGACCTATAAACCAAAGTAATATAAAAACCAAAACTAAAATGAACCAATTAACTAATGTTAATATTTAAGACACATATTTAGTGAAAAAGTGTTAAATAGTTCCTTACTGTTTTTTCTAGTCTGAATGCTTAATGATAATTTTTTCCATCTACACTCTTAGCTACATCTGATGCGTTATATAAAAATGTACTAAAATTTTAAATTTTTTAAAGTTAGTTTCGAACATTCATTTACTTAGATTTCAAAGGTTCTATGTTATACTTCTGGTTACATTTCTGAATTCAGATTCATTTTTCAAAAAAATAAAAGAATGAAAAACAATTTAAATAATATTTTATTTTGTAAAATAAAAAGTTTGAAACTATGAATTTATACAATATATAATTTTTAATAATTATTTTCTGCCTTTTTTAATTAAATTTTTGTAATAGGAAAAAACAATTTGATAGTGAAGACGTCCAGTTAATCAGTATCAAATTCGGTAAGTCATCAATCAGTATCCAACTTTAACTCAAATTGTTGCTCTGTGTTTTTATTTATTTATTTATTATTTTTTTAACCAAGACCACCCTACAAAAAAGCCCTGTATTACCTTATCATCGACAAACAAATCAGAATAACCGACCCACAGTGTGGATAGCCTAGAAAGAATAAAATACTTGCCGACAGTAGCAGAAGTAGGTGGAATAACATTGGAACAATGCATGAACCGACCTACCTCTTAAATCCCAACGAATAACACGCACAGAAAAAAAAAAAGAGTGAGAGAGACAGATGTTATTCGATTATTCTACCACCACAGAAGACAACCAAAGTCGTCTCCTCTCTTTCTCTATTTACTCAACTCCACAACTATATATCACGCATCACCTTCCAGCACCAGCAAACACACATCCGAAGCCATGGACACGGAAACCAGAGACGCAGAGCAAGTGTTCAACAGAATAGACTCAAACCAAGACGGCAAGATAACGACGTCAGAGCTGAGCACGACGGTGAAGAGGCTGGACTCGCAGGTGACGGAAGGGGAGGTGGAAGCCATGATGGACGAGATGGACGCCAACAAGGACGGATGCGTCGACCTCAACGAGTTCTCCGCCTTCAACAGGAACGTCGGCGACGTGGAGCTGAAGGACGCCTTCGACGCCTACGACGTGAGCGGGACCGGAGCCATCACGGCCCAGGAGCTGCACCGCGTGCTGCACAGGTTGGGCGAGAAGTGCAGCTTGGAGGACTGCGAGAAGATGATCCGGTCCGTCGATCGCGACGGCGATGGCTGCGTTGATTTCGATGAGTTTAAGGCTATGATGACCGGTGCCGGTGCCGGTGCCGGTGCCGGTGCCGGTGCCGGTGCTGTTGTTTGATTTTCTGTTTGAGCTGTTTCATCTTTGTTTACAGTTTATATGTGTTAATAAAGCCCTCGTTACGGTCTTCACCGTCGCTTTTTGTCTTTGGTCATGTTCCTTTGCCTATAATTTTCTTTTTAATTTGATGGATCAGTCATGGTAAATCTTTTTGATTGGATAAAGGGATGAAGTTCTAAACGCGTTATGTCATTTTCATTGATGTTGGACTCTTAAAAATGGAAGGACGGTCGAAGTAAATATTGCCCGACAGCTTCACTAAAATCACAAAACTATCATGCTTCATTTTCAGTTATGCCTATGCTGGATAACTTATCTTTAGTAAGCATTTGCGTTGTTAATAACGTTCCATTAAAAAATTGTCTTTTGAGTTTATCATCTTAGCTCCATATTTTTTTTGCATAAAGGCAATTCTTGCTCTTTGGATGACATAGCTTATTGAAAGAAAAAGGAACCAACTTTTTAGAGTGGCAATCACCATGCCAGAGGAAGTGGCAAAGACCGCTATTAAGAGCATTTACAGCTAGCAGCTGAGCGGTTTCGTGGGGAGGTGCCAAGAAAAAACCATGAATAATTTCTCATTCAGTAGTGAGTGAAAAAAAAAAAAAACGAAAATTACACTAAACGGAATTAATTTCCCATTTAGTATTTTTTTTCACCCTAAATGATAAACTGGAATACCATTTAGTCTTAAACGTTTTTTAGTTTATCGTTTAGGGGGTCCACATTGGAAAAGAAAGCATAGCTGGTTCCCACTTCTTTTCTTTCCTCACGTTCAAATCGACGCTACTGGAGCGCGAGGAGAGGAAAGAAAATGAGAATTCTTCTCGTTTTTTGCATAAATCTATGCTGCTGTAAATGCTCTAATCATGGATATAAACTTTTTGGGTAATATGAACATTCAGGACCCATACGATGTCTGTCGACGGAAATGACGATGTTAAGCCGACCCGCTTGAGATAGGTAATTATAAGGCTAGTTGTTAAGTTCGGATTGAAAGGCTTTGTATATGGGAAAACATTGAGTAGATGTGATTTTAGAACATTACAACAAATGCCCTTTTCGCAAATGGCAAGTTTAGTTGTGTTGAAAAATACGGATCACGAATCTTAAAGGATGTGTTTGAGAATACCGGTAGAGTGGTATTTTAGTTAGCGGAGAATGCGTTTGCGGCTTTAAGCGAACCTTTATATTTTTGTTTTGTAATTTAATTAACTAATGTTTAAAACATAACGGTATCATTAATATAGAATAACACAGTTAACCAAACAGTACAGTCCACTAAACAATAATATTGCATAAACTAATAAAACGGAGAAATACAACACACTACGCTGACGGAAATTTCTCAGTTGATAACTTATATAACCAAACAAGTCTCTGTCAGATAATATCTCCACCACATCCAAGATTGACAGATCGATGCGAAAAATCTCAATAATCTCCCACTTCTCAACGTTATTAACGGTAGAGAGAACAACGAAGCAACGTTCCACCGCGATTATGAAACGATCCGTTCGAACGAACGAGGGTGATCTAGTAGGTTATTTACTAGACGTACAACACGACATCTGTCTGCGTGCAAACTGAACTGGTGGTGGACTCTCTCCACTTAGAAAATCACGATACATAGTTGCATCAGTCGTAGTAAAAGGTTGTGTTGGAGGGGGAATCTGGTAATTGGACGTGTCTTTTTCTATGCAGCCCCCGAAAAACTCATCTTGCTTTCAAAACTTCAGACATGGATTTTTCCTGAACCTCTGGTACAAGCGTGCAAAACCACTCCACCATTCGTGTGAGCCGTCGAGAGGGTCCTGAACAACATCCCATGCACCACATGGAATTTGAAGCAGATCGTACCAAGCTGTCCAGACCCTCTTTAGATTATCTCATTTATTTTTTATCTAGGTCTGCGTCAAATCACCATCGACCACTCATTAAATTCCAACTGAACCGCATTCAAGAATCTCCTCGTGCCTTTGAGTTGAATACGATTGAGACAAATTTCTATGAAAGCCTCTGTTTTTTCCACTGGCCATGTAACATCCCGGTTTTTGACTAAGTTTGTAATAAAGGCTATTATGGAATATTTCAGTAATTGATTTAAAATAATAAAGTGTGAATAATAAATTAAGGAAAAATTCAGGAATATATATATATATATATATATATATGTTAATGATTTAAAAATTCTTGACTATTGTATATATTTATATTAAATAAGTGAATAATGTTTGGTTAAATTGTTTTATATTTTTATATTTGTGCAAAAATAGATAGTTGATTTTTGAATATTATTGAAATTAGAATACTAATTGTTTATAAAATCCTATGTATATATTTATTTTGTTATATATATTTAGTAAATATTGTTTTAACTATTTGTTTGCATACAAACTTGTCTTACTTCATTTATATATATAATTACATAGAATTACACAAAGAAATTGATAAGAATATTTATAAGAAAATATCTATTTACTTCACACATAAGTACCAACTAAGGGCATAGGCATTTCATATAGGCATCATAGAACATTTGATACTTAGAAGCTAAGCTAGAAACATTCAATCAAATTTAATGACATGGTTATAGGCTGCATAATATCCTGGTAACCTTAGAGGCTTAGTTTAAAACTATGTATATGTACTTCAAGGAGAATTTGTCGTGCATATTTTATACTGAAGAAATATGTATATATTTGACTTAACACCACATTTTTTCCACCATATCAAGCCGGCTTATACCACCTACCGAAAAGCTTAGCACCAACCTAATTTAAACTTGCATATAGCACATGATTTTGTACTTAATGTAGGTTGTAAACTTGCATAATGTACCCCATACTTGCACATGTTCGTGCATTTTCTTTTCCAATCAACCAATGCAACAGAAGCTAGAAAACCCTTTACATCCTACCTTGTAATCTACTTGCTCATGGTTGCATATATGTTTGTATGTGCTTCAAAGAGGACTGCATTGTATTGTTATTTCAATTATAGGATCATTTAGTACCTTAGGCCACATTATTTTCAATCAACTACACCCATTGTTGAAGAATAGAGTTTCGATGACAACAACCATATTTCAATGTTAATTGATTATAAAATATATTCTTACACTTTTATCTAGAATATATACATATATATATGCAGGATTTATATACATGAATTAATACGCTCCAACCTATCGGGAATGGATAGAATGAATAGTAGTTCCGGCCAGAGTGATGTTCTTCTTTCTTAGTTGTGAAAACCATGGATTATGATTTCTCCTGCGTCTACCTGGTCCGAAGCTATGCACCTTCCCCTCTTTCTGTCCGGTCTCGATTTAGGAGAGCATCTTCCGATCAAATCAACATTAATATACTAGATGTTAGTTGTCTCCGTGTACTGGACATCATGAAGGCTGTACAGTTTAAAGATATTAGAGATTTAGAATTCAGAGAAGATTCAAGACTCATGAGTAATCAAGATTTCAAGAGTTTAAGATAAATACAGTAATAGAGTCTAGTTTATGTAAGACTCTGAATAGCACTCCAGGTTCTAATTCAAATTCAATTTCTGATTTTCAATTCCTGATTTCAAATTCTATTTCTATCTTTATCCTCTCTATTTTACTTTAATTTTAAACTCAAGTTTTATAGTTTATAAGTTTTATATAGAGGATTTTTCTTTTAAAGGACAAACTTTGCAAAAAAAAATTGGTGAAATGTATGGAAAGTTTCAAAATTAGGGAGAAGGACACATTTACACTAAAAGTGGAATTCAGGGGGGCCACTATCATTTTCCTGTTTACATTAACATTTTTCCTTCTCACTAAATTCTAAAATTTTCATAAATTTCACCAAAGTTTTTGTTAGGTTTGTCCTTCTCCCAATTTCCCACTTTTATATATTATATACTTATATACTTTATAATTATATAGTTTTAAACTTTATAATTTTATAAATATGTTTATATAGCTTACACTTATGGTTTCAAATGATTTTCTACTTTATATATTCATTTACAACACTATGTTTTAATTCAAGAGTTTCCAGAATTATATATATATATAAACACTTCAAAAATGCTTAAAATTCAATTTTAAACTAGGTTATGTCGACATACATTTATGCCAATGTCAACATATAATTGTCATATTTTTTATTTCAAAAAAATGCCTTTTCACTATTTGTAACGTTCCAGAAGCGCTGTAACCTTTCAAATCTTTTAAATAGGGGCTGATTTCGATATTTTTTAATCATTTTTCTTCTCCATCTTCATCTCCTTTCTTTACATCATTATATTTTCTTATTTTTATGATTTCTACAATTATATAACCAGATTCAATTCTATTTACTCTCTACTCATTACTCTCTGAATGAAGTGCTATTGAAGAGTTATATGGCTATTATAATTGTTTGGGAAGTATTTAGGTAAATAGTGTTTTCTTTGTAGCCGTGAAATCAAGGAATGGGAGCGGTGTTAACCTTGTAGCCGTGAAATTAAGGGGAATATACTTAATCAAGTGTGTGGAATTGGTGTTAACCTTGTAGCCGTGAAAGCAAGGGGGTTGTACTTGGATATTGATATAGTAATAAAACTCTGCGCAATCCAGCGTTGCGTGGGACTAGATGTATGAGCAATTCCGAACCAGTATAAACTCCGGTGTGTTCTTTCCTTTTCTGCATTTCATTTCTGTTTATCTTTGTGTTTGTGTTTTGATTCTGTGTCTGTGATTACTTTGGTGGTGTTTGATTCATATTGTAGATCATATAAGTTTTAGATTTTGTTTAGTTTCACAAAAAACTATTCACCCCCACTCTAGTGTTAGTTTTGCCTTAATGATCCATTCTGCAATCCCTAACAATTGGTATCAGAGCAAGATTTTTCAAAAGTTCATAATCTGATTTTTGAAAATAGTTATAATGACAACCAACACCGGTAGCCTTTTGTAGAGGGTCAGTTGTAACACCCCGTAATTTTAAAGAACATTATAATGGTAAACTTAAGGATACTTAATTAAATATTGGGAATTAAGTAAAATAGACTATACTATTGTGTTCGTCTCAGAATTCTGCTTAAAGTAGACTCCGAGTTTACATAAAACGAACATCGTATGAAGAAGATATTAAGGTTTGAAGTTTGTATACATATAGTAAAATATATACAAACCAAACCAGTCTAGAAATCAAAATCAAAGAGCGGGAAGATACGCGGGAAAACTACCCATTGGGGGTTGACCCATGCCAATGGGGGTCGACCCACACAAGGGGGTGTCGACCCTAGGGTTGACCCGGGGTTGACCCCACCCAGATCCGGGGAAGATTCCTCCCCTGCATGAGGACTTGTTTCTTGACCTGATTCGTTGGCTTAAGGCTATAAATAGGACCTCATTTCTATTGTTTTATTCACCCAAAACAATGGAGACAATGAGATGCTGCCCTAGCTTAGATGGAATTAGCCGATTCTTCTGCAACAATGACTTATACATATACAAAAATCTCTGGTACAACATCAACACTCTTTTCTCAGTTCTTTAGATCCAGTCTCAGTGAGTTTATGTTACTTTTAGATATAAACATTTAATAAGTAATCCTGACATGTTTATAAGTTTGGATCTAAACCTATGTGTGTTAATAACCTGAATTAAAACTAAACGGGTCTGTCATTATCTGTACACCTGATCTACTATTCAGTCCTTACATGTCTATCTCTATTATGACTATTTCTATTATCATATGCCTATTTCTGTCACCATATGCTCATTCTGTTAGTCATCACATGCCTATTTTTGTTCTCTTCTCTCCCTACTTCCCTTTTTACTTTTATATACAGGCTACCTCCGAGCCTAGGCCTATTGCTAAAATATGCGAACGAACGAAATTGGGAATGGTTGGGAATGATAAATTGGGGAATAACTTGTATTGTAAAACATGACTAGGATTTGAGGGCGTAACCTGTACCGTGATCAAAGACTTTAATTTGGGGCATATCATACGTGATGATTTATGACTTGAGGTTAGGGGCATGAAAAACCTATGGTGAATATGGATAACCGTTTAAGAATGAATATGCCTAAATTTATAGTAAATAAAAACTATAACCGCACTTAGACACGGGGTTAGATTACACTTGTGGTAGAAGTCTGCCCGAAACCGCCCGACAAATCCAACATCCACGAGTGGTTAATTCAATGTGAGGGGTCTAGTGCATAAATGTACACGTAACGGTGCTAATACACGAGGTTAAGTCCAACTTGTGGTAGAAGTCTTCCATGTACCGCCCGGAATATCCAGTATCCACGAGTGGTCGAATTAATGTGAGAGGTCTAGTGCATTAACATTCATGAACGGGAAATGATAATAACCTGTTAACCTGTAATACTTAACCTTTTTAAATTTGTGGGGGTTATATGAACCTATCAAATCGTGTAAGGGTTAAGTTAGCTTGTTTGAATCAACGGGGGGCTAAGTAAATCTGTTAAATCTGTGAGGGGTTATACGAACCTGACAAACTTAACTTGTTTTATATGCTGGGATTATGCGGGTTTGTTAATCTGTTAGGCATAACCTTTCAAAATCCTAGTAGTGGGGATGCAAGCCTAGGGAGTAGCTTGTATCATCTGTTGTGTGGGACCCGTATTAGTCAGTAAAACCTATACTAGTATCAAAAGGGGGATCAGAACTTGGTAGGTGTCAGGGCACGCTTACTGAGTTGATTATAAGAGGTCCATATGGGTGGAGGTGTCTGATGATGCATTCTGACAGAGCCATGTGCATGCATGGATCCACCTTCTTGGGAAAATAAGACGCTATAAAGTAGATATGGTTGTGCCTATCGGGAGAAGGGATTTCCACTTTAGGAAGTGATACATCCTACTGTGGGCCATCACAGGGTATCCACGAGATAGGGAGCCGATCAATTGGGGGTAGTAATAAGGGTACATCTAGTCCTTCCTGTTTAGGAGCCCGTTATTATCATTTGGGGTAACACCCGTTATTTCTGTTGGGTTTCCTGTTATTATCATTGGGGGTAAAATCTGTCATTATATGTACGCCTAATTTTACCATTTGTTCTGTTGGGATCATTCTGTTTCTGTTATACTAGTATTGGTGTAGAGAAAAGTATTTGGGAAGCGTAATCTATTTCGTTCTGTTTATTATACTAATCCTGCTCAGTCTGTTATACTTGTCTTATGATACTGTTCTCTCTCTCATCCAGTTTATATGTCTGTCATGATGCTTTTACTTATTTATGTGCTAAAAGTAACTGGACTTGCCGGACTTTATGTCTGACCCGTTTTGTTTCCTTTTCTCTCTCTTTCTCCCCCCAGGTTCTCAGGGTGGGAATACTCAGGCTTGATTAGGATTCTCTCTTTTATTTCTGCTTCGAGCTGCTTAGATGTACCACTTTGATTACCTGTCTACCTTGTTGTGGCTATTTTTTGGGACTATGATTTTATATTTCTATACTCTGTACATTTAGTACAAAGTGGATATTTTAATTTGATGTAATGGTTTTTCTGTATTTCAGACTTATGTTGTAACTAGATTTTGGACCACGATGTTTTCTGTTTGAAGAATAAAGTTATAAATTCTGATGTTATTTTATATCTATCTTGTGATGTTTCTGTTTCTATTTACCTATAATGCTTCATGGAACTTAATGCATTCTGTTAAAGAGCGACATTAAAAGACGTGGGGTGTCACATTTGGTATTAGAGCTGAAGATTACAAGATCGGATAAAGATTTGAAAATTGTTTTCAAAAGGTTTTAAAAGAAAGCATTTTCAAAAGAAAAGATTATTTTTTAAAACATATTCCCCAAAGCCATATGAAAAATCTTTCGATTCTCTGCTTGAATCCCTTTCCTTTTCAGCATGTCCGGGGAACCGAATATTCCTCAGAGTGTTCAGTTACCGGCTTAGTTCCGTAGGTACCTTGAGGCTACGACGCTTGAAGGAGGCCAAGAAGACGCCCCTTCCCCAGCTGCAGCCGTTGTTCCTCCTCTTCCTCCGTGAGCGGATAATTTCTCAAAGATATGCAAGGATTTCTGTGTGATGGGAGGAAAGCTTTTCCGAGGAACTGAGACTTTTGTAGAAGCAAGGAATTGGCTTAAAGAGACGGAGGATTTTTTTTGGGATTTTTGAGGTTGACGACCGTAGAAAGATTCAGTTGGCCGTTTGGTAGCTGAAAGACGAGGCTTCGTTCTGGTGGGAAGTGACGCAAGCAGGGCGTCCGGTTGAGACTTGGGGTGATTTCCAATAGAGATTCGAGATGAAGTTTCTTTCTCAAGCAGAAGAGAGTATGCAAATGGAAAGGTTTCTGGCGCATAAGCAAGGAGGCATGTTTTTCAATAAGTTTAATCAACTGGCGAGGTTTGGAGCTAGTGAATACCCCACACAAGAAAGCTTTGAGTTTTGCAAGAGGGTTAAATGAACCCCTCCATGGAATGGCTATGTGTCATATTCTGATGGGGGGAACTTTCGAGAAACTCGTTGATATGGCATTGATGCACGAAGAAGATAAAGGCGAAAAGAAAGAGCCTAAGATTGATGAGACACAAAACAAGAAAGTGTGGTCTACTAAAGAAAAACAACAGCAAAAGAAGGCCGGAATGATCGACAAAGCCGAAGATAAGAGGAAATGTCATAGTTGTGGACGTGCGGGTCATTTGAGCAAAGATTGCAAAAAAAAAGGAAGAATGCTTGTTTCCACTGTGGTGAGGTCGGACACTTTATTAGGGAGTGCCCGAAGAAGCAAGGACATACCCAAAGGGAAGGATCTTCTGGAGGAAATGTGCATGCTCTCGTGGACGGTGTGCCAGATAGAGGTAGAAAAGTTTCTGTTGAAGGTTTGATTTCTCTTTTCGATCATCCTGTTAGAACTCTTTTTGATCCTGGCGCTTCACATTATTTTATATCTTATTCTGTGGTTGAGTCTCTGCACCTTAGTACTAGTATGGTTTTGTATTCCGTTGGGGGCACGACTCATCTGTCTATGATTTGTCGGGCTTTGAGGATATCAGTGTTGGGCGTCGAGTTTGAGTGCGATGCATATGTGCTTGGTTTCATGGGTTATGGTTCGATTCTAGGGGTGGATTGGATAACCATGTGTGGTGCCATTCTGGGCTGTGAGAGGATGGTCGTTAGGCTTCTAACGTACCATGGGAGGACTCTCGAGATTTCTTGTGACCCTAAGGGGTCTGTCATGCTTAGTTTCATAGAATCACTTGATGCTTCTGTCGATGGTTTACGATTTATACCAATGATCTGTGAGTATCCTGATGTTTTCGAGAAGTTCGGGGCTTGCCTCCAAGACACGAGATTGATTTTCGGATATACTAGTTGGACAATGCAAAGCCAGTTGCATTGCCTGTGCACCACATGGCTCCGAGAGAAAGAAGGGAGCTCAGCAAGCAAGTAGGGGAGCTACTTGAGAAATGGTTTATTAGGCGAAGCATATAGGAATGGGGTGCTCCAGTTGTTTTCACGACTAAGGAAGATGGCTCGTTTCGCTTATGTGCGGATTATAGGGAGTTAAATAAGCTCACTAAGAAGAATAGGCACGCACATCCGAGGATAGATGATCTGTTTGACCAGCTTGTTGGTGGATTTGTTTTCTCTTACTTAGACTTGGCCACGTGGTTTCATCGGTTGAGGGTGGTCGAGGACAGTATAGACAAGACCGCTTTTAGAACTCCAGTTGGTTTCTTCAAGTGGCTCGTCACGCCTTTTGGGTTGACAAATGCACCCACCTATTTTGTTGATCTGATGAGTAGGGTGTTTTGGGAGTTTCTAAATAAGTTTGTTGTGGTCTTTGTTGATGACATCTTGATTTTCTCGAAGAGCATGCCCTACATTTAAGGGAGGTTTTGAAGACTCTCCACGCACATTAACTTAAGGCAAAATTCTCCCAATATCATTTTTGGAGAAAGGAAGTGAGATTTCTAGGGCATGTGGTCTCTAAGGATGGGATAGCAGTGGATCTCACGAAAGTAGTTGCAATTCAAGATTGGAAGATTCCAAGGAATGCAATGGAGGTGAGGAGTTTTCTTTGTTTAGCAGGCTATTATATGAAGTTCATTAAGGACTTCAGGAAGATATCAACCCCACTCACCAGTTTGACGAAGAAGCTGACCTTTTATTGGGATACTGACTATGAGGATTCTTTTCAGCGATTAAAGCGGGCTCTGGAAACATCTCCGGTTCTGACTTTGTCTGACGGGAACAAGGTGCTCACAGTATACACTGATGCATGTGGTATAGGGCTTGGTACCGTTTTGATGCAAGAGGGAAGGGTAGTATGTTATAGTGGTAGACAGTTGAGAGTTAATGAGAAGAACTACCCTACCCAAGGCTTAGAGTTGGCTGCCATAGTATTCGCGCTTAAGTCTTGTCGTCGTTGTCTACTTGGAGAGAAGTTCGAGTTGCATACCAATCATAAATCTCTCAAGTATTTGTTCTCGCAAAAGGATCTCAATTTGAGTCAACAGAGATGGATGGAGTTCCTAGTGTCCTATGATTTTGAGATTTCTTATGCCCTTGGCAAGGGTAAGTGATGGCAGATGCGCTGAATAGGCAGGGGATGACTTTGAGTTCACTAATCGTAGAGAGGCGGAGCTTAAATTATATATCAACCTTTGATGTTAGACCATCTATGGAACTTCTACCTGGTTTGTTGGCATCCTTAGAGGTGTGACCTACTCTTATGGATCAGGTAGGAACTTCACAACAAGAGGACCCACAAATAGCAGACATCTTGGATAGACTCTGTACAAGGGAGACTTCTAGTCACCTCAGTGGATATTCCACGGATGATAGATAGTGGTACGATGAGATGGAAGGCTTTGTGTTCCCCGGGTTAGAGTCTGTTGAAGACAATCCTTGAGGAAGCCCATCATTCTAGGATGACTATCCATCCAGGCGGTGATAAGATGTATAGAGATGTGAAGAGGGTTTTCTTTTGGGCTGGGATGAAGAAGGATGTAGCAGAATTTGTTTCTCGATGTTTGATTTTCCAGCAAGTCAAAGCTGAGACGAGGATGCTCGGTAGTTTACTTCATCACAGTGTAAGTGGGAGAGCGTCTCTATGGATTTCATTGATGGTTTTCTTAGATCGAAGAAAGGCAACACCAATAATTGGGTTATAGTTGGCAGTCTTACTAAGAGCGCTCGTTTCATTCCTGTTAAGAGTAAGAGAACGACAACATGGTTGGAAGTAGTTTATCTTCATGAGATAGTCCGTCTACATGGAATACCATCCAGTATAGTCAGTGATCGTGACCCCATATTCACCAGTGAGTTTTGGAGGAGCTTGCCGGAGGCATTAGGTACACAGTTGTGTTTGAGCACCACTTATCACCCTTAGACCGTTGGGCAGACAGAAAGAGTGAACAGAGCTCTTGAGGATCTTCACTACACCATAATGGTCATTTGGCAACTCTTATTTTTTTCAACTGCCAACACTTATATGTGTTGTAGACTAATGACGCTAATATGTGTTGCTATAATAAAAATGTGTCACCAAAAATGTGCCAATGCTTATTTGTGTTGATATGCCTGGTCAAACTCAAATCTTATATTCGGAGGGCAGAATGGTAAGTTCTCAGCCATAGCCTAATCGCTACCTCAATTCTCTCTCCCTCAACACTTATCCTCTAAAGGCCGCCTCATACGCAAATAAAAATAAAAATTGGCTTCGAAGAATTGATATCAGCGATGCCTCTCTCTAATCGATATCAATATCTTTTGGATTTCTCAAATCGGTATTAGTCTCTCAAATCCTCTCTCCGCCCGTTTCTCAATCATCGACTTCGAATTGGGGCTTCACTCACTGGCTGGCTCTTTGGCTTTGCAAATTAGGGGCAATTGACTTCGTCTTTGTATGAATTATAATTTCAAGGAATCACGTCTTCTAGGAATCACGATAATAGGTAAAAAAATCAATTTCACTTTCATTGTGTTTGGACAATAGATATGAAATTTTGCTGTAGATTTCTAAAATAAAATTGATGTAGCCTTACTGAATGTACAATAAACATATTATGAAACTGTATACATCAGATCTGATGTCATCCGGCCCGTCATTACATACTCTGGTCATAGTGTATGTTTCATGATCCTCTTTAAAGTTTGGTTGATTTGATCTTTAATTCACTATATAGTTGTTCTGTTATGCTACTTGTGAATTGCCTTGCTTCGAGTCCTCTTTCATGAAAAATGCACATTATATCCTACAATTTATCTTGTGTTATGGAATATAAGATAAGATTTTTTTTCCTAATAGATATGAAACATACAACCATTTCAAATTATTAATATATTTATGTGCTTCATCTTTGACATTTTTTATCATTGTCCCTTCCCCTAAAGCCTGTACAACTACCAGTTTGCCACCATCATCAGTGTTTGATCTTTGTCTTTCTAGAACGATACTTTTGGGGATATAATAGTTCATTATTTTCATAGCTTTTTGTTTCATGAACATATTTATGTGATATTAATTTGATAAAAGAGTCAAAATTGGTGTATACATACTATCCTTTTTCTTTGCAATTTTATTATAATGTTTAGATCGGAGTGATTGCATCCCATGGATGTGTATATAATAAAAGTTTAAAGTTGTCCATAAACCTTTTTTTGCAAATAAAATTCTATTTTTTGGGGGATATAAGATTTCTTGAAAATATTTTTGAATTGAGCGAAGGTTCCTCGGTGAATTCTGACCTTCAGTTTGCATGTGCTTCGTCTTTTAGTAATTAGGTTCCATTTAAAACTCCATAAGGTGTATAATATGGGAAATGGTCGTTACAAGTATCCGACGACTTTTTGTGTTAGCGCAAAATCATTTTCTCAAGTTTTATTTTTTTTAAACTCACCATACTTCTGCAAGATTAACTATTAAGGTAGCTGATGCCATTGTCTTAATATTGCTACTTTACAAATCTTTAGGTTTTTAGCACGGATGATGGTCTTGACGGGTCTTGGCACTCAGGAATAGTCATAGAATGTTTAGACTATATTCGATTAGTCGAGTACAATCATTTGTTATCAGATGCTACTAATTCAAAACTCATAGAATCAATTCCAGTATCTCACATGTTGAAGGTAGAGTTGGAAGACCAAAGAAATTTTATCGTGGTAATATTAGACCATCCCCTCCTGGCTGTGTATTCAGTAACTCCGACTTAGTTTATGGTTTATATGTTGATGCTTTGATCGATGATGCATGGTGGGAAGGAGTGATATTTGATAAGGATACAAATTCAAAATAGAGATTGATATTTTTCCCAGATCAAGGCGATCAACATATTGTTGATGTGAAGAAACTGCGCATTACTCTAGTATGAATGAACTTTATGCATGCTGGAGAAAACGTAGGGAATGGGCCCTGCTTCAAGAGATTCAACAATTGGAGAAGGAAGAAGATTTGCCTGTGTCTGTTAGGGAAATTTGGTTTGATTTAAGGATTACTGAGGAATTTTTAGATAAGATTGGAGACTCAACTTTGGGATCGTTATCTGCATGGAGTGGACTTGTTTCCAAAGTGATTGTAGAGCTGAATTTGGTTGTGAATGGTTCGACCATTTTGAATAACTTGATTGAGTTTCCGGATAAGGATATTGGTTCAGATAAGGGTACAGGTTTAGATGATTCTACTTACGTAGCTTCAGCCACTTTGCTAGATCCAGTTAGTGTCTCCTCTTTATTCCCATATCATGTCAAGCAACAAGCGCTTATTTTGGATCTTCTTGACGAGTGATATTATTACTGGTAAAATTGCCGAATCTGGAAGACTATAGCACAAAGTTAAAACACACGGAAAAAAGGAATGCTACATAAAGTCATCCTTTCAGATAATGATGAAGGCAAAATTTTTGCTGTAGTTACCCTCAGACAAGTATGCTTATAATATTTGCTTCAAATATAATTTTGACCGTTTGATATTTCTTCAGTTATAATTTTTTTAGTCCGTAAGTCGGGTACATATACAAATGAGTCAACATATAATTTTTTCCCTGTTTGGGTGATAACCTATGCAATTCATGGTTGTCTTTGCAATATTTTGACAAAATGTATATGTAATTTCTCTTATAATATCCAGAAAATGTGCTTTAGTTTCTGAGCCAGCTTCCGTTCTTTCGAGAATTCATAATTCTATAAGATAACATAATTTTAACGATAAATAAAAGCATTACTCATAATTCTATAAGATAATGTAAATGGGAAGCTTCAACCAACACATTTAATATTATAGGACAGAATGGCACCTGCGGATATAAGGAATCCAAGCTTGCATATATCTAATTTAATGATATCATCATTGGCCTTTTATATTAAACACCAAAGTTATCATTTTCCATGAAAAAATTCTTAAAAAAAAGTTTCCTTGAGGCATATGCCTTATTAAGATTCAAGATATGTTTGTTAAAATCATAGACTGTTGCGCTTTTTAGATTATACTATTCAGCATGATCTGAAAACAAAAGGTGAAAATAAAAATGCATAATTGCTGCATCTGAACTTTAGTATGCCTTATGTATGCGCCTTAATGACACTGCTTCTTTCACCACTATTTTTTTATTCTAGATTTTCATAAATGTTTATTTCATTTTTTCATCATCCTTGTCTTTCTTCCAAATGATTGGGGTTGACCCCGTAAGAACTTTTTTTCCATGGCTTTATGTTTGTGGATAAATCTATGTTTTTCTGTTAAATTGTTGTCCGTACTTATTTCTCGTGTTAATATAACAATTTTATATGAATAAAATTTGAAGTGTCATATAAGAAAAACCATTTCATAGTTTTACAATGCTTATTTTAATTAATCACCATTTTGAACATTTATTCATATCACTTCTAACTGTCAATTCAATTAATATCATTTTTTAAAATAACATCCAACATTGGATATTAGTTCTTGTTAATGGCGCACGTTCTCTTTATTTTATTCTACTTTGACATTAACCAACGTATTTGTGTTCATAAGAACCGTATCTGAATGATGAAGTAATTAATTGCATTTGCATAAATGTAGTGAAATTCATATTTTACATTCTTAATTGGTCTTGTGACAGATTTTCTCTATTTCTTTAAAAAGATATATTTTGATCATCTGTAGCTACAATGGAACTGGATACAATGATAACATATATTATACACATGAATCTTCTCACTTTTTTGAACTTAAATCATCTTGTTCTTGGATTTTTCTTTGATACATCTTACTCTTTGATGTCATTTTAGTATCATAGTTTTCGTTCTTTCCATTGTTCTCTCTACGAAGCTAACCAAAATGGTCCTAAATAGTTTGTGTTTTTCAATTTTCATGTCTAAATCAATTTTTGTTCAGATTTGTATTCTTCCATAACTTCATCTTGTTCTATCAACTGTCAAAGAGATTCAGAGATGGCAATGCATGGACACCATTGTACAAGATATATGAAAACGTTCATTGCAATGATTCAGTGAAAGCCTACCACCTAGGTGCTCTACTGATGGTTAATACATTTGCCTTCTTTCACCCATGCTCTGACATAGATGGTCAACAATCGGCTGCTGCATTAGATTTTCAGGAAAAATGGTAATGGAGTTTCCAATAGGATAAACCGACATAATAAAATTTATATTATTAAGGACTGCAATTTTTTATAAATAAAATTAGAATTCTGTCTATGAATCTTTTTAGTTTTTACTTCTACTGAATTTTTATTATGAACGTAACAGGCTTAAATACTTAGAATATCATGACGGGGATTTTCTGTGAGAGTATTTGGGGGAACCATGCAAGGGTCTCAAGTCGATGTCGCCTTGTATCTCAGCCGGTTACTAGATGCATGGATTTGCCCTCCAAGACCTAATGCTACAACATCCTTAACACATCCTATTTAATTCAGGTATCATATACTATAATTCTTACGCTTGTTATTCCAATGTTGATTGAAAAAATACTGGAAATAATAGTTATCTTTGATAATTTGGTTTAAGATTTAGTCTAATTGCAAGAATTTTGATATTATAACTCTATGATTATGATAATTGAATATCTAATTAATTTATACTATTTAATATATTTCAGGCATAACTTCAAACTTTAAAATTGAATTCAATTTGTTTACAAAGCTTTTGAGCATCATAATTTGAAATCAGTTGAGTTTAATTAAATAACCTTGGAAATTAGTTTAATAAAGTAATTGAGTTTAGAATTGTAAAGTTATTTTGTACAAAATAAAATCATTTTTCTTTTTCATCAAGCTTAAAGTTATATTAAATTGATAATAAAATTACCAGGTAATGGATTTTGCAATAAGTTTTATTAAACTGATTACCAGGATCATCTCTAATAAAGTGATAGTAATAAAATAGAACTTATATAAGAAAACTCAATATAGCTTTCATATATGAATTCGGTTTAATAAAGTGATCCTCATCAAACATGAAGTGGTATATTATAGTTCACATATAAGGAATTTTCAAAAGTGCTTATATATTTACTGCAGTTTAATAAAATGACTTTATCAGCATTAGAAATGTAGGTAAGAAATTACAGATTCTTAAGATGAAACAGAACCGACAGAAACATACATAAGTATTGACATTACTTCAGAAGATTTTTCTTACAAAAAGATATCACTAAAAGAGAAAATGAACATTTGGTAAAGGAAACATAGACCTTTCAAAGAATATTGGTTATTCAAAACTTTGAAAAGTTTTCCTTGAAAATTCTTTAAATAATTCTAAATCTGGAAACTTAGTTCATTCTAATTCTTTCTTATTCAAGTTCTCAAACATAAGTTCTAAGTTGCTAAGCTGATAAACAAAAATCAAGTTGCACAGTATGCATAGAATGTCTTATATAGTGATCCTGTAAAATGTACTTTTTAAATAAGCAGCAGGTCCAATAGTCGTTGATGCCGGTAATAGAGTCAGAATAAGGAAATCCATGATTTCATGTGAGCTATTAGAAAGGCTGAGAGTAATAGGAAACAATTGTCATGCATTATGTAATTGGTCCTAAAATATTACACAGTCTTGAATGCTTTTGTTAAGCCTATACGGAAAACAGAAATATATTTTCACCAATCATGCACAACACAAAATGCCAACAAAATTAGACTAAACTTAAAAAGTTTGACTGAATACATACTACTGTTAAGATGGTTACTGATATGTATGTTTGCTCCATGTTATTATGTTGTCAGTCTTGAGTTTAGTTATATGTTCTTCACTTATAGATGCAAATTCACAAAATATGTGTAATATATTCCGAAATGCTTAGCTTGCTGTAAAGAGGTACAAAATAATGTACCAGCAGAAGTCAACGTCGTTAAAGAAACAAGCCCATTGTGGCAATTTCAGGTTTGTATTTTGTAGATGTGGCATATGTGGCAAGAGCGAATTTAACTGCAACACTGAAAACTTTACTTTAGAGAGCATAATGTATTGTGATCAATACGGGCGCGAATGTAAGATATTTTAATTATTTGTTTTTTTTCTTTTGAATTTTTGGAATTTCAACATTATTTTTTGTCATCTTTTAATTGTTTTCCATCCACAGGCCATGTTGGTTGCTTGAGAGAAGGAAAGAATGTTAGTTTAAGTAGTTGTCCTGTTCGAAACTGGTTTTGCAGTGAAAAATATTCTTAGGTATTCTGAATAATTATTTCTGCCCTTATACATATTTTTATATCATATGTCAGATAATTTCTAAAATTAACCATATGCATCGGATTTGGTAGAATTTCAAATTTTGCATTAAATAAATTTTTTCAAGCCTGGGAATATGAGTAAGTTAAGTGTTGAGTTACTCCCATGTTCATTGTATTTAACAGAGAGTAAGTTAACTTTTACTGTTTGTTCAATTTTTTTTAACTACATACGTGTGTTAGTCTTCATTATTTATTGGTTTACCTTGTTCGTTGTCGATGGTTTAAATCACTTTTATATCTCACACATATTTACATTGCAAACATTTTTGCAAACAAGATTCCATCATTCCCCTTTGGTCAAATTTATATTTTTCATATGCCAAATTATGTTGTTTCCAAGGGTAATAATGTAAACTGAATAAATAAATTGATTTTCTACTATTTAGCGCTGTTTGTTTTATAGATCTTTATAGGTACATTGCAATTTTGTATATTATCAGTTAACTAATTTCAATGAGTCATTTACACGATTATGGTTTGCATCATTGCTTTATGTACATACCAGATGATATACCAAACTGTTTCTATATTTTTCCTTTCCAGTTTTATTTATTTATTTATTTTCATATGAAGTTCACTGATGATAGCATGTGATCTTCAAGATTCATCCTTGAATATCTAAACTTATTATGTTCTTGTTTTCTTAATATATATATTGATAACGTTAGTTGTTGCACATCTACAGTCTATTTCCTAGAATTTAACTTTATTAATTATGCATGCACTTGTTGATGTTTGTATTATAGATCTGAGCTAAGAAGACTGAATTTCTATGGATTTTATACCATGCTTCTAGAAAAAGGAGATGACCTAATTTCGGTGGCATCTTTCAGGTATTTTGCTGTTGCATTTTGTTATATCTCTTATACTTGCATTATGTATTATTTCTTCAGACCAACTAAATTTATTTATATCTTATCGGTACTCTGTATTTGTTTCTCAGGGTCTATGGAAACAAAGTTGTTGACTTACCTCTTATAGGCACACGTGTGAATTATAGACACCAAGGAATGTGCCGCCTTCTTGTGAATGAACAAGAAAAGGTAATTCACACATGTTAATTATATTGTAAAATTAATTTATAGAAGTTTAATGTGGGAAATGGATGCAAATATATATGAGGAAATATTTATAGCATGTTTCTACGCACAAACACACACACACACACACACACATACACACACACACACACACACATATATATATATATATGTATATATATATATACAAGTGCGAACCCGTGCTTTGCACACGGGTTGGAACAAAGTAATTGTATTAAAATATCGGTTTAGAAATAGTTGGAAAGCACCAAAAGGAATTCATTTGCCATTTTTTTAGTAGTAAACTTTGAGCAGAAATGTAACATTGCACTTATTAACGATTAGAATATTGTAAAATAAAGGTATTTTATTACTCGTACTCTCTTAGCAACTTATATGCCTTTTTTGTATTTTGGAAAAGTCGCATAACATAATGGATAAGCATATTACAATATGTAAGAGAGTTGAAGTTTGTATCAAACAATCACTTATAAATAATGACAACGGAATATAGCATGACATATTACTATGATTTTAAATAAAGTCCAGTTTGAGGGAATAAAGCGTATTGTGCATATGCATCACGGTTTGCCATTTTTTTAATACATGATGTCTACTTTGCCTTAGAAATAAAACATCAAATGCGAAATAAACAGAAAAGTAGTAAAACATAGGTAAAATACGATGGAACGGTGTTGGTTATAGAAACTGTAAATGTATTCAAAGTTGGTTAATTCAAAACAAATGTTAGTTAATAGTGGAACATGGTACGAATAATTGTGAATATGCTAAATTGTGATTAATAGAAACTACAATCCCCAAAAGGTGCTAAAATAACAATCGAGCATACTAAGGTCCGGAAGCAACGACTAAATTATATGTGAAAACATTGTTTTTACATAGTTGTTTATTAATTATTAAAACATGACAATTACTTTACTGAAAATATAAGTTAAATTACTGTTGTGTCAATTGTATTCAATTCCTACATGTAAACCTTATTCCACCCTTCCACGTGATTCATGCCGCACGCATTTGGACCTGCAACATAAAAATGGTTTTGTTAGTTACAATATATATAACCTAGGTGGAAGAACAACGCAGCATTACAGCTGGCTTTATATAGAACTACAAATTTATTTTGTAATGAAAATGATATTTGATCAAAATTAAAACATGCAAGGTTTCCTGCGCAACAGTAGCAAGGACTGAGAATGGCTGGCGATATCATTTTAGTTTAATGATAACATGGCGAAGGATGGGTTATTTGTACAATAATAATACAGTTTAAAAAAAAGCCCTAGTTTTGCTTCATTCGTGAAGAATCAAAACTTTGAAATGTGTTTGTTAATGTAGTCATAGCCCAACATAAATAACATTTTGACACATTATCAACGAAGAGTAAGTTTTTCCACTTGAATTCAATTAAAATTCATTTTGTACAGAGGTAAACTATTGGAAATAATATATTATTCAGGGGACAATTACCAAAGAATCATGCAGTAAAAAATTGACTTTTATACGTAGCATTTACCAAGTGAATAAATAATGTAGTAAAACAAATGAACAACAGTGGTTACAAATGCAAGTTAAAGTTGCAATTGATCTTCTTTAACATTGCACGTAATATATTTTTGATGCTGGGTAGTTCACATTATACATCCTTTTTTTGGCCATAAATCCAAACTCCTCGTTCAGCTCCTTATCCTTTATCTTCTTCCTGCAAGGGATAAAAAGGGATCTGCAAAAGACAACCGGAGCAATATTATGGCCGGCAAAAGACAACTGGAGTGTACAGTTTCCGCTAAGTTATGTCTATATTTCCAGTCCAATGATACTATTTTTTTTTTCATTAACCAACATTTCACTCCAACTGTCAATAGTAATCAACTTTGATGTAATCTTTTTAAGTACGTTTAATATTTACTTGGTTACACCTGGCTTGCCAAACCTATAAATGGACAAATTTGTGTAACATGCCATGTGCACATACAAATTTATTTGCTACATAACTGCTGATTTTGCAATCTACACAAACCTGGAACCCAGATCATCAGGTTGTCCATCCTAATTTAAACAACGCTATAATACATTTTATGCTCCGAACATGGAGACATTTGTATACATTATAACTTTTTCTAGTGTGGATATACTTATTCATCCAAGTGAAATTAGGTATAACATCAATGTTCGTATCATAAGCTGATATTAATTTTTTTCTATATAAGAAATAACTTTTTGTAGGAGATTTAAATTATAGGAATCACAGAGTTCAAAAGGGAGCAACATTTGTTCAGCATTTACAATTAATAACTATTCAACAACTTCATGTAAAAATATCATTTCCTGTTTTAATTTTTAGTAAAGAAATGGGTAATAATTAGAACGTAAATAAAAACTTACTTCAAATCTGGTTTTTCTGTATGTTCTCTCATTTTTCAAAATTTCAATCATTGTTAAGTACCTTGTGAAAGCCAGCCCAAGTGCAGACGCACATAGTTGAAAAAAAACCTTTACTGCAAAAATATCATCAGATTCAACCCAAAATATCATGAATTAAAACATGAGTTGCTCTTCATGTCATTTCCACCTAAATCATTTCAATTTTCCCATTAGATCAATAAATATTGTCTTCACTACTATTAAATCACCACAATAAGTATCAAAAGACAATTGTACTGTCATTACAAAAGAGTTGATTGTCGGCCTTGACATTTATGTTATATCGCCTCATTTGCACTCTAGACGTGGAGTTAATCGTCCATAATTTCAGAAAAAAGTTGGTTACTCCTGTTTTGTTAAAAAAAATATAAGGGGAACTTCTGTAATGGAAATCTGTTCAGGCATTGTAATTTGAATGCGGTTTTATACAAACCATGGTTTTTGTATGTTTAATCTTATCGTATGAATTTTTTTCCTGTATCCGTTGAAATTTTTAGCAACCTCCAAATAGCAGTTTGGAACGTCAAGAAACAATCATTTATATAAGTTTGAAGTGTTTGTAATTGCAGATACACAGTAACAGAATTAGTAAAAATTAGTGAGAACTGGGTAGCCTAATTAAGTTAAAGGGACGTGGATTAACTATCATAATAACTTCACCGGAAAATGAGTTTAGAAGAGTCAATTTTTCGTAAACAATTACTCCAAAAGAAGCATACACATGAAAGAACCTGCACTAAATGATAATTCAAAAGAGCTATACGTAATTTGAGTCAAGATGAGGTCTTAATCAACTTTTAATAACCTGATAATGACAACATGGGGATGTCAACCTATTTGGTGTGTAATAAGATAGTGTTAATAACCTATTTAGTGTTAGTATGTAAGCTATTGGGTATAACCTCGCATATATAATATAATGTTAATAGGTTGCAAATAATGCCATTACAGAGGGATTGGTTGTTCGCTCCTTGGTGCTCACTGCTTTATGAAATGTAGAGTGTTAACATGGATAAATTGTATGCATGCAAATTGCAAAAATATTTTTTAAAAACAACATTGAAATTAAACTATTAACATGTTGCAATATATTTTCAGAAATTTCCAATTTTGCATATGGGAGTTCCAAAATACATAGGGTATTGTGGAAATATGTAAGGTAAAACAAATAAGATTAAGCAACAAATAACTAATGCGTGTTCAATGTAATTCAAGTGGGACAACTGCAAAGAGCTAAATTCAACGCGTTTAATGCATTTAGCTGCTAAGTGCAAACCACATCAATTAATCTGTTCACTCATTCAACTTGAAAACATGGTGAATGGAAAATAAATCTCATGTGACAGAGTGTTGTCTGTCATTGATTTTTTTAACAAAAATGCAAGACAAATATAAATAGACATGTAAATCGCATGCAAGCCTAAGATTAGTTATCCAATTCATGCTTAATGGAGCAATACCTAAACAATATAATGTGCATTACAATTCAAGGAAAATTTTATGGGTTGATTCATTCTAAGCAATTATAATGTTAAAGGCTTCAACAAAAAAAATAACAGTTAATTTCAATTTTATCCTTATTTAGTTGGTAATATAACGCAAATACAACACATTAAACAATGCTTTTATATGTATATATCATGGTATTTGAAAAATCCAACGTTTAGAGTATTTGAACCCATTATAGATTGGTCAAATGATTGAAGATATCCAGTATACTGCCGGGAGACAGTCCGATCATGTACATAGGTAATTGTAGGGTATAAAAAAGAGTACAACACATTTAAAATGACCAGTAATTTTGTGATAACTGTTTAATAGTTGTTGAATTTGTCCATGAGCAACATCTGTAAGAGAGTTGAAAATATTTAAAATCAACCCATTGCTTTATCTACTTTCTGACTATTTATCATTGTATATGTTATAGTTTGAGAATAACACTGACAACATCTACATCTATCTTCAAGATCTTTTCAAATGATAAGACAAAATAAATAACATGGTAACAACTATTTAGAAAATGTATCCATTTGAAGAGAAATTTTGTTAAAAAATATGCATGTTCAAATGGTTAACCACAGAGACATATAAGGGAAAACTAAAAGGAAAACTTGAATTGTACCTATCTGATATGCCTCTTACCAAACTCAATTGAGAGTAAATCAATCGTTTTTATGTATCTAATGGCAAAAGAAAGAACAGAATATTAATAATGCACGTAGATTGAGAAGAAACACAAATCATTGAAAGACCGACTTCATCAAAATATGAAGCATGGATCGATTCATATTTCAAAACAAAAGCTTAATCTTTTGTTCAGAACGGTAAAGAGACAAATCGTTGAAAGACTGACTTCATCAAAATATGAAGCATGGCTCGATTCATATTTTAGAACAAAAGCTTAATCTTTTGTTCAAAAGGGAAAGAGGTATCACATTATTTACGATTCGTATTGCTGTAGGCACAGAGAATTTGATTATAACCAACAATCAAGGAAAACACTTCCTCGCTTTAATTGAGGGTACATTTTGATATTGATGTATGGCAGGTTGCGATCAAATGTTTGTTAACAATAAAAATACGAATTAGCTAATGATCACACATAACACATGATGTAGCAAAAGCTAAATGGTATAGGGTTAAATTTTATATTATTATTATTTATTTATTGTGCATTATATTCCAAGAAAAACATATATAAGAAGCCAACAAATGAGTTATAATGCCCAGTAATGATTTTCGTGCTGATAATTCTAATTTGATTTGAGTCATACCTTCAACTCAACGGCACATATGATAAACTTGCTTAAGACTGGCCATAGTGTGCTGCAATCCCATGCCTTTGCTGCTCCAAAAGATCCAGATTTTTATTCAAGTACTGATTAGTAATTGTTCACGTTAGGCCTCCCAACTGATAGTATAAAAATTCAAAATCCTACTCCATAAGAAATGAGAAAATATTTGTTATTCACGAAAAATGGATATGAATGTGAATATGATGGTGTCTGCATCGAAAAATCATCCATATGACTTTTAATAATATAATCATATATATTAAGTACATTTTATATTATATAAAATAATTGATATTTTCTATTTTATCTTTTAATAATTTGCAGTACTCATATACAAAGGAATATTTGCTACCAAATATTATTTATTTATCATGACATCTCCTAGTTTTATAGGCATTGGTCCCGAAAGAGCCTTATGTCAACCGAGAAAATTTATAGTCACTGTTTTCTGAGATAATAACTATAAATAGATAGGGTGATATATGAATTCATCTACATTTGTAGACGCTGAAAATGATTTCCATTGTTGATTGAATATGGGTAATATCAATGTCTTACAGTTGACACATATAATTTTAGCTCAAATATAAATAGCAAAATTCATGATATTCTAAAATTATTTCAAAAACAAACACATAAGCCATGACCAATTTTTGAAGCCCCAGGTAGTTACACAAAAATAAGTGGTTATGATATAAAGTAAAATACAATCATTGTTCATTTTACTTGAAGTTATGAATTCATATTACAAAATAAATATTGATTAATTACATTAGTAAGACCTAGATTACACCTAGTATGAAGATAAGTACGTGGTTGTAGAACTAATTGAATTTTTTGTTATATTAATCGTAGTTTGGAAAATTTAGTTGATTTTCAAGATCTAACTTAGCAAGCTGAGAAATGAACTAAATTGAACCTTAGTTATCAAGTTTGCACATTATCGAGCAATCACAGAACGCTTAGTGAGTCTGGCAGTATAGCAAATTTCATAGTTTGGAAACAGTAAATATTCGATTTATAATTCCATAGTGCCCCTACTAATGCAGGCAACTGAAATTTTTATTCAAATAACATAACATTTCAATTAGACATACTGAGTTAGCTATCAAAATTCTCTATAAATTTGTAGTTAATACTATGCATGATGAATTTTTACTAACCAACATGCTAATATTAATTACATAGACATAGATGTAAACTGTTTTAGAGTATAGGGGAAAAGCAATGGAAGCTAAAGTAAATATTGTTAACATTCTAACCTGAAAGTGATTGTCAGCTTTGAGCAAGCAGATGAACATAGCACTCAAATTTCTACCTAGAAATGAAAAAATATACAAAACTTAGGTTTTACAAATAGAGTAATTATATTCATGTATCCAACTATAAAGGCACATCCATAACTAATCAAAGAAGCCTCAGTCAACAATTGTGGCATAATCACATTGGAATAAAGATCTAACCTAGCAAGTGGCCATATTGGAATAAGATATAACCCTAGCGATCAACTTCGCAGCTTATGGCATATTCATAAAACACAGGTAATTTTGCAATAGAATAGATTGCGTAGTTTGAAACAATAAATAATTTGCTTGTAGCTCTATCAAGCTTCTAGTTAATGCATGCAATTGAAAATTTTGATTAAATAACATATCAATCCAAATTGAATACACTAAATTATAAATAAAATTCTATTTGTTTTTCAAGCTAAAACGCAGCTAATACCGTAAATATGCACGTACTAACCAAATGTGCTATTGTTAATTATATATTGATTGTTTGAGAGTATAATCGAAGAAAAATAGAAGCCAAATTAATCGTCGTGCTAACATAACTATAAAGTGAACGCAAGCATGAGCAAGTGGATGAATGTCTACACCCAAGTTGTTACTTACAAAAGCTAAAAAAAAGGATGGGTAACATAAATAAGGAAATACAATTCATGTATTCAATCCCCAAGATATATCATAACTAATCTTAATTAGCATCAACCTGATAGGTTAAGAAAAAGCATATTACTTCAAGCCTATCTACAAAAATGCGCTTTTTTCAATCAATCATTTTATTGTCCAACAACATGTGATTTTAGCATGAATTCAAAGTCTTGCAATATCTTCTCTAGCTGAGGATATAACTACATTTTGCGTTATATCATGTTACTCTTACAGCAAATGCAAGTCACGATGAAAAGAATTAATAAATTATATAATCTAATCTACGTTGTATGAATTTCAATATATTGATACACAGTTCAACTATATAATTTATCTCTCTAAATTGATCGCTTCTAGGGATACAAATTATATATGCAATGTATCATGCATATGCATGGTATGAAAAAAGAAAAGTAAGTAAACTTAGGCAAACAACTAATATAAAATTTGGGCTTTTGGAAACCTTTAATCATTTATTCACATTTAATTGCTAATGCATTTCATGGATGCTTTCAGGAAAATAATAAATTTAAATTAATCTTGTCGCGGTAAATAACCATGATTAATGCCGATAGGGGTAGTGAATATAAGGAAAAAAGAAGGGGATGCAATCAGACCATCACCAGGATTGGATTTTTCAAATATTTTAATTTAATGAAATCGTTGAAAAGCAAAATAAAGAAACTTCAATTTGAAAGAAGAAATAGAATTCCAAATCAGCAATCAATATAACCATTTTAAATTTGGTATTAAGTTTTCCAAATTTAAATTATTATATTCTATGCATAATCAATTAACGTAAAATTTATTCAAGGAATGGATATAATGGTTGCAAGTTTTCCTCCTTGGTTAAGGAAGAAAAAATTATCTCCTCAGACAACAGATGGTATCATTGCAAAATGTTTTATATTCGAATACCGTAAAACATCTGTTCACACGTTTGTAACTCACTTCATTTAAATAAAGAAGCTTCATTTTGAAAGAAAAAATAGAATTCCAAATCAACCACCAATATAACCATTTCAAATTTGGTATTAAGTTTTCCAAATGTAAAATAATTATATTGTATGCACAATCAATTAATGTAAAATTTATTTAAGGAATGGAAATATTGGTTGCAAGTTTTCTTCCTTGGCCGAGGAAGAATAAATGTATCCTTTTAGGCAACAGATGATTTCATTGCAATATGTTTTATATTCTTATACAATAAAATATATGTCCAATTATAACGAAAGTAACTACAGGAAAAATCATTGCAACAGTTTGATCTCACTTCATTTTTATGGCATTCCTTGCAAATATTCCAATTATAACGAATGTAACTACAGGAAAAATCTATTTAATGCCCCTACACTTGATAAGCAAGATCATTAAAAATGTACATAAATGAGAGGGTGGAATTGCTTTTTTTTCTTTGGAAAATGGAGGTAAAATTATCAAAAGTGTAAAATTAAAATTTGAAAAGAAGGAATTAGATCAAAATCTATCATATCCAACTTTGTTAATATTATAGTAGTGGTAACTAAGTTCGTACAAAATTTAGTAAATTTGTGGAAACCCATTCAAATTTTAGTTTCTTTAAGTTGTTCAAATTTACTGTGACAGACCAAAAACCCTTCATTTTATGCTTAAATGAAAACTATTCAATCTGAAATTAGATTGTTTTAACCTACACAGTATTCATACTTAAATTTGACACCATAAAACAACCTAAGTAGTGGAAATAAAAACATTCAAAAAAGAGAATTTGTACTTCTAAAAATATATTTTTGTCAATGATTAATTTCTTATTCCATGCCTTTTTTTTGTTTTCAGGGAGTGCATTCTTAGATTGTAATCACAATTTCCTCTTAGAAAAGAAAAGATGAAAAACAAAGCATAAAAACGCATCTTTTATGAACAAAATATGGTTTTATCATCTTTTCACCGCCATGTGGATAAAATAAAGCTAAAAAATTACCAACATATGCATACATAAAAAAACTTTCGTCCAGCATATCCATCAAACATAGCCTTATCACACTTTGTCATTGCACAATGATATATCAAAGCTCAAGAAAACATGCAGATTGATGTACAAACTATACATTATTTAGTGCAAGAAAGAAGTTAGACAGCAAGGCACATCTATTCACAGATGAATGATAAAATAGCCCTTTTGCCAGTTTTTATTTCAATATTCATAAAATTTAAAATATTGGCTCAACTTTAACCCAATCTTTTAACAAAATAGGTTATTATGACCATTCAGTTCTACTTAAATCAAGCTAATTGATTCACACCAATCTTGCCGTCTAACCTACATGATAACTTCAAAGGGTCAACCCATTACCATATAAATAATACTTTATTACTACAAAAATATCGCTAGGTATATTATAACCAAATAAGCAATGACATAAATTACTAAAGTAAATGTTCAGTCATAAGACAAATTTATTGATTCATGATATAATCAAATGGCAGAAGAAAAAGTAGTTGTAATTCTCAAAAATTCATTAAAAATGAAAAATCATTTTTTGATAACTAATAGTGAGAATTATGTCTCGGTTTGAGAGCTATGTACATACACATTTGGTTCTTAACTTGCATATCGAATTTGTCTTTGCAAATTACAGTTTCTTCATTCGACGTTTACGAAGATTATGTTCTAAAGATCAACAATCAAAAAGTTGCCTATGAAAAGTATCTACTAAAGACCCGGTAGAGGCTAACCAGTTCACATGAATCGGTGTTGTCCATTAAAATGCAGTAAACTACATTATACAACTTGAACGCATTAATGTCAATAGGTAAAAAATAAGCCCTTTAATGTTAATACTTGAGGTGAAATAATGTATATAATAACCTGCAACTGATCCTAGAAAAAAGCTTGCAAAAATACCATGTTATAATGGAATGTATTCTTTTTATCATGTACTATAAAGCAACAATTATAATTGAGCACAAAAAAAGAGAGTTTACGTTCAGTTATTAAAGTAAACATTCCTATGGAGAAGGTTATAGTTAATAAAGCAAATGGAAATTGAACAAATACTTTGGAAAGGATAATATCTAGAGTTGCTTCTTATTCCATAATCAGTAAATGCACAGCCTTTTTCATGACTCATGGAACTTACTATTTAAAAAACTAAGAATGAATAAACTTGTAAAAAATAGTCATACTCAACCTAAAAAACCTTATATAATCAGGCAGAAATGGGAAAATATCAAATTTATATTCTCCTTTCTAGGCATAAAAGTAAAAGAGAAGAATAAAGATTCATGCAAATCAGCATAAAACAAAAAAAATTACCTTAAGAACGATGACGTTTTGGATGCGGAAGGAAACTTACTGTTAAGACAGTAAAAATAACATGGAGTCCATTATCAACGCCAAGCCTGGAGGCTGCAGTTATTGGAACGATGCATACTAACGGTAAGTGTTATAAAAAAACCAGATTATCATACTGTTTAGAACTGTAGAACTATGAAAAACAGACAACTGAAAATTTTATTTTGTTAAAAAAAATAACGAAATGAGCATGGACAATTTATAGACCTGAAGTCGAATTGGATAACCGATAAACGAGGCCACTATGTTCATTTGAGTCAGGTGACTCTGTCTTAGCTAAAGTCGATAGGGATCATACTATACTCAAGTTACGATTTTGCAGCAAAAGGGGAGAAGAGCGGAAAGGAAAAAAAAATCATTTTCACGGGAGATAATATAGGATTAGGCTTAGTACAGTGCTAACTTCTGTACGTATCTAATCTATCGCTCAATGGTATAAAGATAACATTGAATCTATATTTCAAAAATCCAAAATTTACCTGAATGTAGATATGAATCTTCAACAATCTTATTCTAAAGACGACTGCTTGAATCTACATCGCCATAAATCTTCGTGACGAAGAAGAGATGAATACTGCCATCAATTGGGTGAGGAAATACTAATGCGAAAGCAGCAATTGATAGGCGATTGGCGAAGATCTAGATTCGAAGCTGCTGACGACGATGGACGGAGGAGAAGATGACGATGATTGGGGGGAAAAGGCTCAAATTTCCGAGGGGCGTGAATATTCACGAATTTGGATGGAAAGGGAAAGGGAACGCTTTGTATCGTGTATGGGAAGAGATGTGAATATTTATCGTTTTCGGCAAAAAGGAAGGGCAGAGGAAGCACGTACGCGAACAAAAGTATTAAAAAGTGTGACGGTTGAGCTTAAGATTGTTGAGAAGGCCTCAGAGCTCTCGAAACAAAACTCAGTAATTATAATATAGTATAGATACACACACACATACGTACATACATATAGACATATATACATACATTCATACATCGGCTCAGTTTTGCAGTTCACTTGTTATTTGTCAGTTTTGGAATGGTAACTTTTTATTTATCAGTTTTGCAATTTGTTATTTCTGTAAAAATGAGTGCATTTATATTTTGTAGGCACTTGTGGAGGAGGAGGGAAAAAACATCATTTGGAATGCAATGGCAACGGGAAAGCAAATATGTTTGATATTCGTAGTATCTAAAATTCTGTGTATCTTTAGTAAAACTTTGTATTGTTTCCTGTAATTTGAACTTGATATTATGGTATTTTGAAATTGGAAGCATTATACAAAAGTGACATTATTGAATTTGAAATATGGAAGTGTACCAAATATTTTATTTGAATTGATATGTTGAATTATATATGTGATTGAAAAGCATAAAGACGTGTTATATATACTTATTTGTAAGTGTTAGCAATTTATGTATGCCAACATTTATAAGTGTTAGTAGGATTATGATACTGACATTTATGAATGTTACCATATCTTGTAGTTCCAACGTTTATAAGAGTTAGCAGTGAATATGTTTGTAACTCTTATATGTGTTACCATATCTTATGGTTCCAACATTTATGAGTGTTAGCAATGAATAAGTTTGTAAGTCTTATAAGTGTTACCATATCTTATCGTTCCACCATTTATAAGTGTTAGCAATGAATATGTTTGTAACACTTATAAGTGTTACCATATCTTTTGGTTCCAACACTTATAAGTGTTAGCGATTACTCTATTTGTAACACTTATAAGTGTTACTAATATGGATGCACAATTCCTCACACGCTGTTGGTAACACTTAAAAGTGTTATAGAAATTATTTGTAACATCTATACTTGTTAGGAATCCCCTGTTTGGTGTAGTGCTTTTAAGACCGTGTATCCTAGACTTCAGAGGGACTTGGGAAGAACATCTTCCATTTGTGGAATTCGCATACAACAACAGTTATTAGGCTAGTATTGGCATGGCACTCTTCGAGGCATTGTAGGTCGACCTTGTAGATCACCGACTTGTTGGTAGGAGTCTACAGATAGGCTTCTACTTGGACATGAGATGATTAGAGAAACTTCAAGGAAGATTGATCTTATCCGCAGACGCATGAAGATAGATCAGGCCATGTAGAAGTCCTACGCAGATAAGAGAAGGATTGATATTGAGTTTGAGGTGGGAGACTTGGTTTTCATCAAGGTATCACCTTTGAGGAATGTGGTTCGCTTTGGATCTATAGGGAAATTGACACCAAGGTTTGTAGGGAAATTTCCCATAATAGCGAGGATTGGTCAGATGGTCTATAGAGTAAAGCTACCATAGAGATTGGCGGGTGTGCATGATGTTTTCCACATTTCTCATTTGCGGAAATGTCTGCATGATACAGCAGAGGTACTTGAGCCGATTATGCTTGAGGAAGTCGATGTAGAACGGGAGGCGACAGTTAGACGAGTTACTACCCATATTCTTGGATTAGAGGTTAAGAAGCTTCGCAACCGAGAGGTCAAGTCGATGAAAGTTCAATGGGGGAGAAGATAGAGAAGATGCAACTTGGGAGACTGAAGACAAGATTCGCGCTTTGTACCCTTTTCTTTTCACGGGTATGTTCTTAACTTCATTTTCCAAAACCTTTTATTCGTACTTGTTTCTGTCATTATATCCTACTGATCGAATCTTCGACCTTTAGGTAGGGAACCAATGGATGTAAAAATGTGTTTGAGACATGTTATGTTTGATTGATACAAGTATTTGCTAGTGGTTGCTCGTGGATGCATACACACACACTAGGCATTAGATCGACTAAATCACTCTCATACTACATATGGATGTGTGTGCATTTTAAAATTTTATTTTGATGAAAATGGATGTATCATCATATAGATTTTCATTTGGATGAATATTTGTGCACACATATAGAACTTACATGCTATACTAGGATTATTTGCATACATTTTGATTACATGGCACTAACATACATTGCATTAAGGAAGTCGACTGAATCAGTAGACTGCTTGATCTTTCGCATTAGTATAGAGACATATACACACGGCTTTGCATATGTTCATATAAGCATTAGAAATATTTTAAGTAAAATGGATGCTTGTGATTCATGGATGAGTAGATGGGTGATGGATGTTAGGATATACATTCTTCTTAACTTGGAGATTTCGGGGAAGAAATCCTTTAAGTAGGGGAGAATGTAACACCATGTAATTTTAAAGAACATTATAATGATAAACTTAAGGATACTTAATTAAATATTGGTAATTGAGTAAAATGGACAATACCATTGAGCTCATCTCGGAATTCTACTTAGGATACACTCTGAGTTTGCATAAAACAAACATTGTATCAAAAAGATATTAAGGTTTGAAGTTTGTATACATATAATCAAAATATATATAAATAAAACCAGTCCAGAAATCAAAATCGAAGAGCGGGAAGGCACACGGAAAATCGACCCGTTGGGGGTCGATCAATTCCCCATGGGGGTCGACCCTAGGGTCGACCCATACAAGAGGGTGTCGACCCTAGGGCCGACCCCGGGGTCGACCCCACCCAGATCCGGGGCAGATCCCTCCCCTGCACCTGGACTTGTTTTCGTTGGCTTAAGGCTATAAATAGGACCTCATTTCTATTGTTTTATTCACCAATAACAATGGAGACAACGAGATTGAATTAACCTATTCTTCTACAACAATGACTTATACATATACAAGAATCTCTGCTACAACATCAACACTCTTTTCTCAGTTCTTTAGATCCAGTCTCCATGAGTTTACGTTGCTTTTAGATATAAACATTTAATAAGTAATCCTGACATGTTTATAAGTTTGGATCTAAACCTATGCATGTTAATAACCTGAATCATACTAAACAAATCTGTCATTACTTGTACACTAGATCTACTGTTCAGTCCTTGCCTATCTTTATTATCCCCATTTCTATTATCATATGCCTATTTCTGTCACCATATGCCTATTATGTTAGTATGCCTATTTATGTCATCATGTACCTGTTTTGTTATTATGCCTATTTCTATTCTCTTCTCTCCCTCCTTCCCTTTTTATTTTTGTAGCCATGCTACCATCGAGCCTAGGCCTATCGCTGAAATATGCGAACGAATGAAATTAGGAATGGTCAGGAATGATAAATTGGGGCATAACTTGCATTGTAAAACATGACTGGGATTTGGGGGCATAACCTATACCATGATCTAAGACTTTAATTTGGGGAATATCTTACGTGATGATTTATGACTTGAGGGTAGGGGCATGAAAAACCTATGATGAATATGAATAACTGTTTAAGAATGAACATGCCTAAATTTACAGTAAACAAAAACTGTAACCGCACTTAGACACGAGGTTAGATTATATTTGTGGTAGAAGTCTGCCCGGAACCGCCCAACAAATCCAACATCCACGAGCGGTTAATTTAATGTGAGGGTCTAGTGCGTAAATGTACACGTAACGGTGCTAAGACATGAGGTTAAGTCCAACTTGTGGTAGAAGTCTACCCAGAACCGCCTGACATATCCAACATCCACAAGTGGTCGACTTAATGTGAGAGGTCTGGTGCATTAACATTCATGAACGGGAAATGATAATAACCTATTAAACTGTAATACTTAACCTGTTTAAATCTATGGGGGTTATTTGAAGTTGTCAAATTGTGTAAGGGTTAAGTAAGCTTGTTTGAATCAATGGGGGGTTAAGTAAATCTGTTAAATCTATGAGGGATTATACGAACCTGAAAAACTTAACCTTTTTTTATATGTTGGGCTTATGCGGGCTTGTTAATCTATTAGGCATAACCTGTCAAATTCCTAGTAGTGTGGATGCAAGCCTAGGAGGTGGCTTGTATCATCTGTTGTGTGGGACCCTTATTAGTCAGTAACCTATACTGGTATCAAAAGGGGGACCCCGAACTGGTAGGGGTCAGGGAACGCTTACTGAGCTGATTATAAGAGGTCTATATGGGTGGATGTGTCTGATGGCGCGTTTCGAAGGAGCCATATGCGTGCATGGATCCGCCTGCCTGGGAAAGCAAGACGCTATATAACTAGTAGATATGGCTGTGCCTATCGGGAGAAGGGGTTGTCACTTTAGGAAGTGATACATCCTACTGTAGGGCCAACACAAGGTATCTACGAGATAGGAAGTCGATCGATTGGGGTAGTAATTAGGGTACATCTGGTCCTGCCTGTTTAGGAGCCTGTTATTATCGTTTGGGGTAACACCCGTTATTTATGTGGGGCTGCCTGTTATTATCGTTGGGGATAAAACCTGTCAACAGAAGTACACCTAAGTCTACCATTTGTTTCTGTTGGGATCATTCTGTTTCTGTTATACTAATATTGGTGCAAAGAAAAGTATTTGGGAAGTGTAATCTGTTCTATTCGTTTTATTCTGCTTATCCTGCACAGTCTGTTGTCTTATGATATTGTTCTCTCTCTCACCCAGTTTATATGTCTATCATCATGCTTTTACTTATTTGTATGATAAAAGTAACTGGACTCGCCAGACTTTATGTCTGCACATTTTGTTTCCTTTTCTCTCTCTTCCTTTTCCCCTTAGGTTCTCAGGGTGGGAATACTCAGGCTTGACTAGGATTCTCTCTTCTGTTTCTGCTTGGAGCTTCTTAGATGTACCGCTTTGATTACTTGTCTACCTTTCTATGGCATTTTTGGGACTATGATTTTATATTTCTGTACTCTTATGATTTTGGTACAAGGCAAATATTTTAATTTGATGTAATGGGTTTTCTGTTTTTTCAGACTTATGTTGTAACTGGATTTGAGACCACAATGTTTTCTGTTTGAAGAATAAAGTTTTAAACTCCATTGTCATTTTATATCCATCTTGTGATGTTTCTGTTTCTGTTTACCTATAACGCTTCATGGAACTTAATGCATTATGTCAAAGAGTGACGTTAACGGACATGGGGTGTCACATCAGTCCACCGTTAGACTACCACTGTTTAATGCTAGTAATTATTCATATTGGGTTGTAGAATGAAAATATATTTACAATTAGTAGGATTTGACACATGTAATAGTACACAAAATGAGTTTGTTGAACCCACAACTGCTTTTGCACAGTGGACAAATGAACAAAAGGCTGCTGCACAAAGCAATTCTAAAGCCATGAATATGTTATTTTGTTCATTAGATGGGAATGAGTTTAATAGAGTGTCAGAATGTAAAACTTCTTGCAAGAATTGGAGAAATTTACAAGTTAATCATGAAGGAACTAGTAAAGTTAAAAAAACTAAGGTACCAATGTTAGTTAGTCAGTTTGAGTTATTCAAAATGAATGAGATTGAGTCTATCTCCGATATGTATTGCAGATTTCAAGAATAAGTGTATTTATTGACAACACTTGGAAAAACTTATTTTGAAGAAGATCGTTAGAAAAATATTGAGTTCACTGACTCCAGAATGAGATCAGAAAACTTTGGCAATTGAAGAAGCCAATAATGTTAGTGTAATGAAGATTGACGAGGTATTCGGATATCTGATGTCTTTTGAAGTTCAGTTACAGAAAAGAAGGGAAAACAAGCCAACTAGGAAGAAATCTATTGCATTTAAAGCAACTACAAATAATTCCGACTTGAGTAGTGAAGATGATGAAGAAATGGCCCTTATGACAAGACATTTTAGAAAATTTCTGAAACATAGAGGGAAAAATTATTCTCAAAATAATAATCAAGGAAGTTCAAGAAGAAATGATGATCAATGTTATAACCGCAACAAACTAGGCCATATAAGGAGAATGTGTCCAAGTCCAGATAAATCGACTCAACAAACGGACAACGAAAACTCATCAAGGAAGAGAAAGAAAGCATACACAACAATTTTAGATGATTCAAATTCATTACCAAGTGATGAAGATCCAGAAACCGGAAATTCAAATATGTGCTTCACGGCAATTCAAAATTTCGAAAATTTCGAAGAAAATGATAAGAAAACCAGGTACGTCTTAATTAATTTTTAAATTTTTTGGTTGAATGATTGCTTTGTTTGTTTTGGATTTAAAATTAAAATCTTAAAATTCAAACTTGATATTCGAAGTTCAAATTTGAATTTTAAATTTTGGAATTCAAATTTATAATATAATATAAATAATAAATAAAATAACCAAATATTTTTTTGGATGTTTGTTAGGATTAGAATTATTTCAAGAAATCATTAAATCTGAAATATAAATCGATAATTTAAATAACATTTCACAAAAATCAAATTTCCTTTGAAAATAAGTACATATGTCTATATATCAACATATCTGACCTGAAATTTGAAATTTGTGTCTCAAAGGTTTAAACTTTCAAACTTCCCTCCAACTTTTCACCAACTCCAAAGGTCTTAAAAGGTGTCATTGTCTTTTGAAAAGTTGGGCCTATTCAATTCATATCCATTTGATTTCTATATATACACCTATTCTCTCTACCTTTCGTTCACAATTCAAAACAATATTCTTCATATCTATTCTCTTCAAAACTATCAATTCAGTGGCTTCTTCAAGTTCATCTCAAAAACTGAAGTTAACCAAAACCATCAAAGGTAATCTTCATAATGACAAAGAAGCTATCAAAACCTATGTTAACCATGTAGCAAATGCTAAAGTTAATACGGGTGCTTTCACCATCTTGGGAGATTTTCCTTCCTATGATCTTATCTCTCTTTCAACACAATGAAGTCTTGAGTCTAATTGACTCACGGGATAATGACGAAGTGTGTTATCCTAAGCTTGTCAAGATGTTCTATGCGAATCTTAATCGCAGATTTTACGAAGGCAACAAAGACCAAATTTGGAGTAGCGTCAAAGGCACACAATTTTTTTTGGATGTCGAACTCATAGGAACTATTTTAAATTGTAGAAGCACGGGATCAGATTTTTCGAATTTCAAAATCGATGAAGCCGATTTAGAGACTTATCACGACATATTTGCAGATGATGCTCAAATGGATTTCAAAAATCGCTTTTTTCGTCCAAAAACAAGAATCGTAAACATTCTCCTTCAACATGCCATCACTTCCATCTGGAAACTTTAACAATCCAACTCTTAAGGTCCAAAAGGCTCTCTTTGCTATGATTGGTGGCTATTATATCAATTGGGCTGACATGATTTTAAAAGAAATCAAGCCCATAGAAAAGTCATCAAGAGAAAACACTCTTTACTATGGAGTTTGCCTCACCCACATTTTCAAATACTTTGGAGTTGATCTTCACGGAGAAGAATTTGTGCTAAGAAAAGTGTTTGACTCATTAAACATGCATCTCATGCAAATTCCTCACAATTACCAACCATATGAGACATTCAAAGTCAAATAAGCTTGAATGCAATAAGAACAAGCACCTATGGAAGTCGAAGAAGAAGAAGAATCTTCTTTAGAAAGTGTTGAGTGTCCCATAAACACTAGAAACATTTCCAAAGAGATGATTGTTCAAAATCAAGTGAAGATTGTCAACAATCAAAAGAAGCTCAAAATGAACTTTTCCAAAATAACTAAGTTTATGGTCAAGATAGGAAGAAAGCTTGGAATTTCATCTTCCTCCTCCTCATCCGATGAAAACTAGCTTATCTAGTTTTACTTATCTTTAATATTTGCTTGTATTTGCTTTCGAATCTCGTATTTAGTGTGTCTTAATTAGTTGGATGTATTTGCTTTTTATGAAGTAATGAATGGAGTTTTATTTATGTTAAAATTATCTTCAAGTTACTGCAAAAACTGTAGAATTAATTATAGTTTAATATAAGATTAACAGGTTCAAAATTTGAAATTTTCCAAAATTTTTAATAGGATATGTTGGCATAAGTAATTGTATAAGTCGACATATAACTGCCAGATTTTCAAAACTTTCCAAATTTTAAAATTAAATAATTAACTCATATCAATTCAAAATCCAACGAAATCCAGACCTTATTTAAGCCAATTTCTTCCAGAAAACTTCATTATTTCATTTCTCCTTCTCAATTCATTTCTATGGAAAATCCAATTCATAACTTAAGTGTAAATCTTGAAGATTCTTTGAACTCCTTTAAGAATATCCTCTCCATAGTACTACGTAATATGCGCCATCTAGAATTAATTCATATGAGAATCGTTGAATATCAAGAAAAACATTTTTGGGGTAATTCGTTGGTCAATCTCTTCTCATTTCATAGATGAAAACAACAAAGCATCATCTAGCAATGAAGAAGAATGGAAGGACATCAAGAAAATCCAATCATTGGACAAGATGAATAGGTAGAAGTCTCAAGAAACGTTTAATTGCTTGTTATGATTTGATTATTATTTTTGAATTTGTTTTATTTGGATTATTTGACTTAACTTGTATATATTATACATATGATGTGGCGTGCTTGATTTGGTGTGTAAATATAACTCATAACTTATGTAATTATGTTATTTGTTTTGTTTTGTTTATATAATTAGTATTGATTATTGTATAATCATAAATTTAGGGGGAGTATTCTTCTTTAGTATAAGGATTATATAGATTTATTTAGGATTAATGGGGAATTCTTTGCTTTAGTATAGAATATATATAGATTTAGGAATCAGGGGGAGTACTTTACTTTGGTATAGGAATTATTTAGATAGTTATTGGACTTAGAGGGAGTAGTTTTAGAATTTCTTTTTGGTAATGCCAAAGGGGGAGAAATTATGAAATATAATTAGTTTATAGGATTCATAATGACAGGGGAGTATTAAAAGAAGTATCATCAATAGGTATGTACAGGTATGATATTTTATAAACTAAGGTTGTCATCATCAAAAAGGGGGAGATTGTTGGAGAATGGAGTTTCGATGACAACAACCTTATTTCAATGTTAATTTATTATAAAATATATACTAACACTTTTATCTAGAATATATATATATATACGCATGTAGGATTTATATACAGGAATTAATTCCGAAGACTGTACAGTTTAAAGATATTAAAGATTCGGAATTCAAAGATGATTCAAGACTCATGAGTAATCAAGATTTCAAGAGTACAAGATAATTATAGTAATAAAGTCTAGTTTATTTAAGACTCTGAATAGCACTCCAGGTTCTAATTCAATTTCAAATTCTAATTCTAATTTTTCAATTACTATTTTCAAATTCTATCTTTATCCTCTCTATTTTATTTTTGCTATTTTACTTTTATTTTAAACTCAACTTTTATAGTTTATAAGTTTTATAAATTATATACTTTGTATTTATATAGTTTTAAACTTTATTGTTTCATAAATATGTTTATATAGTTTATACTCATGGTTTCAAATGATTTTCTACTTTATAATATTCATTTACAACACTATGTTTTAATTCAAGAGTTTTCGAATTTTATATATATAGATATATATCAAAACACTTCAAGAATGCTCAAAATTCAATTTTAAACTAGATTATGCCGACATACATTTATGCATATGTCGATATATAACTGTCATATTTTTGTTTTTCAAGGGAAGTGTCTTTTCACTAATTGTAACGTTCCAGATGCGTTGCAACCTTTCAAATCTTATAAATTAGGGCTGATTTCGATTTTTTTAATCACTCTTCTTCTCCATCTTCATCTCCTTTCTTTACACCATTATATTTTCTTATTTTTATGATTTCTACATTTATACTCTGCCGAATTCGATTCTATTTACATAAAACTTCTTCTCTTCTCACTCTCTACTCATTAGCCTCTAAATCGAAGTGTTATCAGAGAGTTATAGGGCTATTGTAATTGTTTGGGAAGTATTTGGGTAAACGGTGTTTTCCTTGTAGCTGTGAAATCAAGGAATGGGGGCGGTGTTAACCTTGTGGTCGTGAAATCAAGGGGAATATACTTGATCAAGTGTGTGGAATCGGTGTTAACCTTGTAGCCGTGAAATCAAGGGGGTTGTACATGGATATTGATATAGTAACAAAACTCTGCGCAATCCAGCGTTGCGTGGGACGGGATGTAGGAGCAATTCCGAACCAGTATAAATTCGGTGTGTTGTTTTCTTTTCTGCATTTTATTTTGTTTATCTTTGTGTTTGTGTTTTGATTCTATGTCTGTGATTGTTTCTGTGGTGTGTGATTCATATTGTAGATCATATAAGTTTTAGATTTTGTTTAATTTCTCAAAAACACTATTCACCCCCTCTGTAGTGTTAGTTTTGCCTTAAAGATCCATTTCGCAGTCCCTAACAATCATCCACATGTAAATAACATAGCTTCATTCTTCTCAAACATATCACAACTATAACAATTTCATCAGGCAATGTATTCATCTCCCATAGTCACATGCAAACATTTATTGCTGAGCCATATTTTAGACTTATTTTTTCCTATAAATATGCACTAGTACCCATACATTGCCTGAAAGCCTGAACTATGAACAAACAAAGGTAAGCATCTATTACTGTTTTTTATGTATTGTAATGCAAATAGATACATATTGGTACACTTCTAAATATACGTACCTAATTGGTTCAATCTACAGTGGACCTAGGAAAACCAAGTTTGTGTATAAACTAGTGCCTTGAACTCCAAAAATCAAGAGCTCTCATAATAGTGTGTCATAAGATGTAAGCTCAAGATAAAAGTTGTTTGTTATAGTCTAGAGTAACTTCTAAAAATGGTTTCAACATGAATAATGGTTTATATTTCTTGAAATAAGTAAAAGACAGTAAAGAGTGTTTAAAAATCAACATTTCAAACATCGTATGTAGTTTCAATCATATGAATGGATTCACACGTACGAATAATGATTTTTGAAACAAAAATCATGATTTTTAAAACAAAATACATGATTTTTAATACAATGTAGTTCGTGTTAAGATTTAATTTCGATTTGAGTTGGAAAAAATTAAAATCACAAGATTGGGTTGATAATTTAGAAAACTGCTTTTATGGAAGCTTCCCTAGGGTAGCAGAAGGAGTGGATGGAGTTTGGTCGGTGCTAGTGGTCTGAGGAGGTCGGTCGAGGTGATTTAGGTTTGGGGTCTGTTTTTGGAGTTGAGTTTATGATTTGATCAAGAGGCTTGTGGCTTTGATCGAATGTGTTGATTTTTGGCTGTGGGAAGTGTATGGATGTGGAGCTCACTTCGGTGGTGGAGGCAGGTCGGATGACGGTCGGGGTTGGTCTGACGAGGTAGATGTGTGGTGATAACCTAATGATTGGTTTGTGTTTAAATGGTACTAAGGAAGTGATTTCACGAAGAAGGAGACATAGGGGCATGGAAGTCGGTCGATGCTGAACAGAGGCAGTAGCGGCGGTTGTGGGTGGTGGCGCGATCACCGTCCGATCAATGGAATATATATGCAAGTGCACGAGTATGCATGTACAGGTAGGATGGGTTTATTAAATATGTTTGTATTTGTGTTGCTTTGGATTGTTGAGTCTGAAGTGGTTACTTAGAGCTTGTTTTAAGTGAAAGGGACTGGGTGCGTGAGTTGTTGGAGTATTGGGTGGGATGGTCTTGGCCATTGTCATTTAAAAGAAAGGAGAGAAAGGAAGCAGCATAAAGAAGGAAGGAGAGAAAAGATGGGGAGAAGAGGAGATCAGTTAGCAACTGATTAGTTACATGTGAGATGAGATGGGCTCAGCCCAGTATGTTTTTTAAAAAGTATGTGTATATATATATGGAAATTTAAATTTAAATTAAATTTAAATCTGTTTATATATATGACTATGGGTGAGCATTTATAAAGGTGTATGCTGGGCTAGTGGATTGGGCTCAGCCCATTGCCATTTAAAGGAAATTTAAAAGAAAAGGAAATATTTTTAGTTCAAAAATCATAATTAATAGCTTATATATACATACGTATATATTTATGTGAAGTGGAGTTAAAATATATAGGTGATCATATTTAGTCTAGTGCGTGTAGATCGAGTCAATCGATGGCATGGCTAGTAAGTTTTGAACAATTCGATTTAAAATAAATTGATTTATTAAATAATTGAAAGTGGGTCTAATACTAAACATCATTTAAAATTTGTTGAACATAAATTTAGTTGTTAAACTAAATTAACGCATAAACTATTATAATTGATCTGTGATGATCTATAATTCAGTAAATCCTAAATTGTTTGTTCAATTAATAAACTTAGTTGAAATAAACACGGTTCCACTGGAAATTTAACTGACTGAATTATTTGGACACCCTGTTAGCCGAAATAAACATCGTTATGCTATTATATTAGTTTGAAATATTTTATTAGATATATATGTTGTTGAGTTATGATGTTATCAATTCATAATATTAAATTGTATTTACATAGTTGTTTGTGCAAGTTGGGTTAACGACTTGAATGTCGTCCGTTAAGAACTGCTATATACTGTTGTAACTGCAAAGTTATCGTTTCTGTAAAGTAACTCAGAAATAAACTTAAGTTTTAATAATTGAATATAAATTGTTAAATGGATTATTTTAAATTAATTATGTTAATTAATTTAAAAAGGAAAGATTTATTGTAATCATTTTAAACTATTCATTTTCTTAAATGAATTGTGAGAAGTTAATTAGTTTTTAAATAACATATTTTGGTAAGATAATGTGTAATTAAATATCAGTTTAAATTTGGATAAATTACCTCAGGAGGATGTTTTACACTTAATTAACCTCTTAATTTAGTAAGTGAGGAAGATGATTTAGTTATAAAAGAAAAGGAAATCAAGTCGATCTTTTGGATTAAATTCCTTGATTTAATAGTAAGTTAATCAAGCTAACAAAAGGAATGGGTCAAAACAACAATGTCTTTGGGAAATGATTTAAGATTTAGAAATCAAACTGGATTCACTAATTCTTTTTTAGGAGATATTTTGGATATCAAACTTCTACGAAAATTGATGATAAGAATGATTTCGAGTCAAGGTCTGAGAGGTAATTAAAATACCCCAACTTGAACGATTTCACTATTATCTGATAGATCGTATTAGTTTGTGTTCGAAATTAGTGCTAGAGTTGAATATCATTTTCACCTATGAAAATGATATTCAAGAGTGAGATTATCACGTGATATTTGTAAAAATAAATTTCTAATTTAAGTAATACTATTGTTTCCAAACAAGCATGAGTAAGTTAATGTTGGAATCTAAATAATTAAATATTATTTAAAAGAAGCTTAGTAGGACCAATGAAAATAATTCTGTTTATTTTATTATTTGTTTGATAGTTAAACAACCGACTATCAAATCTGGATAATTACTATCATTGTCATTTCGAAGAATCTGGAATCTAAATTCCAACTAGATATGATATATACATTGCGAGTAAGAGATTTTTGAAGACCATTGAAGATGGAGTTTACGCAAAGGGGTTTTCTGTCAACCCTAAGTAGAAGTTGCCTAAGATGGGTTTACAGGATAGTGCCTTTTATTTGTTTAGTCCCAAGACAACTTGTATGGACGAATGTCTTACAGAGTATGCCTAATAGATTATACGATTGATCTCTTCAAACTAGGTTTGTTGGTGGAGGAATTCATTTCTCTTAGCTTTATACCCGTGGTATTGGGGAAACAATTTGTGATAATGACGGGTTTGATGATGTTGCATTCAAAGTAAATGAAGATGTGACATATCAAAAAGAAAAGTATAGCCTCTAGCTTCACAACCGGGAAATGACAAAAATCAGACAGACAACATGGTTAAGTGGGTCCCTCCCATTAGGGTGTATTATCACCTATCTAGAGAAAATTATACTTGTTCTCCTTTCGCTTCGGTATCTCCTGGGAAAACAGTGGTTGTGCAACCATTGGTGATAATACATTCGATACACTCAAGCGAAATGAGTGCTCGGTCACGCGTAGATGGGTTGCAAGATGTTCTTGTTGAACCAGGTGTATTCCTCTCTAGAGATACACTATCAGAAGGTGGATCCATACCTTGTCATAGTTGGAAATCCATTATCCAATAAGCATTCATGGTGTTGATTGTATACTATATGTGGAGCGTGAGATGCAAGCGTTCTGTTAGATTGTTTTCTTTTTTATTTAGACACTACTATAATATCAGAACAGTTTCAGTACAAAGGATGTTTTGGGTTATCTTAAGGTGAAAACCATCCATGTTTATGTGTGGATTGGTCATAATATTATCTTTTTGTTCAAAATGTTTCTGAAAGGTAGACCAAGTATTTTGGTTTCTCATAAGGGGAAAACTTGTTCCGGTTTATACGACATGGTCTTATGAGATATCTTTTATTTCCGCAAGTTGTTTTAAAATCATTTACTCACCAGTCCCATGACTGACCTAGAGTTTATTTTTTCTATGTTTTCCCTAAACTCTTGGGTGCCCAAATTTGTATGGACGATCAAGTAGTTCATGATTTTGCAGATTTTCTTGGAGAAATATGGAGTAGGAGGCTTCAACGATAGATATATAAAATTTATTTCCGTTGTGTTGTATATGTGATGTACTATGATGATGTATGTAAGGAGATATACAGTTTTGTAATTTCAAAAGTTATGTTAAATAATATATTTTATTCATTCTGCTGTGGGATCGTATCTGCTCCGATGTACTGTTGTTGTATTCTTCTTTTCTTCTATTATAACTTTTCAATCGTATCTATTCTCACCTTCTAAATTTTTTCTTCGACGTTTGGGTTTTAGTTTTCTTTGGGTTGGACTTGTATTTGGTGGACTCAAAGGGTATTGTAACACCCCGTATTTTTATAACATGTTAAAACCATAAATCAAGGAAGAACTAAATTATAAAATAAGAATCAGGGGAAGCGGGTTGCGCCATTGCGTTCGTCTCGAAATTCTGCTTGGAAGCGAGTTCGAGTTTTCGAGAAACGGAGTCCGTATGAGGAAGATATGACCCTCCCAAGTTTCAGAGATTTTCAGAATCGAAAATAGCTCGAAATTCGAATTCGGAATTTGAATTCAAACGCCAGCGCAGATTGGGCGGGAATTTTCCCGCCCAGGACCAGGTCGACCTGGGGGTCGACACTGTGGTCGACTTCCCAGGGACCAGGTCGACCCTATGGTCGACCTAGGGGTCGAACTGGTGCCAGAACCCGGTTCTGAGCCTGGGTTCATTCTGATGTATCTAGTCACGTTTTCTGTCTAGATTCATCCACCTAATCCTATATAAATAGCCTCCTAGCCTCATTCTCTTTACACCATCTCATTCTCTCCTTATGCTGCCTCTGGAATAATTGAAATAAATAAATTAGAATAAAACATGAAGACTGTTCTTAAAGACTACGACTAGGAATTTCAAATTGGAGATTCAAATCAAGTTAGAGCTCCAAGAAGGGAAGGAAAGGCTAATTCAACGGCTTCGAGCAACGTTGCGCAAATCACCTCAACATTATCTTATTATCCCTTCTAAAGCCGATCAATGTAAGTCAGTTACTTTTATATTTAAATGTCTAGATCTATTTGTCGCATGTAATTGAATGGATATAAGACTATGCCTGATCCTCCCGTTTGAATATGTGCTTGTAAATACCTTTGGATCTGATTAAGAACTATTGAGATTAATTACCGATGAGAATGTGCCTATGCCTATGTCGTTGAAACTATTGTTAATAGCCTATGCCTATGACTGTGAACATGAGACTATGCCTATGCCTATGACTGTGAACATAAGACTATGCCTATGCCTATGACCATGAACATAAAACTATCGCCTATGACTATGACAAGGATAATTGTGGCTAATCACCTATGACTCATGACTATGAGATTACTGCCTATGATTATAAGACTATTGTCCATGACCATGACTTTGAAATTATTACAGCTAATTGCCTATGACTATTTAGGGTAATTTCCTAGGACTATTTTGGTTAATTATCCATGACTATTGTGTTTAATCTCCCATGATTCATAACTATGAAACCATGACTATGACTATTGTGGTTAATTGCCTAGGGCTGTTTTGTGGTTAACTGCCTAAGACTATTGTGGTTAACCGCCTTTGACCGGTATGGTTAGTTGCATATGACCACAGTTACAAATCATGTTGTACACCGAACTGGCATCATGTTGGACGAAATCACCTATGCTTATTCCCTAAATTATGTTGATCTTATATTTATGATATAGCTTGTCTAGTTTATTCCTATTCACTGTTATGTACATCAAACTTATTGGAACCATTATCTTTGTATTGGTTCGCTTTCGCATGCCTATTCTTTTATGTCAAATTCTCGTGCTTATCCCCTGATCCTTTTGCTACTTTCATTTCATAAGTACTTAGAAAACTTGTGAAATCATGTTATACGTACGACTACGGCGGGGGAACTTGGGCGTAGCTTAATTTATAATTTGGCATAATAAACATATTGATATAAGTCTGAATTGGCTATAATAGTAAATATTACAGGCATATTAGACTTGGGCGTATAATGGTAAATTGTTAATTGGTCGCAAAGTATGTTAATGGCATGTAAGCCAAGTTTTGGGCATAAACTGTAAACTAGACTATCAAATCTAGTTTTGACATGAACTGTAAATGAGAATACTAGATCTAAATTGGCATAAAACTGTGGGTTGGGTTTAATGATAGGTAAATCAAGATTTGGGCCTAGAATACAGGTATGTTAGTGGCCAAGACAAATGAATATGTGGTAGGCCAAATTTGTTTAAAAGAGTTGTTAGCAATTTACATATAAACCTAAAAAGACAAATATGTAAATCTAGGGAAAATACGAGTATGCCTAACCCGAGGTTAGATTGAGTTACGGTATAAGACTGCCCGGAACCGCCCGACAAATTCAGCAACCATAACAATACCTATCTAATGTGGGTGATTAGAGCATTGAGCCCAAAAAGGACCCGAGGTTAGACTGAGTTGCGGTGTAAATCCGCCCGGAACCGACCGGCACATCCAGTAACCGCAACAAAATCTGTCTAATGTGAGTGGTTGGTCCTTTAAAGAATAATTTAAAGCTAAGAAATGGTCAAGCTAGAATGGGAGGGTTAAGTCCATAGGAACACTTAATCAACTTAGCATGTTAACAAGACTTGTAAGGGTTAAATAACTGTTATAACATGTTGGCTAGACAAGTGGTTGAGGTTAAGAAAAGGTTTAACCGTTATAACATGTTAACTAGACTAGAAGGTGGGGTTAAGTAAAATACACTTAGCCAATTTAACAGGTTAACCAGACTAGAAGGTGGAGTTAAGTAAACTTAGAATACTTAACCATTAGAACATGTGAATTAAGCAGATGTTAGGGTTGAGTTAACTAAGAGAACACTTAACCATTTTAGCATGTAAGTTAAACAGAAGGGGCAGGGTTAAGTTAAAATGGATACTCAACTAGTACAAGATAAAGGGGTAGGGTTAAGTAATAAGAAATACTTAACCAATATAACTAGTTTTGTGGTAGGGTTAAGTCAACATGAACCACTGATAACACTTAACCAGTTTAACATGACAAATGAATGGGTTAAGTTAACTTGAATTGACTAGTCACACTTAACCAATCCAACTTGATGAGAAAGTGAACTAAGTAGTAAACCTTGGTTAAGAGGACTAAGTTGTAAACCTTAGTCAAGAAAACGACGATTCATGAAACTAAGTGGTAAACCTTAGTTAAGGAAACTAAGTAGTAAACCTTAGTAGAATCCGAGGAGGGGCGGACGTCTATCTGATCTTAAAGAATGCTCCAAACTAGTTTACGAAGCACGCGGCTTCGAGGGGACATGAGGGTAATCTTGGTATCCCTCTGTGAGGTTGCAGATGATCCGCCTAGGCTCATAGAGGTTAAGGTCCGCGTTAGAAGAACCAAGGGTATGCCTTGGTTGCAATATGAGGCAACCGAAAGACTAGGATGGACCAGCGTGATTCGGCAAGACCAGTAGCCCTGTGATAGCAACTCGTCGTCTACCTACCATCTTGAGTCAATCGAGATACGTGAAGCGAAAAGGCGGAGAACTCCAACAGACCATATACTTGCTATCTAGTTATGGGTGCGGATGCCCATAGGTTAGTAGGGCATAGAGGGCCTGCGTATAGTTCTCATTTTTCAAGGTGTGCCTTTCATTAGTTGAGGGAGGGGTCAGGGGGGACCATAGCCACTGGAAAAACAGACCTTAGCATCTGCATCGGCAGATATCTGAAAGCTCCTGATCGAGTTTCGTGATTCTTGATTTGCCCTACCATGAGACTCGGGTCGCACATATAAAGGACATGTGCATCTAGATAGCGATCCATGACACATACGTGGGGAAAGTCTAGGAACATATACCACTCGGGGTTTTGTGTCCTAGATTAGGGGCGTCGTTCGATAGGTAGCATAATCCCTTGTTAGACCTAGGTCGCGTAAACCCTAAAAATCAAAAACTGTTCATAAACCCCAGTAGCCTTAAGTAGCGAAAATCCTGGTTGGATCTAGAATGCGCTCGATATAAAAACCCTAGTTTAGACCTAGGTAATAAATGATAGATGAACACTTAAAACAATCAAAATTGTGAGAATTGGGATCACGTATCTATTCTTATTAGTTTATACAGATTACTAGTTATGTGTTGCGGGGATATAGAAATTAGAATAACAAGGTAGTGGCGAAGCAGAGAAAGTATAGTAGTGCATCCAGTTTATTATACCTTGTCATATCTTGTGCTAACCTTATGATTCCCGTTATCATGGTGTAGTCTTGTATACAGTTAATTCATGCAATATTGCTTTTTTTACCTGTTCACACGCTGAAAGTTACTGAACTTACCAGACTTTATGTCTGACTCTGTTTTCTTTCGTTTTCTTGTCTTCCGTTCCCTCCCCCAGGTTCGCAGGGAGGGAATATTACTACTAAGCCCAGTTTTCTTCCCAAGCTGAAGATTAGTCGAGGCTTTGCTTGGATTCTCTTTTCCATTGCAATGGATGGCTCACGCTACATTGGGGAATATAAATATTGTTTCATGCTTCTTTATTTTGTAAGACAGCTATTCTGGTATTGGAAAATAATTGTTGTACAAACTATTTTATCAAAAAAGCAAATTTTTATTTTCCTCTGTTTTAATTATCTGTCTTGTAATTTATCTGCATCTTTTACCTTAAATGCTCCACAGAACTTAGTGCATTCCCTTTGTGAGTGACACTAACAGATGTGGGGTGTTACACGTGGTATCATAGCTGAAGGTTACCGGATCAGATAAAAGAATTGAAAAATTATTTTCAACGGTTTTAAAAGAAGTAACTTACAAAAGAAAAGTTTGGTTTTAAAAGCATATTCCCAAAAGCCATACGCACTATCTTCTGATCCTCTATTTGAATCCTTGTCCCCTTCTTTCTTGAGTCTTCGGGGCTCCTAGCTTTTTGGGAGGAAACCTCATCGCGGCACGGTTCCGTAGGCTTGATAAGACTACGATACCCATCAAAGGGCAAAGTAGTGCCCGACTCCCATCTATAGCCATAGTAGTTTCACCTGCAGCTAATTTTCTTTCAAGCTTTGGAGGGTTTTCCGTGCGATGGAGGCAGCTTTTAAGAAACTTGTCAATATGATACACATATGGTAAAGATGAGGATGAGGGAGTTGGCTAGGGAGCTCAATGTAAGAATGAGAAATTCATGGATATAAACTCGACTCCTGAAGAAAGAAGGAGTTATAAAACCTAAGAAGAGAGGAAGTACCTTTTCCATGGTCTGATAGGGCATATAATTAAGGACAAGGGCAAGGACGAGGGACATGATTTTCAGAAGGGCGAGTTCATGCTTTCACCACCAGAATACCTAAGAGAGATATTAAAAGTCTCTGTTGGAAAAGTTTAGCATTTCGTTTTGATCAACCAGTTAGTACTCTTTTGATCTTAGCGCTTCGCATTTGTTCATATTTACTTCCATAGCTGAGTCCCTGCACCTAAGTACTTGTATAGGAGAAGATCCCATTTTAGTCTCAAATCCAATTGGTGGTTCGAACCATTTATCTTTGGTTTGTAAGGATTTGAGAATAAGTATTGGGTTTAAGCATAATGCTTATGTTTTTGGGCTATGGGTTGATTCTAGACACGGGTTGGTTAGCTAGTAATTGTGAAAGGAGGGTAGTTAGACTTTTGACTTGCCTTGGAAATACCCTCGAAACTCTGTGTAAAGAATCAGCTAGAATCGCTTAATGCATTTATCGAAGATTTGCAATCCGTTAGGGTAGTCCATGAGTACGCAGATGTTTTTGATTAGGTTAGGAAGTTTACCCCTAAAACGCGGGATAGACTTCCACATGTATCTAGTTGACAATGAAAAGCCAACTATCCGATCAACAACGGTTTTGGGAATGGAGGTCAAGAAGCTTCGCAATCGTGAAGATTAGTTAGATAAGGTACAGAGTAGTGAATCTCAAGAAGATGCGACTTGGAAGAATGAAGACTAGATACATGCATCATACCCTTTTTCTTAAGGGTACGTCCTTGATCTCTTTTTATAGGAATTTTATACATACCTCCTAGCTTTTAAGGTATATCCGCTAGGGCGTATCATCGATCCTTAGGTAGAAGCCAATGGATGTAAACATGTATTTTAAACATGTTATGATTGATGGTTGCAAATGGTTGCTCATGGATGCATATACACACCATAGGCGTTAGGACGACTCAGTCACTTTCATATTTCATTAGCATATATGTGTTTGCTTAACGGATTTAACTGAATATGTTATCATATGGATATTGCACATGGATGAATGGCTATGCACACTTGTAGTATTTACTTAACTAGGTATGCTTGCATACATGATTGGACGCATGGCACTGACATAATTCGCATTAAGGAGGTCAACTGAATCAGTAGACCGCCTGATTTTGCATTAAATAAAGACATATACACACACTATGCATATGAACATGAAAGCATTAGAAATCTTTTTAAGGACAATGAATGCCTGTGATTGAATGGTTGAGTAGATGGGTGATTGGATGGTAGGATACATTCTTCCTAACTTGAAGATTTCGGGGACGAAATCCTTTTGAGAGGGGGAGAATGTAACACCCCGTATTTTTATAACATGTTAAAACCATAAATCAAGGCAGAATTAAATTATAAAATAAGAATCAGGGGAAACGGGTTGCACCATTGCTTCCATCTCGAAATTCTGCTTGGAAACAAGTCCGAGTTTTCGAGAAACGGAGTCCGTATGAGGAAGATATGACCCTCCGAAGTTTCAGAGATTTTCAGAATCGAAAACAGTTCGAAATTCGAATTCGGAATTCGAATTCAAACGCCAGCGCAGACTGGGCAGGAATTTTCCCGCCCAGGACCAGGTCGACCTGGGGGTCGACACTATGGTCGACCTCCCATGGACCAGGTCGACCCTATGGTCGACCTGGGGGTCGACCTGATGCCAGAACCCAGTTCTGAGTCTGGGTTCATTCTGATGTATCTGGTCACGTTTTCTATCTAGATTCGTCCGCCTAATCCTATATAAACAGCCTTCTAGCCTCATTCTCTTTACACCATCTCATTCTCTCCTTATGATGTCTCTGGAATAATTGAAATTAATAAATTAGAATAAAACATGAAGACTATTCTTGAAGACTATGGCTAGGAATTTCAAATTGGAGATTCAAATCAAGTTAGAGCTTCAAGGGAAGGAAAGGCTAATTCAACGGCTTCGAGCAACGTTGTGCAAATCATAGCAAATCACCTCAACGTTATCTTATTATCCCTTTCTAAAGCCGATCAATGTAAGTCAGTTACTTTTAGATTTGAACGTCTAGATCTATTTGTGGCATGTAATTGAATAGATATAAGTATATGCATGATCCTCTCGTTTGAATCTGTGCTTGTATACACCTTTGGATCCGATTAAGAACTATTGATATTAATTACCGATGAGAATGTGCCTATGCCTATGACGTTGAAACTATTGTTAATAGCCTATGCCTATGACTGTGAATATGACACTATGCCTATGCATATGACTGTGAACATAAGACTATGCCTATGCCTATGACCGTGAACATAAAACTATCGCCTATGACTATGACAAGGACAATTGTGGCTAATCACCTATGACTCATGACTATGAGATTACTGCCTATGATTATAAGACTATTGTCCACGACCATGACTTTGAAATTATTACAACTAATTGCCTATGACTATTTAGGGTAATTTCCTAGGACTATTTTGGTTAATTATCCATGACTATTGTGTTTAATCGCCCATAATTCATAACTATGAAACCATGACTATGACTATTGTGGTTAATTGCCTAGGACTGTTTTGTGGTTAACTGCCTAGGACTATTGTGGTTAATTTCCTTTGACCAGTATGGTTAGTTGCGTATGACCATAGTTACAAATCATGTTGTACACCGAACTGGCATCATGTTGGACCAAATCACCTATGCTTATTCCCTAAATTATGTTGATCTTATATTTATGATATAGCTTGTCTAGTTTATTCCTATTCACTGTTATGCACATCAAACTTATTGGAACCATTATCTTTGTATTGGTTCGCTTTCGCATGCCTATTCTTTTATGTCAAATTCTCGTGCTTATCCCCTGATTCTTTTGCTACTTTCATTACATAAGTACTTAGAAAACTTATGAAATCATGTTATACGTACGACTACGGCGGGGGAACTTGCGCGTAGCTTAATTTATAATTTGGCATAATAAACATATTGATATAAGTCTGAATTGGCTATAATAGTAAATATTACATGCATATTAGACTTGGGCGTATAATGGTAAATTGTTAATTGGCCGCAAAGTATGTTATTGGCATGTAATCCAAGGTTTGGGCATAAATTGTAAACTAGAGTATCACATCTAGTTTTGACATGAACTGTAAATGGGAATACTAGATCTAAATTGGCATAAAACTGTGGGTTGGGTTTAATGATAGGTAAATCAAGATTTGGGCCTAGAATACAGGTATGTTAATGGCCATGACAAATGAATATGTTGTAGGACAAATTTGTTTAAAAGAGTTGTTAACAATTTACATATAAACCTAAAAAGACAAATATGTAAATCTAGGGAAAATATGAGTATGCCTAACCTGAGGTTAGATTGAGTTGCATTATAAGACTGCCCGGAATCGCCCGGCAAATCCAGCAACCGTAACAATACCTATCTAATGTGGGTGATTAGAGCATTGAGCCCAAAAAGGACCCGAGGTTAGACTGAGTTGCGGTGTAAATCCGCCAGGAACCGACCGGCACATCCAGTAACTGCGACAAGATCTGTCTAATGTGAGTGGTTGGTGCTTTAAAGAATAATTTAAAGCTAAGAAATGGTCAAGCTAGAATGGGAGGGTTAAGTCCATAGGAACACTTAACCAACTTAACATGTTAACAAGACTTGTAAGGGTTAAATAACTGTTATAACATGTTGGCTAGACAAGTGGTTGAGGTTAAGAAAAGGTTTAACCGTTATAACATGTTAACTAGACTAGAAGGTGGGGTTAAGTAAAATACACTTAGCCAATTTAACAGGTTAACCAGACTAGAAGGTGGAGTTAAGTAAACTTAGAATACTTAACCATTAGAACATGTGAATTAAGCAGATGTTAGGGTTGAGTTAACTAAGAGAACACTTAACCGTTTTAGCATGTTAGTTAAACAAAAGGGGCAGGGTTAATTTAAAATGAATACTCAACCTGTACAAGATAAAGGGGTAGGGTTAAGTAATAAGAAATACTTAACCAATATAACTAGTTTTGTGGTAGGGTTAAGTCAACATGAACTACTGATAACACTTAAGCAGTTTAACATGACAAATGAATGGGTTAAGTTAACTTGAATTGACTAGTGACACTTAACCAATCCAACTTGATGAGAAAGAGACCTAAGTAGTAAACCTTGGTTAAGAGGACTAAGTTGTAAACCTTAGTTAAGAAAACGACGATTCATGAAACTAAGTGGTAAACCTTAGTTGAGGAAACAAAGTAGTAAACCTTAGTAGAATCCGAGGAGGAGCGGACGTCCATCTGATCTTAAAGAAGGCTCCAAACTTGTTTACGAAGCACGCGGCTTCGAAGGGACGTGAGGGTAATCTTGGTATCCCTCTGTGAGGCAGCAGATGATCCGCCTGGGCTCACAGAGGTTAAGGTCTGCATTGGAAGAACCAAGGGTATGCCTTGGTTGCAATATGAGGCAACCTAAAGACTAGGATGGACCAGCGTGATTCGGCAAGACCAGTAGCCCTGTGATAGCAACTCATCGTCTACCTACCATCTTGAGTCAATCGAGATACGTGAAGCGGAAAGGCGGAGAACTCCAACAGACCATATACTTGCTATCTAGTTATGGGTGCGGATGGCCGTAGGTTAGTAGGGATAGAGGGCCTGTGTATAGTTCTCATTTTTCAAGGTGTGCCTTTCATTAGTTGAGGGAGGGGTCAGGTGGGACCATAGCCACTGGAAAAATAGACCTTAGCATCTGCATCGGCAGATATCTGAAAGCTCCTGACCGAGTTTCGTGATTCTTGATTTTCCCTACCATGAGATCGAGTCGCACATATAGAGGACATGTGCATCTAGATAGCGATCCACGACACATACGTGGGGAAAGTCTAGGAACATATACCACTTCGGGTTTTGTGTCCTAGATTAGGGGCGTCGTTCGATAGGTAGCATAATCCCTAATTAGACCTAGGTCGCGTAAACCCTAAAATCCGAAAACCGTTCATAAACCCCAGTAGCCCTGAGTAGCGAAAATCCTGGTTGGATCTATAATGCGCTCGATATAAAAACCCATGGTTAGACCTAGGTAATAAATGATAGATGAACACTTAAAACAATCAAAATTGTGAGAATTGGGATCATGTATCTATTCTTATTAGTTTATACAGATTACTAGTTACGTGGTGTAGGGATATAGAAATTAGAATAACAAGGTAGTGGCGAATCAGAGAAAGTATAGTAGTGCATCCAGTTTATCATACCTTGTCATATCTTGTGCTAACCTTATGATTCCCGTTATCATGGTGTAGTCTTGTATACGGTTAATTCATGCCATATTGCTTTTTTTACTTGTTCACACGCTGAAAGTTACTGAACTTGCCAGACTTTATGTCTGACTCTGTTTTCTTTCGCTTTCCTGTCTTCCGTTCCCCTCCCAGGTTCGCAGGGAGGGAATATTACTAATAAGCCCAGTTTTCTTCCCAAGCTGAAGATTAGTCGAGGCTTTGCTTGGATTCTCTTTTCCATTGCTATGGCTGGCTCACGCTACATTGGGGAATATAAATATTGTTTCATGCTTCTTTATTTTGTAAGACAGATATACTGGTATTGGAAAATAATTGTTGTGCAAACTATTTTATCAATAAAGCAAAGTTTTATTTTCCTCTGTTTTAATTATCTATCTTGTAATTTATCTGCATCTTTTACCTTAAATGCTCCACAGAACTTAGTGCAATCCCTTTGTGAGTGACACTAATGGATGTGGGGTGTTACACGTGGTATCAGAGCTGAAGGTTACCAGATCAGATAAAAGAATTGAAAAATTATTTTCAATGGTTTTAAAAGAAGTATTTTTCAAAAGAAAAGTTTGGTTTTAAAAGCATATTCCCAAAACCCATACGCACTATCTTCTGATCCTCTGTTTGAATCCTTGTCCCCTTCTTTCTTGAGTCTTCGGGGCTCCTGGCTTTTTGAGAGGTAACCTCATCGCGACACGATTCCGTAGGCTTGATAAGACTACGATACCCATCGAAGGGCAAAGTAGTGCCCGACTCCCATCTATAGCCATAGTAGTTTCACCTGCAGCTAATTTTCTTTCAAGCTTTGGAGGGTTTTCCGTGCGATGGAGACTGCTTTTAAGAAACTTGTCAATATGATACACAGATGGTAAAGATGAGGATGAGGGAATTGGCAAGGGAGCTCAATGTAAGAATGAGAAATTCATGGATATAAACTCGACTCACGAAGAAAGAAGGAATTATAAAACCTAAGACGAGAGGAAGTACCTTTTACATGGTCTGATAAGGCATATAATTAAGGACAAGGGCAAGGACGAGGGACAGGATTTTCAGAAGGGCGAGTTCATGCTTTCACCACCAGAATACCTAAGAGAGATAGTAAAAGTTTCTATTGGAAAAGTTTAGCTTTTCGTTTGATCAACCAGTTAGTACTCTTTTGATCTTAGCGCTTCGCATTTGTTCATATTTAGTTCCATAGCTGAGTCCCTGCACCTTAGTACTTGTATAGGAGAAGATCTTATTTTAGTCTCAAATCCAATTGGTGGTTCGACCCATTTATCTTTGGCTTGTAAGGATTTGAGAATAAGTATTGGGTTTAAGCATAATGCTTATGTTTTTGGGCTATGGGTTGATTCTAGACACGGGTTGGTTAGCTAGTAATTGTGAAAGGAGGGTAGTTAGACTTTTGACTTGCCTTGTAAATACCCTCGAAACTCCGTGTAAAGAATCAGCTAGAATCGCCTAATGCATTTATCGACGATTTGCAATCTGTTATGGTAGTCCATGAGTACGCAGATGTTTTTGATTAGGTTAGGAAGTTTACCCCTAAATCGTGGGATAGAATTCCACATGTACCCAGTTGACAATGAAAAGACAACTATCTGATCAACGACAGTTTTGGGTGGAGGTCAAGAAGCTTCGCAATCGTGATGATTAGTTGGATAAGGTACAGAGTAGTGAATCTCAAGAAGATGCGACTTGGAAGACTGAAGACTAGATACACGCATCATACCCTTTTTCTTAAGGGTACGTCCTTGATCTCTTTTTATAGGAATTTTATACATACCTCCTAGCTTTTAAGGTATATCCGCTAGGGCGTATCATCGATCCTTAGGTAGAAGCCAATGGATGTAAACATGTATTTTAAACATGTTATGATTGATGGTTGCAAATGGTTGCTCGTGGATGCATATACACACCATAGGCGTTAGGACGACTCAGTCACTTTCATATTTCATTAGCATATATGTATTTGCTTAACGGATTTAATTGAATATGTTATCATATGGATATTGCATATGGATGAATGGCTATGCACACCTGTAGTATTTACTTAACTAGGTATGCTTGCATACATGATTGGACGCATGCCACTGACATAATTCGCATTAAGGTGGTCAACTGAATCAGTAGACTGCCTGATTTTGCATTTAATAAAGACATATACACACACTATGCATATGAACATGAAAGCATTAGAAATCTTTTTAAGGACAATGAATGCCCGTGATTGACTGGTTGAGTAGATGGGTGATTGGATGGTAGGATACATTCTTCCTAACTTGAAGATTTCGGGGACGAAATCCTTTAAAGAGAGGGAGAATGTAACACCCTGTATTTTTAACATGTTAAAACCATAAATCAAGGCAGAATTAAATTATAAGAATCGGGGGAAATAGGTTGCGCCATTGCTTCCATCTCGAAATTCTTCTTGGAAACGAGTCCGAGTTTTCGAGAAACGGAGTCCGTATGATGAAGATATGACCCTCCAAAGTATCGGAGATCTTTAGAATCGAAAACAGTTCGAAATTCGAATTCGAAATTCGAATTCAAACGCCAGCGCAGATTAGGCAGGAATTTTCCCGCCCAGGACCAGGTCGACCTGGGGGTCGACACTATGGTCGACCTCCCAGGGACCAGGTCGACCCTATGGTCGAGCTGGGGATCGACCTGATGCCAGAACCCAGTTCTGAGCTTGGGTTCATTCTGATGTATCTGGTCACGTTTTCTATCTAGATTCATCCGCCTAATCTTATACAGACAGCTTCCTAGCTTCATTCTCTTTACACCATCTCATTCTCTCCTTATGTTGTCTCTGTAATAATTGAAATAAATAAATTAGAATAAAACATGAAGATTATTCTTGAAGACTACGGCTAGGAATTTAAAATTGGAGATTCAAATCAAGTTAGAGCTTCAAGAAGGGAAGGAACGGCTAATTCAACAGCTTCGAGCAACGTTGCGCAAATCATAGCAAATCACCTCAACGTTATCTTATTATCCCTTTCTAAAGCCGATCAATGTAAGTCAGCTACTTTTAGATTTGAACATCTAGATCTATTTGTGGCATGTAATTGAATAGATATAAGAATATGCCTGATCCTCTTGTTTGAATCTGTGCTTGTATATACCATTGGATCCGATTAAGAACTATTGAGATTAATTACCGATGAGAATGTGCCTATGCCTATGACGTTGAAACTATTGTTAATAGCCTATGCCTATGACTTTGAGCATGAGACTATGCCTATGCCTATTATTGTGAACATAAGACTATGCCTATGCCTATGACCGTGAACATAAAACTATCGCCTATGACTATGACAAGGACAATTGTAGCTAATCACCTATGACTCATGACTATGAGATTAATGCCTATGATTATAAGATTATTGTCCATGACCATGACTTTGAAATTATTACAGCTAATTGCCTATGACTATTTAGGGTAATTTCCTAGGACTATTTTGGTTAATTATCCATGACTATTGTGTTTAATCGCCCATAATTCATAACTATGAAACCATGACTATGACTATTGTGGTTAATTGCCTAGGACTGTTTTGTGGTTAACTGCCTAGGACTATTGTGGTTAATTTCCTTTGACCAGTATGGTTAGTTGCGTATGACCATAGTTACAAATCATGTTGTACACCGAACTGGCATCATGTTGGACCAAATCACCTATGCTTATTCCCTAAATTATGTTGATCTTATATTTATGATGAAGGGGTAGGGTTAAGTTAAAATGGATACTCAACCAGTACAAGATGAAGGGGTAGGGTTAAGTAATAAGAAATACTTAACCAATATAACTAGTTTTGTGGTAGGGTTAAATCAACATGAACTACTGATAACACTTAACCAGTTTAACATGACAAATGAATGGGTTAAGTTAACTTGAATTGACTAATGACACTTAACCAATCCCAACTTGACGAGAAAGAGAACTAAGTAGTAAACCTTGGTTAAGAGGACTAAGTTGTAAACCTTAGCTAAGAAAACGACGGTTCAGGAAACTAAGTGGTAAACCTTAGTTAAGGAAACTAAGCAGTAAACCTTAGTAGAATCCGAGGAGGAGCGGACGTCCATCTGATCTTAAAGAAGGCTCCAAACTGGGTTACGAAGCACGCGGCTTCGAGGGGACGTGAGTGTACTCTTGGTATCCCTCTGTGAGGCTGCATATGATCCGCCTGGGCTCACAGAGGTTAAGGTATGCGTTAGAAGAACCAAGGGTATGCCTTGGTTGCAATATGAGGCAACCGAAAGACTAGGATGGACCAGCGTGATTCGGCGAGATCAGCAGCCCTGTGATAGCAACTCGTCGTCTACCTACCATCTTGAGTCAATCGAGATACGTGAAGCGGAAAGGCGGAGAACTCCAACAGACCATATACTTGCTATCTAGTTATGGGTGCAGATGGCCATAGGTTAGTGGGGCATAGAGGGCCTGCATATAGTTCTCATTTTTCAAGGTGTGCCTTTCATTAGTTGAGGGAGGGGTCAGGTGGGACCATTGCCACTGGAAAAACATACCTTAGCATCTACATCGGCAGATATCTGAAAGCTCCCGACCGAGTTCCGTGATTCTTGATTTGCCCTGCCACGAGACTCGAGTCGCACATATAGATGACATGTGCATCTAGACAGCGATGACGATCCACGACACATACGTAGGGAAAGTCTAGGAACATATACCACTCTGGGTAGTGTGTCCTATATTAGGGGTGTCATTCGATAGGTAGCATAATCCCTAGTTAGACCTAGGTCGTGTAAACCCTAAAATCCGAAAATCGTTCATAAACCCCAGTAGCCCTGAGTAGCGAATAACCTGGTTGGATCTAGAATGCGCTCGATATAAAAACCCTAGGTTAGACCTAGGTAATAAATGATAGATGAACACTTAAAACAATCAAAATTGTGAGAATTGGGATCATGTATCTATTCTTATCAGTTTATACAGATTACTAGTTAGGTGGTGCAGGGATATAGAAATTAGAATAACAAGGTAGCGGCGAAGCAGAGAAAGTATAGTAATGCATCCAGTTTATCACACCTTATCATATCTTGTGCTAACCTTATGGTTCCCGTTATCATGGTGTAGTCTTGTATACAGTTAATTCATGCCATGTTGCTTTTTTTACCTGTTCACATGCTGAAAGTTACTGAACTTACTAGACTTTATGTCTGACTCTGTTTTATTTTGCTTTCTTGTCTTCCGTCCCCCCCCCCCCCCCCCCCGGGTTCGCAGGGAGGGAATATTACTACTAAGCCCAGTTTTCTTCCCAAGCTGAAGATTAGTCGAGGCTTTGCTTGGATTCTCTTTTCCATTGCTATGGCTGGCTCACCCTACGTTGGGGAATATAAATATTGTTTCATGCTTCTTTATTTTGTAAGACAGATATTCTGGTATTGGAAAATAATTGTTGTACAAACTATTTTATCAATAAAGCAAAGTTTTATTTTCCGCTGTTTTAATTATCTGTCTTGTGATTTATCTGCATCTTTTACCTTAAATGCTCCACGGAGCTTATTGCATTCCCTTTGTGAGTGACACTAACGGATGTGGGGTGTTACAGGTACCGAAATTCGGGTCATTACGGTTGGTATCAAAGCATAAGGTTGAGTGATAACCTTGGCTCTGCGGCGTAACTCAATAGAAATAGGGTTAGTAATACCCTAGATTGAGTTTGTATATATATATATATATACATATAAGCGCGTATTTGTAATTGATACAAAAAATTATTTTATATTATGATGATTGGTTTGTCAAGTAGTTTATGAATTTTGGCCGATACGGTAGTCGAAACCATATAGATATGTGTTTCTAAACTCTTGGACAGAGTAGTTTGACACAGTATTGTTTTAAAAGCTGGGTAAATGAAATAATTTATTTTTTTATACAAAAAGAATAATTTCCTGAAATTACAATATATGAATGTGTCTTTTGTTATTATTATAAAATAAGATTATAAAAATTTAAATGGTTATATATATATAACCAAGTTGAGCTTTGTATAAGAATAAAAGTATGCAAATAAGACATATTGGGAATTGTTTGGGTAAAACAAAATGTTTTGGGAAAATTCAAAGGTTTTGAATTTACAATGGAATTGAGACATGTGATTTCAAACTTGTATGGAAAAAACCCGAGAAAATTTGGATTTTGGAATTTGAAAATTGATATGGGTAAGTTAAATTGAATTTGAGTTTAAAAAGAGAATTTGATGAAGATAAATAGGTTTGAACAACTTTGATTCAAATTTATAAAATCGATAAGATTTGGAATTTAATTTCAAAGGTAATCAAGGATATCTTCTTAAATGAAAATGGGATAATATGGGTTGATAAGGAATTAAGATATGGAGTTAAGAAATTGGAACCTAACTGAAGATTGGTTGAGTTGAATGATTTTCGGAGTATTGATCCAATTTTAATTTCGATTTTCGGGGTTGATACTTAAAGGATTATTTTCTTACCGATTTACGGTCAGGACTAATGATTATTGAGGAATAGTAATGCATAAATATAAATGAAAATGTTTCCCAACTATAGTAATAGATATTTCTAGTTATAAAAATAACGGTGATAGATAACAAATTGTTGATGTGTGTTGTGATTGCTGTGAAATCTTTCAATAGGTAACCTGTGTGGTTTGGATGCCTTGTTTGTTGTGATTGTTAGGGGATGACCCATGTATATGTTTTGTTATGAGTTTACAATTTTAAACATAATTATAGTTTCTCATTCCTCATAAATTTCGGGGATGAAATTCTTTTAAGGGGGGTAGATTGTAGCTTCTCGGTTTTTAACTGAGTTTGTAGTACAGGCTATTATGGAATATTTCACTAATAAACATAAAATAATAAAATGTGAAAAAAGGAAAATTTCAAGAGTATGTATATTAATGATTTAAAAATTCTTTACTATTGTATATATATTTATATTAAATAAGTAAATAATGTTTGGTTAAATTGTTTTATATTTTTGTAGTTGTATAAAAATAGATAATATTGGATTTTCTAATGTTATTAAAAATTAGAATAATAATTATTTATAAAATCCTATTTGCATATTTATTTTGCTATATATATTTAGTAAATATTGTTTTAACTATTTGTTTGCATACAAACTTGTCTTACTTTATTTAGATATAAAATTACATAGAATTATATAAAGAAATCGATAAGAATATTTATAGGAAAATATCCATTTACTTCACACATAAGTAACAACTAAGGGCATAGGCATTTCATATAGGCAACATAGAACATTTGTCACTTAGATGCTAAGCTAGATATATTCAATCAAATTTAATGACATAGATATAGGCAACATAATAGCCAAAAGTCTTATAGGCTAAGTTTAAAACTATGTATATGTACTTTAAGGAGAATTGGTCGTGCATATTTTATATTGAAAATATATGTATACAAGTGAATTAACACCACATCTTTTCCACCATATCAAGCCAGCCTATACCACCTACCCAAATGCTTAGCATCAACCTAGTTTAAACTTGTATATAACACATGATTTTGTACTTCATGTAGGCTGTAAACTTGCATATATGTACCTCATACTTGCACATGGTCGTGAATTTTCTTTTCCAATCAACCAATGCAACAATAGCTAGAAAACCCTTTACATCCTACCCTATAATCTATTATCCCGTGGTTGCATATATGTTTGTATGTACTTCAAAGAGGACCGCATTGTATTGTTATTTCAATTATAGGATCAGTTAGTACCTAAGGCCACATTATTTTCAATCAACTACACACAAGCACAGCTAAATAACATAGCTTCGTTCTTTTCAAACATAGCACAGCTATAACAATTTCATCAGACAGTGTGTTTATCTCACATAGTCACATGCAAACTTTAATGTCGAGCCATATTTTATACTTGTTTTTCCTATAAATATGCACTAGTACCCACACAAATTCACTTACCCATTTCCATGCTAACCTGAAACTAAAAACCGGAACAAGAAAATGGAAGAAGCAAGAAAACCTGAGTCTGAAACCAGAGTTAAAAAATGGAAGAAACAATAGTAGAAAATGGGGACAAAACCTGGAATAGATAGCAAAAAAAAAAAAAAAACCATGAACCGAGAATCAAAAGAACAGTGTCCTGAAAGCCTGAGCTATGAACAAACAAAGGTGAGTAAACTACCCTATCTATTACTATTCTTTTTGATGTATTGTAATGCAAATAGATACATATTTGTATACTTCCAAATATATGTACCTAATTTTTTCAATCTATAGTGGATTTGGGATAACCAAGTATATATGCCTATAACCAGAAAATTTAGGCTTTGTTTGTATAAACTAGTGCCTTGAACTCCAAAAATCGATAGCTCTCATTCTGGTGGGTCATAAGATGTAAGCTGAAGATAAAAGTCGTTTGTTATTGTCTAGAGTAAATACTAAAAATGGTTTCAACATGAATAATGGTTTATATTTCTAGAAATAAATAAAAGATAGTAAAGAGTGTTTGAAAATCAATATTTCAAACATCGTAATATGTAGTTTCAATCAAATGAATAGATTCACACCTGCAAATAATGATTTTTGAAAAAAAAAATCATGATTTTTAATACAGTGTAGTTCGTGTTAAGATTTAATTTTGATTTGAGATGGAAAAAATACAATCGCGAGATTGGGTTAATAATTTCGAAAACTACTTTTATGGAAGCTTCTCCGGGGTAGCAGAAGGAGTGTACGGAGTTTGGTCAGTGTCGGTGGTCTGAGGAGGTCGGTCGAGGTGATTTAGGTTTTGGAGTCTGTTTTTGGTGTTGGATTTTAGATTTGATCAAGCGGCTTGTGGCTTTGATCGAATGTGTTGATTTTTGGCTAAGGGAAGCGTATGGATATGGAGCTCATTTCGCTGGTGGAAGCAGGTCGGATGACGGGCGGGGTTGGCCTGACGAGGTGGATGTGTGGTGATGACCTGATTCATGGTTTAGGTTTAAAGGGTATCGAGGAAGTGATTTCATGAAGAAGGAGACATGGGGGCATGGAAGTTGGTCGAAGCTGACCATGGGCTTTAGCGGCGGTTGTAGGTGGTGGCGCGGCCGCCGTCCGTTCACCGGAATATCTGTCGGGTATGCATGTACAGGTCGGATGGGTTTATTAAATATGTTTGTATTTGTGTTGCTTTAATTTATTGAGTCTAAAGAGGTTACTTAGGGCTTGGTTTAAGTGAAAGGGAGTGGGTGCGTGAGTTGTTGGAGTATTGGGTGGGATGGGCTTGGCCATTGTCATTTAAAAGAAAGGAGAGAAAGGAAGCAAAAGAAAGAAGGAAAGAGAGAAAAGACGGGGTGAAAGGGGGATCGGTTAGCATCTGATTACTTGCATGCGAGGTGAGATGGGCTCGACCTAGTATTTTTTAATGTGTATATATATAAGGAAGTTTAAATTTAAATTAAATTTGAATATATATATATATATATGACTATCAGTGAGAACTTATAAAGGGTATGTTGGGCTAGTGGATTGGGCTTGGCCCATCGCCATTTAAAGGAAATTTAAAAGAAAAGGAAATATTTTTAATTTAAAAATCATAATTAATAGCTTGTGTGTATATATATAGTGTGAAATAGAGTTAAAATATATAAGTGGTCACATTTAGTCTAGTGCGTGTACATCGAGTCAATCGATGGCGTGGCTAGTAAGTTTTGAACAATTCGATTTAAAATAAATTGATTTTGGGTTTAATACTAAACATCATTTAAATTTTATCAAACGTAAATTTAGTTGTTAAACTAAATTAATGCATAAACTATTATAATTGATCTGTGATGTTCTATAATTTAGTAAATCCTGAACTGTTTGTTCAATTAATTAATTTAGTTCTGTTAAATTATGTTAATTGAAATTGCATATTTGACATCTGTTAGTGGAAAAACACCGTTCCACTAGAAATTTAATTGACTGAATTATTTGGACACCCTGTTAGCACAAACAAACATCGTTCTACTATTATATTAATTTGACATATTTTATCAAAATATATGTTGTTGAGTTATGATATTATCAACTCATAATATTAAATTGTATTTACATAGCTGTTTGTGCAAATTGGGTTAACAACTTGAATGTCGTCCGTTAAAAATTGCTATATACCGTTGGAACTGCTAAGTGATAGTTTTTGTAAAGTAACTCAGAAATAAACTTAATTTCTAATTAATTTAAAAATGAAAGATTTATTGCAATCATTTTGAACAATTCATTTTCTTAAATGAATTGTGAGAAGTTAATTAGTTTTTAATTAACATATTTTGGTAAGATATAATGTAATTAAATAGCAGTTTAAATTTGGATAAATTATCTCAGAAGGATGTTTTAAACATAATTAACCTCTTAATTTAGTAAGTGAGGAAGATAATTTAGTTATAAAAGTTAAGGAAAATCAAGTCGGTCATTTGGATTAAATTCACTGGTTTAATAGTAAGTTAATCAAGCTAACTAAAGGAATGGGTCAAAACAACAACGTCTTCGGGAAATGATTTAAGATTTGAAAATCAAATTGGATTTACTAATTCTTGGTTAGGAGATATTCTAGATATCAAACTTCTACGAATCTTGACGATAAGAATGATTTCGAATCAAGGTCTGAGAGATAATTAAAATACCCCAACTTGAACGATTTCACTATTATCCGATAGAACGTATTAGTTGGTGTTCGAAATGAGCGTTAAGAGTTAAATATCGCTTTCACCTATGAAGCTGATATTCAAGAGTGAGATTATCACGTGATATTTATAAAAAGAAATTTCTAAGTTAAGTAATACTATTGTTACCAAACAAGCATGAGTAAGTTAATATTTGAATCTAAATAATTAAATATTATTTAAAACAAGCATAGCAAGACCAATGAAAACAAATCTTTTTATTTTATTATTTATTTGATTGTTAAACAACAAACTATCAAATCTGGATCATTACTATCGTTGTCGTTTCGAAGAGCCCGGAATCTAAATTCCACTTCAATACGATATTTTAGTTGTGAATCATAGATTTTTGTAGACCATTGAGGATAAAGTTTATGCAAGGGTGTTTCTATCGATCCTAGGTAGAAATTGCCTAAGATGGGTTTATATGATAGTGCCTTCGGTTTTTCCAGACCCTGAACAACTTGTATAGATGAATGTCTGACAAAGTACGCCTAACAGATCATACGATTGATCTTTTCAAACTATGTTTGGTGGTGGAGGAATTCGTCTCTCTTAGCTTTATACCCGTGGTATTGGAGTAATCAATTTGTGATATTGATGGGTTTGACGATGAGGCATTCAAAGTAAATGAAGATGTGACATGTCAAAAAGGAAAGTATAGCCTCTAGCTTCACAACCGGGAAATGACAAAAATTAGGCAGACAACATGGCTAAGTAGGTCGCTCTCATTAGGGTGTATTATCACCTATCTAGAGAAAATCCTATTATTTCTCCTTTTGCTTCTGTATCTCCCGAGAAAATGGTGGTTGCACAATCGTTAGTGATAATACATTTCATACACTCAAGCGAAATGAGTGGTCAGTCATGGGTGGTCGGGTTGTAAAATGTTCTTGTTGAACCAAGTATATTCCCCTCTAGAGATACACTATCGGAAGGTGGATCCATACCTTGTCATAGTTGGAAATCCATTACCCAATAATCACTCGCAGTCTTGATTGTATACTATGTATGTGGAGCGTGAGATGCAAGCATTCTGTTAGATTGTTATTTATTTGATTTAGACACTATTATAATATCAGAAGAGTTTTAATACAAATAATATTTTGGGTTATCGTAACATAAAAACCATCCATGTTTATGTGTGGATCGGCCTTACGATTATCTTTTCTTTCAAAATGTTTTTGAAAGGTAAACCAATTATTTTGGATTCTCATAAGGGAAAAACTCGTTCCGTGTTATACGGCGTGGTATTATGAGATATCTTTTATTTCCGCAAGTTGTTTTAAAATCGTTTACTCACACCAGTCCCAGGACTTACCTAGAGTTTATTTTTTCTATGTTTTCTCTAAACTCTTGGGTGCCTAAATTCATACGCGAAGTCATGTAGTTTTGGATTTTACATATTTTTCCTGGAGAAACTTATAGCAGGAGGCTTCAATGATAGATATATAGAGTTTATTTCCACTGTGTTGTACTCTGATGATGTATGTAAGTAAAGATACGGTTTTGTATTTCAAAAGTTATGTTATATAATATATTTTATTCATTCCGCAGTGAGATTGTATCTGCTCTGATGTTCTGTTGTTGTGTTCTTCTTTTCTTCTATTATAACTTTTCTATCTTATCTATTCTCACCTTCTAATTTCTTTCTCCGACATCTGGGTTTTAGTGTTCTTTGGGTTGGATTTATGTTGTATTTGGTCAACTCAAAGGGTATCGAAATTCGGGTTGTCACTGGCCGTGTAGCGATGGGCAAGAACGAAGATCCCAAGACAGAGGAAGAAGAGTGTACCATTTGACTGAAAAAAGAATACAAAAAAATTGGGAAAAATATATATTGGATATAGGAGCATTTAAAATATAATAACAAAGAAAGTTACCTGAAAAGTAGCTGGAATCGACTGGAAAAAATTTTGGAATGAAGAGGAGAGAGTTGGAAAATGTAAAGAGAAGGTGAGGGGAAGAAGAAGGGGGGTTTGTAGGAGGGGAGGGTGTAATGACCCGGGATTTTGTCGACTTTGGTTATCGCCATAAACTCAATGATGACTAACCAAACGTCGAAAAATACCGATCATTAATGAAAGAAATTAGAAGGTGAGAATAGATAAGATAGAAACTTAGAATAGAAGAAGAAGAACACAATATCAGAGTAACACGAATCTCACAGCGGAACGAATAACATATAATATATGTAACATAACTTTGAAATATACATTTGTATTGGAATATACATCATTATCAAAGTACAATACTTACAACACAGCGGAAATAAACTATAGCTATATGATCCTGAAGCCTCCTTGTAACACCCCACACCCGCTATGGTCACTCGCTAAGGGAATGCCATAACATCGGTGGAGTATTTTAAGTGAATATAGAACAGAAAAATTACAACAAGACAGATATAAGTAATACTTGAAAATCTTAAAACATCATTTCATTGCAGCGGAAAATAAACATATTTGGTTACATCACAAAACCATAATAAGAGTCAAGTACAAAATATCCATCCTGATAAAATAGAAGTACATAATCCCACTACATAGACAATAGCCATAATAGAAAAGATAAACCGAGCTTTACTTCTACGATCCAAGCCCAAAAGATAGATATAGCGGTCTGATCCAAGCCCACTAGTGCTAGGCCCACTCTGATAACCTGAGGGTTGGGAAAAAGATAAAAACAACGGGGTCAGACATAAGTCTGAGTGAGTCCTATAACCCTAACAATACAACCATTAAAGTAATTAGGGTATGACATAAATAAGGTACGGTACCTCTGGGGATAATGACTACACTAAGTAGCCAACTAAACACCGGATGTACTACGATAACCGAAAAGACGCATTTATCCACCCAAGGATAATTCTTACACCACCCCAGACTTATTCACCCAAGGGTAATTCCTACACTGCACCACACCAGTTCTACCCACCAAGAGTAATTCCTACTTAAAGGTTGATCCCACTAAGTGTACTTAGTAATTTTTACCCGGTAGTTTCTTGTACCCCTACACAGGTGCCGTCTGCCCCTATCTTTACTAGGTGTACCCACTACCCTCAAGCGATCGGCTCCCTACCGTAGATACCCGTGCTGGTCCCACAAAAGGGGGTGTATCATTCCCCAAAGTGGCTACCAGATAATATCACTGTGCACGGCTTTATATCTACACGATGCAACAACGACTTACCAACCAGCCCGGGTCCACACACGCATATGAAACCCGTTGATCCTGCGTTGCCACCGCTAACCCGTTTTGGCCACTTATAGTCAAGCCCAATATGCGTGTCCCGTCACTCGACTTGAGTCGAGCCTACAAAGATACGTTTGGGATATTGGTTGAAATGGGCCCCCACAAGCTACCACCTAAGCTTGCAATTTTATCTAGTGCATCCCACTTAACCCCTCTTTATAATCATGCCCACTTACATGTTAAGTTTTGGTTAAGTCATCAATCATATTTCAATTGCCACTAAGGGCACCCACTAGATTTCCACATGCCACCCAAAGCACTTACTTGATTCCCACATGCCACCCAAGGCACTTACTTAACCCTTTAATCATGTTTAATTACATGTTCCACTTTGGTTAAGTATTCTAATCGTATTTTCTATTGCCACCCAAGGCAACCCACTAGTTTCCTCATGCCACCCGAGGCACCCCCACTAGTTACTACATGCCACCCAAGGCACCCACTTAACCCTCATGTCCCACTACATGCTAATTTGGTTAAGTGTTTCTTAATTAATTAAGACCGTGATCCTCCTAAAGACCTCTCACATTAGACTATCTTTTATGACCGCTGGTTAAGCCGGTTGGGTCCGGGCAGCCTTACGTCATAATCGAGTCTAACCTCGTGTCTTTACGTTAATCACGTATTTAGTTTGTGACTAAGACCTCTCACATTGGGCCCATCATTTGTAGCCGCTGGATGGCCGGTCGGTTCCGGGCAGACTTCCGCTACAACAGGGTCCAACCTCGTGTCTTAGTTGATTAATTACGCCTAATTAATCACCCCCACAATTAATTATCCCTAATTAATTACACATTTTTCATAACATGGGTAGACCTAACTCAATAGGTAAATTCCCATGGGGTAGACCTAACTCAATAGGTAAATTCCCACTTATGTTAATTTATTTTTATGGTATGCTTAATCATACCCAATCATACTTTTATTAACATATTTACCAACCCCATCGTTCCCCACGTAAATCGTTCTCATTTCATGACATAAATAAGGGGAAGATCATCACAAATATCATGGGTTTAGCATACAACTTTGTCATGGGTTAAGAGGATGTCAACTTGCATATATGAACATATATTAACCCAACTACATATAACCCAAACTTGCATATTATCATACACATGATTTGCATAACATATGACATATGAGTTTGCATATTATCATACACATATCTTGCATAACATGTTGAACTTGCATATAAGCATTCTCATAACTTGCATAACATGTTAAACATGCATTTAAGCATACACATAACTTGCATAAGCATTCATATACTTGCATAAGCATTCACATACTTGCATAAGCGTTCACATACTTGCATGAGCATTCACATACTTGCATGAACATGCATAACTTGCATATCACATTAAATTTGCATTTAAGCATATACATAACTTGCATAGCATCATGCACATAACTTGCATAATCTCATACACATAACTTGCATAACACCATTCACATAACTGGCATATGAACTTGCATCTTAAAGGAGGGTAAACATGCATAGCATATAAGGGTATCATCTTGCATATGTATGCATCATATTTAAAAGGGTAAACTTGCATGTTATGATTTATGCATAATACCAACCACTTAGCATGCATAAAACCACTTACTTATCATGCACGAAATCAAATACTTATTATGCATAAACCCACCACTTAACTTGCATAAACCCAAACACTTATCATGCATAAAACCCAATACTTAGTATGCATACAATCAAATACTTAGCATGCATAACGTCAAATACTTAACATGCATAACATCAAATACTTAACATGCATAACACCAACTACTTAGCATGCATAAAATCACATGCATAACTTGCATATCATGTTACATATAACTTGCATATATTCTCACATATAGTTTGCATAACATGTCACATATGCATAAATATTTAACATAGTGTTTTGCATCATAAAACATGGCCTTAAACTTGCATTTAACATAAAACTTGCAAATCACATATCATACAAACTTGCATAAATACATTTATCCACAAACATAGCCATGTCTTATCACATCCTACCATAATCAATTTAACAATTGATTATTAAAGCCATAGAAACTCACCAAAACCAAGATTAGCAAACTTATGAAGTGGAATTAGTGGCTTTAATTGAAGAAGATGTTGATTAGCTTGCAACTCTCTTTATTGATTTGTGGAGGCCATGCTCAAATTTCATTTTGCCATAGTTTAGTTACAAAACCTAATTATGAATGAATTAGGATAGGGTTAGGGGCTTATTTATAGGATTAGGTTGCATTTTAGACCCTTAGATTAACCCTAGATTGGTTTAGACCCGTCAGATCCAAGAAGCTTCCAGAACCAGCCCTCCAAGCCAGCCCAAGAACCTAAACTGGTGCACCCAGTTTTACTGGGCGTCGCCCCCCCTGTCGACAGGCAAGTCGACAGGCCTGTCGACAGCCCTGTCGACAGGCCTGTCGACAGCCCTGTCGACATGGGTAAAGCGGGAATCTTCCCGCCTGGCCCCGCTTGCTCTATTTTAAAATCTGGTTTTAAATTATTAAATCTCTTTTAAGCTTTAATTTTTCTGCAAACTTCATTGGGCCTTAACTGGGCCATACGGACTCCGATTTTCGAAAACTCGGACTCTATTTCGCGTATTTTTCCGAGACGAACGCAATGACGCAGCCCGTTACCCCCAATTCCCACACCTGAGATTATTTATCCTATAATTAGTGAATTTTAGTATTAACTAAAATTCGGGGTGTTACACTCCTACTCCAGCTCTTCCAGTATATCTGTAAATCCTGACTACTTGACTGCCCGTACAAATTTAGGCACCCAAGAGTATAGGGAAACAAACAAATAAACTCCAGGTCAGTCATGGGACTGGTATGAGTAAAACAGTTTAAAACAGTTCAAGCAGGTAATCGATATCTCATAAGACCATGCCGTATAACGGAACGGGTTTTCCCTTATGAGAATCCAAATTATCTTTATATCAAAACCTTTGATATTATAATAATGTCTATCAACCACAATATAATAATCGTCTAGCAGAAACGCTTTCATCTCACGTTCTACATATATAGTATACAATCAAAACCGCAAACACGTATTGGGTAATGGATTTCCAACTATGACATGGTATGGAACCACCTTTCGCTAGTGTACCTCTAGAGAGGAATACACTGGGTTCAACAAGAACATCTTGCAACCCGGCCACACATGACCGACCACTCATTTCGCTTGAGTGTATCGAATGTATATCACCAACTGTTGGGATCAGCAACCGTTTCCAGAATGGGACAGCATCAACAATAGATTTTTAGAAGTAGATGAAATCTAGATCAGGTGATTATACACCCTACTTCGGTGCGACCGACTTAGCCATGCTGCCTGCCCGATTTCTGTCATTTACCGGATGTGAGGCTAGAAGCTACGCTTTATCATCACCCCAGATTCACTTTGAATGCCACATCGTCAAATCCATCAAATCACCGATTGACGTCCTCAACCATACATTATGTGTTAGCTAAAAGAAGTTTCCTTCTCCGCTTCCACTCTTGGTACGGTTGGAGAAATCAATATACGTGATCGTCTGGAAATACTCCGTCAGACATCCATCCATACAAGTCATCCAGGAACAGGATGAACCGAAGGCACTATTCTGTAAACAGGATAGCCCTTGCATAACTCCGTCTTCAATTTCCTTTGGCATATATGATTCGCAACGCTTATGCCAATACAGAGTGGTTCTTTGGATAATAATCCAACCGGTCTCTCCATATTAACAACATTAAAATGGTCAAACTTCGATAGTCTGTGATTTAACTATCGAATATAACAAGTGTGCAAACAACGATATTATTTCCAAATGGAAATTTATATCGATCAAACATCATTCAACATTTATCTTTTTATTTCATTAATTTACTTATCTCCTGTTTCCCTATATTCAATATTTCTTATTTTCTAAATTTGGAAAATATACGTTATTAACAATGGAAAACATTTCCATTTCTTGTTTTCTTTATTAGAAAACATTTCTGGTTTCTTATTTGGAAAACATTTCCAAAGCTTCTTCATTGGACTTAGACAGATGTTTAAACAAACCATCGCGATGCCAACTCAAGCCATTTCCTTTAATTACTAAATTCACTTAACCATCCTTTACTATCGAACCTTAACCATTCCTTAGTTAAATATGAAGTCAATCAAGTTGGGGTAATACTACCTCTCAGACCTTAACTGAACAACGTTTCTAACCTTGAAATAGACAAAGTTCACACTTCAAATTCATTAACAAACTTCCTTACGTAACCTCTTTCGAATCATCTCTATTTGATAACTCCCCCCTTTGATAAGGTATATTCGATAACTCTATTCAATTTACTCTATTCGATTAACCCTTATCAATTAACTCTATTGGACTAACACTATTGGATTAACTCTATTTGATTTAACTCTGGTCGATTTACCCTTATCAGTTAACTCTATTGGACTAACACTATTGGATTAACTCTATTTGATTTATCTTTAACTCTATTCACTTAACTCCTATCGAATAAACTATATTCGATAACTCTTTTAATTCTATTTGAATAAACTATATATTCGATTAACTCCTTTATTCTATTTGAATAAAATATATTCGATTAACTTATTTGCTTTAACTCTAATCGATTAAACTAACATCGATTAACTCCTTTATTAAACTATATTCGATTAACTCCTTTTACTTTCTATTCGAATAAACAATATTCGATTAGCTCATTTGATTCTATTCGAATAAACTACATTCGATTAACCCCTTTATTTTATTCTATTCGATTAATTCTAACTGGTTAACTCTAATTGATTAACTCTAACTGGTTTAACTCTAACTGGTTAACTCTAATTGATTAACTCTAACTGGTTAACTCTAATTCGAATAACAAATATTCGATTACTCTATTCAACTGACTCAACTCGACTAAGCCCTTTCGAATAACTAATCCGATTTACTACTTTCGAATACCATATTCGATTTAACTTCTTTCGAATACCATATTATATTTACTACTTTCGATTAAACTAACATTGATTAACTCCTTTCGATTAAACTAACATCGATTAACTCCTTTCGATTAAACTAACATCGATTAACTCCTTTATTCTATTTGAATAAACTATATTCAATTAACTCCTTTCGATTAAACTAACATCGATTAACTCCGTTCGATTAAACTAACATCGATTAACTCCTTTCGATTAACTATTAATTTATAAAGATTTACTTTTAGTAACGGTTCTTCACTTTACAAATGATTCCCTTTTTAGTAACGTTTTTCCTTTTTATAACGTTTTTCCCATTTTCTAAATATCTACTATTTATAAATATCCCAATTTATAAATATTTCTTATTTATAAATATTCCATTTATAAATATTTTATTTTCAAATATCGCTTTGAAAATATTCCCTTATCAACATTTCGGTATGTTATGGTATTTAACATATCAAATCGCGATGATCAGTATCGTTCAAGCACATATAATCGACAACAGATTATATATCACATCATATATCACAATATATGAAAACAATAAAATAACTGTTGAGGAACCCCGTTGGGTTCCTCCAACCTGCTTCCCTGCATCACAGATGTTAAACAATATACATAACATCACTTTCAGTTCCATATGATATATTCTGTTAAACAGAATCAATATAGAAATTCAACTAACTGACTAGCAGTTCAATCAAATAGTCAACACACAGTCAATCAGCCAATATTTAACAGTTCTAAAAATACAACATGAAATTATACACTGTTCAGAGTTAGTGAGATTTACTCACTTTGGACTATCATCGTTAATTAACGATAATTGTCGTTGATTCTGGCAGACAAATTTATTTTTTCCATAATTGTACCGAGCTCTAATTAACTCGAACTCGGTTCCAATGTGTAGCTCTCGTCGGTACGATCCCGTCGGGTCCAACCATTCGTAATTCTGATAACAGATGATCGAGATATTACTTATACAAGTTTAACACTTTTATTTAATTAAATTAAACTATTATTTATTAAATATATGGTCAAACCCCCTTCTTTTAGGCCCAACATCCCCGTATAAATCACCAGGCCCATACGTTTGCACGTCCTCTCCACCCCAAAATCATCGGCCTCTCTTTCTAGATAAAATTACAAAAACCGCTCCTCTGACCCAATCGTTGACCGCCTCACCCCTTCACGTTGGCCACCTAACGGCGCCGCCGTCACCATCCAAGAACTCCGCGTCAAAGTCTCCACCCGCCAGCATCTTCAAACCTCGGCTCGACTCCCCTCCAGAAATTTACCTGCTGCCGTCGAACCCATTTTCCCCCTGTCGCATTCCACCTCCGCTCCTTATCAACCACCAAATAGCCATCGTTCTGACCCTCTGGCTACGGCGATCACGCCTATCCCCTCGAATTCCTCTCCGGCAACTCAAACTGCCTGTAAACCAAAACCCTAGCTCAATGACAGGTTTTCCAGCGAACCCGATGGTGGTTCGAACAGTACAAGAGCAACACAAATTTGAAGAGTAACTCGCCCGGATCACATACAGATATATTTTGGGATGTATACCTTAAATTTGGATTTGGATTTGATTTTTAAGAGAATTGTTTTGATTTCTAAAGAGGATCGGCATTAAAATGTGGCGGACTATTTTCCTTCTTTACAGAGGAACGAAAATTTAGGTCTTAAGGAATTTGTTGAAGGGTATTTATAGGCAATTCCTTTTAGATATTTCCAACTAGATATTTTCAAGATATTTTATATAAATAACCATTTATATTCCTTCGAGCATTTTAATCTCGCACAACTTCATAACAAACCCGACTGTAACGAAATTTGATATCCTGCTATATTACACTATTCCGGACTCGTTAAAACCGGTTTCGTCAAATTCTGAACTCGTTTGTAAAACTGGCTATTTTTTTTAAAGCTCTAGATGACCCATTTAAATATATAAATATATTTAAATATAATTAAATTCAATACAAAGAAATTTATATTATCGTATATATTCACAATGGAGTACCATACAACTCTAGAATATTTCTCTATGGATTTCTAACTTCATATTTCAATCTGGGTCAATCCGATATTCGATTTATATTGTTATACCTTTTTAAAATAAAAATAATTCCTTTATAAATTATAAAGGAATTCCACAGCGACTTTTCTGAAATTTGATTTGGACATAAATCAAAATCTACACGACGAAATCCCGATTTTTCTCTTCCACTAGAAAGATATACTCCACCAGCTCCCAACGTTTTTTGTTTCACAGAAATCCGGCTTAAAACGAATCCTGTACATTCAGTTGAAGTTCAAATCGCTAAATCGCGAATTGCAGCGCCATTTCAAGCTCGATTTTTATTATATTATAATTCTACGTTCAAACTGTCGTTATATAATATATTCGTTATTCAAATTCAATTCCAAGCCGAATTAAATATCACAGATGATCCGGTTCACACCATATCGTCATTTCAGCCAATTATGATTATTTCAGAATTAAATATATTATTTAATTTATTATTTTAATTAAATATTCATCATTATTTAATTCCACGACCATTTAATCCTTTTAATCACCTTTTAAATAATTAAATAAATTAATTATAATACCTCTGCCAATGCGGGTCATTACAATCTTTCCCACTTAAAATAATTTCGTCCTCGAAATTGCAAAATGGTAGAGGATGACCCTATCGACTGGTTAGAACATATTTGTTCACTTCTTAACTTCAGTTTCAACTGAACCAATTTATTTTCAATTAAATTATTAATTAATTCTGACTAACGAAAATTTTCAAAAATCCTGAAAATTTTCCTAACACCTTAACTCTTCGAAATTTTTTCGCCAACACCTCCTTTGTACTGGTCAATAGGTCAAACTCCAACTCGCCTCTCTGGGCCATCTCCATACCAAAAGAAAATCAAACAGCCAAGCGGCTTGCCAATTCGGCTCATCAAAATCACCAAACTCATATATAATATAAACAGGTACCTTTTTGTCGGTCATATCATTATATCCTTTCCACCTGTTATCACTTCAGCGGATACAAGGGTCATCCTAATCAAATTCCAATCTGCTTTTATCCACAACACAACCATTCGCTTATATCTGAGCCAAATATCATTTCAACTCGATTCTCGATTCCCAACTCTTAACTTGATTATCACATTACCCTTCAAATTTGAATCTCACAATCCAATTTGTCTTGATATCATTCTAATTCAATCTCAATTACCACTTTATTGGCTCTACTTTAATTCAAATCTGCTTTCACATATTTCTGTTAAATTTGTTTTTAATTCAAACAGTCTTTCCCTGGGAGTTTTCAAACACTTTACTCTTTTCAAAAATCAAAGTTTCCCTTTGAACATGTCACTGAGCCCTTAATTAATATTCCATTAGTTAAATCACTTCTCTATTTCTTTATCAATATTTGTTAACCAAATATTTTCAATAACCATATTGGCCTTTTATGTTATTTGGAAAACATTTCCGAATATCGCCTTCCTTTATTTTCTAAACTTTAGAAAATATATGCTATTTATAATTGGAAAATATTCCAATTTCTTATCTCTTTTCCGATCTCGTTTATTTCTATACTTAGGAAATATTCTTCATTATATTTCCAAGCTTACACTTATGTGGGTTAAAACGGATGTTGTGTAAAACATCGTTACGACAACCCGAATACTATATTCAACTAACTCTTATTAACATTGATCTTCGAGCCTGAAATCTTACTATTTATTTGTTAATAATAAAATCAATCAAGTTGGGGTATAACTACCTCTCAGACCTTGACTGAATAACATTTATAACGTCAAAACAGATATAACTACTTACTCGAATAATCCATACCATACAACTACTTATTCACTTTTAAACACGTATACGCTTCCTCTTTCTATTCTTACTAGATTTTATTCCTAGTCTTCCTTTTTTATTTTACTATTCTATTTCTAAGTTCGTTTCCTTATCGACTTCTATATATATCGATACGTTGATTTCTAACTATCAAATTATCTTAAAAATATTCTAACTCCTTAAATTCCCGGAAAAATTTGCCATAACCTCCTTTGTACCAGGAGCATCGGGATATTTCAAATAGCCTCCCATGGCCCTCACCAATCCAAAAGAAAAAGAAAAAGCCAAGCGGCTAGCCGATACGGCGCATAAAATCTCATATATGAATTAAATACATACCTTTTCGTTGAGCATTCTATTTATATACCTTCATACCTTATCCATACATATCTCATGTATATTTATACCTTCCCAATCTATTTTAACTATACCTGATCGTTTTAACTCAATTCGTTAATAAATTTGTTAATTAACTCTTTAGTCTATTTCACTTTTATATGTGAACACGACATGTTCAAATATATTTTAACTTGCTTATTAACTAATTTGAATCCAAATTTCAAATTTAAGTTCTATATTCGATTTCAAATATCCATTTACAAATCTAATTCACCTTTCAAAGTTCAACTTCAAATTCAAAACTCGATTAACTAGTTCCTCTTCGACTTAGTTAATTCTATTCAATTTCTATTCAAATTTTATATCACTTCTATTATTCAAATCTATATATCAAATTCTATTCAAATTCTATATATTCAAATTCTATAGTTTAAATTCCATTTGAATTCTATATTTGAATTCCATTTGAATTTCTATATTCAAATTCTATATCACTTCCATTGAATTTCATATATTCAAACCCCCTTTGAATTTCTATATTCAAATTCCATTTCACTTTCGATATTCAAATCCTATATTTGAATTCCTTTATATTTTCTATATTCAAATTCTATATTTGAATTCCATTTGAATTTCTATATTCAAATTCCATTTTACTCTATTTGAATTCTATATTCAAATTTCATTATTTAAATCTTCTTTATTCAAATCCCCTTTGAATTTTCTATATTCAAATCCCCTTTGAATTTTCTATATTCAAATTCCTTTTCAAACTTTCTTTATTCATTCTTTACATAAGTCTCGATTTCAATTCCTTTTGAAATCGATATTTCTACCTTTGAAAATAGATTTCCCTTTCAATTTCACACTTGTATTTGTATTTCTGAATTATCCAATGATAATTCTCTACACTTCATTTATAAACTTCGTTTATAAAAGAACTATTTATAAACTTCGTTTATAAAGGAACTTCTCGTTTTATTTCTTTTAAAACAAGTTAATATTTCAAATCTATTTCAAAATTCAAATTCTATATTATAAATCCCCTTTGAATTTCAACACAACCTGTCTTTCCAAAAACAAATTCAAAACAGTATCTCTGGTAGTAATTCGTCACTTACAACTCGAAAATGAATACTGATGATGCAGCTGCCATCATCAGAATCTATTTTCCAGTGATCGAAGTGAGTTCAATACTATAAAACCATTTCTAAACATTTCCACTTTTGAAATTCATTTCAAAATATAATTCACACTGCTTGTAAAACAATTTAAAATCTCCCAGGATCTTAAATTTTCCTTACTTTTAATCCAAATCCATTTACAAACACTTATCCAATTCTCCAGAGTTTTAACTCAATTTCTGGTTTAAAATTTCAGATTTAACTCATCTGATTCCACGTATTTCGCTTATATGAATTCTGATTGGTTATTTACGTAACCATTTAATTTATAATCTTAGTCGATTATAATAACAACCAATACATCTACTATATTATAATTTTGATATATATATATATATCTTCTCTATATCAAGATATACCTTGGGTAAACTTATTTTAATTTACCCTCTTTTCAAAACATATCGTGACTCGAGTGTTTATAAACTCCTTCCGATACAGTGGATCAAACTGATCGACCAGAATCCATAAACAACTCAACCAATGAATTTCCACAATATAAAACAAATTTTTATATCAATAACAAATACGTTCACTTGTATATATACACTCAAACTCAATCTAGGGTATTACTAACCCTATCTCTCCCGAGTCACGCCACAGAGCCAAGGTATTAACTAAACCTTTGCTCTGATACCAACCGTAATGACCTGAGATTTTGTCGACTTTGGTTATCGCCATAAACTCAATGATGACTAACCAAACGTCGAAAAATACCGATCATTAATGAAAGAAATTAGAAGGTGAGAATAGATAATATAGAAACTTAGAATAGAAGAAGAAGAACACAATATCAGAGTAACAAGAATCTCACAGCGGAACGAATAACATATAATATATGTAACATAACTTTGAAATATACATTTGTATTGGAATATACATCATTATCAGAGTACAACACTTACAACACAGCGGAAATAAACTATAGCTATATGATCCTGAAGCCTCCTGCTCCAGCTCTTCCAGTATATCTGTAAATCCCGACTACTTGACTGCCCATACAAATTTAGGCACCCGAGAGTTTAGGGAAACAAACAAATAAACTCCGGGTCAGTCATGGGACTGGTATGAGTAAAACAGTTTAAAACAGTTCAAGCAGGTAATCGATATCTCATAAGACCACGCCGTATAACGGAATGGGTTTTCCCTTATAAGAATCCAAATTATCTTTATATCAAAACCTTTGATATTATAATAATGTCTATCAACCACAATATAATAATCATCTAGCAGAAATGCTTTCATCTCACGTTCTACATATATAGTATACAATCAAAACCGCAAACACGTATTGGGTAATGGATTTCCAACTATGACAAGGTATGGAACCACCTTTCGCTAGTGTACCTCTAGAGAGGAATACACTGGGTTCAACAAGAACATCTTGCAACCCGGCCACACATGACCGACCACTCATTTCGCTTGAGTGTATCGAATGTATATCACCAACGGTTGGGATCAGCAACCGTTTCCCGAATGGGACAGCATCAACAATAGATTTTTAGAAGTAACTGAAACTCTAGATCAGGTGATTATACACCCTACTTCGGTGCGACCGACTTAGCCATGCTGCCTGCCCGATTTCTGTCATTTACCGGATGTGAGGCTAGAAGCTACACTTTATCATCACACCAGATTCCCTTTGAATGCCACATCGTCAAATCCATCAAATCACCGATTGACGTCCTCAACCATACATTATGTGTTAGCTAAAAGAAGTTTCCTTCTCCGCTTCCACTCTTGGTACGGTTGGAGAAATCAATATACGTGATCGTCTGGAAATACTCTGTCAGACATCCGTCCATACAAGTCATCCAGGAACAGGATGAACCGAAGGCACTATTCTGTAAACAGGATAGCCCTTGCATAACTCCGTCTTCAATTTCCTTTGGCATATATGATTCGCAACGCTTATGCCAATACAGAGTGGTTCTTTGGATAATAATCCAACCGCTCTCCATATTAACAACGTTAAAATGTTCAAACTTCGATAGTCTGTGATTTAACTATCGAATAAAACAAGTGTGCAAACAACGATGTTATTTCCAAATGGAAATTTATATCGACAAACATCATTCAACATTTATCTTTTTATTTCATTAATTTACTTATCTCCTGTTTCCCTATAGTTAATATTTCTTATTTTCTAAATTTGGAAAATATACGTTATTAACAATGGAAAACATTTCCATTTCTTGTTTTCTTTATTAGAAAACATTTTTGGTTTCTTATTTGGAAAACATTTCCAAAGCTTCTTCATTGGACTTAGACAGATGTTTAAACAAACCATCACGATGCCAACTCAAACCATTTCCTTTAATTACTAAATTCACTTAACCATCCTTTACTATCGAACCTTAACCATTCCTTAGTTAAAAATGAAGTCAATCAAGTTGGGGTAATACTACCTCTCAGACCTTAACTGAACAACGTTTCTAACCTTGAAATAGATAAAGTTCACCCTTAGAATTCATTAACAAACTTCCTTACGTAACCTCTTTCGAATCATCTCTATTTGATAACTCCCCCCTTCGATAAGGTATATTCGATAACTCTATTCAATATACTCTATTCGATTAACCTTTATCAATTAACTCTATTGGACTAACACTATTGGATCAACTCTATTTGATTTAACTCTGGTCGATTTACCCTTATCAGTTAACTCTATTGGACTAACACTATTGGATTAACTCTATTTATTTATCTTTAACTCTATTCACTTAACTCCTATCGAATAAACTATATTCGATAACTCTTTTAATTCTATTTGAATAAACTATATATTCGATTAACTCCTTTATTCTATTTGAATAAACTATATTCGATTAACTCATTTGCTTTAACTCTAATCGATTAAACTAACATCGATTAACTCCTTTATTAAACTATATTCGAATAACTCCTTTTACTTTCTATTCGAATAAACTATATTCGATTAGCTCATTTGATTCTATTCGAATAAACTACATTCGATTAACCCCTTTATTTTATTCTATTCGATTAATTCTAACTGGTTAACTCTAATTGATTAACTCTAACTGGTTTAACTCTAACTAGTTAACTCTAATTGATTAACTCTAACTGGTTACTCTAATTCGAATAACAAATATTTGATTACTCTATTCAACTGACTCGACTCGTCTAACCCCTTTCGAATAACTAATTCGATTTACTACTTTCGAATACCATATTCGATTTAACTTCTTTCGAATACCATATTCGATTTACTACTTTCGATTAAACTAACATTGATTAACCCTTTCGATTAAACTAACATCAATTAACTCCTTTCGATTAAACTAACATCGATTAACTCCTTTATTCTATTTGAATAAACTATATTCGATTAACTCCTTTCGATTAAACTAACATCGATTAACTCCTTTCGATTAACTATTCATTTATAAAGATTTACTTTTAGTAATGGTTCTTCACTTTACAAATGATTCCCTTTTTAGTAACGTTTTTCCTTTTTATAACGTTTTTCCCTTTTTCTAAATATCTCCTATTTATAAATATCCCAATTTATAAATATTTCTTATTTATATATATTCCATTTATAAATATTTTATTTTCAACTATCACTTTGAAAATATTCCCTTATCAACATTTCGGTATGTTATGGTATTTAACATATCAAATCACGATGATCAGTATCGTTCAAGCACATATAATCGACAACAGATTATATATCACATCATATATCACAATATATGAAAACAATAAAATAACTGTTGAGGAACCCCGTTGGGTTCCTCCAACCTGTTTCCCTGCATCACATATGTTAAACAATATAGATAACATCACTTTCAGTTCCATATGATATATTCTGTTAAACAGAATCAATATAGAAATTCAACTAACTGACTAGCAGTTCAATCAAATAGTCAACACATAGTCAATCATCCAATATTTAACAGTTCTAAAAATACAACATGAAATTATAAACTGTTCAGAGTTAATGAGATTTACTCACTTTGGACTATCATCGTTAATTAACGATAATTGTCATTGATTCTGGCAGACAAAATTTAATTTTTCCATAATTGTACCGAGCTCTAATTCACTCCAACTCGGTTCCAATGTGTAGCTCTCGTCGGCACGATCCCGTCGGGTCCAACCATTCGTAATTCTGATAACAGATGATCGAGATATTACTTATACAAGTTTAACACTTTTATTTAATTAAATTAAACTATTATTTATTAAATATATGGGCATAGCCTCTTCTTTAAGGCCCAACATCCCCGTATAAATCACCAGGCCCATACGTTTACACGTCCTCTCCACCCCAAAATCATCGGCCTCTCTTTTCAGATAAAATTGCAAAAACCGCTCATCTGACCCAATCGTTGACCGCCTCACCCCTTCACGTTGGCCACCTATCGGCGACGCCGTCACTATCCAAGAACTCCGCGTCAAAGTCTCCACCCGCCAGCATCTTCAAACCTCGGCTCGACTCCCCTCCAGAAATTTACCTGCTGCCGTCGAACCCATTTCCCCCTTGTTGCATTCCACCTCCGCTCCTTATCAACCACCAAATGGCCATCGTTCTGACCCTCTGGCTACGGCGACCTCGCCTATCCCCTCGAAGTCCTCTCCAGCAACTCAAACCGTCTGTAAACCAAAACCCTAGCTCGATGACAGGTTTTCCAGCGAACCCGATGGTGGTTCGAACAGTACAAGAGCAACACAAATTTGAAGAGTAACTCACCCGGATCACATACAGATATATTTTGGGATGTATACCTTAAATTTGGATTTGGATTTGATTTTTAAGAGAATTGTTTTGATTTCTAAAGAGGATCGACATTAAAATGTGGCGGCCTATTTTCCTTCTTTTAAGAGGAACGAAAATTTAGGTCTTAAGGAATTTGTTGAAGGGTATTTATAGGCAATTCCTTTTATATATTTCCAACTAGATATTTTCAAGATATTTTATATAAATAACCATTTATATTCCTTCGAGCATTTTAATCTCGCACAGCTTCATAACAAACCCGACTGTAACGAAATTTGATATCCTGCTATATTACACTATTCCGGACTCGTTAAAACCGGTTTCGTCAAATTCTGAACTCGTTTATAAAACTGGCTATTTTTTTAAAGCTCTAGATGACCCATTTAAATATATAAATATATTTAAATATAATTAAATTCAATACAAATAAATTTATATTATCGTATATATTCATAATGGAGTACCATACAGCTCTAGAATATTTCTCTATGGATTTCTAACTTCATATTTCAATCTGGGTCAACCCGATATTCGATTTGTATTGTTATTCCTTTTTAAAATAAAAATAATTCCTTTATAAATTATAAAGGAATTCCACAGCGACTTTTCTGAAATTTGATTTGGACATAAATCAAAATCTACATGACGAAATCCCGATTTTTCTCTTCCACTAGAAAGATATACTCCACCAGCTCCTAACGTTTCTTGTTTCACAGAAATCCGGCTTAAAACGAATCCTGTACATTCAGTTGAAGTTCAAATCGCCAAATCGCGAACTGCAGCGCCATTTCAAGCTCGATTTTAATTATATTATAATTCTACGTTCAAACTGTCGTTATATAATATATTCGTTATTCAAATTCAATTCCAAGCTGAATTAAATATCACAGATGATCCGGTTCACACCATATCGTCATTTCAGCCAATTATGATTATTTCAGAATTAAATATATTATTTAATTTGTTGTTTTAATTAAATATTCATCATTATTTAATTCCACGACCATTTAATCCTTTTAATCACCTTTTAAATAATTAAATAACTTAATTATAATACCTATGCCAATGCGGGTCATTACAGAGGGAGAGGAGCCCAATGGCTCAAATTTGAGCCGTTGGGCGAATGGTCTAAAATGAACCGTGCTCAACTAACGCGTTTGTTAGGCTAACAGTCCGTTTTGGACCCTTGAACGGTACCAAAGACAAACTTAACACTAGAGAAGGTGAATAGTTTTTAATGTAATTTATGAAATCTTTTCGAATATGTTAGAAACAAATGTAACTCACAGATATGAAACAATTACAGAAGATGCAGATAATAATAAGTAAAAGCGGTAAAGAAAAGAACATACCAGGATTTTATACTGGTACAGAGTTACCCTGCATCCAGTCTCACACAACTCTGGATTGATGCGAATTTCTTACCAAATAATATTCAAATTACAATCCTCGATTTCACAGGCCATGAGGTTTATTCCTCATGTTTACCAACTACAATGAGTCTTAATTGATTTTCCAGGCTACAATCACAAGAAATTGATTTGCGCGTTACAATCACATATAGTTGATTTGAACGGGTTACAATCACACCTAGTTAATTTGAACGGGCTACAACCATAATTTCAGTATCAAATTTGGAAGAAAGACTCGATGGAACTTTGACGTTGTGATCTTGATTACAAAAACTCTTATAACTCTGAATAGCACTTGAATCTTTGAGAGATCGTGATAGAGAATCAAAGTAAAAAAGAATTAGTTTAACTCTCTTTGAATTTCGACAGAATTTGGTTATTGAAGCTTGAATATTAAGCGTAATAATATAAAGGAGAAAAAAGATGAAGAAGATATTTAAGTTAGTTAGAAAAATTCGAAATTAGATGGTAGTTATAATGGATAAACAGTCATGCCTCTTCAGGAAAAGATTTAAACAAATAGAAATAACTTTTGAAATTTGAAATTTGAAAAATAATGGCCACCATGTCGACATGGTGCGTAAGGGATGTCGACATGTCTTAGGGAACTTCGAAATTTAAATTTTATTTGAAAACAAGGTAAATGATGTGTAAATAATTCAAGGTAATTCTGATGTTTAAATAAACTATTTTCCTATATATTAAAGTAGTATAATAGAGTAAGAATATAAATTAAAACAAATATTTGTATTCTATAAAAGTGATATAAAACTTAATACAAAACTATAAATATATAAAAATTTAAAACTTAATAGATACGAATATAAATAAATATTAATGTTAAAATTAAGTGAATACATATAATTAAAACTTAAATATAAGTAAGAAAATTTAAACTAGGAGTTAGATTTAAAACCCAGGAGATAAATTTAAATATTAAAAGATATATATTTTAAACAGGAAATAATTTTGATATCAAATTAAGAATAAAAGTTTCAGAATATTTAAGATATTATAAGGCTAAAATGGTGAGAAAATAGGAATAAGATTTTAAGTAATAATACGGAGTTTTGACAAAAATTCTAAACTCCATTACTTATCTTGATTTCTTAAAATCTTGAACTCTTGTTGCTCATGAGTCTTCATTCTTAAATTCTTCTTCTTTGTAATCTTGAATCTTTAAATTGTACAGTCTTCGATAATTATATAATTCATGCATATACAAACATATATATATATATATACACACACACACACACACAATAGTGTTAGTATATATTCTATGAAAATAATAGTTAAAATAAGGTTATTGTCATCAAAACCATCATTACCATTATCTTAGTCCGTAACGATCTCCCCTTTTTTGATGATGACAACTTTTTTTTATGAAATATACTTACTTGATATCTTGATACATTAATTACTCCCCCTATCTCCAACAACTCCTTTTAGAACTACTAACTCCCCCTTAATCTAAACCCTATTTTATAATTCTCCCCCTTTGTCATCCACAAAAAACTATAACCCTACGTGTAATCTACAATACTCCCTCTCATAACTTAATGTTAAAAAATGACTCAAATACTCTTCTAAAACCATGATACCACTAATGTTAGTAATATTAAATCAAAATAATTGATCTAAACTTTATTATATTGTTTCTTTACATATGATACCAAACAACTAGTACATATTTATACACTTAAACGTTCATGATTACACTTAGACAACAAAAATATATTCTCAAATATACATAATCTATCTAACGAGTGTTTTTGATAATGGGTGATTTATGTATTGGACAATTTGGTAATGGAGACAAAATTCTCCATTTTATTCAATTACATTACCATCCTTATCAAAACACACTTTGTCAACGCATACTACTTGATCGCCTTCTAACATTTGAACGTTTGGTTCTTCCTCTTCTACAACTTCTTCTTTTTTAACTTCTTCTTCTTATCCCATGGGATTATAAACTTGAATATTAGACCAATCATCTTTGATAGTGATTGGGTTAGAATGATTATCCACTAGGAATTTCTGCAGGTTCCTAATGATATTTCCCTGTTTTTTTTGTTCCCTAGCCATTCATATTTGCATTTATCGGATTTCAGCGAGCAATTGCAGAGAATACTTCTGAGATTCTTCCACTTTGATCACTAGTGCAAGCGTAGTACGTTGGAATGTCCTTGAGAGGATGAACGGAAGGAAAATATGTTATTTTGGTTAGTATTGGATGAGGAGGCCATTAATTTTTAGTTTTCAGAAGCTAATTACAGAGAAAAATGAATGAAGAGACAGGAAATTTCGAATTAAGAGGTTTAAATAAGTATTTAAAACTGATTTTGGAGGGGATTTTAATATCAAAATTTGATTGTTACATGTCGACATAGGGGTAGTACATATCGATATGTCTACAAAATTTTTGAAAATTTTGTTTTTTGTTTATACTTTTATATATATACACTAATATATCTATTTATTATATTTCAGTCAATGAACAAATACTAGTTCTCTTCTTAAATTAGTAAAGTTGTTTCATTTAAAGGTTTAGTAAAAATATTTGCAAGTTGATTTTCAGTTTTAACGAGTTCTTATGAAATATTTTCTTTACTAACAGTATCTCAAAGAAAATGATGTCTTATATCAGTATGTTTTGTTTTAGCATGATGAGTATAATTTTTACACAGATTTATTGCACTAGTATTTTCACGATAAATTGGTGATTCTATTGAGTTTAATCCAAAATCTTTTAGAGTTTGATGAATATAAATTAATCGAGAACAAGCCAAAGCAACATAGGTATATTTTTCTTTAGTTGTTGACAATGGTACTGTATTTTGCTTTTTACTAATCTAGGAAACTAGAAATATCCAAAAAGTGACAAGTTTCACTTGTACTTTTTCGGTCTAACTTACGACCGGCATAACCAACATTGCAATATGAAATTAAATTAAATAAATCATCTTTAAGGTAAAATAATCCAAAATCTTTTTTTAGATAAAATAGACAGAAAAATCGAGTATGGCGGCTAATAGACGATTCCTTTATGATATGAACTTCGACCCTCTATTGACCTTCGAACCGTCTTTCTCACCTCCGCCTGTCCATCTGCATCCTTTTTCCCGCCTATGGACCCTCCAGACGCCCTCTACCTGAGTCTCTGTTAAAAAATTCTTAGCTTCTACCTGAGAATCAAAGTGACGATAATGGATTACAGAAAATTATCTCCCACCGAAAGCGAGCATAGGTAATAGTTTGCTGGAAATTTAACGTAACCTTAGCTCCAACAGAGAATTGCAGAGTTTGGTGCCTACGTTCCGACAGCTCTCCCTTCCAAATCTACACCTCGTGCTGATTTAGGGCTGCAAAGATTAAGATGCAAAAATGGATCATTTCTCCTAGATCCTAGAAAGAATTGTACTTCATCAGCAATGGCTATTAATTCCAATAATTATTAGATGCATGTAAATGAACAGTTACCTGCATTGGGCGCAAGTTACGGCTGTAAGGAACATACAAAAAGGAAGAGTGGTCATCGTTCAGTTCTGCAGCCCCTCTTCCATCAACAATGGCATCTACTTCAAGTCTTAATCAAGATACTAATGGAGAACAGATTCCCATGGGTGCTACCCATGCCTAGAAAGATGTCATCTCCAGTAATCAGGTTCATGTTTATGGTCCACTTAAATTTTATCATCCTAAAGAATTTAATAATATGAATTGTGCAAAAATGCCTACTGAAATTAAATTGCAACCAAATAATAATCGGAAAATGCCATCGTAATCTATGTTGTTGGATCTAGGCCTCATTTTAAAATGCCTACTAAAATTAAATTGCAAGCCAAATAATAATCGGAAAATGCCATCGTAATCTATGTTGTTGGATCTAGGCCTCTGTAACACCCCGTAATTTGAACATAAAAATTCACAAATTAAAGTATACTTAATTAAGTGAAATGGGTTGCGCAGAGAAATATATATATTGATATATATATATATATATAATTGAAAATTTAATAAATAAATATGCAAAAATGTTCAAAACAGCGAATTGGGAGAGGGGAATAACCGAACCGGCCGATTTTTGAGGTCGACCCGAGCTCGCTGGGTCGACTAGGGGTTAATCCAGGGTGTTTGGCTGTCAACCCGTGGGCCGATTCGCTCGAATGCAGATTTTGCATTTGAATGGTTCTCATGGTTCATCTTTAATCTAAAGGCCCTAAATGGTTCCTACATGTGACTTCTTCCCCAAGACATGCTTTAAAGGCTAGGATTGGTTCTAGGGTTTATCCTATGGCTAAAACTATCCTAGTCTTCTATAAAAAGACCCCTAACCCTCTCCTAAAACCCTCATAAATTGATCCTACAACTAAACTATGCCAAAATGATTCCTCGTCATGGCCTCCACTTCAACCCATTGCCTCCATCTTCTTCTTCATGATAGCTTAAGTGTTCTAAGCTAGTTTCAAAGTAAAGGAGCCTCTTTTCTTCATTCATGATAGATTCTATGATCATTTGAGTGATATCATGTTTGTATGAGAGTTCATAAGTTGCATTCTAGCCAAAGTTGCAACCTTTTCTTGACCAAAAAGCAAGGATCTTGCATGAGAGCTCATAAGCTTCATTCAAAGCCAAAGTTGAAACCTTTCTTCTTCAAAGCAAGGATTTTTATTGATATTTGCTCAAGGGTTTCATTTGGAGCTTGTTCTTTTGGGGTTTTTTGGGTGATAGCATGAATGGCTTCGTCTCAATCTTTGTTTTATATGTTGATTTGTGCCTTCATAGCATTGTAAGCCCCCTCCTACTCTTAGATATTAACTATAAAGTTAAATGAATGTTGCAAGTTTGGGTTTGATCATTAAGTATGATACATGCTATCATGTTATGCAAGTCTATAAAGTCATTACCTTGATCTTGTGGGTTAAAAGCTATAACCTTTATGTTGAAATGTTGCATTATGCAACATGAGAACCCTCATAACCTTTAGGTTAACTTGCATATGAAGTCATAACCCTTATGTGATGTTATATGCGAGTTAATTGTCATCATTTCATGTCATCTATGACCATGTATCACCTATTTGCCAAGTTTGAATGTTATGCATGTTTTTGAGGCTTGACAATGTAACATGCAAGTTTGTGAGCACATTTATGCCTCATTTCCACCATGTTTAACTTGTGGCCTTATACCCTTTTTGTCATGCCTTTGCCAAGTTCCTTCTTTAAATCCATTATGCGTTGTTGTGAATGTATATGCGAGTTTAAAAGCGTTGGGGTTAGGTTATGGGGAAACTTTAATGACATGAAACATGATTTGGGTAAGTTGGTATAAACGTGACAACATGTAACTTTGGCTATGAGCATGGGACTTGGAAACTTGACAAGTATGGGTTGTAAGTGTAACAAGACACTAGACCAAACATGAAAATGGCCAACTCGAGGTTGGGTTGAGTTTGTAGCATAAATCTACCCGGACCCGCCCGGCTTAACTAGTGGCTACAAACAATAGGATCCAATGTGAGAAGTTGGTCATGTCGCGCTTAAGACCCGAGGTTAGACTAGGTTGTGGTGTAAATCTACCCGGACCCGCCCGACTTAACTAGTAACCACAACAAAGTCTAATGTGAGAGGTTGAGAGTGCATTAATTAAATTAATGCCACATGATAAGGTTAAGTAAATTTGACTAATGACACTTAACCGATATGACACAAATGGGTAGGTTAAGTGGGACCGGGCTTGATTTCTTAATGACACTTAACCATACAAGACAGTTAGGGGATGGGGTTAAGTAATTTACGCTTAACTAATCTAAACACGGCAATTAGATGGGGTTAAGTAACTAAGACTTAACTAATCTAAACACGGTAATTAGATGGGGTTAAGTAACTAAGACTTAACTAATCTAAACACGGTAATTAGATGGGGTTAAGTAATCTATACTTAACTAATCTAAACACGGGAATTCGATGGGGTTAAGTTAAACACTTAACCAATCTAAACTTGGTTATTCAATGGGGTTAAGTAACCAATACTTAACCAATTTAACATGATAATTTAATGGGGTTAAGTAACTTATACCCAACCAATTATACGTGATGATTTGATGAGGTTAAGTAACCTATACTTAACCAATCTAATAGGTGGACCTGATAAGGGTTAAGTCACAAGACCTTTTAAGATTAGGCTTAACCATTGTAATACGATTAGTGGATGGGGTTAAGCTAACCCATACTTAACCAATCCGACTCGATAATCTGATGGGATTAAGATAATCCATGCTTAATCAATCTAACATGAAAATCTGATAGGGTTAAGGCAAATAAATACTTAACCAATTTGACTTGATAGGGTTAAGTCATGAGCTTCTTGGTACACTTAACCAACTTGTAGGACTAAGCCTTGAACTTGAGTACTTAGCCAATCTTGACATGATTTGTAGGCGGGTCAAGTCACGAACTTGGATAACAACACTTAACCCATTTGACAAAACCCTAGCTCAGAGGACTAGGTTGGAAATCGTAGTTAACAAGGATAGCGGAAAGAGGGGCTAAGTGGTAAACCTTAGTTAAGGGTAACTAAGTAATAATTCTTAGCTAAGGACATGGGACTAGTTCATAAAGAGATGAGTAACCTGGTACGGTAGGTCATCGCTTAGTATACGAGGAGGAGCAAGTTATCTGACTAGGATAAAAGCTCCAGCGAACTGGGTGACGAAGTGAAAGCTTCGGGGAACGTGAGGGTACTCTTAGTATCCCTCTGTGAGGTGGCGAGTGGTCCATGAAACCCGGCCTCACAGGGGTTAAGGTCTGCGGTAGAAGAGCCAAGAGTATGCCTTGGTTGCTATGCGAGCGACCTAAAGACTGGGATGGATTAGCGTGGAGTCGACGATACTTGATTTTGCCCCGGGTAGCATGTCGCCGACTACCTACCATCTTTAGTCAATCGTGTACGTACAGAAAGGCAGGGAACTCCCAAAAGACCATATACTAGCTATCAAGTTATGAGTGAGGTTGGCTATCTGGAAGTGGGCATCGATGGGCCTTAGTGTAGTTCTCATACATGATTTTTCTTGGATTGCCTTTCAGTAGTTGAGGGAGGGGTCACGTGGGACCATAGCCACGGGTACAAAAATAGACCTTGATATCTACATCAGCAGACGACTTAAAGCTCCCGACCGAGTCCCGTATTTCTTGATTTGCCCTGGCACGGAACTCAGATGGCACATTGAGGAACATGTGCATCTAGACATGGAAAACGATTCACGATACATACGTGGGATAAAGGGCGCGGTTGACGGGTGGCATAATCCCTAGTGGCCCTAGGTGGCTGAACCCAAACCGAGACACGGAAACGTTCATTAGGTAGCATAATCCCTAGTGGTCCTAGGTGGCATAAATCCTAAGTGGACACGCGATAGTTCATGGTAAGAAAACATAACTAGATCAAGGGTAGCAGTCCAAAATAACTTCAAGGATAAGACGTTTACATGGGAAAGCCCGTATGGCCTACGGCAAAGGACTAAACTTATACATGGAAAGAAACATACGAGTTGGGAAAACCTACATATGCTATATATTAGGTTGACATGGACCATTACGTGGCGTTGGGCAAGGGACATTCATAGTTAACACATGACGCGGGTTGGGATACTAGTACGAGGGGTGCAGAGCAAATATACATGATATATACCTTAGGATGTTATACATGATAAATACCTTGGGATAGTATACTTGATAGAAACCTGACGATGTGGTACCTTGATTTATCTTGACACCGTAGTTTATCATGACACACTCGTTTATTTTGGTACCGTAGTTCATCCTGTTATTTTGGTTTAGCTTATCTATCTTGTCATCATACTTATGTTCATCTCAGTTCCTCATGCCAGTTAACTTTACTAGTTTATATACTGATAGTAGATAGGGCTTACCAGTCTTTATGACTGACCCCGTTTTGTTTTGCCTCTTGTCTTCCGTTCCCCCTCAGGTTACAGGGAGGAAATGCTATTGTTAGTTTGGACTTCTTCTGTTTGAAGGTCATCACGCATGGCTTGGACTTCTCTTGGCTATGGCTACTTTACTGTTTTACTTGGGGAATAATTTATGAAATGGTTTTATGCTTCTTTATTATTGCAAGACAGGTTTTGATGTATTTTGATGTAAAAGGCTTTTAGACCTAATTTTATAAGGTAATGAAATTTGTTTTACTTCCGCTGTTTTATATATATATGTTTTGTCTTGTAATATTTCTGTACATGTTTACCAATAATACCCCTCTAAAGCTAGTGCATTCCTTTGCGAGTGACCCTAGCGGAGGTGGGGTGTTACATTTGGTATCAGAGCAGAAGGTTACCAGACTGGGCAAAAGTTTTTAAAACCTTCTGAAAACTATTTGAGAAACCGTTTACAAAGAAGCATTTTTCAAGAAAAGTTTTTAAAGGCTATTCCCCAAAAGCCATTAGCACTATCCTTTGTTCCCTTGATCGAATCTCTTTTCCCTTTCTTTCCTCCATCTGGAGTCACAGTAGTTTTAACTGCGACTAATCCTTGTCTAGCTACGTAAGTGTTTTCCCGTGCGATGGAGGAAGTTCTCGAGAGACTGGTTACCGAAGTTATAAGAATGGATAATAAGAACAAGGATAAAGGACGCGAGCTTAAGGATAAGCAACTGTTGCTATGGCTTAGTCCATCAAGGAGGACAAGGACAAGATCATCGGAGAGGGCAATTGTACGCTCCCATTTCTAGGGTACCTAAAAGAAATGGTACCGTTTTTGGTAAAGGTTTAGTCGTTCTTTTCTATCATCCCGTCCAGACTTTGTCTTGACCATCGTATCATTTAAGTCTGCTTGGATAGTTGAGTCTCTGCACCTTAGTACTAGCATGGTAGAGGATCCCAGTTTTTGTCCCAAAATCTGGTTGGAGAGTCGGTCCATTTATTCATGACTTGTTGGATTTGAGAACGTCTATGCCAAGTGTTGAGATTAGAAGCAATACTTCTATTGTTGAGCTATGGATGGATTCTAGGGGTAAAGTGGTTATCCAGTAAGGGATACCATTCTCGGTTTTGAAAAGAGGGTAGTCAGACTCTTGGCTTGCTTTGGTAATACCTTCGAAGTCTCGTGTAACCTTTTAGGTTCTGTCATGGTTAGTTACCTAGAATCTCTTGATGCATTTATCGGAAATCTCTGATCCAATCGAGTAACGTCCGCCAATAAGACGGATGGTTCATTCCGCTTAAGCATGGGTTATAGGAATCACCCTAGTAAGTGCACGTGGTAACATAAATTGGCATTGGTAAACGAGATCCAGAATTCACTAGTGAATTTTGGAGAGCTTGCATGAGTACGTAGATATGGTTGAGCCAAGTATACTAGGGAAAGAATAAATGAAAGTGGAACGAGAGGCGACAGTGAAAAGAGTTCCGACTCATACCTTGGAAATATGAATCAAGGAGCTACGAAACCATGAAGTCAAAGGTGGTCAAGGCACAATGGAATTAAGTTCGTGGAAATGCGGCTCAGATGCACGCATCATGTCTCTTTTTAAGAGTGTATCTTTGATCCTTGGTTCACCTGTAGAGCTTACTTGCATGCTATTGCTTGGTGGATATCCTCTCGGTCCTATTTCTGTTACAAACCCCGTAAGGAGTTTGTCTTGTTTATCTCCTCGATCTTATCTTGGGAACCTTAGATTGAACTCTATGGATGTAAACATGTATTTGAAACATGTTATGATTGATATGGTTGCAAATGGTTGCAAGTGGTTGCTCGTGGATGCGCGAATACACATTAGATACTAGATTGACGCGATCACGTTTCATGTTGCGTATGCACGAGTGTTTATACTTGTTTATGGATGAAATTGAATGTGTTATCATGCAGATGTTGCATATGAATGAATGTTTGTGCACACATATAGTACTTATATGACTAGGACTATTCGCATACATGTTGGACTCATGGCACTAAACATATTTTGCATTAGAAAGATCATTCAGGCCTGATCATTAGCATTAGCTAAGGAGCATATACACACACGTTCTGCATATGTTCATATGGCATTAGAAATCGTCTAAGGACAATGATGCCAGTGTTTGATGGTTTGAGTAGATGGTTGTTTGGTTGGTAGGATACGTTCTTCTTGACATAGAGATTTCGGGGACGAAATCCTTTAAGGAGGGGAGAATGTAACACCCCGTAATTTGAACATAAAAATTCACAAATTAAAGTATACTTAATTAAGTGAAATGGGTTGCGCATAGAAATATATATATATATATATATTGATATATATATATATATATATATAATTGAAAATTTAATAAATAAATATGCAAAAATGTTCAAAACAGCGAATTGGGAGAGGGGAATAACCGAACCGGCCGATTTTTGAGGTCGACCCAAGCCCGTTGGGTCGACTAGGGGTTAATCCAGGGTGTTTGGCTGTCAACCCGTGGGCCGATTCGCTCGAATGCAGATTTTGCATTTGAATGGTTCTCATGGTTCAGCTTTAATCTAAAGGCCCTAAATGGTTCCTACATGTGACTTCTTCCCCAAGACATGCTTTAAAGGCTAGGATTGGTTCTAGGGTTTATCCTATGGCTAAAACTATCCTAGTCTTCTATAAAAAGACCCCTAACCCTCTCCTAAAACCCTCATAAATTGATCCTACAACTAAACTATGCCAAAATGATTCCTCATCATGGCCTCCACTTCAATCCATGGCCTCCATCTTCTTCTTCATGATAGCTTAAGTGTTCTAAGCTAGTTTCAAAGTAAAGGAGCCTCTTTTCTTCATTCATGAGAGATTCTATGATCATTTGAGTGATTCCATGTTTGTATGAGAGTTCATAAGTTGCATTCTAGCCAAAGTTGCAACCCTTTCTTGACCAAAAAGCAAGGATCTTGCATGAGAGCTCATAAGCTTCATTCAAAGCCAAAGTTGAAACCTTTCTTCTTCAAAGCAAGGATTTTTATTGATATTTGCTCAAGGGTTTCATTTGGAGCTTGTTCTTTTGGGGTTTTTGGGTGATAGCATGAATGGCTTCGTCTCAATCTTTGTTTTATATGTTGATTTGTGCCTTCATAGCATTGTAAGCCCCCTCCTACTCTTAGATATTAACTATAAAGTTAAATGAATGTTGCAAGTTTGGGTTTGATCATTAAGTATGATACATGCTATCATGTTATGCAAGTCTATAAAGTCATTACCTTGATCTTGTGGGTTAAAAGCTATAACCTTTATGTTGAAATGTTGCATTATGCAACATGAGAACCCTCATAACCTTTAGGTTAACTTGCATATGAAGTCATAACCCTTATGTGATGTTATATGCGAGTTACTTTTCATCATTTCATGTCATCTATGACCATGTATCACCTATTTGCCAAGTTTGAATGTTATGCATGTTTTTGAGGCTTGACAATGTAACATGCAAGTTTGTGAGCACATTTATGCCTCATTTCCACCATGTTTAACTTGTGGCCTTATACCCTTTTTGTCATGCCTTTGCCAAGTTCCTTCTTTAAATCCATTATGCGTTGTTGTGAATGTATATGCGAGTTTAAAAGCGTTGGGGTTAGGTTATGGGGAAACTTTAATGACATGAAACATGATTTGGGTAAGTTGGTATAAACGTGACAACATGTAACTTTGGCTATGAGCATGGGACTTGGAAACTTGACACGTATGGGTTGTAAGTGTAACAAGACACTAGACCAAACATGAAAATGGCCAACTCGAGGTTGGGTTGAGTTTGTAGCATAAATCTACCCGGACCCGCCCGGCTTAACTAGTGGCTACAAACAATAGGATCCAATGTGAGAAGTTGGTCATGTCGCGCTTAAGACCCGAGGTTAGACTAGGCTGTGGTGTAAATCTACCCGGACCCGCCCGGCTTAACTAGTAACCACAACAAAGTCTAATGTGAGAGGTTGAGAGTGCATTAATTAAATTAATGCCACATGATAAGGTTAAGTAAATTTGACTAATGACACTTAACCGATATGACACAAATGGGTAGGTTAAGTGGGACCGGGCTTGATTTCTTAATGACACTTAACCATACAAGACAGTTAGGGGACGGGGTTAAGTAATTTACGCTTAACTAATCTAAACACGGCAATTAGATGGGGTTAAGTAACTAAGACTTAACTAATCTAAACACGATAATTAGATGGGGTTAAGTAATCTATACTTAACTAATCTAAACATGGGAATTCGATGGGGTTAAGTTAAACACTTAACCAATCTAAACTTGGTTATTCAGTGGGGTTAAGTAACCAATACTTAACCAATTTAACATGATAATTTAATGGGGTTAAGTAACTTATACCTAACCAATTATACGTGATGATTTGATGAGGTTAAGTAACCTATACTTAACCAATCTAATAGGTGGACCTGATAAGGGTTAAGTCACAAGACCTTTTAAGATTAGGCTTAACCATTGTAATACGATTAGTGGATGGGGTTAAGCTAACCCATACTTAACCAATCCGACTCGATAATCTGATGGGATTAAGATAATCCATGCTTAATCAATCTAACATGAAAATCTGATAGGGTTAAGGCAAATAAATACTTAACCAATTTGACTTGATAGGGTTAAGTCATGAGCTTCTTGGTACACTTAACCAACTTGTAGGGCTAAGCCTTGAACTTGAGTACTTAGCCAATCTTGACATGATTTGTAGGCGGGTCAAGTCACGAACTTGGATAACAACACTTAACCCATTTGACAAAACCCTAGCTCAGAGGACTAGGTTGGAAATCGTAGTTAACAAGGATAGCGGAAAGAGGGGCTAAGTGGTAAACCTTAGTTAAGGGTAACTAAGTAATAATTCTTAGCTAAGGACATGGGACTAGTTCATAAAGAGATGAGTAACCTGGTACGGTAGGTCATCGCTTAGTATACGAGGAGGAGCAAGTTATCTGACTAGGATAAAAGCTCCAGCGAACTGGGTGACGAAGTGAAAGCTTCGGGGAACGTGAGGGTACTCTTGGTATCCCTCTGTGAGGTGGCGAGTGGTCCATGAAACCCAGCCTCACAGGGGTTAAGGTCTGCGGTAGAAGAGCCAAGAGTATGCCTTGGTTGCTATGCGAGCGACCTAAAGACTGGGATGGATTAACGTGGAGTCGACGATACTTGATTTTGCCCCGGGATAGCATGTCGCCGACTACCTACCATCTTTAGTCAATCGTGTACGTACGGAAAGGCAGGGAACTCCCAAAAGACCATATACTAGCTATCAAGTTATGGGTGAGGTTGGCTATCTGGAAGTGGGCATCGATGGGCCTTAGTGTAGTTCTCATACATGATTTTTCTTGGATTGCCTTTCAGTAGTTGAGGGAGAGGTCACGTGGGACCATAGCCACGGGTACAAAAACAGACCTTGATATCTACATCAGCAGACGACTTAAAGCTCCCGACCGAGTCCCGTATTTCTTGATTTGCCCTGGCACGGAACTCGGATGGAACATTGAGGAACATGTGCATCTAGACATGGAAAACGATTCACGATACATACGTGGGATAAAGGGCGCGGTTGACGGGTGGCATAATCCCTAGTGGCCCTAGGTGGCTGAACCCAAACCGAGACACGAAAACGTTCATTAGGTAGCATAATCCCTAGTGGTCCTAGGTGGCATAAATCCTAAGTGGACACGTGATAGTTCATGGTAAGAAAACATAACTAGATCAAGGGTAGCAGTCCAAAATAACTTCAAGGATAAGACGTTTACATGGGAAAGCCCGTATGGCCTACGGCAAAGGACTAAACTTATACATGGAAAGAAACATACGAGTTGGGAAAACCTACATATGCTATATATTAGGTTGACATGGACCATTACGTGGCGTTGGGCAAGGGACATTCATAGTTAACACATGACGCGGGTTGGGATACTAGTACGAGGGGTGCAGAGCAAATATACATGATATATACCTTAGGATGTTATACATGATAAATACCTTGGGATAGTATACTTGATAGAAACCTGACGATGTGGTACCTTGATTTATCTTGACACCGTAGTTTATCATGACACACTCGTTTATTTTGGTACCGTAGTTCATCCTGTTATTTTGGTTTAGCTTATCTATCTTGTCATCATACTTATGTTCATCTCAGTTCCTCATGCCAGTTAACTTTACTAGTTTATATACTGATAGTAGATAGGGCTTACCAGTCTTTATGACTGACCCCGTTTTGTTTCGCCTCTTGTCTTCCGTTTCCCCCCAGGTTACAGGGAGGAAATGCTATTGTTAGTTTGGACTTCTTCTGTTTGAAGGTCATCACGCATGGCTTGGACTTCTCTTGGCTATGGCTACTTTACTGTTTTACTTGGGGAATAATTTATGAAATGGTTTTATGCTTCTTTATTATTGCAAGACAGGTTTTGATGTATTTTGATGTAAAAGGCTTTTAGACCTTATTTTATAAGGTAATGAAATTTGTTTTACTTCCGCTGTTTTATATATATATATATGTTCTGTCTTGTAATATTTCTGTACATGTTTACCAATAATACCCCTCTAAAGCTAGTGCATTCCTTTGCGAGTGACCCTAGCGGAGGTGGGGTGTTACAGCCTCATTGCCCCCTTTTCAAAGCTTATATACATAGAGTTTGGCAACCAACTGGAGATTTTACTATTTATTCTAAAGAGGATGGTTTCTATATTATTAAGTTCGAAATGAAAGATGATTGTGATAGAATTTCGGGAGGTGGACCCTACCTTTATAATAAAAAATTAATGATGATGCAGCGATGGGAGTTGGGTATGAAAATGAACAAGGATTTCTATAAACTATCCCAATTTGGATCCGTCTCCCAGGCTTGCCACTTGATTACTGGACGGTAGAGGGAATAAGTCGCATTGCCTCTGTTCTTGGTACTTCTATTAAATTAGACAAGTTCACAGAAGGAATCAGGAAAATAACATTTGCTCGAGTGCTGGTTGAAGTATGAAGCTTATTTTCCTACCCTAGGAAGGTACCTATTTTAACGGAAGATATGCAGGTAATTATGTAAGAGTTTGAATATTAGTGGATCCCTACTAATTGTTCGAATTGCCAAAGTTTTGGTCATGCGATAAAGTTATGTAAGTTCGCCAGAGTGTGGGTTCCTAAACAAGTTTATTTACAAGGTCTTCCTTCTTCTATGGAGATTGATCCTGCAACGCAATCGTCTCAAAGCCAACCTCAGGATGTATTTGCTCATCGGGAACATAATGATTATGCAAATGTTATGGATAATGATAAAGAAACACGTGTTGCCGAAGAACCTCCTTCGCTTGTTGGATACTGTAACATCCCAGAAATTTTGACAACTGAGATATGGAATTAACTATAGATGTAACTGTGTATAATCATTTTTTATATTGATATAGGGGTTAGAAATAAAAAAAAATCAAATATATTGTTTTTATATGAATTTAATTTGATATTTAATTCTGAACAGTTGTCTAGGACTTAATTATCTATTATCGAATATTTGAATTGAACTGGTTGGACATTTAAATTTAATTTTTTGAAATTCGACCGAGAAATATAAATGCTGAAATTTAAAAATAAACTATAGTTGACGTTGAAAGAAGTGAAAATTTTATTTGTTGAATTATATGGAAAATTGGGTTAGGTATGTGTGTATACTGGGGTATATAAAGAAATTGAAAACAAACGTTTCAAATTTGGAATGAAATGGAATTGTTGGTGAATGAATGGAATAAAATCTGTGAAATGATAGATAATTTAAATTTAAAATAATGTTGTACAAAACTGAAATTGGATTACGATCGAAATAAAATTTTTGAGTTCAGAATGTAAAGACGAAGGGGTACGTATAATTTTTGTTGCGATTGGAGATCTCGTTGGCGGGACAAATTTAGAAGTTACACAGTAATTCACAGTATAGTTAAATATAAACTTCCCTAAATATTACCAACCTTAAACTGTCCCTACACGAGATAAAAACGCGCCGACCTATTTCCTATACGTGCAGCTACCCTAAGCCCGGTTATTTTACTTTGTTCTTATCTTGTTCTTTTTCTGCTATAAATCACCTCGTCCCCATTTCTTTTTCTTCAACGGATTTTCCACTTTCCAAAAAAAAAAAAAAACAATTTCCCCCAAATTCATTTTTATGGCAACCGAACCCTTCTCTTTAAAAATCAAAAGGGGAAAAACCGTTCCTTCTTCACTCGCATCCCTCGCTTTTCCCCTTCTTTAAATCGCCTCCACCGCTGCTTAGAATCATCAGTAATTGCTTCAGCGCCATCTAAAATTACGTCGTTCAAGCCACCTTGTTCCTGTCCGCGCTGCTTGTCTCTGGCCATCGCGATTCTTGCAAAGCAAACTCAAATAGCCGCCTCGCCAGTCACCAAAACCGTAGCCAACGTCATCGTTTTAAGGTGAGTTTCGACTGATGATTCATCCTTTATTCAAGTAATTTATTTTCAACTTCTACTGGAAATGATAGTTTCCCTTTGTTCTCTGTTTGCGGTTGAGTTGCTTTATCTCGTTGGAACCATGTTTTGGTTCGGTGTAAGTTGTACTGATAAAAATTTATAATACCCATGTCGGCAAAACTGATTACCAGATGATCTGAAACCTGAGACGAGTTTAATAAAATATGAAACACACTCCACTATATATATATATGTGTGTGTGTGTGTATGTGTGTGTGTGTGTGTCGGATGGGAAGCTGTATACGATAGATATTCATCTGTATACTGAGTTACATATGCGAGTCCATTTTTGAAACTGAATTATATATATAATTGCTTTGAGGTACGCTGCACTAGTATATGTGGATATAGTTTAGTTGTTTGGGAAACATGCATTGAAGGACTGAAAGTGGGGAGAAAGTCGTTCAATAGATAATGAAGTTTTCTAGTATTTTTTTTTGAGAAAACTAGATAGGAATTGCGCGCAACCATTTGTCAACCATGTGAAAACTATCGATTGAATTTGTATGTTTTTGTTATTATTCTCAACTGATGTTTTATTCATCTTGTGGTTTGGGGGTAAACAAAAGTCGGTATTTTCAATATCAAGATTTTCCTATGAAGGTTTGGGTCTTTTTCTTAGAAAATATATATTTTGGCCTATATATTGGAAATAAATCAAACTGTATTAGAACTGTATTCTTTATTCTTAAAGGAATATATTTTTGGCTTATATATTGGAAACAAATCAACCGTATTCTTAAAGACATAGGTTTTAGACTGTTTTATAAATGACATAAAATTCGAGGTTAATGTAGATGTAATGTTGATCAGCAGTCATCATAGTTGAAATGGCTACACAATTGCCTGGAAGAAGATAATAAATAGATTGTCTACTTTATAACAGGTGTAATTTTACTTAAAGCATTTAAGAACTAAACCATGCAAGAAACCATATTCAAACTTTAACACAACAACGCGCTGTTATCGTTAGTACAGAACTTGATATAGATACTGCATATGAAAAATCATTCAATACTGTGATTGGAGTCACTTGAGTACTGCTTGATATCATGAAGTGCTAAAAATATTACCGATCTGAGTTTGGTATCTTTTAGTTAAACCTTAAAATTTATGAACCCTGTAATATGGTTATTCCTTTGATTATCATAATTAATATATTAATTAAATAATACCTTGTCATTCAATACCCATTCAAATATTATTCGTCATGACAAATTCTGAAGTAACAGTTGAGATTAATTAAATTTGGAATTCAAGGAATACTTAGTAGAGATTGGATTCCTAAGGTAACAAAGGCGATATCTGAAACCATATTATGTACCCTTAATTTTAGGCTTATACTTGTTGAAACGAATGTACCTGGCCTCTATAAATCTTGGATTTTGTTGATTCACATTTGTATAGCCTGTATACTTGCACCTGCTTGCTGCTACTATATTCCCATTTATTATTTTGTTCCCCTTAATTCACCAGAAGCTATGCGTACATACCACGTTATTGGACTGTTAGTTTTATTTAGAATGTATTATTCATGATTAAATCACCTGAACCTCTCTGAATTGGAAACCGTGATGCTAAAGGATACCTTGGAATTTCTGGTCCAAATTTGAAAAGAAATAATAATAGTGAAAAGGGATATGCACTACTGCATATATAATTGCTACATACAACATGATTCACTTCCTTAAGGACACACACGTATGTCATTTTATTTCACAATATGAAAACGTTGGAATGGTTGAAAAGCCATATTTTTGTAAATTACAGAGGTCCTTTTTTTGTTAATGTTTGCTTGTATCCTGCATGCCGTTCCTTTGCTGTTAACAAGTTCTAACTTAGACAAGTGCACATGTATCTCTGTCCCTATCTTAAGAACAGATGCTTAACTCATCAATACTGTAGGATTTGTTGCTTTATTTCTGGCCCAGTATTAAAAACAGATGCACTGCATCTGTCGTGCATTGTCTACCATTTAAGTTAGACTGAGCATGTTTCTATTATCATACTATGCCATTGCTGCCGGTTTAATCGTCTAAAATTCATGCCCTCTTTATACATGCATAAATAAATATTCATATGTTTTCCTCTCCTGTATGCAACATCTTTGTGTGCCTAGTCATTTATGTAGTGCCTGTATATATATAATTGATTATATGGTTTACCCCATGTATATCCAATCTTCCAATTTGGTCTGTTTTTGAACAAAATTGAATGAAGTTCTTGTAACAACCCGTATGTTAATAACGTGTTAAAACCATAAATCAAGGCAGAGTTAATTTTTAAAAATAAGAAGAAACGAGTTGCGCCATTGCGTTCATCTCGAAATTCTGCTTGGAAACGAGTCCGAGTTTGCGAGAATCGGATTCCGTATGAGGGAGATATGACCCTCCGAAGTTTCAGAAATTTTCAGAATCGAAAACAGCTCGAAATTCGAATTTGATTTCGAATTCAAAAGCGGGCTGGACGGGAAAATTCCCGCCCAGAGCCCAGGTCGTCCATAGGGTCACCTGGGGGTCGACCTCCTTGGTCGGCTTGGATGTGACTGGTTGGCTGGGTCTGTTTGCGGGCCTGTGACGTTTTTGATGGCTCAGATCAGTTCTAGGGTTTATCTAAGGGCCTAAATTAGTTTCCTACTCCTATATAAGCAGCCTCTTAGCCTCATTCTCTTTACACCATTGTTCTCTAACCTTATGCTGCATAAACTCTGGATGATCATGACTTCTTCTTCTTCCTCTAAATTAAATTAAATTAAAACGCGAAGATTATTTCTTGAAGACTATGGCTAGGAATTTCATATTGGGGGGATTTGCTTCTATAATCAAAGCAAGATTCAACGGTTCAACAATTCAACGACAAATTTCTAGACTTGACTTCTGCATCTAAATTTCTTAGACCATGATCTGTAAGTTCCAGTTACTTTTAGATAAAATCTATAAACCTAATATGGGCATGTTATAAATTGGAATTGATGATTCATATCTATTCTTGTTTTCTTCTTGGATCTTGACTTTTGGGAATATTGCCTATGACGTTGAAACTATTGTTAATAGTACAAGACTGTTCCTATGCCTATGACTTTGAATACAAGATTATGCCTATGCCTATGACTATGAATATAAGACTATGCCTATGTCTATGACTGTGAATATAAGACTATGCCTATGCCCATGACTGTGAACATAAGACTATGCCTATGCCTATGACTGTGAACATAAGACTATTGCCTATGACTATGACAAGGACAATTATGACTAATCACCTATAATTCATGACCATGAGGTTATTGCCTAGAATTATGATTATGAAATTGGATCTAAGCTTGATTTTCTATTCAGACCTATTTTCTTTATTTGTCTTGATTTTGGGGATTTTTCTATTTAAGTTAGATCTATCCGTGTTCTTGAATCTAGATTATTATTCAAACCTTTTCAGGTTCATAATGTTATTCCTACGATGTTTTGATTAATTTATTCAGTTAGGTCATGCCTTGGAACAATATTTATTATGTTGATCTATGCATGTGGTTCTATTCTATCATCATGTTGAATTGGGAATTAACGAATAAGTCTATTCATATGTATATAAACTTGGAGTATGACCAGTTATAACAAGTTGTGTAGTTTATCATGTTATGCAAGTTTTAGGTTGTGAAATCATATCACATATGTGACTAAATGATTAGATCTACATGTTTATGTGTATATGTTAAACCTATGTCATATTTCAAGTTCACACTTATTCATATGCTCGTGATTGATTTGCAAGTTCACATACATGTAAGTTGATTTAGTCTATGTTACATTTGGTACCAGAGCAGAAGGTTACCGGACTGGGCAAAAGTTTTTTTTAAAAAAACCTTCTGAAACTATTTTCAAAACCGTTTACAAAGAAGCATTTTTTTTCAAGAAAAGTCTTGTTTTATTTAAAGGCTATTCCCCAAAAGCCATTAGCATTATCCTTTGTTTCCTCGTTTGAATCTCTTCTTTTCCATTTCAGCATGTCTGGGAATCTTAACTTTCCAGAGGGCGTGCCAATACCTGGTTGGTTCAGGAGGTACTTAGAGGCTAGGGCCAATGATGCAGGCCCAGCAGATATTCCTCCTTCAGCAGCAGTGGTTCCTCCTCCTCCGCCCCCTCCTCGTGCAATTGCTTTCTCAAAGATCTGTAAAGATTTTAGGGCCATGGGTGGAAAGGATTTCAAGGGAACTGAATCATTCGTAGAAGCGAGGAATTGGCTCAAAGAAACTGAGGATCTGTTTGTTATCTTCGAGGTGGACGATAGGTAGAAGGTACAGTTGGCGGTATGGTTGCTCAAAGACGAAGCTTCCTATTAGTGGGAAGTCACTAACGTTGAAAGACCTGTCGACACATGGATGGACTTCCGGGCAAGGTTTGAGATGAAATTCCTCTCGCTAGCTGAACGAAGTCTACAGCTGGAAAATTCTTATCTCTTAAGCAAGGAAGTATGACAGTCAACGAGTACGTCAATCAATTTAATCAGCTGGCTCAGTTTGGACTAGACTTAGTGAATACCCCTCATAAGAAGGCTCTCCGTTTTGTCGAAGGATTGAATGAACCACTTCACAGCTTGGCTATGACCCACGTACCTATGGGGCTACTTACGAAAAGTTAGTATACATGGCGCTCTTAAATGAAGAAGACAAGAATGGCAAGGAGGTCAAGGCGAATGAATCTCAAAACAAGAAGGTAGATTCCGAGAAAGGAGGCAAGAATAACAACAACAATAAGGATAACAAGACACGTGAGAAGAGAAAATGCCACTTCTGCGGTATTGAGGGGTATATAGTCCAGGATTGTAGAAAGAAGAAGATGAAGATGGGAGCATGCTTTCAGTGTGGTGATACTGGACATATCAGCAAGAACTGCCCTAAGAAGCAAGGGCAAGGCTCACAGGCAGGACCTTCTGGGGGTACATCTTTAACTTCTTCTCAATCCTATCTTGAGAACCTTAGGTAGAACTCTTTTGGATGCAAACATGTGCTTGAAACATGTTATGGTTGATGTTTGCAAATGGTTGCAAGTGGTCGGAATTGGTTGCTCGTGGTTGCATAACACACATTAGGCACTAGATCGACTCAGACACATTTTCATATTGCATATGCATGAGTGTTTATACTTGTTTATGAATGAAATTGAATGTGTTATCTTGTGTATGTTGCATATGGATGGATGATTGTGCACACATATAGTGTTTATGTGACTAGGATTATTTGCATACATGTTGGATTCATGGCACTAAACATATTTTGCATTAAGAAGATCAATCAGGCCTGATCATTTGCATTAGATAAGGAACATATATACACAATTTCTGCATATGTAAATATAGCATTAGAAATCTTTTAAGGACAATGATTGCTTGTGAATGATGTTTTGAGTAGAAGGTTGATTGGATGATAGGATGCATTCTTCCTAACTTGAAGATTTCGGGGACGAAATCCTTTAAGGAGGAGAGAATGTAACAACCCGTACTTTAATAACGTGTTAAAACCATAAATCAACGCAGAATTAATTTTTAAAAATAAGAATCAAGGGAAACGGGTTGCGCCATTGCGTTCATCTCGAAATTCTACTTGGAAACGAGTCCGAGTTTGTGAGAATCGGAGTCCGTATGAGGGAGATATGACCCTCCGAAGTTTCAGAAATTTTCCGAATCGAAAACAACTCGAAATTCGAATTCGAATTCAAAACCCAGAAGCGGGCTGGGCGGGAAAATTCCCACCCAGAGCCCAGGTCGACCATACAGTCGACCTGGGGGTCGACCTCCCTGGTCGGCCTAGATGTGACTGGTTGGCCGGGTGGGTCTGTTTGCGGGCCTGTGACGTTTTTGATGGCTCAGATCAGTTCTAGGGTTTATCTAAGGGCCTAAACTAGTTTCCTACCCCTATATAAACAACCTCCTAGATTCATTCTCTTTACACCATTCTTCTCTAACCTTATGCTGCATAAACTCTGGATGATCATGGCTTCTTCTTCTTCCTCTAAATTAAATTAAATTAAATTAAAACGCGAAGATTATTTCTTGAAGACTACGGCTAGGAATTTCATATTGGGGGGATTTGCTTCTACAATCAAAGCAAGATTCAACGAAAAATTTCTAGACTTGACTTCTGCATCTAAATTTCTTAGACCACGATCTGTAAGTTCCAGTTACTTTTAGATAAAAACTATAAACTTAATATGGGCATGTTATAAATTGGAATTGATGATTCATATCTATTCTTGTTTTCTTCTTGGATCTTGACTTTTGGGAATATTGCCTATGACGTTGAAACTATTGTTAATGGTATAAGACTATGCCTATGCCTATGACTGTGAATATAAGACTATGCCTATGCCTATGACTGTGAACATAAGACTATGCCGATGCCTATAACTGTGAACATAAGACTATTGCCTATGACTATGACAAGGACAATTATGACTAATCACCTTTGATTCATGACCATGAGGTTATTGCCTAGAATTATGACTATGAAATTGGATCTAAGCTTGATTTTCTATTCAGACCTATTTTCTTTATTTGTCTTGATTTTGAGGATTTTTCTATTTAAGTTAGATCTATCCGTGTTCTTGAATCTAGATTAATATTCAAACCTTTTCATGTTCATAATGTTATGCCTGCGATGTTTTAATCAATTTATTCAGTTAGGTCATGCCTTGGAAATAAATTGATAATAGAGCAAAGTTTATTATGTTGATCTATGCCTGTGATTCTATTCTATCATCATGTTGAATTGGGAATTAACGAATAAGTCTATTCATATGTATATGAACTTGGAGTATGACCCATTATGACAAGTTGTGTAGTTTATCATGTTATGCAAGTTTTAGGTTATGAAATCATATCACATATGTGACTAAATGATTAGATCTACATGTTTATGTGTATATGTTAAACCTATGTCATATTTCAAGTTCACACTTATTCATATGCCCGTGATTGATTTGCAAGTTCACATACATGTAAGTTGATTTAGTCTATGTTACAGTTCTCCTTTAGGTTGTCACGCCATGCTATTTGAAAGATGTGTTTTATATGTTAACTTATGACCCTCCTTGTACACATTGCACCTGATTGTGTTTCCAGTCCTCTTTTGTTGTATTATTTGTGCACTTCCGAAAACTTCAGTGCCATGGTTGTTTGTTGGTTATGGGATGCCGAGGTAGTGCACATGTGTACATGTACACGTGTGTATTTGCAGGCTTCCGTACCCACTTGCTCCCAAAGTAAAATTGATTTGAACAGATAATAAACTTGAATTAGTCACCTATATAGACGTGATATGAACAGATGTCACACTTCATCTTGCCATTGATATAGAGCTAATACAGAAAGATACTACAAATTTCCATTTTATGTATATTTTGAAAGTTAAGATTAACGGATATATTTTAGTTTACATTGAAATTAATTTACTTGAACAAATGATTAATCCTGACTCGAATGTTTTATGTTTTTGCCTGGAACGCTCGGGTCAGACTCGAGTGTTACATATTTTAAAGATCACAACTTATGATTTGAAGATTGGCGAAACTGGGGTTTCGAAGACATGCGCACTCTGAAGATTTCAAATAGTAAATATTTTTCTTGTATTCAAATTGTTTTACTTCTGCTGTATAGAAAATTTGTATCAAAACTCTGATTTGTATATTAAGGTTTTATTTCGCTGTTCAATACTGTGTTATCTATTTACTCTGTATTTTTGTGTTGATTCAGTTTTTAAACTCTATATGCTAAATACGCTCCATCGATTTGGACGTTTTAAGTTGGTTTAATTACCAAATTAAAGCGGACAAAAAGGCAGGACGTTACAAGTGGTACCAGAGGTTTTGTTTATTCAAAGCTTAGCTTATTGAGTTTAAAAACGAATCTTGAAAATAAAAGATTTTGAAATAAAAAGATTTTGTAGGTGTTTTGAAAATAAAACTATTTTGGAATTGTTATATATTTTGAAACTAGTATTTTGAATTTAATACAGTGGAAACAAAATTTATTTTTGAGATTTGAAATTCTTTTACAGAATCCCTAGTCTTCAGATCCAGGCTTGTGAGAGCTAATCTTCGATAAGGTCCCCTTAGATTTGAAGCTTGAATGCATCATTGAATGGTATCTAAGGTAAGTAAGTGTAAGAGAGTCAACTAATTAAATCGTGTATTTTTGCAATTAAAGACAACTGAAATTATTCAAAATAAGAATACATATAATAATTTGAATGGGGAAAGGGAAATTTGAAATTTGTTTGAAAGGAGAAACGATGAAATTTATTTCAATATTCGGAATATAATTTAATGAAAATCAAAAGGGTTATAAACGGGATTTGACTATGTCAAATTTATTTAGCTTATTTTAAACTTGGCAAGATAATATATAATTGGTTTCAAACCAATAATGTAAGATTCAATATACGAATTCGATAGCAAGTTGTAGACTTGTTAAATTAGTTAACAAGAAGTAAATTGTAAATGAGAGTTATAAATGAAGTGAATCATAAATTAGATAAAGAAAAGTTTGGATGAAGATATTAAAGAGATTTGAATCTATATTTGAATGAAATTCAAAGCTAAATTGATATGACAAATCCAAATTCCTATAGAAGGAGTGATATTCACTTTTAGAAGTAAAATAAAATAACATTTGGAAGCAAAAAGGCCTGAAAATGAAATTGGAGAAAAAGAAAATGGAGTTAAATTTTACAGTAGGGTTATCTTGAAGTCCAGAATATAATTAAGTGAGATTTTTTCCAAAGTTCAGAATATGTTATCGAATACAAGATTATTTGAAAGAAGGTTATGCGTGAAATTTTAGGAAAATGTTATTTATTTTTCGTTTTAATTGGAAATTTAATATATTAATTGTTCAGATTAATAAATAAAGTATAATTTAAAGTTATATATTTCTGAAGGGGTAAATTATTGTGATAATCAACGATTTTCGTAAAAAAAAAAATCTTATCTTGAAGTCGAGAATTACGAGAATGAATGTTTTGTAGGTATTCGAAGTTTTGAACTTGATCTATTTTAAAGTTAATGATGTTATTCTGTTAAGGTCAAAGAGGTAATTATAACCCACCTTAATTGACTTCATTGTTGACCAAGAAATGGTTAAGGTTCGACAGCAAGAATTGGTTGAGTAAAGTAAGCTAATGAGTGTTAACAGTCGAGTGGAATAGCGATGTTTTATTTAATGTTTGTTTAAATACAAATAATGAATATAGAAATGTTTTCCAATAGGTAATACGAGATTTTTAGAATTATAGAAAATAAATATGATAATTAGAAACGTTTCCAAAAATCATGAGAAATTAGGTCTTCGTAATAAATCAGAATGGCAAGAACTAGAGAACAAAAGGCCGCACGTCGAGAACGAAGAGTGGCAGAACGTAAAAGAAGGAAGTAATGTTGGAATACGAGAAGTGGATTAAGGAAAAACAGACGGCTGGCCCCTACGACAATGTCATATGTTATAGATGTCAGAAAAAAGGACATTACGCAGCTATGTGCGGAGAGAGAGACAAGGGAAAGAAGAAGAAAGAATGGAAAATTTACCGATCTAGTATTTTCTGTTTTAAATGTTGAGAGAAGAGACATTTTCCCAGTCGTTGTCTTAAAATGAGAAAGAAGAAGCCTGACATTGCTGAGACGTCTGATGAACCAATCGCTTGCTATCATTGTAAGAAAGTTGGACATATAGCTCAAAACTGTTCCGAAAGACAATAAGGACGACAGGCAGTGTTGCATGCCATTAGAGAGAAGACTGTGAAGTACATAGATAAAGATGGCTCCATCTCGTATTATTGTGAGAATTGCAAGGAGTGAGGTCATGTGGATGAGGAATGCACAAATCCTTTTGTGGAGACTCCAGAACAATGAATATCATGAGAGTAGTTTACGAAAAGATGTGAATCATCGATCGAAAGGCAGACAATCGTCGAAGATTGAAAATCCTAATTATGTTAGCTTTGTTTCGTAATACTATCGTTTGTAATCCTAAATCTCCTATGTACGTATTCTGAGTAGATCAAAATTATGTATAATTATTTAAATAGAATGGGTATGAAAAATTTTGAACTCTATGAAATTGCTATTAATGGTTTGATCCATTTGTATGATGTTATTTGAAATCTTGAAAGTGAAATATTTCTGAATGGAAAAATATAATGATATCGTTATAATCAATGTTTTTCATAAAAGGAGTAGATTCGTAAATTGAATTCGGGTATTGCGTGAGAAATGATTTGGTAAGAAATTAAGAAATGAGGTTTAGGAAGTTGAAAACTGACTGGAGATTAGTTAAGTTGAATAGTTTCTTGAGTGATTGATCTGATGTTAGTGTTGGCATTCGGGGTAGATGCTTGGGAAGTTGTTCACTTGCTAATTGACGGTCGAAAGATGTGGATATGGAGAGTAATAATACGGGAATGAGAAATTTGTTATTAGAATGGAAAACTCTGAAATACTAAGAGCATATAGACTTGAATTTAAAATCTGGAAGGAAAATTGGTTTATAACCAAAAGATTTATAAATCCGAGATGGAAAGGATATCAAGTATCATAAGTGGTTAAGAGACCAAAACTAAAATTTTGAAATTGGAATGGATTTTGAGAATATTCGATTTTGGATATTGGAGAAATAAGATTCCGTAGCCTATATGGAAAAGTTTTGTGAATTTGAAAATTGCTAGATTGGAAGGTGATCAATTTAAGATAAAATCTTATATAATGGAATTTATACAAGACGAGGTGTTTGAAATATGATTTGGGAAGAATATCTTATGTAAATGACATAAGTTTAATTTATAAAATAAAGTATTGTATGTTTTCAAGTCAAGATAAGGGAAGTACCATTCTCCTCCTTTGAATATCGAGCTTAGTGATACGTGTTGCTGCTGGTGGTGGTAGGTTGTCCGGACATAAAACTCGAGTTGTCGTTGTTCCTTGAAGAACACGACCGTGTAGCATAATTCGTAGGGCTGTAGATAGCCTACAATGGACGGATGTTTCTTGGGGGAACCAAGCGTAACCATTGTGTCTGCTGCGATCTATAGACGTGGTAATGCGGTAATCCGCAGAGCTGTGAAAGCTTACGGGTATGGATGTTTCTTGATAGAATTAGGCGTAACCATTGTGTATCTGCGGTCCACATGACATATCTACAAGTGAAAGAGATGTAACAACCAGAGTTACTAAAGATAGAATGGAGCCATGCGATGTTTGAAATATCTTAGTGATGTTGAGCCACCTATTAGATTACAACACTGTGTCTTCGTGATAAGATTTGCCCTTGTGACATGATTTGTCATTATGACTTGGTTCGTTTTTGTGACTTGATCGATCTTCGTGATTTGATTTAACTTCATTTGATTAAAAAAATCTGTGTTTCTAAGATAGAGCAGTTAATGCTCAGTGACCTTAGATTTTCTTTTTATTCTTAGAAATCTTCCGTTGATTTGTCCATGACGAAATTCACTGGGAAGTGATTTCCTACATATACGGATGTTTTTTGGGGGATCCAGACGAAACCATTGTGTATCCGGGATTCATGAACAATCAATTTATCAATATCACATTGGTACTTTTCGTATTTGTTTTATAAAGAAGATTTTTGAAATATTTTCACTGGAGTTGAAGAAAGAATATTGGGTACTTAGAGATTTTAGTCATGCGCCTGGCAAGCGTATGCCTAATATCTGTGAGAACAAAAGTGGACTTGTCAAACTTCGAGTTATCAAGTATTTTTCAATTAAAATATAACTAACTTAATAAGTTAAAAAGAAGATTTCAAAGCATTTTCAATTTTTTAGCTTTGGAATCATAATATAAGCATTTTCTACATGAATTTCGTGTTATAATACAGATTTCAGATTTTGAAAATTTTCAAGTTAACAATTGTAACTTGAAAAGGAGATGATATTTAAACTCTTCAATGAGTTTTGGTAATGATTAAATGAATTGAATGTAAGGAGACTGGGTTAATGATTGCGAAGCCTAGACCCATTACAGTGTAATGGTGAATAAGTAAACATTGACAGATAAATTTTTAAAGGGATTTAGAATAAGCTAAAAGGCAGAAATTGGAGATTGAAAATGGATTGATTTTGAAAAGGAATTATAAGGTTTTGAATCTCTTATAAGATTTGATGGAATGTGAAATCAGGAGATATCTCGAAATAATTTGAGATAGAAATTTGGTATAAGAAATTTAAAGGTAGTTTAAAAAGCATGGAAATGGATAAACCCAATTCAGAAGATAAAGAAAAACGGGTTTGATCAAAATTGATCTCCAACTATAAAAAAGGAAATTTGATTGATGACTTACATATCGATATTTAATTTGGTTGTGTAATAATTCCGTAGAAATAAGAAATTTGAAGTACACATTGGTATAACTCATACGATCTCTCCTTTTCGAGGACGAAAAGTTTTAAAGGGGGGAAGATTGTAACATCCCAGAAATTTTGACAACTGAAATATGGAATTAATTAAAGATGTAACTGTGTATAATCAATTTTTATATTGATATAGGGGTTAGAAATTTAAAAAAAATTGTTTGTATATGAATTGAATTTGATATTTAATTCTGAACGTAATTTAAATTTAAAATAATGTCGTATAAAACTGAAATTGGATAACGACCGAAATAAATTTTTTGAGTTTAGAATGTGAAGACGAGGGGGAACGTATAATTTTTGTTGCGATTGGAGATCTCGTTGGCGGGACAAATTTAAAACGTTACACAATAATTCACAATACAGTTAAATATAAACTTCCCTAAATATTACCTACCTTAAACCGTCCCTACACGAGATAAAAACGCGCCGATCTATTTCCTATACGTGCAGCTACCCTAAGGCTGGTGATTTTACTTTGTTCTTATCTTCTTCTTTTTCTGCTATAAATCACCTCGTCCCCATTTCTTTTTCTTCAACGGATTTTCCACTTTCCCAAAAAAAAAAAAAAAATCAATTTCCCCCAAATTCATTTTTATCGCAACCGAACCCTTCTCTTTAAAAATCAAAAGAGAAAACCGTTCCTTCTTCACTCGCGTCCCTTGCTTTTCCCCTTCTTTAAATCGGCTCCACCGCTGCTCGGAATCATCAGTAATCGCTTCAGCGCCATCTAAAATTATGTCGTTCAAGCCACCTTGTTCCTGCAGGCGCTGTTTGTCTCTGGCCATCGCGACTCTTGCAAAGCAAACTCAAACAGCCGCCTCGCCAGTCACCAAAACCATAGCCAACATCATCGTTTTAAGGTGAGTTTCGACTCATAATTCATCCTTTATTCAAGTAATTTATTTTCAATTTCTACAGGAAATGATGGTTTCCCTTTGTTCTCTATTTGCGGTTGGGTTACTTTATCTCATTGGAACCATGTTTTGGTTCGGTATAAGTTGTACAGATAAAATTTATAATACCCATGTGGGCAAAACTGATTACCAGATGATCTGAAACCTGAGATGAGTTTAATAAAATATGAAACACACTCAACTACACACACACACACACACACACACACACACACACACACACACACACACTCTAGTATATTCACCTGTATACTGAGTTACATATACGAGTCCATTTTTGAAACTGAATTACATATATAATTTCCTTGAGGTACACTACACTAGTATATGTGGATATAGTTTAGTTGTTTGGGAAACATACATTGAAGGACTGAAAGTGGGGAGAAAGTCGTTCAGTAGACAATGAAGTTTTCTAGTAAAAAAAAACTATTGAGAAAACCAGACAGGAATTGCGTGCAACCATTTGTCAACCATGAGAAAACTATCGTTTGAATTCGTATGTTCCTGTTATTATTCTCAACTGATGTTTTATTCATCTTGTGGTTTGGGGGTAAACAAAAGTCAGTATTTTCAATATCAAGATTTTCTTATGAAGGTTTGGGTCTTATTCTTAGAGAATATATATTTTGGCCTATATATTGGAAATAAATCAAACTGTATTAGAACTGTATTCTTTATTCTTAAAAGAATATATTTTTTGGCTTATATATTGGAAGCAAATCAACCGTATTCTTAAAGACATAGGTTTTAGACTGTTTTATAAATGATATAAAATTCAAGGTTAATGTAATGTTGATCAACAGTCATCATAGTTGAAATGGCTACACACTTGCCTGGAAGAAGATAATAAATAGATTGTCAATTTTATAACAGGTGTAATTTTACTTAAAGCATTTAAGAACTAAACAATGCAAGAAACCATATTCAAACTTTAACATAACAATGCATTGTTATCGTCAGTACAGAACTTGATGTAGATACTAGATACTGCATATGAAAAATCATTCAATACTGTGATTGGAGTCACTTGAGTACTGCTTGATATCATGAAGTGCTAAAAATATTACCGGTCTGAGTTTGGTATCTTTAGTTAAACCTCAAAATTTATAAACCCTGTAATATTGTTATTCCTTTTATTATCATAATTAATATATTAATTAAATAATACCTTGTCGTTCAATACACATTCGAATATTATTCATCATGACAAATTCTGAAGTAACAGTTGAGATTAATTAAATTTGGAATTCAAGGAATACTCAGTAGAGATTGGATTCCTAAGGTAACAAAGGCGATATCAGAAACCATATTAAGTACCCTTAATTTGAGGCTTATACTTGTTGAAACGAATGTACATAGCCTCTATAAATCTTGGAATTTGTTAATTCACATTTGTATAGCCAGTATACTTGCACCTGCTTGCTGCTACTATATTCCCATTTATTATTTTGTTCCCTTAATTCACCAGAAGCTATGTGTACATACCACGTTATTGCATTGTTAGTATAATTTAGAATGTATGATTCATGATTAAATCACCTGAATCTCTTTGAATTGGAAACCATGATGCTAAAGGATACCTTGGAATTTCTGGTCCAAATTTGAAGACAAATAATAATGATGAAAAGGGATATGCTCTACTGCATATATAATTGCTACATATAACATGATGCACTTCCTTAAGGACATGCACGTATGTCATTTTATTTCGCAATATGGAAACGTTGGAATGGTTGAAAAACCAGATTTTTGTAAATTACAGAGGTCCTTTTTTGTTAATGTCTGCTTATACCCTGCATGTTATTCCTTTGCTGTTAACAAGCTCTAACTTAGACAGGTGCACATGTATCTCCGTCCCTATCTTAAGAACCGTTGCTTAACTCATCAATACTATAGGATTTGTAGCTTTATTTCTGGCCCTGTATTAAAAACAGATGCACTGCATCTGCCGTGCGTTGTCTAGCATTTAAGTTAGATTGAGCATGTCTCTATTATCATACTATGTCATTGCCGCCGGTCTAATCATCTAAAATTTATGCCCTCTTTATACATGCATAAATAAATATTCATATGTTTTCCTCTCATGTACGCAACATCTTTGCGTGCCTAGTCATTTATGCAGTGCCTGTATATATATAATTGATTATATGGTTTATCCCATGTATATCCAATCTTCCCATTTGGTCTGTTTATAAACCAAACTGAATGAGGTACTCTTTTGGGTTGTCACGCCATGCTATTTGAAAAATGTGTTTTGTATGTTAACTTATGACCCTCCTTGTACACATTGCACCTGATTGTGTTGCCTATCCTCTTTTGTTGTATTATTTGTGCACTTCTGAAAACTTCAGTGCCTTGGTTGTTTTGTTTGTTATGGGATGCTGAGGCATTGCACACGTGTGTACATGTACATGTGTGTATGTGCAGGCTTCCGTACCCGCTTGCTCCTAAAGTGAAATTGATTTGAACAGATATCAAACTTGAATTAGTCACCTATATAGAAGTGATATCAACAGATGCCACACTTCATCTTGTCATTGATATAGAGCTGATACAAAAAGATACTACAAATTTTCATTTTATGTATATTTTGAACGTTAGGATTAACAGATATATTTTAGTTTACATTGAAATTAATTTACTTGAACAAATGATTAATCCTAACTCAAGTGTTTTATGTTTTTGCATGGAACGCTCAGGTCAGACTCGAGTGTTACAGATTTTAAAGAACACAGCTTAGGATTTAAAGATTGGCGAAGCTGGGGTTTCGGAGACGTGCGCACTCTGAAGATTTCAAATAGTAAATATTTTTCTTGTATTCAAACTATTTTACTTCCGCTGTACAGAAAATTTGTATCAAAACTCTGATTTATATATAAAGGTTTTATTTTGCTGTTCAATACTGTGTTATCTATTTACTCTGTATTTTTGTGTTGATTCTGTTTTTAAACTCTATAAGCTAAACACGCTCCGTCAATTTGGATGTTTTAATTTGGTTTAATTACCGAATTGAAGCGGTCAAAAAGGCGGGACGTTACAGATACAAAGAATCAGAGTATCATGATAGAGAGGTTTTGAATAATGATGAGGTGGCCGCAGAAGACGTGATGGAGATTCATGATTGCATTAACTTGGACAATTATGTCTTAGGTCAACGAGCTTCTAGAAATAAAGCAGACTGAAAGGTTAGATTTGATGAAGAGCCTTTTGAGTTTCAAGCGATTTCAGATTCTAGGATAAATGATAATCCAGAACGGAACTGAATGACTGTTAAGATAAAGGATAGGAAAAGAATAAGGTTGAGAATTTCAAGAAATTGGAGGCTCTGTATTTTTCCGGTCAGGGAGCTTCATCGGGCACTTAATGGAGGTTTAACAGTAGAGTGGAGATTTATGTTTGTCATCCTCCGAGTCTTATACTTTTATCCTTTTATTAGTCATGGTTTTAGATAATTTTTGTCTTTAAATTTTACATCTTTAGTTAGTGCATTATATTCCAGTACAGGTGAGTTTTCAGAGTAAGTAGTCTGTCTCTTGTTTTGAAATTGTACAACTAGAGATACAATATATATATACACACACATATAATAAAGTACCAATTTTCCTAGAAAAAAGATCCAAAATCTAGTGTATGTTTAACATATCTTAGAATACGTTTTATGCATTTTAAATGAGTTTCCTTATGTTGAGATCAATATCTTACGCAGAGACAAGCATATGCATTATATCTGGTCTATTTGCAGTTATATTAATAGTGAACCTATCATGCCTCTATATAATTTTTGATCTACAACTTTTGATGAGTCATCTTTACTTAAAGCTTCATTAGTTGCCATTGGAGTGGGTTTTCCTTTGTTATTAGTCATATTATATTTATTGATTAGGTATCTAGCATATTTTTCTTAATTAATAAAAATATCATTATTTAATTGTTTTATTTATATTCCTAAAAAGAAATTGAGTTCTCTCATATGACTCATTTCAAGTTCTTTTGTCATAATTTTAGAAAATTCTTGATTCATTTCATTATTGGTTGATCCAAAAATAATGTCATCTATATAGATTTGTATTAGTTGAATATCAATTTTATTTCTTTTAATATAAAAAGCATTATCTACTTCACCAATTTCGAAATTTGATTGTAATAAATAGGATGTTAGTCTGTCATATCAGGCTCTAGAAGCTTGTTTTAGATTATATAGAGCTTTCTTTTCTTTATAAACAAGATTTACATTTTTTTTCATCTTCGAATAACGGGGGTTGTTCAATGTAAACATCTTCTTTAATAAATCCTTTTAAAAACGTACTTTTTACATTTATTTGAAATAATTTGAAATTATTCTAATTAGCGAAAGCAAGTAGTATTCTAATGCTTCTAATCTTGCTACGAGGGTAAATGTTACATCATAATCTATCCCTTCTTCTGATAGTAACCATGTGCGACTAGTCGAACTTTATTTCTAACAACCTCGTCGAGTTCATTCATTTTATTTTCATAAAATCATTTAGTTCTTATTACAGTTGTATCCTCGGGTGTAGGAACAAGTTCCCATACATCATTTCTAGTAAATTGAATTAGTTTTTTTTTTGTCATAGCCGATCAATTTTTAAGGTGACCACAAACACTTTTTATTATGGCTACTAATAAAAGGTACAATATAGAGCATGTGACTGTAGTTAACAGTTAGCTAATTCGGTTTTTAAGATTGACCGCCCACTGTCTACGAAACTTACAATGGGTCGCCCACTGAGTCTAAACTAGATTACAGTCCGGAGGCTAGTTTAAGTTACTAGATTACTATGTCACTCTATGCAGGGAGGATATTACGTATTATATTACATACTTCAATAAGAATTCGGGTTACATAAGCACACAATAAGTCAAAAAATAAGTACAAGGGTACACTGCATATGTTGTGTACTATTATATGGGTAGCAGCAGGAAAAGGTAAGAAGTGACTTAACAACTGCTGCAAAGATTTCTTGCGCTCCATACCTTGTATAGCAGCACGATTTGCCTTCAGCATGGTTCCAGTTTGGTTTCAAAGCAGAAGCTTGTAAGTTCCATATGGCCAATACAAGCATAAATCCAGTGTAGGAGGAATGAACGATCATAAGTGTCAAACAACATCGAGTGCAAACGCATCACCAATGTCGATGATTGACCATGTATAATGTTCTAACACACCATACTCTCAACAACCAGTATTGCAGCAAAGAAAATACCATAGGTCACCGCAAGCAAATACAAAGGCCATGAACTGGGTGCAAAAGCAGGCTTACCACCGAGAAAGTCAGCCAAGTCAGTGCTTGCGCATCTCATTTCTAGCCAACAAACAGGGTAACGACCCAAGAAAGAAAACACCAGACATGTACTATGTAATTACAAACAACAGAAATACATTGCAGAAGAGTTGACCCCAACCGAAGGGAAAATTCAAACACCTCAATACGGTTCACAACAAACACACAAAAGTGAAACTGACATAAACAATCTACTAACAAGAAGTAACTTAACAAATATTGAATACCTAGAAGGCCAACATGTACCATCACGAATACAAATGCTGAAACACGAAAACAAGTCAAACCTTAAGGGAGTTGCTGCAAGCCAAGAAACTCCGCGTTAGTGCCAAACTCCTTCACATCACAGAGAGTAACAGTTGAATAACTGGCTACCAAAACTAATAGCCTAGTAATTTCCTAAATTAGTCATTAGCTATGGAAAGGAGAGATTCAGTAAAGATTTGTGTGTGTGTTGTGAGCTGAAAAGGTGGGGTTGAAGAAAATAGGGTTAGAGGAGCTCAGATCTAGTTCATGGTAGCTTAGATCTAAAATTAGTGAAGTGGTGAAACACCACGCATGGTGAAAACAAGGCGATTCAAAGAAGGGAGATGAGTGAAGACGAGAGGGTTTTGAGGAGACGAGGGAGAAGGCTGAAGATACATAGGAGCGAGAGAGAGAGAGAGAGAAGGAGAGATGCTTTGTCGCCATTTATGGTGTTTCAACACACTACAAAGCTTTTTATATATTATATGGTATGCAAAGAGTTTTAATAAATTGATTTAGTTCTTCTTGCGTAGCAAGTATTCATGAATTATCAGATGATGCTTTCTTTGGATTTTTAGGCCCAACTGTTGATATAAAAGCAACATTACTCATTTTATTTAATCTATTTCTAGTTCTAAATACAAATTCAATATTTCCTAGTATATTTTTTTACAATGATCTTTCAAAAGACTAATTCTTTTATTTGGTTGGTTGATTTCATTATTTATTTCATTTGAATTTTTATTTTCAAATTCATCTTCATCATTTACTTGTCCAATATCTTTATAATTTTCATAAAAATATACATATATTTTTCTTCCATAATATTAGTTTTTAAGTTGAAAACTCTATAAGCTTTACTTCTATTTGAATATCCAATAAAAATTCATTTATTTGATTTGGAATCAGACTTATCTAATTTTTCTTTAGTATTTAAAACAAAACATTTGCTTCCAAAAACTCAAAATAAGACACGTTCAATTTCTTATTATGAAGGAGTTCATATGATGTTATATTGGCTGATGGTCTGGTTAATATTATATTTAAGATATAACAAGCCGCAACCACTGCTTCAGCCCAAAAATTTCTTGGTAGATTACTATTAGAGAGCATAGTTCTAGCACACTCTTGATTCATTCTATTCATACGTTCAACTACTCTGTTTTGTCATGCAGTTCTTTGAAAAGAGAAATTATAAGTAATTCCCTTTTTACTACAAAAATTCTCAAAATTTTCATTTTTAAATTATCCACCATAGTCACTACGTATAGTTTTAATTTTTAAGGAAAATAAATTTTGAATTCATTTTGCTAAAGTTTTAAATAATTCAAAACATCACTTTTATGTTTAAGGAATAACGTCCAAGTTTATCTAGAATAATAATCGACAATAACAAAAAACGTATTTACTATGATTTATTGACTGAATTTGAGATTGACCAGATAAATCCATATGAAGTAACTCTAAGAGATTTGAATAGAAATTTCATCTTTTAAATTAAATGAACTTTTCTTAGTTTTTCTAGTTGACAAGCATCACATATATTTTCGAATTTAAAGTTCATTTTAAGGAGTCCTCTTACTAAATCAAGTTTAAAAATTTTAGAAAAGGATTTGTAATTTATCTTTCCAAGTCTTTTATGCCAAATCCAAGGGTCACTTGTTTTATCCAAAAGACAGGTTCTTTTGAAATCTTCATACTTATGATATAAATATTTTTCTTTCTAATTCCTTTAAATATAATATTTGAATTATTATATTCAATGTAACACTTATCCATTTCAAATTTGATTTTATAACCTTTATCACATGACTAACTTATGTTAAGTAAGTTGTGTTTCAAATTCCTAACTAATAAAACATTAGAAATATCAGGAGTTTTAGAATTACCGACATTGCCGATGCTAATCACGTATCCTTTTGAGCTATCTCCAAAATTAACCATTCCTCCATCTTTATAAACCATATCATTCTTTATCTCTGGATTTCCACTCATATGTCTTGAACAACCACTATCAGTAACCAGTTATCTCTCTTGATTTGCATCATTTGTCTATTGAGTTTTGAATCGTCAAGAGCCATGTAACACATTTATTCCTGTGTAACACATCAATTTGAAGGACAATTTGATTTTGCAGAATATTTAAATGCAGACTCATAAAACAATGATAAACTGAATATTTTTGAACTAGTGCTAAAATAATTTCTAAAAATTACCATTTAAACTTTTCGAAAATCAGATTATGAATACTTAAAAACCAATGCCCTGATAGAAATTATTGAGAAATGCGGATCACATATTTTAAAGGTGAACGTAACACTAGAAGGGGTAGAATAGTGTTTAATATAAATTATAAATTTTATGAAATCTTTTCCAATATATCAGAAACAAATGCAAATCACAAATATGAAACAATCACAGAATAAAACATAGGTGCCGATAGTAATAAGTAAAAGAAGTACATGAAAGAACACGTCCGGATTTTTTATACAGGTTCAGAGTTACCCTACATCCAGTATCACACAACTCACGGTTGATGAACATTTCTTTTCAATAATATCCAAATTACAATCCTTGATTTCACAGACCACGTGGTTCACCCCTCCTGTTTCCGGAGTACAGTGAGACTCAATTGATTTTCTAGGATATAATCACAACAAATTGATTTGCAGGTACAATCACACGTATTTGATTTGAACATGCTACAACCACACTTTTTCAGTATCAGTTTTGGAAGAAAGACTCGACAGAACTTCGATTTTGTGATTTGATTACAAAAACTCCCATAACTCTGAATAAACTCCTATAACTCTGAATAGCACTTTGATGTTTGAGAGACTGTAGTAGGGAATCAAATTAGAAAAGAATTGGTTTAAATCTATTTGAATTTCAGTAGAACATGATTATACAATCTTGAATTTTAAGAGTAATAATGGAGAGGAGAAAAGAGAAGAATAAGATAATAAAGTTAGTTAAAAAATTCGAAATTAGATTGTAATTATATTGGGTAACAGTGTGAGTACACTCGTCGAACTAACATAGGAGTAACTCCCCAAAGGTACACGCTGCCGACAAAGTACTCGGCGTGAAGAAGATCACTAAGCAAATTGGGATGAATTACAAAACTTATGATGCATGCATTAATGATTGCATATTATACTGGAAAGATGATGCGAACAAAGTTTCATGTACAAATTGCAATAAACCAAGATATATGATATCATTCAACGAAGAGAGAAAGGCACCAAAGTACCTCGAAAGACATTAAAACATTTCCCTTTGATTTCTAGATTGAAGAGACTGTATACTGTACCATGAATAGCAGATGTGATGTCATGGCATGGTCATGCCAAGTCTTATCCAACCATAATGCATCATCCATGTGACACTTCTCAATGGGACGCCATAGATTCTTTTGACCAAATGTTTGTTGCCGAGCCATGAAATGCCGCACTTGGAATAGCACTAGATGGTTTATGTCCACATGCTTCTGTATCTAACCCTTACAGTTGTTGGCCAGTAATTGTAGTACCATATAATCTTCCTCTGTCTACGTGAATGAAAAGGGAATTTTGAATGTTAACATTGTTGATTTCTGGGCCAAAACAACTGGGGAAGAATATTGATGTTTATTTACAGTCATTGATAGATGAGTTAAATCAGTTATCGGAAGGAGTCGTTACATTGACCCTTTAAATAAATCTTAGTTCACAGTTGGTGTTAGGGTTTTATGGGCAATCCATGATCACCCTGCTCTTATGACTTTATCAGAATGTACAACTCAAGATTACTTTACATGCCCTGTTTGTGGGGAAAACCCTTGTTTTTATCATCTTTCTGAAAGTAAGAAGATGTGTTACATGGAACATCGAATGTTTCTTTTAAATGAACAATAGTTTCAATACAATAAGACAAATCTCGATAACGAACAAGAACTTTGTCATCCTAAATGGCCATTGACTGGTTTTCAAATTGAAAAGAAAGTAGCGAATATAAAATTGAAAGTTGGTAAACAAAAAGAAGATATTGGTCGAAAACAAAAAAAGTCAACCAATGAAGAAGTTGACAATGTTTCTAGATGGTGTAGGAGATCTATCTTCTTCGATTTACCATATTGGAAAGCAATTTTGATCCAACATAATATTGATGTTATGCACATGAAAAAGAATGTCATGAAACATCTCATCAGCACCATTATGGATCCTAAAGATAAGACAAAAGATGGCATTAATGCATGCAAGGATTTGAAAACAATGGGTGTAAAACAAATGTTGTGGGTGATGGAAGACCCTGAAACAAATAAAAAATAATCATATGAAAGACAAGTTTCACTTTTAGCAAAAAAGAGAAGACACGGTTTTGCACTTTTGAAAATTTGAAAGTGCCTAACAGATTCAATTCTAACTTTCAAAACAGTGTGAGCATCAACCCTCCTTAACTAAGAAATATAAAGTCACATGATTACCATGTTATAATGCAGCATTTGCTTTCGGTATTACTTCAACATTCTTATCCACAACATAAGGATCCAGGAAATGTTGTTCGTTGTATTAGTCTATTCTTTAACATTTTGTGCTCAAAGGTAATCAATAGGAAAAATCTTTTAAAAGCAAAGTCTAGCTTGATAAAAGCAATGTGTGTTTTTCAAAAATATTTTCCACCTATATTTTTTGATATTAGTATCCAACTTATGGTTTATTTAGTCGATGAAATATTGATTTGTGGCCATGTCAAATATAGATGGATGTATCCATTTGAACGGTAAATTTCTAAATTCAGTTATGTACATCATTAAATAATATAAATAGCTACCATCTACAATATATTATTTATCACATTCATAGTTTGATGAAAAATATATATAGGATATGTGCGCAAAAAAGATACATTGACGAGTGTATTGCAGAAGGATATATTGTACAAGAAGCTAGCCTTTACTGCATGGAATATATGCCAAATGGTGGTGATGATAGTCATAAACATACCTGCGAAGCATTTTTAGATGAAGACGATGAGTTGCTTGTGAAATACCTCTAGATAATGGTAAAGACACAAAGTTAACCCAAGTGCAGTTTGAAGATGTGCGTAGATGGGTCCTTAATAAGTACGATGGATTTGATGAGTTGGAGAAGTAAGTTCACGAAGTTGTCCTGAATTTCCATTTTTTAATTCATTTATATATACATTTTGATATGCGATTTCCATAGGAGGTATAAATCCTATGCGAGGCAGAGTTACAGCTGTGAAAGTCGTTCAAAGTTTTACTCCATGGTCACGTAATGAGGTACTTCATCGTCTTAAGTATTTCATGTGTTTATAAGCGGGAAATACACCTTCGTGATCATGCTTTTTACTAATTTTGTTTTATGTAGTCGTTAAAGACCATCGATGTTGATCCAACTCTGTGGTGGTTAGAGAACGGGCTAAAGTTCATGAGGCGTATTTATATGAAGTATTAGGTGAACGAGTTTTCATTTTTCAAAAAATAGTTCGAAGACCACATGGTAACACAAAATAGCGGTATATGCATGAGAGCAATTACAAAATTTAGAGCAAGTGGTGAGAATAAAAATTTTAAGGAAGCAGAAACAACGTAACCGGGTCATTCAATAGATAATTGAGTTGGAATACATTGACTTCAAAAAAAGAGCTTTTTATTAATGGTCCAGGATAAGGTCAATGGTTGCAAAATAAACCCCATTTCAAAGCTGATTACGATTAATTTCGGGAAATTGAAGAACAAAAATAACGTGAATGATAAGACATTTATTCTTTCATCAGAAAAGTGTTCTACTTAAAAGATTTAAACAATAACGGATGGTTTATGGTTTTGCATACATCAAAACAGTTGACTACAAATGTGAATCACATTGAGTTCCTACTGTCTATGAATCATCTTTTGAAGACAATGAAAAATTAGAAGAGCTTACCAAATCCATACGTTAACTTATTAGTATTGGTACATCATGTGATTGTAAAATGGTTACCAAACTGGACGTAAAAGTTACTCTAAAATAGAACAAGAAATGATAATTTGTACTCTTTTTCTTTCAAAAATGGTAAAAATCACAACTGCATATTTTATATGTAGCAGATCGTTGCTAAACCATTAACAAATATCAGTCATCGTCAAGTACTGAAGAAGACATACACAAAAAAAGATGGTATCATATCATATGCCACTTCTTCATACTTCGGAAATTTAATGGAATTAGCATCACTATTTCACTGCACTTGTTAAATATGTTGATTATTTGCATGGTTATATTGTATCATTTTCTTTCTTTCACTTTGTTGCTGGGCATGATATACTTGTATTGTTTGTTACACTATCTCGTGCGCTGCCCCTCTTACTTGCTTCTTTCTAGTCTGGTGTTCTTATGGTAACATGTATCACCATTTCATTTGGCCATTTTACTTTGCTATGTGCATGATCATTTGATCCATATTGTATAACCACCATACTATATTGGTATATTGTTTACTGGATTGGTGCAACCTTTGTACCATACTGCATTTGCTTAAATACCTTAAATGTTTGACTTACCGATTCATTTAGTAGATGACCTGACCATGGTAGCCTATTTTTTAACGATGCCTGACACTGCTTGAATAGTTTCATTTACTACTGAACTATGTACTTAACACTGGTCTATCATATTTGAAAATGCCCCTGTGTTGCATACTTTGTTTGTTTGCTTGGTCTGTGTTGCTGCCATGACCTATGACCTATTGGTTGTGTTGCTTTGTTTGTTTGCTTGGTCTGTGTTGCTGTCATGGCTTGTGTTGCTTCCATGTCTGCATGTTTACATTACTGTTGCCTTTTAATATCATATACAAGCAGTTGCCTACCCTACTTGAGCTTGATTGATCTGACCTTTAGTACTTGTGGCAATATTCACTTTACTGCAGCACTTATGTTGTTAACACATGCTTGTTGCTGCTATGTTATTATTGTGCATGTTTATATTTGAATCATCATGATCTATTCCTTTTGGCATCTTAGTTGTAAAGGTATTATCTGGACCATGATGAACATATGAACCAGGATTCTTTATAAAGGAAAATGACTCGCCTTCTTAATTTAAATTTTGCATTGACAACAATTAAATGTTGTAATATTTGATATGTAATTGCTGAGTTTTTATTGAGGCATGTCGAGACTTGTTATTTGATATTAGACTTGATGTCCTTGTATTCGATATATGTCTACTGCTTGTTGTGGTATTTAATATGTGTATGTTATTTGTTGTGGTACTGGATATACATATGTGTGTGTGAAACACCCCACCTCCGTTAGGGTCACTCACAAAGGGAATGCCCTAATTTTGGTGGAGGTTTATAAGTATAAGTCACAGATACACAAGACAAATATAAATACACATATTTTTAAACAACGGAAACAACATCAACTTTTATTTCATCAAAATACGTGTTACACAAACCATACCATAATTGTCTTACAATACTTCCAAAAACATTACATTTCCATAACTGTCTTGATTATCAAAGAAACATAAAACATAAAATAAAGCAACAAAATCCCCATAATGATATCCAAAGCCATGATCCAAGCCAAAGAGATCCAAACCGTACATCTACTGTCTTCAAGCTTGCAAAAGAGTCCGACTAAGCTGAGTATTTTCCTCCCTGTGGACCAAGGGGGAAACGAAAGAAAAGAAGACGAAAAGAAAAACGGAGTCAGACATAAAGCCTGAGTAAATCTAGTGACTTTTCAGTATGTGAATAAGAAAAGGATATGATAGACATAAACTGAAAACAGGATAGTATCATAACTAAGGGAGTGTAGTCTAGAATCGAATATACTATCGAACCAACACTATATCTCTGCATTTACTAGAATTACTCTAACCGGCACCCCATGCTGAGGGTGAAGTGATCCTTTTTGTTTTCTAAAGATCGGCTCCTACTCGTACGTGTGTCTTACGGCTACCCCAAGAAGTGTAGATACCTGTGCTGGTCCCACCATGGGGTGTATCAACGCCCATGGTGGCGACCCCGACACAATTACTAGACGACATAGGTTATGCTACTGGTGCCCCCAGTGCCCTGCTTGTCTGCTCCGGAGTGCGTGCACGACCGCACACCGTTAGACCTACACTGTGCACCCAACAATTGCCGTTATTTGACCGCTTACAATCAGCCCAGTAATCGTGCCCCACCCTGCCTAGTTTCGGGGTACCGTTGATACCTAAATTGGGTTACTGCTGAAACGGGTCCCTACGTTACCAGGGTTTTCTAGTCAATATGTTAAGTGGTTAAGTGTTTGTATATACCTAACCCCACCCATCAATATTTGTTAACATGTTGAATCTTTGGTTAAGTGTTTTCAGTTGACTTAACCCTACCACCTATCCTTAGCCTTTTAGAGCACCGACCACTCACATTAGACAGATATCACTACGGTTACTGGATGTGCCGGTTGGTTCCGGGCAGGTTTACACCGTAGTTCAGTCTAACCTCGGGTCTTTATTGGGCTCAATGTTTAACCACCCACATTGGATAGGTATTGTTGTGACTACTGGACAGCCGGCCGGGTCCGGGCAGGTTTATGTCACAACTCAATCCAACCTCGGGTCAAACATGTCGTCTTTTCTAGATTTACATATTTCATTATTTATGTAAATGTCATGTCGTCTTTTAATTTGGGTATAACAATTTATACCGCTAAAATGTCACAGTCGTTGGCACGCGCCAAACATGCCAACATATTTATTTATATCATGTTTTACACCTAACGCTATTACCCCCGTTTGTACGTACTAATGTTTGGCTCGACACAATTCAGCCCAACTTGATAAACGTGAGAAAAGGGGAAATCCAGAACATATAATATTTTCTATGATACATAGAAGGTGTAGCGCATGAACTTGCAAATTGGCGTTAACATAAACATTGGATCATGTGAACTTGCATTCAAAATTGACATACAACTAAATGGGTGTCACATAGGATGACATATGTAGATTTATACAAACTTGGGTTTTAACATATTAACTTGGTATAATGTCGAACACAAAACTAGCATGTTGTAAATTAACCCAAAAATGTCCAAATCTAATATATAGTCTATTTCCACATGAACTTGCATAGTTTATGTAACCCAAACTGCATTTAACATAATTCTGATCATACTTGTAATGGATCTTTGATGTATACATAAGTTTTGAGGCATGTAGGCATAAAAGATCTCAGATCTAGGATATGTTTACATAAGTATATGGCCCATGATATCAACATAAACATAAAGGAGATATTAACATAAACATGAGTGGGATCTAATCATAGATTTTGCCACAAACTTGCAATTGCAATTACTTTCATATACAAGCGTATAATAAACTTGCATCGACCCATTTATGCCACTAATCAATACACAAAATCACGATAGAAACATTACAGTACACAAGATCTACATCATTATACAACAATAATACAATTTTATTCTCAATTACATCGTATCACATCATAATTTTATTCAGATTATGAAAGACCACTATACTTACAACGTGTGACGAGATCTTGTTTTATGATTTCTGAATTTGGAGGTGCTCTCCTTTGGGTAGCAATTTGTTGATTGATTTGATTAGACTTTAATTTGCTTCCTAGTTTGATTCTTGGCGACTACGATCAACTCCTTCCTGGCAGCATGACGACTCCTCCCTTATTTTCTTATGTGAATTAGTTGAGTCTTAGGGTGTATTTATAGAGTTTTCAAGTTAATTTGAGCCGTCAGATGCAAACAGGGAGGGAAATCTGTCCGTACAGCACACCAGAAGTCGAACCAGGGTCAGACCCACCTGGTCAGGCCGACCGGGCAAGTCGACCTGCAGGTCGACACTCAAGTCGACTGCGCAGTCGACTTTGGGGGGGGGGGGGGGGGGGCAGGTCGACTGCCCAGTCGACACTAGTGTCGACCTGGTCACTGGGCGGGAATTTTCCCGCCCAACCCAGTTTGATCTCGAATTCGAATTTTAAACCTGTTCTGAGCTGTTTTTGAATTTCAAATTTATTCTGAAACTTCCGGAGATCATAACTCCTTCATACGGAGTCCGTTTAACGCAAACTCGGACTCTATCTCAACCAGAATTCCGCGACGAACGCAATGGCGTAAGCCATTTCCCTTAATTCTTTCATTAGAATTAATTATACTTTAATTTATGAATTTCACTGTTATAGAATATACGGGGTGTTACATTCTCCCCCACTTAAAAGGATTTCGTCCCCGAAATCTTCAAGTTTAGGAAGAATGTATATCCTATCATCCAATCATCCATCTACTCAACCAACAAACACAGGTGTCCATTGTCCTTAAAGACTTCTAATGCTTTATGATCATATGCATTGTGTGTGTAAATGTCCCTATCTAATGCAGAAATCAGGCAGTCGACTGATTCAGTTGACCTCCTAAATGCGAATCATGTAAGTGTCATGAATCCATTATGTATGCAAATTTTTTCCTACTCATAATTCTACATGAGTGCACAACAATTCATACAAATGCGATAACCATATGATAACATATAAAATTTCAACCACATATGAACGAGAATACATATATGCATATGCAGTATGAAGTGACTGAGCCGATCTAAAACCTAGGGTGTATGTGTATATGCATCCACGAGCAACCACTAGCAATCACTTGCAACCACTTGCAGCCATAATCCATAACATGTTTTCAAATACATGTTTGCATCCATTAGTTTTCTACCTAAGGAGTTAAGGAGAATGGGTCGAGGAAATATGCCTAAAAGATAGATAAAGCATAACTTAAGGAAAAAGAGAGATCAAAGATGTACCCTAAAAAAGAAAAGGGTAGGCTGCGCATATTCTAGCCTCAGTTTCCCAAGTCACGTCTTCCTCGGCGTCGCTCCACTGAACTTTGACGAGCTTGACTTCGCGGTTGCGTAGCTTTTTCACTTCAGTTCCTAAGATGCGTGTTGGAACTCTTCTCACAGTTGCTTCACGTTCCACTTCGGCTTCTTCTAGAATGCTAGGCTCTTCTATTTCAGCAGACTCATGTAAACACTTCCGGAGATGAGAAACATGAAAGACGTTGTGAACTCCGGCCAGTTTTTCGGGTAGCTCTAATCTATAGGCCATCTTCCCAACCTTCTCGATGATAGGAAATGGTCCTACAAATCTCGGTGCTAGCTTTCTAGTGGATCCAAAACGAACAATGTTCCTTAGAGGAGATACCTTAAGAAAAACTCTGTCCCCAACCTCAAACTCAAGGTCGGTCCTTCTCTTGTCGGCGTAGGATTTCTGTCTATCTTGGGCCGTCTTCATCCTTCTTCGAACCAAGTCCACTTTTTCTGAAGTTTCTCTGATCATGTCTGGACCAAGAATAACCTTATCTGTAGACTCCCACCAACAAGTTGGTGACTTGCACGATCTTCCATACAATGCTTCGAAGGGTGCCATGCCTATGGTAGCTTGGAAGCTATTGTTGTAAGAAAACTCCACTAAGGGATGGTGGTCCTCCCATGTCCCTCCAAAGTCTAGAACGCAAAGTCTCAAAAGATCCTCTAAAACTCTATTCACCCTTTCCGTCTGTCCATCGGTCTGGGGGTGATAGGCCGTGCTCAAACATAACTGTGTGCCTACAGCTTCTTGCAAACTTCGCCAAAACTCGCTTGTGAAGATAGGGTCTCGGTCACTAACAATGCTGGAGGGTATCCCATGGAGTCGAACTATCTCCTTGATGTAAAGAGACGCTAAAGATGAGGCGGTCCTTCTACTTTTGACAGGTAAAAAGTGGGCGCTCTTAGTAAGCCTATCCACTATTACCCAAATGCTAGTATTGCCTCTTCTGGACCTAGGCAGCCCATCAACGAAGTCCATTGAAATGCTATCCCACTTCCACTGTGGGACCTCTAGGGGATGAAGTAGTCCTCCAGGCTTCTTCTGTTCCGCCTTGACCTGTTGGCATACTATACACTTAGAAATGTAATCTGCCACGTCCTTCTTCATGTCGTTCCAAAAGAAAACTCTTTTCATGTCCTTGTACATTTTGTCTCCGCCTGGATGTATTGTCATCTTGGAACGATGTGATTCCTCGAGAACCTTCTTTACCAATTCTCTCGCTTGTGGGACGCATAGTCTTCCGTCGTGTCTCAGCCAGCCTTTATCATCGATAGAGTATCTACTGAGGTGACTAGAAGTCTCACCCCTAATTAGCTTATCAACCACTTCAACTAGCTGAGGGTCCTCACGTTGTGCCGTCCCTATTGTGTCCAAAAGAGTAGGGCGCACCTCAAGAGATGCTAACAAACCCGGTACGAAATCAGAGGAGGGCCTAAAGTTAAAACTGGCTATATACTCTAGGCTTTGCCTTTCTACAAAGAGTGGGCTTAGGGCCAGTTTCTTTCTACTCAAGGTGTCTGCCACCACATTGCCCTTGCCCGGAGTATAGGAAATCTCGAAGTCATACGAGGCAAGAAACTCCATCCATCTCTGTTGCCTCAAGTTAAGATCTTTCTGCGAGAAAAGATATTTCAACGATTTATGGTCAGTGTAAAGTTCGAACTTCTCACCTAGGAGATAATGTCGCCAAGACTTAAGTGCAAAGACGATGGCGGCTAACTCAAGATCGTGGGTCGGGTAGTTCTTTTCATGAACTTTCAATTGCCTTCCACCATAAGCTACTACCCTCCCTTCTTGCATCAAGACAGCGCCTAGCCCTGTCCCACATGCATCTGTATAAACTGTGAACATCTTGCTTCCGTCTGGCAGAGTTAGGACTGGGGTTGTTGTAAGAGCCCTTTTTAGGCGTTGGAAAGCCAACTCGCAATCCATGTCACAATTGAACACTAGATTCTTCTTTGTCAGCCTTGTGAGTGGAGCTGAGATTTTCGCAAAATCCCTTATGAATTTTCGGTAGAAACCTGCTAGTCCTAGAAAACTTCGTACCTCAGTTACATTCTTTGGTGCCTTTCAGTCTTGCACCGCAACTACCTTTGCGGGGTCTACAGCCAGCCCTTCTTTAGATACTACATGCCCAAGAAACCTTACTTCTTCTCTCCAAAAGTGGCATTTTGAAAAATTTTCCTTTAGCTGATGTGCTCGGAGAGTATCCATGATTTCCTTCAGATGTTGAGCATGCTCTTCCTCACTCTTTGAAAAGATCAAGATATCGTCTACGAAGACAAGCACAAACTTGTTGAGGAATTCTCTGAACACTCTGCTCATTAGGTCCACGAAATAAGCGGGTGCATTTGTCAGGTCGAAAGGCATGACAAGCCACTCAAAGAAACCGTCTGGGGTTCTGAATTCCATTTTATCAATACTATCCTAAGCTACTCTTAGCTGATGGAACCCAGTTGCTAGATCAAGTTGGGAGAAAACCGACGCGCCTACAAGCTGATCAAACAAATCGTCGATTCGGGGAAGAGGGTGCCTATTTTTCTTGGTCAAATTGTTTAACTCCCTATAGTCAACACACAGGCGAATCGAACCGTCTGCTTTGGTTGCGAACACCACTGGAGCACCCCATTCTGAAATGCTCCTTCTAATGAACCCCTTTTCTAGAAGCTCTTTAACCTGCTTACTGAGCTCCTTTCTCTCTTTTGGAGCCATATGTCTGACAGGTAAAGCTACGGGCTTTGCATTATCTACAAGATAGATACGGAAGTCTATTTCCCACTTCGGAGGTAAGCCTTTCACCTCCTCGAAGACATCCGGATATTCCCGGACTACTCTAATCGACTGCAAATTCTCGTCAGAAGCATCAAGCGACTCTAGATAACTAAGCATAACAGCATTCAAAGGGTTACAGGAAATTTCTAAAGTGTTACCAAGCCGAGTCAAGAGTCTATCTACTCTTTTCTCACAATCAAGAATGGCACCGTTACTGAATAACCAGTCCATGCCTAAGATCAAACCATATCCCGAGAAGCCTAGAACAAAGGCATTACAACTAAACTCAACACTGAGAATAGAGATTTTCAAACCCAAACAAACCATTGACAAGTAAGCAGAGCCCCCAATTGGATTTGAAACTACTAAGGGATCCTCAACCATACTAGTGTCTAGATGTAGAGATTCTACTAAAGCAGATGAAATAAAGGAGTGTGATGCACCAGAGTCAAAAAGTGTGCGAACTGGATGATCATAAAGATAGACTACACTTTCTACAGAAATATTACTACCTCGTTCCTGTGGAGGTGCTGTCAGAGCATGAACTTGACCCCCAGAAGTAGATCCAGCTTTCTTTCCCTGTCCTTTCTTCTTTGGGCAATCCTTAGCTTGGTGCCCAGTCTCTCCGCAATGAAAGCAACCACCCATCTTTGCCTTCTTCTTCCGGCAATCTTTCTCTATATGTCCAACTATGCCACAGAAATGGCACTTTCTCTTCTCACGGGACTTCTTGTTCTTTCCTCCTTTCTTAAAGTATGTCTTCTTAGCCTGTAAACCTTCTTTCTTTTCCTCCGCCTTAGTCTCTTTCTTGCCGTGGTCTTCCTCGTGTAACAACGCCATGTCCACCAAGCTTTCATAAGTCGCTCCCATGGACACATGGGTCATGGCAAGGCTGTGTATAGGCTCATTCAGACCTTTGACGAAGCGAAGCGCCTTCTTGTGTTGGGTATTTACTAAGTCCAGCCCAAATCTGGCCAACTGATTAAACTGATTGACGTACTCCCTGACCGTCATGCTTCCCTGTTAAGATTCAAGAACTTCTCTATTTGCAGGCTCCTTTCAGCTTAGGAGAGGAATTTCAGTTCGAACCTTGTCCTAAAATCATCCCAAGTTTCCACTGCCCTCTGAGCATTGGTGATCTCCCACCAATAGGAAGCTTCATCTTTGAGCATCCACACTGCTAGCTGTATCTTTTGCCTATCATCAACTCCGAAGATGTCAAACAGATCCTCGGTCTCCCTTAGCCAATTTCTTGCTCCTACAAAGGGTTTAGTTCCATGGAAGTCTTTTCCACCCATAGACTTGAAGTCTCTACATGTTTTGGCAAAAGCATTTCCAAGGGGAGGAGCAGGAGGAGGAGGAACTGGTGCTACTGGGGGAGGAAGGATATCTGTCGGGCCCGCGCCATTTGCGGCCCTAGCTTCTAAGAACCTCCTAAACCAACCGGGTATCGGTACTCCTTCAGGAATGTTAAGGTCTCCAGACATGCTGAAACAGAAAGGAAAGATTCAAAACGAAGGATAGAGGGAGATAGTACACATGCTTTGGGGGATCATGCCTTTTAAAATATAACACTTTTTCTAAAAAAAATGCTTCTTTAAACTTTCTTTTGAAAATAATATCAAAAACTTTATCTTATCTGGTAAACCTATGCTCTGATACCAAGTGAAACACCCCACCTCCGTTAGGGTCACTCACAAAGGGAATGCCCTAATTTTGATGGAGGTTTATAAGTATAAGTCACAGATACACAAGACAGACATAAATACACATATTTTTAAACAGCGGAAACAACAGCAACTTTTATTTCATCAAAATACGTGTTACACAAACCATACCATAATTGTCTTACAATACTTCCAAAAACATTACATTTCCATAACTGTCTTGATTATCAAAGAAGCATAAAACATAAAATAAAGCAACAAAATCCCCATAATGATATCCAAAGCCATGATCCAAGCCAAAGAGATCCAAACCGTACATCTACTGTCTTCAAGCTTGCAAAAGAGTCTGACTAAGCTGAGTTGTTTCCTCCCTGTGGACCTGGGGGGGGGGGGACGAAAGAAAAGAAGACGAAAAGAAAAACGGAGTCAGACATAAAGCCTGAGTAAATCTAGTGACTTTTCAGTATGTGAATAAGAAAAGGATATGATAGACATAAACTGAAAACAGGATAGTATCATAACTAATAGAGTGTAGTCTAGAATCGAATATACTATCTAACCCACACTATATCTCTGCATTTACTAGAATTACTCTAACTGGCACCCCATGCTGAGGGTGAAGTGATCCTTTTTGTTTTCTAAAGATCGGCACTTACTCGTACGTGTGTCTTACGGCTACCCCAAGAAGTGTAGATACCTATGTTGGTCCCACCATGAGGTGTATCAAGGCCCATGGTGGCGGCCCCAACACAATTACTAGAAGACATAGGTTATACTACTGGTGCCCCCAGTGCCCTGCTTGTCTGCTCCGGAGTGCGTGCACGACCGCACACCGTTAGACCTACACTGTGCACCCAACAATTGCCGTTATTTGACCGCTTACAATCAGCCCAGTAATCGTGCCCCACCCTGCCTAGTTTCAGGGTACCGTTGATACCTAAATTGGGTTACTGCTGAAACGGGTCCCTACGTTACCAGGGTTTTCTAGTCAACATGTTAAGTGGTTAAGTGTTTGTATATACCTAACCCCACCCATCAATATTTGTTAACATGTTGAATCTTTGGTTAAGTGTTTTCAGTTGACTTAACCCGACCACCGGTCCTTAGCCTTTTAAATCACCGACCACTCACATTAGACAGATATCACTATGGTTACTGGATGTGCCGGTTGATTCCGGGCAGGTTTACACCGTAGTTCAGTCTAACCTCGGGTCTTTATTGGGCTCAATGTTTAACCACCCACATTGGATAGGTATTGTTGTGACTACTGGACAGCCGGGCGGGTCCGGGCAGGTTTATGTCACAACTCAATCCAACCTCGGGTCAAACATGTCGTCTTTTCTAGATTTACATATTTCATTATTTATGTAAATGTCATGTCGTCTTTTAATTTGGGTATAACAATTTATACCGCTAAAATGTCACAGTCGTTGGCACGCGCCAAACATGCCAACATATTTATTTATATCATGTTTTACACCCAACGCTATTACCCCCGTTTGTACGTACTAATGTTGGGCTCGACATAATTCAGCCCAACTTGATAAACGTGAGAAAAGGGGAAATCCAGAACATATAATATTTTCTATGATACATAGAAGGTGTAGCGCATGAACTTGCAAATTGGCGTTAACATAAACATTGGATCATGTGAACTTGCATTCAAAATTGACATACAACTAAATGGGTGTCACATAGTATGGCATATGTAGATTTATACAAACTTGGGTTTTAACATATTAACTTGGTATAATGTCGAACACAAAACTAGCATGTTGTAAATTAACCCAAAAATGTCCAAATCTAATATATAGTCTATTTCCACATGAACTTGCATAGTTTATGTAACCCAAACTGCATTTAACATAGTTCTGATCATACTTGTAATGGATCTAAGATGTATACATAAGTTTTGAGGCATGTAGGCATAAAAGATCTCAGATCTAGGATATGTTTACATAAGTATATGGCCCATGATATCAACATAAACATAAAGGGGATATTAACATAAACATGAGAGGGATCTAATCATAGATTTTGCCACAAACTTGCAATTGCAATTACTTTCATATACAATCGTATAATAAACTTGCATCGACCCATTTATGCCACTAATCAATACACAAAATCACGATAGAAACATTACAGTACACAAGATCTACATCATTATACAACAATAATATAATTCTATTCTCAATTACATCGTATCACATCATAATTTTATTCAGATTCTGAAAGACCACTATACTTACAACGTGTGACGAGATCTTGTTTTCTGATTTCTGTTTTCTGAATTTGGAGGTGCTCTCCTTTGGGTAGCAATTTGTTGATTGATTTGATTAGACTTTAATTTGCTTCTTTGTTTGATTCTTGGCGGCTACGATCAACTTCTTCCTGGCAGCATGATGACTCCTCTCTTATTTTCTTATGTGACTGTACAGCACACCAGAAGTCGAACCAGGGTCAGACCCACCTGGTCAGGCCGACCGGGCAAGTCGACCTGCAGGTCGACACCCAAGTCGACTGCGCAGTCGACTTGGGGGGGGGGGGGGGGCAGGTCGACTGCCCAGTCGACACTAGTATGGACCTGGTCACTGGGCGGGAATTTTCCCGCCCAGCCCAGTTTGAACTCGAATTCGAATTTTAAACCTGTTCTGAGCTGTTTTTGAATTTCAAATTTATTATGAAACTTCCGGAGATCATAACTCCTTCATACAGAGTCCGTTTCTTGCAAACTCGGACTCTATCTCAACCAGAATTTCGAGACGAACGCAATGGCGTAAGCCATTTCCCTTAATTCTTTCATTAGAATTAATTATACTTTAATTTATGAATTTCACTGTTATAGAATATACGGGGTGTTACAGTGTGTGTGTGATGTTTATGATTATATAAGTTGACAATATTACCTATTTTGATATCTCGAAATGATTATATATGTGGTATTGAAACCGTTATTTGTATATCTGTGATTATAAAATTTGATTCTTTATGTGTAATTACAGTATCTAATTGACCAATCAGGTCTAGGTTAACTGATACATTTTGTACGGCTAGCCATATCTAATGGACCAAATAACAACACCTTATTAAACAATTAGTTAAGACTTTGAGCCGTTTCTAACCGATCATTAGGCATGGCTAATAGTTGTATCTAATGGACCGAATAGCAGCACTATATTAGTCAATTAGTTGTCGTATCTAACCAATCATTTAGATACGGCGATTAGTCATACTTAATGACATTAGGTATGGCAAATAGCCGTATCTAATGGATCGAGTAGCAACACTTTGTTGGTCAATTAGTTGCCATATCTAACGTATCATTTAGATGCGGCATTGAATTGTATCTAATGAGTCAATTAGATACGACCATGGTGCGTACCTAACGGGGTAAATCAGATACGGCTAGGAGTTGTATCTAATTGTTAACGATGCCATACTTAGCTACGGCTTGAAACCGTATTTAACTGCCTTATATACGGCTTTTATCCGTAGCTAAATACCAATTATGGTGTAGTGCTCGCCCTTAACCGAATCAACCTCGAGAACTTTCTTGTTGGTTCTCGCATATTCTTCCCTTAGAAACCAGTCCACTTCAAAGTAGAATTCACTAAGGTCCTTTGGTGGATCTCGTTGAAGCGAGATCTTGAATTCTATCTTATCCAAAACACCATAAACATTAGTCATCAAGATCATAGAAGGATCTGGTCAATCGAATGAAGCCACAGTTGCGTTAAACCCTTCCAGAAACTTTCGCAAAGTCTCATCGGACCTTTGCTTAATCGTTGTAAGAGTCATCATGTTCTTGGGTCGAGCAATGTGAACCCTGAATTGTTTGACGAACTTTCCAAATAAGATGCCCCAGCTATCAACCGATTCGTTGTCCAACTATGTGGACCATATGCCAGCAATATCCGTAAGATAGAGTGATAATCAATTTTCCATAACATTCTCCGACGCCGAAATCACTTCCATATGGTACATCTAACGCATCAAGTGAATGGTCGGATCCTTCCTCCGGTCAAAAGCCTCCAAAACTGGCAATTTGAAATGCGATGGGTTCTGAGAATTTTTTAAATCCTGAGTAAATAGACTGCGAGTAACACAATCCAAGTCTGAAAGAGACACTCTACTCGAGTATACTGTTGGATCACATCAGCAATCTGACTATCACTTCCATTTCCAAGCACCCAACTCCAATCGTTCAATCCTACGTCGGTGCCCCCGGTGTCAAGTCCAGAATTAGCAAACTAATGAGCCCTAACAAGAATATATGATCCATCCTAGCTGGCACAAAACTAACTTCTGAAACCGTGGGAGTTCATGCATCCAAACCTGTGCACACGGGAGCTTGAGCCACATTTGCAGTATTTTTAGTTCCTAACCCCAGACTTGACCAACCAAATCCTGAGCCGAACTTTCTTCGGGATTGAGGGTTATTAATTCTGGGTCCAACCGATTTGATATCGATACTGGGATTGGTGTCAACTTGGGGTTGAATTTCGGGGATTGCCCCAAGTTTTGAGCTAAACCGTGAGGAACACTAGCACTGGTTCCCGTTATATTTACTGTAACAAAACAGAATTTCAAAACCAATTTAAAATTTTGATTTAAGCTATTTTGATGAATATTGAATATAAATTGATTGTTTTTGCTAATAAAATTTGAGAATAATTTTAAAATTAGTTTTTTTATTTTATTTGGCTTAAAACAAAATTAGTAAAATTATTAAATTGATTTATAAATCCGGAATATAAAAATTCGATTTTTAAAATCATCGCCTAGCCCTTAAAAAGTGAAATTTTGCTAGCAAGCTCAGAATTCAACGAGGCCAAATTTGTTGGATTTGGGATAGCAAATCATTGTTAAGTTTCAAATTTCATGTTGTGCTCGATAAATCCATTTCAAGCAAAACTGATGATCAGTTTACAAAGGAACATTGTTCATATGACCACACGATTTGACGACACTTTTTTTTCGGATTCGTATCGTCAAATAATGGGAGAGTCCTAAGTTTCATAACTTATAGAGTTATCGTCTGGATGTGCAAGAAGGAGATGTACACTAAAATCGCATTTGTTTAAGCTAATTTGAGATAGATTGGGAAATAAAATGGAAGGTCAAACGAACTCGGAATTCGACGAAACTTGATTTGTTGGATTCATAATTCTGTATATTATCTTGTGCCAAAATTTTGTAGCAAACGGAGATAGTTTGTAGTCGGACAATCAGAGAGAGAGAGAGATAAAAAATCTTATAACCTTTTTCCCCACCTTCCTTCCTCACTTTTCTCTCTTCCTCTTTTATTTCTCTCTTCCAAAAATTAATGGCTTCCCTCAACGCTAACCTTAGACCCTAGACGTCGCCCAACCTCCTACCTTATGCCGTCCCCCTACCCCTCCCCTCCCCCTAGCAGCCGACGGTAGCCCCCCCTATGTCCTCTTTTCTTCCTCCATTCTCTCCATGACAAGAAAATGAGCTTCATTTAAGGTTCCTAACTTCACTCATTTACCCTTAGCACCTCTTTGGTGAACCCTATGTGCACGAGGCAACTTATAGACCTCGCAAAGCTCTCCACCATTTCCAAACAGCATGGGTTTGAGCTCCGTAGACCTCCAAGTGGCCAAAGATCCTTTATTTCTTGCTTCATTCACTAATTGGAAGGTATACTGAGGTTGTTGAGAAGTTTGAAGACATTCCGAGCCAAAAAGGTGAGATTTTTAGGCGGTAGCAAGCACCGAAACATCCAATATTGCAGTGTAGTGTTTTTCTGATGGCTGGGGTGAGAGGTTCTTGCTTTAATTAGTGTGTTTGAATAGTTTAAATAATTGTGAAAAGTTAATTAGTTAACCATGTTAAGTTATAAGTTAATGCCGTAAAGTTAAGTAAGCTGCAAGTTAGAAAACAATCTATGTTACAATTAGAATGACATTTAAAATATTTTCTATAGTTATTTTATTTGTTACATATGATATCCCTTGAGTTCAACACATGAACTATTCACTCAGTTATTTATTATTAGAAGCGTTTTTTGAATATATGGCACTCGTATTTCGTACAATGTAGATGGATACCTTGTAGCGCCGTAAGTGACAATGGATGATTGGTTATGTTATGATGTGGATGTGAATTTAAAATAATTAACAAGTTGAAATAATATCATGTTATTTGTGGTGGTTGAGATTTGATAAAAAAAATCCACATACAAGTTGAATGGCTTGTTTATGTTCACCGATTTTAATAAAAATCAATGAGATGAGTTGAAAACCCCATATGGGTTTGGGGATGATTTTTGATTTACACATCTCCTTGGTTTATAGTTCGCGTGTTAATTGATTGATTAACAAGCGAGATGAGCCTCAAGAAATTATTTGAAGCTTGTCTAGAAATAAATGCACATTGGATGTTATTTGAATGTTAAATAGTTGTTCGCAACTATTTTTGGATGTATTGGATTTATATATAGAGAATTGTAAGAGGTTTGGCTGAATTTTATTTCAATCCAGAATAAAAGTGAGTATTTTAAAAATATAAAATATGAGGTGAAAACTGAAATAAATTTCGATGTCCGATTTTGGATGGACGCGTTTATATCGAAATATCGATGGACATTCGTAACTATGAAGAATAATTTTGAAGTATTTTTAATGTACTTATGGCTAGTTAAGATATTTGAATTGTAAATGAATAGTAACTTTTCAAAGTGAAGTTCGGTTAGGATGTGTACCGAACATTTGAGAAGAAGTTTACTTTTGAAAGATTCTCGTTTATTTTTATTATGACTATAAGGAAATTTTGAGCGTAAATTGAGTACTTTCGAAAAATAATATTATTTCATTCATTAGAATAATGAAAAATCAAACCAAATAGTGAAATATTTGAATTTGGAGCTAAATGGCTAAAACGAATTTTCTAAAGTAATTATATAAATTATATATAGTAAAATAGAGAAGTTAAGAAACTTTTCGATTTAATTATAAATTATAAAATCGATTCGGGCTTGAATAGAGTGCGTCGCACAACGATAGTTCGCGAACGTCAACCCTTAACTTCGAACTGTCGTTGCGGGGGATCCGACCGTCGGATTCTCCTAAAACTGAAACAGTTGGGTTCGTATCCACATTATCTTTCCAATGAATATAAATGGTTTAAGTGTGAATGGTTAGATCCTAAAATATGTCCAAATCAATTTTGAAAAAGGTCGCTATGAATGCAGTTCGGTGGCCGATATTGGAAACCAACTGTAAGGACCTTAATCAAATTATTAAAAATATAAATAAATTATGATAAACCATAATAAGTGATTTGGAAGGAGTTTGGGTGAAGTATTCCACAATTTGAAAGATAAATATTATTTTTATCTAAATTTACTATTTTGCAATTACAGTAAGATTTAATATATAACGTAATAAACTGATTTGAGGTTCGTCGTGAATGGTATGTTTAAGAATGTCGTTCTTGAACCCAACCATGAAAAGGATGAACCTTTTAAATGAGATTTTGGGAATCCTTCCCAATTTATTAAATCAAACCATATTTTTGTAAAGATTTAATAATGAATAAAAAACTACATTTTGGGTTTATAGTGAACAAGCTTTTTAAATAGCAATTGTTCTTTAACCCGGTTAAGATGAGATTAATTTCTAACGTTTTTATAATTATTGGGGAATGATTTTTGAGATTAAATGGATTTTATCCTTGATAAAGCTAATGATGGTAATGAATATCTAAATAAAGAATATTCTGGATTGGAATGAAACGAGTATTATCTTTGTATAATTGGCACATGATTATAAAGATACACAAGTTGTTTGGAAAGACCGGGCTTAACCCATTCTGAATAATTATTATGACGATTAAAAATCAAAGATGAAGACGGTGGTGGAAGACCAAGATTTTCACATCATTTAGGCTATTGCTGATGTCTTGATTGGGAAGTACACCCAAGACAAGGTAATAAGTGGTAGTAGTCTAAGACGTACATGGAAATCGATCGAATATGCGAGGACCTCTCTCCTGTATTGGACATATGGGACGAGGAATAAGGTGCCTCCGGTTTCGTTCAGTCCCAGAACGAACATGAAAATGGATTGTATGTCTGACATTGTACTTTGCATTGTATTTGTTGATCTCTGCTAAATATGTATGTGTTTGGTGGTGGAGAATTTATTCTCTTGCTTAACACCCTTCTCTAAGATGTACGAGCTTAGAGGTTATATATTTGTGATACCCCACGTCCGTGAATGTCACTCTTTAACAAAGTGTGTTATGCCTCATGAAGCGTTATAGGTAAACAGAATAGAATCTCACAAGATAGATATATAAAATAGTAGCACAAATTTAAAACTTTATTTTTCTAACAAAAAAACATCGTGGTCTCAAAATTCAGTTACAACATCAGAATGAAATACTGGAACAAAATACATCAAATAAAAATATCTTTCTTGTACTAAAAACCATCAGAGTACAAAAGTAAAAAGCCATAATCCCATAAGTAGCCATAAACAAGTAGACAAGTAGTCAAAGCGATACTTTGAAGCAAATCTAAATCCAAGCAGAAACAGAAGAGAGAGTCCTAATCAAGCCTAAGCGTTCCCACCCTGAGAACTTGGGAAGGAAGGAAGAGAGAGAAGGAAACAAAACGGGTCAGGCATAAAGTCTGGCGAGTCCAGTGACTTTTAGCATATAAATAAGTAAAAGCATCATGACATGCATATAAAATGTATGAGTGATAACAGTATCATATAATAGGTATGAACAGGCTGAACAGAATAAGCAGGATAAACAGAGTAGATTATGCTTCTCAAATACTTTCCTCTGCACCAATACTAGTATACCGCATTAAGTGTTTTCCAATTACATAACAGAAAAATAATGATCCCAACAGAAACATAAATGGTAGACTTAGGTGTACTTCTAGTAATGGGTTTTATCCCCAAGAAGAAATAATAGGTACCTAAACAGATATACCTGGGGTTACCTCAAACCGAAATAACAGGAACCTAAATAAGACTAGATGTACCCTAATTACTACCCCTAGCGATCGGCTCCCTACCACGTAAATACCCTATGCCAGCCCCACAATAGGTTGTATTACTTCCTAAAGTGGCAACCACCAGAGGGACACAGACCTATTTACAATGTTATGGCGGCTTATTTTCCCCAGAAAGTCGAACCCATGCACGCATATGACTCCGTTGGAACGCGGCATTGGAACACCTCTCCCCAAATGAATCTCTTACAATCAGTTCAGTAAGCGTGCCCTGACCCATATCTAGTGCGGGGTACCCCTTTAATACCAGAACGGGTTACTGACCGATATGGGCTCTACACAATAGATGACACAAGCCACCCCTTAGGCTTGCATCACTAACTAACTAGGATTTTGACTGGTTATTCCCAACTGATTAACAAGCCCGCATAACCCCAACATATCAAACAGGTTAAGTTTAACGGGTTCTTAAAACCCCCTACAAAAAACAGGTTTACTTAACCTATAGTTTCAACATGTTTACTTAACCTACCTATAGATTAACATGTCTATATGTATATAACCCCCACAAGTTAAACAGGTTAAGTATTACAGGTTAACAGGTATGCATAACCCCCAACGTGTTTCACATGTTACTTATATTTTTATTAACATATATCGCTTAACCTTTAAATTAAGCCTACATATTTACATTCCCCCATATCACAAGTCATAATTCACAGTCTAAAATTTCCCCCATATTTTAATCATATTTTACAGTATAGCTTATGCCCCAAAATCCCAGTCATGATTCATAGTACAAGTTATCCCCCAAATCATCATTCCCAATTTAACCCAATTTCGTTTGTACGCATATTTCAGCTATATCGGCCTAGGCTCGAAGGTAGCCTAGGCTATAAAAATACAAAGGGAATAAGAGAGAGGAACAGAATAGGCATAAAACAAAATAAGCATATTATAGAAGAGATGGGCATATGATAATAGAAATAGGAATACAAGAACTGAACAGCAGATCATGTGTACAAGTAATAGCAGGACTGATTATGTATGAATTAGATTCTTAGCAGGTATAGGTTTAGATCCACATTTATAAACATGTTAGAATTACTTGTTAAATGTTTATATCTAAAAGTAACATGAACTCACAGAGACTGGATCTAAGGAAAAGAGAATAGTATGCTGAAGTTGCGGAAGTAATTCTCATATGCGTATAGGCTGTTGTTGAAGAAAATAGGCTAATTCAATCCAAGATGGGGAAGCATCTCATTGTCTCCAGTGATTTTGATGTATAAAAACAATATAAATGTTGTCCTATATATAGCCCACCACCAACGAACTTGGTCAACAACTCAGTCCCAATTCAGAGAAAAGAATCCGCTCAGATCCCTGTTGGGTCGACCCACCCTCACCTGGGTCGACCCACGTAGCCTCAGGTCGACCCAGCCCAGGTGTTGGTGTAACGACCTGCCTATTTTTAACGTCTCGAATCGACAATTGAACCAACCCCAGAAGCTCAAAATGGCGAATCAATATTAGTTTACAGGGATTAAACGGGCATTACACATAGAATCACATAACATAAGACGACAGTATATCTTACACAATGAAATTTTGTACATAAAACTAGAGTTTTACAAAATATTGTACAACGGAAGTTTTATAATATGTACACATGAATTTTTAGAATAAAGTTTACGGTTCAGTCAAGCCTTGCGCGCGCATATGCGTCTTCACATTCGTCTCCAGTTTGTGAGCTGAATATCTTTAAATCTGGAACACTTAGGACCTGACCCGAGCGTTCCATGCGAAAACACAAAACACTTGAGTCAGGATTGAACTTATTTCAAGTCAGTCACTTTGAACAAACACATAAATATAATTGTTAATCCCGACGATAAGTATAATAACCCATGACAAATTCTATCGAAAACCACGCATAACCAATATTAATGCAGTGAGTTTATAGTTTTGAACATATGCTACAACTATGATTACATAATACATCTGGTATAAATCAAAGTGTAGGTTCCTAGCTTTCAAACAACAATGATAACCCATATATGAAGGCCCCAACAAATATATATAGATACATGGGTATCTACACTATTTTAACTCTTGTCGTCTTACCAAAATTTACTATGTTTTCACTAAATTAATTTACTTTTGTTTTTTTTACATAAAGGGGGACGAGCTGCCACAATAAAAGTTGGAGTCTACAACATACATTATACATGCAAAGAACTGAGAAACTCACACCCGACAAAATTTGATCCAACATATATAAGATAGTACTAGCAACATCAAGTGACGAAAATTTCAAACAGTAAGATAGTCATGGTAGAGGAACTACAATATTTATTGTCAAATATTTCAGATCATACAGGCTACCCACAACATCACTCTATATGATATTTAAACCATTTTACCTCAAGTTTCAGTTTTACAAACTTAGTTAGTGTAGTGTACCTTTTCTTTCGCACTAGCAGCATGCAACAAGAGAGGGAAGTGACAAGCTCATTTGAATAGGTGACCATATATGTTAACAACAGTTGTGTTAAAAGCGTATGCAATGTTAATATTTTAAACTGAGAATGAAATGCATGGAACCAAGGTAATGATGCACTTCAATATAGCTAGTTGTTCACATAAACAAAATTGAAAAATAATTGGTCTTATTGAAAAAAAGCACTGCGTGCTATCATGTACATATCATATTATATTTTCTAGTGGACGCCCAAGTTTTGAAACACTACTCTCAAGCACCCTAATATTATTTGTAAATAATAACTTATTTTCAGTTCTGACCGAAATTAGATGCAATTCCTTTTTGATATGAATATCATTAATCTTTATAGAATAAATTTGCTTTTCCCGTTGGTGATGGAACTTTGATGATGGCATTTGCCTTCATAACCAAGCCACGTATGCATACACTTTTGGTTCCAAAAAAATAATTCCAGCCAAGTTATGAAAGCCAGTCTAAATTAAAAGGCCTTCAAGTTGACAACACAAGATCAAGCAAAATGACAGTCCAGGTTGCCCAATTATTATTCTGTAACAACCCGAGTTTTTATTACGTGTAATAACCATAAATCAAGGCAGAATTAATTTTTAAAATAATAATCAAGGGAAACGGGTTATGCCATTGCGTTCGTCTCGAAATTCTGCTTGGAAACGAGTCCGAGTTTTCGAAAATCGGAGTCCGTATGACCAAGTTATGACCTTTCGAAGTTTTCAGAAGTTTTCAAGTTCAAAACAGTTCAATTCGAATTCAAAATTCGAAATTCAAACCTCAGAATGGACTAGGTGGGAAATTTCCCGCCCAGGACCAGGTCGACCTGGGGGTCGACTATGTAGTCGACCTACCCAGGACTAGGTCGACCATAGTGTCGACTTGGGGGTCGACCTGGTGCCCGAGCCCATTTTTGAAGCTGGATTCACTTTGATGTTCTTGGCCTCATTTCTGTCTACATTCGTTGACCTGACCCTATATATACAGCCCCTAATACTAGTCTCTCTACACAAAATTCTTTCTGACCTTATGCTGCTCTAATTCTGGTTGAAAAGTTGGAGAAAGGGGCTACTTCTTCTACGTCGAAACTACGTTGCTGATTTGGGGATTTCTATTAGGACTTGACTAAGCATATAAAGATTCAACATCGACTCTCTTTTTCTAATTCTCGAACCACGATCTGTAAGCCCCTGTTATTTTTAGATTTAAACTGTAAATGCAATATGAATATGATGTAAATTGAAATTGGACCTATGTATGATGACTGTTTTACATCCATTCTTGTTCATCTTGGATCTTGACTCTTGGATATTACTATGACATTGATTTGGGGCCTATTCATGTTGTAAATCAAAAAGAAAACCCCCTCATATTATCATGTTGAATCTGCTTTTAGTCACAAGTTTATGACTATCACCTTATGTCAATCGCTGCCATGACTATACTATCACCTTATGTCAATCATTACTATGACTATACTATCACCTTATGACAACTGTTATCTTGACTAGTACCTTATTTTGCTAGATTTGTAATCTTTATGTTTGAGGCCAATATTCCGTATGCCAGTAACGTTATAATCTTTTATCAAGTCATACCATGCTATGCTAGTAATCACTTTTGCCACCTTATACCCGTCCCTTTTTGTGTTATTCTCCAATTAGATTTATTTGTATCGATTCGAGCTTACATGCGATGGGAATACGATTTGGGTAGACTAGGTAAAAACATGAATTGACTTTGAACTTGAACATGAACGTTGTTATAACTTGAACATGGATATGGACATGAACTTGACACGATTTGACATGAAACATGACATGAAAACCCGACATGAATTTTGACATGAAAACTTGAATGTGGGCATGACAATTAGATAAACTTGAAAATGGCCAACTCGAGGTTGGGTTGAGTTTGCAGTGTAAATCTGCCCGGAACCGCCCGGCAAATCCAGTGACTGCAAACAATAGGATCCAATGTGGGTAGTTGGTCATATCGCATGTAAAACCCGAGGTTAGACTATGTTGTGGTGTAAATCTGCCCGGAACCGCCCGACAAATCCAGTATCCACAATAGTTAGTCTAATGTGAGAGGTTGAGGTGCATTAATGTATTAATGCCACATGATAGGGTTAAGTCATGAACCACTTGAATATACTTAACCAACTTGACACGATGATTCGATAGGGTTAAGTCATGAACCGCTTGAACACACTTAACCAACTTGATACATGATTTGGATAGGGTTAAGTCACGAATTCGAATGACAACACTTAACCCATTAAAATCCCTAGTTACGCGGTCCTTTTCAACAGTAACCCACTTAGATGTATCACGATACCCTGGGACTAGGCAGGGTGGGGCACGATTACTGGGCTGATTATAAGCGAACAGAACGACGGCTGAGTAGGTGCGCCATTGTAGGTTCAGGCAGACTATGGTCGTGCACGTAGTCCGGAGTTGAAAAAGCAGGCATTGGGCACCCGTAGATTTACACTGTGTGTGCTTGATTCGTGTCGGTGGTTGGCACCATAGGACTTGATACACCCTATGGTGGACCTAGCACAGGTAACTACATTTCAGGATAGGGCCGTTTGACACAGACACATGACGAGCTAGGACCTGTAGGGAGCCGATCGATTAGTAGATCGTACCGTAGGACCCCGAAATGGGTCACTTCATGATACTGGGCCAAGGGATCATTTCATGATTAATACTTGACATGGGTTAGAACACTAGTACAGTTGGTGCAGCGAATCTTGAATATGCGATGCTAGACTTGACTTATCTTGTTATCTTAATTATCCTACCAGTTCTGTTATCATCCTTATGTTTAATTCCAGTTTTCACATATCATGTTACCTTTACTAGTTTTCATACTGAAAGTCACTAGGGCTTACCAGTCTTTATGACTGACTTTTTTTCTTTCGCCTCTTTTTCTTTCGTTTCCCCCCCCAAGGTTCTCAGGGAGGAACACTAGCTCTTAGCTTGGATTTAGCTTGCTTTCTGACAGCTCATGTACGGTTTTGGTCTTGGGCTATGCTATGGCTGCTTCTGCTATTTATGGGGAATAATCTACTTTTGTTATCTTAAGTTTATGCTTCTTTATTTGGAACTTGATGTAATGGAATAATTTGTATCTTGGATATATGAGGTTTTGACTCTTTTCTTGAAAGTAATAAAAAGTTGGTTTTTAATTTCTACCGCTGCTTTATTTATGTTCTGCCTTGTGATATTTCTGTGCATGTTTACCTCGATAAAACTCCACCAAAACTAGTGCATTCCCTTTGTGAGTGACCCTAGCGGAGGTGGGGTGTTACATTTGGTATCAGAGCAGAAGGTTACCAGGCTGGGCAAAAAGTTTTAAAAACCTTCTGAAACTATTTTCAAAACCATTTATAAAGAAGCATTTTTCAAGAAAAGTTTTATGTTTAAAAAGGCTATTCCCCAAAAGCCTTTAGCACTTTCCTTTGTTTCCTCGTTTGAATCTTTTCTTTTCATTTTTCAACATGGCTGATCTTAACCTGCCTGAGGGAATACCCGTGCCTGGATGGTTCCGAAGGTACTTAGAAGCCAGGGCCAACGGCGCGGGCACGGCAGACATCCCTCCTCCTCCTCCTCCCCCAGTGGCCGCGGTTCCTCCTCTTCCTGGTGCCGCCTTTTCCAAAATATGCAAAGACTTTAAAGCAATGGGTGGCAAGAACTTCGTTGGAACTGAAACCTTTATTGAGGCACGAAACTGGATAAAGGAGACTGAAGACTTGTTTATTATCTTTGATATGGAGGACCATAGGAAAGTTCAGTTGGCGGCATGGTTGTTGAAAGAGGAAGCTGCATTTTGGTGGGAAGTCACCAACGCTACCAGGCCAGTTGAGACTTGGGCAGACTTTAGATAGAGATTTGTGCTTAAATTCTTATCGTCAGCAGAAGAGAACCTTCAGATGGAGAGGTTCCTAGCACTCAAGCAAGGAGACATGTCTGTTAGGGAATACGTGAATAAGTTTAATCAGCTTGCTCGGTTCGGTTTGGATTTGGTCAACATAGCCCAGAAAAAGGCTCTACGCTTTGCTCGAGGATTGAACGAGCCGCTACACAGCTTGGCCCTAACTCATATACCCATGGGGGCGACCTTTGAAAGCTTGGTGGATATGGCTCTACTTCATGAGGAAGACAAGAATAATAAGAAGGAGGTTAAGCCTAATGAGACTCAGAATAAGAAAGCTGACTTCAAGAAGGGGGCAGCAAGAATGATAAGAGCAACAATAAACCACGTGAGACGAGGAAGTGCAACTTCTGTGGTATTACTGGACATCTAGCTAAAGACTGTAGAAAGAAGAAGAGGAAGTTGGGTGAATGCTTTCATTGTGGGGATACAGGACACATTAGCAAGGATTGCCCTAAGAAGCAAGGGCAGGGGCAAGGGCAGACCCAGCGAGCAGGACCTTCTGGAGGGCAGTTGCATGCTCTCAACACCACTCCAGCTCTTCACCGAGGTAGTAATATTTCCATAGAAAGTCTTATTTACATTTCTGACTTTCCTGTTCGAACCTTATTTGACTCTGGCGCATCGCATACTTTTATTTCTTCCGATATTGTTGAAAATATGCACCTAAGTACTAGTCTGGTTGAGGATCCCGTTATAGTTTCAAATCCAATTGGGGGCTCCGCCCATTTATCTATGATGTGTATGGATTTGAGGATCTCTACCTTATGCGTAGAATTCACGTGTAATGCTTATGTTCTCAGATTTATGGGATACGGTTTGATCCTAGGTATGGATTGGCTGTCCAATTATGGAACCATTCTTGATTGTGAACAAAGGGTAGTGAGGCTCATGACTCGCCTTGGTAATACCCTTGAAATTTCTTGTAACCCTAAGGGTCCGGTCATGTTGTGTTATCTTGAATCCCTTGACTCGTCAGACGATAATTTGCAATCTGTAAGAGTGGTCCGAGAATATCCAGATGTCTTTGATGAAGTGAGGGGGTTACCTCCTAAACGTGAGATAGACTTCCGAATTTATCTTGTTGATAATGCCAAGCCAGTTTCATTTCCCGTTAGGCACATGGCCCCACGAGAAAGAAGATAGCTCAGTAAACAAGTTAACGATTTGCTTGAGAAAATTTCATAAGACGAAGCATTTCTGAATGGGGTGCTCCAGTGGTATTCGCTACTAAGGCGGATGGATCGCTTTGTCTGTGCGTAGATTATCGTGAGTTAAACAAGCTAACAAAGAAGAATAGGCACCCACTACCAAGAATCGATGATTTGTTTGACCAGCTTGTGGGAGCATATGTTTTCTCTCAACTCGATCTAGCCACAGGATTCCATCAGCTTAGAGTGGCTGAGGATAGCATTGACAAAACTGCGTTTAGGACTCCAGATGGGTTCTTCGAATGGCTTGTCATGCCGTTTGGGTTAAAGAATGCACCCGCATACTTTGTAGATTTGATGAGTAGGGTGTTTCGGGAGTTCCTTAACAAGTTTGTGGTAGTTTTCGTGGATGATATTTTGGTCTTCTCGAAAGATGAAGAAGAGCATGCTAGACATCTCAAAAAAGTCATGGAAACACTTAGAGCACACCAGTTAAAAGCTAAGTTCTCCAAATGCCATTTTTGGAGGAAGGAAGTTCGATTCCTTGGACATATAGTTTCTAAGCAAGGCATAGCCGTGGACCCCGCAAAGGTAGTTGCGGTATAGGACTGGAAAATTCCAAAGAATGCAACGGTGGTGAGGAGCTTTCTCGGTTTACGGGCTACTACAGGAAGTTCATTAGGGACTTCGCTAAGATTTCAGCCCCTCTTACTAAGTTAACAAAGAAGAACCTAGCTTTTGTATGGGACATAGAGTGTGACGTTGCTTTTCAGAGACTCAAGAGAGCCCTCACCACAGCTCCAGTTTTGGCATTACCCGATGGAGGTAAGATGTTTACCGTGTACACAGATGTGTGCGGCACGGGATTAGGCGCTGTCCTAATGCAAGAAGGAAGAGTAATATGCTACGGGGGCAGACAACTTAAAGTCCATGAGAAAAACTATCCCACGCATGACTTGGAGTTGGCCGCGATTGTTTTTGCACTTAAAGCTTGGCGCCATTATCTTCTAGGGGAGAGGTTCGAGCTGTATACCGACCACAAATCGCTTAAGTACCCCTTCTCACAGAAAGACTTGAATCTGAGACAACAATGGTGGATGGAGTTCTTGGCATCATATGACTTTGATATAGCTTATACCCCTGGCAAGGATAATGTGGTGGCGGACGCGCTAAGCAGGAAAAGATTGACTTTGAGCCCCTTGTTTGTTGAAAGGAAAAGCCTTGAGTTTATAGCAACCTTTGATTTTACACCTGCTGTTGAGTCATTGACTGCAACGTTTGCATCTCTTGAGTTAAGACCTACACTTCTAGATCAAGTAGGGACTTCACAGAAGGAAGACCCGCAGATAGTCGAAATCATGGACAAGCTGATTAGTGGTGAGACGTCAAGTCACCTCAGTAGGTATGCCATAGATGACAAGGGGTGGCTAAGGCGCGATGGAAGGCTATGCGTCCCACAAGTGGGAGACCTAGTAAGGAAAGTTCTCGAAGAGGCGCATCACTCGAAGATGACTATACATCCCGGAGGGGATAAAATGTACAGGGATATGAAATGCATTTTCTTTTGGACTGGAATGAAAAAGGATGTGGCAGAGTTCGTTTTGAAGTGCATGGTGTTCCAACAAGTAAAGGCCGCATCGAAGAAGCCTGGTGGGCTATTACATCCTTTGGAGGTTCCGCAATGGAAATGGGAGAGTATCTCGATGGATTTCGTGGATGGACCGCCTAGGTCAAGGAAGGGAAATACTAGCATATGGGTCATAGTTGATAGACTCATGAAAAGTGCTCACTTCATTCCGGTGAAAAGCAAGAGGACCGCATCAGGGCTAGCGTCTATTTACCTTCGAGAGATAGTACGATTGCATGGAGTTCCTTCTAGTATAGTTAGTGATCGTGACCCGATTTTCACTAGCCAGTTTTGGAATAGTCTGCAAGAAGCAGTGGGTACACGACTGAATTTAAGCACGGCCTATCACCCATAGACGGATGGACAAATCGAAAGGGTAAATAGGGTACTAGAAGATCTCCTGAGGCTATGCATTCTTGACTTTGATGGCACTTGGGAAGACCATCTTCCTCTCGTGGAGTTTGCATATAACAATATTTACCATGCTAGCATCGGAATGGCACCATTCGAAGCCATGTATGGAAGACCGTGCAAATCGCCAACTTGTTGGTGGGAGACGACAGACAGACTTATACTTGGGCCCGACATGATAAGGGACACTTCTGAGAAGATTGAGTTGATACGAACACGGATGAAAACGGCCCAAGATAGACAGAAATCTTATGCGGACCAGAGAAGGACAGACCTTGAGTTCGAAGTCGGAGATATGGTCTTTATAAAAGATTATCCGTTACGCAATGTAGTTCATTTTGGAGCAGTTGGAAAGCTAGCACTAAGGTTCGTAGGACCGTTCCCCATCACCGAGAGGATTGGACGGATGGCCTATAAGGTAGACTTACCCGAGAAGCTGGCTGGGGTGCACAATGTCTTTCATGTCTCGCATCTCCGGAAGTGCTTGCATGAGTCAGCCGAAGTGGTTGAGCCAAGCATCCTTGAAGACTTAGAAGTGGAAAAAGAAGCAACATTGAGGCGAGTTCTGATTCGTATCTTAGGAACGGAGATTAAGAAGCTATGGAATCGAGAAGTCAAGCTAGTTAAAGTGCAGTGGAGTGAAGCCCAAGAAGACGTAACTTGGGAAACCGAAGAGAAGATACGCGTGCTTTACCCATTTCTTTTTTAGGGTATATTCTCGATCTCTTTTTCCTATAGACTTGAAAACCTTTTCGTATTATGATTCTACTATCTACGTTTGTCTTGTTATCTTCTCAATCTTATCTTGAGAACCTTAGGTAGAACCATATGGATGTAAACATGTGATTGAAACATGTTATGGTTGATGTTTGCAAATGGTTGCAAGTGGTTGCTAGTAGATGCATAACACACATTAGGCACTAGATCGGCTCAGTCACATTTTCATGTTGCATATGCATGAGTGCTTATACTCGTACATGGATGGAACTTGTTATGCTATCACTTGGATGTTGCATATGAATGAATGTTTGTGCACTCATGTAAAGATTATAAACTATGTTAGGAATCTGCATACATGTTGGATTCATAACACCAACATATTTTGCATTAAGGAGGTTTACTGAATCAGTAACCGCCTGATCTTTTGCATTAGATAAGTACATATACACACACTTTCTGCATATGTTCATACAGAACTAGAAATCTTTTAAGGACAATGGTTTCCTGTGGATGATGCTTTGAGTAGATGGATGATGGATGGTAGGACACATCCTCCCTAACTTAGAGATTTCGGGGACGAAATCCTTTAAGGGGGGGGGGGGGGGGGGGAGAATGTAACAACCCGAGTTTTTATTACGTGTAATAACCATAAATCAAGGCAGAATTAATTTTTATAATAAGAATCAAGGGAAACAGGTTAAGCCATTGCGTTCGTCTCAAAATTCTGCTTGGAAACAAGTCCGAGTTTTTGAAAATCGGAGTCGGTATGACCAAGTTATGACCTTTCGAAGTTTTCAGAAGTTTTCAAGTTCAAAACAGCTCAATTCGAATTCAAAATTCGAAATTCAAACTTCAGAATGGACTGGGCGGGAAATTTCCCGCCCAGGACCAGGTCGACCTAGGGGTCGACTATGCAGTCGACCTACCCAGGACCAGGTCGACCATAGTGTCGACCTGGGGGTCGACCTGGTGCCCGAGCCCATTTTTGAAGCTGGATTCAGTTTGATGTTCCTGGCCTCATTTCTGTCTACATTCGTTGACCTGACCCTATATATACAGCCCCTAACACTAGTCTCTCTACACAAAATTCTTTCTGACCTTATGCTGCTCTAATTCTGGTTGAAAAGTGGGAGAAAGGGGCTACTTCTTCTACGTCAAAACTACATTGCTGATTTGGGGATTTCTATTAGGACTTGACTAAGCATATAAAGATTCAACATCGACTCTCTTTTTCTAATTCTCGAACCACGATCTGTAAGCCCTAGTTATTTTTAGATTTAAACTGTAAATGTAATATGAATATGATGTAAATTGAAATTGGACCTATGTATGATGACTGTTTTACATCCATTCTTGTTCATCTTGGATCTTGATTCTTGGATATTACTATGACATTGATTTGGGGCCTATTCATGTTGTAAGTCAAAAAGAAAAACCCCTCATATTGTCATGTTGAATCTGTTGTTAGTCACAAGTTTATGGCTATCACCTTATGTCAATCGCTACCATGACTATACTATCACCTTATGTCAATCGTTACTATGACTATACTATCACCTTTTGACAACTGTTATCTTGACTAGTATCTTATTTTGCTAGATTCGTAATCTTTATGTTTGAGGACAATATTCCATATGCCAGTAATGTTATAATCTTTTATGAAGTCATACCATGCTATGCTAGTAATCACTTTTGCCACCTTATACCCGTCCCTTTTTATGTTATTCCGTAATTAGATTTATTTGTATCGATTCGAGCTTATGTGCGATGGGAATACGATTTGGGTAGACTAGGTAAAAACATGAATTGACTTTGAACTTGAACATGAACGTTGTTATAACTTGAACCTGGATATGAACATGAACTTGACACGATTTGACATGAAACATGACATGAAAATTCGACATGAATTTTGACATGAAAACTTGAATGTGGGCATGACAATTAGATAAACTTGAAAATGGCCAACTCGAGGTTGGGTTGCGTTTGCAGTGTAAATCTGCCCAGAACCGCCCGGCAAATCACGTGGTGCAAACAATAGGATCCAATGTGGGTAGTTGGTCATATCGTACATAAAACCCGAGGTTAGACTATATTGTGGTGTAAATCTGCCCGGAACCGCCCGACAAATCCAGTAACCACAACAGTTAGTCTAATGTGAGAGGTTGAGGTGCATTAATGAATTAATGCCACATGATAGGGTTAAGTCATGAACCACTTGAATATACTTAACCAACTTGACATGATGATTCGATAGGGTTAAGTCATGAACCGCTTGAACACACTTAACCAACTTGATACATGATTTGGATAGGGTTAAGTCACGAATTCGAATGACAACACTTAACCCATTAAAAGCCCTAGTTACGCGGTCCTTTTCAACAGTAACCCACTTAGATGTATCACGATACCCTGGGACTAGGCAGGGTGGGGCACGATTACTGGGCTGATTATAAGCGAACAGAACGACGGCTGAGTAGGTGCGCCATTGTAGGTTCAGGCGGACTATGGTCGTGCACGTAGTCCGGAGTTGAAAAAGCAGGCCTTGCGCGCGCATATGCGTCTTCACATTCGTCTCCATTTTGTGAGCTGAATATCTTTAAATCTGGAACACTTAGGACCTGACCCGAGCGTTCCATGCAAAAACACAAAACACTTGAGTCAGGATTGAACTTATTTCAAGTCAGTCACTTTGAACAAACACATAAATATAATTGTTAATCCCGACGATAAGTATAATAACCCATGACAAATTCTATCGAAAACCACGCATAACCAATATTAATGCAGTGAGTTTATAGTTTTGAACATATGCTACAACTATGATTACATAATACATCTGGTATAAATCAAAGTGTAGGTTCCTAGCTTTCAAACAACAATGATAACCCATATATGAAGGCCCCAACAAATATATATAGATACATGGGTATCTACACTATTTTAACTCTTGTCGTCTTACCAAAATTTACTATGTTTTCACTAAATTAATTTACTTTTGTTTTTTTTACATAAAGGGGGACGAGCTGCCACAATAAAAGTTGGAGTCTACAACATACATTATACATGCAAAGAACTGAGAAACTCACACCCGACAAAATTTGATCCAACATATATAAGATAGTACTAGCAACATCAAGTGACGAAAATTTCAAACAGTAAGATAGTCATGGTAGAGGAACTACAATATTTATTGTCAAATATTTCAGATCATACAGGCTACCCACAACATCACTCTATATGATATTTAAACCATTTTACCTCAAGTTTCAGTTTTACAAACTTAGTTAGTGTAGTGTACCTTTTCTTTCGCACTAGCAGCATGCAACAAGAGAGGGAAGTGACAAGCTCATTTGAATAGGTGACCATATATGTTAACAACAGTTATGTTAAAAGCGTATGCAATGTTAATATTTTAAACTGAGAATGAAATGCATGGAACCAAGGTAATGATGCACTTCAATATAGCTAGTTGTTCACATAAACAAAATTGAAAAATAATTGGTCTTATTAAAAAAAAGCACTGCGTGCTATCATGTACATATCATATTATATTTTCTAGTGGACGCCCAAGTTTTGAAACACTACTCTCAAGCACCCTAATATTATTTGTAAATAATAACTTATTTTCAGTTCTGACCGAAATTAGATGCAATTCCTTTTTGATATGAATATCATTAATCTTTATAGAATAAATTTGCTTTTCCCGTTGGTGATGGAACTTTGATGATGGCATTTGCCTTCATAACCAAGCCACGTATGCATACACTTTTGGTTCCAAAAAAATAATTCCAGCCAAGTTATGAAAGCCAGTCTAAATTAAAAGGCCTTCAAGTTGACAACACAAGATCAAGCAAAATGACAGTCCAGGTTGCCCAATTATTATTCTGTAACAACCCGAGTTTTTATTACGTGTAATAACCATAAATCAAGGCAGAATTAATTTTTAAAATAATAATCAAGGGAAACGGGTTATGCCATTGCGTTCGTCTCGAAATTCTGCTTGGAAACGAGTCCGAGTTTTCGAAAATCGGAGTCCGTATGACCAAGTTATGACCTTTCGAAGTTTTCAGAAGTTTTCAAGTTCAAAACAGTTCAATTCGAATTCAAAATTCGAAATTCAAACCTCAGAATGGACTAGGTGGGAAATTTCCCGCCCAGGACCAGGTCGACCTGGGGGTCGACTATGTAGTCGACCTACCCAGGACTAGGTCGACCATAGTGTCGACTTGGGGGTCGACCTGGTGCCCGAGCCCATTTTTGAAGCTGGATTCAGTTTGATGTTCCTGGCCTCATTTCTGTCTACATTCGTTGACCTGACCCTATATATACAGCCCCTAACACTAGTCTCTCTACACAAAATTCTTTCTGACCTTATGCTGCTCTAATTTTGGTTGAAAAGTGGGAGAAAGGGGCTACTTCTTCTACGTCAAAACTACATTGCTGATTTGGGGATTTCTATTAGGACTTGACTAAGCATATAAAGATTCAACATCGACTCTCTTTTTCTAATTCTCGAACCACGATCTGTAAGCCCCAGTTATTTTTAGATTTAAACTATAAATGTAATATGAATATGATGTAAATTGAAATTGGACCTATGTATGATGACTGTTTTACATCCATTCTTGTTCATCTTGGATCTTGACTCTTGGATATTACTATGACATTGATTTGGGGCCTATTCATGTTGTAAATCAAAAAGAAAACCCCCTCATATTATCATGTTGAATCTGCTTTTAGTCACAAGTTTATGACTATCACCTTATGTCAATCGCTGCCATGACTATACTATCACCTTATGTCAATCATTACTATGACTATACTATCACCTTATGACAACTGTTATCTTGACTAGTACCTTATTTTGCTAGATTTGTAATCTTTATGTTTGAGGCCAATATTCCGTATGCCAGTAACGTTATAATCTTTTATCAAGTCATACCATGCTATGCTAGTAATCACTTTTGCCACCTTATACCCGTCCCTTTTTGTGTTATTCTCCAATTAGATTTATTTGTATCGATTCGAGCTTACATGCAATGGGAATACGATTTGGGTAGACTAGGTAAAAACATGAATTGACTTTGAACTTGAACATGAACGTTGTTATAACTTGAACATGGATATGGACATGAACTTGACACGATTTGACATGAAACATGACATGAAAACCCGACATGAATTTTGACATGAAAACTTGAATGTGGGCATGACAATTAGATAAACTTGAAAATGGCCAACTCGAGGTTGGGTTGAGTTTGCAGTGTAAATCTGCCCGGAACCGCCCGGCAAATCCAGTGACTGCAAACAATAGGATCCAATGTGGGTAGTTGGTCATATCGCATGTAAAACCCGAGGTTAGACTATGTTGTGGTGTAAATCTGCCTTGAATCGCCCGACAAATCCAGTAACCACAACAGTTAGTCTAATGTGAGAGGTTGAGGTGCATTAATGAATTAATGCCACATGATAGGGTTAAGTCATGAACCACTTGAATATACTTAACCAACTTGACACGATGATTCGATAGGGTTAAGTCATGAACCGCTTGAACACACTTAACCAACTTGATACATGATTTGGATAGGGTTAAGTCACGAATTCGAATGACAACACTTAACCCATTAAAAGCCCTAGTTACGCGGTCCTTTTCAACAGTAACCCACTTAGATGTATCACGATACCCTGGGACTAGGCAGGGTGGGGCACGATTACTGGGCTGATTATAAGCGAACAGAACGACGGCTGAGTAGGTGCGCCATTGTAGGTTCAGGCGGACTATGGTCGTGCATGTAGTCCGGAGTTAAAAAAGCAGGCATTGGGCACCCGTAGATTTACACTGTGCGTGCTTGATTCGTGTCGGTGGTTGGCACCATAGGACTTGATACACCCTATGGTGGACCTAGAACAGGTAACTACATTTCAGGATAGGGCCGTATGACACAGACACATGACGAGCTAGGACCTGTAGTGAGCCGATCGATTAGTAGATCGTACCGTAGGACCCCGTAATGGGTCACTTCATGATACTGGGCCAAGGGATCATTTCATGATTAATACTTGACATGGGTTAGAACACTAGTACAGTTGGTGTAGCGAATCTTGAATATGCGATGCTAGACTTGACTTATCTTGTTATCTTAATTATCCTACCAGTTCTGTTATCATCCTTATGTTTAATTCCAGTTTTCACATATCATGTTACCTTTACTAGTTTTCATACTGAAAGTCACTAGGGCTTACCAGTCTTTATGACTGACCTTTTTTCTTTCGCCTCTTTTTCTTTCGTTCCCCCCTAGGTTCTCAGGGAGGAAACACTAGCTCTTAGCTTGGATTTAGCTTGCTTTCTGATAGCTCATGTACGGTTTTGGTCTTGGGCTATGCTATGGCTGCTTCTGCTATTTATGGGGAATAATCTACTTTTGTTATCTTAAGTTTATGCTTCTTTATTTGGAACTTGATGTAATGGAATAATTTGTATCTTGGATATATGAGGTTTTGACTCTTTTCTTGAAAGTAATAAAAAGTTGGTTTTTAATTTCTACCGCTGCTTTATTTATGTTCTGCCTTGTGATATCTCTGTGCATGTTTACCTAGATAATACTCCACCAAAACTAGCGCATTCCCTTTGTGAGTGACCTAGCGGAGGTGGGGTGTTACATTTGGTATCAGAGCAGAAGGTTACCAGGCTGGGCAAAAAGTTTTAAAAACCTTATGAAACTATTTTCAAAACCATTTATAAAGAAGCATTTTTCAAGAAAAGTTTTATGTTTAAAAAGGCTATTCCCCAAAAGCCATTAGCACTTTCCTTTGTTTCCTCGTTTGAATCTTTTCTTTTCGTTTTTCAGCATGGCTGATCTTAACCTGCCTGAGGGAATACCCGTGCCTGGATGGTTCCGAAGGTACTTAGAAGCCAGGGCCAACGACGCGGGCACGGAAGACTTCCCTCCTCCTCCTCCTCCCCCAGTGGCCGCGGTTCCTCCTCCTCCTGGTACCGCCTTTTCCAAAATATGCAAAGACTTTAAAGCAATGGGCGGCAAGAACTTCGTTGGAACTGAAACCTTTATTGAGGCACGAAACTGGCTAAAGGAGACTGAAGACTTGTTTATTATCTTTGATATGGAGGACCATAGGAAAGTTCAGTTGGCGGCATGGTTGTTGAAAGAGGAAGCTGCATTTTGGTGGGAAGTCACCAACGCTACCAGTTCAGTTGAGACTTGGGCAGACTTTAGATAGAGATTTGTGCTTAAATTCTTATCGTCAGCAGAAGAGAACCTTCAGATGGAGAGGTTCCTAGCACTCAAGCAAGGAGACATGTCTGTTAGGGAATACGTGAATAAGTTTAATCAGCTTGCTCGGTTCGGTTTGGATTTGGTCAACATAGCCCAGAAAAAGGCTATACGCTTTGCTTGATGATTGAACGAGCCGCTGCACAGCTTGGCCCTAACTCATATACCCATGGGGGCGACCTTTGAAAGCTTGGTGGATATGGCTCTACTTCATGAGGAAGACAAGAATAGCAAGAAGGAGGTTAAGCCTAATGAGACTCAGAATAAGAAAGCTGACTTCAAGAAGGGGGGCAACAAGAATAACAAGAATGACAAGAGCAACAACAAACCACGTGAGACGAGGAAGTGCAACTTCTGTGGTATTACTGGACATCTAGCTAAAGACTGTAGAAAGAAGAAGAGGAAGTTGGGTGAATGCTTTCGTTGTGGGGATACTGGACACATTAGCAAGGATTGCCCTAAGAAGCAAGGGCAGAGGCAAGGGCAGACCCAGCGAGCAGGACCTTCTGGAGGGCAGTTGCATGCTCTCAACACCACTCCAGCTCTTGACCGAGGTAGTAATATTTCCGTGGAAAGTCTTGTTTACATTTCTGCCTTTCCTGTTCGAATCTTATTTGACTCTGGCGCATCGCATACTTTTATTTCTTCTTATATTGTTGAAAATCTGCACCTAAGTACTAGTCTGGTTGAGGATCCCGTTATAGTTTCAAATCCAATTGGGGGCTCCGCCCATTTATCTATGATGTGTATGGATTTGAGGATCTCTATCTTAGGCGTAGAATTCATGTGTAATGCTTATGTTCTCGGATTTATGGGATACGGTTTGATCCTAGGTATGGATTGGCTGTCCAATTATGGAGCCATTCTTGATTGTGAACAAAGGGTAGTGAGGCTCATGACTTGCCTTGGTAATACCCTTGAAATTTCTTGTAACCCTAAGGGTCCGGTCATGTTGTGTTATCTTGAATCCCTTGACTCGTCCGACGATAATTTGCAATCTGTAAGAGTGGTCCGAGAATATCCAGATGTCTTTGATGAAGTGAGGGGGTTACCTCCTAAACGCGAGATAGACTTGCGAATTTATCTTGTTGATAATGCCAAGCCAGTTTCATTGCCTGTTAGGCACATGGCCCTGCGAGAAAGAAGAGAGCTCAGTAAACAAGTTAACGAGTTGCTTGAGAAAAATTTCATAAGACGAAGCATTTCTGAATGGGGTGCTCCAGTGGTATTCTCTACTAAGGTGGATGGATCGCTTCGTCTGTGCATAGATTATCGTGAGTTAAACAAGCTGACAAAGAAGAATAGGCACCCACTACGAAGAATCGACGATTTGTTTGACCAGCTTATGGGAGCATCTGTTTTCTCTCAACTCGATCTAGCCACAGGATTCCATCAGCTTAGACTGGCTGAGGATAGCATTGATAAAACTGCGTTTAGGACTCCAGATGGGTTCTTCGAATGGCTTGTCATGCCGTTTGGGTTAACGAATGCACCCGCATACTTTGTAGATTTGATGAGTAGGGTGTTTCGGGAGTTCCTTAACAAGTTTGTGGTAGTTTTCGTGGATGATATTTTGATCTTCTCGAAAGATGAAGAAGAGCATGCTAGACATCTCAAGGAAGTCATGGAAACACTTAGAGCACACCAGTTAAAGGCTAAGTTCTCCAAATGCCATTTTTGGAGGAAGGAAGTTCGATTCCTTGGACATATAGTTTCTAAGCAAGGCATAGCCGTGGACCCCGCAAAGGTAGTTGCGGTACAGGACTGGAAAATTCCTAAGAATGCAACGGAGGTGAGGAGCTTTTCGGTTTGGCGGGCTACTGCAGGAAGTTCGTTAAGGAATTCGCTAAAATTTTAGCCCCTCTTACTAAGTTAACAAAGAAGAACCTAGCTTTTGTGTGGGACATAGAGTGTGACGTTGCTTTTCAGAGACTCAAGAGAGCCCTCACCACAGCTCCAGTTTTGGCATTACCCGATGGAGGTAAGATGTTTACCGTGTACACAGATGCGTGCGGCACGGGATTAGGCGCTGTCCTAATGCAAGAAGGAAGAGTAATATGCTACGGGGGCAGACAACTTAAAGTCCATGAGAAAAACTATCCCACGCACGACTTGGAGTTGGCCGCGATTGTTTTTGCACTTAAAGCTTAGCGCCATTATCTTCTAGGGGAGAGGTTCGAGCTGTATACCGACCACAAATCGCTTAAGTACCTCTTCTCACAGAAAGACTTGAATCTGAGACAACAGCGGTGGATGGAGTTCTTGGCATCATATGACTTCGATATAGCTTATACTCCTAGAAAGGGTAATGTGGTGACGGACGCGCTAAGTAGGAAAAGGTTGACTTTGAGCCCCTTGTTTGTTGAAAGGAAAAGCCTTGAGTTTATAACAACCTTTGATTTTACACCTGCTGTTGAGTCATTGACTACTACGTTTGCATCTCTTGAGTTAACACCTACACTTCTAGATCAAGTAGGGACTTCACAGAAGGAAGACCCGCAGATAGTCGAAATCATGGACAAGTTGATTAGTGGTGAGACGTCAAGTCACCTCAGTAGGTATGCCATAGATGACAAGGGGTGGCTAAGGCGCGATGGAAGGCTATGCGTCCCACAAGTGGGAGACCTAGTAAGGAAAGTTCTCGAAGAGGCGCATCACTCGAAGATGACTACACATCTCGGAGGGGATAAGATGTACAGGGATATGAAACGCATTTTCTTTTGGGCTGGAATGAAAAAGGATGTGGCAGAGTTCGTTTCGAAGTGCATGGTGTGCCAACAAGTAAAGGCCGCGTCGAAGAAGTCTGGTGGGCTATTACATCCTTTGGAGGTTCCGCAATAGAAATGGGAGAGTATCTCTATGGATTTCGTGGATGGACTGCCTAGGTCAAGGAAGGAAAATACTAGCATATGGGTCATAGTTGATAGATTCATGAAAAGTGCTCACTTCATTCCGGAGAAAAGTAAGAGGACCGCATCAGGGCTAGCGTCTATTTACCTTCGAGAGATAGTACGATTGCATGGAGTTCCTTCTAGTATTGTTAGTGATCGTGACCCGATTTTCACTAGCCAGTTTTGGAATAGTCTGCAAGAAGCAATGGGTACACGACTGAATTTAAGCATGGCCTATCACCCACAGACGGATGGAAAAACCAAAAGGGTAAATAGGGTTCTAGAAGATCTCCTGAGGCTATGCATTCTTGACTTTGATGGCACTTGGGAAGACCATCTTCCTCTCATGGAGTTTGCATATAACAATAGTTACCAAGCTAGCATCGGAGTGGCACCGTTCGAAGCCATGTATGGAAGACCGTGCAAATCGCCAACTTGTTGGTGGGAGACGACAGACAGACTTATACTTGGGCCCGACATGATAAGGGACACTTCTGGGAAGATTGAGTTGATATAAAGACGGATGAAAACGGCCCAAGATAGACAAAAATATTATGCGGACCAGAGAAGGACAGACCTAAAGTTCGAAGTCGGAGATATGGTCTTTATAAAAGTTTCTCCGTTACGCAATGTAGTTCGTTTTGGAGCAGTCGGAAAGCTAGCACCAAGGTTCGTAGGACCGTTCCCCATCATTGAGAGGATTGGACGGATGGCCTATAAGGTAGACTTACCAGAGAAGCTGGCTGGGGTGCACAATGTCTTTCATGTCTCACATCTCTGGAAGTGCTTGCATGAGTCAGCCGAAGTGGTTGAGCCAAGCATCCTTGAAGACGTAGAAGTGGAAAAAGAAGCAACATTGAGGCGAGTTCCGATTCGTATCTTAAGAACGGAAATTAAAAAGCTAAGGAATCGAGAAGTCAAGCCAATTAAAGTGCAGTGGAGTGAAGCCCAAGAAGACGCAACTTGGGAAACCGAAGAGAAGATACGCGCGCTTTACCCATTTCTTTTTGAGGGTACATTCTCTATCTCTTTTTCCTATAAACTTGAAAACCTTTTCATATTATGCTTCTACTATCTACGTTTGTCTTGTTATCTTCTCAATCTTATCTTGAGAACCTTAGGTAGAACCATATGGATGTAAACATGTGATTGAAACATGTTATGGTTTATGTTTGCAAATGGTTGCAAGTGGTTGCTAGTGGATGCATAACACACATTAGGCACTAGATCAGTTCAGTCACATTTTCATGTTGCATATGCATGAGTGCTTATACTTGTACATGGATGGAACTTGTTATGCTATCACTTGGATGTTGCATATGAATGAATGTTTGTGCACTCATGTAAAGATTATAAACTATGTTAGGAATCTGCATACATGTTGGATTCATTACACTAACATATTTTGCATTAAGGAGGTTTACTGAATCAGTAACCGCCTGATCTTTTGCATTAGATAAGTACATATACACACCCTTTCGGCATATGTTCATACAACACTAGAAATCTTTTAAGGACAATGGTTTCCTATGGATGATGCTTTGAGTAGATGGATGATGGATGGTAGGACACATCCTCCCTAACTTAGAGATTTCGGGGACGAAATCCTTTAACGGGGGAGAATGTAACAACCCGAGTTTTTATTACGTGTAATAACCATAAATCAAGGCAGAATTAATTTTTAAAATAATAACCAAGGGAAACGGGTTACGCCATTGTGTTCGCCTCGAAATTCTACTTGGAAACGAGTCCGAGTTTTCAAAAATCGGAGTCTGTATGACCAAGTTATGACCTTACGAAGTTTTAAGAAGTTTTCAAGTTCAAAACAGTTCAATTCAAATTCAAAATTCGAAATTCAAACTTCAGAATGGACTGGGCGGGAAATTTCCCGCTCAGGACAAGGTCGACCTGGGGGTCGACTATGTAGTCGACCTACCCAGGACCCGGTCGACCATAGTGTCGACCTGGGGGTTGACCTGGTGCCCGAGCCAATTTTTGAAGCTGGATTCACTTTGATGTTCTTGGCCTCATTTCTGTCTACATTCGTTGACCTGACCCTATATATACAGCCCCTAATACTAGTCTCTCTACACAAAATTCTTTCTGACCTTATGCTGCTCTAATTCTGGTTGAAAAGTTGGAGAAAGGGGCTACTTCTTCTACGTCGAAACTACGTTGCTGATTTGGGGATTTCTATTAGGACTTGACTAAGCATATAAAGATTCAACATCGACTCTCTTTTTCTAATTCTCGAACCACGATCTGTAAGCCCCTGTTATTTTTAGATTTAAACTGTAAATGCAATATGAATATGATGTAAATTGAAATTGGACCTATGTATGATGACTGTTTTACATCCATTCTTGTTCATCTTGGATCTTGACTCTTGGATATTACTATAACATTGATTTGGGGCCTATTCATGTTGTAAATCAAAAAGAAAAACCCCTCATATTATCATGTTGAATCTGTTGTTAGTCACAAGTTTATGACTATCACCTTATGTCAATCGCTACCATGACTATACTATCACCTTATGTCAATCGTTACTATGACTATACTATCACCTTATGGCAACTGTTATCTTGACTAGTACCTTATTTTGCTAGATTTGGAATCTTTATGTTTGAGGCCAATATTCCATATGCCAGTAATGTTATAATCTTTTAATAAGTCATACCATGCTATGCTAGTAATCACTTTTGCCACCTTATACCCGTCCTGTTTTATGTTATTCCCTAATTAGATTTATTTGTATCGATTCGAGCTTACGTGTGATGGAATACGATTTGGGTAGACTAGGTAAAAACATGAATTGACTTTGAACTTGAACATGAACGTTGTTATAACTTGAACCTGGATATGGACATGAACTTGACATGATTTGACATGAAATATGACATGAAAACTCGACATGAATTTTGACATGAAAACTTGAATGTGGGCATGACAATTAGATAAACTTGAAAATGGCCAACTCGAGGTTGGGTTAAGTTTGCAGTGTAAATTTTCCCGGAACCGCCCGGCAAATCCATTGGCTGCAAACAATAGGATCCAATGTGGATAGTTGGTCATATTGCACATAAAACCCGAGGTTAGACTATGTTGTGGTGTAAATCTGCCCCGAACCGCCCGACAAATCCAGTAACCACAACAGTTAGTCTAATGTGAGAGGTTGAGGTGCATTAATGAATTAATGCCACATGATAGGGTTAAGTCATGAACCACTTGAATATACTTAACCACCTTGACATGATGATTTGATAGGGTTAAGTCATGAACCGCTTGAACACACTTAACCAACTTGATACATGAATTGGATAGGGTTAAGTCACGAATTCGAATGACAACACTTAACCCATTAGAAACCCTAGTTACGCGGTCCTTTTCAGCAGTAACCCACTTAGATGTATCACGATACCCTAGGACTAGGCTGGGTAAGGCACGATTACTGGGCTGATTGTAAGCGACCAGAACGATGGTTGAGTAGGTGCGCCATTGTAGGTTCAGGCGGACTATGGTCGTGCACGTAGTCCGGAGTTGAAAAAGCAGGCATTGGGCACCCGTAGATTTACACTGTGCGTGCTTGATTCGTGTCGGTGGTTGGCACCGTAGGACTTGATACACCCTATGGTGGACCTAGCACGGGTAACTACATTTCAGGATAGGGCCGTATGACACAGACACATAACCAGCTAGGACCACTAGGGAGCCGATCGATTAGTAGATCGTACCGTAGGACCCCGTAATGGGTCACTTCATGATACTGGGCCAAGGATCATTTCATGATTAATACTTGACATGGGTTAGAACACTAGTACAGTTGGTGCAGCGAATCTTGAATATGCGATGCTAGACTTGACTTATCTTGTTATCTTAATTATCCTACAAGTTCTGTTATCATCCTTATGTTTAATTCCAGTTTTCACATATCATGTTACCTTTACTAGTTTTCATACTGAAAGTCACTAGGGATTACTAGTATTTATGACTGACCCTTTTTCTTTCGCCTCTTTTTCTTCCGTTTCCCCCCACCCCCCACCCCCCCAAGGTTCTCAGGGAGGAAACACTAGCTATTAGCTTGGATTTAGCTTGCTTTCTGACAGCTCATGTACAGTTTGGTCTTGGGCTATGCTATGGCTGCTTCTGCTATTTATGGGGAATAATCTACTTTCGTTATCTTAAGTTTATGCTTCTTTATTTGGAACTTGATGTAATGGAATAATTTGTATCTTGGATATATGAGGTTTTGACTCTTTTCTTGAAAGTAATAAAAAGTTGGTTTTTAATTTCTACCGCTGCTTTATTTATGTTCTGCCTTGTGATATCTCTGTGCATGTTTACCTAGATAATACTCCACCAAAACTAGTGCATTCCCTTTGTGAGTGACCCTAGTGGAGGTGGCGTGTTACATATTCAGTCTCAACTCAACAATATCGAAAGTCTATATGACAACCAGAATAATTTAGGAAAAGTAGGAATCAAGTTCAAGTAAGGAAAGATAATGGGTAGAGTGAGCAACGAACAATAGTGGGTATGTAGCAAGACCAAAATTCAGCCAAGGAAGTCATGCGAAAGATGGAACGCAGTAGCAAAAGTCCAACAACTTATATTAAATGAATATCGAAGTAGAAAGGCTTGAAGTATGTTCAATCGTAAGGTAAACTTACAATTTGTCATCTTAGAACGGAGCTCGGCAACAGATTTGGTGCAGCGCACGGTTCCGAGCAGTGGTGGAGATCAAGTTATAACTTTAGGTGGTTGTTGCGTCTTGGGCTCAGGTCTGAGACTTGCGGTGAACAAAAAAAAGGGTAAGCGGTTTTAAAATAGGAGGATGATTTTACAGGTGATTGGGCAGTGGCGTTGAGGCGGAGAAGACCTCGTGAGGCTGAAGGAGGAACAAAGTTCAATGCGGTTGTCGGGCTAGCTGCAACACTCTCCGGTGGCGGTGACAGTTGCAATGGAAGCAGTCTCCGCGATGGTGGATAGGAGCGACTACGCTAGAGGGGATACGATGCGACAAAGAGGAGAAGGCAATGAATCGGGAGAAGGTGGGTGGTGCGGCGATCGGAAATTGGGGAGTGGTGACCGATTCGATGGCCAAGGATTTCGAAATGGGGAGGGATGGATTTTGCTGCCGCCATTATCTCAATTTTGAGGATTTTTTTTAATTTTTGTTGGTAAATAAAATAACAGGAATAGAAAGTAGGGGACACAACATAGAAAGAAAAAGGAAAATAAGGGGGGATGCGTGGTGTTTAAGGTACACATATTGAAATCTCAATCAGTCTGAACAAGTGGCAAAGCCCGAAACAATTTTTTTCAAGTGTACACCCTTATTATACTATATACATACACCAATACTAGGGTTTTTATACTCCAAATACAAATCTCATATTAATTTTTAGAAGCCACATTCAAAACTAAATAAATAAATAAAATCAAATTCAAATCTAAAATAGAATAATTAAACTCAAGTTTAAATTTTAAAGCAAATTAAAAAAAATCTCTCAACAACATATGCAATTAATTAAAAATATTTATACCGATAAAATTTAACAAAACAAATTTGGATCAAAAATAAATATTTGAAATTCACACTTATAATTAGATTCTAAAATCAAAACAAACTAGACTAGATTTCAGATTTTAAAATCAAATAACAAGTATAATAATAAATCCTCAAATTAAATCAACTTAAAAATTTAAAAGCCAAAATTTCTGATTCGTTACAATCTCCGCCCTTAAGGCTTTTCGTCCTCGAAAAGGAGAGTTTTAAAAAATGAAATCAAAGTATGAAACAGTTCCTTCGACCAAAATCCCGGTTCAATTTCAAATCATTCGAAGCTACTACATTTTCTTTTCATATCGAACTATACTCGCTTTGGGATTTTTTTAAAACCAAAATCATTTTGAAATTTTAAATATTTTATGATAAACAGCATAAAACATTTATGTCTCAACTCGAGAGGTTTCCTGCAATGACAAGGCCACTAGGCACGGCCTACACATGTATCGATATAATGCTAAGTAACTCCCGGTTAACATCTAGACTCAGACACCGAATACAGAGTGCAAAGTATATATACCCTTCTTTAGTCATGGGTTACTCAAATCTCGGTAACAAATCATTTCATTTCATATCCCGAAGTTATAAATTATTTCGCAACAATACTTTTATACGTACTTTCAAATAGTATTATTGTATTTTTTTAAACATTTTAAACTTTTGGGATTCAAGTCGTCGAATTTTCTATGGTTGCAAAAGATTGGGATAAGATTCAGGCGATTCCAAAAATCAAGCACAAATATATTGAATAAAAGATGATGGTGGTTCAAGGCAAAACAAATACAATGACACACGAAGCGACAAAAATTATATTTCAAAACATTCATTACTTCTTCTAATTTTATTCAAGGTATACCTTACTGCAACTTATTAGAACAAAATACGTTATAAAATTTTAGGACTTGAAATTTTTTCCAATGCCCGGGTTTACGGGAAATTTCGGCTGCATTGCCCATGCATGGTTTGAACGGAAAATTTTTCCTGTGCGCAAAAACAACAAAAACAGAAAATATACATCTCATCTATATATTGAGGCATCCTAATCAGGGGAAACAACAAATATAAACCCAATTATGATTTTAAATCCGAAATACGCACCTTTTATTTGTATTTTAAGCAAATTTTCTTATATTTTGCAAATGAGTGCAAAACCAAGCTCCAAATTGAAGCGTATGCCTTTGAAACCTACTAAAATACTTACTAACAAGTAAGAATCAAGTATATATAAGCAATATACTTAAATATATATCATAAACAATAAATACATGGCACAGACGACAAGTACAAAAGCAAATATGAATTGAACGATACCCAAAAGATAAAATCAAATGCTACATACAAATAAACAAAATTTTCTGCACTCACATTCAATTTACTTGTCTTTTATGTTACACGAATTTACTTTACTTAAATTTACGTTAAATCCATGCACACTTTCACTATAACTGTTCATTCTATTTATGCATCTCGTTACATTTGCAAAAATTTTCCCGCTTTCATATACTTCATTTGTTCATAAATCATTCACTTTTAATTTACTAACATTTAGTTCATGTATCCATTTAATTTACTCATCCATGTATAATTTCATCGATTCAAATTTGTTTGCTTTAAATATCCTTACATTGCTTGCAATTCATTCATTTTTATTTTTATTCAACGTTAATTTTCCTTCGACAACTTTTTATTTAAATCAACTAAATTCATGGATTCCATTTTAGTTCTTCTTTTTGAAATTTTACTTGTATTAACTTAATTCACGTCTAATTCATCTAGTTTCCCTTTATCATTGAAACATCTCATTTATCTTTTATGAATCTAATTTTTGCAAGGCTCATTTGCTATTTAACTTTATCAGTAGGTTCATTTACCATAAAGTATATTAACTAAATTCAACATCTTTATTTAACCCTTTTTATTAGGTTCCTTTGTTATTTCTGTATTCTAAATCCAAACTTTAAATAAATTTTAAGACAAAATTTCCAAGTCTAAACAAAAATAACAATAAATTATCAAGTTCAATAAAATTTAAAATCTAAGATAATATATTTCAATAAATTATAAAATACTACTATGATAAGGTTTAACAAAACAATTTTAACTCAAAAACTAAAATTTAAAATCATACTTATAAAAATCAACTCAAACATAATTTTGTGATCTACCATATGATTCTCGAATCCAAAAATAATTCTAAAATTAAAAACATATATTTAAATTCAAAATGTTGTCATTTTAAACCAATTAAAAAATTTATTTCTTAGTTTATTATGTTGAAGTTGTTTAAATTTAATTTCAAATTCTTGATTGTTTATTTCAAGTTTGAGAATACACAATCACTCACAGTTTGACAAGTTTATTTTTTTGTTCTCGTAGAAGTTTTGAACATGCGTGGTACCGACGCATGACCAAAACGTCTCTAAGTGCGCAATATACTTGTTTTAACCCTAGTGAAACTCTTAAAACATTTCTTTATATTCTGCAATGGATATGACAAGTACAATCGAAACAAATCCAATCATGGATTGCGGATACACAATGGTAACATCTGATTCCCCCAGATAACATCTGTGCCCTTGAGCAATCACTGCCCTACGAATTATGCCATGACACACAACACAACCATAGATCACAGATACACAATGGTTTCATCTTGATCCCCCAGAAAACATCTGTACCTTTGAGCAATCCTTGCTCTACGAATTACGCTATGCCAACCTAGTTCATGGACCAAAGTCTACTTATAGTAACACTGGTGGTTACATCGCTATCATGCATAGACCTTATGCAATCACTGTTTCTTGAATTACACCATGTGGACCACAGATACACAATGGTTACGCTTGGATACCCCACGAAACATCCGTACCTCAAGGCAATCACTACCCAGGCGGATTCGCCATAAATCGACCATAGATCGCAGTTACACAATGGTTTCGCTTTGGTCCCCAAGAAATATCCGTAACCACAAGCTATCACGGTCCAACGAATTTTGCTATGCAGTCGAGTTCATAAGATCATGGGTTACCCAACGGAATTCAAAGGACTACTCGAGTATTATTTCCGGAAAACCTAATCTAGAGAATATGAGGCGATAGAACGAATCCACGATGTGGCCACAATGCAGATATCAAGCATAAAGTACTTCCATATCCTTAGTTCAAAACATATGTACTATACATATAGTACTTCATTTCAAATCACATTTATATAAATATCCAATTACATAAATTTTCCAAATCTCATTTTCAAATATGTCATTCTCATATAAATCCATTATATAAGATTATCAGTTTCACATTAATTATTTTCCAAATCAATAATTTTTTTGAATCACATATTTATATAATTCGTATATATAAGTTCCAAATTTCATATCAAAACATTCATATATCGATAACCTTCAAAGTTTCCATTTCCAAGATCAAACTAAATTGATTTCAAGATGATTCGAGTATTCAACATGATTTTAAAATTTAAGTTCACATTTACAGATTTTCAATGTCAACATTCATATTCATTGAGTCTTTCCATTCAATCATCGGGTCTTAATTCGTTCGAATTTGGATATATTCCTTTATCAAAATAATTAATTTTCATAAAATAATTTTGAAAAATAACTGCTTAATGTAAAATTGGACTTGAATAAATAAATAGATTTTAAAATAGTTTTGAAATAAATAGATATGCTTTGTAATATAACTATCTTGATATACAATAAATAGATAACTTTGAAAAAATAGGTTATATGATTATATAGGTTTTGCAAATGGGTTAAAATAAATAAATAGGTTTTGAAAAATAAGTTTGAAAGTTTTGTTTGAAAATAAAGATAAATAGTCTTATAGTAAAGTTATTTAAATAATATGAATAGATCTAATACCATAATTTCAAATAAAATAGTTTTATAATGAATACTTCTTTCCAAAAATAATCCAATCTGAATCAATGTCCAAATCTCAAAATTTTAATTATTGTCGGTTCCAATTTCAAGTCTTAATTCATTTTAACTTCAGATTCCATTCAGTTACATTTCAAGTCGAACCAAAGGTTCACATTTGCTCATTACTTTCCATATGCAATTTCAATTTCAATTAAGTTTGAAACTTGAATCTCCATTTCAATTATATTCCAAATTGAACCAATTATTCAAATTCACATTCATATTCAATTCCTTTTAATCGTACAAAGATACAACTCAAAATTTTTAAATTCCACTTGAAATAAATTCAACAAGTTAAAAAACCGAACTTCTACTCGATTCCTTGGAGATTTAAATCCGGTCGGTTTCATCGAGATACATGTTATATTATCCTATAAATACCATTCAACTCATACTCGAGAATCAATTCCGGACTATTTTTTTTAATCATTTCAAATGCACAAATATCTATATATTCAAAATATTTTAGAATCATATACTCATGTCATCAAAACAAACCAGTAGCAATGCTACTATAATGGTCTCCCCCACTCTGAGAATTGGTAATAATCTCGACGACATAAAATTTTCATGGAAACTATTATTTAGTGACAAAGTGGGTTGTCCATTCAAATACGTATTTTCAAAACATTTAGAAAATCATTCGAAATATTTTCATTTGAAAATACTTATATAGTTTACAAGCATATTTAAATTGCTTGAAAAAAATTCATTTCAGAACCTTTGAAACCAATTTCAAAATTTCGGAATCAAATTTTCTAGTTTCAGTCAGGCAATTTCTCTTAGTCATACTAAATCGATATATCGATGGATATACATTTCATAATCTTTCAATAAATCGATGTCTTCAATTTATTTATCGACTATTAGTTATCATTCATTAATATAATTTAAGCGCATAATAATCAAAGATGGAAACCGATTTGTGAACATCCGTAGTTTCATTTTTTTTTAAATAACTTATATTCAAAGCGCTTTAAATTTCAAAATATACTTTACCTACTGAATCAACTAATATTTCCAAAATAGTTTACATTTCAATGACACTTTATAATTTCAATTTCCAAAATATACCATTTTTAAATTAATTTATATTCAAAATCATTTTGCTTTTCAAAACGATTTATTTAATTTCGAAATAATATATATTTCCAAAATACGGCTTTTTCTATAATGACTCTTGTGATAATTCTACTCATTCTAGAGCATTGCTACTCTATCTCTAATGGGTTTTTAAACCCGATAAGCCAAGCTTTGTCAAACCTCGCTCTGATACCACATGTAACGACCTGCCTATATTTAACGTATCGAATCAATAATTAAACCAACTCCAAATGCTCAAAACGGCGAATCGTTATTAACTTACAGGGCTTAATGGAAATTACTCATAGAATCACATAACGAAAGACGACAGTATATCTTACATAATGAAATTTTGTACATAAAATCAAAGTTGTACAAAATATTGTACAGCAGAAGATTTATAATATGTACACATGAATTTTAAAATAAAGTTTACGGTTCAGTCGAGCCTTGTGCATGCATATGCGTCTTCACATTCCTCTCCAATTCGCAAGCTGAATATCTTTAAATCTAGAACACTTAGGGCCTGACCCGAGCATTCCATGCAAAAACACTAAACACTCGAGTCAGGATTAAACTTATTTCAAGTCGGTCAATTCGAATAAACACATAAATATAATTGTTAATGCCGATGATAATTTAAGTATAATAACCCATGACAAATACTACCGAAAACCACGCATAACCAATATTAATGTAGTGAGTTTATAGTTTTAAACATATGCTACAACTATGGTTACATAATACTTCTGGTATAAATCAAAGTGTAGGCTCTCAGCTTTCAAACAACGATGATAACCCATATGTGAAGGCCATAACAAATATATATAGATACATGGGTATCTACACTATTTTAGCTCTTGTCGTCATAAAAATTTACTATGTTTTCACTAAGTTAATTAACTTTTGTTTACATAAAGAGGGAATGAGGTGCCACAATAAAAGTTGGAGGCTATAGCATACATGATACATGCAAAGAATTGAGAAACTCACACCCCAAAACCGATATGGGATGTATATACTCATGACAAAATTTGATCCAATATATACATAAGACATTACTGGCAACATCAAATGACACAAATTTCAAACAGTAAGACATTCTTGGTAGAGGAACTACAATATTTTATGTCAAATATTTCAGACCGTACAGGCTACCCACAACATCACTCTATATGATATTCAAATCGTTTGACCTCAAGTTTTATTTTTACAAATTCAGTTAGTGTAGTGTACCCTTTCTTTCGAACTAGTAGCATGCAACAAGAGCGGGAAGTGACAAACTCATTTGAATAGGTGACCATATATGTTAACAGTAGTTGTGATAATAGTGCATGCAATGTTAATATTCTAAACCGGGAATGAAATGCATGGAACCGGGGTAATGATGCACTTCAATATAGCTAGTTGTTCGCAAAAACAAAACTGAAAAATAATTGGACTTATTAAAATAAAAGAACTGCGTGCTATCTTATACATATCATATTATATTTTCTAGTGGACGCCCAAGTTCTGAAAGACTACTCTCAAGTACCATAATATTATTTGTAAACAATAACTTATTTTCAGTTCTGACCGAAATTAGATGCAATTCCATTTTGATATGAATATCATTTATCATTAAAGAATAAATGTGTTTTTCCCTTTGGTATTGGAACTTTGGTGATGACATTTTCTTTCATAACCAAGCCACGTATGCATACACTTTTGGTTCCAAAAAAAATAATAGTCCAGCCAAGTTATGAAAGCCAGTCTAAATTAAAAAGGCCTTCCAGTTGACAACACAAGATCAGCAAAGTGACAGTCCAGCTTGCCCAATTATTATTCAGTCTAAACTCAACAATATCGAAAGTCTACAGTCTTAACTCAACAATATCGAAAGTCTATATGACAACCAGATTAATTTAGGCAAAGTAGGAATCATGTTCAGGTAAGAAAAAATAACGGGTAGAGTGCGCAACGAACAATAGTGGGTACATAGCAAGACCAAAATTCAAACAAGGCAGTGAAAGATGGAACGCAATAGCAAAAGTCCAACAACTTATACTAAATGAATCGAAGTAGAAAGTATTTAAATACGTTCAATCGTAAGGTAAACTTACAATTTGTCATCGGAGAACGGAGATCGGCAACAGTTTTGGCACAATGCATGTTCCGAGCAGCGGTGGAGATCAGGTTATAACTTCAGGTGGTTGCTGCATCTTGGGCTCGGGTCTGAGACTTGCGGTGAACAGCGAAAAGGGGTAAGCCCGTTTTAAAAGAGGAGGATGGTTTCAGAGGCGATTGGGCAGCGTCATTGAGGTGGAGAAGACCTCGTGAGGATAAAGGATGAACGGAGGTCGATGTGGTTGTCGGGCTGGCTGCAGCACTCTTTTGTGGCGGTGACGGTTGTGAGGGAAGCAGTCTCCGTGTTGGTGGATAGGAGTGACTACGACAAAGGGGATACGATGCGACAAGGAGGAGAAGGAGATAAATCGGGAGAAGTTTGGTGGTGCGACGATCAGAAATTAGGGAGCGGTGACCTATTCGATGGCCAAGGATTTCAAAATGGGGAGGGATGGATTTAGCTGCCGCCATTATATCAATTTTAGGAATTTTTGGGTTTTGCTAGTAAATAAAATAACGGGAATAGAAAGAAGGGGTCATGACACATAAAGAAAAATGAAAATGAGGGGGGACGTGTGGTGTTTGAGGTACACGTATCGAAATCTCAGATCAGTCTGAACAAGTGGCAAAGCCCTAAATAATTTTTTTTTCAAGTGTGTACCCTTATTATACTATATACATACACCAATACTAGGGTTTTTATACTCCAAATACAAATCTCATATTAATTTTTAGAAACCGCATTCAAACCTAAATAAAATAAAAAAAAATCAAATTCAAATCTAAAATAGGATAAATAAATTCAAGTTTAAATTTTAAATCGAATAAATAAAATCTCTCAATAACATATGCAGTTAGTTAAAAATATTTATACCGCTAAAATTTAACAAAACAAATTTGGATTCGAAATAAAAATTTGAAATTCACACTAATAGTTAGATTCTGAAATCAGAATAAACTAGACTAGATTTCAAATTTTAAAATCAAATAACAAGTATAAAAATAAATCCACAACACTAAATTAAATTAATTTAAAACTTTAAATGCCAAAATTTCTGGTTCATTACAGTAGGTCAAACACAACGGGTCATTTTCCCCTCTTGGTTTCCCCACTTACGTTTTCGAATTATTTTGAAAATTCTGAACTCATACATACATACATACATACATATATATAATTCCCTTGTACGTATACAAACTTCTAAGCCTAATAACTTTCTCATACGATGTCCGTTTTATTCAAACTCGTAGTTTGTCTTAAGCAGAATTCCGAGATGAACAAAATGGTACGATCAGTTTTACTTAATTCCAAATATTTAATTAAGTATTCTTTAGTTTATTGTTATAATGTCCTTTAAAATTACGGGGTGTTACATTCTCCCTTACTTAAAGGATTTTGTCCCCGAAATCTCTAAATTAAGAAGAATGTTTATCCTAACATCCATTAACCATATACTCATCCATCAATCACAGACATCCATTGTCCTTAAAATAATTTCTAATGCTTGTATGTATGCAAAGGTGTGTGTATATGTCCCTATGCTAACGCGAAAAATCAGTTGGTCTACTGATTCAGTTGATATCCTTAATGCAATGTATTTTAGTTCCATGAATCCAATATGTATGCAAATAGTCATAGTATATCATATAAACGCTATATCTGTGCACAATCATCCATCCAAATGCAACACCCATATGATGATACAATCATTTCCATCCATAAAAATTTAAAAAGCACACACATCCATATGCAATACATAAGTGATTGAGCCGATTTAGTGCCTACTGTGTGTATATGCATCCATGAGCAACCACTAGCAAACACTTGCATCCATCAAACATAACATGCTTCAAACACATGTTTACATCCATTGGTTTCCTACCTAAAAGTCGAAGATTCGATCGATAGGATATACTCAAATGACAGAAGAAAGTATAAATAAAAGCTTGGAAAAACAAATTAAGAACATACCTTTGAAAAGAAATGGGTATGAAGCGCGAATCTCATCTTCAGTCTCCCAAGTTGCATCTTCGCGGTCTTCTCCCCATTGAACTTTCATCAATTTGACTTCTCGTTTGCGAAGCTTCTTAACCTCTAATCCAAGAATACAGGTAGGAACTCGTCTAACTGTCGCCTCCCGTTCTACCTTCACTTCCTTAAGCATGTTTGGCTCGACTACCTCTGCTGTACCTGCAGACACTTCCGCAAATGAGAAACGTGGAAAACATCATGAACAACCGCCAATCTCTCTGGTAGCTTTACTCTATAGGCCATTTGACCTATCCTCTCTACTATGGGAAATGGCCCTACGAACCTTGGTGCCAATTTCCCTGTAGATCCAAAGTGAAACACATTCCTCAAAGGTGATACTTTAATGAAAACTATGTCTCCCACCTCAAACTCAATATCGGTCCTTCTCCTATCTGCGTAGGAGTTCTACCTGTCCTGAGTTGTCTTCATTCGTCTGCGTATAATCAACCTTTTCTGAAGTTTCTCTAATCATCTCAGGTCCAAGTAGAAACTTATCTGTGGACTCCCACCAACAAGTCGGCGACCTACATGGTTGTCCATATAATGCCTCAATGGGTGTCATACCTATACTAGCCTGATAACTGTTGTTGTAGATGAATTCAACCAATGGAAGATGCTCTTCTCGGGTCCTCCGAAATCTAGGATACACAGCCTCTCAAGATCCTCAAGTACTATATTCACCCTCTTAGTCTGCCCATCAGTCTGAGGGTGATACGCGGTGCTCAAACATAACTGTGTACCTAATGCCACTTGCAGGCTCTTCCAGAACTCACTAGTAAAGATGGGGTAACGATCACTCACAATGCTAGATGGTACTCGATGTAAACAGACTATCTCACGAAGATAAACTGATGCCAACCATGCTATCGTTCTCTTACTCTTAACAAGAATGAAATGAGCGCTCTTAGTAAGCCCATCTACTATAACCCCAATATTGGTGTTGCTTTTCCTCGATCTAGGCAAACCATCGATGAAATCTATAGAGACACTCTCCCACTTCCACTGTAGGACCTCCAAAGGATGAAGCAAAACCGACGGGCTTCCTTTGTTTAGCCTTAACTTGCTAGCAAACTAAACATCGAGCAACAAACTCCGCTACATCTTTCCACATTCCAGCCCAAAAAAAAACCTCTTCATATCTCTATACATCTTATCAGAATATTCATCCTAGAATGATGGGCTTCCTCAAGTACTATCTTCAACGGACTCCTAACTAGGGGAACACAAAGCCTTCCATCTCTTCGCACCACCCTCTATCATCCGTGGAATATCTACCGAGGTGACTAGAATTCTCCCCTCTTCTGAGCCGATCCAAGATGTTTGCTATCTATAGGTCCTCTCGCTACAAAGATCCTATCTAATCTATAAGAGTAGGTTGCACATTTAAGGATGCCAATAAACCAGTTTTAAGATCCGTAGATGGCCTAAAATCGGAGGTCGATATGTACTCCAAGCTCCACCTCTCTACGAATAGAGGACTCAAAGTCATCCTCTGCCTACTCAACATGTCTGCCACCACATTACCCTTGCCAAGGGTATAAGCAATGTCAAAATCATAGGATGCTAGGAACTCCATCCATCTCTGCTGTCTCAAGCTGAGATCCCTTTGCGAGAACAGATACATGAGAGATTCATGATCCGTGTACAACTTGAATCTCTCTCCAAGTAGATAATGTCACCAAGTCTTAAGCACAAATACTATAGCAAGCAACTCCAAATCATGGGTACGGTAGTTCTTCTCATGAACCCTCAGTTGTCTACTACCATAGCACAATACCCTTCCCTCTTGCATTAGAATATGCATCAGTGTACACTGTGGACACTTTATTCCTATCAGGCAAAGTCAAGACTAGGGCTGTTGTCAGAGCCCTCTTTAACCGGTGAAAAGAATCATCACAGTCAATGCTCCAAGAAAAGGTCAGATTCTTCTTCGTCAGTTTGGTGAGTGGGGCTGATATCTTTGTGAAGTCCTGGATAAACTTCCTATAATAGCCCGCTAAACCGAGAAAACTCCTCACCTCCGTTGCATTCTTTGGAACCTTCCAATCTTGAACTACAACTACTTTTGAGCGATCTACTGCTATTCCTTCCTTGGAGACCAAATGCGCTAGAAATCTTACTTCCTTTCTCCAAAAGTGGCATTGGAGAATTTCGCCTTACGCTGGTGCGCTCGGAGAGTCTTCCAAACCTCCCCAAAATGTAGGGCATGCTCTTCCTCGCTCTTCGAGAAGATCAGAATGTCATCCACAAAGACCACAACGAACTTATTCAGAAACTCCTGGAACACCCTACTCAACAGATCCACAAAATATGCAGGTGCATTCGTCAACAAAAAAGGCATGACTAGCCATTCAAAGAAACCATCTGCAGTTCTAAAAGCGGTCTTGTCTATATTGTCCGTGTCTACCTCAACTGATGAAACCCATTGCCAAGTCTAACTGAGAGAAAATAGGTGCACCAACAAGCTGGTCAAACAGATCATCATTCCTTGAAATGGGTGCCTATTCTTCTTAGCGGGCTTATTCAACTCCCTATAATCCATACATAAGCGATGTGACCCATCTGCCTTAGTTGCAAAGACGACTAGAGCACCCCATTCTTATATGCTTCTCCTAATAAACCCCTTCTGAAGTAGCTCCCCTACTTGCTTGCTAAGCTCCCTCCTTTCCTTAAGAGCCATATGGCGCACAGGCAATGCGACTGGCTTCGCATTGTTCACCAAGTATATCCGAAAATCAATCTCGCGCCTCGGAGGTAAGCCCCTAACCTCCACAGTAACATCCGGATACTTACAGACAACATATACAGATCGAAAATCATCAACAGTAGCATCAAGTGGTTCTAGGAAACTAAGCATAACAGACCCCTTTGGGTCATAGGAAATCTCGAGAGTCCTCTCTCGGCAAGTCAAAAGTCTAATGACCCTCCTCTCACAGTCCAGAATGACACTATATATGGCTAGCCAATCCATCCCTAGAATCCAACCATTGCCCATAAAACCAAGCACATATGCGTCGCGCTCAAACTTGACGCCCAACATTGATATCCTAAAACCCCAACAAATCATAGATAGATGGGTCATGCTGTAACAACCCGGAAAATCTGAACCAATTTAAAAAAAATTAAATTGGCTAAAATAGTGGATATCAATCATAGATGACATGAGCGTCCCATGCCACTATGTCGCCATATATAGGTATACAATCAACCCCGCACTAATCCTATGTAGTTAAACTGTTAAGTAGATTTCTTGGTTTATTTCGACCCCAAACCCCGTACTGACGGTGGCAAGGGTAATCCTTGGAATATAACACATAAACAGATAATAGCAGAACAGAAATAAATAAATATACCAGATAATGCACAATAGAATATACTGGATAAACGTAATAATCAGAGTTACACAGTATACAGTATCATACTTAGTACAAATATGGTTCAGCTATACATAAATGTCAACAGTGGAAAACAAACATAATGTACAATAGGAGCTGAACAGCATAAAAAAAGGTAAATAATAGAATCCATCTTCAGCTCCAGCTATCCGGATAAAGCTAGTTAAAACCTGAATACAAGGCTGCCCGTGTAGAAAAAGGGGCACCCGAGTTTGAAAGTGAAACAAACTACGAGTCAGTCATGGGACTGGTATGAGAAATCTACTCAACACATTTGAAATATGGCTAATCTCAGGACCACGCCACTTTCGTGGAACGGGTTTACTCCATCGGATTGCTAGTGCTCTAAAACAAATCATTCTTTTAAATATTGCAATGCTTTTTATAAAAATGAAGCCATTATAAGACTCAGTTCCCATCACACAGTGCAACGCAAACCAGAGGATAGAGTTTTACCTTATAATGGCCAAAATATGCTTGATACGAATAAAACAAAAGTATTTGATATTATTACTAGTGTTTATATGTTTCAAAAACAATTTCACATCATAACTATCAATCATAGACGGCATGGGTACCATATATCATGTCGCCATATGTATATACAATCAAAACCGCACGGTGTCGTATTTGGAAATTGGATTTCCGTCATGAACCAAGGCAAAAGATAATCCTTACCAACTTCGAGACTGCCTAGCCCGAGCCTCAGGATCAAAGCTTGAGTGACCCTTGGATCGTCAGGGCCGGTCCACCGATGTGTATTAAAATTCCTGAACACTGCGTTTCTCCGCCCTATGGGGCGTAAATGAGCCAACGAATGACTCCATCGGTCCCGGATCGACCGATATTTCCGAGGTGCCTCGCTATCCATCATCCACATAAGTAAAATGTCAGGCCGTGCAAAAACACTGACACAACTCTTAGCTAGGAAGAAACGCATGAGCTCCCTGATGTCCTCTCCCGTTTCTGGTTCATACCGAGGTGTGAGGCTCGCGAATTCATGTTATACGCAATGCTACGCCACACAGGCGGTGCTTTGATCATCAATCACTAGACTTTGCTTTTCAACAGAAGCCCTGATCACTGCATCTTAGTATGCCACACAGGCAATTCACACCATGCAACTGATGGCTATCAATCACATAGAATAAATTCCAATGTCGAGCACACAATCCATTTACAAGTCCGTTCTGGGTCGGAACGAAACCGGAGGCACTATATACCTCGCATATCCATCGATTTCCACGTACGTCTGGACGATCACCACTCATTATCCATATTTCGGGATGCCTCCCAATCAAGACATCAGTTACCATCCAAACGAGGTGAAGATCGGTCTTCGACCACCGTCTTCATCTTCGATTTCTTATCGTCGATTCAGTTATTCAGAATGGGATAAACCTGGTCTTTCTGAGAAACTCACATATATAATAAACACGTGCTACACAAACACTACATACGCATCATTTCAATTCATTAGTCACTAACCGTAAATCAGTAAGAGAGCGATTTCCCAAATATTAACCCCGAAGGCCGAAACCAACATCAGATCAACACCCAGGAAACCATTCGACTTAGCCAACCTTCAGTTAGTTTCTAAATTTCACATCCATATCGTTTATAATATTTTATAACGATTTATCGCTATTTTTATTTATTTTAAAATAGCCAATTTATTCAAAACGACGCTTCGGGGCATAACGCGGTCGTGGCGCTGTTTTTCTTCAGATTTGATTTACACATATCTGAAAATCTAACCGTTGGATCTTCACAAAATTTACATCATTAGAAAGATCTTTTCAAAACGAATCCAACGGTTCTAGTTTCGGGAAAATCCGACGATCGGATCTCCCGGTATAATCGTTTGAAGTTTCGATTTCAAAATACGAACTGCAGCGTCGTTATTCGATTTAATATAATAATATATATATAAATATAAATATAATCGATTCTGGCGCTGTTTTTCTTCAGAGTTGAATTACACATTCCAGACAATCCAACCGTTGGATTTTTACAAAGTTGGTGCCGTTGGAAAGATATTTCCAAAGCGAACCCAACGGTTGCGGTTTCGGGAAAATCCGATGGTCGGATCTCCCGCACTAATCGTTTGAAATCACGGTTTCAAAATACGAACTGCAGCTTCGTTATTCGATATATTTCAATTCTATTTATATATATATATATATATATATATATCGATTTTTCTATTTCAAAACTATATGATTTTCATACTTTTGATAAAAATGATATTTTTATCTAACTGTCTTCTATTTCAACACTTCACTATTTTTAACAATTCATGTATATAATAAAAATGTGATTTTTAATGTAAAATAATTTATTTCAAAACACGACTATTTTATATAGTTCATATAGATGATAAAAATATGATTTTTATTATAAAACAATTTCATTCAAAACACGACTATTTTATATAGTTCATATAGATGATAAAAATATGTTTTTTATTATAAAACAATTTATTTCAAAATATGAATACCATTCAACACATGAATTTCAATTCAACGAATGAATTTCGATTCAACACATGAAGGTTTTCTATAGTTTATATATATATAGATAAAAAGGTGATTTTATATTTAAAACACGAATACCATTCAACACATGAATTTCTATCCAACGAATGAATATCGATTCAACACATGAAGGTTTTCTATAATTTATATATATAGATAAAAAGGTGATTTTTATATTTAAAACACGAATACCATTCAACACATGAATTTCTATTCAATGAATGAATTTCGATTCAACACATGAAGGTTTTCTATAGTTTATATATATAGATAAAAAGGTGATTTTTATATTTAAAACACGAATACCATTCAACACATGAATTTCTATTCAACGAATGAATTTCAATTCAACACATGAAGGTTTTCTATAGTTTATATATATAGATAAAAAGGTGATTTTATATTTAAAACACGAATACCATTCAACACATGAATTTCTATCCAACGAATGAATATCGATTCAACACATGAAGGTTTTCTATAGTTTTTATATATAGATAAAAAGGTGATTTTATATTTAAAACACGAATACCATTCAACACATGAATTTCTATCCAACGAATGAATATCGATTCAACACATGAAGGTTTTCTATTCAACGAATAAATATAGTTTCAACCAATGAAAATAATTCTAACACATGAATATTATTCAAAATTTCGGCAGCATAATGGCAGGGTAGTTAAAACCGGGACCGTCCCTAGTACGGCTCCTCGCTCTATCTTAAAGCCTCGCAGCTTTTGACAATGGGGAATCATGCATCTATTTCGCATGCAGGCGGCATGTATTTTTTTTTCATTTCCACAAACTAATCCTATGTGGTTTCAACCAAATATTTCTCAACCACAAACGGGTATTTTTCAACCACAATCAATTTCAATCAACAACTCCCTATCAATCAATTTTCACACCAATCACAACCAATAAATATCGTCCATGGTTTGTGGACGAGGGGCGTGTATATATATATATATATATATATATATATATATATATATATATATAGCATTTCACTTCTATTTCAACACATATATAATTTTTACAACGCATATATAACTTATACATCGAACGTGCAACTTATACAACGCTTATACAAGAGGTGTACAACGCTTATATAACTCATACATCGACTATATAATTTATACATCATCGTTTTCCATATCATTTATAAATTAGAAATCTCACATTGGGTTCCACTCCACCAAAAATAGCAGAAGGCTCAGAAAAATATGCGGTCTCTTCTAGAATGTAGAAGACGTCCACACGGTCACGATGTTTCCTGTTTCATCGAATTTCGTCAAGAAACGAAAAAGATATGATTTTTCAAAGTTTGCAACGGTTTAAAGGTGTTAAAATCAGTTCAAAGAAAATCAGCCGTACCTTTCAGAGGAGGTTCAAAACTAGGTTTTGATTTTTCGTGAAATCTGTTGCTCGATACGACGATCGACCACTGCCACGTGGAAGGGCTTGGAGAGGCGCATGTGCACCAGGGAGGGGGTTGAACTCGGCGGCTCAAGGTGATGGCAGCGGCGGTTTGAAGACGTCGACTTCTCGGCGTCCGTTCTCCCAAAATACACAATGAAAAAACCGAAACCAGGTATGGATTTGAAGAGCTCGGGAAGATCTTCAAAAAGTTCAACTGTGGCACGAGCTAATTCGGCGTGGATTGATCGGAAAATGAGGGGGAAAGTTTGAAGGGGTTTCCGCCTTCAGTCGACGTCTGGGAGAGAGAAAAATAATTTTCTGACCAATGAGCATTTTTCTTTAATTTATATTTTTTTTCCAAAAATACCCTCTTTCACTCACGAACACCAATCCAAACCCAACGACTGTCGTCCCTAGCGTTTTACCCCCATTACGAACACAATGGGATATGTTTCGTAGGCCCATTCGACTGTTTCAGTCAGTTTTCCTTCAATTTAAAATATATAACATTCAATATTTGATTTGAACGTACATTTCAATTTGCCAGGGCCAAAAACTGATTCGAAAAATTCCAGAAAAATAAATCTAGCTATGTTTTGATGATACGGTCCCAACAAAACTAGTTTCGTCGAATTTTGAGACCGTTTGCAAAAAGGCCCATTTCTGGTCGATTCAATTTAACTATAATTGACCAAAACATATTTTCCTTTGCCACGCTCACATACTAGCTTCAAAAATTATGAAATTTGAAACCTAGCAATAACTTCACATCCCGGATCCAACAAAAGTGGTTTCGTCGAATTCCGAGGTCGTATGCAAAATGGCCATTTTCACGGGCTATATAAATTCCATAGCGACCTTTCTGAAAATTCATTTGGCCATAACTTTTGCATCCCGCTATGAAACTTCGATTTTTCATATTTGTTAGAAAGGTATTCACTAACAGATTTAAATATTTTTGGTTTCACTCAAATCCGTTTTATTTTGCACCCGGTACAGTCAGTCAAAGTTTGAATTCAAATTTTGAAACTACCGCGCCATTTTAGGCCTTGTTTATAATTAGAATTAATTATATTCCTTTTCAATTGTCGATTCAAACTCAGTTTTCATCTTTCTTATTTAAAATATTTATTTAAAATATTTAAAATCCACAATTTTAGCCAATTTCAAAAATTTAAATTGGTTCAGATTTTCCGGTTCGTTACACTTTTCGTCCCCGAAAAGGAACTAAGTCGAAAGTGGTTTGATTAATCAACTCTACATTCGATCCGACTTCCATTCTCCAACTTTTCAGTTTTTGAGAATTTTCAAATTCTTTAAAAATTTGGCTAACACCCGGAATTTTCGAAAAATTTCGCCATAACCTCCTTTGTACGGGGAGAGCTTTGGAAATTTATTGGGCCGTATTAGGTACCCAATAAATCCTATAAAGCATACACATATTTATAGTGATATATTCTGGTGTTTACAGGGGAGCGTGTATAGATAATAACTCCAGAGAATAAATTCTCGTCACCCTGTCAAAGCCTGAGGGAGTGTGTATTTTAATTGCTCCATAGGATAAATCCTCGTCACCTCGTCCCGTGTGGGAAATAAATAGTCCATGTGCCGTATCTAATAACTAGAGAGACGTGATTATTGTCAACTCCAGACCCGTGTGGGGTTTTTATTAATCTGGAAATTTTATCGTTACAATTTAAATAGTCCATATCAGTCATCAGTTCAACCTGTAAAATATACTCATCGCCATACAAGCCTCTCGCTCGTATGGTAAATCTTCCACCTCGTCACACAAGCTCCAAATGCTTATGTGGTATGTGATGAAGTATGCCTATCTTCATAAGTATGCCATGTAATGTAGTTCAAAATTAATTGTTACTATCCTATGGCGACGTTTATTATTACACACAGAATAACCAGCCCTCCGCATCCGGTGGCATTCACAGGGGTTGATATAATAATATTTCGCATCCAACTCATTAAGGTTTACCTATTTGTCGGGCACGCAAATAAAATCTTTACTCAACAGCTAATCCATTTACCTGTTCAAACATGTATAATGCACAAGTATATATTTCTATCTATTTTTAAATTAGTTCAATGTGTGATTTAAATGAATAAATTCTATCATTATTCTCTTATTAATTAAATTAACTATCGTTTCTATAATTTAATCAATCCAATTCTACTATCACACAACACAAACAACAATCAAATTGTTTTTAACTTTTCAAAAATATACTAATCAATTTCTATATTCTTTTAAAATCATTCAGACTATAGAATTAAAAGTGCACATCCATGGAAAGAAAATAACAACAGAGTAGAGAACTAATTGGTAATGCAAAGTATGGTAATTGTTTGCACCGGAGTCAATCAGAGATATCTACTCGACACTTAGGATAGGCTTTCTGAATGCCCTCCTCAGTTTCCCAAGTACAATCTCGCGGATCTCCACTCCATTGCACGTTGACTAAGTGAACCTTCTTGTTCCTCAGCTCTTTGGTTTCTTTGCCGATGATCTTTAGCGGCTCTCTTCTCACAGCCAATTCTGGAGTAATTTCAATATCCTGTTGAGCTGCTTCTTCCACGATCAAGTCTGGATCATGAACGTGCTTTCGAAGTTGAGATATGTGAAATACATCATGTACTCCCGGCAACCAATCAGGCAACTTAACCCTATAAGCGAGCGTTCCGATCCGTTCAAGAATAGGAAACGGACCAATGAATTTAGGCGCCAACTTCCCAGTTTTACCGAACCGGATAACTCCTCTCATCGACGATACTTTCAAATATACGTAGTCGCCAACAGCAAATGATATATCTCTTCTTCTTCTATCGGCATAGCTCTTTTGTCGGCTTTGAGCGGCGAGTAATCGTTTCTTAACGAACTCGACTTTGTCAGCAGCTTCTCTGATCATATCTGGCCCTAACACAAGTCTATCACCAGGTTCGACCCAACAAGCAGGGGATCGGCACGGTCTACCATACAATGCTTCGAATGGCGACATTGTCAGGCTCGCCTGGTAGCTGTTATTATATGAGAATTCAGCCAAATGCAGATGGTCTTCCCATGATCCAACGAAATCTAGAACACAAGCCCGCAATAGATCTTCTAGTATACGATTCACCCTCTCAGTTTGACCATCTGTCTGAGGATGATAGGCGGTGCTTAGGTTCAGCTTTGTTCCCAGCTCTACTTGAAATGCCTCCCAGAATTTGCTAGTAAATATTGTATATCTATCACTAACTATACTGATCGGCACTCCGTGTAGTCTAACTATTTCCTTGAAGTAAATCTACGCCAGACTCTGAGCAGTTCTGTTTGATCTGACAGGTATGAAATGGGCGGTCTTCATGAAGCGATCTACGATCACCCAAATACTGTCATTTCCTTTTCTGGTTCTAGGCAAACCATCTATGAAATCCATGGAAATATGTTCCCACTTCCAGCCTGGAATGTCAAGCGGTTGCAACAATCCAACAAGCTTCTGTTGGTCGCTCTTGACTAGTTGGCAAGTAGGGCATCGGCTAACATATAAAGAAATGTCCCTCTTCATCGACTTCCACCAGAAAGTGCGTTTGATGTCATTATACATTTTGCTTACTCTCGGATGGATACTAAGTTTTGACTTGTGGCATTCATCCAGTACTTCCTTTCGGAGCTCATGAATGTTAGGAACACAAATTCGACCTTTCAGCCTTAGAATCCCCTCATTATCAACTTGAAAACTCAAGGGCTCGCCTTTCTGAATTATCTCTCTGATATTCTGAATGAAGTGATCATCCTTCTGAAGAGCAGATATTTTATCTATCAATGAAGTCGTGATGATAAAACTAGCGATTGTTTCATTCTTTCAGCTTAACGCATCGGCCACGACATTGGCTTTCCCTGGAGTGTATATAATCTCAAAGTCATATGCTGCAAGAAACTCCAGCCAACGTTGCTGCCTCAGATTCAAGTCCTTCTGGGTAAACTGATACTTTAGCGACTGGTGATCTGTAAACAGTTCAAATCTCTCACCCAGAAGATAGTGTCTCCAGATTTTCAAAGAGAATACGATAGCCAATAACTCAAGATCATGAGTTACGTAGTTTTTCTTGTGCGGCTTCAGCTGACGGCTAGCATAAGTAATCACTTGTCCCCTTTGCATTAACACTGCACCTAGGCCTTCTCTAGAAGCATCTGTCCAGACTTTTAAATCCTGATTCCCATCGATGATTGTTAAAACTGGAGCAGTTGTTAATCTTAACTTTAGCTCTTCAAAAGCCTCCTCACATTCTAAAGTCCATTTGAATTTAGAGTGCTTCTTCGTAAGCTTCGTTAAGTGACCAGATATCTTCGAAAAGTTTTTAACGAACTTCCGGTAATAACTAGCCAATCCAAGAAAACTGCAAACCTCTGTAGGAGTACTAGGCTGCTTCCAGTTTTGAATAGCTGTGATTTTACTTGGATCCACAGCAATTCCTTCTTTCGATACAACGTGGCCTAGAAATTTCACTTCATCTTGCCAGAATATGCATTTGGACAGTTTGACTTTCAATGCATTCCGTCTCAGAATTTCTAGAACCTGTTCCAAATGCTTTTCATGTTCGGCCTTTGATTTAGAGAAGATTAGAATATTGTCAACAAAAACCAGAACAAATTTATTCAGGACACCGCGGAACACTCGATTCATCAAATCGACGAAGTAAGCCGGAGCGTTACATAAGCAGAATGGCATTACTAACCACTCATAGAATAGGTCGGGACCTCTGAATGCGGTCATTGGAACACACTCTTCGGCAATTCGAAGCTGATGGAAGCCTGTAACTAGGTCCATCCTTGAAAATACTTGTGCTCCATTCAGACGATCCAATAAATCATCGATTCGCGGCGATGGATATTTGTTCTTTATCGTCTGCTTGTTCAAATCGCGATAATCCACACATAGACGCAGAGTACCGTCAGATTTTGGGACAAACACCACTGCTGCTCCCCAATCAGAGAAACTAGGCCTGATCAGACCTTTCCATACGAGCTGTCGTGTTTGATTGTCTAATTCCTCCTTCTCTTTCAAGGAAATTCTTCGAATAGCGTGAACTACCGGCCTTGCATTCGGAATCAACGCGATCTTGAAATCTATTTCTCTTTGCGGAGGTAAGCGAACAACTTCGTCAAACACATCCGCATAGTTCTTGACGACAGGAATATCTTTTACGAGGTCGGGAATATTCTCTGTAACTTCAGGGATATTTTATATTTGAGCAGGAGAAACATCAAGAGTTGACCAGAAATCTTTTCTATTAGCATTCTGACCTTCACAGGGAATGGTTATATAATCACCTGATTTAATCTTAGCCCTAACAACTCTCTCGGCGCATCTAACCTCTACCTCATATTTGGTTAGCCAATCCAATCCCAGAATAAGGTCGAATTCAGTAAAATTCATGACGATAGAGATAGTAGGGAATTTATAGCAGGAAAAAGAGACAGTGACTGCACAAACCCAACTGAGATCGATGGAACCCCCAACCGGATTTTGGACAGTCATTGGTTCTTTGAGCTTCTTCAAATTCAAATCCAACTTCTTAACTGCATTCTTGGCTATGAAGCTTCGTGACGCGCCTGTATCGAACAACACTTTAACTAGAATGTTTTTCACATTGAGCGTGCCTTCTAAAACATCAGCCCTTTCCTAAGCAGACGAAGATGCAGGCACTTCTGCCATTTCATTTACATGTACTGCTTCAGGTTTTCTGAATAGCGGGCAGGCCTTGGAAAGGTGACCGGCCTGATGGCATTGGCTGCACTTTCTATTCTCTTGAAATCCCTTCTTGGATTTGAACTCATCCTTTCTTCGTTTGTTTCTCAAAGCCTTACATTTCCTGGACAGGTGACCTTTTTGATTGCAGTTGAGGCATATGGCAGTCATTACTGGTTCTTTCCCAGATCTGGCCCTTTTCCGGTTTACCTTAGGCTTCTTACTGACCTCAGACATTGTACTGGCCTCAGGACGATCAGCTTCAGAATCAACTTTATTACTAGAACTGACCTCTTCTTCTTCTCGCAACATACCTTTCCTATCGAGATCCTCATACTGGTAGGCCATGTATATCATTTCAGAAAAAGGAAGCTTCACATGCCCCATTACTTTATTCTGGTATTTCCTTTGAAGCTCGTTGATAAATCTCAAATTATTCCTCTTCGGATTTTCAATTAGATGAGGGGCAAAGTGAGAAAGTTCATTGAATTTCTTATGATATTCGGGAATGGTCATATCTCCTTGTGTCAGATAAGAAAATTCATCATGTAGCCGTTCAATTGCTTCAGGAGAAGTAAATCTTTCTAGGAAAATCACTTTGAATCTATCCCAGGTGATATCACCTTTTGGATTATTCTTAATAACTGAATCCCACCAAAACAAAGCTTCGTCTTTGAGTGCCTAGGAGGCTAGTAATCTTTTCTGGTCATCTCTCAGCTTTAATCCTTCAAGGATTTTCCCAGCCGAACGAATCCATGCTTGTGTTCTCATAATAGATTCTTCGCCCGAGAAGGGTTTTCCACCCAGATTTCTATATTTCATAAATAGAGCTTCTATATCCGAGTCAGTATTACTTCTTCTGTTTCTGGCACTCATTTTCTAGAGCGTCTGCAATTAGCAGACAAAGTGTCAGGTCAACAGAAAAGATATTTCAAAATATAGAGACAAATACTTGAATGTAAATGCGTCTATCTAGGTGTTATTTCATTATGCTACTCATACTAGGATATTACTGATCCTATCTATAATGAGTTACTCGTCTTAGAACACAACTGGTTCTATTTCTGACGAATTCGTTAATATGTTATATTCCAGAACTAAGCTTAACCAAAGCTCTGATACCAAATGAGACGTTACCGCGAAATCCGGTAGGCTTTGCAACCATCCCTTCATCCTCCAGTACAGCAGGTAAAACCCACCGCGGCTCCCATTGGTCCCCCAGCCCCTTGTTTTACGGCGACCCTCTCGAGTCTCGCGGCTACTGCCGAACCAACCCTCTAAACTGGGACATGTAGGGGTAAGAGTCACCCGTTCGCCATCAAACCGCGAAGCGAGAACCCCCTATCATGCGTACCCGGCCTACTCAGGGCCAGCAACAAGGGTTTTCATACATTTGATAAAACGAGACGACCCCAAACCCCGTACTGACGGTGGCAAGGGTAATCCTTGGAATATAACACATAAACAGATTATAGCAGAACAGAAATGAATAAATATACCAGATAATGCACAATAGAATATACTGGATAAACGTAATCATCAGAGTTACACAGTATACAGGATCATACTTAGTACAAATACGGTTCAGCTATACATAAATGTCAACAGCGGAAAACAAACATAATGTACAATAGGAGCTGAACAGCATAAAAAGAGATAAATAATAGAATCCATCTTCATCTCCAGCTATCCGGATAAAGCCATCTAAAACCTGAATACAAGGCTACCCATGTAGAAAAAGGGGCACCCGAGTTTGAAAGTGAAACAAACTACGAGTCAGTCATGGGACTGGTATGAGAAATCTACTCAACACATTTGAAATATGGCTAATCTCAGGACCACGCCACTTTCGTGGAACGGGTTTACTCCATCGGATTGCCAGTGCTTTAAAACAAATCATTCTTTTAAATATCGCAATGCTTTTTATAAAAATGAAGCCATTATAAGACTCAGTTCCCATCACACAATGCAACGCAAACCGGATGATACAGTTTTATCTTATAATGGCCAAAATATGCTTGATACGAATAAAACAAAAGTATTTGATATTATTACTAGCGTTTATATGTTTCAAAAAAAAATCTCATCATAACTATCAATCATAGACGGCATGGGTACCATATATCATGTCGCCATATGTATATACAATCAAAACCGCACGGTGTCGTATTTTGAAATTGGATTTCCGTCATGAACCAAGGCAAAAGATAGTCCTTACCGACTTCGAGACTGCCCAGCCCGAGCCTCAGGATCAGAGCTCGAGTGACCCTTGGATCGTCAGGGCCGGTCCACCGATGTGTATTAAAATTCCTGAACACTGCGTTTCCCCAGCCTATGGGGCGTAAATGAGCCAACGAATGACTCCATCGGTCCCGGATCGACCGATATTTCCGAGGCGCCTCGCTATCCATCATCCACATAAGTAAAATGTCAGGCCGTGCAAAAACACTGACACAACTCCTAGCTAGGAAGAAACGCATGCCCTTCCTGATGTCCTCTCCCGTTTCTGGTTCATACTGGGGTGTGAGGCTCGCGAATTCATGTTATACCCAAAGCTACGCTACACAGGCGGTGCTTTGATCATCAATCATAAGACTTTGCTTTTCAACAGAAGCCCTGATCACTGCATCTTAGTATGCCACACAGGCAATTCACACCATGCAACTGATGGCTATCAATCACATAGAATAAATTCCAATGTCGGACACACAATCCATTTACAAGTCCGTTTTGGGTCGGAACGAAACTGGAGGCACTATATACCTCGCATATCCATCGATTTCCACGTACGTCTGGATGATCACCACTCATTATCCATATTTCGGGATGCCACCAAATCAGGACAACAGTTACCATCCAAACGAGGTGAAGATCGGTCTTCAACCACCATCTTCATCTTCGATTTCTTATCGTCGATTCAGTTATTCAGAATGGGATAAACCCAGTCTTCCTGAGCAACTCGCGTATATAATAAACACGTGCTACACAAACACTACATACACATCATTTCAATTCATTAGTCACTAACCGTAAATCAGTAAGAGAGCGATTTCCCAAATATTAACCCCGAAGGTCGAAACCAACATCAGATCAACACCCAGGAAACCATTCGACTTAGCCAACCTTCAGTTAGTTTCTAAATTTCAAATCAATATCGTTTATAATATTTTATAACGATTTATTGCTATTTTTGTTTATTTTAAAATAGCCAATTTATTCAAAACGACGCTTCGGGCCATAACACGGCCGTGGCGCTGTTTTTCTTCAGATTTGATTTACACATATCTGAAAATCTAACCGTTGGATCCTCACAAAATTTACATCATTAGAAAGATCTTTTCAAAACGAATCCAACGGTTCTAGTTTCGGGAAAATCCGACGGTCGGATCTCCCGGTATAATCGTTTGAAATTTCGATTTCAAAATACGAACTGCAGCGTCGTTATTCGATTTAATATAATTATATATATATATATATATAAATAAATATAATCGATTCTAGCGCTATTTTTCTTTAGATTTGAATTAAATATTCCAGACAATCCAACCGTTGGATTTTTACAAAGTTGGTGCCGTTGGAAAGATATTTCCAAAGTGAACCCAACGGTTGCGGTTTCGGGAAAATCCGATGGTCGGATCTCCCGCACTAATCGTTTGAAATCACGGTTTCAAAATACGAACTGCAGCTTCGTTATTCGATATATTTCAATTCTATTTATATATATATATCGATTCTTCGATTTCAAAACTATATGATTTTCATACTTTTGATAAAAATGATATTTTTATCTAACTGTCTTCTATTTCAACACTTCACTATTTTTAACAATTCATGTATATAATAAAAATGTGATTTTTAATGTAAAACAATTTATTTCAAAACACGACTATTTTATATAGTTCATATAGATGATAAAAATATGATTTTTATTATAAAACAATTTCTTTCAAAACACGACTATTTTACATAGTTCATATAGATGATAAAAATATGATTTTTATTATAAAACAATTTATTTCAAAATATGAATACCATTCAATACATGAATTTTAATTCAACGAATGAATTTCTATTCAACACATGAAGGTTTTCTATAGTTTATATATATATACAGATAAAAAGATGATTTTATATTTAAAACACGAATACCATTCAACACATGAATTTCTGTCCAACGAATGAATATCGATTCAACACATGAAGGTTTTCTATAGTTTATATATATATAGATAAAAAGGTGATTTTTATATTTAAAACACGAATACCATTCAACACATGAATTTTTATTCAACGAATGAATTTCGATTCAACACATGAAGGTTTTCTATAGTTTATATATATAGATAAAAAGGTGATTTTTATATTTAAAACACGAATACCATTCAACACATGAATTTCTATTCAACGAATGAATTTCAATTCAACACATGAAGGTTTTCTATAGTTTATATATATAGATAAAAAGATGATTTTTATATTTAAAACACGAATACCATTCAACACATGAATTTCTATCCAACGAATGAATATCGATTCAACACATGAAGGTTTTCTACTCAACGAATAAATATAGTTTCAACCAATGAAAATAATTCTAACACATGAATATTATTCAAAATTTCGGCAGCATAACGGCAGGGTAGTTAAAACCGGGACCGTCCCTAGTACGGCTCCTCGCTCTACCTTAAAGCTTCGCAGCTTTTGACAATGGCGAATCATGCATCTAGTTCGCACGCAGGCGGCATGTACATTTTTTTCATTTCCACAAACTAATCCTGTGTGGTTTCAACCAAATATTTCTCAACCACAAACGGGTATTTTTCAACCACAATCAATCAATTTCAACACAAACAATTTCAATCAACCATTCGCTATCAATCAATTTTCACACCAATCACAACCAATAAATATCGTCCATGGTTTGTGGATGAGGGGCGTATATATATATATATATATATATATATATATATATATATAGCATTTCACTTCTATTTCAACACATATATAATTTTTACAACGCATATATAACTTATACATCGAACGTACAACTTATACAACGCTTATACAAGAGGTGTACAATGCTTATATAACTCATACATCGACTATATAATTTATACATCGTCGTTTTCCATATCTTTTATAATTCAGAAATCTCACATTGGGTTCCACTCCACCAAAAATAGCAGAAGGCTCAGAAAAATATACGGTCTCTCCTAGAATGTAGAAGATGTCCTTATGGTCCCGATGTCTTCTGTTTCATCGAATTTTGTTAACAAACGAACAAGATACGATTTTTATTGTAAAATCAACATTCGTGATGGTTTTAAACTGTTGAAATCAGCTCAGAGTATAACAGCCGTACCTTTTCAAAACCTGCTCGAAACTAGGTATAAATTTTTCGGCAAATCCTTGAAGCGAGGTGGCGATCGGGCTACGCCACGCGAAAGAGCTTCGAGAGGCGCTCCAGGGGGTTGTGGCGTTGGTGAACTTGACGCCAGGGATGAGGCTCGGCGGCGGTTTGAAGTTCGACACTTCAGAGGCGTATATCTCGACAAATACGAAGCGAGGGGGAACGTGATGGGTATGGATTTGGAGAGGAGATTCAGATCTTCAAAAACCCCAACTGTGTCGATCGATTTCGTTGAGCCGATTCGCCGTAATCGAGGTGGGAAGAACGGAAGGTGTTTCCGCCGTGCGCTGGAGCGGGGAGAGAGAAATGAGCGATTTCCCTTTTTTTTTACAAAGGAATTTTCTGATTGGCCAATATTTATATATTTTGAAAATTTGGGGTTTTCTTCGATGAACTCGAAATCAAACCCAACGACTGTCGCCCCTAGCTAATTACCCCCATCCCGAACACAATGGGATATGTTTCGAAGGCCCATTCGAATGTTTCAGTCAGTTTTCACCCAAATTAAAATATAAAACATTCAATATTTAATTTGAACGTACATTTCAATTTGCTAGGGCCACAAACTGATTCGAAAAATTCCAGAAAAATAAATCTGGCTATGTTTTGACGGTACGGTCCCAACAAAACTAGTTTCGTCGAATTCTGAGACTGTTTGAAAAATGGCCCATTTCTGGTCGATCCAATTTAACTATAATTGACCAAAACACATTTTCCTTTGCCACGCTCACATACTAGCTTCAAAAATTATGAAATTTGAAAGCTAGCAATAACTTCACATCCCGGATCCAACGAAAGTGGTTTCGTCGAATTCCGAGGTCGTTTGCAAAATGGCCATTTTCACGGGCTATATAAATTCCATAGCGACCTTTCTGAAAATTCATTTGGCCATAACTTTTGCTTTCCACTATGAAACTTTGATTTTTCAGATTCATTAGAAAGGTATTCAGTAACAGTTTTAAATATTTTTGGTTTCACTCAAATCCGTTTTGTTTTGCACCCGGTACAGTCAGTCGAATTTTGAATTCAAATTTTGAAACTACCGCGCCATTTCAGGCCTTGTTTATAATTCAAATTAATTATATTTATTTTCAACTTCGATTCAAACTTACTTTTCATCGTTATTATTTTAAATATTTATTTTAAATATTTAAAATATACTATTTTAGCCAATTTAAAAATTTTAAATTGGTTCAGATTTTCCAGGTCATTACAATCTCCCCCACTTAAAACTTTTCATCCCCGAAAAGGAACAAAGTTGAAAGTGGTTTGATTAATCAACTCTACGTTCAATATGGCTTCCATTCTCCAACTTTTCAGTTTCTGAGAATTTTCAAATTCTTCAAAAATTTGGCTAACACCCGGAATTTTCGAATTTTTTTGCCATAACCTCCTTTGTACGGGGAGAGGTTTGGAAATTTATTGGGTCGTATTAGGTACCCAATAAATCCTATAAAGCATACACATATTTATAGTGATATATTCTGGTGTTTACAGGGGAGCGTGTATAGATAATAACTCCAGAGAATAAATTCTTGTCATCCTGTCAAAGCCTGAGGGAGTGTGTATTTTAATTGCTCCAGAGGATAAATCCTCGTCACCTCGTCCCGTGTGGGAAATAAATAGTCCATGTGTCGTATCTAATGACTAGAGAGACGTGATTATTGTCAACTCCAGACCCGTGTGGGGTTTTTATTAATCTGGCAATTTTATCGTTAATATTTATATGGTCATATCTCCTTGTATCAGATAAGAAAAATCATCACATAGCCGTTCAATTGCTTCAGAAGGAGTAAATCTTTCTAGGAAAATCACTTTGAATCTATCCCAAGTGATATCACCTTCTGGATTATCCTTAATAACTGAATCCCACCATAACAAAGCTTCTTCTTTGAGTACCCAGGAGGCCAGTAATCTTTTCTGGTCATCTCTCAGCTTTAATCCTTCAAGGATTTTCTCAGCCGAACGAATCCATGCTTGTGTTCTCATAATAGATTCTTCGCCCGAGAAGGGTTTTCCACCCAGATTTCTATATTTCATAAATAGAGCTTCTATATCCGGGTCAGTATTACTTCTTCTGTTTCTGGCACTCATTTTCTAGAGCGTCTGCAATTAGCAGACAAAGTGTCAGGTTAACAAAAAAGATATTTCAAAATATAGAGACAAATACTTGAATGTAAATGCGTCTATCTAGGTGTTATTTCATTCTGCTACTCATACTAGGATATTACTGATCCTATCTGTAATGAATTACTCATCCTAGAACACAGCTGGTTCTATTTCTGACGAATTCGTTAATATGTTATATTCCAGAACTAAGCTTAACCAAAGCTCTGATACCAAATGAGATGTTATCGCGAAATCCGGTAGGCTTTGCAACCATCCCTTCATCCTCCAGTACAGCAGGTAAAACCCACTGCGGCTCCAACTGGTCCCCCAACCCCTTGTTTTACGGCGACCCTCTCGAGTCTCACGGCTACTGTTGAACCAACCCTCTAAACTGGGTTCTGTTGAAAAGCAAAGTCTTGTGGTGATGATCAAAGCACCGCCTGTGTGGCGTAGCTTTGTGTATAACGTGAATTCGCGAGCCTTACATCCCGGTATGAACCAGAAACGGGAGAAGGACCTCAGGGAGGGCATGCGTTTCCTTCTAGCTAGGAGTTGTGTTGGTGTTTTTACACGGCCTGACATTTTACTTATGTGGATGATGGATTGCGAGGCGCCTCGGTTATATCGGTCGATCCGGGACCAATGGAGTCATTCGTTGGCTCATTGATGCCCCATAGGGCGGGGAAACGCAATGTTCAGGAATTTTAATCCACATCGGTGGACCGGCCCTGACGATTCTAGGGTCACTCGAGCTCTGATCCTGAGACACGGGCTAGAGCATCTCGAATTCGGTAAGGACTATCTTTTGCCTTGGTTCATGACGGAAATCCAATTTCCAAATACGTGACTGTGCGGTTTTGATTGTATATATATATGGCGACATGATATATGGTACCCATGCCGTCTATGATTGATAGTTATGATTCGAAATTGTTCTTGAAACATATAAACACTAGTAATAATATCAAATGCTTTTGTTTTATTCGTATCAAGCATATTTTGGCCGTTATAAGGTAAAACTCTCTCCTCTGGTTTGCGTTGCATTGTGTGATGGGAACTGAGTCTTATATGGCTTCATTTTTATAAAAAGCATTACGATGTTCAAAAGAATTATTTGTTTTAAAGCACTGGCGATCCGATGGAGTAAACTCATCCACGAAAGTGGCATGGTCCAGTGATTAGCCGTATTTTAAATGTGTTGAGTAGATTTCTCATACCAGTCCCATGACTGACTCGTAGTTTGTTTCACTTTCAAACTCGGGTGCCCCTTTTTCTACATGGGCAGCCTTGTATTCAGGTTTAGCAGGCTCTTTCTGGATAGCTGGAGCTGAAGATGGATTCTATGATTTATCTATTTTATGCTGTTCAGCTCCTATTGTACATATTCTGTTTGTTTTCCACTGTAGACATTTATGTATAGCTGAACTGTATTTTTTCTAAGTATGATCCTGTATACTATGTAACTCTGATGATTATGTTTATCCAGTATATTATATTGTGCATTATCTGGTATATTTGTGAGAAATCTACTTAACACATTTATAATATGGCTAATCACAGGACCACGCCACTTTCGTGGAACGGGTTTACTCCATCGGATTGCCAATGCTTCAAAACAAATAAATCTTTTAAACATCGCAATGCTTTTTATAAAAATGAAGCCATTATAAGACTCAGTTCCCATCACACAATGCAACTCAAACCGGAGGATAGAGTTTTTACCTTATAATGGCCAAGATATGCTTGATACGAATAAAACAAAAGCATTTGATATTACTACTAGTGTTTATATGTTTCAAAAACAATTTCAAATCATAAGTATCAATCATAGACGGCATTAATGCCCCATACCACTATGTCGCCATATATATATATATATATATATATATATATATACACAATCAAAACCGCACAGTCACGTATTTGAAATTGGATTTCCGTCATGAACCAAGGCAAAAGATAGTCCTTACCGACTTCGAGACTGTCTAGCCCGAGCCTCAAGAACCAGACTCAGGTGGGCCCTTGGATCGTCAGGGCCGGTCCACCGATGTGAATTAAAATTCCTGAACAATGTGTTTCCCCGCCCTATGGGGCGTAAGTGAGCCAACGAATGACCCCATCGGTCCCGGATCGACCGATATTTCCGAGGCGCCTCGCTATCCATCATCCACATAAGTAAAATGTCAGGCCGTGTAAAAACACTGACACAACCTCTAACTAGAAAGAAACGCATGTCCTCCCTGAGGTCCTTCCTCCCGTTTCTGGTTCATACTGGGGTGTAAGGCTCGCGAATTCACATTATACACAAAGCTACGCCACACAGGCGGTGCTTTGATCATCACCATAAGACTTTGCTTTTCAACAGAAGCCTTGATCATTTGCCACTTGGGCATGCCACACTAGCAATTCATGCCACGCGACTGATGTCCATCGATATACAACCTCTGAGCTCGTGCGTTTCAGAGAAGGGCGTTAAGAAAAAGAATAAATTCTCCGCCGCCAAACAGATGTATATTTAATAGAGATCAATCAACACAGAATAAAATCCAATGTCAGACACACAATCCATTTACAAGTCCATTCTAGGTCTGAACGAAACCGGAGGCACTAAATACCTCGCATATCCATCGATTCCCACGTACGTCTGGACGATCACCACTCATTATCCATATTTCGGGATGCCTCCCAATCAGGACCTCAGTGACCATCCAAACGAGGTGAAGATCGGTCTTCAACCCCCGTCTTCATCTTCGATTTCTTATCGTCGATTCAGTTATTCAAAATGGGATAAACCCGGTCTTTCTGAGCAACTCGCATATATAATAAACAAGTGCAACACTAACATACATACGCATCATTTCAATTCATTAGTCATTAACCGTCAAACAGTAAGAGAACGATTTCCCAAATATTAACCCCGAAGGCCGAAACCAACATCAGATCAACACCCGGGAAACCATTCGACTTAGCCAATCTTCAGTTAGTTTCTAAATTTCACATCCATATCGTTTATAATATTTTATAATGTTTTATCGCTATTTTTATTTATTTTAAAATAGCCAATTTATTCAAAACGACGCTTCGGGCCATAACGCGGCCGCGGCGCTGTTTTTCTTCAGATTTGATTTACGCATATCTGAAAATCTAACCATTGGATCTTCACAAAATTTGCATCATTAGAAAGATCTTTTCAAAACGAATCCAACGGTTCCAGTTTCGGGAAAATTCGACGGTCGGATCTCCCGGTATAATCGTTTGAAGTTTCGATTTCAAAATACGAACTGCAGCTTCGTTTTTTGATATATTTCAATTCTATTTATATATATATATCGATTCTTCGATTTCAAAACCATATGAATTTCCGACATTTGATAAAAATGATATTTTTATCTAACTGTTTTCTATTTCAACACTTCACTATTTTTAACAATTCATGTATATAGTAAAAATGTGATTTTTAATGTAAAACAATTTATTTCAAAACTCGACTATTTTATATAGTTAATATAGGTGATAAAAAAAATAGGATTTTTATTATAAAACAATTTATTTCAAAACAAGATTATTTTATATAGTTCATATCGATGATAAAAATTGGATTTTTATTATAAAACACTTTCTTTCAAAATATAAATACCATTCAACACATGAATTTCAATTCAACGAATGAATTTTGATTCAACACATGAAGGTTTTCTATAGTTTATATATATCGATAAAAAGGTGATTTTTATATTTAAAACACGAATACCATTCAACACATGAATTTTATTCAAAATTTCGGCAGCAAAACGGTAGGGTAGTTAAAACCGGGACCATCCCTAGTACGGCTCCTCGCTCTACCTTAAAGCCTCGCAGCTTTTGACAATGGGGAATCGTGCATCTAGTTCACACGCAGGCGGCATGTATTTTTTTCATTTCCACAAACTAATCCTATATGATTTCAACCAAATATTTCTCAACCACAAACGGGTATTTTTCAACCACAATCAATCAATCTCAACCACAAACAATTTCAATCAACCATTCGCTATCAATCAATTTTCACACCAATCACAATCAATAAATATCGTCCATGGTTTGTGGACGAGATTGATTGATTGTGGTTGAAAAATACCCATTTGTGGTTGAGAAATATTTGGTTGAAACCACATAGGATTAGTTTTGAAAAGATCTTTCTAATGACGTAAATTTTGTGAAGATCCAACGGTTAGATTTTCAGATATGTGTAAATCAAATCTGAAGAAAAACAGCACCACGGATATTTTATAAAATGTATGAATATCATTTTTAATTCAGATCCGACCATCGGATTTTCCCGAAACCGCCACCCTTGGGTTCGCTTTGGAAATATCTTTCCAACGGCACCGACTTTGTAAAGATCCAACGGTTGGATTGTCTGGAATGTTTAATTCAAATCTGAAGAAAAACAGCGCCTGAATCGATTATGTTTATATATATAATTATATATAATCGAATAACGATGCTGTAGTTCGTATTTTGAAATCGAAACTTCAAACGATTATACCGGGAGATCCGACCGTCGGAATTTTCCGAAACTGGAACCGTTGGATTCGTTTTGAAAAGATATTTCTAATGATGTAAATTTTGTGAAGATCCAACGGTTAGATTTTCAGATATGTGTAAATCAAATCTAAAGAAAAACAGCGCCACGGCCGCGTTATGGCCCGAAGCGTCGTTTTGAATAAATTGGCTATTTTAAAATAAATAAAAATAGCGATAAATCGTTATAAAATATTATAAACGATATGGATGTGAAATTTAGAAACTAACTGAAGGTTGGCTGAGTCGAATGGTTTCCTGGGTGTTGATCTGATGTTGGTTTCGGCCTTCGGGGTTAATATTTGGGAAATCGTTCTCTTACTGATCGACGATTAGTGACTAATAAATTGAAATGATGCGTATGTATGTTAGTGTCGCACTTGTTTATTATATACGCAAGTTGCTCAGAAAGACCGGGTTTATCCCATTCTGAATAACTGAATCGACGATAAGAAGTCCAAGATGAAGACGGGGGTTAAAGTCCGATCTTCACCTCGTTTGGATGGTCACTGAGGTCCTGATTGGGAGGCATCCCGAAATATGGATAATGAGTGGTGATCGTCCAGACGTACGTAGGAATCGATGGATATGCGAGGTATTTAGTGCCTCCGGTTTCGTTCAGACCCAGAACGGACTTGCAAATGGACTGTGTGTCTGACATTGGAATTCATTCTGTGTGATTGATAACCATCAGTTGCTTGGTGGGAATTGCCGGTGTGGCATGCTAAGATGCAGTAAACAGGGCTTCTGTTGAAAAGCAAAGTCTTGTGATTGATGATCAAAGCACCGCCTGTGTGGCGTAGCTTTGTGAATAACGTGAATTCGCGAGCCTCACACCCCGGTATGAACCAGAAACGGGAGAAGGACCTCATGGAGGGCATGCGTTTCCTTCTAGCTAGGAGTTGTGTCGGTGTTTTTACACGGCCTGACATTTTACTTATGTGGATGATGGATTGCGAGGCGCCTCAGATATATCGGTCGATCCGGGACCGATGGAGTAGTCATTCGTTGGCTTACTCACGCCCCATAGGGCGGGGAAACGCATTGTTCAGGAATTTTAATCCACATCAGTGGACCGGCCCTGACGATCCAAAGGCTTGACTGAGTACTTGCCTGAGGGGCGGGCAAGAGCGTCTCGAAGCTGGGAAGGACTATCTTTTGCCTTGGTTCATGATGGAAATCCAATTTCCAAATACGTGACTGTGCGGTTTTGATTGTATACCTATATATGGCGACATAGTGGTATGGGGCATTAATGTCGTCTATGATTGATACTTATGATTTGAAATTGTTTTTGAAATATATAAACACTGGTAATAATATCAAATGCTTTTATTTTATTCGTATCAAGCATATCTTGGCCATTATAAGGTAAAAACTTTATCCTCCAGTTTGCGTTGCATTGTGTGATGATAACTGAGTCTTATAATGGCTTCATTTTTATAAAAAGCATTGCGATGTTTAAAAGAAAGATTTGTTTTTAAAGCACTGGAAATCCAATGGAGTAAACCCGTTCCACGAAAGTGTCGTGGTCCTGTGATTGGCCATATTTTAAATATGTTGAGTAGAATTCTCATACCAGTCCCATGACTGACTCGTAGTTTGTTTCACTTTCAAACTCGGGTGCCCCTTTTTCTACACGGGCATCCTTGTATTCAGGTTTTAGCTGGCTTTATCCGGATAGCTGGAGCTGAAGATGGATTCTATTATTTATCTCTTTTTATGCTGTTCTGCTCCTGTTGTACATATTTTGTTTGTTTTCCGCTGTAGACATTTATGTATAGCTGAACTATATAATGTGACGACCCCAAACCCCGTACTGACGGCGGCAAGGATAATCCTTGAAATATAACTCATAAATAGATAACAGCAGAGCAGAATTAAATAAATACACCGGATAATGCACAATAGAATATACTGGATAAACATAATCATCAGAGTTACACAGTATACAGGATCGTACTTAGTAAAAATACAGTTCAGCTATACATAAATGTCTACAGCGGAAAACATACAGAATATGTATAATAGGAGCTGAACAACATAAAATAGATAAATGATAGAATCCATCTTCAGCTCCAGCAATCCAAAAAGAGACTGCTAAACCTGAATACAAGGCTGCCCGTGTAGAAAAAGGGGCACCTGAGTTTGAAAGTGAAACAAACTACGAGTCAGTCATGGGACTGGTATGAGAAATCTACTCAACACATTTAAAATATGGCTAATCACTGGACCACACCACTTTCGTGGAAAGGGTTTACTCCATCGGATCGCCAGTGCTTTAAAACAAATAATTATTTTAAACATTGCAATGCTTTTTATAAAAATGAAGCCATATAAGACTCAGTTCCCATCGCATAATGCCACGCAAACCGGAGGATAGAGTTTTACCTTATAATGGCCAAAATATGCTTGATACGAATAAAACAAAAGCATTTGATATTATTACTAGTGTTTATATGTTTCAAGAACAATTTTGAATCATAACTATCAATCATAGACGGCATGGGTACCATATATCATGTCGCCATAAATATATACAATCAAAACCGCACAGTCACGTATTTGGAAATTGGATTTCTGTCATGAACCAAGGCAAAAGATAGTCCTTACCGAATTCGAGACACTCTAGCCCGTGTCTCAGGATCAGAGCTCGAGTGACCCTAGAATTGTCAGGGCCGGTCCACCGATGTGGATTAAAATTCCTGAACACTGCGTTTCCCCGCCCTATGGGACGTCAATGAGCCAACGAATGATTCCATCGGTCCCGGATCGACCGATATAACCGAGGCGCCTCGTAATCCATCATCCACATAAGTAAAATGTCAGGCCGTGTAAAAACACCGACACAACTTCTAGCTAGAAGGAAACGCATGCCCTCCCTGAGGTCCTTCTCCCGTTTCTGGTTCATACCGGGGTGTGACGCTCGCGAATTCACGTTATACACAAAGCTACGCCACACAGGCGGTGCTTTGATCATCACCACAAGACTTTGCTTTTCAACAGAAGCCCTGATCATTTGCCACTTAGGCATGCCACACTAGCAATTCATGCCATGCGACTGATGTCCATCGATATACAACCTCTGAGCTCGTGCGTTTCAGGGAAGGGCGTTAAGCAAAAAAATAAACTCTCCGCCGCCAAACAGATGTATATTTAATAGAGATCAATCAACACAGAATAAAATCCAATGTCAGACACACGGTCCATTTGCAAGTCCGTTCTAGGTCTGAACGAAACCGGAGGCACTAAATACCTCGCATATTCATCGATTCCCACGTACGTCTGGACGATCGCCACTCATTATCCTTATTTCAGGATGCCTCCCAATCAGGACCTCAATGACCATCCAAACGAGGTGAAGATCGGTCTTCAACCCCCGTCTTCATCTTCGACTTCTTATCATCAATTCGGTTATTCAGAATGGGATAAACCCGGTCTTTCTGAGCAACTCGCGTATATAATAAACAAGTGCAACACTAACATACATACGCATCATTTCAACTCATTAGTCACTAACCGTCAATCGGTAAGAGAACGATTTCCCAAATATTAACCCCGAAGGCCGAAACCAACATCAGATCAACACACAGGAAACCATTCGACTTAGCCAACCTTTAGTTAGTTTCTAAATTTCACATCCATATCGTTTATAATATTTTATAACGATTTATCGCTATTTTTATTTATTTTAAAATAGCCAATTTATTCAAAACGACGCTTCGGGCCATAACGCAGCCGTGGCACTGTTTTTCTTCAGATTTGATTTACACATATCTGAAAATCTAACCGTTGGATCTTCACAAAATTTACATCATTAGAAAGATCTTTTCAAAACGAATCCAACGGTTCCAGTTTCGGGAAAATCCGACGGTCGGATCTCCCGGTATAATCGTTTGAAGTTTCGATTTCAAATTTCGAACTGCAGCGTCGTTATTCGATTTAATACAATTATATTTATATATATATAAATATAATCGATTCTGGCGCTGTTTTTCTTCAGATTTGAATTAAACATTCCAGACAATCCAACCGTTAGATTTTTACAAAGTTGGTGCCGTTGGAAATATATTTCCAAAGCGAACCCAACGGTTGCGATTTCGGGAAAATCCGATGGTCGGATCTCCCTCACTAATCATTTGAAATCATGATTTCAAAATACGAACTGCAGCTTCATTATTCGATATATTTCAATTCTATTTATATATATATATATATCGATTCTTCGCTTTCAAAACTATATGATTTTCATACATTTGATAAATATGATATTTTTATCCAACTGTTTTCTATTTCAACACTTCACTATTTTTAACAATTGATGTATATAATAAAAATGTGATTTTTAATGTAAAATAATTTATTTCAAAACTCGACTGTTTTAATTAGTTAATATATGTGATAAAAATAGGATTTTTATTATAAAACAATTTCTTTCAAAATATGAATACCATTCAACACATGAATTTCAATTCAGCGAATGAATTTCGATTCAACACATGAAGGTTTCTATAGTTTGTATATTTATATAAAAAGGTGATTTTTATATTTAAAACACGAATACCATTCAACACTTGAATTTCAATTCAACGAATGAATTTCGATTCAACACATGAAGGTTTTCTATAGTTTGTATCACTACAACAAAAACACCATATTACAACTTTAATTTTACAACGGTGGTAAAAGCACCGTTGTAATAAATGGTTTTTTACAACGGTGGTAAACGCACCGTTGTAATAAATGGTTTTTTACAACGGTGGTAAAGACACCGTTGTAATAAATGGTTTTTTACAACGGTGGTAAAATCACCGTTGTAATAAATGGTTTTTTTACAACGGTGGTATTCCCTAAAGTTGTAATAAACATATTTTTAACAACTTTTTGTTTTGTTAGTTGTAATAGATGCCCATTACAAACTTCATGTTTATAATATCTATATTTAATAACTAATTATATTAATATTTAATAATAATTAATAATTAATAATAAACTTAGGAATCGATAATATTTATTAAATAATTAATAGTTAATAAGTGGTAATTTAATGTTTAATAGTTAATGTTAACTGCTTATTAATTAATATTTAGGTGACATATACATTTAATAGTTAATAATAAAATTACTATTAAATATTTAATAGTATATAATCAATAAAATTTACATAATAATTAACTTTTAATAGTTGGAATTCAATTATAACTTTGAAGAAATAGGTAATAAATAATAATAACTATTAATAAATAATAATGACTATATAATAAATAATTTTAATTATACAATAGTGAATGAATAAGTAATAATGACTAAATAATAAACAATTTTAATTATTTAGTAATAATCATGATTAATATTAAATAATTAATAATTGGTAAATAATGACTAACAATTTTAAACCATTTATACGTAATTAATAATTAGAATTAGTATTTAATAATTATCAACCACTATTTAATAATGACTAACAAGAATTTTTAACAACTATTTAATTTTTTCTATTGCAAACATTTATTAACTGCTATTATGTTATAACAATTTTCAAGTAAATGTTGTTAACTACAAGGAGTAATCATCAATATAACGTAACACGTTAGAGCTTTAAATAAGGCCAAAAGGTGGACTTCACCTTTACTGCTTAATTTTCGTTTTGGCTCCAGATCTAAAATTTTCGTTTTGGCTCCATCGCGAATATTTGGCTCCAAAGTAAATTTTTTGGCTCGTATTTCCTTAATTTTTCCATCAGACCTTCTCCGTTTTCACGGTAACACAATTTCAGAAATCATTTTATCTTCTTAAACCCACGCCGCCTATTATTCTATCTCGCCGTCATCTCGTTCTTTCTTTTCTTCACAAAGTAAATCAGCGATCTGGTACTACAATCGAAGGCAAGTTTAGAGATTTCAGGCTTCGGTTGGGATATTATTGGTCATGGGTTGCGCAGAAGATCTGTGCGTGGATCCATAGGAGGAGAGAAAGCGATTTCGATCTGTAGGGGGAGAGAAAGCAGATCTGTGCATGGATCTGTAAGTACTCAGAGAGGATGCGTGGATCTGTGCGTGGATCTGCAAGCGACAGCGAAAGGAAGAAGGATCTGTGCGTGGATCTGTGCGTGAAATATCAGAATTATGCCCCAGCAAACTTTGATCTATAGTTTCGTAGCTCGAGGTATGATTATACTTGCGGAGTACACTGAATTCACTGGAAATTTCACCAGCATCGCCTTCCAATGTTTGCAGAAACTTCCGGCAATGAACACCAAGTTTACCTACAACTGCGATGGCCATACTTTCAATTACCTTGTCGAGGGCGGATTCAGTGAGTATATTCTCTGTTTTTCTTTTCTCTCTTCTTTTTTGAGGCAAATTCGTAGGTCACAGAATTTAAATTGGTTTAATCTGGTGTTGGTTATTCGATATGGCAGCTTTGTAAACCTGGTGTTATGAGATTTTGTTTTGTTAGTTGATGTGATCATATTGAGTTGAATACTATGTCATGGTAAGAATCAATGACTCAAATCTTGGTTTTCATTGTTTAAATGTTTGGAAAGTAAGGCGACAGCAAAGGAAACAATGTATCAGTAAGGATGTAATTATACTTTTAACTTGCTGAGTTTTTAATCCGGAGCATCATAGTGGCATTTTTAACATTTTTTGAATGCCAATGACACTTATCCCTTTTTTCCTGTGAATCTTTTTATTCTTTCAGGATTCGCTTTAATTCCATGATTCACAATCTTTACGTGACTGGTATACAAGTGACTGAACTGGATGCTGGAGCATATAAAGATTCGATGTGTGTTAGTGTGTATATTTACATGAAAGTGTGTATGTAACTGAGTGTACTGAATGAGCAGTCTATAATGAGGAATGTATGTATGTAATTGACTGTATTATATAACAGATGGTTGTACAATAGTGGGATCATAAAGTTGTACTATTTCAAATAATGAAATAAAATATTTAATTGAATAAAATAATTGTTTGAATATCAAATTCTGTGCAATATCATTTTATGTAATATAAATATTTATTTCTATACGAGATGTAATGTATCATTAAATAAAAATCATATTGTTATACTCAACAGTTACAACGGTGCAAAACAGTTGTAATAAATCATTCTACAACGGTGAGTAAAAGTTGTTAAATACCCTATTTCACAACGGTGTTGCAACGGTGCAGAAACGTTGTAAAAGATATAAGTATATTACAACTTCTTAATACACGACGGTGGCTCCACCGTTGTAAAAACTTTTTACAACGTTTTTGCACCGTTGTAATATGGTATATTTGTTGTAGTGTATATTTATATAAAAAGGTGATTTTTATATTTAAAACACGAATACCATTCAACACATGAATTTCAATTCAACGAATGAATTTCGATTCAACACATGAAGGTTTTCTATAGTTTGTATATTTATATAAAAAGGTGATTTTTATATTTAAAACACGAATACCATTCAACACATGAATTTCAATTCAACGAATGAATTTCGATTTAACACATGAAGGTTTTCTATTCAACAGACGCATATAGTTTCAACACAGGAAAATAATTCTAACACATGAGTATTATTCAAAATTTCGGCAGCATAACGGCAGGGTAGTTAAAACCGGGACCGTCCCTAGTACGGCTCCTCGCTCTACCTTAAAGCCTCGCAGCTTTTGACAATGGGGAATCATGCATCTAGTTCGCACGCAGGCGGCATGTATATTTTTTTTTCATTTCCACAAACTAATCCTATGTGGTTTCAACCAAATATTTCTCAACCACAAACTGGTATTTTTCAACCACAATCAATCAATTTCAACCACAAACAATTTTAATCAACCATTCGCTATCAATCAATTTTCACACCAATCACAACCAATAAATATCGTCCATGGTTTGTGGACGAGGGACGTATATATATATATATATATATATATATATATATATATATATATATATATTTATATATTTATATATAGCATTTCACTTCTATTTCAACACATATATAATTTTTACAACGCATATATAACTTATACATCGAACGTACAACTTATACAACGCTTATACAAGAGGTGTACAACGCTTATATAACTCATACATCGACTATATAATTTATACATCGTCGTTTTCCATATCATTTATAAATTAGAAATCTCACATTGGGTTCCACTCCACCAAAAATAGCATAAGGCTAAGAAAAATATGCGGTCTCTTCTAGAATGTAGAAGACGCCCACACGGTCACGATGTTTCCTGTTTCATCGAATTTCGTCAAGAAACGAAAAAGATATGATTTTTCAAAGTTTGCAACGGTTTAAAGGTGTTAAAATCAGTTCAAAGAAAATCAGTCGTACCTTTCAGAGGAGGTTCAAAACTAGGTTTTGATTTTTTGTGAAATCCGTTGCTCGATACGACGATCGGCCACTGCCATGTGGAAGGGCTTGGAGAGGCGCACGTGCGCCAGGGAGGGGGTTGAACTCAGCGGCTCCAGGTGATGGCGGCGACGGTTTGAAGACGTCGACTTCTCGGCGTCCATTCTCCCAAAATACACAATGAAAAAATCGAAACCATGTATGGATTTGAAGAGCTCGGGAAGATCTTCAAAAAGTTCAACTGTGGCACGAGCTAATTCGGCGTGGATTGATTGGAAAATGAGGGGGAAAGTTTGAAGGGGTTTCCGCCTTCAGTCGACTTCGGGGAGAGAGAAAAATAATTTTCTGACCAATGAGGATTTTTCTTTAATTTATATTTTTTTTCCAAAAATACCTTCTTTCACTAACGAACACCAATCCAAACCCAACGACTGTCGTCCCTAGCTTTTTACCCCCATTCCGAACACAATGGGATATGTTTCGTAGGCCCATTCGACTGTTTCAGTCAGTTTTCCTTCAATTTAAAATATATAACATTCAATATTTGATTTGAATGTACATTTCAATTTGCCAGGGCCACAAACTGATTTGAAAAATTCCAGAAAAATAAATCTAGCTATGTTTTGACGATACAGTCCCAACAAAACAAGTTTCGTCAAATTCTGAGACCGTTTGCAAAAAGGCCCATTTCTGGTCGATCCAATTTAACTATAATTGACCAAAACATATTTTCCTTTGCCACGCTCACATACTAGCTTCAAAAATTATGAAATTTGAAACCTAGCAATAACTTCACATCCCGGATCCAACAAAAGTGGTTTCGTCGAATTCCGAGGTTGTATGCAAAATGGCCATTTTCACAGGCTATATAAATTCCATAGCGACGTTTCTGAAAATTCATTTGGCCATAACTTTTGCATCCCGCTATGAAACTTCGATTTTTCAGATTCGTTAGAAAGGTATTCACTAACAGATTTAAATATTTTTGGTTTCACTCAAATCCGTTTTGTTTTGCACCCGGTACAGTCAGTCAAAGTTTGAATTCAAATTTTGAAACTACCGCGCCATTTCAGGCCTTGTTTATAATTAGAATTAATTACATTCCTTTTCAATTGTCGATTCAAACTCAGTTTTCATCTTTCTTATTTAAAATATTTATTTTAAATATTTAAAATCCACTATTTTAGCCAATTTAAAAATTTTGAATTGGTTCAGATTTTCCGGGTCGTTACAATCTCCCCCACTTAAAACTTTTCGTCCCCGAAAAGGAACAAAGTCGAAAGTGGTTTGATTAATCAACTCTACGTTCGATCTGGCTTCCATCCTCCAACTTTTCAATTTCTGAGAATTTTCAAATTCTTCAAAAATTTGGCTAACACCCGGGATTTTCGAAATTTTTTGCCATAACCTCCTTTGTACGGGGAGAGGTTTGGAAATTTATTGGGCCGTATTAGGTACCCAATAAATCCTAATAAGCATACACATATTTAAAGTGATATATTATGGTGTTTACAGGGGAGCGTGTATAGATAATAACTCCAGAGAATAAATTCTCGTCACCCTGTCAAAGCCTGAGGGAGTGTGCATTTTAATTGCTCCAGAGGATAAATCCTCATCACCACGTCCCGTGTGGGAAATAAATAGTCTATGTGTCGTATCTAATAACTAGAGAGACGTGATTATTGTCAACTCCAGACCCGTGTGGGGTTTTTATTAATCTGGCAATTTTATCGTTACAATTTAATAGTCCATATCAGTCATCAGTTCAACCTGTAAAATATAGTCATCGCCATACAAGCCTCTCGCTCGTATGGTAAATCTTCCACCTCGTCACACAAGCTCCAAATGCTTATGTGGTATATGATGAAGTATGCCTATCTTCAGAAGTATGTCATGTAATGTAGTTCAAAAGTAATTGTTACTATCCTATGGCGACGTTTATTATTACACACAGAATAACCAGCACTCCGCATCCAACGGCATTCACAGGAGTTGATATAATAATATTTCGCATCCAACTCATTAAGGTTTACCTATTTGTCGGGCACATAAATAAATTCTTCACTCAACAGCTATCCATTTACCTATTCAAACTTATATGATGCACATGTATATATATTTCTATCTATTTTCATATCAGTTCAATGTGTGATAATATCGAATAAATTCTACTATTGATTAAATTAACTATCGTTTCAATAATTTTAATTAATCAAAACTACTATCACACAGCATAAACAACAATCAAATTGTTTTTAACTTTTTCAAAAATATACTAATCAATTTCTATACTCTTTTAAAATCATTCAGGCTACAGAATTAAAAGTGCACATCCATGGAAAGAAAATAACAACAAAGTAGAGAACTAATTGGCAATGCAAAGTATGGTAAATGTACCTTGCACCGGAGTCAATCAGATATATCCACTCGGCATCTAGGATAGGCTTTCTGAATGCTCTCCTCAGTTTCCCAAGTAAAATCTCGTGGATCTCCACTACATTGCACTTTGACTAAGTGAACTTTCTTGTTCCTCTACTCTTTGGTTTCTTTGCCGATGATCTTGAGGGGCTCTCTTCTCACAGCTAATTCTGGAGTAATTTCAATATCCTGTTGAGCTGCTTCTTCCACGATCAAGTCTGGATCATGAACGTGCTTTCGAAGTTGAGATATGTGAAATACATCATGCACTCCAGGCAACCAATCAGGCAATTTGAGCCTATAAGCAAGAGTTATGATCCTTTCCAGAATAGGAAACGGACCAATGAATTTGGGCGCCAACTTCCCGGTTTTACCGAACCGGATAACTCCTCTCATCGGCGATACTTTCAAATATACATAGTCGCCAAAAGCAAATGATATATCCCTTCTTCTCCTATCGGCATAGCTCTTTTGTCGGCTTTGAGCAGTGAGTAATCGTTTCTTGATAAAATCGACTTTGTCGACAGCTTCTTTGATCATATCTGGCCCTAACACGAGTCTATTACCAGGTTCGACCCAACAAGCAGGGGATCGGCACGGTCTGCCAACAATGCTTCGAATGGCGACATTGTCAGGCTCGCCTGATAGCTATTGTTATATGAGAATTCAGCCAGATGCAAATGGTCTTCGCATGATCCACCAAAATCTAGAACACAAGCCTGTAATAGATCTTCTAAAATACGATTCACCCTCTCAGTCTGACCATCTGTCTGAGGATGATAGGCGATGCTCAAGTTCAGCTTTGTTCCCAGCTCTACTTGAAATGCCTCCCACAATTTGCTAGTGAATATTGGATCTCTATCACTGACTATACTGAGCGGCACTCCATGTAGCCTTACAATTTCCTTGAAGTATATCTGCGCTAGACTCTGAGCAGTTCTGTTTGATCTGACAGGTATGAAATGGGCGGTCTTCGTGAAGCGATCTACGATCACCCAAATACTGTCATTTCCTTTTCTGGTTCTGGGCAAACCATCTATGAAATCCATGGAAATATGTTCCCACTTCCTCGACTTCCACCAGAAAGTGCGTTTGATGTCATTATACATTTTGCTTACTCCCGGATGGATACTAAGTTTTGACTTGTGGCATTCATCCAGTACTTCCTTTCGGAGCTCATGAATGTTAGGAACACAAATTCGACCTTTCAGCCTTAGAATCCCCTCATTATCAACTTGAAAACTCGAGGGCTTGCCTTTCTGAATTATCTCTCTGATCTTCTGAATGAAGTGATCATCCTTCTGAAGAGCAGATATTTTATCTATCAATGAAATCGTGATGATAAAACTAGCGATTGTTTCATTCTTTCGGCTTAACGCATCGGCCACGACATTGGCTTTCCCTGGAGTGTATATAATCTCAAAGTCATATGCTGCAAGAAACTCCAGCGTTGTTGCCTCAGATTCAAGTCGTTCTAGGTGAACAGATACTTTAACGACTGATGATCGGTATACAGTTCAAATTTCTCACCCTGAAGATAGTGCCTCCAGATTTCAAGAGAATAGAAAGTGTAGTCAATGCCATCAGGCTGGTCATCTTTCCAAGGCCTGCCCGCTATTCAGAAAACCTGAAGCAGTACATGTGAACGAAGTGGCAGAAGTGCCTGCATCTTCGTCTATTTAGGAAAGGCCAGATGTTTTAGAAGGCACGCTAACTGTCAAAGATATCCCAGTTAAAGTACTGTTTGACACCGGCGCGTCGCGAAGCTTTATTGCAAAGAATGCAGCTAAGAAGTTGGATTTGAATTTGAAGAAGCTCAAGGAACCAATGACTGTCCAGAATCCGGTTGGGGGTTCCATTGATCTCAGTTGGGTTTGTGGAGTGCCGGTTTCTTTTTCTCGTTATCGGTTTCCTACCAGCACGGTCGTCATGAATTTTATAGAGTTTGATCATATCTTGGGGTTAGACTGGTTGACCAAGTATGAAGGTGAGGTTAAATGCGCCGACAGAGTCGTTAAGGCGAAGATTAAATCAGGTGATTATATAACCATTCCCTGTGAAGGTCAGAATGCTAATATAAAAGACTTCAGGGCAGCTTTGGATGTTTCTCCTATTCAAATAGAAAATATCCCTGAAGTCACAGAGAATATTCCTGACCTCATCAAAGACATCCCTGTCGTCAAGAACTATGCGGATGTGTTCGAAGAAGTGGTTCGCTTACCTCCGCAAATATTTTAAATAATAGCAATGAAAAGTGAGTTTGAATCGACGTTTGAAAACGAATATAATTAATTCTAATTATAAACAAGGCCTGAAATGGCGTGGTAGTTTCAAAATTTGAATTCAAACTTTGACTGACTGTACCGGGTGCAAAACAAAATGGATTTGGGTGAAACCAAAAATATTTAAATCTGTTAGTGAATACCTTTCTAATGAATCTGAAAAATCGAAGTTTCATAGCGGGATGCAAAAGTTATGGCCAAATGAATTTTCTGAAAGGTCGCTATGGAATTTATATAGCCCGTGAAATTGGCCATTTTGCAAACGACCTCGGAATTCGATGAAACCACTTTTGTTGGATCCAGGATGTGAATTTATTGCTAGATTTCAGATTTCATAATTTTTGAAGCTAGTATGTGAGCGTGGCAAAGGAAAATGTGTTTTGGCTAATTATAGTTAAATTGGATCGACCAGAAATGGGCCATTTTGCAAACGGTCTCAGAATTCGACGAAACTAGTTTTGTTGGGACCGTATCGTCAAAACATAGCCAGATTTATTTTTTGGAATTTTTCGAATCAGTTTGTGGCCCTGGCAAATTGAAATGTACGTTAAATCAAATATTGAATGTTTTATATTTTAATCTGAATGAAAACTGACTGAAACAGTCGAATGGGCCTACGAAACATATCCCATTGTGTTCGGAATGGGGGTAAAACGCTAGGGACGACAGTCGTTGGGTTTGGATTGGTGTTTGTGTGTGAAAGGGTGTATTTTCGAAATTTAAAAATATATAAAATAAAGAAAAAACGTGATTGGGCCTTCATTTTCTCTCTCCCCGTCTTTTATCTGGAAACCCCCCCCCCCCCCCACGAACGACGGCGAACGTTCCTCCCTTCCCAGCCAAAATCTGGACGCCACGTCCATCGTCGACCACCCTTCCAGTAGAGTTTTTCGAAGCCCTCCTCCTCTCCAAATCTGACTCGACCTCGTCACCCCTCATCGCTCCTAGCTCGAGAACCAACCCCTCAAACCCGCCGCGTTTCGCCCCAAAATCCGCCACGATCGTCAGCTCGAGTTCGTCACGGTGGGGACCCCCTGGAGCGGATTTCCGAGCCCGTTGTCGTGGTGAAGTCGGATCAAAGCAGCACTTCACGGATTGGAAGCAAATCGTAAACCTAGTTTTGAAGAAATAAAGGAGGTACGGCTTGAATTTTCTGAATTAAAAATAACACTTTTTAGTGTTGCAAACTTGTAAAAATCATATCTTTTTCGTTCCTTGTCGAAATTCAGTGAAACAAGAGACAGTGGACTCGTGTGGACGTCTTCTACATTCTAGAAGAGACCGCATATTTTTCTGAGCCTTCTGCTATTTTTGGTGGAGTGGAACCCAAAGTGAGATTTCTAATTTATAAACGATATGGAAAACGACGAGGTATAAATTATATGATCGATGTATGAGTTATATAAGCGTTGTACACCTCATGTATAAGCGTTGTATAAGTTGTACGTTCGATGTATAAGTTATATATGCATTGTAAAAATTATATATGTGTTGAAATAGAAGTGAAATGCTATATATAAATATATATATACGCCCCTCGTCCACAAACCATGGACGATATTTATTGGCTGTGATTGGTGTGAAAATTGATTGATATCGAATGGTTGATTGGAATTGTTTGTGGTTGATATTGATTGATTGTGGTTGAAAAATACCCGTTTGCGGTTGAGAAATATTTGGTTGAAACCACATAGGATTAGTTTGTGGAAATGAAAAAAAAATATACATGCCGCCTGCGTGCGAACTTGATGCATGATTCCCCATTGTCAAAAACCACGAGGTTTTAAGGTAGAGCGAGGAGCCGTACTAGGGACGGTCCCGGTTTTAACTACCCTGCCGTTATGCTGCCGAAATTTTGAATAATACTCATGTGTTAGAATTATTTTCATTTGTTGGAACTATATTTATTCGTTGAATAGAAAACCTTCATGTGTTGAATCGATATTCATTCGTTGAATAGAAATTCATGTGTTGAATGGTATTCGTGTTTTAAATATAAAAATCACCTTTTTATATATATATATATATACACAAACTATAGAAAACCTTCATGTGTTGAATCGATATCCATTCGTTGAATAGAAATTCATGTGTTGAATGGTATTCGTGTTTTTTAAATATAAGAATCACCTTTTTATCTATATATACAAACTATAGAAAACCTTCATGTGTTGAATTGAAATTCATTCGTTGAAAAGAATTCATGTGTTGAATGGTATTCGTGTTTTTAAATATAAAAATCACCTCTTTATCTATATATACAAACTATAGAAAACCTTCAAGTGTTGAATCGAAATTCATTCGTTGAATTGAAATTCATGTGTTGAATGGTATTCATATTTAGAAATAAATTGTTTTATAATAAAAATCATATTTTTATCATCTATATGAACTATATAAAATAGTCTTGTTTTGAAATAAATTGTTTTATAATAAAAATTCTATTTCTATCACCTATATTAACTATATAAAATAGTCGTGTTTTGAAATAAATCGTTTTACAATAAAAAAAAATCATATTTTTACTATATACATGAATTGTTAAAAATAGTGAAGTGTTGAAATAGAAGACAGTTAGATAAAAATATCATTTTTATCAAATGTATGAAAATCATATAGTTTTGAAATCGAAGAATCGATATATATATATATATATAATTGAAATTTATCGAATAACGAAGCTGCAGTTCGTATTTTGAAACCGTGATTTCAAACGATTAGTGCGGGAGATCTAACCATCGGATTTTCCCGAAACCGCAACCATTGGGTTCGCTTTGGAAATATCTTTCCAACGGCACCAACTTTGTAAAGATCCAACGGTTGGATTGTCTGGAATGTTTAATTCAAATCTGAAGATAAACAGCGCTAGAATCGATTATATATATATATATATATATATAATCGAATAACGACGCTGCAGTTCGTATTTTGAAATCGAAACTTCAAACGATTATACCGGGAGATCCGACCGTCGGATTTTCCCGAAACTGGAACCATTGGATTCGTTTTGAAAAGATCTTTCTAATGATGTAAATTTTGTGAAGATCCAACGGTTAGATTTTCAGATATGTGTAAATCAAATCTGAAGAAAAACAGCGCCACGGCCGCGTTATGGCCCGAAGCGTCATTTTGAATAAATTGGCTATTTTAAAATGAATAAAAATAGCGATAAATCGTTATAAACTATTATAAACGATATGGATGTGAAATTTAGAAACTAACTGAAGGTTGGCTAAGTCGAATGGTTTCCTGGGTGTTGATCTGATGTTGGTTTCGGCCTTCGGGGTTAATATTTGGGAAATCGTTCTCTTACTGATTGACGGTTAGTGACTAATGAATTGGAATGATGCGTATGTATGTTAGTGTTGCACTTGTTTATTATATACACGAGTTGCTCAGAAAGACCGGGTTTATCCCATTCTGAATAACTGAATCGACGATAAGAAGTCGAAGATGAAGACGGGGGTTGAAGACCGATCTTCACCTCGTTTGGATGGTCACTGAGGTCCTGATTGGGAGGCATCCCGAAATATGGATAATGAGGGGTGATCGTCCAGGCGTACGTGGGAATCGATGGATATGCGAGGTATTTAGTGCCTTCGGTTTCGTTTAGACCCAGAACGGACTTGCAAATGGACTGTGTGTCTGACATTGGAATTCATTCTATGCGATTGATAACCATCAGTTGCATGGTGTGAATTGCCGGTGTGGCATGCTAAGATGCAGTGAACAGGGCTTCTGTTGAAAAGAAAAGTCTTGTGATTGATGATCAAAGCACCGCCTGTGTGGCGTAGCTTTGTGTATAACGTGAATTCGCGAGCCACACACCCCAGTATGAACCAGAAATGGGAGAGGACATCCGGGAGGGCCTGCGTTTCTTTCTAGCTAGGAGTTTTGTCGGTGTTTTTACACGGCCTGACATTTTACTTATGTGGTTGTTGCTGTTGCGAGGCGCCTCGGATATATCGGTGACTATGTGAAGCCGAAGGAGCCATTCGTTGGCTCATTTACGCCCCATAGGGCGGGGAAACGCAGTGTTCAGGCATAATAATCCACATCGGTGGACCGGCCCTGACGATCCAAGGGCCCAGCTGAGTCTGGTTCCTGAGGCTCGGGCTAGACAGTCTCGAAGTCGGTAAGGACTATCTTTTGCCTTGGTTCATGACGGAAATCCAATTTCTAAATACGTGACTGTGCGGTTTTGATTGTATACCTATATATGGCGACATAGTGGCATGGGGCATTAATGTCGTCTATGATCGATACTTATGATTTGAAATTGTTTTTGAAATATATAAACACTAGTAATAATATCAAATGCTTTTGTTTTATTCGTATCAAGCATATCTTGGCCATTATAAGGTAAAAACTCTATCCTCCGGTTTGCGTTGCATTGTGTGATGGGAACTGAGTCTTATAATGGCTTCATTTTTATAAAAAGCATTGCGATGTTTAAAAGAAAGATTTTTTTTAAAGCACTGGCAATCCAATGGAGTAAACCCGTTCCACGAAAGTGGCGTGGTCCTGGGATTAGCCATATTATAAATGTATTGAGTAGAATTCTCATACCAGTCCCATGACTGACTCGTAGTTTGTTTCACTTTCAAACTCAGGTGCCCCTTTTTCTACACGGGCAGCCTTGTATTCAGGTTCAGCTGGCTCTTTCTGGATAGCTGGAGCTGAAGATGGATTCTATTATTTATTTCTTTTTATGCTGTTCAGCTCCTATTGTACATTATGTTTGTTTTCCGCTGTAGACATATATGTATAGCTGAACTGTATTTGTACTAAGTATGATCCTGTATACTGTGTAACTCTGATGATTACGTTTATCCAGTATATTCTATTGTGCATTATCTGGTGTATTTATTTCTGTTCTGCTATTATCTGTTTATATGTTATATTCCAATGATTACCCTTGCCACCGCCAGTACGGGCTTTGGGGTCGTCACAATGTGGTATCAAAGCTTTGGTTAAGCTTAGCTCTGGAATATAACATATTAACGAACTCGTCAGAGATAGAACCAGTAGTGTTCTAGGACGAGTAACTCAGTACAGATAGGATCAGCAATATCCTAGTATGAGTATAGCAAAATCAGAACAACTCGTTAGAGATAGGGTCAGAAGTGCCCTAGAACGAGTCGAGATTATATGTTTTTAAATAACGTATTTGTGATTATATATAAAGTCTGAATGATTTTAAAAGAATATAGAAATTGATTAGTATATTTTTGAAAAGTTAAAAACAAATTGCTTGTTGTTTGCATTGTGTGATAGTAAATTGGATTAATTAAATTATTAAAACGATAGTTAATTTAAATTAATAAGAGAATGAATGGTAGGATTTATTCGATTAACTCACACATTGAAATGATTTAAAAATAGATAGAAATATATACATGTGCATTATATATGTTTGAACAGGTAATTGGATAGCTGTTGAGTAAAGATTTATTTGCGTGCCCGACAAATAGGTAATCCTTAATGAGTTGGATGCGAAATATTATTATATCAACTCCTGTGAATGCCATTGGATGCGGAGTGCTGGTTATTCTGTGTGAAATAATAAATATCGCCATAGGATCGTAACAATTAATTTTGAACTACACTGCATGGCAAACTTCTAAAGATAGGCATACTTCATCATATACCACATAAGCATTTGGAGCTTGTGTGACGAGGTGGAAGATTTACCATACGAGCGAGAGGCTTGTATGGCGATGATTATATTTTACAGGTTAAACTGATGACTGATATGGACTATTTAAATTGTAACGATAAAATTGCCAGATTAATAAAAAACCCACACGGGTCTGGAGTTGACAATAATCACGTCTCTCTAGTTATTATATACGGCACATGGACTATTTATTTCCCACACGGGACGAGGTGACGAGGATTTATCCTCTGGAGCAATTAAAATACACACTCCCTCAGGCTTTGACAGGGTGACGAGAATTTATTCTCTGGAGTTATTATCTATACACTCTCCCCTGTAAACACCAGAATATATCACTATAAATATGTGTATGCTTATTAGGATTTATTGGGTACCTAATATGGCCCAATAAATTTCCAAACCTCTCCCCGTACAAAGGAGGTTATGGCGAAATTTTTTGAAAATTCCGGGTGTTAGCCAAATTATTGAAGAATTTGAAAATTCTCAGAAACTGAAAAGTTGGAGGATGGAAGCCAGATCGAACGTAGAGTTGATTAATCAAACCACTTTCGACTTTGTTCCTTTTCAGGGATGAAAAGTTTTAAGTGGGGGAGATTGTAACGACCCGGAAAATCTGAACCAATTTAAATATTTTAAATCCACTATTTTATCCAATTTAAATTTTTTTAAATTGGTTCAGTTTTTCCGGGTCGTTACACATGCCCCCAATAGGGATTGAGGCATACAGTGACATGATTAGGAAAACTAACAGAATAAGGATATCATGAACATGCATATGAGAACTGAGCAGTAAATAAGGTGTACAAGTAATGGCAGATCTATTATGATTTAGGTTACTAACAGGCATCGGCTTAGATCCAAACTTATAAACATGTCAAGATTACTTTTTAGGTGTTCATATCTAAAAGCAGTATAAACTCACTATGACTGGATCTAAAGAATGGAGGATTGATTGTAGATGTTGTAGCACATATCCTTGAATACATATAACTTGTTGATGAAGAAGAATAGGCTAGTTCAAACTGAGTAGGAGCAGCACCTTGTTGTCCCATTTGTTTTTAGTGAATAAGAACAATGAGAATGAGGTCCTACATATAACCTAAGGTCAACAAATCATGCTCAGAAATGCGTCCAGGTTCCAGGCAGAAATCTTCCCAGATCTCAGTGGGGTCGACCCATGGGTCGACACCCTTAAGGGATGGGGTCGGCCCATAACGGACCGATTTCCCTCCCTTTCTCCGCTTCATGATTTTGATTTTCTTGGTTAGTTTATTTATATATATGATGCTTTTATGTGTACAAAATTCAAACCTTAATATCTTCCTTATATGATGTTCGTTTTACGCAAACTTGGAGTCTATCCTAAGAAGAATTCTGAGACGAATGCAATGGCGCAGTCTGTTTTACTTAATTCGCAATATTTAATTAAGTATTCCTTAGTTTATTATCATAGTGTTCTTTAAAATTACGGGGTGTACCCTAATTAGTACCCTTCCCCAATCGATTGGCTCCCTATCCCGTAAATACCCTTTGTCGGCCCCACTGTAGGGTGTATTACTTCCTAAAGTGGCAACCTACACAAGGACACATAACTATTTACTAGTGCTACAACGGCTAATTTTCCCATATGCAGGTCGTACTCATGCACGCATATGAGTCCATTGGAACGCGTTAGTACACACCTCCTCTCAGATGAACCTCTTACAATCAGTTCAGTAAGCGTTCCTTGACCCTTTCCTAGTGTGGGGTCCCCCTTTAATACCAGAATGGGTTACTGACTAATATGGGTCCTACACAACAGATGACATAAGCCAACCCCTACAGATCTTGTGTCCCAACTAATTAGGATTTTGACAGGTTATGCCTAACAGATTCACATAACCCCCTATAGATTTAAGGGTTAAACTTTACAAGTTAACGAGTCCATATAACCCAACAGATTTAACAGGTTAAGTTTTATAAATTAACAAGTTCGTATAACCCCTATAGATTTAACAGGCTTACTTAACCCCACCGATTTAAAAGGCTTACTTAACCCCACAGATTTAACAGGCTTACTTAACCCCACTGATTTAACAGGCTTACTTAACCACACATACTTAATAGGTTTACTTAGCCCCACAGATTTAATAGGTTCATGCAATCCTTATGGATTCAAACAGGTTAAGTATTACAAGTTCATTACCATACATTCATTTATGGTTATAATGCGCTAGACCTCCCGCATTAAGTCTACCACTTGTGGATGTTGGATATGCCGGTTGGGTCTGGGCAGACTTCTTCCATAAGTCGGACTTAATCTTGTGTCATAGCACGTCACGTGTTTATGCACTTAGGTCCCTTACATTAGATTCACCACTTGTGGTCGCTGAATATGTCGGTCGGGTCCTGGCAGACTTCTACCACAAGTGTAATCTAACCTCGTGTCTAAGCGCGGTTACAGTTCGAATTACTGTAAATCTAGGCATTTCCATTATTAACTAGTTATACCTATTTCATTATAGGTTTTCATGCCCTTTTTCCCAAGTCATATTCATCATGTACCGTATGCCCCAAATTAAGATATAATTAACATTTTGATTTATGCTCAAATCCATATTCATGTACTTTATTCAATTTATGCCCAAATTTCCCAACACATGTTATGCTCCAATTTTAATGGATTAAATAAGCTTCACAGATTCTTTAAAGTTCCATTAACATGTTTCGCTTAATCTTAAATCATACCCAATTTTTAGTCAAATTTCACAATATAGTTTATGCCCTAGATTCCAATCGTGATTCAAAGTACTGGTTATGCCCCTAAAATACCATTTCCAATCATTCCTAATTTAACCCAATTTCGTTCATACGCATATTTCAGCGATATCGGCTTAGGCTCAAAGGTAGCCTGGCTATAAAACTAAAAAGGCAATGAGAGAGAAGAACATAATAGGCATGAAACCAAAAGTAACAGAAATGGGCATATAATAGCAGAAACATGCATGTAAGAATAGATTTGATGAACATAAATAGGCATAAAAAATAGATCTGATGAACATGTGATAATAGAACTAATTAGGTATAGTGACATGATCACAAACATGCATGTTGAGATCTAATCAATGAATTACATATACAAATAATGGTAGATCTGACATGTTAAATAGTCACAGGCTTAGATTTAATTCATAGCCATGTCATGATTACATTTTAATTATTTCTATCTAAAAATAACGTAGACTCACAGAGAATAGATCTAAGAGACAGAAGAATAATTGCAGATGTTGAAGCACAGATCTCTGAATTTGTCCAACTCTTGTTGTTGTAGAAATATAGGCTAATTTAATTTAGCCAGAGGCAACATCTTGTTCTCCATTTTTTTTAGAATGAATAAAACAATGAGAATGAGGTCCTATTTATAGCCTAGGGTCAATGAATCAGGTCAAGAAACAAGTCCAGGTACAAAAAGTGAATTCTTCCCCGATCAGTATGGGGGTCGACCCCCCCCCCCTCTTTGGGTGTCGACCCAAGGGTCGACCCCAAAGAGCCTGGGTCGACCCAGCATGGTCTCGGGTTGACCCCCTGAAATGGATGGTTCTGTCCCTAGATCTTCCCACTGACTATTTTCAATTTTTTTTTGAATATTTGGTTTGTATATGTAATCTTCTTAAGCGTATGCAAACTTCTTGGCTTAATAACATCTTCGTACGATGTCCGTTTTACACAAACCAAGTGTCTATTTCCCTTAATTATGAATATATATCTAATTATTCTTTAATTTATCATCTTTGGTATTATTAAAATTACGGGTGTTACATTCTCCCCTACTTAAAGGATTTCGTCCCTGAAATCTCCGAGTTAAGAAGAATGTATATCCTAATATCCACATCTCTACTTATCCACCAATCACAAGCATCCATTGTCCTTAAAATATTTCTAATGCATATATGAACATATGCAATGGTGTGTGTATATGCCCCTATACTAATGTGAAAGATCAGGCAGTCTACTAATTCAGTCGACCTCCTTAATGCACCGTATGCTAGTGCCATGAATCCAACATGTATGCAGATAATCCTATTATAAAAAGTAAGTTCTATATGTGTGTGCAGTCATTCATCCAAATGCAACATCCATATGATGATACACTCAGTTTTATCCATTAAAAGAAGAAAAATGCACACACATCCATATGCATTATACGAGTGATTGAGCCGATCTAGTGCCTAATGTGTGTGTGTATGCATTCACGAGCAACCACTAGCAACCACTTGCATCCACTTACATCCATCAAACATAACATGTCTTGAACACATGTTTACATCCATGGGATTCCTACCTAAAGGTCGAAGATTCGATCGATAGGATACACACGAATGACAGAAGCAAGTATGAATAAAAGCTTGGCAAAAAAGTTAAGAACATAGTCCCAAAAAGGAAAGGGTATGAATCGCGATCGTTGTCTTTAATCTCCCAAGTTGCATCCTCACTGCCTTCTCCCCATTGCACTTTTATTAACTTAACCTCTCTATTGTGCAGTTTCTTAGCCTCTGATCCAAGTATACGGATCGGAACTCGCCTAATTGTCGCCTCCCGTTCTACCTCTACTTCCTCAAGCATGATCGGCTTAACTACCTCTGTTGTATCGTGTAGAAACTTCCATAAATAAGAAATGTGGAAAAACTTGATGAATATCCACACATAAGCGAAGCGAGTTGTACACCTTAGTTGCAAAGACGACCGGAGCACTCCATTCTGATATGCTTCTCCTAACCAACACCTTTTCAAGTAGCTCTTCTACTTGTTTGCTGAGCTCCCTCCTTTTCTTAGGAGTCGTGTGGCGCATAGGTAATACGACTGGCCTCACATTATCTACCAAGTATATCCAGAAATCATTCTCGCGCCTTAGAGGTAAGTCCCTAACCTCCTCAAAAACATCTAGATACAAACTACAGGTACAGATCGCAAATCATCGATAGAAGCATCAAGTGATTCTGGGAAACTAAGCATGCTAGACCCTCTTGGGTCACTAGAAATCTCGAGAATCCTCCTGTGGCAAGTCAAAATTCTAACAACCCTCCTCTCACAATCGAGACTGGCACCGTACATGGCTAGCCAATCCATCCCTAGAATCAAACCGTAGCCCATAAAACCGAGCACATATGCGTCGCACTCAAATTCGACGCCTAAGACATATATTCTCAAACCCCGACAAATCATGGACAAATGAGCTGAACCACCAATGGGGTTGAGATAATAACGGGATCCACTATAGTACTAGTATTTAGTGAAGAGACTCAACCTAAGAGCTAGATATAAATGAATGCGAAGCGCCAGAATCAAAAAGAGTTTTAATAGGATGATTAGAAATAGAAATTAAACCTTCCATGGAAATTTTCCTACCTCTATCTGGAGCACTGGTCCCGAGAACATGCATCTGCCCTCCAGAAGCTCCTTCCCTTTGACCTTATCCCTATTTCTTTGCGAACTCCTTAGCATAATGTCCGATCTCTCCACAACTGAAGCAAGCATTCTTCATTGTTTTGCAATCCTTTACCAAATGACTCTCGCATTCGCAATTATGGCATTTCCTCTTATCCTTAGCCTTTTCATTCTATCCACCCTTCTTTTATTGTTGTTGTTGTTTTCCTTTCTTGGGCCATACCTTCTTGTTTTGTGTTTCCTCGACCTTAGCCCCTTTCTTTTCACCTTTTTACCATCCTTGCGTAACAAGCTAACAAGTCTCTCGAAAGTTGCCTCCATCGCATGGAAATCCTTACAAAGCTCGAGAAAATTAGCCGCATGTGAAATTACTGCAGCTACAGATGGAGGTTAGGCACTTCATTGCCCTTCGATATGTGCCGTAGTTTTAACATGCCTACGGAACCATGCCGCAATAGGGACACCTTTCGGGAAGAATCAGTTCCCAAAACAAAAAAGAAAAAAAGGAATCAAGCGGAGAATCGAGAGATATTTTATATGGCTTTGGGGAATATTTTTTTTCTTTTCAAAATAGACTTTTCTTTTGAAAATGCTTCCTTTTAAAACCTTTTTGAAAATAGTTATCAAAAACTTTTATCTAATCTGGTAACCTTCAGCTCTGATACCAAGTGTGACACGCCACGTCTGTTAATGTCACTCATTAAGAGAATGCATTAAGTTTCATGAAGCATCATAGGCAAACAGAAACAGAATCATTACAAGACAGATATAAAATAGTAGAGGAATCAAGAACTTTATTAATCATAAAGCATCGTAGTTCAAAACATGGTTACATCATATGCCTGAAATGCATAAAACCCAGTACATCATTAAAACTTATGTCTTGTACTTAAAATATCAGAGTACAATAATAAAAGAAGTATAATCCCCAAAACATAGTCATAGTAGAGAGACAAGAAATCGAGAAATACATCTAAGCTGCTCCAAGCAAGATGAAAGCAGAGAATCCAAATCTAGCCCGAGTATTCCCACCCTGAAATCCTAGGGGGAAACGGAAGAGAGAGAAGAGGAAACAAAATGGGTCAGACATAAAGTCTGGTGAGTCCAGTTACTTTTAGCATATAAATAAGTAAAAGCATAATGACAGGCATATAAACTGGAGAGTGAAATAACAGTGTCATAAGGCAAGTATAACAGAATAACAAAAATGGATATGTTGTGCTTCTTAAGTACTTTTCTCTGCACCAATACTAGAATAACAAATATGTAATAGGATTACATACTCCCTAATTGCTTTACTGAAACAGGATAATCCCAACAGAACTATAATGGTAGTTTTAGGTGTACTCTAGTAACGGGTTTTAACCCAAACAGAATTAACCGGTACCTAAACAAAAATAACGGGTGTTAACCAATACAGAAATACAGGTACCCCACAGAAACAAATAGGACTAGATGTACCCTAATTGCTACCCTTCCCCAATCGATCGGCTCCCTATCCCGTAAATACACTGTGTCGGCTCCACAATATGGTGTATTACTTCCTAAAGTGGCAACCTACAGAAGGACATAGACCAATTTACTGGTGCTACAACGGATTATTTTCCCAGATGTAGGTCGTACTCATGCACGCATATGAGTCCATTGGAACTCGGCAGTATACACCTCCTCTCAGATGAACCTCTTACAATCAGTTCAGTAAACGTTCCCTAACCCCTACCTAGTGTGGGGTCCCCCTTTAATACCAGAATGGGTTACTGACTAATATGAGTCCCACACAATAGATGATACAAGCCAACCCTAATTGATCTAGTGTCCCCAACTAACTAGGATTTCGATAGGTTATGCCTAACAGATTTAACAGATTCACATAACCCTATACAGATTTGCGGGTTAAAGTTTACAAGTTAATGGGTCCATATAACCCAAACAGATTTAACAGGTTATGTTTTCTAAATTTACAGGTTTGTACAACCCTCATAAATTTAACAGGTTTACTTAACCCCACCGATTTAACAGGCTTACTTAAACCCCACAGATTTAACAGGCTTACTTAACCCTACCAACCCCACATACTTAACAGGTTTACTTAACCCCACAGATTTAACAGGTTCTTGCAATCCTTATGGATTCAAACAGAATAAGTATTACAAGTTCATTACCATACATTCATTTATGGTTATAATGCGCTAGACCTCCCACATTAAGTCTATCACTTGTGGATGTTGGATATGCCTATTGGGTCCGGACAGACTTCTTCCACAAGTCGGACTTAACCTCGTGTCTTATCACGTCACATATTTATGCACTTAGACCCCTTACATTAGATTCACCACTTGTGGTCGCTGGATATGTCGGTCGGATCCAGGTAGACTTCTACCACAAGTGTAATCTAACCTCGTTTCTAAGTGCGGTTACAGTTCAAATTACTGTAATTCTAGGCATTTCCATTATTAATCAATTATACCTATTTCATTATAGGTTTTCATGCCCTTTTTCCCAAGACATATTCATCATGTACTATATGCCCCAAATTAAGATATAAATCATAATTTGATTTATGCTCAAATCCATATTCATGTACTTTATTCAATTTAAGCCTAAATTTCCCAATACATGTTATGCCCCAATTTTAATGGATTAAACAGGCTTCACAGATTCTTTACGGTTCCATTAACATGTTTCGCTCTTAATCTTAAATTAAGTCTACAGATTTATATTTCCCAAACCACAAGTTATAATTTACCACATAAATCATGCCCTAATTTTTAGTCAAATTTCACAATATAATTTATGCCCCTAGATTCCAATTGTGATTCAAAGTGCAGGTTATGCCCCTAAATTACCATTTCCAATCATTCCCAATTTAACCCAATTTCACTCATACGCATATTTCAACGATATCGGCCTAGGCTCGAAGGTAGCCTGGCCATAAAAATAAAAGTGAAAATTAGTGTCACATCCTTAAAATAAAACTTAATTAGGCTCATATCCTCCTGTTTCAAAACATATAAATTACATCCCTAATTTTAAACAGCGGCTAATATTTTTACAAGACTGCCCTTTTCCTTAATTTACGCCATAATTACCTAGGTCATATTTTGTTACGTATTAGCCTTTTTTTTACAGGAAGAAATTTTCTAATCCATGGCGGCGGCGGCGTGATAATTCATCAGCTTTTCTCGCGTCTTACCTCCAGCAACCAGCGGCGATCACCATCGACCAGCCCCCCTTTCAGTCGACGGCAGCAAACTTCCCACCTCTTCCGGCTCCGGCGATCCAAACCCCACCGAATTTTGTGAGTTTTTTTTTCTTTTTCTTTCTGATTTTATTTGTAGGATAAAGATAAGTTTTTTATTAGCATAAAAATATGGTTTTTAATATGATAAGGATCTGTCAAAAACGTAAATTTATGAAACTATTGTTAGAACTACTGGATTTTCCAGCAACTCTGTTAAAAAGTTGTCGATAAATATGCATGTATTCTTAATATATGCATATCTATATTCAATTTTTTATCAAACAATTAAAAAACCAGATATTTCAAAAATATATTCATATTTCTATGTATTTATCTAGAATACTTGCATATAAATATGCAGAAATTATGGGTGCGTTTTTTACAGGTCCCTATTAAATTTTCCAGCAATTCTGTTAAAAAGTTGCCGACAAATATGCATCTATTCTTAATATATGCATATCTGTATTCAATTTTTTATCAAACAATAGCAAAAACAGATATTTTAAAAATATATTCATATTTCTATGCATTTATCTAGATTACTTGCATATAAATATGCAGAAATTATTTTTTATTTTGCTGAATTATACGCAGGTATTTATATTAATCTGAAGCTGTTTTTGTAATTTGATTACTGCACATTAAGCTTATTAATGTTGACTTTCTTTTTCGTATAACAGTGTTCCGGCGGATATTGGTGCTGTGGTGTCGTTGAAGCTTTGTTGTCCATCTTTTTCCAAAAGATTGAAGCGTTCTGTTCTTATTTTTTGATGTAGTACATGTAAATGTTCTGTACTTATTTTTTGTTGTAGTGTATGTACAAGTTATGCAGTACAGTTCTATATATGTATGCAATTATTTCACTTAGTTGCATAAATGTATGCAATTTTATGTAATATTTGTATCTAATTGTTTGGTTTTTCGTAAAAAAAAAAAAAAAAAAAAAAAAAAAAAAAAAAATCGGAGACAAAAGACTTACAGGATTTATTAGCATAAAAACCCTGAAAATTCACCGTGTAATGGCAATAAAAATTTGAACTTACAAAACTTATTTATATAAGAATTGAAGAAAAACTCACCGAAGCAACGACATATATAAATACACAAGTGGTTATAATACATGCATATAAGTTTTATAATTGTACGTACATATGCATTTTTGTAGCATATCTGCACATGTATATGCAACTGAATTCATTAATCGCATAATATACTAACTTAACAAAATTTTGCATTATATTATGTAAGTATTCTAAATGTTTACACAAGTTTATGCAAATTTTCTAACCCTCTATATTTAATATTGTTAATTTAATGAAAATTTAGTATACAAATATGCAATTAATATGAATATCTGCATACATTTACTGAAGAAAATTTTTCAACCATTCTACAAAAATTTTATAAATTCTACAAAAATGCATACATTAAATATGTATACGGTCGAATTTTTAATGATACTTGCATAAATATATGCACATTTTCTTCAAACTTGCAAAAAATTATGCAAATATTACTCAAATAAACTAGGAACCATTTTTTTTTCTTAAAACTACAACTGTGTGATATCTTATAAACTAAATTTACACAAATGTGCATATCTGTATGTATCTTTTTATCAAGCAATCAGAAAAAAATAATATATAATATATGTATATATGTATGCATATATCTAGAATATATGCATATAAATATGCAGATTTTATTGTTATTTTGCTGAATTTTTTAATTCTGAAATTCCAACGTGCTTCTATTACGAATAAATGCATTCAAACATTTAATTCATAAGCGTACTTGCTTACAATCATACAGAACAAAAAAACAATTAGCTTAATAACTTTTTTCGCTGTTTCTTGTACTTGAATATGTCGACAGCAAAGCAAAACATGACGTTTTTGATTTTTATTGATCCAGAGTTTTGCAAAGTCGTGGAATTTGGGTTTTGAGCGAGATAGAAGAGCGATCGGACTGAGTACATGTCGACAAATAGGTGCTGGAGTGATCTACGTTTTTGTAGAATTGTAGTTTTAGGGATTTGAGCAGTTGATAGGAGCGATAGACTGAGTACTCTTTTTTTTTAGCGACATGATTTGAGCGAGATGATAGGAGCGGTAGACTGAGTAATCTTTTTTTTTAGCGATATTTTTTTAGAGAGATGATAGGAGCGATAGCTGCGTAAGGGTACATCAGGAATTTGTTGAGCGGAAATTCAAAAACAGGGACGTATTCTTTATTTTTTTATCACCGGTTTTTTTTTATATTTTGAAACTTAATAGGGACCTGTAAAAAACGCACCCAAAATAAAAAGGGAATGAAAGAGAAGAACAGAATAGGCCTAAAACCAAAAGTAACAGAAATAGGCATATGATAGTAGAAGCATGCATGTAAGAACATACCTGATGAATAGAAATAGGCATATAAAATAGGTCTAATGAACATGTGATAATAGAACTAATTAGGCATAGTGACATTATCATAAACAGGCATAATGAGATCTAATCAATGAATTAGGTATACAAATAATGGCAGATCTGACATGATAAATAGTCATAGCCTTATATCTAATTCATTGGCGTGTCAAGATTACATTTTAATTATTTCTGTCTGAAAATAACGTAGACTCACAGAGAATAGATCTAAGAGACAGAAGAATAATTGCAGATCTTGAAGCACAGATCTTTGAATTTGTCCAACTCTTGTTGTTGTAGAAATATAGGTTAGTTTAATTTAGGCAAAGGCAACATCTAGTTTTACATTGCTTAAGAATGAATAAAACAATGAGAATAAGATCCTATTTATAGCCTTGGATCAGTGAATCAGGTTAAGAAACAAATCCAGGTACAAAAAGTGAATTATGCCTAGATCTTTATGGGGGTCGACCCCCTCTTTGGGTGTCGACCCCAAAGAGCCTGGGTCGACCCCAGAAACGGATGTTTCCATCCCTGGGTCTTTCCGCTGACTGTTTGTATTCTTTTTTTGAATATTTGGTTTGTTTGTATATATATATATAATCTTCTTGACCGTATACAAACTTTTTGGCTTAATAACTTCTTCATACGATGTCCATTTTATGCAAATAAGGTGTCTATTTCCCTTAATTCTGAATATTTATCTAATTATTCTTTAATCTATCATCTTTGGTGTTGTTAAAATCACGGGTGTTAAATTCTCCCCTACATAAAGGATTTCGTCCTCGAAATCTCCAAGTTAAGAAGAATGTATATCCTAACATCCACATCCATCTACTTATCCACCAGTCACATGCACCCATTGTCCTTAAAATATTTCTAATGCTTATATGAACATATGCAAAGGTGTGTGTGTATGTCCCTAAACTAATGCGAAAGATCAGGCGGTCTACTAATTCAGTCGACCTCCTTAATGCAATGTATGCTAGTGCCATGAATCCAACATGTATGCAGATAATTCTATTATAACATGTAAGTTCTATATGCGTGCGCAGTCATTCATCCAAATGCAACATCCATATGATGATACACTCACTTTTTTCCATTAAAAGAAGAAAAATGCACACACATCCATACGCAGAATGAGAGTGATTGAGCCGATCTAGTGCCTAATGTGTGTGTATATGCACCCACGAGCAACCACTTGCATCCACTTACGTCCATCAAACATAACATGTCTCAAATACATGTTTACATCCATGGGATTCCTACCGAAAGGTCGAAGATTCGATCGATAGGATACACACGAATGACAGAAATAAGTACGAATAATATCTTGGAAAAAATAGTTAAGAATATAGTACCAAAAAGGAAGGGGTATGAAGCGCGATCGTTGTCTTCAATCTCCCAAGTTGCATCCTCGTTATCTTCTCCCCATTGCACTTTTATTAACTTAACCTCTCTGTTGCACAGTTTCTTAACCTCTGATCCAAGTATACGGGTATGAACTCATCTAATTGTCATCTCCAGTTCTACCTTTACTTCCTCAAGCGTGTTCGGCTCAACTAACTCTGTTGTATCGTGCAGACACTTCCGTAAATAAGAAATGTGGAAAAACATCATGAATATCCACACATAAGCGGAGCGAGTTGTACGTCTTAGTTGCAAAGACGATCAGAGCACTCCATTCTGATATGCTTTGCCTAACCAGCACCTTTTCAAGTAGCTCCTCTACTTGTTTGCTAAGCTCCCTCCTTTCCTTAGGAGTCACGTGGCGCACAGGTAATGCGACTGGCTTCACATTATCTATGAAGTATATCCAGAAATCATTCTCGTGCCTCGGAGGTAAGTCCCTAACCTCCTCATAAACATCTAGATAATCACAAACTACATGTACAGATCGCAAATCATCGACAGAAGCATCAAGTGATTCTGGGAAACTAAGCATGCTTGTAACACCCGTGTATTTTATAACAGTGAAATTCACAAATTAAAGTATAATAAATTTTAAATTAAATTATTAAGGGAAATGGGATATGCCATTGCGTTCGTCTCGGAAAAATAAGCGAAATAGAGTACGAGTTTTCGAAAAACGGAGCCCGTATGACCAAATTATGGCCCGATGAAGTTTCAGAAAATTCAAATTTCGAAAACAGATTTGAATTTCAGCCCAATCAGAGTAGGCGGGCAAATTCCCGCCCAAACCCACCAGGTCGACCTGGGGGTCGACCTAGGTGTCGACCTGCCCCAGGCAGGTCGACTCTAGAGTCGACCTGGCCCCTGAGCCAGGTCGAACCCAGCCCCCCTGGCTGGCCTAGTCTGTGTTTGGTCGATTTCTGAGCCTTGCCTTGTCACTAGGGCTAGGTGTCAGCTCCTGATTGGCCTCTCCTTTGAACGAACGGCTATTATTAAACCAAGCTTCATCGACGGTCTAAATCAACTCACAAACTCTATAAAAAGGACCTAAGACTAACCCTAATTCACCCAAACTAAAATGGAGATGAGACCGTCATGTTGCTGAGGAGAGACTAAGGATAGCCGTCAGAAATAGAGAGACAATTAGAAGATAATTCAAAGCTTAAAGCAACGTCAAATCAATCAAAACAACGCCTACTACAAAGGATAGCATCTCCAAATTCAGATTCCTGAATTGAAGATTCGTCATACGTTGTAAGTAGAGTGCTATTCCAATGTGAATTAAATAATTGTGTTGATTTGTGTAAAGTAAGAAATGGAATTGTGGCGATAATAATCTATATTTGTATGTCGCTTTGATGCTAAACGATTTGGGAATATTATGGTATACGATTGGATATTTGCAAGTACGCGATTTGCGTTGGAAGTTAACAACGAAATGGAATTATGGCGATAATAACTTATATTTGTATGTTATTTTGATTCTAAACGATTTGGCAATGCTATGATGTACGATTGGATTCATACAAGTATATGGTTTATGTTGACAACCACATGTTGTGGAATTTTAATTGGGATTCATGCAAGCATATGATTCATATTGAAAACTACATGTTTGTGGTAGTTATTTACCACACCCATTTGATAATTGCAAGTATATGATTCATGTAGAAAATAACAACTATATGCTGTAATAGTTTGTTTGAAATTCATGCAAGTCTATGATTTATTGTTATGCCAACATGATGTATAATTCAATGGTCATCTTTAGTGTAATTTGATCCACTTAAGTATTACATGAATAGAATGATTCATGTTTAAGTTTTGTTTATGCCATAATCATCTAGAATGATTCATGTTTAAGTATTGTTTATGCCATAATCATATGAATAGAATGATTCATGTTTTGTTCATGCCATAATCAAATGAATAGAATGATTCATGTTTAAGTATTGTTTATGCCATAATCATATGAATAGAATAATTCGTGTTTAAGTATTGTTTATGCCATAATCATATGAATAGAATGATTCATGTTTGAATGATTCATGTTTAAGTATTTCCTATGCCATAATTATATGAATAGAATGATTCACGTTTAAGTATTGTTTATGCTATAATTATATGGATAAAATGATTCATGTTATGCCATGATTATATGATGTTACAATTACAAGTTCACATGTGCCTACTTTATGTTAATTGAATCGTTCGTTGCAAGTTCATGCGTTCACACTCCCCTCTTTCATGTTACCTGATAAACACCATGTTATAAGCCTCCCCATTACATATGGCTAAATTGGGTTTAAGTGTTAAACCCAACACACCTTACATTGGAGCGAACGTATAAAACGGGGGTAATGACGTTTGGGCTAAAATATAGAACATATGTGTTGGCATGTTTGACGCATGCCAACAACCTTGAAAAACAATTAAGTGGCATAAATAAATCTTAATCAATAAAGATGAATTTGAATAATGGGCCGCAAATATTTACATATAAAAAGAAAAGAGACAAAATATGTAAATGTAGAAAATACGATGTGTTTAACCCGAGGTTGGATTGAGTTGTGATGTAAACCTGCCCGGAACCGCCCGGCTGTCCAGTAGTCACAACAATACCTATCCAATGTGAGTGGTTAAACACGGAGCCCAATAAGGACCCGAGGTTAGACTGAGTTGTGGCGTAAGACTGCCCGGACCCAACCGGCAACAGGCAGCCACAACAATACCTGTCTAATGTGAGAGGTCAAGGCTTTAATAAGACAATTAAGGCTGAGTCAGGATTGATAGGATTAAGTGAATTAAGACTTAATCAAAATAGAACATGCTAAACTAAACAGACTGATTGGGGGTTAGGTTTATAAAACACTTAACCAACTTAGCATGTTGGCTAGAAATAGAAAACCTAGTAGCGGGGACCCTTTTCAGCAGTAACCCTACAAGGTATCATGATACCCTGAAACTAGGCAGGGTGGGGCACGATTACTGGGCTGATTGTAAGAGGTCAAATCGACGGCGGTGGTGCGGCAGTGTAGGTTCTAACGGGGTGCGGGCGTGCACACACTCCGGCGCAGAAAAATAAGGCACTAGGCACCAGTAGCATACCTGTGCATTCTAGGATTGTGTCGGGCCGCCACCATGGGACTTGATACACCCCATGGTGGGACCAGCATAGGTAACTACAACATCGGGGGCCGTAAGACACATGTAACTATGCGAGTAGGAGCCGATCATCATAAAAATGGATCACTTCACCCTGATTATGGGGTGCCTGTTGGGAACTAGTTTATATGGGTACAGAGATTAATATGGGGTACGATAGTATATTCGACCCTAGACAACTTAACTTAGTTTATGGTGCTTTCCCATTTCTAGTTTATACTTATCATACCTAGTTCTTTATTCATAGACTGAATAGTCCTAGACTTACTTAGGCTTTATGTCTGACTCTACTTTTCTTTCGTCTTCTTTTCTTCCGTTCCCCCCCCCCCAGGTCCACAGGGAGGGAATACCGCAGCTTGACCAGCCTTCATATCCAGCTTGAAGAGAAAGAATGTATTGCTTGGATCTTTTCGTTTTGGACTATGGCTTTGGACAGCAATTATGGGACTTTTGCAGTTTATTTATGTTTTCTTTATGCTTCTTTAAATAATGTAATCAAGACAGTTATGATTTTGGAAGTATTGTAAGACAATTATGGCATGGTTTGTGTAACACGTATTTTGATGAAATAAAAGTTGTTGTTTTCCGCTGTTCAAAAATATGTGTTCTTATATCTGTCTTGTATATCTGTGACTTATACTTATAAAACCTCCACCAAAATTAGGGCATTCCCTTTGAGAGTGACCCTAACGGAGGTGGGGTGTTTCACTTGGTATCAGAGCATAGGTTTACCGGATAAGATAAAAAGTTTTGAAAATTTATTTTTCAAAAAGAAATTTAAAGAAGCATTTTTTAAAAGATAAAATATTATTTTATTTTAAAAGGCAAAGTCCCCCCAAAGCCATAGGTACTATCTCTTATCCTTCGTTTTGAATCTATCCTTTCTGTTTCAGTATATCTGGAGACCTTACTCCCCAGCTGCTGACGCTTTAACTCCTCCTCCACGTAAACCAGCAAGCAGAAGAGTCCCAGAGTAGGAAGACGAATAATAGTCAAACAAGAAAGGATCGTAACAGTAATGACAAGAAACGTGAAAAAAGGAAATGTTATTTCTGCGGAATTCTTGGACATCTGGAGGGAGACTGCAGGAAGAAGAAGAGGAGGATGAGTGCTACTTGCTTTCAGTGTAGGGAGACAGGCGACTGGGCTAGGGACTGCCCAAGGAAGAAGGAGACAAAGGCGGAAAGCTCTCAAGAGAAGAAAGAGGGTTTACAGCTTAAGAAGATAGACTTTAAGAAGGGCGGGAAAGACAACAAGTCCCAAGAGAAGAGGAAGTGTAAATTCTGTGGCAAAGTGGGGCACTTAGTGAAAGATTGCCGGTAAAAGAAGGCCAAGATGAACGGCGGGTGCTTTTCTTGCGGTGATACAGGCCACATGGCTAAGGATTGCCCAAAGAAACGAGGACAAGGGCAGAGGGCTGGATCCACCTCAGGGGCACAAGTTCATGTGCTAGAGGCGCCACCTCTGCAACAGCGAGGTATAAATACTTCTGTAGAAAGTGTAGTTTATCTTTATGATCACCCCGTTCGCACTTTATTTGATTCTGGCGCATCACACTCCTTTATCTCGACTGCTTTAGTAGAATCTCTGCACCTAAAAACTAGTATGGTAGAGGACCCCTTAATTGTTTCAAACCCAATTGGGGGCCCAGCTCATTTGTCTATGATCTGTTTGGGATTGAAAATTTCTATTCTAAGCGTATAATTTAAATGTAGTGCCTTTGTTTTGGGCTTTTCGGGATATGGTTTGATTTTGGGCATGGATTGGCTATCCAGTAATGGGGCCATCCTTGATTGTGAGAAAAGGGTTGTTAGGCTCCTAACCCAGCTCGGTAACACTTTGGAAATTTCTTGTAATCCCTCGTATGCGGTTATGCTTAGTTACCTTGAACCGCTAGATGCCTCCGTTGAAAATTTGCAATCGGTTAGAGTGGTCCGGGAATATCTGGATGTCTTCGAAGAGGTGAAGGGCTTGCCTTCGAAGCGGGAGATAGACTTCCGCATATACCTTGTAGATAAAGCAAATCCCGTTGCGTTGCCCGTTAGATACATGGCTCCACGGGAAAGGAAAGAGCTTAGTAAACAGATTAAAGAGCTTCTAGAAAAGGGGTTCATTAGGAGGAGCATTTCAGAATGGGGCGCTCCAGTGGTGTTCGCCACTAAGGCAGAAGGTTCATTTCGCTTATGCATGAGTTGTGGAGAATCACCTTAGTAAGTACATTTGGCAACATGGTTGGCATTTATTTCCGAGAGATAGTTCTTCTACGTGGAATACCTGATAGTAAGTGGACGAGATCCAAGATTCACTAGTGAATTTTGGAGAGCTTGCATGAAACCATGAGTACGCCGTTATGTTTGAGCCGAGTATACTAGAAGTAGAGTAAGTAAAAGAGGAACGAGAGGCAACAGTGAAATAGGTTCCAACTCAAATTTTGGAAACAAGAATTAAGAAGCTACGAAATTGTGAAGTTAAAGACGGACAAAGCATAATGGAGTTAAGCTCAAGGAAATGCGACTTAGAAGATTGAAGACTAGATTCGTGCATCATATCTCTTCTTAAGAGTATATCTTTGATCCCTCTCTTCCTATAGAGCTTACTTGCATGCTATCTTTTGTGTATATCCTCTCGGTCCCATTCTCAATCCAATTTTTGTTGCAAACCCCATAGGGAATATGACTCATCTGTTAGCAACACATGTTGGGTCTTGAGGGTGTTCGTTGGTTTGACTAAACTTTTTGGGTTTTATAGGTTGGTCTTAGGAAGGGACTCCCTTGTGACCTAAAAGGAGTCCATCATGCTTAGTTTCCTAGAATCTAGTGGTTGGGTTGAATAATTCTTTGGGTGTCAGTCTGATGTTGATTTCGGTCTTCGGGGCTGATGCTTAGAGAGTTCTTCTCCCAATCAATATATATGTGGCATAGATTTCCAGTTTTGGCATTGCCTAATGGGCACAAAGTTTTTACTTGCTTCTATCATTCGACTATACCTTTGGGTAGGACCATTACCTATCATTGAGAAAATTGGGAAAATGGCCTATAGATTAGAGCTACCCGAAAAATTGGCCGGAGTTCACAACGTCTTTCACGTTTCACATCTCCGAAAATGTCTACATGAGTCTGCTGAAGTGGTAGAGCCAAATATCCTAGAAGAAGCTGAAGTGGAATGCGAAGCAACCATAAGGAAAGTTCCAACCCGCATATTAGGAACGGAAGTGAAGAAGCTACGCAACCGCGAAGTCAAGCTCGTCAAAGTTCAGTGGAGCGACGCCGAAGAAGATGCAACTTGGGAAACTGAAGCTAAAATACGCGTAGCCTACCCTTTTCTTTTCGAGGGTACATCTTTGATCTTTCCTTTTTCCTTAAGTTGCGCTTTTATCTATCTTTTTAGGTATATCTCCTCGACCTTATCTTTTAGGTAGAAACCCTTTGGATGGAAACATGTAATTGAAACATGTTATGGATGATGGTTGCAAGTGGTTGCAAGTGATTGCTAGTGGTTGCTCGTGGTCGCATATACACACACAATCTAGGTTTTAGATCGGCTCAATCACTTCATATTGCATATGCATATATGTTTGCATTCGTATATGGTTGAACTTTAATATGCTGTCATATGGATGTTGCATTTGTATAAATGATTGTGCACTCATGTAGAATCATGAATAGGAGGATTTGCATACATAATGGATTCATAGCACTTACATAATTAGCATTAAGGAGGTCAACTGAATCAGTAGACCGCCTGATTTTGCATTAGATAAGTACATGTACACACACACACTTCGCATATGATCATGAAGCATTAGAAGTCTTTTAAGGACAATGGATGCTCGTGTTTGATGGATGAGTAGATGGATGTTTGGATGTTAGGATGTACATTCTTCCTGAACTTGAAGATTTCGGGACGAAATCCTTTTAAGTGGGGGAGAATGTAACACCCCGTGTATTTTATAACAGTGAAATTCACAAATTAAAGTATAATAAATTTTAAATTAAAGTATTAAGGGAAACGGGATATGCCATTGCGTTAGTCTCGGAAAAATACGCGAAATAGAGTCCGAGTTTTCGAAAAACGGAGCCCGTATGACCAAATTATGGCCCGATGAAGTTTCAGAAAATTCAAATTTCGAAAACAGATTTGAATTTCAGCCCAATCAGAGTAGGCGGGCAAATTCCCGCCCAAACCCACCAGGTCGACCTGGGGGTCGACCCTAGGGTCGACCTGCCAGGCCAGGTCGACCTAGGTGTCGACCTGCACCAGGCAGGTCGACTCTAGAGTCGACCTGGCCCCTGAGCCAGGTCGAACCCAGCCCCCCCCGGCTGGCCTAGTCTGTGTTTGGTCGATTTCTGAGCCTTGCCTTGTCACTAGGGCTAGGTGTCAGCTCCTGATTGGCCTCTCCTTTGAACGAACGGCTATTATTAAACCAAGCTTCATCGACGGTCTAAATCAACTCACAAACTCTATAAAAAGGACCTAAGACTAACCCTAATTCACCCAAACTAAAATGGAGATGAGACCGTCATGTTGCTGAGGAGAGACTAAGGATAGCCGTCAGAAATAGAGAGACAATTAGGAGATAATTCAAAGCTTAAAGCAAAGTCAAATCAATCAAAACAACGCCTACTACAAAGGATAGCATCTCCAAATTCAGATTCCTGAATTGAAGATTCGTCATACGTTGTAAGTAGAGTGCTATTCCGATGTGAATTAAATAATTATGTTGATTTGTGTAAAGTAAGAAATGGAATTGTGGCGATAATAATCTATATTTGTATGTTGCTTTGATGCTAAACGATTTGGAAATATTATGGTATACGATTGGATATTTGCAAGTACGCGATTTGCGTTGGAAGTTAACAACGAAATGGAATTATGGCGATAATAACTTATATTTGTATGTTATTTTGATTCTAAACGATTTGGCAATGCTATGATGTACGATTGGATTCATACAAGTATATGGTTTATGTTGACAACCACATGTTGTGGAATTTTAATTGGGATTCATGCAAGCATATGATTCATATTGAAAACTACGTGTTTGTGGTAGTTATTTACCACACCCATTTGATAATTGCAAGTATATGATTCATGTTGAAAATAACAATTATATGTTGTAATAGTTTGTTTGAAATTCATGCAAGTCTATGATTTATTGTTATGCCAACATGATGTATAATTCAATGGTCATCTTTAGTGTAATTTGATCCACTTAAGTATTACATGAATAGAATGATTCATGTTTAAGTTTTGTTTATGCCATAATCATCTAGAATGATTCATGTTTAAGTATTGTTAATGCCATAATCATATGAATAGAATGATTCATGTTTTGTTCATGCCATAATCAAATGAATAGAATGATTCATGTTTAAGTATTGTTTATGCCATAATCATATGAATAGAATAATTCGTGTTTAAGTACTGTTTATGCCATAATCATATGAATAGAATGATTCATGTTTAAGTATTTCCTATACCATAATTATATGAATAGAATGATTCACGTTTAAGTATTGTTTATGCCATAATTATATGGATAAAATGATTCACGTTATGCCATGATTATATGATGTTACAATTACAAGTTCACATGTGCCTACTTTATGTTAATTGAATCGTTCGTTGCAAGTTCATGCGTTCACACTCACCTCTTTCATGTTACCTGATAAACGCCATGTTATAAGCCTCCCCTTTACATATGGCTAAATTGGGTTTAAGTGTTAAACCCAACACATCTTACATTGGAGCGAACGTATAAAACGGGGGTAATGACGTTTGGGCTAAAATATAGAACATATGTGTTGGCATGTTTGACGCATGCCAACAACCTTGAAAAACAATTAAGTGGCATAAATAAATCTTAATCAATAAAGATGAATTTGAATAATGGGCCGCAAATATTTACATATAAAAAGAAAAGAGACAAAATATGTAAATGTAGAAAATACGATGTGTTTAACCCGAGGTTGGATTGAGTTGTGATGTAAACCTGCCCGGAACCGCCCGGCTGTCCAGTAGTCACAACAATACCTATCCAATGTGAGTGGTTAAACACGGAGCCCAATAAGGACCCGAGGTTAGACTGAGTTGTGGCGTAAGACTGCCCGGACCCAACCGGCAACAGGCAGCCACAACAATACCTGTCTAATGTGAGAGGTCAAGGCTTTAATAAGACAATTAAGGCTGAGTCAGGATTGATAAGATTAAGTGAATTAAGACTTAATCAAAATAAAACATGCTAAACTAAACAGACTGATTGGGGGTTAGGTTTATAAAACACTTAACCAACTTAGCATGTTGGCTAGAAATAGAAAACCTAGTAGCGGGGGACCCTTTTCAGCAGTAACCCTACAAGGTATCATGATACCCTGAAACTAGGCAGGGTGGGGCACGATTACTGGGCTGATTGTAAGAGGTCAAATCGACGGCGATGGTGCGGCAGTGTAGGTTCTAACGGGGTGCGGGCGTGCACACACTCCGGCGCAGAAAAATAAGGCACTGGGCACCAGTAGCATACCTGTGCATTCTAGGATTGTGTCGGGCCGCCACCATGGGACTTGATACACCCCATGGTGGGACCAGCATAGGTAACTACAACATCGGGGGCCGTAAGACACATGTAACTATGCGAGTAGGAGCCGATCATCATAAAAATGGATCACTTCACCCTGATTATGGGGTGCCTGTTGGGAACTAGTTTATATGGGTACAGAGATTAATATGGGGTACGATAGTATATTCGACCCTAGACAACTTAACTTAGTTTATGGTGCTTTCCCATTTCTAGTTTATACTTATCATACCTAGTTCTTTATTCATAGACTGAATAGTCCTAGACTTACTCAGGCTTTATGTCTGACTCTACTTTTCTTTCGTCTTCTTTTCTTCCGTTCCCCTCCCCCCCCCCCCCCAGGTCCAATGGGAGGGAATACCGCAGCTTGACCAGCCTTTATATCCAGCTTGAAGAGAAAGAATGTATTGCCTTGATCTTTTCGTTTTGGACTATGGCTTTGGACAGCAATTATGGGACTTTTGCAGTTTATTTATGTTTTCTTTATGCTTCTTTAAATAATGTAATCAAGACAGTTATGATTTTGGAAGTATTGTAAGATAATTATGGCATTGTTTGTGTAACACGTATTTTGATGAAATAAAAGTTGTTGTTTTCCGCTGTTCAAAAATATGTGTTCTTATATCTGTCATGTATATCTGTGACTTATACTTATAAAACCTCCACCAAAATTAGGGCATTCCCTTTGAGAGTGACCCTAACGGAGGTGGGGTGTTTCAATGCTAGACACTCTTAGGTCACTAGAAATCTTGAGAGTCCTCCCATGGAAAGTAAAAAGTCTAACGACCCTCCTCTCACAATAGAGAATGGATCTGTACATGGCTAGCAAATCCATCCCTAGAATCAAATCATAGCCCATAAAATCAAGCATATATGCTTAGCGCTCAAATTCAAATCCTAAGACATATTTTCTCAAGCACGGACAAATCATGGGCAAATGAGCCGAACCACCAATGGGGTTTGAGACAATAACGGGATCCATTACCATACCTGTATTTAAGTGTAGAGACTTAACCGCAGAGCAAGATATAAATGAATGCGAAGCGCCAGAATCAAAAAGAGTTCTAATAGGATGATTAGAAATGGAAATTAAACCTTGCATGGAAATTTCTCTATCTGGAGCACTGGTCGCGAGAGCATGCATCTTCCCTTCAGAAGCTTCTGCCCTTTGACCTTGTCCCTGTTTCTTTAGGAATTCCTTGGCATATTGTCTGATCTCTCCACAACTGAAGCAAGCATTCTTCCTTCTTTTGCAATCCTTTATCAAGTGACTCTGGCATCCGCAATTATAGCATTTCCTCTTATCCTTAGCCTTGTCATTCTTTCCGCCCTTCTTTTGTTGTTGTTGTTGTCCTTTCTTGGGCCATACCTTCTTGTTTTGTGTTTCCTCGACCTAAGCCCCTTTCTTTTCACCTTTTTACCATCCTTGCGTAACAAGCTAACAAGTCTCTCGAAAGCTGCCTCCATTGCAAGGAAATCCTTACAAAGCTCGAGAAAATTAGCCGTAGGTGAAACTATTGTGGCTACAGATGGAGGTTAGGCACTTCATTGCCCTTCAACATGTGTCGTAGTTTTAACATGTCTACGGAACCATGCTGCAATGGGGACACCTTTCGGGAAGAATTGGTTCCCCAAACAAAAAGGTAAAAAGGAATAAAGCGGAGAATTGAGAGATATTTTATATAGCTTTGGGGAATATGTTTTTCAAAATAGACTTTTCTTTTGAAAAAGCTTCCTTTTAATACCTTTTTGAAAATAGTTTTCAAAAACTTTTATCTAATCTGGTAACCTTCAGCTCTAATACCAAGTGTGACACCCCACGTCCGTTAATGTCACTCATTAAGAGAATGCATTAAGTTTCATGAAGCATTATAGGTAAACAGAAATAGAATCATTACAAGACAGATATTAAATAGCAGCGAATTAAAAACTTTATTAATCATAAAGCATCGTAGTTAAAAACATGGTTACATCATATATCAGAAATGCATAAAATCCGGTACATCACTAAAAATTATGTCTTGTACATAAAATATCAGAGTACAATAATAAAAGAAGCATAATCCCCAAAACATAGTCATAGTAGAGAGACAAGAAATCAAGCAATACATCTAAGCAGCTCCAAGCAAGATGAAAGCAGAGAATCCAAATCAAGCCTGAGTATTCCCACCCTGAGAACCTGAGGGGAAGTGGAAGAGAGAGAAGAGGAAACAAAACGGGTCAGACATAAAGTCTGGCGAGTCCAATTACTTCTGGCATATAAATAAGTAAAAGCATCATGCAAGGAATATAAACTGGAGAGTGAGATAACAGTGTCATAAGGCAGCTATAACAGGATAAACAAGATAACAGATATGGATATGTTGTGCTTCTTAAGTACTTTTCTCTACACCAATACTAGTATAACAGATATGTAACAGGATTACATACTCCCTAATTGCTAAATAGAAACCGGATGATCCCAACAGAAATATAATGGTAGTTTAAGGTGTACTCTAGTAATGGATTTTAACCCAAACAAAATTAAACGGTACCTAAACAGAAATAACGGGTGTTAGCCCAAACAGAAATACAGGTACCCCACAGAAACAGACAAGACTAGATGTACCCTAATTACTACCCTTCCTCAATCGATCGGCTCCCTATCCCGTAAATACCCTGTGTTGGCCCCATAGTAGGTTGTATTAATTCCTAAATTGGCAACCTACAGAAGGACTCATACCTATTTACTGGTGCTACATCGGCTTATTTTCCCAGATGCATGCCGTACTCATGCACGCATATGAGTCCATTGGAACGCGCCAGTACACACCTCTCAGATGAACCGCTTACAATCAATTCAGTAAGCGTGCCCTGACCCCTACCTAGTGCGGGGTCCCCTTTAATACCAGAATGGGTAACTGACTAATATGGGTCCCATACAATAGATGATACAAGCCAACCCTTACAGATTTTGTGTCCCTAACTAACTAGGATTTCAACAGGTTATTCCTAACAAACAGATTTAACAGATTCACATAACCTCCTACAGATCTACGGGTTAAACTTTACAAGTTAACAGGGCCATATAACCCCAATAGATTTAACAGGTTAAGTTTTCTAAATTAACAGGTTCGTATAACCCCCACATATTTAACAAGTTTACTTAACCCCACCGATTTAACAGGCTTACTTAACCCCACAGATTTAACAGGCTTACTTAACCCCACCGATTTAATAGGTTTACTTAACCCCACATACTTAATAGGTTACTTAACCCCACAGATTTAACAGGTTCATGCAATCCTTATGGATTCAAAAAGGTTAAGTATTACAAGTTCATTACCATACATTCATTTATGGTTATAATGCGCTAGACCTCCCACATTAAGTCTACCACTTGTGGATGCTGAATATGCCGGTTGGGTCCGGGAAGACTTCTTCCACAAGTCAGACTTAAACTCGTATCACGTCACGTATTTGTGCACTTGGACCCCTTACATTAGATTCACCACTTGTGGTCGTTGGATATGCCAGTCGGGTCCGGGCAGACTTCTACCACAAGTGTAATCTAACCTCGTGTCTAAGCACGGTTACAGTTCGAATTAATGTAATTCTAGGCATTTCCATTATTAACCAATTATACCTATTTCATTATAGGTTTTCATGCACTTTTTCCCAAGTCATATTCATCATGTACCGTATACCCCAAATTAAGATATAAATAACAATTTGATTTATGGTCAAATCCATATTCATGTACTTTATTCAATTTATTCCCAAATTTCCCAATAAATGTTATGCCCCAATTTAAACGGACTAAACAGGCTTTATAGATTCTTTATAGTTCCATTAACATGTTTCGGTTAATCTTAAATTAAGCCTTTTGCCACATAAATCATGCCCCAATTTTTAGTCAAATTTCACAATATAGTTTGTAACGGCCTGAGAGATTTTCGACCCTGAAAAATTGACATAAAAACACCATGTCAACTATTCAAGTATTGAAAACACTGGAACGTTAATAGAAAGAAATTAGAGGGTGAGATAAGAAAGAAAGAAATACTAGAATAGAAGAAGAAGAAGAAGAAGAACCAAACACAACACAGAGTCTCACATCGCAGCGGAACAAAATGTAATATAGAAATAAATCTTTATAGAGAGCTTTATATAAAAACTTCCAATCATCAGAGTACATCAACATATCTGGACAGTTATGTTAATCTGTCCTCATATACAACACGCAGTGGAAGAAATACTATGTATCATATGTCTGAACACTTCCAACTTGTCTCTGGACTTCGCAGTATTCGATAACCTGAACCTGTATGACCCGGTCTAACCCGAGCATTACAAACGACGGGTCAATCTGGTGAACCAAAGTGAGAAAAACACACTAAGTTTATAATAACATTCAGGTTGATTTTAAAGTAAAAATCTTTCAAAAGAAAAGGATAACCGTAAGACCAAATCCACACATAAATACAGACGGTTTTTACCTTACGATAACCCAAAAGAACTTTTGAAATCAATATCTTTTCTGGTATTATAATTGTGTCTAAATACAAATATATATCAATCTAGTAGAACGCTTGCATCTCACGCTCTACATATATAGTATACAATCAAAACCGCGGGCTCTTATTATAGAATGAATTTCCATAGAAAGGTATGAGCAACTATCTTCCCGACAATGTAACACCCCGTAAATTTAAATATTAAAGTTAACAAATTTAAAAAATACTTAATTTCAAATGTGAGAATCAAGGGAAATGGGTTACGCCATTGTGTTCGTCTCAGAATTATGGTTGAGATAGAGTCCGAGTTTACGTAAATTGGACTTCGTATGAAGAAGTTATGGTTGTCAGAAGTTTCCAGGAATTCAAATTTAAATTCAAAAACGAATTCAGATTCAGAACTGGGAAGGGCAGGAAATTCCCCGCCCAAGGCCAGGTCGACCTGGGGGTCGACCTTAGTGTCGACCTCCCCCTATACAGGTCGACCTTAGTGTCGACCTGGGGGTCGACCTCTCCCCCCCCCCCCCCCGAGGCGATCTGAGAGATGACGATTTTGTGACTCAGTGATGAGTCATTAGGGCTGAGGTGTCACCCTATCTTGGTTGGATGGTCTTGATTGATTCTAGGTTGATCGGATGGCCTAAATTAATCCTAAATTTTATATAAACACATGTAGACTAAAACCTTAAAACCAAATAAAAATTATAACCATGGTCGTCATGCTATCACCTTACAACCTAGAGTAGCCGCCACCAACTAGAGGGAATGAAGCTAATCAACTCAATTCAACTCAAAATTTATAACAACAATAACGAATTTGTCTACTTCAAAGGCGAGCTAAATCAATTTCAGAACTTGTTGAAGCCAAAAAATGGTCATCAACGGCCAAAAGTCAGATTTGAGCATGATATATGAAGAAATATAAAAAAAATGAGAAAAAGCAAGACAACAGCATTTTTATAGTGGTTCGGCGTTAACGAGCCTACATCCACTTTATAATCTCATAATAATATCGTAAATTCGGAGATACAATGAATGAGATCGTCAAGATCTCTATTACATAGTCGTTTTTGAGGAATATAGCAAGTTTTTCGTGATGAAAGTGGTTGGCAACCATGATTGAGTCATGCGTGAGCCAAAGAGTAAGGCTCTAATCTGAGCCGAAGAAGATCCCCTCTTTGTTGTATTGCTTGGTGTATTTATAGGCAGTAGGCTTCAATAATTGGAGGTTCCATGTGTCGGTTGATCCATGTGAATAGCAAATAATGGAGCTAATTCTTGATTACGTGGAGAAGTTCCCTTCAATATGTGGTATCATAAATGTAGTTAGATCCGAGTTTATAGGCTTTAGAATAGGTAGTTGGACCAAGTAAATAGGCTATGAAATATATCTCATGGCCAAGTCATTGCTGTAGTGTAAGCTGATCTCATGACCACCTAGCCTAGGTCTATAGGGCTGAAGTGCTTCTATCCGAGATCCCTCGAGCCAACGAGCCTCAGGCCAAAAATGTATGGGCTTGTCCAGGCCCTGCTCGAGTCCTGAGTGATCCTGTGTTGGGTCCATGGGTTGACGGCCTTGCCAAAAGGCGGGTCAACACTTTGCCCCCCCAAAGTACATCGTCTGGCGGACAGGATGTACTTTGAGTAAGTCGAACTGTATCTCTTTGAAATATCATTCATCTTCGAGAAAGCAATGTTGAATTGTCATGTCTTTGAGAATAGTCTTGAATCTCGAATTCTTTTTCCTTTTCTATGTGCAAATAAGTGTCATGTATCACATCACCATCTGTGGTACCCATCGAGCCAAAGTTCGAGGTGGAAGTAGTTGAGATGAACATGTAATCATTTACGCCTCGTCGAGTCAAGAGGTCGAGTGATATCATCATAAGTCAAGCTGGGTCGTTGGCTTCTGTACATGGTTGTTCGTAAAGAGTCTTCGCCAAATGGTGTCATCTTCTTATGCGAGTCGAGGACATGGTCAAGTGTAAGGTCAAGTAATGTCGAACTCATAAGCAGTCTCGCTAGAATGAGTGAGTCCAGTCATGTCGAACACATAAGCAGTCTCTCTTGAACGTGTGAGTAAGACAAATCGTGTCATGGTCCGAAGGTATAGTATATATCATTTGAATCACGTGTCAAGTCAAGGACGTGTTCAAAGTCAGTCTGTAAGCTGACGCTCATGCCCACAACGTCGGTGGGGAATAAACGAAGCCAGTGCTCATGCCCCCAGTGTCAGTGGGGGTCGAGCTAAGTCAGTCCGGCGTCCAGCCCTTAAGCCTTTATACTCTCCGTCATTGTTTCTGGTTATAGTTGCAGGTTTGGTAGTCTTAGCCAACTCAAATCATTTTATACTTTCTCTCTTGAGTCGGCGAGAGTTATAGTTGAACATACGAGCAGTAGAATCACACATGTTTAGGCATTATTCCTTTACCCTAGTCGGAAAGTGAGGATCGCCACATCGAGCGTCAGTGGACTTGGTTACTCTTATATGAATAGTCGCAAAATCTAGTAAGTTCATCAAAATGCAAGCGAATGAACGTTGCTAGGGTGTTAGTCGAACCCCTTTGTTCATGTTTTAATATAATCCAAAACGGTCATCATTCTCTTGTTGAGTTTGTTCTTCATGCTCGGTTCCATTGAGGTCATCATTTCTGTTGTGGTTTGGGATCCTGCGAAACTTTAAGAAGTTGAAAATGTGCATAGAGTAGTCGAGTAGTAGATTCATGCTTTTCATGGCTCGCACTCTTCGTCCCTAGTCATTGGGGCTTGACTGAGTAGTGGACTTCAAATCCATGTCTTCTTAGGATTCATACTTCCTCATCGTGTCGTGAGTTAGAGTAGGATGCAAAATGATTTGTTGGTACTCAGCCCATACTGGTTTCTGCTCTCCCATCCAAGCTTTGAGGATCGAAGTTGGGCTGCGAGAGGTCAGACTGTAGTCACTTTCAAATGCTCTCATTCTTCCCCTTCCAATTGGGAAGTAGGTTGGGATCAGACAATGCATGGTCACTCTGCACCCCTTTCGTGGTCCACATGCGGCCTGTCAGGATCAAAGCATAAGTCATGTACATGCAAATAAGTTATGCCGTTTGTAAGTACATTCAATAGTTATGCCCCCAGTCCGGGGGTAATGGCAAAAGATAGGTGGTCGGACCATACTCATTTCAAATTTATACATGTATGTATAAAAAAGGCGTGGCTTTCAAAGCTTAAGTGCTTGTGTTGTCTAAGTGCTCGAGCTATTGCATTTTCCCTTCAGTGTACTCGTAATGTGAAAACTCTTGTTGCACGTGGGCTATAGTTAGTCACATATGGATATATGCGTCGATTTAAGATATCACTCTCAAGGCCCTCTTTCGGTCGCTGCCTTGAGTCGCGTGATGTGTTATTGAACATCTCACTCTCAAGGTCTCATTTCGGTCGTTGCATTGAGTCGTGTGATTAGTTTAGCATTAGTAGTCAATGTCAGTCCTTCGAACACGACCCCTTTGTTGTTATATGCGAGTGTGTCCCTCATGTCTTTGCTTTGTATCTGTACGTAATCCTGCAATTTGAATAGGACAATTCGTTTAATTTGCAAGTTACTAAGTTAACCTTTATGAAACAAGTCTAGCTTGAAACGAAAATGTGTTAAGTGCTAAGCTATCTAGCATAGAAACTATTAAATGTCAAAAGTGTCAGGTGTCGTAGTTTGGAGGTATAATGTTTGTAGCCTCCGTTTAACTTTGAAACATGGGTCGTGTCCGAAGCATGTTTGAAGTTAATTCAGAAGTCTATGTCCGTGCCCCCAGCGCTAGTGGAAACCGGGTTAAGTTGTTCAGACGTCTGGTCCATAACTCTTTTATAATCCTATCCTCGATCGGAGGGAGATGGAGATTGCATGCATGTCGCAGCATTGTCCATTATACTCTCTCCCAAGTCATGAGAGTTAGAGTTATGGGTTTAGCGGTCTTAAGTCGTGGTGCACCATTCACACTAACCCAACAGATTTATACTCTCTCTCAAGTCATGAGAGTTAGAGTTATGGACGTCATAGCTCATCCTTTATACTCTCCCTTCGTCAATCAGGGTTAGAGTTGTTGATCGAGTGGTCTTAAATCTTGGCGCGCCCGTCACACTCGTCCTAGGTTTATACTCATATCCAAGCTCTGAGGATTAGAGTTAGTCGGGCAAACAGTCGGGTCACATTTGCCTTGGCATCGTCCCTTTGCTCCCTCGTCAAGGGCAAAGGTCGCCATCAGGGATGGTTGGTTCACGTCCCTGTTGAGTTTAGACTCCTCCCATCATAAGCATGGGAAGGAGTTAAAGACGTCGTTGGAGAGCGCTCGAGTCATACTCATCCTCATCTTAACATTTCTCTTTCGCCCTACATCGAAGAGCAAAGTTATGTCGTTCATCGGATTATACCCGTCACTATTGCACTCTTCCCGTTAGATCAAGGGAGAGAGTCGTCGGTCTACTGAATAGTTATGTCATACCCGAATATATCTCTGTCTTTCCTGGCGAATCAAAGGCTAGAGGTTGAGGAGGCCTCATTAGTATGCCCATGTAAAAATAACACACGTCGAACTCATGTGCGTTTATTTTATTGCCCCCTATGTCAAGGGCAAAAAGTCAGCGAATTAATGGTCGAACTTCATTTATGTTAGAATGTTGGCGTTAAGCCAATAGTAAGCAGGTAAATAGTCGAATCACGTTCGCCAAAGCTTTACGTTCCTCCGATCAAACTATGGAAGGAGCGATTGGTACCAGACCTCGGGTACCTGTTAATGGAATGAATATTATTCAGAATGAGAATGGTATCGCATATCCTTTGCCAGTCCATTCTGCTTTGTCCTATCTCTGACGACTGCTGAAGTTTTAGTTGATGGAGGAAGTCTTTTCAGATCCTTATGTGGCGGTAATGCAAGAATGATTACACCTTGATCGAGCTATTGGGATAATAAAGGCGGTCGAGCGGCCTTTGTGGGTGAATGATGAGGTTATGATTCCCTTGAATCGCTTTCTTGTCCCCACGTCAAGGGCAAGGAATAAGGGTCAGGTAGTTAGATCAGAATCGCTAATGGTGGCATCTCATCTTATTGATGCTAAGACGGTGATCGACAAGAGAACAATGGATCCATGCTTATAAAAATCTTTCCCTTTACATGCCAGGAACTGGGATACGGAGGCTAGAAATGTAGACATGCCTCATCCATCCGCAGTTATGTCTTTAATCCCTCTTCGGGGAATGAGAGCCGATGTATAAATAATCAACCAGCCTCATGGCTTGAGTGTTTCAAACTTTTAACTCGTCGATCTTCAGGCAAGACTGAAGCAGTCGATCAGGATTGAATAACCTTAGTAAATAGGGGTGATGGCTTTTGGAAGAATCCGAATCGTTTCCATCTTGCTGTTGATATTCTCGGACCATCCTTCAAATCTTGGATGATAAGTCTTTACAGTTATTGTTGGCCAAAATATACGTCGAGCCGAAGGCGAGCGGTGGAGCGGGTCCGGGCGCAGCGCCGGTGGGGGTCCGGGGCCCCACAGTCCTGGCGGTGATCGACCTAGCCGGTTAGGTCGAAAATGTGGGCACCGCACGATTTTAGAAGATGGAGCCTTTTCTGAAACGATCAGAAAAATGCATTTTTTCTGAAAATGACCCTGTCTCGGGTCGATGTGCAGGGCTTTTAGAAATGGCTAGTAATCTGGGCCGGTATATCTGGAAAAGTTGGTTTGAAGCAGGTCGACCTGGAGAGCTTCAAAGGGGTCGATCGATCTGAAGTTGGTCGACCTGGAGATCTTCGACATCACTATGACGATGGTTGTTCAAACCGATCTCACCCAGACCCCAAGATCTGTTTCGAGCCAAGCTGCATACAGGGAGCCTTCCAATATACAATTATTACTGGCTGGTCTTCTGGTCGGGTTGAACCCAGAACTGGGAAAAAATCAGTTTTTTTTATGTAGATGTTGCTGCTTTGGCTTTCCAAAGCATGTGTAGAAGTATTGGAAACAATGGCTGCTGAAGATGACTGAAACTAGGATTTCGTCTTGGACTTGGTGATCCAACAGTTGAGCAAAACCCTTAAGACGTTGAAAATTCATTTCTCAGTGAAAGCACCAAAATGTTGACACTAAAATGTGGTCATCAACGGCCAAAAGTCAGATATGAGCATGATATATGAAGAAATATCAGAAAAAATGAGAAAAAGCAAGACAACAACATTTTTATAGTGGTTCGGCGTTAACGAGCCTACATCCACTTTATAATCTCATAATAATATCGTAAATTCTGAGATATAATGAATGAGATCGTCAGGATCTCTATTACATAGTCGTTTTTGAGGAATATAGCAAGTATTTCGTGATGAAAGTGGTTGGCAACCATGATTGAGTCATGCGTGAGCCAAAGAGTAAGGCTCTAATCTGAGCCGAAGAAGATCCCCTATTTGTTGTATTGCTTGGTGTATTTATAGGCAATAGGCTTCAATAATTGGAGGTTCCATGTGTCGGTTGATCCATGTGAATAGCAAATAATGGAGCTAAGTCTTGATTACGTGGAGAAGTTCCCTTCAATATGTGGCATCATAAATTTAGTTAGATCCGAGTTTATAGGCTTTAGAATAGGTAGTTGGACCAAGTAAATAGGCTACGAAATATATCTCATGGACAAGTCATTTGTAGTGTAAGCTGATCTCATGACCACCTAGCCTAGGTCTATAGGGCTGAAGTGCTTCTATCCGAGATCCCTCGAGCCAAGGAGCCTCAGGCCAAAAATGTATGGGCTTGTCCATGCCTTTCTCGAGTCCTGAGTGATCCTGTGATGGGTCCATGGGTTGACGGCCTTGCCAAAAGGCGGGTCAACAGAACTCAAATTCCAGAATTCAAGACCTTCTTTGAGTTGTGAGTTCAATATCTTTAATAAGATAATTAATAGGTTAATTGGGTTAAGTCATAAATTGAGTTATATGGCTATGTTTGTGAGACTTTTGAAAAAATGTGATATTTTATGAATATATGCTAGTTTGTGGATCCCTTTTCATATGCCAAATCACCTATGTTCAACTTGATTCACGTTTGATATCATTTTATATGCAAGTTTGGGTGTAGATTATGTGCTGGTTTCTATATGAATTATACACAAGTTTACATGTGAATCAAATAAAGTTACTATATGCAAGTTTAGGTAGAAATTGGGTTCACATATATGCAAGTTTACACCTTTAGATTTAGATCTATGATGTACATAGTTTTATGCAAGTTTATGACTTTGGCCTAAAAACTATAATATATATATATATATATATATATGCATGTTTACACCTTTGGATTTAGATGTATGATGTACATAGTTTTATGCAAGTTTGTGATTATGGCCTATGTAAGTTTTGGATGAAAACTATATTACATATCTGCAAGTTCACACCTTTAGGCCTATGTTTAGATTCATGACAATAACAAGTTTATGCAAGTTATGTTGTAATCCTTATTTGCAAGATTAGATCCATTTTGTGTGTTATGCAAATTTGTGATGTTTCTTCCCTTTTATGAGTTAGACTAATTGCTAGTCTAATATACATAAGGGTAATATTGAATATACACATATTGAGAATTGGCATAATGGCCTCGAAAAAGGCATATAATTAAATTAAGACATTAATTGGAAAATTGGCATTTATGGACATAATTGAGACAATTATGGACATAAGTTGTGACGGCCAGCCCCGCATTAACAGACATTTCCTTCGAAAGTGCGTTGTACACATGTCTGCTAGCACGGGACAGTCGTCAAAGAAAGGAAAGAAGATGAAAGAACTAACAAAGAAACCTGTAGAATGTCTCACAGCGAATGGAATAAAATATAATAGTAACATACTTGACATAAAACAGGCGAGACAGTGCATAAGCTGAAAACTAAAACCATCATCATCGTAGTAGTGGAAATCCAAAATACAGCTTATGATCCAACATCATTATTACAACTGTAAAACTGTCTTTAAAGCAAAAGAGAGTAAAAGAAGGAGGTACACTACTAATGCCCAAGCAGTGACCTTCAACAACACAGGGAGAATATCTATATATCATACGTGGGAGCCTCCTGCTCGTCTCTGATCCAGCTACTCGTGCATACCACCTAACCTGTCTCTAGTCTGCTCGTTTAGGAGCACCCAGAGTAATAAGAAGAGACATAAAACTTTGGTTTAGACAAAAGTCTGGTATGAGCGATAAGCAACAAAACAGAACAATAACAGGTATAATCCAATCATATCTGAACATGGACCTGCAACCAAAGAGTTAGCATAATATACCGCTCAATACTCTAAGGTGCCACTAACATATGGTGTAAAGAATACGGGGGGGGGGGGGGGTGTGCATGTCATAGTGATAACAAACAATCAAGCATGGCAACCATCCTCACATCTCTCACTTAGTGCGTAAAGCATACGATATCTACTACTTTGGTCACCTAATCTTTGGGCCATGACGGAGTCCAACCCCGTATAACTATCACTACAAGCCCCTAATCCGTCTCTTAGTGGTGAACCAAAATTATAGGTATCGATAGCCCCTTTGCACACGTCTCGCAGCAAAGTCCAACCATAGAGTTAACTTGTTGGTTCCTAACTGGATCCCGAGTTCTACTTCCCATTTGAACTACCTTTGCATCTCGGGTTTTGGTCTTCTTCGGATCGGTCTTCATTTGGTTCACAACCCATGCCTCGCGATCAAACTTCTGAGTTCGGTTTGAGATCATCATGCTCCTTCGGATCGGTTCGAGCCACCTGCATCAAATCGGGTCGTGGTACCCAGACTTCTGATCGTGACATCATGCTCTAGTTCAGTTCGTAGGTGGTTCATGCTCCGGGTCGGGTCGTTCCTCCTGATTGGGTCGGATCGCTGCACCTGTTCGTGGCTCCTCCACTCGTGGCGCTACATCGATTCGGATCGTGTTCACCCATCGGATCAATTCGGAGCTTCTGATTCGGATGGTACAAGCAGTTCACGTAGAAGGCGGTTCGGATTGGAGATAGGTTCTTGGATCACCAGCTTGTCGAGGCGCTTCGGTTCGGGTCGTGCAACCATGCCAGGTCGGGTCGTACTCCCTCCATCGGGTCGAGTCGAGCTTTCCCATCTGATCTGATCCTGCACAGTTTCCTGCACTTTGTCCAGCAAGCTGTTTACGCCATTCGACGGCGTTTTCGACCAATCTAATACTTCTAGACAATCACAAATCATACCATACAGTCATAGCAACATGTACAATCAATCATAAACACCAAAACAACAACCATAGCATGTAAAATGGATCAAACATAGCCAAAACCCCATATTTTCCCTTAAGCATGTTTAAGCAAATCTAATGATACTTTAAAACTTAACCAAATCAAACCAAATTTCTAACAGAGGTCTAAAACATTATTTTCGAATTTATAAATATTTTTCCAAAATTTTATCATGTCTAATTTCGTTAATCTTCACTAATTACCCTTAATTAACTGTAATTAGTGCAAAACCATGCAAATCACTCACCTTTGCCACAAATTAAACTATAGATCTGAAATATCCTCTATTTTGGGTCAAATCCCAATGCTTAGCAGCAGCTACAACTCTGATTTGACACTAATCTTCCTTGATTTGGTGTAAATCTTCTTAATTAGTGATTAGAAGGTGATTTGGTGTGTTTTTAGAAAGTGGAGGCCATGGCTAGGGTTAAAGATATGTTTGTGGCGGCTGGAAAATGACTAAAAACTGAAATTCCTAACCCTAGCTTCTAATCCCGAAATCCCCCAATGGGCCTAGCTGTTAATCACCCGGTTAAGCCCGCTAATGCTGTTTTTCACCTTCTGAACCTTAATTCAGCCATATCTCCCAGACGGTAAGTCCATTTGGCTAATGTGACCACTCTACGGAATTGTAAACCATCATCCGAATCCAGTGGAAGTGGTTTCAAGTCAAAATTCTTTACCAGTCAAAAGTTATGGACGAAACAAGATCAGTTAGGGGCAAAATGGCCATTTAAAAATTGGAAAAAATCATGAACATGGGAAATGACCCTAATAGTCGTCCCCCAAAGTTACATGACCATACGACCTTCTATGATGATGAAATAAATATTCTACGATCCTCTGATGCGTAGAATGCGGGTCGTTACACTCTTCCCCCGTTAAGAAATTTCGCCCCCGAAATTCCGTAACTAAGAACAAACAATGGATCCCGCATGCCTACCAGCCATACACAACAATCAAACATGAAAAACAAAGAGAACCAATTTGTCCTAGCATGCGGTTTACTAACAAGGGAAGAATCATCGCCGCTAAAATCTTACCAGGCAAACAGCTTTGGATACGACTTTCTTATGTCGTCCTTTACTTCCCAAGTATAGTCCTTCTCTCGCCATCGATTCTCATCTCTACCCTAGAGGTGATTTCCAATAGGTTAAGATCGTCTCTCTGACTGGAACCGATCCACTCAATCCAGATCGGTCTAAACGTCAAGCTTACTAGCATTTCTGAATCCAATTCGCACTTAGCTCTGAAGTCTTCTGTAACACCCCACCTCCGTTAAGGTCACTCACAAAGGGAATGCCTTAACTTTGGTGGAGCATTTTAGTAAACAAAATAGAAACTTACAAGACAGATAAAACAGTACTTGAAAATTTTTAACTTTATTACAGCGGAAACAGAAATCAATATGGTTACACCCTTTCAAATCTCAGAATTCAAGTACAAAATATCAGTCTTGTACAAAAGCCTTCAAAATGCATGGTTTAAAATCATAATCCCCATAGAACGAAAGCTATACAGAGCCAAGCCATACTTTAAGCACTTCAAGCAAAGAGAAATCCGGATCAAGCTAAAGTATTCCCTCCTTGGATAACCTGGGGGGAAACGGAAGAAAGGAGGCGAAACAACAAGGGTCAGACAAAAAGTCTGGCAAGTCCAGTGACTTTCAGCATATGAACAGATAATAATAATATGACATGAACATAAAACTGGATGAGAGATAACTGTAACAGGTGTAGCAGATATAACAGAAGAACAGAATGACATAAACTATTGCTTTACACTTCTCTGCACTAATACTAGTATAACAGAATTAGGTGTCACCCTAATGTCTAAACTGAAACAGGAACGGGTACAGAATAATTTAACAGAAACAGAATGCTAATAATGGGCCTTTACTACCCGATCAGAAACAGACAGAAGCTGAAACAGATTAATCCCTACGGAAACATAATGTAGAATTAGGTGTACACTAGTAATGGGCCTTTACCACCCGAACAGACGGTACCACGCAGAAACAGACAGGTGTTACCACCCAACAGAAACAGACGGTACCAACAGAAACAGATAGAACTAAGTGTACCCTAAAACCCTACCCCAAGCGATCGGCTCCCTAATACATAAATATCCTGTGTCGGCCCCACAGTAGGGTGTATCACTCCCTAAAGTGACAACCAATTGGCACATACCTATTTACAGATGTCACGGCGTCTTACATCCTCAGAGGCAGACCGGGATCCATGCACGCACATGACCCGGTTGGAACACACCATCAACACCCCTCGCCATTATCAGAATGAAACACTTATAATTAGTTCAGTAAGCGTGCCCGGACCCTACCTACTGTTGGGTCAAAGTTTTGATACCAGAAAGGGTTACTGACTAATATGGGTCCCAAACAACAGATGACACAAGTAATTCCCCTCCTAACCTTGTGTCCCCAGACTAACAGATTTCAGATTAACTTGTTTACAAGTTCAGACATACAGAATTCAGATTTACTAGTTCACAGATTAAGTTAACAAGTTTTCAGACTAACAGATCAGATGTACAGATTTTTCAGATTTGTCTAACTTTGTATTGGGCCTACAGATTCCTGGACGGGTTTACTACACCTATTAATCCAGTTGGTTTAACCCTTTTTCCCCCAATACGTTTTAGACGTCATTCTTATCTTAGATTTGCATTAATTAATTATTAATGCCCAGACCTCTCACATTAGGTCGCTAGCTTGTGGCCGCTGGATGGGCCGGGCGGTTCCGGGCGGACTTCTGCCACAAGCCAGACCTAACCTCGTGTCTTAAGCAGGTTATGACTAACTTCTCACATTAGAACCTATTGTTTGCGGCCACTGGATGTGCCGGGCGGTTCCGGGCAGAATTACGCCGCAAACTCATTCTAACCTCGAGTTAGTCACGTTTATCTTTGCGGCCAATTAATTAATAATTTACCGTTTATGCGCACGCCCAATATATATGCTAATTCAGATTATATCAATAACAGGATGATTATATCAACACAGTAGATAACAGATTTTAGCAGATACCAGATTTTAGCAGATAACAGATTTTCCAGATTATATGACTTAACGGATTTAACAGATTTAGCAACTTAGCAGATTTTGGCATATAACAGGTTAGGCATTTAAACAAATAAATTTAACAGATTTAGGCATTTTCAACAGACTTAGCGGATGACAGATCCAGTAGATGAATAGATCTAGTAAACTAGGCAGTAGAGCAGAACTGGCAGATTAGGCAATATAACAGAACTAGCAGATTAGGCGATATAATAAAACTATCAGATTAGGCAAATATAGCAGAACTAGCAAATTAGGCAATTATAACTGATTTTCATCATTCCTTAAAGTTTCACATATCTTGCCTAATTATAAATTTGGCCTAAATTTGCATGCCTAAATAGTGGTCATGATTCACACTAGGATCATATACCCTACGTTTACATTGAATTTGCATGTCACAGATTATGGTCATAGTTTACATGTCCTAATTTAGTTCCACTTGCCTAGTACAAAAGATTCACGTATAAATTATACCAACTATAGCCATCTATTTCAATGCATGTCATATATTCAAAAATCTCCTACTTAGGTGTTATTCACACTTGATAGTTATCAAATCTTAATATGGATCTTCACACCTAAGTCATAATCCATTATAAAATATGCCCAAGGATCTAGATCTAACATATGATATGTGTTTTAGTTCAGATCTTAATATTCCAGATTTGCAAGTTATGTATTATCATATGATAATCCCAAACAGTCATATATGCACAGATCTAGATCTAGTTTACATACTCAAATCAGTCACAGATCAGTCCAATTATGCCTTAGATTTATGTTCTAAGTTCCAAGTCCAACCTATGTTCTTTCCTCAAATCAATCACATATCGGTCATGCCCAATTTATGCACATTCATTTGATTGTCCCAAACATTTTAGCGTATGTTGATCTCTTATGAGATTGGCTCAGGCTCGTGGTAGCCTGGCTATAGAACAGAAAGAGGAAAGAGATACAAAATAAGATAGATCCAAACAGAATAGATATAACCTCATATTCAGATTTATAATTCATGTCACAATCAGAATTAATGTTTATGGCGGAGAATAACTGTACTTGCCTTAATTGGATTAAAGAAAGAACTCTAGTTGTTGTAGAACCGTTGCAGAAGCTCTAATCTCTAATTGAATTTAGGTTGATGTTGATTGTCTTCTAGTTTGGATTCCAACAGAGTAGCAATGCCATTTTTATTTTTAATTTAGAATAGAGGCAGAGTAGAAGCAGAATAGAATTGTGTGTAGAGAAGGCTGGGTTTGGGGCTGTTTAAATAGGTTTAGGCAGACGAATCTAGACAGAAAACGAGACCAGATACATCAGAACGCACCCAGGCAGAAAAGCAGATTCGGGAGGCAGGTCGGCCCCCAGGTCGACACTAGGGTCGGCCCCCAGGTCGACACTAGGGTCGACCCCCTGGGGGCAGGTCGACTCTAGGGTCGACCCCCTGGGGGCAGGTCGACTCTAGGGTCGACCCCTGGGGGCAGGTCGACTCTAGGGTCGACTCCCCAGTCGACCTGGTCTGTGCTGTTTAATTTTTTTCTGAACTTTGGAAGGCCATAACTTGGTCCTACGGACTCCGATTTATGAAATTTCAGACTCTATTTCGCGTATTTTTCCGAGACGAACGCAATGGCACAGCCCGTTTCCCTTGATTCTGATTTTATATTTTAATTATACTCAGATTTGTAATTCTTAAGTTCACAGAAAATACGGGGTGTTACATTCTCCCCTCCTTAAAGGATTTCATCCCCGAAATCTTCAAGTTAAGAAGAATGTGTCCTACCATCCAATCACTCATCTACTCAGTCATCATCCACAAGCATCCATTGTCCTTAGAAATTTCTAGTGTTGTATGAACATTTGCAAAAGTGTGTGTATATGTTCCTTATCTAATGCAAAGATCAGGCGGTCTACTGATTCAGTTGACCTCCTTAATGCGAATTATGTCAGTGCCATGAGTCCAATATGTATGCAATTTTCCTATTTGATACATGTCATTTCTATATGAGTGCACAACCATCCACTCATATGCAACATCCATGTGCTGATTCAACCATTTTGCATCCATAAAAATTTAAAATGCTCACACATCCATATGCAGTATGAGAGTGTTTTCGAGCCGATCTAGTGCCTAGTGCGTGTATATGCGTCCACGAGCAACCACTAGCAACCACTTGCATCCACTTGCAACCTTCAAACATAACATGTCTCAAACACATGTTTACACCCATTAGGATTCCTATCTATAAGTTGAACACTCGATCGATAGGATACAGTCGAGTGATGGAAGCGAGTATAGATAAAACAAAGACTTGATTCCTATTAGACATTGGTTGAGAAAATAATTCCCCTAAGTGTCAACCCCGAAGACCGAAATCAACATCAGATTGACACCCAGAGGGTTACCCTCTTTAAACAATGTCAAAACTAGAAATCTTATCAGAAGTATTCAGATATTTACAGACTACTGGTACAGATCAGGTTCCCTAATGATTCTTCGGATGCTAAGCATGATAAAATCATATCCCACAAAAACTCAGAATATATGCGTCATATTTGACGCCTAACACAGATATCCCTCAAACCTTAACTTAAAACAGATGAGTCATACCCTTTATGGGTCTGAGTCTACAGCAGAATCAGAAACAATACTAGTATTCAAGTGCAGAGTATCAAGTACAGAATTAGAAAGAGTCTTAACTCCATAACCAGATAAGAAAATTAAACCTTCTACAGAAATTTTCCCTATTTCTATCCTATCCACTAGCCTTGAGAGTGTTTACCTGCCCTCCAGAAGTTGGTCCTGTCCTTGCCTTCGTTTCTTCGGGCAGTCCCTAGTAAAGTGCCCCATCTCACCACAGTTGAAGCAAGCACCCTCCCCTTCCTCTTTCGGTAATCCTTATTCAGATGAGTCGAGCTTCCATAGGTAAAACACTTTCCTCATCCTTATCTTCAAACTTTCCTTCCTTCTTTTGTGTTTCCCATTTGCCTCCATTGTGAACTAAGTCTATATGAGTTTCTCACCTTTGGGTTGTGCTCCTTAGCCAAACCTCATCATTCTCATCTTTACTATCCTTGTGTAACACGTTGACCAATCCCTCGAAAGCTGCCTCCATCGCCTGGAAAAATCCTTCAAAGCTCTAAAGAAAACTAGCCGCAGGTGAAACTACTACAGCTATCGATGGAAGTCGGGCACTACTTTGCCCTTCGACGAGGTTACCTCCCAGAAAGCCGGGAGCCCCAGAGACTCAAGAAAGAAGGAAACAAGGATTCAAGCAGAGGATCAAAAGATAGATATATGGCTTAGGGGACTATGTTTTTCAAAATAAGCTTTACTTTTGAAAATACTTCCTTTTCAAAACCTATTTGAAAATAGTTTTCAAAAATTCTTTATCAAATCCGGTAACCTTCAGCTCTGATACCAAGTGTAACACCCCACCTCCGTTAAGGTCACTCACAAAGGGAATGCCTTAACTTTGGTGGAGCATTTTAGTAAACAAAACAGAAACTTACAAGACAGATAAAACAGTACTTGAAAATATTTAACTTTATTACAGCGGAAACAAAAATCAATATGGTTACACCCTTTCAAATCTCAGAATTCAAGTACAAAATATCAGTCTTGTACAAAAGCCTTCAAAATGCATGGTTTAAAATCATAATCCCCATAGAACGGAAGCTATACAGAGCCAAGCCATACTTTAAGCACTTCAAGCAAAGAGAAATCGGTTTCCTTCAACCAATTCCTGGCCTCTACAAAAGTCTCGGTTCCCATGAAATTCTTGCAACCCATCGCCTTAAAGTCTTTGCAAATCTCCGCGAAATCCTCTTGTGAATGCTGAGGGGGAGGAGGAAGAGGAACCTCAGCGACAGGAGGAGGAGGAACATTAACTACCGGAGGAGGAGTAACATTTGCGGGGCCGACTTCGGTCGCCCTAGCCTCCAAAAGTCTCCTATACCAAACAGGTATGTGTACTCCCTCCGGAATGGCAAAGTTATCGGCCATACTGAAAATGAAGAAAAAGACAGATTCAGAATGGAGAAAAACGAAGGAATTTTGCAAATGGCTTTTTGGGGAATAGCCTTTAAAATAAACTAGACTTTTCTTTGGAAAATACTTTATACTTGGTTTTGAAAATAGTTTTCCAAAAGTTTTAAAAACCTTTTTGTTCCTTCTCGTAAACCATATGCTCTGATACCAAATGTAACACCCCACCTCCGCCAGGGTGACTCTTGCAAGCACTCTGACTTTGGAGGGGCGTTTGAATCAGGTAAACATGCATAATGATATATCAAGGCAGAACAAGAACATATGTATATATATAAACAGAGTAAATAACATAGATAAAAACAGCGGAAGATTTCAAACCATTTCAAAACAAGTCTGGTACAACATAATGTCAATTTTCCAAATACACAAGTCTAGATAAAAACAACATTACTGAAAAACTGAAATACATAAGTACTATCCCCAAAATAAGTGATAACCATAGCTAGCTTCATGTCAAGACCGTACATGAGCTAAAATTCCACAAGCAAGTGGTCAGAAATCCAAGCTAAGCTCCAATATTCCCTCCCTGAGAACCTGAGGGGAAACGGAAGAAAAGAGGCGAAAGAAAACAGGTCAGTCAAAAAGACTGAGTAAGCCCTACTACAATCAATGTAAACTGATAAAGTTAACTGGCATGAGCAGCAGGGATGAACATAAGGATAACAACATACTAGCATGATGATTAACTAACAAGGTAGATAAAGGTGTCATCGCATAATCAGGTTTAAGGTTTTGCACCACAGGTGTACTAGCAAACTAACATGACTGGAATAAACAAGTATTGATCCCTTGGCCCAAGCTTTGGCCCAATAACATGAAATGACCCTAGTACAAGGTCCAACCAAACGGTCTATTCGATCGGCTCCCTATAAACCTAACTCGTCACGTGTTGGTGTCCATACGGCCCAAACATGATTGTAGTCAGACTGTGCCGGGTCTCCCGTCGGGTGTATCAAGCCCTAGGGTGGCAACCCCTGGACACCATAAACATGCGTGCACAGTCTCGATCTACTGGTACCCGTGCATGTTTTCCCCGGCTTCGGACTATGTGCACGACCATAAGTCCGCCCGGAACTACACCGGCGTACCACTCTGCCGTCGTTTATTGGTCGCTTACCTCAAGTTCAGTAATTCGTGCCCCACACCCTAGCCTAGACCCTAGGGCCATGATGATACAAACTTGGGATTACTGCTGGAGTGGACCCCCATTGCTAGGATTTTCTAGTGGGTTAAGTACGGTTTAACCCTCTTGCTAATCATGGATTAACTTGGTTAAGTATAACGATGAGTTCACGACTTAACCCTGATTAATCTACCAAGCCCAAATTGGTTAAGTATTAAGTGGACCATGACTTAACCCTAATCACGAGGCATTAATTAATTTAATGCGCCTTAACCTCTCACATTAGACCTTGTTGTGGTTACTAGTTAAGCCGGGCGGGTCCGGGTAGCTTTACACCACAACTTGGTCTAACCTCGGGTTCAAGGTACAACATGGCCAACTTCTCACATTGGGTCCTATTGTTTGTAGCAACTAGTTAAGCCGGTCGGTTCCGGGTAGGTTTACGCTACAAACTCAACCCAACCTCGAGTTGGTCACACTTATCTTTTCTAAGTGTCATGTCCATCATGTTTCCAAAACATGTTACAAATTCTCAAGCAATTGGGTAGACCTAACTTAATAGGTAAATTCCCAATGGGTAGACCTAACTTAATAGGTAAATTCCCAAGCTTATGTTTTTATGTCTTTTAAGTTTACCCAACCCCAAACGCAATCCCATCGCTTACATATCGCAATAGCGCATAAAGGATAGAAAGAGGGAACTTGGCATAATCACGACATAAAGGTGTTGAAGCCACAAGTTCAACATGGTGGCATATGAAACGTACATATGTTTATATACTTGCATATTACATTTTTAGGCCTCAAAAGCATGCATAAAACCAAACTTAGCATATTGGTGATACATGGTGATAAACGACATGTAAAAATGGCCATAAGTTCGCATCTAGCCTCACATGCAAGTTATCATAAGAGATATGATAACTTACATGTTGCCAAAATGCAACCTTTAGCATAAAGCTTGAAGCTTTATGTTCATAAACCCAAGATAAGCTTGCATAACATGATAGCATGAACAAAATGTTCAACCCAAACTTGCATAACATAACTTGCATATCATATGACAAACTTGCATATCAAACTTGCATAACATAACATGATAAACTTGCATATCATGACATGGCATACTTGCATAACATAACATGATGAACTTGCATATCATAACATGGCATACTTGCATATAAACTTGCATATCACAACATGATAAACTTGCATATCATAGCATAGCAAACTTGCATACAAACTTGCATATCACAACATGATAAACTTGCATATCATAGCATAGTAAACTTGCATATAAACTTGCATATCACAACATGATAAACTTGCATATCATAGCATAGTAAACTTGCATATCACAACATGATAAACTTGCATATCATAGCATAGTAAACTTGCATATCATACATTTAACTTTAGAGTTTAAGTATGAAAGTAGAATAGGGCTTACAATGCTTAGGAAATATGACAAAGCCCTTATGCAACCAATTAAACCCAAAATGCAAGCTTTAATAGAAAACCCTTAAGCCAAAATGATCAAAACTCTTGCTTTATGATATAAATATGGAAACTTGACTTGAATGCAAGCTAATAATGCTCATACAAGCTTGAAAACACTTGTATGCATGGAAAATCTCTCATAGAAATTTATTTAGGAATTTATGAAGAGAGTGGAGGCCATGAGAGGAGTGATTTTGCCATAGTTTAGTTGTATGAGTGAATAATGTTGATTTAGGCTTAGGTTAGGGTCTTATTTATAGAGATTAGGATTAGTTCTAGCCTTAGGATTAAACCCTAGTTCCAATCTCAGCCCTTAAAACCGAATCTGGCCCCCAAACTCAACACAAACCCAAAATGGTGCACCAGGCAGAACTGCCCGGCTGGACCAAGTCGACAGCCAAGTCGACAGGGCTGTCGACTTGGGTCCAACCAAGTCGACTCCCAAGTCGACAGGGCTGTCGACTTGGGTGCTCTGGCGGGAATTTTCCCGCCTGCCCCAATCTGATCAAATTTTCCAAATTCAAACTTGAATTTGAAATCTGTTTTGAACTTGCAATTTTCTGAAAACTTCGTTGGGCCTTAATCGGGTCATACGGACTCCGATTTTCGAAAACTTGGACTCTATTTCGCGTATTTTTCCGAGATGAACGCAATGGCATAGCCCGTTTCCCTTGATTCAGAATTTAGAATTAAATTCTGCCTCGATTTATGTTATAACAGGTTATTGAAAATACGGGTTGTTACATTCTCCCCTCCTTAAAGGATTTCGTCCCCGAAATCTTCAAGTTAGGAAGAACGTATCCTACCATCCAACATCCATCTACTCAAAACACCATCCACGAGCAATCATTGTCCTTACAAGATTCTAAATGTTGTATGAACATATGCAAAGGTGTGTGTATATGTACTTATCTAATGCAAATAACATCAATGCAAATTATGTTAGTGAAATGGATCCATATGTATGCAATTCCTAACATAATGTATAACATCTATATGTGTGCACATAACATACATCCATATGCAGCATCCATGTGATAACACAAAAATTTTCATCCATGAATAAGCGTAAACACTCATGCATATGCAATATGAGGAGTGTGTGAGCCGATCTAGTGCCTAATGTGTATAATGCATCCACGAGTAACCACTTGCAAACACTTGCAACCACTTGCAAACATCAAGCATAACATGTTTCAAACACATGTTTCATCAAAAGGGTTTCTACCTAAGGTTCTCATGACAAGATTAACACGATAAACTAGATAAACAAGACAAACATGGATAGCAAAAGATATGCTACAAAGAGATCGGGAAGATAAGCAGGATATACTCTTTCGGATTACAAGAAATCCCTTCCTAACCCAACCCATATTCTATAAAAGCCCAAAAGGTTTATTCAACCTAACGGACCCCTTCAAACCTTGACATGTATTACTAGCAAATAAGTCATACCTCCCGACAGAAAATAGGACCGAAAATGGGACCGAGAGGATATACATAAAAAGATAACATGCGAGTAAGTTCCACCGGAAAACAAGGATCAAGGATATACTCTTAGAAAGAGATTTGATGCGTGTATCTAACCTTCAGTCTTCTAAGTCACGTTTCCTTGAGTTTAATTCCACTGTGTTTTGACCGTCTTTTACCTCATGATTTCTTAGCTTCTTAATTCTTATCTCCCAATATGAGTTGGAACCCATTTCATTGTCGCCTCTCGTCTTCCTCTTTCACTTACTTTTCCATCATTCTTGGCTTAAACATAACTGTGACTTCATGGTTTCATGCAAGCTCTCCAAAATTCACCAGTGAATCCTGGATCTCGTTTACTTACTATAAAGTATTCCACGTAGCAGAACTTTTCTTGGAAATACCAATCCACGTTACTAACGTGATTTTCTATAACTCATGCTTGAACGAAATGAACCATCCGCCTACGAATGATAGGCCGTACTTAGATTCAGTTGCTTGCCCATGACTTCCCGTAGACTATCCCAAAACTGGCTAGTGAAGATTAAGTCATGGTTACTAACTATACTTTAGGGAACCTCGTGCAACCGCTTTATTTCTTGAAAGTAAACTGTCGCTAGCTATGATGCAGTCCTTTCGCTCTTTACCGGAGTGAAATGAGCACTCTTCGTGAGTCTACCTACTATGACCCACATGCTCGTATTCTCTTTCCTTGACCTAGGCAGTCCATCCACGAAATCCTTCGTGACGCTTTTCCCTCTTCCATTGTGGGGACCTCCAACGGATATAATAGCCCACCGGGCTTTTATGACTTGGCCTTTCACCTGTTGGCACATCATGCACCTTGGGACAAACTCGGCCACCTCCTCGGGTGATGTGCATCTTCAAGAACCTTCTTTCTCTCGTCGCGTCTTAGCCATCCCTTGTCACCTATAGCGAGGTGTCTTAACATCTCGCCTCGAATCAACTTGTCCATGATCTCGACTAGCTGCGGGTCTTCTTTCTGTGAAGTCCCTACTTGATCCAGAAGGGTAGGTCTAAACTCAAGGGACGCTAACTAACTAATTAAACCGAGAGAACTTCTTACTTCGGTTGCATTCCTTGGAGTCTTCCAATCCTGAACTGCAACTACCTTAGCGGGATCCACCGCTAAGCCTTGCTTAGACACTATATGCCCAAGGAATCTAACTTCCCTTCTCCAAAAGTGACACTTGGAGAACTTGGTCTTCAACTGATGCGCTCTAAGCGTATCCATCACCTCCACGAGATGCCTTGCATGCTCTTCCTCATCTTAGAGAAGATTAGAATATCATCTACGAAGACCACGACAAACTTGTTCAAGAACTCCCTGAACACCCTACTCATCAAGTCCACGAAGTAGGCGGGTGCATTAGTCAAACCGAATGGCATGACCAGCCATTCTAAGAATCCATCTGGAGTTCTGAACGCAGTCTTGTCTATACTATCCTCAGAGCTGATGGAATCCAGTAGCAAGATCAAGAGAAAACAGATGTTCCTACAAGCTGATCAAACAAATCATCGATCCTTGGCAATGGTTGTCTATTCTCTTCGTTTAACTCACGATAATCGACACAAAGTCGAAGAGAACCATCTGCCTTGGTAGTAAATACTACAGGCGCTCCTCATTCAGATATACTTCATCTAATGAAGTTCTTCTCAAGCAACTCCTTGACTTACTTTCTTAACTCTCATCTTGCGGGGCCATGTGCCTAACCGGCCACAAAACTATCTTGGCATTATCAACCAGATAAATACGGAAATCTATCTCTCGTTTAGGGGTAACCCCCTTCACTTTACCCAAGATATCAGGGTACTCTCGGACCACCCTCACCGATTACAAACTATCGATAGACGAGTTGAGGGATTCAAGATAACACAACATGACGGGACTCATAGGGTTACTAGAAATTTTTAGGGTATTACCGAGGCGAGTCATGAGCCTCACAGCCCTATGCTCAAAAATCAAGGATGGCTCCAAAACTGGACAACCCATCCATGCCCAAAATCAACCCATACCCCATGAAACCGAGAATATAAGCATCACGCGAGAATTCAAATCCACCTAGATAATAGACAAATGGGCGGAACCCCCAATTGGATTTGAAACACACACGGGATCATTAACTAGACTAGTACTTAGGTGCAAACTATCAACAAGATCAGATGTGATAAACTATGCGATGCACCAAAATCAAACAAGGTACGAACAGGAAAATCAGAAATGTAAACAAGACTTTCAACAGAAATACTACCTCGATCGGGAACTGGAGCGGCATCGAGAGCATGAACTTGCCCTCCCGAAGGTCCAGCACGCTGAGTCTGACCCTGGCCTTGCCCTTGCTTCTTCGGGCAACCCCTAGTGAAGTGTCCCAACTCACCACAACGATAGCATTCACCACTCTTTCTTTTCCTCTTCTTACAATCCTTAATAAGATGCCCAACTGAACCACAATAATAGCACTTCCCCTTTTTGTTATTGCCCTTGTTGTTGTTCCCCTTGTTGCCTTGACTCTTGTTCTTGTTCTGATTGCCTTGACTGCTCTGACCACTTGGATTACCCTGATTTCCTTTCCACTGGGAATCAGTCTTCTTGGCTTGAATATCATTCATCTTGATCTCCTTCTTGTCACTCCTATTCTCTTCATTGAGTAGGGCCATATTCACCAAGCTCTCGAAAGTTGCCCCCAAGGGTATATGAGTCATGGCTAAACCATGTAATGGCTCGTTTAATCCTAGAGCAAAGTATAGGGCCTTCTTCGGAGCTGTGTTAACCAAGTCTAAACCGACCCGAGCCAGTTGATTAAACTTATCTATGTATTCCCTAATAGTCATGACCCCTTGCTTCAGTGATAGGAACCTTAGTCCAAACTTTCCCCGAAAGTCATCCCAAGTCTCAATTGTCCTAGTAGCGGTGGTGACCACCCACCAACGTGCAGCATCTTCCTTTAGCAACCACACTGCTAATAAAACCTTCCTACGGTCATCTATATCAAAGAAGGCAAAAAGATCTTCGGTTTCCTTCAACCAATTCCTGGCCTCTGCAAAAGTCTCAGTTCCAATGAAATTCTTGCAACCCATCGCCTTAAAGTCTTTGCAAATCTCCGCGAAATCCTCTTGTGAATGCTGAGGGGGAGGAGGAAGAGGAACCTCAGCGACAAGAGGAGGAGGAACATTAACTACCGGAGGAGGAGTAACATTTGCGGGGCCGACTTCGGTCGCCCTAGCCTCCAAAAGTCTCCTATACCAAACAGGTATGTGTACTCCCTCCGGAATGGCAAAGTTATCGGCCATACTGAAAATGAAGAAAAAGACAGATTCAGAATGGAGAAAAACGACGGAATTTTGCTAATGGCTTTTTGGGGAATAGCCTTTAAAATAAACTAGACTTTTCTTTGGAAAATACTTTATACTTGGTTTTGAAAATAGTTTTCCAAAAGTTTTAAAAACCTTTTTGTTCCTTCTCGTAAACCATATGCTCTAATACCAAATGTAACACCCCACCTCCGCCAGGGTGACTCTTGCAAGCACTCTGACTTTGGAGGGGCGTTTGAATCAGGTAAACATGCATAATGATATATCAAGGCAGAACAAGAACATATGTATATATATAAACAGAGTAAATAACATAGATAAAAACAGCGGAAGATTTCAAACCATTTCAAAACAAGTCTGGTACAACATAATGTCAATTTTCCAAATACACAAGTCTAGATAAAAACAACATTACTGAAAAACTGAAATACATAAGTACTATCCCCAAAATAAGTGATAACCATAGCTAGCTTCATGTCAAGACCGTACATGAGCTAAAATCCCACAAGCAAGCGGTCAGAAATCCAAGCTAAGCTCCAATATTCCCTCCCTGAGAACCTTGGGGGGGATGTAAGAAAAGAGGCGAAAGAAAACAGGTCAGTCAAAAAGACTGAGTAAGCCCTACTACAATCAATGTAAACTGATAAAGTTAACTGGCATGAGCAGCAGGGATGAACATAAGGATAACAACATACTAGCATGATGATTAACTAACAAGGTAGATAAAGGTGTCATCGCATAATCAGGTTTAAGGTTTTGCACCACAGTGTACTAGCAAACTAACATGACTGGAATAAACAAGTATTGATCCCTTGGCCCAAGCTTTGGCCCAATAACATGAAATGACCCTAATACAAGGTCCAACCAAACGGTCTAGTCGATCGGCTCCCTATAAGCCTAACTCGTCACGTGTTGGTGTCCATACGGCCCAAACATGATTGTAGTCAGACTGTGCCGGGTCTCCCGTCGGGTGTATCAAGCCCTAGGGTGGCAACCCCTGGACACCATAAACATGCGTGCACAGTCTCGATCTACTGGTACCCGTGCATGTTTTCCCCGGCTTCGGACTATGTGCACGACCATAAGTCCGCCCGGAACTACACCGGCGTACCACTCTGCCGTCGTTTATTGGTCGCTTACCTCAAGTTCAGTAATTCGTGCCCCACACCCTAGCCTAGACCCTAGGGCCATGATGATACAAACTTGGGATTACTACTGGAGTGGACCCCCATTGCTAGGATTTTCTAGTGGGTTAAGTACGGTTTAACCCTCTTGCTAATCATGGATTAACTTGGTTAAGTATAACGATGAGTTCACGACTTAACCCTGATTAATCTACCAAGCCCAAATTGGTTAAGTATTAAGTGGACCATGACTTAACCCTAATCACGAGGCATTAATTAATTTAATGCGCCTTAACCTCTCACATTAGACCTTGTTGTGGTTACTAGTTAAGCCGGGCGGGTCCGGGTAGCTTTACACCACAACTTAGTCTAACCTCGGGTTCAAGGTACAACATGGCCAACTTCTCACATTGGGTCCTATTGTTTGTAGCAACTAGTTAAGCCGGTCGGTTCCGGGTAGGTTTACGCTACAAACTCAACCCAACCTCGAGTTGGTCACACTTATCTTTTCTAAGTGTCATGTCCATCATGTTTCCAAAACATGTTACAAATTCTCAAGCAATTGGGTAGACCTAACTTAATAGGTAAATTCCCAATGGGTAGACCTAACTTAATAGGTAAATTCCCAAGCTTATGTTTTTATGTCTTTTAAGTTTACCCAACCCCAAACGCAATCCCATCGCTTACATATCGCAATAGCGCATAAAGGATAGAAAGAGGGAACTTGGCATAATCACGACATAAAGGTGTTGAAGCCACAAGTTCAACATGGTGGCATATGAAACGTACATATGTTTATATACTTGCATATTACATTTTTAGGCCTCAAAAGCATGCATAAAACCAAACTTAGCATATTGGTGATACATGGTGATAAACGACATGTAAAAATGGCCATAAGTTCGCATCTAGCCTCACATGCAAGTTATCATAAGAGATATGATAACTTACATGTTGCCAAAATGCAACCTTTAGCATAAAGCTTTAAGCTTTATGTTCATAAACCCAAGATAAGCTTGCATAACATGATAGCATGAACAAAATGTTCAACCCAAACTTGCATAACATAACTTGCATATCATATGACAAACTTGCATATCAAACTTGCATAACATAACATGATAAACTTGCATATCATGACATGGCATACTTGCATAACATAACATGATGAACTTGCATATCATAACATGGCATACTTGCATATAAACTTGCATATCACAACATGATAAACTTGCATATCATAGCATAGCAAACTTGCATACAAACTTGCATATCACAACATGATAAACTTGCATATCATAGCATAGTAAACTTGCATATAAACTTGCATATCACAACATGATAAACTTGCATATCATAGCATAGTAAACTTGCATATCACAACATGATAAACTTGCATATCATAGCATAGTAAACTTGCATATCATACATTTAACTTTAGAGTTTAAGTATGAAAGTAGAATAGGGCTTACAATGCTTAGGAAATATGACAAAGCCCTTATGCAACCAATTAAACCCAAAATGCAAGCTTTAATAGAAAACCCTTAAGCCAAAATGATCAAAACTCTTGCTTTATGATATAAATATGGAAACTTGACTTGAATGCAAGCTAATAATGCTCATACAAGCTTGAAAACACTTGTATGCATGGAAAATCTCTCATAGAAATTTATTTAGGAATTTATGAAGAGAGTGGAGGCCATGAGAGGAGTGATTTTGCCATAGTTTAGTTGTATGAGTGAATAATGTTGATTTAGGCTTAGGTTAGGGTCTTATTTATAGAGATTAGGATTAGTTCTAGCCTTAGGATTAAACCCTAGTTCCAATCTCAGCCCTTAAAACCGAATCTGGCCCCCAAACTCAACACAAACCCAAAATGGTGCACCAGGCAGAACTGCCCGGCTGGACCAAGTCGACAGCCAAGTCGACAGGGCTGTCGACTTGGGTCCAACCAAGTCGACTCCCAAGTCGACAGGGCTGTCGACTTGGGTGCTCTGGCGGGAATTTTCCCGCCTGCCCCAATCTGATCAAATTTTCCAAATTCAAACTTGAATTTGAAATCTGTTTTGAACTTGCAATTTTCTGAAAACTTCGTTGGGCCTTAATCGGGTCATACGGACTCCGATTTTCGAAAACTCGGACTCTATTTCGCGTATTTTTCTGAGACGAACGCAATGGCATAGCCCGTTTCCCTTGATTCAGATTTTAGAATTAAATTCTGCCTCGATTTATGTTATAACAGGTTATTGAAAATACGGGTTGTTACATGTACACTAGTAATGGGCCTTTACCACCCGAACAGGCGGTACCACGCAGAAACAGACAGGTGTTACCACCCAACAGAAACAGACGGTACCAACAGAAACAGACAGAACTAAGTGTACCCTAAAACCCTACCCCAAGCGATCGGCTCCCTAATACATAAATATCCTGTGTTGGCCCCACAGTAGGGTGTATCACTCCCTAAAGTGACAACCAATTGGCACAGACCTATTTACAGATGTCACGGCGTCTTACATCCTCAGAGGCAGACCGGGATCCATGCACGCACATGACCCGGTTGGAACACACCATCAACACCCCTCTCCATTATCAGAATGAACCACTTATAATTAGTTCAGTAAGCGTGCCCGGGCCCTACCTACTATTGGGTCAAAGTTTTGATACCAGAAAGGGTTACTGACTAATATGGGTCCCAAACAACAGATGACACAAGTAATTCCCCTCCTAACCTTGTGTCCGCAGACTAACAAATTTTAGATTAACTTGTTTACAAGTTCAGACATACAGAATTCAGATTTACTAGTTCACAGATTAAGTTAACAAGTTTTCAGACTAACAGATCAGATGTACAGATTTTTCAGATTTGTCTAACTTTGTATTGGGCCTACAGATTCCTGGACGGGTTTACTACACCTATTAATCCAGTTGGTTTAACCCTTTTTCCCCCAATACGTTTTAGACGTCATTCTTATCTTAGATTTGCATTAATTAATTATTAATGCTCAGACCTCTCACATTAGGTCGCTAGCTTGTGGCCGCTGGATGGGCCGGGTGGTTCCGGGCAGACTTCTGCCACAAGCCAGACCTAACCTCGTGTCTTAAGCAGGTTATGACTAACTTCTCACATTAGAACCTATTGTTTGCGGCCACTGGATGTGCCGGGCGGTTCCGGGCAGAATTACGCCGCAAACTCATTCTAACCTCGAGTTAGTCACGTTTATCTTTGCGGCCAATTAATTAATAATTTACCGTTTATGCGCACGCCCAATATATATGCCAATTCAGATTATATCAATAACATGATGATTATATCAACACAGAAGATAACAGATTTTAGCAGATAACAGATTTTCCAGAATATATGACTTAACGGATTTAACAGATTTAGCAACTTAGCAGATTTTGGCATATAACAGGTTAGGCATTTAAACAAATAAATTTAACAGATTTAGGCATTTTCAACAGACTTAGCGGATGACAGATCCAGTAGATGAATAGATCTAGTAAACTAGGCAGTAGAGCAGAACTGGCAGATTAGGCAATATAACAGAACTAGCAGATTAGGCAATATAATAAAACTATCAGATTAGGCAAATATAGCAGAACTAGCAAATTAGGCAATTATAACTGATTTTCATCATTCCTTATAGTTTCACATATCTTGCCTAATTATAAATTTGGCCTAAATTTGCATGCCTAAATAGTGGTCATGATTCACACTAGGATCATATACCCTACGTTTACATTGAATTTGCATGTCACAGATTATGGTCATAGTTTACATGTCCTAATTTAGTTTCACTTGCCTAGTACAAAGATTCACGTATAAATTATACCAACTATAGCCATCTATTTCAATGCATGTCATATATTCAAAAATCTCCTACTTAGGTGTTATTCACACTTGATAGTTATCAAATCTTAATATGGATCTTCACACCTAAGTCATAATCCGTTATAAAATATGCCCAAGGATCTAGATCTAACATATGATATGTGTTTTAGTTCAAATCTTAATATTCCAGATTTGCAAGTTATGTATTATCATATGATAATCCCAAACAGTCATATATGCACAGATCTAGATCTAGTTTACATACTCAAATCAGTCATAGATCAGTCCAATTATGCCTTAGATTTATGTTCTAAGTTCCAAGTCCAACCTATGTTCTTTCCTCAAATCAATCACATATCGGTCATGCCCAATTTATGCACATTCATTTGATTGTCCCAAACGTTTTAGCGTATGTTGATCTCTTATGAGATTGGCTTAGGCTCGTGGTAGCCTGGCTATAGAACAGAAAGAGGAAAGAGATACAAAATAAGATAGATCCAAACAGAACAGACATAACCTCAGATTCAGATTTATAATTCATGTCACAATCAGAATTAACGTTTATAGCGGAGAATAACTGTACTTGCCTTAATTGGATTAAAGAAAGAACTCTAGTTGTTGTAGAACCGTTGCAGAAGCTCTAATCTCTAATTGAATTTAGGTTGATGTTGATTGTCTTCTAGTTTTGATTCCAGCAGAGTAGCAACGCCATTTTTATTTTTATTTTAGAACAGAGGCAGAGTAGAAGTAGAATAGAATTGTGTGCAAAGAAGGCTGGGTTTGGGGCTGTTTAAATAGGTTTAGGCAGACGAATCTAGACAGAAAACGAGACCAGATACATCAGAACGCACTCAGGCAGAAAAGCAGATTCGGGAGGCAGGTCGACCCCCAGGTCGACACTAGGGTCGACTCTAGGGTCTACCCTCTAGGGGCAGGTCGACTCTAGGGTCGACCCCCTGGGGGCAGGTCGACTCTAGGGTCGACCCCTAGGGGCAGGTCGACTCTAGGGTCGACTCCCCAGTCGACCTGGTCTGTGCTGTTTAATTTTTTTTGAACTTTGGAAGGCCATAACTTGGTCATACGGACTCCGATTTACGAAATTTCGGACTCTATTTCGCGTATTTTCCCGAGACGAACGCAATGGCACAGCCTGTTTCCCTTGATTCTGATTTTATATTTTAATTATACTCGGATTTGTAATTCTTAAGTTCACAGAAAATACGGGGTGTTACATCCTCTCCCGTGATATACTCTAATTGCTTCCATTCCAGAAACAAAGCCTCTAAACTAGCATGTCTCCTACCCAATGCATCAGCTATCATACCCAGTCCGGTACTGTGGCATCCGTATATACTGTCATCTTCTTAGGTAATCCAACCCTATATGCCAAATTTTCAACTACATTCCAAATGTCCTTTCAAGTCCAACTTGAGTCCTTCCTACATTCGTACTGCACGTCCAACGTACATTCACCTCCTAGAGAAAAACTAGACCCATCCAATGAACCTAGGTACTCCACTTATACTCGTACTGCACATCCAACGTACATTCACCTTCTAAAGGTGAACTAGACTCATCCAATGAATCTAGGTACTCTACCTTCGAGTCCAAGTTCAACTTGAAGCTCCTATATCCGCTGAATCTTCAAGGTCAACGGATGCTCCATAATGTCCAACATACTTCAAGTCTAACGTAAAGTATCTTACACCCGTCATATCACCATGATCAATGAACTTATCCTATTTCCATTCAGTAGAATCCTACAGGTGATACTCAAGAGAAGAAAGGTAGGAACAAACACAACAACCATAGCATCCATCAAACAAATCCTATCTATCACCTGCTAAATCCATGAATACGTCGATACCTATACGTCTAGTCCAACCAACATCAATAACTAATGGAAGCTCTGCCTCCAAACGGACTACCGTACGTCCAACGTACGTTTATCCTCCAAGGATAACTAGATCACGTCCAACGGATCCAAGGTAAGTGGGCATCCCCAGATACCCCTGCTTTTAGTCCGCCTGAAACACTCGAGTCCCACCCAAGTCTATTCATTATCTTGCTGCCCTCTCGAGTCCAACTCGAGCCAATCCAATTCCTTGTAGCCTTTTCGAGTCCAACTCGAGTCAATCTATTACCCATAAACTTAGACCTAGTCTTGAGTATCCATTACCTACAAAACCTAGTCCAACGTGAGTCATCTCCCTATTCGTTGCATCTCCAAGATCAACGAACACCCATTTTCTTTTATGAGTTCAAGTCCAACTTGAATCGTTCTAATCTTCGTTGCATCTTCCATGATCGACGAACACATCCTATTTCTTCAAAGTTCTACTATCCAAAGAGAACATCAGCATAGGATCCTAAACAATCCATTACTTTGTATCTTTCTCGAGTCCCACTCGAGTCATCTCATAACCCTATCGAGTCTAACTCGGGGTAGTCCATACCATCGAATAGTCTTATCATGTCACAGCTGCCCATTACTGCTCAAGTAAACCAAGATATCATCCAATGAAAATCACAACAACTACTTATCTCTCACGCAAACCATCCTAGTCGACTTCGACATTCCCCGAATACAAGCCCCAATGGCCTAAACCAATATCAGACAAGCACCCAAGGAAATATCTCTCTCGAGTTCAAACAATCTACATGAGTTGATATGAGCAAAACATCCAAACACTCAAGCATCCATAACTAACTCTGGCTATCCTTGCCAATCTTGCTTGAGACTATTGTCGATCGCATGGCCAAGTCCTGACCAAACTAATGTACATCCAATGTACATTTGCTTCTCTAACTCCCGTTATCATCTTCATCATAAGGTAGGTGATCCAATACCACCTTTCGTCCATCATCCATTATAATGGTCGTCAAAGACTCTTCACAATCTACTATCACTCTATACCTTTGGAGTCAATCGGCTCCCAAAATCAAGCTAGACCTAGTAAAGCTCAAAATAAAGCAATCACAACAAACATACATCCATGACTCGATAAGACCAAATTACGACAAATCCTACAAAGGCTAGTCAAACCACCTATCGGGTTTATCACTATTAAAGGTCTATCGACTACCTCAGGTTCCAATTCCAACCTATCTACCAGGTCACTAGGTACGAAGGAATGGGAAGTCTCGATATCAAACAAACAAACTCGAATAGAAACATCTTAAATAGGAAGCATACCTCGAATAACGACACCTTTTTCCTTCTGCGCCGCAGTTGGGGCATTCGACGAAGAAGGAACAACGTTGATAGCATGTGCTTTCACGATCTGCTTCTCCCTAGGTGGTTGTGGACATTCATTCTTGTGATGTCCCGCTTGGCCACAATTAAAGCACTTCCTTTCCCTAGGCTTTTCCCTACAATCTCTGGCATAGTGACCCTTCTTGCCACAGCTAAAGCACTCGCCATCTTTCTTATTTTTCTTATTCTGACCATCCATGGTTTGGTCTTGTTTCCTCTTATTCTAGGAATTATTCTTGCCTCCACCGCCTGCTAGCGTCTTTGGCTCCTCTACAGATGCAATAGCAAGACTCTCTGACCTCAATGCCTTTCCTATAATCGATTCAAACGTCTCATCGATGCGGTTTATAAGACTTTCCCCCAAGTATCCATCCAAGCCAGTTATGAATTTCTCGTTCTTCTTCTCGGTGGTATCTATAAGGGATAATCCATATTTCGATAAAGTATCGAACTCAGCAATATACTCCGAGACTGCCCTACCATTCTGCTTAAGCTCTAAGAACTTCCTAAACAAATCTTGACTTCTGAGCAGCTGGGATAAACTTATCACTGAAACAAGTTCTAAACTGATCCCAAGTGACTTGATCCTCTGGAGTAGCTGCCTTAATAGCATTCCACCAACTCATTGCCCGTCCTTGCAGCTGATGGGATGCTAGCCTTCTCTTCATCGTATCCTCGATACCCAAGTCTTCGACGATACGTTCACAGCTATCCAACCAATCTTGAACATCTGTAGCCGATTTCGTTCCATATAACGGATTCCCACCAAGATTAGTATAATCCTTATTCAGTTGGGCAAAATCGGCCCTAGGTGCCTGCACTACTGGACCACCACCATTACCAGCATTGGGAGTTGCCCTATGCACATCCCTAAGCATCTCTCTCATGAAGTTGGTGAACATCGCCCTCATATTAGGGTCCTTCCTATTGTTAGCCCTTGGACCTGTGTTCCTCAAGTTTTGGCTCATCGTTCAATCTGTAAAGAGAAAACAATTAACGATCTCTTCAATGGTGCCAGTGCAGTGCGACTCCACCCTTAACTATACTAATAGTATATATATATATATATAGCTAGCTTTTGAAAACCAAAATATAACAAATACGCGCTCTCATATATGTATACTATCTCTCTGTGATGTCTTCCCCTAGGTTAACTACGCAACCTAGGCTCTGATACCAAGTGTGACGGCCAGCCCCGCATTAACAGACATTTCCTCCGAAAATGCGCTGTACATATGTCTGCTAGCACGGGACGGTCGTCAAAGAAAGGAAAGAAGATGAAAGAACTAACAAAGAAACCTGTAGAATGTCTCACAGCGCATGGAATAAAATATGATAGTAACATACTTGACATAAAACAGGCGAGACAGTGCATAAGCTGAAAACTAAAACCATCATCATCGTAGCAGCGGAAATCCAAAATACAGCTTATGATCCAACAATATTATTACAACTAAAAAACTGTCTCTAAAGCAAAAGAGAGTAAAAGAAGGAGGTACACTACTAATGCCCAAGCAGTGACCTTCAACAACACAGGGAGAATATCTATATATCATACGTGCGAGCCTCCTGCTCGTTTTCGGTACAGCTACTCATGCATACCACCTAACCTGTCTCTAGTCTGCTCGTTTAGGAGCACCCAGAGTAATAAGAAGAGACATAAAACTCGGGTCAGACAAAAGTCTGGTATGAGCGATAAGCAACAAAACAGAACAATAACAGGTATAATCCAATCATACCTGAACCTGGACCTACAACCAAAGTGTTAGCACAATATACCACTCAATACTCTAAGGTGCCACTAACATATGGTGTAAAGAATACGGGGTGGGGGTGTGCATGTCATAGTGATAACAAACAATCAAGCATGGCAACCATCCTCACATCTCTCAGTTAGTGCGTAAAGCATACGATATCAACTACTTTGGTCACCTAATCTTTGGGCCATGACGGAGTCCAACCCCGTATAACTATCACTACAAGCCCCTAATCCGTCTCTTAGTGGTGGAACCAAAATTATAGGTACCGATAGCCCTTTGCACACGTCCCACAGCGAAGTCCAATCATAGAGTTAACTCGTTGGTTCCTAACTGGATCCTGAGTTCTACTTCCCATTTGGACTACCTTTGCATCTCGGGTTTTGGTCTTCTTCGGATCGGTCTTCATTTGGTTCACAACCCATGCCTTGTGATCAAACTTCTGAGTTCGGTTCGTGATCATCATGCTCCTTCAGATCGGTTCGAGCCACCTGCATCGGATCTGGTCGTGGTACCCAGACTTCTGATCGTGACATCATGCTCCAGTTCTCCAAGTCGTGTCATTCCTTCTGATCGGGTCAGGTCGTTGCACCTGTTCGTGGCTCCTTCACTCGTGGCGCTACATTGGTTCGGATCGTGTTCACCCATCGGATCGGGTCGGAGCTTCTGATTCGGATGGTACAAGCAGTTCACGTGGAAGTTGGTTCAGATCGGAGATAGGTTCCTGGATCGCCAGCTTATCGAGGCGCTTCGGTTCGGGTCGTGCAACCATGCCAGGTCGGGTCGTACTCCCTCCATCGGGTCGGGTCGAGCTTTCCCATCCGATCCGGTCCTGCACAGTTTCCTGCACTTTGTTTACGGTGGTTTCACGGTAAGCCCGTTTGGCTAATGTAACCACTTTACGGAATTGTAAACCATCATCCGAATCCAATGGAAGTGGTTTCAAGTCAAAATTTCTTACCAGTCAAAAGTTATGGATGAAATAAGATCAGCTAAGGGCAAAATAGCCATTTAAAAATTGGCAAAAATCATGAACATGGGAAATGACCCTAATAGTGGTCCCCTAAAGTTACATGACCATACGACCTTCTATAATGATGAAATAAATATTCTACGATCTTTTGATGCGTAGAATGCGGGTCGTTACATAAGTATACTTGGAATTTATTTACAAATTTTGAATAGGGATATTAATCCACTTTGGGGTTAAATAAAGATGTGTAATAATAAACCGCCTAAGACACGAGGTTAGACTCGTTTTGTGGTGTAAGACTGCCCGGACCCGCTCGACAAATCTAGCAACCACAATTGCCAGTCTATTGTGAGAGGTCGAAGGCATGAATTAAATGCATAACAGTTGTAAAGACACGAGGTTAGGCTCGTTTGTGGTGTAATACCACCTGGACCCGCCCGACAAATTCAACTGCCACAAATGTCAGTCTAATGTGGGAGGTCTTTACAAGGTTACGGTGTTAATGAATTAAGAAACACTTAACCAGATAAACATGTGGTGGGACATGAGGGGTTAGGTGGGTGCCTTGGGTGGCATGTGAAATACAATTAGATACACTTAACCAAGATTGAAACATGTAAGAAGACATGGATAAGAATGGGGTTAAGTCGGGAAAAACCTTAGAGGGGACCAAGCATAGGTGGAAAGCTTGTGTCATGCATGGGGGCCCTTTTCAAACCAGTAACCCATTAAGTATCTTTGTGGGCTCGACCCAAGTCGAGGACGGGACACGCGTACTGGATTTGATTGTAAGAGGTTAAAATGGGTTAGCGGGGGCAACGTAAGTCCAACGGGGTCATATGCGTGTATGGCCTCGGGCTGGTAAGTAAGACGTTGTTGCATCGTGTAGGTATAAGCCGTGCATTTTGGTGGTATCGGGTTGCCACTTTGGGGAGTGATACACCCCACTGTGGGGCCAGCATGGGTATCTACGAGTTAGGGAGCCGATCGAATGGGGGTAATGGGTGCACCTAGTGGAGATAGGGGCAAACAACACCTATGAAGGCAGCTAGGGGTACACAAAACTACCATTATCATTATTAAGTTTGTAGGCGGGATCAGCTCTTAGGGTGTTTGGTGTGGTGCAGTGTAGTAATTATCCTATAGTGATTAGGTACGCCTTTAACGTTATCTTTGTTCATCTTATTCCCTTAGTTTTCTCTATTATACCCATTGGTTCACAGTCATTTCCTTATTTTCCAGCTTATGCCTTGTCCTAGTTACTTAATGATTATATTGTTAAAGTTATTGCACTCGCCAGACTTTATGTCTGACCCATTTGTTACCACCTCTTTTCTTCCTTCCCCCCACCCCCCAGGTGCTCAGGGTGGGACTACTACTAGTGGAGCTTGATTTGGACAGCTTTATCTCTTTCTTTGGAAGTTGCTTGGATCGCTGAAGTAAAAGTTCAACCTATCTTATTTATGGCTATTTTATGTTGGGGTAATGTCTTTCATTCTATGTTCTCTGATTTATACAAGATGGATATTATGTACTTGACTCTAGTCTTTGGCTTTTGGTGATGTAATCAAACTTATTTGTTTACCGCTGCAATAAAAATGAAGTTTTAAATTTTTAAGTACTGTTTTATATTTGTCTTGTTGTTAAGTTTCTGTTCTATACACACTTAAAACGCTCCATGGAATTAGATGCATTCCCTTTGTGAGTGACATTAATGGACGTGGGGTGTCACAGACAATGTACCTCCGGAGATGAATACATTGGGGTTAAACAAGAACATCTTGCAACCCAGGCTAAACATGACTGGCCCCTCACTTCGCTTGAGAGTACCGAATATATCATTACTACGGTTAGGGGCCAGCCAACCGAACCGGTAGCATACATACAAAAATAAAAGGGACAATCGAAGGCATTTGATTTCTCCAGATCAGGTAATGAATATACCCTTTTGATGGGTGTGACCCCATAGTCATGCGACCTACCCGATTTTAACCATTTCCCAGTTGATGAGGTCTGAGGTCGAAATTAAATAATTAAGTAATTAATTAATAACTAAGTAATAAATTTATTTATTCAATTATTATTCTTCTCTTTAATTCTTTTATTTTTAAAAGAACTTCTAATCACCGTTCACTTTGAATGCCACATCGTCAGATCCGTCAAATCACTAATTGACATCCACAAATATACTCTGGGTATAAAAGTACCCTTCTTTGCTACTGGCACGGTATATTTGTAAAAATCAATGTACGTGGGTTTTTTAAGAAATACTTTGTCATACATTCGTCCATAAAGGTCATCCAGGAACAGGATGAACCGAAGGCACTTTCCTACCACATCCTATATAGGTATCACCCCAAGGATCAGTAGCGAGTAGTCCTTGAAATCCGTAGATTCCAGGCACGACAGAATCACAGTATATCTCTGGTTGCAATCCCAGAAATTTTTAGTAATCCTTCTGTTTATGAAGATCCACGGTCTTCAATGCTCCATCTTCAAACTTCCTACTTTCGTATTTGCTGGTTCGGAATGGTTTTCGAATATAAATTCGATCCCGATCTTTCCGTACCAACAACACATTGGCCAGATTTTGATAGTCAGTTATTTAACTATCAGAATAAAAATTTGTACAATCATGAAAATAAAATGAGTTCACTGGTTCAGTATTCAGCATCACTTGGCCCTTTTAATTAAAAATAATTTACTAATGGTTTATTAAAATATCTCAATATTTGGAATACATCAATTCTTTCTGTACTAACATTCGCAAAGCATTTCATTTAAATATTTAGAAAAATATATTATACAATATTCAATATTCCATTTGTCCACCATTTGTAAAACATTTTCTATGGAATGATTTATTATCTAAATTTTGGAAATTAGTTCAACTGATTACTTGTAAAACAACGTTATGAAATATCTTTTGTTTCATTATTTGAAACAATAACCAATGCTTATGTTATAGGATAACCCTATTCCAATACTCAACTTACATTTCCTTTATTTCGGATCTCTCGTTATACATAATTTCCAAGTTTACACTGAGCGTAGCATTATTGTTTCTTTAATGGAAATATTAAATTACTACTAACCTCTTTTGCCATTACCAACTAATATCATCCTCGGATAATCCGGAAGTCATTCAAGTTAGGGTATTTTAATTACCTCTCAGACCTTGATTAAGAACGTTCTTATCTTAAAATAGATACGAGTTGTAATCCAAAACTGATATTTCATTCTAGTATTAATACAAATTCCATTTAACTATTTTATTCAAAATACAATTTCATAAAACCTTCTTATCTTTTGAAAATCTGTTTCTTGAATATAGCCATTATTTCTTAATTTAATAATTAAATAATTTCTTATAAACCACTTTTTAACCTGCACCTCTTTAAAATAAATTCATATTATAATTCGGATTTGATTACAAAATCCAAACTTCTCTTACCAAATTCACTTTTACTAATTCCTTTTCAAATCCTTCCAACCATTTCCCGTTTTGGAAATTTATTTCAAATTTTCTCCTTTTTACTTAATTCCTTTATTCAGTAAATTTAATTTAAAGTTAACGCTTTAACACCTTATACCTCATTCGTTAAACTTTGGTTTAATGAAACCCTTTTTATCCTAATTTCTTTTTAATTAATTCAAATATCAAGTAATCATTCATTTAAGCCATCGTATTTGCTTAAACATTCCTTTTATAACTTGTTATAAAAACTCAGGTTTGTATTTTAAAAACCGTTCGTATCTCCTTTATCAATTCAATTAGATTTCATTTCCACTTCGATCACTTTTTAAATGAATTTCCATTAAAAAGTAATCTTTTAAATTATTATTAATTAAAATAATAATTTTCTTAAATCATTAACAACTGTATAAGTAGTTAATTACTTTAATATTAAAATAATTAGTAAATTCCTTTTAAAAAAATCTTATTAAATTAAAACAAATATTTGTTAAACTAATTTACTAGATATATTGAAAACAATCTAATTTTATAATTAATTATAGTTAAACGGTTGACTTAATCAACTCAAATACGGTTATCTCGTTAACCAATTTCGATTTATCTTCGTTTAAATTAATTAATAATATAATTAATTTAAATAATTTCATTTAATTTTTTCTAAAAAAAACAATTACCCTATTCTTAACCCTTAGGTTAATTTCTATTCACTTGTTTATAAATCTGATTAACATCAGAATTTGCTTTATTTTAATAATCATTTATAAATTTAAATAATAACCAATGATTATTTATTTCCTTTTTATAACTTTTATTTAAATAATAGCTTTAAAATCTATCTTCAGTTATAAAACAAATTTTATAACTTCATTTATGTCAATTCACTTGATGGTAAATCTATATTTAGAAAACGATTGATTTATAGGCCATATGCTGCCAATTACTCAACCAATATTTCCCATTGTTAAAAACAAAACAAACGTTGAATTTCAATTTAACGGTTAATCAAATCAATCATCCAATCAGACTAGTTCATATACTGATAATATGAAAATAAATAATATTCAATATATTTGAGGAATCCGGTTGGATCCCTCCAACCTGTTCTTCCCTGTATCAAATAGGTTATCTCAAATCATATCATTCAATTCCATTTAACCGATAATTTCTATAACAGTAAATAATGACTATTTAACATCAACCAATTAACAAAATAATTCAATAATACAAATAATTAAACATGTTTATTTTATAAACGTGACCAACAAGGTAAGTTACCTTCGTTGGGTCCAATCATTAAAACAACGATTTGGCATTTCACTAAAATTAACCGACGGTTTAATTTCAGCGGTTAAATTAACAAATGAATATATAGTTAGCAAATAGTCAACCATTAGCAACCATAACACACATAAATAAAAACCCGACTTATATAAAATATATGTGGGAAGTACTGAGTGTGTTTAACTCACCTTGATCTGATTTGCTATCAAAATAGTTCATTTCAGTTAAATTAAACAAGCGTTTAATTTAATTGAAAACACAGTTAATTTCAATTTCGTTCGTTTCTGTTCCATAGCGCAGTACTCATCAAAACGGTTCCAACGACACCTAGTTTGTCCAATTCTGATAAGATATGATTAAGTTATAATTATTATAAGTTCATGGTTTTTATTTAAAATTAAATTAAATTAAATATATAAATCTTTAATTATAATATAATGTAATTACACTTTTTAATTTTGACAAGACCAAATTATTTCTGTTCATCGTTCCCATATTCTTGTTCCAGTCCTCTTTGTTCTCACCTGGTATCAAGTTAGAACAAACGAATTAATTTTTTTCATTCTGTTTTAAGGGTTGATGCTTCGCTTTGTTTCCATGCAAAATGCTTCCCTCACGCACTGTCTTGGATCTGAAATATAACAGGTGTAATTCACATCCTAAGTAACATGTTTTTAAAAGTTTTATTATATCATACTAATTACTTCATATGCAAAATACCCGGACGCTATTTAATCATTTGTTTTGTGTCATACTTCATGCACAGTCCACTGTTTATGTTGTTCCAGGTATCATCGTTCCAGGAAATTTCATTGTTTACCCTTCATACTTCACATCATTTTGAAATTATCCGATCCTCTTACTTCAACTCCACGTGAAAACCGTTTGCTCCACTTCTAGTATCTCGTTCAAACCAAACAACCGACAGTGTGACCGCCATCTGCACCTAACTCCGTCACCCTGGTCGATGATCTAACACCGGCGTTAAAAGCGCACCACCCTCTTATCCACCATCGAGCTACTCCGTCACCAGCACCGGCATGGGTGCCTCACTTCCTCGATCTCAGAAATATATGTTTCTTCCTCCATAATGTCTTCGACTTCAGACTTCACAAATGGAAAGAAAATGCGAACGATAATGGAAGGGATCTCTTTGAATTTGTACAAGGCTGGAACGGAAGTACTTGCGGTCTTCACTTACGTGTGTTTTGATCTTTTTTTTATAAGTTGTTTTCATTTTAATGGAGGCAGCGTATACTCATTTCTGGGAAATAAAGAAATGTGAAGTAACGCACCGTATATATATACACGAAGAGAGGGATAAACACAATGTTAAATAACGTAGCTGTGCAAATTAGACCACACAACAGCAGTAAGGTACTTTACATGGTATAGGTGTTGACGTATATACAAACTTAAGTAAAATAGCCTGCCGTTATTTTACCAGTAGGGTAGGGTATACATGAATGTGTTTAGGTCTGTGTACTTGCTTGTTGTGCACCATATTTATATTAGGTACATAGGTCTGTGAATAAATAATAGGGTGGTGACTTGAAGTGAAAACACACGATAGACTACTTTCTTTTCGGTAGCATGAAGTAGGCATGAAGACAGGCTGGCGTGTGTACATTTTAATGTTTGCGGTGATAGCATGAAATAGGTATGAAGATAGGCTGAAGTGTTTTCATTTTGATGTTCGAGGTGAACGTTACATATATAAAAGGTGAGTTGGTATAATATAATATTATTTTATTATAGTGAACTCATGCCACCAGCTTTTCAAGAAAAAAAATCATTTATATGACTTCTATTTTTGACAAACAAATGCAATCCTAACATAAAAAAAATTCCGAACCCAATGGGACAGGTTCCGTCGAATTCCGAGGTCGTTTGAGAAAAATCCTTTATAAATATTGATGAAAAATCAAGCGTTTAAAATCCCTATAATTACAAAAAAAATCAAAAAAATTTTAAACCTTGACATTTTACTAGACGTCTTCCTTACGGATCCAATGAATCTTGTTTCCTTAAATTTGGAGTTTGTTTGGCCAGTCGTTTATTCATTTTAAACGATTAAATAAAATCAAGGGCGTTTTGGCCACCGAATTCACATATGACATCGGTTTGCTACGAAATTTATTTTCTTTAAATAATTTAACGATACGGTTCCAATGAAACTAACTTCATCGAAAACTGAGACCGTTTGCAAAAATGGCTATTTTTAACGCTCGTATAATATAAATAAAATGTTAATTAAATTCCAGAATAATACAATAAAATAATAATAAATTATTACTATCGTATTTACCCAAACATAATATATTTATAGCTTCAAATATAAAGTATACAACTCAGTATTATCATTTTAGAGTTCAACGGTATCCGAATTACATTAAAAATCCTTAAATTTATTAAATAAACGTTCTATTTTAATAACGATTTCCATAGCGACTATTTTAAAATTTGAATTAGACATAACTAACAATATATAACACGAAATCTAGATTTTTCTCTTCCATTAGAATATTACCATCAACAAGATTCCAATATTTCTTGTTTCATAGAAATCCGACTTAAAACGGATTTTGTATATTCAATTGAAATTCAAAACTCAATATTACGAACTACCGTGTTATTTTGAGCTCGTTTTATATTATATATAAATTTCACGTTCTAACTTCGTTTTAAATAAACGAATTTAATATTAAATCCATTAATATTCCAAATAAAATATTTAAATAATATATTAAATTAAATATTTGACTACCAAAAATACGAGACTTACATTCTTTCCCCTTAATAGAATTTCGTCTCCGAAACTACTATGGTGAGAAAAATGCTAAAAATCCCATTCATCTCCAAATCCAATTTAATTTTAAATTGAAAACCAATTCCATATCGTAAATAAATATATTTTTTCAAAAATATCGAAAATTTTCTAACACTCTAAATTCTCGGAAAAATTCGGTAGAGTCTCCCTTGTACAGAGTGACATCTGCGATATCACAGGAACAAATAATATATATACCTTGACCCACACGGTCGGAAAACAAAATCTAAAACCGAAAATTTTATATTTTCATTTAGGTGTACCTTGTACGAGCGCTATTAAGCATAATTGCTCAATGTATGTGCGACTTACTTAACCAATATCAATTTGCCTAGCCATCTGGCACATGTACTTAACTTAATCCACATATAAGTAACAGATATATGAAATTCTTAAATAACATTTCATTAATCAACAAGTATAACTGCATAAAATTCCAAAATCAAACATATAGCATCAATTCATTATCAAATATAGGGTTAAATCATAAATTCCAATTCATATGTAGTTTCATTCTAGTTTAATTATACCGGAATTTATTTTATTCGAACAATTTATCAAATAATCAACAAAAATCAACAACCAATACATAGCCAAAACAATCAATCAACTGAATTTACATTCAGTTTAATATTTCACTTTTGTTTGAAATGTTTGAACATCAATCGGTTAATATTCGATTGATTTCTACTTATTTGTTATTTATTTAAATTCCAAATTTACTTAATTTCACTATCATTCTTAACTCCACTTAACCATTGTCAAGTTACAATTCAAATTTCCAATCCAATTTAAATTTCACTCACATCAATCAAACAAACCAATATCTCAATATTTTGATAAAATCATTTCTTTTCTATACAAAAATATCTTTTGGGTAAAATTAATTCATTTACCCGCTTTACAAAATAATATTGTGTCCATTTCTTATTCAAATGCTTTTCAACACTTGAACTGATCAAACAACACAATACAAAACATTTTTATATAGAATTTACAAATACGCACTCATATATATATATATATATATATATATACACACACACACACACACTCAACTCAATCTAGGGTATTATTGACCCCATATCTCTTGAGTTATACCATAGAGCTAAGGTTATTACTAAATCAATAGCTCTATACCACCGTAACGGCTCGAGAGATTTTTGACCCCGAAAATCAACATAAAAACACCATGTCGACTATTCAAGTATTGAAAACACTGGTACGTTAATAGAAATAAATTAGAGGGTGAGATAAGAAAGAAATACTAGAATAGAAGAAGAAGAAACAAACACAACATAGAGTCTCACATCACAGCAGAACAAAATATAATATAGAAATAAATCTTTATAGAGAGCTTTATATAAAAACTTACAATCATCAGAGCAAATCAACACATATGGGCAGTTATGTTAACATGTCCTCATATGCACGGAATAAATACTAGGTATCATACGTCTGAACACTTCCAGCTCATCTCTGGACTTCGCAGTATCTGATAACCTGAACCTGTATGACCTAGTCTAACCCGAGCATTACAAACGACGGGTCAGTCTGGTGAACCAAAGTGAGAAAAATACACTAAGTTTACAAGAACATTCAGGTAGATTTTAAAGTTAAAATCTTTCTGAAAGAAAAGGATAATCATAAGACCAAATCCACACATAAATACGAACGGTTTTCACCTTACGATTATCCAAAAGGACTTTTGAAATCAGTACCTTTTCTGATATTATAATAGTGTCTAAATATAAATAAATATCAATCTAGCAGGAACGTTTGCATCTCACGCTCTACATATATAGTATACAATCAAAACCGCGGGTGCTTATCGGAGAATGGATTTCCATGGCAAGGTATAGGCAACTACCTTCCCGACAATGTACCTCCGGAGATGAATACATTGGGGATCAACAAGAACATCTTGCAACACAGGCTAAACTTGACTGGCCCCTCACTTCACTTGAGAGTACCGAATATATCATTACCACGGTTGGGAGCCAGCCAACCGAACTGATAGCATACATACAAAAATTAAAGGGACAATCGAAGGCATTTGATTTCTCCAGATCAGGTGATGAATATATCGTTTTGATGGGTGCAACCCACATAGCCATGCGACCTACCCGATTTCAAGCATTTCGCGGTTGATGAGGTTTGAGGTCGAAATTAATTAATTAAGTAATTAGTAAATTTATTTATTCATTTATTATTCTTTTCTTTAGTTATTTTATTTTTAAAAGAACTTCTGATCACCGTTCACGTTAAATGCCACATCGTCAGATCCGTTAAATCACTAATTGACATCCACAAATATACTGTGGGTATAAAAGAAGTGTCCGTCTTTACCACCGACTCGGTATATTTGTAAAAATCAACGTACATGGTTTTTTTAAGATATACTCTATCAGACATTCGTTCATACACGTCATCCAGGAATAGGATGAACCGAAGGCACTCTCCTACCACATCCTATATAGGTATTGTAACAACCCGTGTTTTTATAACGTGTAATAACCATAAATCAGGGCAGAATTAATTTTTAAAATAAGAATCAAGGGAAACGGGTTACTCCATTGCGTTCGTCTCGAAATTCTGCTTGGTAACGAGTCCGAGTTTTCGAAAATCGGAGCCCGTATGACTAAGTTATGACCTTTCGAAGTTTTCAGAAGTTTTCAAGTTCAAAACAGACTCAATTCGAATTCAAAATTCGAATTTTAAACCCCCAAATGGACTGGGCGGGAAATTTCCCGCCCAGGACCAAGTCGGCCTGGGGGTCGACTATGTAGTCGACCTACCCAGGACCAGGTCGACCATAGTGTCGACCTGGTGCCCGAGCCCATTTCTGAAGCTGGATTCACTTTGATTTATTAGGCCTCGTTTCTGTCCACATTCATTGACCTGACCCTATAAATACAGCCCCTAACACCAGTCTCTCTACACAAAATTCTTTCTGACCTTATGCTGCTCTGATTCTGGTTGAAAAGTTTGAGAGAGGGACTGCTTCTACGTTGAGACTGCGTTAAGGGAATTGCTGATTTGGGGATTTCTATTAAGACTTGACTAAGCATATTCAACATTGACTCCCTTTTTCTAATTCTCGAACCACGATCTGTAAGCCCCAGTTATTTTCAGATTTAAACTGTAAATGTAATATGAATATGTTGTAAATTGAAATTGGACCTATGTACGATGACTGTTTTACATCCATTCTTGTTTATCTTGGATCTTGACTCTTGGATATTACTATGACATTGATTTGGGGCCTATTCATGTTGTAAATCAAAGAGAACCCCCTCATATTATCATGTTGAATCTGCTATTAGTCACAAGTTTATGACTATCACCTTATGTTAATCGTTACCATGACTATACTATCACCTTATGACAGTCGTATCATGACTACGCTATCACCTTATGACAGTCGTTACCATGACTATACTATCACCTTGTGACAACTGTTATCTTGACTAGTACCTTATTTTGCTAGATTTGGAATCTTTATGTTTGAGGCCAATATTCCATATGCCAGTAATGTTTTAATCTTTTATTTCAAGTCATACCATGCTATGCTAGTAATCACCTTTGCCACCTTATACCCATTCCTTTTTATGTTATTCCCTAATTAGATTTATTTTTATCGATTCGAGCTTATGTGCGATGGGAATACGATTTGGGTAGACTAGGTAAAACATAAATTAGCTTTAAACTTGAACATGAACGTTGTTATGACTTGAACCTGAATATGGACATGAACTTGACACGATTTGACATGAAACATGACCTGAAACTTGACATGAATCTAGACATGAAAACTTGAACGTGGACATGACAATAAGATAAACATGAAAATGGCCAACTCGAGGTTGGGTTGAGTTTGCAGTGTAAATCTGCCCGGAACCGCCCGGCAAATCCAGCGGCTGCAAACAATAGGATCCAATGTGGGTAGTTGGTCATATCGCATGTAAAAACCCGAGGTTAGACTATGTTGTGGTGTAAACCAGCCCGGAACCGCCCGGCAAATCCAGTAACCACAACAGTCAGTCTAATGTGAGAGGTTGGCGTGCACTAATGAATTAATGCTGCACGATAGGGTTAAGTCATGAACCACTAGAATATACTTAACCAACTTGACACGATGAATTGATAGGGTTAAGTCATGAACTGCTTGGACACACTTAACCAACTTGATACACGATCTGGATAGGGTTAAGTCACGAATTTGAATGACAACACTTAACCCATTAGAAACCCTAGTTACGCGGTCCTTTTCAGCAGTAACCCACTTAGATGTATCACGATACCCTGGGACTAGGCAGGGTAGGGCACGATTACTTAGCTGATTGTAAGCGACCAGATCGACGGCTCAGTAGGTGCGCCATTGTCGGTTCAGGCGGGCTATGGTCGTGCACGTAGTCCGAAGTTAAAAAAGCAGGCATTGGGCACCCGTAGATTTACAGTGTGCGTGCTTGATTCGTGTCGGTGGTTGGCACCATATGACTTGATACACCCTATGGTGGACCTAACACAGGTAACTACATTTCAGGATAGGGCCGTATGACACAGACACATGACGAGCTAGGACTTGTAGGGAGCCGATCGATTAGTAGATCGTACCGTAGGACCCCGTAATGGGTCACTTCATGATATTGGGCCAAGGGATCATTTCATGTTTAATACTTGACATGGGTTAGAATACTAGTACAGTTGGTGCAGCGAACCTTGAATATGCGATGCTAGACTTGACTTATCTTGTTATCTTAATTATCCTACCAGTTCTGTTATCATCCTTATGTTTAATTCCAGTTTTCACATATCATGTTACCTTTACTAGTTTTCATGCTGAAAGTCACTAGGGCTTACCAGTCTTTATGACTGACCCTTTTTCTTTCGCCTCTTTTTCTTTTGTTTTCCCCCCCAGGTTCTCAGGGAGGAAACACTAGCTCTTAGCTTGGACTTAGCTTGCTTTCTGATAGCTCATGTACGGTTTGGTCTTGAGCTATGCTATGGTTTCTTCTGCTATTTATGGGGAATAATTTACCTTTGTTATCCTAAGTTTATGCTTCTTTATTTGGAACTTGATGTAATGGAATAATTTGTACCTTGGATATATGGGGTTTTGACTTTTTCTTGAAAGTAATAAAAGTTGGTTTTTAATTTCTGCCGCTGCTTTATTTATGTTCTGCCTTGTGATATCTCTGTGTATGTTTACCTAGATAATACTCCACCAAAACTAGTGCATTCCCTTTGTGAGTGACCCTAGTGGAGGTGGGGTGTTACATTTGGTATCAGAGCAGAAGGTTACCAGGCTGGGCAAAAGTTTTAAAAACCTTCCGAAACTGTTTTCAAAACCATTTATAAAGAAGCATTTTTCAAGAAAAGTTTTATGTTTAAAAAGGTTATTCCCCAAGAAGCCATTAGCACTTTCCTTCGTTTCCTCGTTTGAATCTTTTCTTTTCGTTTTCAGCATGGCCAATCTTAACCTTCCTGAGGGAATACCCGTGCCTGGATGGTTCCGAAGGTACTAAGAAGCCAGGGCAACGACGTGGGCACGGCAGACATCCCTCCTCCTCCCCCCCCCCCCCGGTGGCCGATGTTCCTCCTCCTCCTGGTACCGCCTTTGCCAAAATATGCAAAGACTTTAAAGCTATGGGCGACAAGAACTTCGTTAGAACTGAAACCTTTGTTGAGGCACGAAACTGGCTAAAGGAGACATAAGACTTGTTCATTATCTTTGATATGGAGGACCATAGGAAAGTTCAGTTGGCAGCATGGTTGTTGAAAGAAGAAGCTGCACTCTGGTGGGAAGTCACCAACGCTACCAGGCCAATTGAGACATGGGCAGACTTTAGAGAAAGGTTTGGACTTAAGTTCTTATCGTCAGCAGAAGAGAACCTTCATATGGAGAGGTTCCTAGCCCTCAAGCAAGGGGACATGTCTGTTAGGGAGTACGTGAACAAGTTTAATCAGCTTGCTGGGTTCGGTTAGGATTTGGTCAACACAGCCCAAAAAAAGGCTGTACGCTTTGCTCGAGGATTGAACGAGCCACTACACAGCTTGGCCCTAACTCATATACCCATTGGGGCGACCTTTGAAAGCTTGGTGGATATGGCTCTACTCCATGAGGAAGACAAGAATAGCAAGAAGGAGGTTAAGCCTAATGAAACTCAGAATAAGAAAGCTGACTTCAAGAAGGGGAACAACAAGAATAACAAGAATAACAAGAGCAACAACAAATCACGTGAGACGAGGAAGTGCAACTTCTGTGGTATTACTGGACATCTAGCTAAAGACTGTAGAAAGAAGAAGAGGAAGTTGGGTGAATGCTTTCATTGTGGAGATACTGGACACATCAGCAAGGATTGCCCTAAGAAGCAAGGACAGGGGTAAGGGCAGACCCAGCGAGCAAGACCTTCGGGAAGGCAGTTGCATGCTCTCAACACCACTCCAGCTCCTGACCGAGGTAGTAATATTTCCGTAGAAAGCCTTTTTTACATTTCTGACTTTCCTGTTCGAACCTTCTTTGACTCTGGCGCATCGCATACTTTTATTTCTTCTGATATTGTTGAAAATCTGCACCTAAGTACTAGTCCGGTTGAGGATCCCGTTATAGTTTCAAATCCAATTGGGGGCTCCGCCCATTTATCTATGATGTGTATGGATTTGAGGATCTCTATCTTAAGCATAGAATTCACGTGTAATGCTTATGTTCTCGGATTCATGGGATACAGTTTGATCCTAGGTATGGATTGGCTATCCGATTATGGAGCCATTCTTGATTATGAACGAAGGGTAGTAAGGCTCATGACTCGCCTTGGTAATACCCTTGAAATTTCTTGTAACCCTAAGGGTCCGGTCATGTTATGTTATCTTGAACCTCTTGACTCGTCCGACGACAATTTGCAATCTGTAAGGGTGGTCCGAGAATATCCAGATGTCTTTGATGAAGTGAGGGGATTACCTCCTAAACGCGAGATAGAGTTCCGAATTTATCTTGTTGATAATGCCAAGCCAGTTTCATTGCCCGTTAGGCACATGGCCCTGCGAGAAAGAAGAGAGCTCAGTAAACAAATTAACGAGTTGCTTGAGAAAAATTTCATAAGACGAAGCATTTCTGAATGGGGTGCTCCGGTGGTATTCGCTATTAAGGAGGATGGATCGCTTCGTCTGTGCGTAGATTATCGTGAGTTAAACAAGCTGACAAAGAAGAATAGGCACCCGCTACCAAGAATCGACGATCTGTTTGACAAGCTTGTGGGAGCATCTGTTTTCTCTCAACTCGATCTAGCCACAGAATTCCATCAGCTCAGAGTGGCTGAGGATAGCATTGACAAAACTGCGTTTATGACTCCAGATGGGTTCTTCGAATGGCTCGTCATGCCGTTTGGGTTAACAAATGCACCCGCATACTTTGTGGATTTGATGAGTAGGGTGTTTCGGGAGTTCTTTAACAAGTTTGTGGTAGTTTTCATGGATGATATTTTGATCTTCTCAAAAGATGAAGAAGAGCATGCTAGACATCTCAAAGAGGTCATGGAAACACTTTGAGCACACCAGTTAAAGGCTAAGTTCTCCAAATGCCATTTTTGGAGGAAGGAAGTTCGATTCCTTGGACATGTAGTTTCGAAGCAAGGCATAGCCATGGACCCCGCAAAGGTAGTCGCGGTACAAGACTGGAAAATTCCTAAGAATGCAACGAAGGTGAGGAGCTTTCTCAGTTTGGCGGGCTATTACAGGAAGTTCATTAAGGACTTCGCTAAGATTTCAGCCCCTCTTACTAAATTAACAAAGAAGAACCTACCTTTTGCATGGGACATATAATGTGACGCTGCTTTTCAGAGACTCAAGAGAGCCCTCACCACAGCTCCACTTTTAGCATTACCCGATGGAGGTAAGATGTTTACCGTGTACACAAATGCGTGCAGCACGGGGTTAGCCGCTATCCTAATGCAAGAAGGAAGAGTAATATGCTACGGGGGCAGACAACTTAAAGTCCATGAGAAAAACTATCCCACGCATGATTTGGAGTTGGCCGCGATTGTTTTTGCACTTAAAGCTTGGCGCCATTATCTTCTAGGGGAGAGGTTCGAGCTGTATACCGACCACAAATCGCTCAAGTACCTCTTCTCATAGAAAGACTTGAATCTGAGACAACAGTGGTGGATGGAGTTCTTGGCATCATATGACTTCGATATAGCTTATACCCCTGGCAAGGGTAATGTGGTGGCGGACGCGTTAAGTAGAAAAAGGTTAACTTTGAGCCCCTTGTTCGTGGAAAGGAAAAGCCTTGAGTTTATAGCAACCTTTGATTTTACACCTGCTGTTGAGTCATTGACTGCTATGTTTGCGTCTCTTGAGTTAAGACCTACACTTCTAGATCAAGTAGGGACTTCACAGAAGGAAGACCCGCAGATAGTCGAAATCATGGACAAGCTGATTAGGGGTGAGACGTCAAGTCACCTCAGTAGGTATGCCCTAGATGACAAGGGATGGATAAGGCGCGATGGAAGGCTATGTGTCCCATGAGTGGGAGACCTAGTAAGGAAAGTTCTCGAAGAGGCGCATCACTCGAAGATGACTATACATCCTTGAGGGGATAAGATGTACAGGGATATGAAACGCATTTTCTTTTGGGTTGGAATGAAAAAGGACGTGGTAGAGTTCGTTTCGAAGTGCATGGTGTGCCAACAAGTAAAGGCCGAGTCGAAGAAGCCTGGTGGGCTATTATATCCTTTGGAGGTTCCGCAATGGAAATGGGAGATTATCTCGATGGATTTCGTGGATGGACTGCCTAGGTCACGGAAGGGAAATACTAGCATATGGGTCATAGTTGATAGACTCACGAAAAGTGCTCACTTCATTCCGGTGAAAAGCAAGAGGACCGCATTAGGGCTAGCGTCTGTTTACCTTCGAGAGATAGTACGATTGCATGGAGTTCCTTCTAGTATAGTTAGTGATCGCAACCCGATTTTCACTAGCCAGTTCTGGAATAGTCTGCAAGAAGCAATGGGAACACGACTGAACTTGAGCACGGCCTATCACCCACAGACGGATGGACAAACCGAAAGGGTAAATAGGGTACTAGAAGATCTCCTGAGGCTATGTATTCTTGACTTTGGTAGTACTTGGGAAGACCATCTTCCTCTCATGGAGTTTGCATATAACAATAGTTACCAAGCTAGCATCGGAATGGCACCGTTCGAAGCCCTGTATGGAAGACCGTGCAAGTCGCCAACTTGTTGGTGGGAGACGACAGACAGACTTATACTTGGGCCTGACATGATAAGAGACACTTCTGAGAATACTGAGTTGATACGAAGACGGATGAAAATGGCCTAAGATAGACAAAAATCTTATGCAGACCAGAGAAGGAAAGACCTAGAGTTCGAAGTCGGAGATATGGTCTTTGTAAAAGTTTCTCCGTTACGCAATGTAGTTCGTTTTGGAGCAGTTGGAAAGCTAGCACCAGGTCTTGTTATCTTCTCAATCTTATCTTGAGAACCTTAGGTAGAACCATATGGATGTAAACATGTGATTGAAACATGTTATGGTTGATGTTTGCAAATGGTTGCAAGTGGTTGCAAGTGGTTGCTAGTGGATGCATGACACACATTAGGCACTAGATCGGCTCAGTCACATTTTCATGTTGCATATGCATGAGTGCTTATACTTGCACATGGATGGAACTTGTTATGCTATCACTTGGATGTTGCATATGAATGAATGTTTGTGCACTCATGTAGAGATTATAAACTATGTTAGGAATCTGCATACATGTTGGATTCATTACACTAACATATTTTGCATTAAGGAGGTTTACTGAATCAGTAACCGCCTGATATTTTTGCATTAGATAAGCACATATACACACACTTTCTGCATATGTTCATACAGCACTAGAAATATTTTAAGGACAATGGTTGCCTGTGGATGATGCTTTGAGTAGATGGATGATGGATGGTAGGACACATCCTCCCTAACTTGGAGATTTCGGGGATGAAATCCTTTAAGGGGGAGAATGTAACAACCCGTGTTTTTATAACGTGTAATAACCATAAATCAGGGCAGAATTAATTTTTAAAATAAGAATCAAAGGAAACGGGTTATGCCATTGCGTTCGTCTCGAAATTTTGCTTGGAAACGAGTCCGAGTTTTCGAAAATCGGAGCCAGTATGACCAAGTTATGACCTTTCGAAGTTTTCAGAAGTTTTCAAGTTCAAAACAGACTCAATTCGAATTCAAAATTCGAATTTCAAACCTCCAAATGGACTGGGCGGGAAATTTCCCGCCCAGGACCAGGTCGACCTGGGGGTTGACTATGTAGTCGACCTACCCAGGACCAGGTCGACCATAGTATCGACCTGGGGGTTGACTATGTAGTCGACCTACCCAGGACCAGGTCGACCATAGTGTCGACCTGGGGGTCGACCTGGTGCCCGAGCCCATTTCTGAAGCTGGATTCACTTTGATGTATTTGGCCTCGTTTCTGTCCACATTCGTTGACCTGACCCTATAAATACAGCCCCTAACACCAGTCTCTCTACACAAAATTCTTTCTGACCTTATGCCGCTCTGATTCTGGTTGAAAAGTTTGAGAGAGGGACTGCTTCTTCTACGTTGAGACTGCATTAAGGGAATTGCTGATTCGGGGATTTCTATTAAGACTTGACTAAGCATATTCAACATCGACTCTCTTTTTCTAATTCTCGAACCACGATCTATAAGCCCCAGTTATTTTCAGATTTAAACTGTAAATGTAATATGAATATGTTGTAAATTGAAATTAGACCTATGTATGATGACTGTTTAACAACCATTCTTGTTCATCTTGGATCTTGACTCTTGGATATTACTATGACATTGATTTAGGGCATATTCATGTTGTAAATCAAAGAGAAACCCCTCATATTATCATGTTGAATCTGCTATTAGTCACAAGTTTATGACTATCACCTTATGTCAATCGTTACCATGACTATACTATCACCTTATGACAGTCGTATCATGACTATACTATCACCTTATGACAGTCATTGCCATGACTATACTATCACCTTGTGACAACTGTTATCTTGACTAGTACCTTATTTTGCTAGATTTGGAATCTTTATGTTTGAGGCCAATATTCCATATGCCAGTAATGTTTTAATCTTTTATTTCAAGTCATACCATGCTATGCTAGTAGTCACTTTTGCCACCTTATACCCATTCCTTTTTATGTTATTCCCTAATTAGATTTATTTGTATCGATTCGAGCTTACGTGCGATGGGAATACAATTTGGGTAGACTATTTAAAACATAAATTAGCTTTAAACTTGAACATGAACGTTGTTATGACTTGAACCTGAATATGGACATGAACTTGACATGATTTGACATGAAACATGACCTGAAACTTGACATGAATCTAGACATGAAAACTTGAACGTGGGCATGACAATTAGATAAACTTGAAAATGGCCAACTCGAGGTTGGGTTGAGTTTGCAGTGTAAATCTGCCCGGAACCGCTCGGCAAATCCAGTGGCTGCAAACAATAGGATCCAATGTGGGTAGTTGGTCATATCGCACGTAAAAATCCGAGGTTAGACTATGCTGTGGTGTAAACCTGCCCGGAACCGCCCGGCAAATCCAGTAACCACAACAGTCAGTCTAATGTGAGAGGTTGGCGTGCACTAATGAATTAATGCCGCACGATAGGGTTAAGTCATGAACCACTAGAATATACTTAACCAACTTGACACGATGAATTGATAGGGTTAAGTCATGAATTGCTTGAACACACTTAACCAACTTGATACACGATGTGGATAGGGTTAAGTCACGAATTTGAATGACAACACTTAACCCATTAGAAACCCTAGTTACGCGGTCCTTTTCAGCAGTAACCCACTTAGATGTATCACAATACCCTGGGACTATGCAGGGTGGGGCACGATTACTGGGTTGATTGTAAGCGACCAGAATGACGGCTGAGTAGGTGCGCCATTATAGGTTCAGGCGGGCTATGGTCGTGCACGTAGTCCGAACTTGAAAAAGCAGACATTGGGCACCCGTAGATTTACACTGTGCGTGCTTGATTCATGTCGGTGGTTGGCACCATAGGACTTGATACACCCTATGGTGGACCTAGCATAGGTAACTACATTTCAGGATAGGGCCGTATGACACAGACACATGACGAGCTAGGACTTGTAGGGAGCCGATCGATTAGTAGATCGTACCGTAGGACCCCGTAATGGGTCACTTCATGATATTGGGCCAAGGGATCATTTCATGGTTAATACTTGACATGGGTTTGAATACTAGTACAGTTGGTGTAGCGAACCTTGAATATGTGATGCTAGACTTGACTTATCTTGTTATCTTAATTATCCTACCAGTTTTGTTATCATCCTTATGTTTAATTCATGTTTTCACATATCATGTTACCTTTACTAGTTTTCATGCTGAAAGTCACTAGGGCTTACCAGTCTTTATGACTGACCCTTTTTCTTTCGCCTCTTTTTCTTTCATTTCCCCCCTAGGTTCTCAGGGAGGAAACACTAGCTCTTAGCTTGGACATAGCTTGCTTTCTGACAGCTCATGTACGGTTTGGTCTTGAGCTATGCTATGGCTGCTTCTGCTATTTATGGGGAATAATTTACCTTTGTTATCCTAAGTTTATGCTTCTTTATTTGAAACTTGATGTAATGGAATAATTTGTACCTTGGATATATGGGGTTTTGACTCTTTTCTTGAAACTAATAAAAGTTGGTTTTTAATTTCTACCGCTGCTTTATTTATGTTCTGCCTTGTGATATCTCTGTGTATGTTTATGATCGTCGCTAATCTATGAATTAGAAAAGCGCGACATTTGTAATAAATTCTGCAAGCATACAGGTGTGTAGCATACAGGTCGAACACAGGGAGGTGAATTAAATCAAATTATTTATCTAATCTCTTGGGCGAGTTAGACAAAACTTTGGAGGTTGATTTTGAAAATAAAACAAAACAAAATTAAAACTGTAATTTGATTCAGAACAGATCTAACTGAACCGACGATCAAATCACAATTTCAATGGAAAAGCAATGAACCCTTGAATTAGATTCAAATCTAATCAAATCCAATTTAACCTATGAACGCGATTAAAATACAGAAAATAAAAGTGCAGACTATAAATAACAACAGGAAATAAAATTAGGATTACCGCTGAATCTAATCAGACGGTCAATCACTAATGAAAAGAAATGCAAAATACAAATAGTGTTCTACCGAATCTAATCGTGTAGACAACACTAATTGCTAAGAAATAGAAAATTGCATAAAATAAAAAGAAAAATGAGTTTTATTAATGGAGAAGAGAATAGAATAAGATATAGGATAGGATGGTGGCTACAATGCTATTACAAGGGTATATATAGGGTAGATAGCCAAACCCTAACCCTAACCCTAATGATAATTGGGCCTGGTCATTACATCACTAATTAGTTTACAATGAGAAACATAAATGGGCCTTAGATAAATAAAGCAAATTTGGGCCTTTTCTCTTTTCCTCTTGCTTCCTTGACACTTCTTTATTGATTTGTGATGTGCAAAGCCTTGTTATCAATCCTTTTCTTGTCCAACAGCAACTAGATGTGATATCTTCATCTACAATTCTTCAAAATGCAAATACACAGCAAATTGAACTCTATTTCTCTACATTTCTGGTTGCATGCGGGCTGGGTTGGAATATCTGTAAAAGTAACAAAACAATACCCAAGTAATATTTATTTATATACAAAAGATAAGATATAAAAGCATAAAATAAACACATTTCTATGTCAATCAAATACCCCCACACTTATCTTTTACTCGTCCTCGAGTAAAACAAGAAATGAAAAACCAAATTAGATAGGTCACACTTTCGTAGGAAACACGATTGCATTGAGCGTATGCAACAAGCCGTTAAACCTCTAGGTGTCCCTAGTAGGACGAGTGGTGTCTCGTGAGGGTTTTCAGCGGATATTACCCACAAAATCCAAATGCAGTATGTTATGATTCTAATGAAACTACATGAATGCAGAGGACTTATGCAGTTGAAAACAAAAATTGAAAACACGACTTATTTCTGGAAAGTGGTACAACAAATTAAGTTAACAATTTCTAATCAGTTGATTTTATTTTAGATACCTCAACTTGTCACAAATTTTCAATATAAATCAAGTTTTCAAATGTTAAATTCCAGTTTGGCCAGTTGGTTCGGTTGATAACATAGTGCAGCCATGAAGTAAATTCTTAGTTTGCTTGGCACAGTTTGTAAAGTGGTATTCTAATTTCCTTGTGTATGGCTATTCAAATCAATAAGGTCAAGAAGTGTTTGGGCATCATCGCTTATTCTTTATTCTATAAAATTTTAAAATTTATGTTCAAGTACATACACCTAACTTAGAAGACCAAGGTTTACCACCCATGCACTGCCTCGCGGACTAACGGAGAGTAGGTAAAGAGCTTAGCGGATTGTGCAGGCCGACTTTGACTTTGTCAACAACGTGTCGGTAATCCTTAGGTGTCCAATCTCATAAAATGAGACCAAGATATTCCAACGCTGACTTTGTCAACAACGTGTCGGATAGAGCTTGGCGGGTTTGCACACCAACGCTCGATATACAAGCAATGTTGGATACCCTTGGATTACTATTATTATTATTGAAATTATAAGCACAAAAGAGAGTTACGCGAATTCAACTTAACACAACTTAGTTTTAAAGATTCGAAAAGCCAATATAAGTATTTTAAGTTCTCCACTTATTTAAACAAAGTCTACAATATAGAATAGATTTCATGGCCATCACCTAAGAATCTCCTTATGTACCGGTTACACTATTATCCCTCAAAACTAAACTTTTCATTATATTTCAAATTCGAACTTAGCTGAGAGAGAAAAATACTATCAACTGGCTAAAAATTGTAAACTTATTTTGTTGTATCAATCTAAAATGAGTCATGTTTCAAAAAAAAATGGCATGTTATTACAGTCTAAAATGCATGATGGTCCTATTTAAATGATGAAAATGAAAAGAAAGAAAAATAAAGAAAAAAAAAACGAAAATGAGTGAAATGTAGACTCCCCCCCCCACACTAGAACTATACAGTGTCCACACTGTAAACGTTTCCTAATTTTGAAAGATCGTACCCAAAGGTGAATGAGATGCAAAATAATTTGAAGAATGAAATGCAGTTTAGCTATATGTAGGAATGGATCATATATACAGTGATATATATGTTTACGGTGCACGCGATGCAAAGAATTCCACCAACTTTTCCCCCCACACTTGGTTCTTGCCCTATGAATCCCATTATGTCTAGGCATGTTTTCTACTAAGCAAAGGTTTTTGAAAACCATCTCATCTTTAAACCTAGATTTATAGTCCTGGAGATAAATGTCTAGGGTCGTCCTAACATGAAGTTTTTCAACAAAGCTAACATTCCAAAAATAGTTCATGTGTTCAACAAATTTGTCAGTGTAATTTTTCAAAAATTTGTGATCGTATATAAAATCAGTGAAATTTGGAATCTGAGTGTTGTTCAAGACTATGCGATCACATTTCTTAGTTTCATTACCGGAAGACATATTTTCGACACTGACAATATCAGGCTTGTTTGAAACCTCAAAATCAAAATTTTCAAACTCGTGACTTGAATCTACTTCTTCCTCATTTGGCAACTCATTCTCGTATAACCCAAAAAATTCATGTTCATTAAAATCCATTTCCACTTCTGAGTTTTTGAAAAATTCACCATTTTCATTTGGTTCAATTTCAAAGATTTCAAGTTTCTCGCAGTCTGAACAAGAAAGATCAAAATCCAAGCTTAAATCTTTTTCCCGAAAAGAATTGAAGTCTAAATCATTTGTTGAATTGTGAACAACTTCATTTAGATCGTTATTCTCAATCTCCAAAGTTGTAATCTGAAAATTTTCGATATCAGTAAAGAATGGATTATTTCCTGATTCATCGCATTGAATTTGATTTTGTTGCTCTCGTTGTTCTTTCAAAGATGTCAATAAACAAAGAAGTTCATCAGCCTTTTTATTTAGTCTTTCTTCCCTCTCTCTAAGAATGTTAAGACGATCGTTGATTTGAGAGCTCTCGTTTTGGATTTCTTGATTCTCAAAATTATAGTCCACATCAACTTCACAATCAATATTGTTTCCAATGTGGTGATTGTTTGAATTTTCAGAAAAATGACAGTGATATTGGAAATCGTTTTGATTATAAAAATTATGTTCGTAACCAAAATTGTTGAAATTCGAAGGAAAATTGCAATTTTGGTTATTTTCAAGATGTTGATATGGGCTATAATTTTGAAAATTTTGGTTTACAACCCCATATTGATGTGGATCAAAGCTATATTGGGATTCAAAGCTATTTTGATGCGGATGTGGCTCATAATCGAAACTATTGAAATTTGAATTGAAATCATCATTTCGATTATATTCATGATGTTGAAAATGTTGGTCATTTTGAAAATTTTGAAAATTGTTGACATTGGGCTCACGAAATTTTGGAAAATCTTGTTTCATGAGTTGCAATTCATACTCATACTCTTCAAGGGGACGTCTACTCCGATTATTATCCCACATTTCTCTCAATGATTTTTTTGAATCAGACATTTTAAAGTAGTCACGGCAAGACAGAAATTATTCTCACTTCAAAATAATATAAAATAATGAGTTGTGCTCTATTAATTAACTGACTCAATTAGAAGGGGGAAGAGGGTATTATGGCCGTTCACGTATAGTATAAATACTAAGGGATACGACCAATGTTTTACGGGTAGTATGCAACCTCTTTTGCTAGAAGTTCAATAAATTGAACTACTATATATCCGCGATCCAATTATATGAGACAGTCAACTTCACAAAACACCACTTTTCAATTATATTATTTTGAAATCTCTAATCAAATTTATTGTTGAAATACGACGAGAGATGATTTTGGTTATGGAAATTCGTTCTTCACAAACAGATTCAGAAATTTCCGTCACAGAACAGACACAGAAATATAAATTGTAGAATTAAAATTTACATTCAAGTCACTGCCCGTGCAGAAGATTTTTACAACAATTTCTATATTTTTATTTGAAGCAGAGCACCTGTAGAGTTAAAAGAATTTTACAGCGGGGTATGGCGGTCCGTCCAGAAGAAATTGAGTAGTATCAAAGACAGAAATCCCACTGTTTGACCTTTGAATCTGGGTTTGCTTTTCTCGAATTCTTTGTCGCTTCGACCTTTGATTTTCCATTTCTTTTTTTTTTTTTAGTGAAAGCTAAGAAATTGTTGAATCACAAATACAAGAAAAACCAGTTACCAAAATACACTAAACTATCCTAGACAAACCAAACTAAAAAAAAGAAACAAAACAAGCAATCCCAAAATAGTTAAATTAAGCAGAACCACGGTCCACCTAGCTCAAAAGCAAACTAATCACTGCTTTCCCAAAAAAAAAAAACGCACCCCTTCCCAAAAAAAATGGCGATCGAATACAACTCACGCCCATTTTTTTTTTCCGGAACCTATTCAATTAAATCGAAAGTTCAAAATTTTGAATCGGGGTTTCGAATAGCAGCCACTGATTTCGATTTCGGATTTTGCTTTGCGGGTTTTTGAGGCAATTGCGGTTTTGATGTTTTCAGGTGCGAACTGATTTGGGGTTCGGATGCTTGGCTGATGAATCTGTGGTGAGCTGCTTGTGGGTAGTAGGTAATTATCGCCAACGCAGATGGTGATGTATGGTTCGCTGGATTTTTTATGGAGTTGGGTTTTTTTTTTTTGAATCGGATTGTGATGCGTTTGACTTTTGTGATGAAGGACTATGTTGTGGTATGGTATGATGATTTATGGGACAGTGGTTTTGTTGATGCTGTAGAAGAAACTTGGTTGTTGAGGCAAGTTTTTGAGGGTGGAGGGTGATTGTTGATGGGTGCGGATGGGATGCGGAGGAGGATGTATGCGTGGTTATGTGGTAGGGGATTTGTATAGCAGGAGTACAAGGTTGATGGAGGGTATTGTCTGAGTTGATGGGGTATGGTCTGTTGTTTGGCAGAGGACGGATTGCGAAAATGACGTGAAGGGAAGGGTGGTGTTCGTTGTTGAATGGTGATAGTGGACGTTGGGGTTGTTTGCTGTGTTGAATGAGAAGATGATGGTGTGTATCAGATGAGGTGTGATATTGTATAGAAAGGGTGCGAGATGTTTGTTGGTTGCGGTTTGGAAAGTTGAAGAAGCAAATCGGTGTATGGTGATTTTAAGGGTTCAGATAGGCAGCCTCTGGTGTTTGTTGATGTGGGAGGAAGGCCAAGACTTGAACAATTGGGGGATGACGGTAGAAGAAAATCACGGCAAGAACATACAGGAGAAAGGAAGAAAAATCAGAAAGAAATATTATTTATTTTTCTGTTCAAACAGAAACCCAATGTATACGACATGGATTGTAAGAGAAAAGGAAACAAATTTGAAAGCGAAATGAGTTGGAAAGAAATTGAAGAAAATTAGCAGTTTTTGTTTTTTGTTTTTTTGTTTTTTTTTTGAAACGAAGGAATAATTTGTAATAGAAAAGAAGGAGATTGAGAATAAAAAGGAAGGAAATCAAATAAAAACTAGGAAGGATTTTTTTTAATATATATGAATACGCAAAAACAAGAAAAAAGAAAAAAATTAAAACTAACACGAATCAAAAATTAAATAAACAATTGAATTTAATCGTTACCTCCCCGGCAACGGCGCCAAAAACTTGATCGTCGCTAATCTATGAATTAGAAAAGCGCGACATTTGTAATAAATTCTGCAAGCATACAGGTGTGTAGCATACAGGTCGAACACAGGGAGGTGAATTAAATCAAATTATTTATCTAATCTCTTGGGCGAGTTAGACAAAACTTTGGAGGTTGATTTTGAAAATAAAACAAAACAAAATTAAAACTGTAATTTGATTCAGAACAGATCTAACTGAACCGACGATCAAATCACAATTTCAATGGAAAAGCAATGAACCCATGAATCAGATTCAAATCTAATCAAATCCAATTTAACCTTTGAACGCGATTAAAATACAGAAAATAAAAGTGCAGACTATAAATAACAACAGGAAATAAAATTAGGATTACCGCTGAATCTAATCAGACGGTCAATCATTAATGAAAAGAAATGCAAAATACAAATAGTGTTCTACCGAATCTAATCGTGTAGACAACACTAATTGCTAAGAAATAGAAAATTGCATAAAATAAAAAGAAAAATGAGTTTTATTAATGGAGAAGAGAATAGAATAAGATATAGGATAGGATGGTGGCTACAATGCCATTACAAGGGTATATATAGGGTAGATAGCCAAACCCTAACCCTAACCCTAATGATAATTAGGCCTGGTCATTACATCACTAATTAGTTTACAATGAGAAACATAAATGGGCCTTAGATAAATAAAGCAAATTTGGGCCTTTTCTCTTTTCCTCTTGCTTCCTTGACACTTCTTTATTGATTTGCGATGTGCAAAGCCTTGTTATCAATCCTTTTCTTGTCCAACAGCAACTAGATGTGATATCTTCATCTACAATTCTTAAAAATGCAAATACACAGCAAATTGAACTCTATTTCTCTACATTTCTGGTTGCATGCGGGCTGGGTTGGAATATCTGTAAAAGTAACAAAACAATACCCAAGTAATATTTATTTATATACAAAAGATAAGATATAAGAGCATAAAATAAACACATTTCTATGTCAATCAGTTTACCTAGATAATACTCCACCAAAACTAGTGCATTCCCTTTGTGAGTGACCCTAGCGGAGGTGGGGTGTTACAGGTATCACCCCAAGGATCAGTAGCGAGTAGTCCTTGCAATCCGTAGATTCCATCCACAACAGAATCATAGTATATCTCTGGTTGCAATCCTAGAAATTTTTAGTAATCCTTCCGCTTATGAAGATTCACGGTCTTCAATGCACCGTCTTCAACCTTCCTACTTTCGTATTTGCTAGTTCAGAATGGTTTTCGAATATAAATTCGATCCCGGTCTTTCCGTACCAACAACGCATTGGCCGGATTTTGATAGTCGGTTATTTAACTATCAAAATAAAAAGTTATACAATCATGAAAATAAAATGAGTTCACTGGTTCAGTATTCAGCATCACTTGGCCTTTTTAATTAAAAATAATTTACTAATGGTTAATTAAAATATCTCAATATTTGGAAAATATCATTTCTTTCTATACTAACATTCACAAAGCATTTCGTTTAAATATTTAGAAAAATATATTATACAGTATTCAATATTCCATTTGTCCACCATTTGCAAAACATTTACTGTGGCATTATTCATTATCTAAAATTTGGATATTAGTTCAACTGATTACTCATAAAACAACGTTATGAAATATCTTTTGTTTCATCATTTGAAACAACAACCAATGCTTATGTTTATAGGATAACCCTATTCCAATACTCAACTTACATTTCCTTTATTTCAGATCTATTGTTATATATATTTTCCAAGTTTACACTGAACGTTGCATTATTATTTCTTTAATGGAAATACCTCTTTTGCCATTATCAACTAATATCATCCTCGGATAATCCCGAAGTCGTTCAAGTTGGGGTATTTTAATTACCTCTCAGAACTTAATCAACAACGTTCTTATCTTAAAATAGATACGAGCTGTAATCCAAAACTGATATTTCATTCTAATATTAATACAAATTCCATTTAACTATTTTATTCAAAATACGGTTTCATAAAACCTTCTTATCTTTTGAAAATCTCTTTCTTGAATATAGCCATTATTTATTAATTTAATAATTAAGTAATTTCTTATAAACCACTTTTTAACCTTCACCTCTTTAAAATAAATTCATATTATAATTCGGATTTAATTACAAAATCCTCACTTCTCTTGCCAAATTCACTTTTACTAATTCCTTTTCAAATCCTTCCAACCATTTCCCGCTTTGGAAATCTTATTTCAAAATTTCCCCTTTTTACTTAATTCCTTTATTAAGTAACGTTAATTTAAAGTTAACGCTTTAATACCTTATACCTCATTCGTTAAACTCTGGTTTAATATAACCCTTTTTACCTTGATTTCTTTTTACTTAATTCAAGTATTAAGTAATCATTTATTTAAGCCATCATATTTGCTTAAACATTCCTTTTTTTTGAAGGAATCTTAAACATTCCTTTTATAACTTATTATAAAAACTCAGGTTTGTATTATAAGAACCGTTCATATCTCCTTTCCCAATTCAATTAGATTTCATTTCCACTTCGATCAGTTTTTAAATGAATTTCCATGAAAAAGTAATCTTTTAAGTTATTATTAATTAAAATACTAATTTGCTTAAATCATTAACTACTGTATAAGTAGTTAATTACTTTAATTCTAAAATAATTAGTAAATTATTTAAAAAATCCTTATTAAATTAAAACAAATATTCGTTAAACTAATTTATTAGATTGATTCAAAACAAACTAATTTAATAACCAATTACAGTTAAAACGGTTGACTTAATCAACTCAAACGTGGTTATCTCGTTAACCAATTTCGATTTATCTTCCTTTAAAAATTAATAATATAATTGATTTAAATAATTTCATTTAGTTGTTTCTAAAAAAACAATTATCCTATTCTTAACACTTAGGTAAATTTCTATTCACTTGTTTATGATCTGATTAACATTAGAATTTGCTTTATAAAATCATTTTAATAATCACTTATAAATTTAAATAATAACCAATAATTATTTATTTCCTTTTTAGAACATTTATTTAAATAATAGCTTAAAGTCTATCTTTAGTTATAAAACAAATTTTATAACTTCAATTCTGTCGATTCACCTAACGGTAAATCTATATTTAGAAAACGATTGAGTTATAGGTCATATGTTGCCAAGTACTCAACCAATATTACCCATTGGTTAAAAAAACAAATGTTAAATTTTAGTTCTATGATCAACAATCAAATCAATCATCCAATCAGACCAGTTCATATACTGATAATATGAAAATAAATAATATTCAATATATTTGAGGAATCCGATTGGATCCCTCCAACCTGTTCTTCCCTGTATCAAATAGGTTATCCTAAATCATATCATTCAATTCCATTTAACTGATAATTTCTATAACAGTAAATAACGACTATTTAACATCAACTAATTAACAAAATAATTCAATAATTCAAATAATTAAACACGTTTATTTTATAAACGCGACCAACAAAGTAAGTTACCTTCGTTGGGTCCAATCATTAAAATAACGATTTGGCATTTCACTGAAATTAACCGATGGTTTAATTTCAGCGGTTAAATTAACAAATGAATATATAGTTAGCAAATAGTCAACCATTAGCAACCATAACACACACAAATAAAAACTCGACTTATATAAAATATAAGTGCGAAGTACTGAGTGAGTTTAACTCACCTTGATCTGATTTGCTATCAAAACAGTTCATTTCAGTTAAATTAAATAAGCGTTTAATTTAATTGAAAACATAGTTAATTTCAATTCCATCCATTTCCGTTCCATAGCGCAGTACTTGTCAAAACGGTTCCAGCGACACCTTGTTCGTCCAATTCTGATAAGATACGATTAAGTTATAATTATTATAAATTCACGGTTTTATTTAAAATTAAAGCAAAATAAATATATAAATCTTAAATTATAATATAATGTAATTACTCTTTTTAATTTGGCAAGGCCGAATTACTTCTGTTCATTGTTCCCATTTTCTTTTTCCAATCCTCTTTGTTCTCACCTGGTATCAAGAGGTAATTTAAATTATAAATTATCTTAGTTAACTAACTAATGCTTAAGTAAACAATTAAATTCTTAACGGATTAGTTAGAAGAAACGAATTACTTTTTTTCATTCTATTTCAAGGGTCAATGCTTCACCTTGTTTCCATACAAAATGCTCCCCTCACGCACTGTCTTGGATCTAAAATATAACAGGTGTAATTAACATCCTAAGTAACATGTTTTTAACAGTTCTATTATATCATACTAATTACCTCATATGTAAAATACTCGGCCGCTATTTCATCATTTGTTTTGTTTCATACTTCATGCACAGTCCACTGTTTACATTGTTCCAGGTATCATCGTCCCAGGAAATTTTGTTGTTTACCTTTCATACTTTACATTGTTTTGAAATTATCAGACCCTCTTATTTCAACTCCACGTGAAAACCGTTAGCTCCACTTCCACTATCTCGTTCAAACCAAACAACTGACAGTGTGACCGCCATTTGCACCTAACTCCATCACCCTGGATGACAATCTGACACCGGCATTAAAAGCGCACCACCCTCTTCTCTACCATCGAGCTACTCCGCCACCAGCACCGGCATGGGCGCCCCTCTTCCTCGATCTCAGAAATATATGTTTCTTCCTCCATAATTTCTTCAACTTCAGACTTCACAAATGGAAAGAAAATACGAATGATAATGGAAGGGATCTCTTTGAATTTGTACAAGGCTGGAACGGAAGTACTTCGGTCTTCACTTACGTGGGTTTTGATTTCATGTCTCTTTTTTTTCATAAGTTGTTTTCATTTTAATGGCGGCAACATATACTCATTTCTGGGAAACAAAGAAATGTGAAGTAATGTACAGTATATATGTACACGAAGTAGAGGGATAAGCACAACGTTAAATCATGTAGCTGTGCAAATTAGAGCACACAATAGCAGTAGGGTACTTTACATGGTATAGGCGTTGACGTATATAAAAACTTAAGTAAAATAGCTTACCGTTATTTTACCAGTAGGGTAGGGTATACACGAATGTGTTTAGGTCTGTGTACTTGCTTGCTGTGCGCCATATTTATATTGGGTACATAGGTCTGTGGACAAACAATAGAATGGTGACTTGAAGTGAAAACACATGATAGAATACTTTCTTTTCGGTAGCATGAAGTAGGCATGAAGACATGCTAGCGTGTTTACATTTTAATATTTGCGGCGATAGCATGAAATAGGTATGAAGATAGGCTGACGTGTATTCATTTTGATGTTTGAGGTGAACGTTACTTATATAAAAGGAGAGTTGGTATAATATAATATTATTTTATTATAGTGAACTCATGCCACCAGCTTTTCGAGAAAAAATCATTTAATACGACCTCTGTTTTTGACAAACAAATGCAATCTTATCATAAAAAAATATTCCGGACCCAATGGGACAGGTCCCATCGAATTCCGAGGTCGTTTGTGAAAAGTCCTTCAAAAATATCGATGAAAAATCAAGCATTTAAAATACCTATAATTACAAAAAAAACCAAAAAAATTGAAACCTTGACATTTTACTAGACCTCTTCCTTACGGATCAAATGAATCTGGTTTCGTTAAATTTGGAGTTCGTTTGTCCAGTCATTTATTCGTTAAAAGTTACCCATGTCTAAATAATATAAATGATTAATTAAAATCAAGGGCGTTTTTGGCCACCGAAGTCACATACGACATCGGTTTGCAACAAAATTTGATTTTCTTACAATAATTTAACGATACGGTTCCAATGAATCTAACTTCATTGAAAACTGAGACTATTTGCAAAAATGGCTACTTTTAACGCTCGTATAGTATAAATAAATATTAAGTAAATTCCAGAATAATACAATAAAATAATAAAAAATTATTATTATCGTATTTACCCAAACAAAATATATTTATAGCTTCAAATATAAAGTATATAACTCAGTGTAATCATTTTAGAGTTAAACGGTATCCCATTAAAAATCCTTAAATTTATTAAATAAATGTTATAATTTAATAACGATTTCCATAGTGACTATTTAAAATTTGAATTAGACATAACTAACAATCTATAACACGAAATCTGGATTTTTCTCTTCCATTAGAAAATTACCATCAATAAGATTCCAACATTTCTTGTTTCACAGAAATCCAACTTAAAATAGATTCTGTATATTCAATTGAAGTTCAAAACTCAATATTACGAACTGTCGCGTTATTTCGAGCTCGTTTTATATTATATATAAATTTCACGTTCTAACTTCATTTTAAATAAACAAATTTAATATTAAATTTATTAATATTCCAAATAAAATATTTAAAATAATATATTAAATTAAATATTTGAATACCAAAAATACGGGACATTACATAGTTTATGCCCCTAGATTCTAATCGTGATTCAAAGTACATGTTATGCCCCTAAATTATCATTTCCAATCATTCCCAATTTAACCTAATTTCGTTCGTACACATATTTCAGCGATATCGGCCTAGGCTCGAAGGTAGCCTGGCTATAAAAATAAAAAAGGGAATGAGAGAGAAAAGTAGAATAGGCATAAAACCAAAAGTAACAGAAATGGGAATATGATAACAGAAACATGCATGCAAGAACAGATTTTATGAACAAAAATAGGCATATAAAACTGATCTAATGAACATGTGACTAGGGCTGTCAATGGGTCGGGTTCGGGTTGGGTCAGGTCATGTTCGGGTTAAGTTCGGGTCGTCTTAGCTCAACCTGTTTATTAAACGGGTCGGTTTCGGGTTGACCTATTTATAATTGTGCGGGTTTTGGGTTTGATTCGTGTAACCCGTTAAGAAAAATATTTGTATAAAAAGATGAAAACATAAAAGAAGGGTGTTGTCGTCATTCAATTGTCGCAAGTTAAGATGAGAATAAAAATGTAAAAAGTTGTTAATGTGGGACTAAACATGAAAACATGAAGGAGTGAATCAGTGAAGAGGTAGAACCACAGATATTAGAATGAATGAATAAGTGGCGGCTTGGTAATTGGTAAATTATGGTACAGCGCAAATGGGTAGTGGACTGGTTTGGGCCTATGTTTTGCAGATTATAGAGTAATAAAAATATGTTTTATATTAAACGGGTCATGATGGGTCAGAAACGGGTTCACGGGTCGGGTCGTGTCAACCCGTTTATTAAACGGATCAGAGCAGGTTGATCTGAAATTGACCCGTTTATAAATGGGTCGGGTTGGGTTGGATTTTTTCCGTGTGGGTTACGAGTCGTATTAGAAATTGACGGCCCTACATGTGATAATATAACTAATTAGGCATAGTGACATGATCATAAACTGGCATGATGAGATCTAATCAATGAATTAGATATACAAATAATGGTAGATCTGACATGATAAATAGTCACAGTCTTAGATCTTATTTATAGGCATGTCAAGATTACATTTTAATTATTTATCTAAAAATAATGTAGACTCACAGAGAATAGATCTAAGAGATAGAAGAATAATTGCAGATGTTGAAGCATAGATCTCTGAATTTGTCTAACTCTTGTTGTTGTAAAAATATAGGCTATTTTAATTTAGCCAGAGGCAACATGTAGTTCTCCATTGTTTTAGAATGAATAAAACAATGAGAGTGAGGTCGTATTTATAGCCTAAGGTCAATGAATCAGGTCAAGAAACAAGTCCACGTACAAAAAGTAAATTCTTCCCAGATCTGTATAGGGGTCGACCCCCCCCCCTCTTTGGGTGTCGACCCCTGGGTTGACACAGGAAGGTCTCAGGTCAACCCCCAGAAATGGACGACTCCGTCCCTGGGTCTTCCCGCTGACTGTTTTGATTTTTTTATTTTGAATATTTGGTTTGTTTGTATATATAATCTTCTTGAGCATATACAAACTTCTTGGCTTAATAACTTCTTCATACGATGTCCGTTTTACGCAAACTAGGTGTCTATTTCCCTTAATTTTGAATATTTATTTAATTATTCTTTAGTTTATCATCTTTGGTGTTGTTAAAATTACGGGTGTTACAATTTTGACAGGTTATGCCCAAGAGATTAATAAGGCCGCATAACACCATCAGATCAAACAGGTTAAGTTTAACGGGTTCTTCTAAACCCCCACAGATTAAACAGATTTACTTAACCCCACTGTTTCAACATGTTTACTTAACCCCACCCACAGATTAAACAAGCCACGGATTAATAGTCTATATGTATATAACCCTACAGATTAAGCAGGTTAAGTATTACCGGTTAACATGTATGCATAACCCCCCAACATGTTTCATAGGTTACTTACAGTTTTATTAACATATATCGCTTAATCTTTAAATTAAGCCTACAGATTTTTATGCCCCCAAACCACAAGTCATAATTCACAGTCTAAGATATTCCCCAAATTTTAGTCATATTTCACAAATATAGTTTATGCCCCCAAATCCCAGTCATGATTCATAGTACAAGTTATCCCTCAAACTATCATTCCCAATTTAACCCCATTTCGTTCGTACGTATATTTCAGCGATATCGGCCTAGGCTATAAAAATAAAAAGGGAATGATAGAGAGAGGAACAGAATAGACATAAAACAAAATAAGAATATAATAATACAGATATGCATATAACAACAAAAATAGGCATATAAGAACTAAACAACAGATCAGATGTACATGTAATAGTAGGACTGATTAGGTATGAATCAGATTCTTAATAGGTATGGGTTTAGATCCAAATTTATAAACTTGTTAGGATTACTTGTTAAATGTTTATATCTAAAAGTAACATGAACTCATAGAGACGGGATCTAAAGAGCAGAGAATAGTATGTTGAAGTTGTAGAAGAAATTCTCCTATGCGTACATGCTGTTGTTGAAGAAAATAGGCTAAATCAATCCAAGCTAGGGCAGCATCTTATTATCTCCATTGTTTTTTATGTATAAAAACAATAGAAATGTTGTCCTATATATAGCCTACCGCCAATGAACTTGGTCAACAATTCAGTCCCGATTCAGAGAAAAGAATCCACCCAGATCCTTGTTGGGTCGACCTACCCTCACCTAAGTCGACCCATGGGACGACCCACCCTCACCTTGGTTGACCTATAGGCCAACCCACGTGGCCTTGGGGCGACCCATAGGTCGACCAAGCCCAGGTGTGGGTCAGACCGAACGGGTCATTCCCCCTTACATTTTCGAATTATTTTGAAAATTCCAAGCTCATATATATATATATATATATATATGTGTGTGTGTGTGTGTGTGTGTGTAATTCCCTTGTACGTATACAAACTTCTAAGCTTAATAACTTTCTCATACGATGTCCGTTTTACGCAAACTCGGAGTCTATCTTAAGCAGAATTCCAAGACAAACGCAATGGTATGGTACGTTTTTCTTAATTCCCAACTTTTAATTAAGTTTTCATTATTTTATTGTTATAATGACCTTTAAAATTATAGAGTGTTACAATATTGGTGGAAATCAATGATATGGTATGGATTGTTGACATTGTGGCAAGCTAAGCTGAAATGATCAAGGCTTTTTGTTGAAAAGCAGGGCCTTGTGGTTGATGATTAAACCACATATTTGATATAGTGTAGCTTGTGTATGGCGTTGATTCGCGAGCCTCACCCCCGGTGTGAGTCAAAACTGGGACAATGACTACAAGGATTGCATGCGTTTCTTTCTAGCTAGAGGTGATGTCGTGGCATGGAGCCCAAACATTTTATTTACGTGGACGATGGATAGAGAGGGCCCTCAGATATGAATGGTCGACATACTGACCATTTTGGAGGTCCGATAAGACCGGAAAACGTATTGTTTAGGAATAACCAATCCCCGAACATTAGGTGTGGACCGACCCTGAAGATCCGAGGGTTGCCCATAGGTGTGATCCCGAGGCATGTGCTAGAGTGTCACGAAACCAGTGAGGATGATCCTTTGCCTCAACTCATAGATGGATATCCAATTTCCAATACGCAACTTTTCGGTTTTAGTTGTAAACCTATATGGCGACATAGTAGGATGGGGTATTATGTCGTCTATGATTGATACATTCATATTCGAATTTTTTTTGCCACACTATGCACGTATGGTAATATCAAAATCTTCTTTTTAAGACGTATCAAGCATGTTTGGCTATTATAAGGTAAAACTCTATCCTCCGGCGTGCGTTGCATTGTGTGATGGGACCTGAGTCTTATAATAGCTTCATTTTCCAAAAAGGCATTACTTTGTTTATTAATCACTTTAGTTCAAGTTTTAGTATTCATGGGAGTGAACTCGTTCCATGACATACGAAGTGCTCCTATGTTTTACCCTATTTTAAAATAAAGTTAATAACTGTTTTAGCTCACACACCAGTCCCGTAACTTCCTCGGAGTTTATTGTTTCCACCTAAACTCTAGGTTCCCATATTTTCCACACGGACAGCTAGTAGTTTTAGTTTTCGCATATATTTCTTTTTACAGGATCTTGGATTATAGCTGGATCTTTATATGGAAAGCTCTGTATCTGTGTATTGTTTCCAGCAGTGTTGGTTGATATTTCTCCGCTGCATTGTTTTTATTTATATAACCTTTCCGCTGTTATGTAAAATATTTTATTCTCTGACTAATTTAATTCTGCTGTATATCTATTTTCCGTACTATGATATTCTTGTACTCTGATGTAAATTATTGAGAAAGCAATGAAAAATTCTATTGTTCCGTGTTCTGATGCATCGTGTTCTCATGCAATCCGAGCTTTTCCGTCTCTTTGGAGATCGGAGGATTTCAGAGCATAACAGTTTTTGTATCAGAGCTTTAGTTTACAGAACTTGAGAACAAGACACATAAGAACCGAACGAAATAATTCTCAGAGATAGAAGTAGTAACATTCTATTAAAGAATACTCATTAGAGATAGGATCAATAGATGGGGTTAGAAATATCCCAGGATGAATTAAGAGTTATGCGTCCTTGAGAAGATGTAGACATGACAACTATATACAGATAGTTTAATTTTCCATTATTTATTTTATAAGTATCAAAGAAATTATGCTACAAAAAAATTCATGAAATTTAATAATCAATGAACTACTTTGACTTTTGATTTTTGTTTTGTTATCCTAGATGTTTAAATTAGGATTGATTTAGTGGAATTTTTGGCGATTTTGGACAGTTGATAAATTCTGAAATGCCCTAAGATCTAAATAAGAAGAAATGTATTCATGATTTTGGACAGTGAATATATGAAAATATTAGTTGTTTTTTATAAAATGGTTTTACCTAAACCCACTTTCTAATTTGAATTTCTTTGTTTCTAATTCGTATAGAGGTAAGATTACGCCCCAGGGTAGCCCAAGCTCCTATTCATTCTTTCTTCCTAATCCTCAGATGGTAGATCGTCTTTTAGTGTAGGTGATAGTCCTCCAGTTTCTTTGCATACTGGAGATAATATATATGGTCTCGATGGTATTAGTTCGTCCGATAGTTCTGATAGCTCTATGGAGAGCTCAGGTAGTAGCTCTTCTGGTTCTTACTATCATCACAGTACCCCGGTAGCCTCAGACCATAGTAGGGACGACACATATATATCAGACGTCGCTTCTGTTTTCATACCCTAGGTCCTTCCGGATATAGATTCGAACTCAGACTCAAAGGATGTTTTGTTTTGGATGAGTATAGCCACGTGATCATGGGAAACCCCATTCTATGCCACTTCCAGGGGAGGATGCGATGTTATTAGACCCACCCCTTCCAGCCTTAGATGTCCTCCCTGACTACAAGGAGATGATGGGCATGATGGTTGCTGATCCTGTCCAGCCCTTAGTACTTGTAGCTTTACCCGCTTTGGATCTCGTCCCGGAACAATTAGTAGATGTGAAGCCACAAGCTGCTCCAATATATGTGGAGGCTGACAAGCCGATTGAGGAGGTTCCCGTAGTGGATAAGGATGAGATAGAGATAGAGGAAGAGGAAGAAGCGATAGAGGAAGAGATGGAGGAAGTAAAGGATGATGATAGTGATGAGTGGCCTCCCCCCCCCCGGGATTTAGGGATAAGCTAGCACAGGAGCCCGAGGTATTGACTTTATCAGGGCCCTTTGTGCAGAGCTCTAGCACTGAGCAATGACAATAGTTGGTAGTCTTATGTATATATGTATGGGATATCAGTATGTTAGTCCTTTTTTGGTGCGATAGAGGCATGATACGTATATTTTGGATGTATGATATTTTGTGAGCCGCCTCAAGTACGTAGCAGTACTCGGGTGAGCATAGATATGGATAGTTAGATGCATATACATGGTTTATACCTTAAGCGACACAACACACTAGGGTATATGCTATGTCCATAATATAGTTGATCTTTTTGGTGATGTTTCACTATGATATTATATATATATGTCTATGATATAGTTAATCTTTTTGGTGATGTTTCACTATGATATTATACATATGATATGATGATGGCTGTTGATCTTTTGTTATGACTTGTTGGTGTTGATATACATGCTTGGATATTTGTGAGTTATGAAAACACCGCATATCATATATTACGGACTATATATCATCCATATGGGCCCATTACTATTTGGTGCTTATGTAAAGAGGGCCAAAAGGACCCTATGGACAAATTAAAAACATGATATATATATATATATATATATATATATATATCTGTTGAGTAGGTTATTGGCTTAGTGTTGAGTAGAGAATGAATTTGTGTGCCTAACAAACGGTGCACCTTTATAAGTTGGTTGCGTAATTTTATTATCATTATACCACTGTGAATGATTTGGATGCGCTGTGATTGTTGCTCCATGTGAAATTAAACGTACGCCAAAGGATAGTAACAAATAAACTATGGACCACACCGCATAACATACATCATGGGAAGAGTAGCATAACATATTCCATATAAGCATTTGGCGCTTATATGACGAGGTTTGGATTACCATATGACTTGTACGACGAGGACTGAACTGCAGGTTGAACTGAGGACTGATTATGGACTTAATAAACTATAATAGGAAATTGCAGGATTTAATAACAAACCTTACATAGGTCAGGACATGACAAAATTGTACACATCTATCTTGTTTTAGATACGACACATGAATTATGATAAATTCCCATCACCGGGTCAAGAAATGATTTTTCGTACATCTCCCTTGAGCATAAATAACTCACATTTGATTTGTATGCGATATATTGATTTATTGGGTGCCTAATAAGGCCCAATAAATTTGTTCAGATCACCCCATACAAAGGAGGTTATGGCGAAATTTTTCAAAAATTTAGAACGTTGGCCAAATTTCAGAGAAATTTAAAAGTTCTTAGAAATTGAAAGATTAAAGAATGAAAGTTGAGTTGGTTAGTTAAACAACTTTTGGCTCCGTTCCTTTTTCAGAACGAAAAAGTTTTAAGTGGGGAAGATTGTAACAACCTGGTATTTCAAAACCAACCTAAAAATTTGATTTAAGCTATTTTGATGAATACTGAATATAAATTGTTTGTTTTTGCTAAATAAAATTTGAAAATAATTCTAAAAATTTGGTTTATAATTTTGAAAATAATTCTAAATATTTGATTTATAATTTTGGAATATAAAATTCGATTTTTAACATCATCGCTTAGCCCTTAAAAAGTGAAATTTTGCTAGTAAGCTCAAAATTCAACAAGACCAATTTTGTTGGATTCGAGATAGCAAATCATTGCTGTGTTTCAAATTTCACGTTAAACGGAGTTAGTGTGTGGTCATGCTCGATAAAGCCATTTTAGGCAAAGCTGACGATCAGTTTACAAAGGAACGTTGTTCATATGACCCCACAATTTGATGACACTTTTTTTGGATTCGTATCATCAAATAATAGGAGAATCCTAAGTTTTATAATTTATGGAGTTGTCGCGTGAACGTGCAAGAAGAAAATATACGCTGAATTTGTAATTTTAAAGCTAATTTGAACTAGATCAGAAAATAAAATGGAAGGTCAAACGAACTCGGAATTCGACGAAACTTGATTGTTGGATTTGTAATTCTGTATATTATCTTGTGCCGAAATTTCGTAGCAAATGGAGATAGTTTGCATTCGGGAAATTGGAGAGAGAGAGAGAGAGACAAAATTCTTACTTAAACCCTTTTTCTCCACCTTCCTTCCCCACTTATCTCTCTTCCTCTTTTATTTCTCTCTTCCAAAAATTAATGGCCTCCCTAAACCTTAGCCCTAGCCCCTAACCGCCGCCCCTATCCCATACCCCTCCCCTAGCAACCAACAACAATCCTCTACTCTCTCTCCTCTTTTCTTCCTCCATTCTCTCAATGACACGAAAAGGAGCTTCATTTAAGGTTCCTAGCTTCATTTACCCACCCTAGCACCTCTTTGGTGAACCCTACGTGCTCGAGGCAACTTGTAGACCTTGCAAAGCTCTCCACCATTTCTGGAAAGCAAGGGGTTGATCTTCGGAGACCTCCAAGCGGCCAAAGATCCTTCATTTCTTGCTTTATCACTAATTGGAAGGTATAACGAGGTAGCTGAGAAGTTTGAAGACGTTTCGAGCCAAAAATGCGGGATTTTTAGGCGGTAACAAGCACCGAAACGTCCGACATTGCAATGTAGTGTTTTCTGATGGCTGGGGTGAGAGATTCTTGCTTTAATTAGTGTGTTTGAATAGTTTAATTAATTATGAAAAGTTAATTAGTTAACCATGTTAAGTTATAAGTTAATGCGGCAAAGTTAAGTAAATTGCAAGTTAGAAAGCAATTTATGTCACAATTAGAATGACATTTAAAATATTTTGTACAGTTATTTTATTTGTTACATGTGATATCCCTTGAGTTCAAAACATGAACTATTCACTCAGTTATTTATTATTAGAAGCGTTGTTTGAATATACGACACATGTATTTCAAACAATGTGGATGGGCACTTTATGGCGCCGTAAATGGCAACGGACGATTGGTTATGTTATGATGTGGATGTGAATTTAAAATAATTAACAGTTTGAAATAATATCATGTTATCTGTGGTTGTTGAAATTTGATAAAAAATCCATATAGAAATTGAACGGTTTATTTATGTTCATCTATTTTAATAAAAATCAATGAGATGAAATAAATGATTAACTAAATATTTGTTTGATAGTTGAAAACACTATATGGGTCTGGGGATAATTTTTGATTTACACATCTCCTTGGTTTATAGTTCGTGTGTTAATCGATTTATTAACAGGCGAGATGAGCCTCAAGAAATTATTTTGAAGCTTGTTTGAAAATAAATGGACATTAGATGTTATTTGAATGTTAAATAGTTGTTCGCAACTATTATTGGATGTATTGGATTTGTATATAAGGAGTTGTACGATGTTTGGCTGAATTTTATTTCAATCCAGAATAAAAATGAATATTTTAATAATATAAAACATGAGGTGAAAACTGAAAATAAATTTCGATGTCCGATTTTGGATGGACGTGTTTATATCGAAATATCGATGAACATTCGTAACTATGAATAATGATTTTGAAGTATTTTTAATGTACTTATGGCTAGTTAAGATATTTGAATTGTAAATGAATAGTAACTTTTCAAAGTGAAGTTCGTGCAGGATATGTACCGAACATTTGGGAAGAAGTTTTCTTTCAAAAGTTTCTCATTTATTTCCATTATAACTATAAGGAATTTTTGAGCGCAAATGGAGTACTTTCGAAAAAATAATGTTATTTTATTCATTAGAATAATGACAAATTAGACCAAATAGTGAAATATTTGAATTTGGAGCTAAACGGCTGAAACAAATTTTCTAAAGTAATTATATAAATTTTATATAGTTAAATAGAGAAGTTTAGAAACTTTTCGATTTAATTATAAATTATAAAATCGATTCGGTCTTGAATAGAGCGCGACGCACAGCGAACGTTAACCCGTAACTTCGAACTGACATAGCGGGAGATCCAACGGTCGGATTCTCCTAAAACCAGAACCGTAGAGTTTGTATCGACAATATCTTTCCAATGAATGTAAGTGGTTTAAATGTGAACAATTAGATCTTAAAACATGTCCATATAAGTTTTGAAAAATGTCGATGCAATTCGGTGACTGATATTGGAAACCGATTGTAAGGACCTTAATAAAATTATTAAAAATACAAATAAATTATGTTAAACCATAATAAGTGATTTGGAAGGAGTTTGGGTGAAGTATTCCACGATTTGAAAGATAAATATTATTTTTATCTAAATTTTCTATTTTGTAATTACAGTGGGATTCAATATATTAATGTAATAAACTGAATTGAGGTTCGTCGTGAATGGTATATTTAAGAATGTCGTTCTTGAACCCAACTATGAAAAGGATGAATCTTTTAAACGAGATTTTGGGAATCCTTCCCAATTTATTAAATCAAACCAGATTTTTGTAAAGATTTAATAATGAACAGAAAAATGACATTTTGGGTTTATAGTGAGCAAGGTTTTTAAATGGCAATTGTTCTTTAACCCGGTTAAGATGAGATTAATTTCTAACGTCTGTATAATTATTGGGGAATGGATTTTGAGATTAAAGGGATTTTATTCTTGATAAAGTTAATGAGAATCTTTTTCTAAAAGAAATGAATATCTAAATAAAGAATATTCTGGATTGGAATGAAATGAGTATTATCTTTGTATAATTGGCACATGATTATAAAGGTACGCAAGTTATTTGCAAATACCAAATTTAAAACATTTTGAATAATTATTACGATGATTAAAAATCAAAGATGAAGACGGTGGTGGAAAACCAGAGATTATCACATCGTTTGGGTTATCGCTGATGTCTTGATTGGGCCGTACATCCAAGACAATGTAATAAATGGTGGTAGTCTAAAACGTACTTGGAAATCGACCAGATATACAAGGAGCTCTCTCCTATATTAGACATATATGATGAGGAAGAAGGTGCCTTCGGTTTCGTTCATTTCCAAAATGAACTTGAAAATGGATTGTATGTCTGACATTGTACTTGGCGCTGTATTTGTTGATCTCTGCTAAATATGTATTTGTTTGGTGGAGGAGAATTTATTCTCTTTCTTAACACCCTTCTCTAACACATACGAGCTTAGAGGTTATATATTGGTGGAAACCAATGATATGGTATGGATTGACATTGTGGCATGCTAAGATGCAATGATCAAGGTTTTTTGTTGAAAAGAAGGGCCTTGTCGTTGAGGCTTTAATATAGCGTAGCTTTTGGTATAGCGTTGGTTCACGAGCCTCACCGCAAGTTTGAATCAAAAACAGGATAGTAACTGCAGGGATTGCATGCGTTTCTTTCTAGCTAGAGGTGATGTCGTGGCAAGGAGCCCAAACATTTTACTTATGTGGATGATGGATAACGAGGGCCCTCGGATATGATTGGTCGACATACTGACCATTTTGGAGGTCCGATAGGACTGGAAAACATATTGTTCAGGAATAACCAATCCACAAATGTTAGGTGCGGACTAGCCCTGAAGATCCAAGGGTTGTCCATCGATGTGATTCTGAGACATGTGCTAGAGTGTCTCGAAACTGGTGAGGATGATCCTTTTCCTCAGCTCATAGATGGAAATCCAATTTCCAATACGCGACTTTTCAGTTTTAGTTGTAAACCTATATGGCGACATAGTAGGATATGGTACTCTGCGTCTATGATTGATACATTTATATTCGAAACTGTTTGCCACACTATGCATATCTAGTAATATCAAAATCTTTGTTTTAAGATGTATCAAGCATGTTTGGCTATTATAAGGTAAAACTTTATCCTCCGGCTTACATTGCATTGTGTGATGGGACCTACTCTTATAATAGCTCCATTTTCCATAAAGGCATTGCGTTGTTTATTAATCACTTTAGTTCATTTTTTAGTATTCATGGGAGTGAACCCGTTCCTTGACAAACGACGTGGTCCCATGATTTATTCTATTTTAAAGTAAAGTTAATAACTGTTTTAGCTCTCAGATCAGTCCCATGACTGACTCGGAGTTTATTGTTTCCACATAAACTCTGGATGTCCATATTTTCCACACGAAAAGCTAGTAGTTTTAGTTTTCATAGATATTTCTTTCTACAAGATCCTGGATTACGACTGGAGCTATATATGGAAAGCTCTGTATCTGTGTATTGTTTTCAGCTGTGTTGGTTGATATTTCTCTGCTGCATTGTTTTTATTTATATAACCTTTCCGCTGTTATGTAAAATATTATATTATCTAACTATTGTAATTCCGATGTATATTTATTTTTCGTACTCTGATATTCTTGTACTCTGATGTAAATTATTGTGAAAGCAATGAAAAATTCTATTGTTTCGTGTTCTGATGCGTTATGTTCTCACGCAATCTGAGCTTTTCCATCTCTTCGGAGATCGGGGGATTTCAGAGCGTAATATTTGCGAGGTCCAATAACCTTCCGAAACCTTTGATCCTAGCTAGTATTCATAATTGCTTCCTATCTTCGGAAATTCTCTTCTTGCCCTTTCAACCGCGAAGTCAATCCTTAACCACTCCATCGATATCCTCTCGAGTCATGAAATCTGACGGATGTGCAATAGAGGAAACTTCCCGAGTTTCTTCTATTGCTGCTCCTTTCGAACGAGCTAATGTGCTTTGTTTCCTTTTAACCATCCTTAGAATTCCGAACAAATGAAACTCTTATAAATCCAAAGTGATTCGCCCTCTACCCGGCGTACCAAAATGTTGATGTTGGAAATTGGTTGTTCACACGCCAACGTCTGATGGGTTAATATTATCCAAATAATCCAAACACAATTTTGATATAGTGTACTGAAAAGTAAATAACATCAGATTTATAGTGGTTTAGCAAAATCGCCTACGTCCACTTTGAGGTAATTATTCATCCTTGTCATATAGTTACAAATACAATCCTTCCCCATGTCTTATGTTTACAAAGTTATAAGGTGAGAATAACAAAGTCCTTGTTGATTCCCTATCAAGCCAAAATAGCCATTTGTCATCCTCTTATGCCAAAATGTTATAAGTATGCCTCAATGTCCATATATGTCCAAAACAGAAAGTCAAGAGCAAAAATGTTGAAGGGACCCTTACATGTGAAATTCACAAGTCCAAAAAAGCATGCAAAGTCTACAAACCCATGTAGGAAGTCATTAATGAGCTCCAAACCAAGCTTCCCTGCATGTAAAATAATCATCAAAAAAGATTCTAAAGTAAGTCAAGTGACCAGGTATTTACAGAGTGGGGGTACGCATTTCATATCCCTTAAATTTCGTACCCCGGGGCCAGTATCGACCCTGGAATCGGTACCGAACCAGGGTGTTAGCCAAAAATCCATCTCCTCCTTACACAAAGCACTTCAATCTAGAGCCATGCTACATTTCGTATCTCCAGATACAAAATGTTAATTCATATCCAAAAGCTCCATTTCGATGCATTCAAACCATCCAAGATGCAGCGTCCTTTGCCTCGGTATTTGTGGAATACGAAAACCCGATTCGTACCCTGGAGACTTTCATCAATCATTACAGTATGAAATACCATTTCGTATCCCTTGACTTTGCGTATTTCCATCGTGATTCATGGATACGAAATCCACTTAAGAAGTGGGATACGAAAATCCCAATGAAGCCATAATACCGATCACGGGAGTCGTGCTATGAATGTCGATCCAGGGACTTAACTGAATTTCCAGAGTTTTTCTGAGTGCTCTGCGACTTTGACCAAATAGCTTCATACTCTCTTGAGTTCGTACTCAAGTTCCGAGCACTCCGATAGCCAAGAATCGACGTTTGACTGCCTTGCAAAAGGGCAGATTAACATGATGCACTTAAAAATGCTATTAAACAACTTGAAAATTTTTGCACTGACATATGAGCTAAAATTATGCTTAAAAATGCATCACGCAATGTTGATCATACAACGTGCTAATTTTTTGTTATTCCATTGTTTTCCATTGATTCACATAACATATAAAAAATTATCTAATGTCCAACATAACCCATGAAATTTTTATTTCTATGTTTGTCTCTTACATAATATTTTAATGTCATGAAGAAAATTCACTTTTTTTGGATTTATTCTGGCCTTTTATCGTAGATAACATTTATTTGCCGTTTAGCAGCCATAAAAGGAAGAACCTTCCCTCCTTATGTATGTTTTGGTTCCTCCCAATTTGGTCAGTGTTTTTTTGACAAATTGTATTTAAACTAAGTAAAACAATGAGTAGCCCCCATTTTACAAAGAGAATTGAAGACGAAAATGTCATTTTTCTGTATATATTTTTAGTATTACGTCCACCATGTAGTTGCCTTATGTGGTGCCTTCACAGCACCACATGGAGGCACTGTGTGATGCTCTGAAAGCACCACGTAGAGTAACTACATGGTGCTCTTAAGGCACCTCATAGGGCATTTGCATAGTGCTTAACGAGCATCACACAATCGCACTACATGAAAGAGTATTTTTGGAGTTTTTTTTAAATTAAATGGAAGATTACTCAACATAAATGGAGGTTATTTTGGCTTTCCAATTTTGAAAGGGCTACTGGGAAAAAAATATATATTTTAAATAGAATTTGTTTTTGTCGATTTACCTCGTTATTTTCCCTCTCGCTTTTCCGATAGTATTCTTAAAAGTGTATTGTTAAAAGCATCGGCAGGTTGATAGGGGGCTACCAGCCTGGGGCCTAGTCGGCGATTAACCGCCGATCAAGCTCGATCGGTGGACAGGAGTTTGATTCACGATTAACCGTCGACCAGGCACCGAGTTAGTAGCCCTATCAACCAATCTGATGCCCTCAACATTATACTTCTCAAAAGACGTATCGATTCACTTACCATACTCAAACACTGCAATCGTTTATTTCTTTCATTTTCGCTTTCTCCTCGACTAAAAGCATTCGAGCAGTGTCGGTTAATTAGAAAGTGGGGAAAATCGATCTTTCAATTCATTTTCTCATGCTATAGTAGTAGATAAACGCGACCTTCACCCTTTTTTTCTTTTTCGAACGGGGATCTTAATACAAGAAATAGATTCCCGTTTTGCCTTTAAACGAAAAAAAAAACATTAATAGCCTGGAAAATCTGATTCCATTATTAAATAAAGTGTGGTATTAAGGGCACCCCAATATTCTCTTCCTAATACCATAATTAAAAAAAAAAAAAACTTATTAAATTTTGTATGCTTCCTAATACCACATTACCTCTCCATTCTAATCTCTCACTCATCTAGTATTTGCCGAACTAATCTCGTAGAGAGCCCTAATCTGAAAACCTTAATCAACAACAATTGTTGTCTACTTCATCTCTCCCCCCCCCCCCCCCGGGAAAATTCAATTTTTTACCGTTTGAAGCCTTAAACTTACTTGATTGAGTTGACTGTGGTTGAGACGACGATGTATCTATAGGTTTCTTCTTTCTTGACATTACTGCGACGTCGAACAATTTATCATTGATCGATCGATTGAAGAACTAGGGTTTCAGAATGGAATGAAAGAGGAACGAATAAGAGACAAAGGGAAATAAGGTAACGGTGGTGTGACAACCACTATTTTTTACGTGAGATATTAAGAAGAGTGTAATGATAATTCTAGTGGTATTTTTTGTACGGTAATACGAAGAGTAAATTGGGGTGTCTTTAACACCACACTAAATAAAGTTTTTTTTTACTGTTTACTGCTGAAACATCGACATTTCTTATGTACTTTTTTTTGCTTTGGTGCAAGCAAAAAAACAAAACAAAAGGGCATTGTTATTGACACTCCAAATATTGTTAGGGGGAGCTAACTATTATTTTTAAAAATCTTGTTAAGGGGAGTACCAATAAGGGAAGTAGTCCCTCAACAAATAAACGCAATTTTAATTTACTACCCATTTAGGCATAATTTCACTCTTCTGTTCATTACTCTAATTTTTAATTGTTAGTCAACACCATTAGTTGTGGAGAAATCAAAGCCTAACCAAAAAACGTGATCGAAAAAGAAAACAATATGATATTGACATGGGAGACTAAGCGTTATGTTGGAGTTGATCAAAGTGATGAGACGGTAAGATCTAATTTCAGTTTATTAAATCGTATGCACATGTTATCTGATTTCAATTTATTAATTTCAGTTTATTAAATCGTATGCATATTACATCAACTGTACTCTGATGTTATTTACAGTTAAATGAATTAAGATTTTTTTGATTTAGGGGTTGATGATTTACGGTACGTAGGTTTTTAAAAGTTTTAGGTAAAAATGTAAGAGTAAAATAAAAAAAAAAAAAAAAAAAAAAAATTAGCTATCTACGTTAACCTCTCCTTGTCAATTTAAAAGAAAGTGCAGTGTTCAAATTTGGCTCCCCTTTCATATTAATTGGGATGTCAATAACAAACTCCGAACAAAATGACAGAAGTCATAGCCATTCTTTTTAACTCCGTCATTCTACCAGTAACAAAACTTCTCCAAATTAATGTCGGCTGACTGAATAGAAGATTCAAGAGAGAAGCAACTCCACGGAGCTTCAGCAAAACTGACAAATCCGATACCTATCCAACTCCAGTGCGGAAGCGTCCAGATCCAGCAAATACGATGCATCTTTAGCGAAGGAGATGGTTATGGGGTATTTTGCCTAACCACGTAAGTCATAGACTCAAACCTTAGTAATTTGTAGTCAGTTTAGATGTCAGATCTTGAATTCAAGGTTCTTTCTTTTACTTTTGCATAATCAAAAGTAAATAAGATCCGTTTTAGTTTCTGATACATGTGAAAAATACTTTCAGTTGTTCATGTTTAATTTTGATCATCACAACTGTAATTTAAATTTTATTGTCTTATCAATTTTAATTTGATTACGAATTCGAAGACATCGCCTTCTACTAATTTGTTTTGGTTAATTTGGACAAGCTACCTAAAGCTTGGTATGATTTATTGTTGTTAATTATGCGAATAGATTTAATATTGAACTACCAAAGCAAGAAATGTTATGCTCCCTTAACTGGTATAGTTAATCGTATCCCTTTGATTGTTGGACGTAACAAACGTTGATACCTATTATTGGTTATGACAGACCCTACAGCTTCTTACTTTTTTTTCTTCGAAATTGGGTACTATATGTACATACTACCATGGCAGGGGATAGCTTCTTACTTATATAAGGTAAGCTAATTATTTTTGAGTTCTTTTTTTTTTTTTTTTTTTTTTTTTGAGGTTGTTCTTTCGTTTTGTATTTGAATGCCCTTTTCGTAATTTGATGCATTACAGGTTGGATGTGCTAGTTGGTTTGGTACCAATGGGCTGGCCATTTCTTTTGTTGCCCCTGCCTTTGTTTCAGACGTCCATAGGTAAATTTCATTTTTGCATTTGAATCTTTCTTCAGTTTTGGTATATTTCATTTTATTTATTCTTTTTAATATAAACATAGATCCTGTAAGGTTTGAAGTTGGCATAAAAGAGTTGCCTAAGCAAATTGACACGTTAACATATTGCAAGCTCTCACTTTGCCAACTTGCAATTTTACATTAATTCTTTTGCATGCCTAAAATCGACCCGACCCATTATGTGACCCAACCCATTTAATTTATCCGTCACTAGGAAGCATTGGTGCGGATGCACGGTACGGAGATACGAAAATTCGGCAAATTCAAAAATACGAGGATTCGGGTGCGGAAGGATACGACTAATATCAAGATATTAAAAACATATTTTATATATAAATATAATTTAACAGATGCATTTTAATTAAACAAAATAGTCAAATAAATAAGTTCAACATGTTAAATAGCCAAATACATAATTCACCCAGTAGTTAACAGGAAAAGAAGTGTTGGATAAAGGAGAAAAAAAACCATGCCTATTCCAAATTTCAAAAAGTTGTTTCAGGTAGAAGAGGAATTAAAAACGACCATTAATAACACACAAACAAGCCCAGTGTTTGAGCAATGTTTCTATTTAGGTGTAGGTTCCCGTATCTCAAGATATCCATAGGTTAAAAAAAAATATCTAAATTGCACCAAAACTGTACCTATTAAAAAAAAGGTCACTTGTTAAAAGAAAAGGACACCTGTTAAAATAAAAACGATACTTGTTAGAAAAATGATACCTATTAAAAAAAATTTGCTCAAACAAAGAATTCGAAGCCCCAAATTAGAATCGATCGATGGAATTAGAGCTTGAATTGAACAGTAGAGCGACGGAATTAGGGCTCGAATTGAGCAATGGAATTAGGGCGACGAGGGCAAGCGATGGAATTAGGGTTCGAATAGAGCGACGAGGGCGACGTGTTCTATGGTAAGTATCAAAATCGATAAAAAAAAAACCTCCTTGTCCTTGCTGCACCCTTTTTCCCACACCCAACCGCACCCCTACCTTGAAATACGGGGACACGCCTCGTGGCGCACCCCGTACGTGTCCCGCTACACCCCCACGCACCCTATATGTATCGGTGCGCAGTTCTTCGGCTTGGTGAAGCACCCCTGCTTTGTAGATTTGTCAGAAGAAAAATATGACCCAACTCCTTTCATAACATGGTCGACTTATTCAACATAATTAAGAAAACATCCATTATTCTATTCAATAAAAGAAAAAATACGGCTGTAAATAGAACACAATATGGTGCATTATAAAAATTAAATTAGATAGCTTAATTATAACATTGACATAGCAAAAATATAACATGATATACCATAGAAGGAGCAAACTGCATAAATATAATTTTGAGACAGTCTAAACTGCAAAATATTTAATAATATCATCAAATAACGTCTGAAAATGCAAATAGGAAACAGATAGTGTTGATGAAAATTTCAACAAAACCAACGAACATCCTGAAAATAGAAAATACATTCATTTTCAACATGGTTTTTCTCCAAACTGGGCCTACCAAAAGAAAATAGAAAATGCATTAAAATATAAAACAACCATGGTTGTTCTTTTTCCAACTTCATAAGTTTCCTCCTTTTATTATAATCTAAAAAAGAAAATCAGGGGAACAACCTGCGCGAGAGAATAATCCCATGGAGAGTATGTTCTTGCATATTTTTCTAGCATGATAGCTTGTAGTACCTGTTTTCATTGATGGAAATAGAAAAATCGTAACAATATATTTTGCATCTGCAAGCTTGAAATTAAAACACTTTCCTTATAGTGTCATATTATTTGCATCTACAAGCTTGAAGTTAAAAAAAAAGTTCCTCCTTTTACAGTGTTATCTTCTTTCCTATAAAATTGTAAAGTGTTGTCTTCTTTCAACCAGTTTACTTCATTGAAATTTAATGAATCTAAATGAGGAAAAAGTATATTGTAGCCTTCAATTTGTTTGTAAATTAAAGTCCAAACAATTAAGTTTTGGGATAATTCATAGTAAATTGAAGTCCAAAACTTGGGATTCTTGAAAACCAAACTATACAATCAGATTGAGCAGTATACAAATACAACTGTAATATTGTAACATTCGATGTAATTGTTTTAACTATTATGTCAATAATTTGATCAAAATTCAACGATCAATTTACGTCTAAATTTTTATAACATTTATTAATGGACATATAATGAAGCTGATCGTTTTACTAAAAACTTAAACAAGAAACTATGCAAAAGTGGACTATATAACACTTGCTATGATGAAATATGTTCACAAAGCTAATTGTGTTACTAGGATTTATAATAAAATTTAAGCTATATAATAATAAGTTAGACAACCATCTTTTTGTTTTAATAGTTTCGTTTAGTTCAATTTCAACCCATTGTAAATGTCATACAAATTATAATTGTTACTTGCTCGTAACCTGAACTAACCACAAACTTAGGTATTAATGTAATGAAAACATGTCATACAAATTGTAATTGCTACCAACTACAGAACTGACAAAAGCAAGACATTTAGTGATCAAACGGTTCACAAAAACTTAGACTTATCCAAGTCGATTGATCAACAAGGCAGGGAAACTGTTGTAACAATAACAAAATGATATATATATATATATCATTTGTCAAAATGATAGAAGTTTATCTTTTTACTAGCAACATTAACTGTGTTTGTGTGCAAGCTCTTTCTAATATCTGTATTTGCACTTATACACAAAACCGAGTTGTTTGCAATTACTCTTGTTCTTATCCACTTGTAATGATAAAACAAGTATATATAGGTTTGATATAAATTAAATAATGGAAAATGTAAACATTACTAATTACTATCATATCAGTTAAATAATTAAAGAAACATTACCCATTGTTGTAAACAATATATTCATATAGAGAACACAAACTTGTTACGTCTTCAGCTCATGGTTATCACGGCGGTAAGTCGAGTCGAGTCGACGAAGGTCCAATTAGTCGACTAGTGGACTAGTCGTAAACTAGTCGTAGACTAGTCGAGACTAGTCGATAAATAAATAAATATATACATATGCATAAAAATTCAAACATGTGCATAAAAATTTAAACATGTAGTAACATACCTCATCGCTTCTTACAGGGCAGTAATATGAAGTGACAACAACCGTTGAAATACATCAATATTGGTGACTTGCTAGCAATATAAAGTGATTCTTGCAAGGCAACATGTTATATAAAATGATGTAAAAAATATATAGTGATGTGTTATTGCTATGTACGATGTTATGTAATGACAATTGATAAATTAATGAAAGTATATGTGATGATGTATAAAATATGTAGCATGTATTGACAAAAAAAGAGAAGCAAATGATGCATAGAATATAATAGATTGCTAATTTCAAAGGAAACACAAACCAAAATGAAGTTTCAACAAGCGTGGAACCTAATAAAGTGCAACTTAAATAATACAAATGAGGCAATTAATTTAAAAAAAGTCATCTAGCTCGACTTCGTCATTTGCCTCACGATCACCAAGATCATCCAATGTCACCGACTTCTTTGCATGTTTGTCAATATAGTCTTTCATTTCTTTCATAATTTCCGTGGTAGTTTTCGGATATATTGCTACATCAGCACATCCACCTGCAAGATGGTGTTTCAATCTTCTAACGCCCGAATGCATTTGTTTACCACAAAGAATGCATTGAACCACATCTTTTTTATTTAAATCAGGCCAAAATCCATATTTCCATCCAATATCTGTTGATTTGGCCTTTCGCTTTGGATCCTTGGAGGGATCATACGATTCAATACTTGCCGTTGGTATTTCTGTAGACATCTGCACACCAAAAAAAAACCAGCAGTTAATTAAAAACAACAGCAGCAAAAAAAAAAAAACAGCGGCAAAAAAAAAAAAAAAGCTCATTAGAAAGACAATAGCTAAAAAAACAGCGGCTCATCTAAAAAAAAAAACATCTGAGGCTTCTAAAACAGTTTTCAACAATTCTCCACTATTTTTTTTGCTCGAGAAAAAAGGAGCGTACAAAAAAAAAGGCAACGAGTTGAACAAATAATACCTGAGTCGATTTCAGGTACCCTGGAGAGGAGGCGGCTGCGGTAGGAAGAGAAGCGGCGTCAAGAGATGCGAAGCGGCGGCAAAGGTGAAGGCTAGGGCCTAATCGATTTTCTTCAGTTCACCGTATGTTTTTTTGTTCGAGACTTGGAAATACGTATTTGAATTCACCGTGTGAAGGCTAGGGCTTTTTTTTCCTCTTTGGATTGGGCCCAATTTGAAAATTGAAACCAGTCAGAGTTAAGTCGACCGACTAATCGCTAGACTAGTCGACTAGTCGCTCCATGTCGTTCATGGCGCCCGACATATTTGCAAATTTCATGTCGAGATTCCAAGTCGGTGACTACAGACCGACTGGCCGACTAGTCGACGACTAGTCGGTCGCCGTAATAACAATGCTTCAGCTTGATCTTCTCCTATTTGCATTATGGTATCACCATACAACCAATCCGTTGAACATAACAATGTTTTCACAACAACTTCTTTTAGTGAGCTACGATAATCAAGTACTCTATCAATAGTGCTAAAAACATTTTCTGAAACAACGGTAGTAATTAACATAGCTAAAAGAACATTTTCTGTGGGAGATAAAATTGGATATTGGTATTGTTGTGATTTCCAAATTGAGAGTATATCGAGCTCAATTATACGATCAATCAACCCATCACTTGAATATGAATCAAGCTCCAATCCACTTGAACTACTAGCAAAATTTGAGTGTTGATAAGAATCAAATTGTTTCAATACATCTTCATGTTCTTGTGAATAAAGACCCATAAATGAATGTAAAGATTTCACATCTCTTGAAGCATTAGTTTCAAAAGGTTATTCTTTTTGCGATTTCTTTACGTGTTTAAAAAATAATTCTTTCAATTTTTTCTTTACTTTACAAAATTCTTAAGCTACTTCGACATAGTCTCTCATAAGAAAATCGAACATAGTTCACTTTGTACCTTGGATCGAAAATACAAGAGATAGAAATAAATAAATTAAAACTCTTTTCGATATTTTCCCAACTTTCAAAACATACTCCTTGATATATGAACATAAGATCATCACCTTTCGAAAGGTCTTTTTCAAAGCATAATGCATTATAAAAATCTCTGGAGAAAACAACTTGGCAGTTGGGTATTTTGTGTTTGAGAATAGGATGTTGCATTATAAAAAACATGCAAAAATCGTGTAATTTTTAGTCTTATTCCTCAAATGGAGGACAATAATTATAACTAGAATCCAAGTTTCAAATGCTAAAGAGTTTGTTTATAGTGTATTGCACTTTTTAACCGAGTGATTGTAGAATTCCATCTAATTGGATAATTTTAACGTAATTTTTTCTAGTACTATCTAGATGAAGACTAGATATACACTCAACAAAACTCATTTTCCGTATTGAGATTCTTTGATATATTTGATATTTTCTCGTATGTTAAAGGAAGAGGTAATGGATTTTAAGCCATCTTAAATTGTTAAATTCAGTATATATTCCCCACCTCGAACATTAAAATATTAACCATCTACAATCAATGATTTTCTATAATTGAGATGTGATGCTAATAATTCGACAAACTTATCATTGAATGATGAATTGTCCAATGTAAGTGCAAAATATTTTGTCAACTATTCTGCAATTATGTAGTAAGCCTGAAATCTTTCCAAAGTGACTAAATCCGAATACGGAGGTGACATTAAGCAAAATTTAAGCAGCTTTTTTTAATGTAATTTCCATTAATTATCAATAAAATGTGTCGTCAAAGTTATATATCAATCTGTATTGATTGAAGTCCATAATCAGCTGTTAATACTCATTTTCCTACTACATGAATTCGATAAGTTTTTAAGTTAATATTTCTCATTTTCATAAAGTTTTGTTATAACAGAACGCCAGTTATTTCTAGATGAATGCGCAGTTTCACTTAGATAAAAAATCAATTCACGAATACTTCTATATTGTACAAAATTTAATGGCAAATTGTATCGAATAATTGCTTTAGTCATTAGATCTTTATAATTAGTTTGACTAAATCTTCCAATATAGATATCTTCCACGTTTATGCCATAACATTTTTTCACACGTCTTCTTAAATTATCCGTCCTATAATTATCTCCACTTTCATATTGGTAACAACATATAAGTTTTTCACCTTTAACAAAATTATTTTTCTCAAAATATGAATATGTGTTTCTTTTTCACTTGCTTTCTATGGACTACTCACTTAATTTTGTTCACATTTAATTCTTTTATGTCTCATGCTTGGCTATCACGCTCATTGGTATCTATAGTCTATATAAATAGTATGAAAATTATAAATGAAACATGTTTTTATTATTAATGTGGTGAAATAAATGCACCAGTCCTTAAATATAAATTGTAATTCTCATATAGATTGCTACACATATCTTAAATATAAAACTATAGATAGTGTTTTAGTGAATTTGTTATAACAAAATGATGAGCGTATATAACACGTTCAAACTTACAAAAATTAAAAGCCATGCATTTACTCGAATCAAAATTATTACAATGTTAATATACTGATATCATAATAACACCATTCTTATGTGTCTGTGAGAATATGCCAGCAACACTTCCTCATTTTCCACTTGCATTTTAAATTGCTAAAACGCTATATACAATTGTATATTTAAGATAGGTGTGGCGGTCTGAATGATAATTATAATTTATATTTTGCGATGAATGTTTTTATTTCACCACCACTTTAATTATAAAAAAACGTATCATTTATTATTTTTGCATTATTTATATAGACTATGGATGTAACTGAACGTTATAGTCAAACAAGAGATATGGAAGAATTGATTTTTCAACAAAATTCAGTGGGTAATTCTATAAAAAGTAAACGAAAAATACATATCTTGATGTTTGGAAATATTCGTTGAAGGCCAAAAACTTACATGTTTTTGCAAAATAAGAAAAGAAAATATAAATGAAGATAATTATAGGACATGTAAATTAAGAAGACACATGAAAAGAATGCTATGACGTAAATGTGAAAGATACAACATAAAATAGTAAAGGAAGCTTTAGTCAAACTAAATATAGAGATCTAATGACTAAAATAATTATTCGACACAATTTGCCATTTAAATTCGTGCAATATACAAGTGTTCGTGAATTGATTTCTTATCTGAATGAAGAAGTTGTGCATTTATCTAAAAATACTCACATTTTGATATTATAAAACTGTATGAGAATGAGAAAGTTCAACTTAGAAACTTCTTGAATTCATGTAGTGAGAGAGTGAGTATAACATATGATTTATGGACTTCAATCAATACAGATGGATATATAACTTCGACGTCACATTTTATTGATAATGAACTTAGTTTACATAAAATTAATTGGTTTTGCTTCATGCCACCTCATTAAAGTTCAACTATTTTTGGAAAGATTTCAAGCTTACTACATAGTTGGGGAAGAGTTAACAAAATGTTTGCATTTATATACAACTTACATTCCAATGGCAAATTTTCGGTTTATTAGCATTGCATCTCAGTTATAGAAAATCATTGGTTATAAATGATTAATATTTGCATGCTCGATGTTGTGACATATACACTGAATTTAACCGTTCAAGATGATTAAAAACCCATACCTTCTTGCTTTAGTAACATACAAGAATATATATAATATATCAAAGAATCTAAATAAAAAAAAGAGTTTTGTAGAATGCATATTTAGTCTTTCTTTAGATAATAATAGAAAAGAATTATGTCAAAATTTTCCAATTAGAATGGAATTCTACCTTCACCATGCTAAAATGTGCAATACACTATGAGCAAGCTCTTTACCATTTGAAACTTCTGGATCCTAGTTATATTTATTGTCCTCATTTGAGGAATGACACGTTTTTTGTAAAATTTTATAATGCAACATGTCTATTCTCAGGCACAAAATACTCAATTGTCAATTTGTTTTTCCCCGAGATTTTGATGGTGCATTATATTTTGAAAAAGACATTGAAAGGTAATGATTTTATGTCCCATATGGCAAGACATATGTTTGGAAAAAATTGAAAAGTTTTCAATGTATTTCTTTCCATCGGTTGTATTTTCGACTGTAGGTACAAAGTCAGATTTGTTCGATTTTCTTACGTGAGGTTGTATAGAAGTAACCTAGAATTTTTTAAAGTATTGAAAGTACTATTCCTTGAGTATCTGAATAAATTGCAAATTTTTTTTGAAACAAATGCTTAAAGAGATATGAAATCTTTACATTTATTTATGGGTTTTTATTAACAAGAACGTGAAGTTATATTGAACCAATTTGATTTTTATCTAGATTCAAAATTAGCTAGTAGCTTAAGAAGATTGGAGCTTGATTTATATTTAATTGATGATTGATTGATCGCAAAATGGAGTCTGGTATAATATCGTTTTGGAAATCATTGCAATACCAATATCCAATTTTATCTCTCAGGGCAAAAGATATTTTAGCCATGTCAGTTAGTGTCATTGCTTACGAGAGTGCTTTTAGCATTAGTGGTAAAGTACTCGATGATTATAGTAGGTCAGTAAAAGAGGATATCGTGGAAACATTATTATGTTTAAGGGATTAGTTGTATGATGGTACTATAATGTAAATAAGAGAAGATTGAGCAGAAGGCGTAACAAGTTTGCGTTCATCGAATCTGTTATTTGGAAAACTTGATAATGTTTATTTGACTATTTGACAAGATATGATAGTAATTAGTAGTATTTATCTTTATAACTGTAAATATTAACTACACCAATTATTTTATATTAAACCTATATGTGCTTATTTTATCTTTACAAGTGGATGAGAAACAAGAGTAATTGCAAATGATCCATTTTTTTGTATAATGCAAATACAAATATTAGAAAGAGCTTGCATACAATATTGTTGTTAAAGAGGTAGGCTTTTATGATTTTGACAAATGAGAGATATACATGTCCTTTTGTTATTGTTACAACAATTTCTCTGCTTTGTTTATTAATCTACTTGTATGAGTTGATGTTTTGTGAATTGTGAACCTTTTAGTCACTAAATTTCTTGCTTTTGTCAATTCCACGGTTAATAGCAATTATAATTTGTATGACATGTTTTCATTATATTAAAACCGAGTCTTTAATTACTTCCGCTTATCTATTATCATAGTTGCACTAGTGCGAGTTAGTAGCAATTATAATTTGTATGACACTTATAATGGGTTGAAGTCGAACTAAACGAAACCATGAAAACTAAAAGAAGGTGTTTGCTAGGCTTACTTTGGATTTTGAATTTTAATATAAGCCTCAGTATGACAATCATGTTTGGGAACATATTTCATCATAACAAAGTGTTGTAGGCCATGTTTATATAGTTTCTATTTTAAGTTTTAGTAAGACAGTAAGCTTCATTATAAATCTCATTAATAAATGTTATGAAAATATTAAAAAAATGATCATTAAAATTTGAATCAGTTATTGACATAATAGTTAAAACAATCACATTGAATGCAGTGTAGTCAATAGCGAATAGCGCAAGGCTTGCGGTATGCGCTATTTTGCGCTACGCGCTATTTGGTCCACTTTTTTGCATTTTTGATAACTAATCAAGTATATTATATCTAATTGAAATTTAGTTCTATGTTTTTGCATATTTCATGCCATATCCAAACCCTTCAATACTCTAAGCACAAAAACTATCATACTTTATGCATGTACTAAATATTTGTTGATGTAAAATGCAATTATATTAGTGAAAAATTAATAATTTTATATTACACATTAAAAATAATTGATGGCTCATAATATATTTGTCTTATAGAATTTAAAATCTAGTCTTATATGTGTGAATTATGATAAAAATTATTCCTGTTTTGTGAGTAATGATGATAAAATTATACAAATAAAATGCATGAAAAATACAATTTTGCATAAACTGAAAAATATTTTCTAATGACAAGAATTAAGTAAAAATATAAACAACAAAAAGCAACGAAGTAAAAATAAAAAAAGTCAAAAACTATAATTATAAGTTAGTTAATTTGTGTTTAGAGATTTCACTTAGAAGAAAAGGAAATATTTTGTTACTTTAAGGGTAGCAAAGAAAATGTTGTCCATCATACTAAACGTATTGGAATTGCTTTTAGATATTGCATGCATCTTTTTTCTAATGATGCCCAAACAAACAAAAGAGTCTATTGTTTCTAGATATTGGATCTAATAGCCTAAACCAAAGAACATAGATATAGAATGGTGTATCTGGACAACGGTCCAACAAAGTCAAATTCTCAGTAAAAAAATTTGTGAAATGCATTGATAAAACTTGATGGGGACACAAACTAAAGCAATATGCAAACCATAGAAGAAAAAACATGCATGCAGAATCATAAAACATTGTAGATACGGTTGCATCTCAATGGGTCTGGACTTTAATTACTATACAAAATAAAAAAATAAATAGCGCGCTAATCTGCGCTATGCGCTATTTTGCGCTTCGATAAAATAACGCGCTATTTATGCGCTATAGGGAACCCTAGTGCTATTTTAGATTCCATAGCGCAGAGCTTGCGCTATGCGCTATTTGGCGCTATAGCGCGTGCTTTGATAACACAAATTGGATGTTACAATACTACAATTGTATATCCAAGAGTCCCTAGTTTTGGACTTCGATTTACTATTGAAATATTCCAGAACTTATTTACTTGAGCATTAATTTACAAGCATGTTAAAGGCTTCAACATTACTGTATGGTTTGGTTTCCACTTTACATTGAGTCTCCTATTGTAGTTAGATTGTTGGAATTTGATTCAAAATTCAGTTATAACCAAACTAGAACATTCGTCCAATCATTGCTTCTTCATTTCTCTATCATACTTTTTTTTTCCATTTAGATTCATTAATTAAATTTCAATGAAGGAAAGTTGTTGAAAGAAGGCAACGCATTACAGTTTGATAAGGAAGAAGAAAACACTGTAAAATATAATTTTACGTTGTTTCTGTTTCTATCAATGAAAACTGGGACTACACACTACCGCTGTCGAAAAATATGCAAGAACGTACTCTCCATGAGGTATTCCTTTTTTTTTCCCTTCCTTTTTTTTGGTTAAAAGTATGAAGTTGGAAAAAAATAGTCATGGTTGATTTATACTTCAATGCATTGTCTATTTTCGTAGGCAGGCTCTGTATGGAGCAAAACCATGCAGAATAATGGATGTATTTTCTATATTTAGAATGATTGTCTATTTTGTTAAAATTCTATCTACGCTACTTGTTTTCTATTTGCATTTTCAGATATAATTTAATGATCTTATTAGATATCATGCGGTCTAGACCGTCTTAAAATTATGCTTATGCAGTTTGCTACATCTGAAGGCATTTCATGATATATTTGTGCAATGCCAATGTTATAATGAAGCCGTTTGATTTAGCTGTTATAATGTATCATGTGGTGTTTTATTTACAGTCATGTTCTCCTCTTATTTTTAATAGAATAATGAATGTTTTCTTAAATAGGTTAAATCGGTCTATCCTGCTATGAAATGGATTGGCTCATATTTTTCTTCTGACAAAAAAAATTAAATGGGTCGGATCATAAAATGGGTTGGGTTAATTTTAATCCAACACATTATGATCCGACTCGACCCATTTGATGGATCTAAATTACAAGGTAACACTTAGGATTGCAATGCGTGTAATCTATCTATGCAAATAAGATGTTTATTTTTTGGTCTTTTCTGCTTGCTTATGGATCCATATCCACTAGAAACATCCATGGAAGGCAGCTGGGAAAAGTTGAATTTGATCCAATTTCTGGAACAATTAAACTGTTATTAATTCATGCTATGTAACATTTATCAAAGTCCAAAAGAGGGGCAAGGATTTCTGGGTAGAATTTGAGCTTTATGCAGCCGACCTCTTAGTAAGGACTGTAGTCGACATTGCTTTGGTTTGTCTCTTGGCACCCCATAGTACGTTTTGGAGGAAACCATTTACTAACACAAGTCTCTTTTCTTACATGGCAAAAATCATGTGATTCTCTTCCTAGCAGGTATTTTCTGAGTAGAAACATTGAGTTAAATACGATCTTTTAATATAAATGTATATATAATTTCCTTCCTAGCTGATATTTTCTGAATAAGGAACACTTGAGCAGTTATGGTCTTTTAATGGAAATATGTTTTTTTAGAATAGAGCAGCAATGCTTTTCAATATACTTGATGTTTCATTTAGAACAGTTGGTATGCATTGTCGTCAATCACCTTTTATTTTGAAATTTTCATGTGTGTGTTAGGCCTCTATAATCTTAAATATGCATTGTATTCTAGAATGGGACAATTGTTGAAATACGTTAAATATTCTATACGCTCCGAATGCATGCGTAATTTGTTTAATATATGTTTCTTTTATCACGACAACATTTGGGATTTACATCATGGTATATGAATTTTCAAGGAAAATAAAGGTATACTAATAGTAATAACAATCCAAAAAATAAAAATCGTATGATATATTTGGAACATATCATCTGCAAAAGTGAATGTTAGAGACGCATCCTTAAAATGAAATTTAATTCAAGGCAACTCCTCCTTTAATTTTCAATATAAAGCGAGTTTCTATTTTACTGTAATAATATATTTTTGTATTTTTTTGCGTTGTTGCTTTTAAAAAAATATCAAAAAACTGTAAATATCAAAGGAAGATTATCGGATTAAAAAGATATTGCATAAATGTTTGCATTTATTGTGAATAAGTACAGATCAACAATTATTCACATAGTGTATTACAGGTAATAAAAAAAGAAAAACAGATGTAGAAATATATGTATTTATTGTGAATAAGTGCAGATATATCTGCAACAATTCTACAGTGCATTGCAAACTTGTCTCAATGTATATAAAAATTAAAATTTTCTATATAGTTGCGTCTTTTTCTCCAATTTTGCCGAAAGTAATATATTTTTCATTTGTATGTAATTTTCATCATTTTTTTCATGATTTTTCCGCAATAAAGTGATGTTTGAATGAGTGTAGGCATTAAATTTGAAAGTTTGAAAAAATCAGCAAAAATTGCATAAAATCATTTTGATATAATTGTTGCGATGTCTGCAATTTTTATTTTGAAAAATTGCAGATTTTCCTGTATTTTCGTTGAATCGCGACTTTTTTGTTTTGTTTTTGAAGCATTTTTTTTGTACTTTTATTACATGAATACAAAGATGATTATATATTGAATTAAATATTGAAGTTCGGTAATTTTTTACGTTGATTTTTGATGTTTTTCAAAAAGCAGGGATTTGATTTACAAAGTATTAAGACGGTTAGTTTTTTTGTATTTTGAAACTTAACAGTGACCTTAACCAAACCGTCTCTTAACAAATTTTAGATACTTTACCTACTTAAATCATTTTATTCGAATCCAAACTCCTAAATTTTCATTACTCATTGATGTGCTTCAAATGAAAAGGGATTATCTTCACATTTTGGTTTGGATTTTTAGCTTAGGTATTCATGTATGTCGATCAGCAAAATGTCATTTCGTACAGGCTTATCAAAATATTGTTGTATTGTTTGTCATGTTCAAGAATAGTCAAACCGACTGCTAGGGAGGTTTCCCTACTGTAAGAGCCAAAATCAAATTAGTCTGTGCCAATCTTACACGGAGCAATGTGTAACGACCCGGATTTTCAGCCGTTTAACTCTGAATATTTAAATTGGTCTAAATATTTTATTTTGAATTATATATAAGAATTTATAATGAATTTGTTTATAAAACGGAGTTTGAACGTTAGTTTATTTATATAATTATAAAACGAGCTCGAAATCGCGCGGCAGTTCGTAATATAGAGTTTTGAACTTCAACTGAGAATACATGATTCGTTATAAGTCGGATTTCTGTGAAACAAGACACGTTGGAACCGTATTGATTATAATTTTCATATAGAAGAGAAAAATTCAGATTTTCGTGTTATAATTTGTTAGTTATGGTCAAATCAAATTTTGAAATAGTCGCTATGGAAAATCGTTATATAAATATACGCGTTAAAATAGCCGTTTTGCAAACGGACTCAGATTTCGACGAAATCAGTTTCATTGGGACCGTAACGTTAAATTATTATACGGTGGTGAGTGGCGTGGAAAACCGATGTCGTATGTAACCACGGTAGCCGTAAACGCTCGTTCAGTGCAATTAAATTAATTCAACTGAATAAAGGGATATTAGAGTGTAACTTGAACAGACGATCGAATCAGGCCACGAAACCAGTTCCAGTGAGTTCGTAGCGTCGGATATAGTCAGGGTAGGTATATAGTTTGTTATTTTTAGAGATCGGCAAATTTGGTGTTCAGAAGGGCATTGCGGTACGCGCCAAAAACAGTCTACCGGGGCAACAGTCTCAGAATGCGACGAAACTAGTGCCGTTGGGTTCGTATCGAAAAGTTATTGTCGGTGTTCGCAGTTTCAAGTTGTTTTGATTTATCTGGTGATCGTGAAAAATTTAAACGTGTGTTGATTTCTGGTTTTATAAAGGAAAATTTTTCAAACGATGTCGGAATTCGACGAAACTTGTCCCATTGGGGCCAGAATAACTTTTTACACCAAAATTAGCTTTTTCATCAGTAAACAGAAGTCAACTGTGGCTAGTTTTACTTGATGCTTCATCGCGAAGTTTTGCTAAATTATAAAATAATATATTTTCTCTTATATAATTCATTCCTAACCTATCTGCAATAGCCAACCTACCTATCCTACCATGTCCCCCTACTCTCAACAACTTGCCGACAAAGTAAAATAGGAAAAATGCAAACCTACCCAGGAACAGCAGACCTATGTGTACCCTTATCCGTGGCAACCACGGTACCTAATTCTATAAATACATACCGCTCCACTTCTAATCCACGAAACCCACCTCAGCCGAAGCTTTTTGCGGCTAGTAATATGATGATCAACAAATAATCCCCTAAAATCATAAAACTATTATATGCGGATTCTCGAAGAAAATTTTCTCCAACTCCACACACATGTGATCAACGCCATTTTGGGTTCGTCGTATATGCACAGCGTGAGTTTTCTTCCTAAGGTTCGGGTTTTGCAGAAACGGATGCTATGAGTTTTGACATTATTTCTTGCTGTAGCACCCGTAATGGCGGAGGATAGGGTGACAAGGGAGTTGGAGGTCTAAAGGAGGATCATCGGAAGGCGGATGGGGTCAGCCGAGCTCGGGGGTGTCCCTGATGACAACCTGCAGTCTTCCGGTCATCGGATGGACGATGGTGATAATATTAAGGGAGCTGGTGTTCTTCAGTTGTACATGAATAAGGGAGTACAAGGGTGTGGTTTTTTGCTGATCAGTTGATGAAGTTCAGAATTTGTTTCGAAGTGCGTTAGTTGAGGGTGGATCTTCGAGTGTGCGTGTGAGTTGATGGGGACCGCATGAATGTAGATGGTGGGTGAAGGCTGAAATGATGGGATACTGGAGGGTTGGAAGGGAAGTCTGATGTTCTTTCAAAGATTGAATGGTGAACGTTTTGTTGGATTTGTGGTGAACCAAAGTGAAGAATAGGAGGTCTGGGTAAAACTGGTGTTGAATGGAAGGACGGCCATTGATTTACATTTCAGAAAAAGCAACAAAGAAGGAGTGGAATTGTGTATATATTGAATGAAAAGAAGGAAAAAAAAAAAAACAACAACAGGAGTTCATGTGATTAACAATCAAGATGGATTTAGAGTATTGATGGCTGGAGTTGATCTTTCAATGATCGGTTGAAGCCAAAGCAAAGAAGCAGTGAACCAACTGTTGAACTAAAACAGTATCGACCGCCGTTATATCCTAATAAAACGTAACTGGTAAGAATAATAATTATATAATTAGTTAGCTAATTAATTTAATTAAAACCGTGATAACTAAACCGCAAATACTTTTAGGTATGGACAGAATTGAACCAAAACAGTTGCTTTGGAACTGACATGCTTGAGAACGGAGCAACCGGAATTTATGATCAAATCAAACGCTTGTTTTATTGTAAATGAAACAAGAGCAGAATAGTCAACTGCGAAACGTGGTGAGTAAACTCACTAACTCCCTCTCGTTTATATTTTTATATATAAACGAGTTTTAATTTTTTTTTTTTATAATGTGAAATGGTTGCTTGGTTGAATAGTTGATAAATTGGTTGATATAATCACATCGTTGATTGATTTTTTTCATTAATGCGATATTTTTAATGTTACTAACATCTGTGGATGCAGGGAAACAGGTTGGAGGGATCCAACTGGATCCCTCAACATTTTATTTACTGTTTTATTTGATGATGATATATGTTATGCTACATTGTCCATGGTTGAATTTGTGTGTTTGATTTACCCTGGCCTTAGGAACCTGGTATTTTAGATACCGTAAAATATCATCGAATGTGAAAAAGGAAATTAGAATTTAAAAGCAG